>OX422218.1:486381620-487632245 GCA_949130495.1 Sambucus nigra | reverse complement strand
CCTAAAATAGTTGGTCATCGAAACTCCTCAGGTCCTTAGTCTATAGTATATAACATCCCAACAAGTTTTATCTATTTATAAAAGTCGACTTATTCACTCTCGTATCAAAGACAATACGCTGGCTATAACGATCAATCTTGGTCTCATGTACAACAAGTCAATCCATGCCGTAATCACATCCTACTCGGATATGTCTATAACAAGTAAATCCCTGATAAAATTAAACTCACATTTTGATATGTACAAGAAAATACTAGGCGTCTTACTACCCATCGGTGAGTCTACATAAATAATAGTGCCAATGGCCAAGTCTAGTAACCCTATGGTCCACGCAATTTTAATAGCTACAAATGAATGTGAGGTCCTAATGACAATCATTATGCGCCCCATAACTCCATAGATAGAAAATGTACCCTCATTCACGGGTGGTGGTTGTTGAATCCCACTATTATAACTTTGCTCCGATGAGTCAAGAAAAATTTTACCCCAAATTTTCAGTTCTAGTTAACCACCCTCCACTATATGCCCAAGCCTTTGAATATATTGCCTTCGTTGGGTAACACACCCAATTCCCGCATTTCTAGAACTTCTACTGATGACTCTCCTCAATTTTCCATCTGAACCTCTCCCAAGCGCACCACGTTGGGTGAGTCTAATTTGGCATCACCTTCGACTATAACAGCACTTGGAATTTGTAGGTTGCGTCCTAACCATCTTTACAGTCCTCGCCTCTCGTGCCATAATAGGGGTGACCTCGACTACGGTCATCATCCTCGAACATACTTCACAACCTCCTAAGTATGACCTCCGCTATCCGTCCAATGGCCCTTATCTGCCATACTTCTTGTACGAACACGCCTGAACGCAAATAATATTCGCTAATATATATGTTATAGCAGGAGAACGGAATCTTACTAAAGAAATAAATAATCCTAAACATAGGGCTCTATATCAAAGAAAGCTATGCTGGAAGCATAATAAGCCGCACAGATCCTAAAGGACACTAGAACCTGATGCTCTGATACCACCTATAACACCCCGCCTAATTAAATACCGGGTGATCAGTCCTTTATTCAATTAACAACAAGGTGAACGGTTGGTTCATTCTCAGCATCACTGTCGTAAAATAATATTTCCAATTTGACCACCCTAAATAATAAAGCTAAGTGTCAAAACCATTTAAAACCTCATTTTCCCTTTATTAAATACCAATAAAAAACTTTTTAATACCCAACAGTTAAGAATTACATAAATACTAAGGATGGCAATTTACACACAAGAATTAAACCATCTATATAATCCAAACCAAGTTTAAGAACCATAAATGAAATCATCCTGACAAGAGTTAACTCCCCAGGAGCATTGAATATCGAAAATATAAATGAACATAAATCTTTGACAAGATCTAAATGGAATGGAAAATCGGGCGACACATGCCCTAACTATGAAGATCTAAAGTAGGAACTGATTCAATGACGAAGTCGTCTAAATCAAGGGCCTGCAACTCCACATAAACTGTAGCACGTCCAATCCAAATAACCTTTGCATGACCCCCCTGTGGCTGGGAACCTGTAATACATACATATATATACAATAGAGAAAGAAATAACAGAAAACGGGTCAGAGCCCGAGTGTAAAACAGTTTTAAAATAGTTTAGCAAGTATTTAAAATGCTTACCGGTTAATATCACAACCATGTAAGTATGCGACACTCTCTTGAGAATCATCACCTCTCATCTAGTGTGCACTCTTACCGTACCTCTAGGACATCCTAGCTATAGTTCCCACGCTAACTAGATTAACCACATGTATCCATTCTTTATAGCCCAAATTATTCCCACGTATTAAACTTATAATACATATGATGATGTTATAAACATATATATATATCCATTTAGATTCAACATGGATAAGTCCCTTATTAATTCAATTCAACTAAGTGTTTTCATACATAACTATCTTACATTTCTACTTTAGCCACATAGTAGATATCATCACATGTATATATATATATATATATATATATATACTATACTGCACCCCGAGACACAGCTGCGATGCTGCATTACTCTGCTATCTTGTCCCAATACATCACGTCATTGTATAGGGGACTATAGGTTCGGTAAAGATTCCTAGAACCATAAATATCAACACAAAAATTGGAGGCGAACATAGTTCTCATACCCACGGGTCACGCACATAACTACGTTCCCATAGTCAGCGGACTTATCAACTCACCGATAAGTCTTTCATAGTCCTATGTTCTCGAGCGACAAATCAAAAATCCCATGGATTCATCAGGATATGACTGCCCTCACGCATAAACCTCCCATCGATAGCAAGTAAGCTAGGTATGTCATACACAGATACATAATATATGCACAATCACAAAGTCATACATATAAATATTCATATGTTCCAAATTAGGTTTGTCCACGACCCATAATTGTTATTATCCATTCTCAACACAAATTTTACTCAATTATTTCTCATAACGGATTCGTCTCTTTTGTTCCCATTTATTATTTACTTCATTCTTACTTCTCATCTCTTGAAGTATTTTTCTCACTAAGTATAAATTTCAGTAGGTATACCATCACTTACCTTCTAGTCTAAATCTTTCACGAGTCTCAATATTTTACTAAACGTACGCACAATTCCCAATGTATAAATAACTCCCCGTTAACCTAAAATTTCATCTCATATTAATTTCACTCAACTGAGTCTACTTAGACCCTATTGGTCATCTTCATAACCCATTATACTCTATCAATGATAATCAAGAGTTCCTAAGCATTTTAACTGCACTAAAAAAACGGGGAAAATATGCAGTTTTCCAAGAGGGGTCGATCGATCGATCGATGTTCTTGAGTCGATCGATCGATCAAGCAGTTCTTGCCCAGTTTTCTACAATATTCAACCTACAGGTTCAACCATTTTAGCCCCTCCAAACCTCTATAATTTCATCCCAAACTCCCATCAAAGTAATCCAAGTGTATATGCAATGTACACAAACAAGTTCTAACGTAACTACATTAATAAATCCTCAACGAATTAATCAAAAAGGGGTTTAATCTCAAATCTCTTTATAAAACCAAATTTTGCATGAATAATCACCACCCTCCAATTTAATCAAGATTTTCTTCCCAAATATTATAATAAATCCAAGGGTAATCCTCTACACATGATCAAGATTTTAGACTACATGGATTCTCCCTACATCATATATGAATTTTCTTCCAAAACATATAATTCTTCAATTAAAACATATGATTTTCATTCCTAGACTAACATGTAAGGTATATTAACTTGGAAATTAGGAAGATAGATACTTGCCTGGGATTCAAGGATATAATTTTTTGATGAAAATTATATGGATGCGTTCCTCGTCATGCGATCTACATTTTGGTGGTGGTGGCGGTGCAATCGGGTGAGTTCTAGGCCCTGGATTGCTTGAAAAACTCTTCACCTTCTTCTCTAATTACTTCACCTTCTTCTCTAATGGCTGGCTTAGGCTTTGTGTTTGTTAACCCCAAGAGACAACTCTAAATGGCTAATAAATACTAAGAAAATTCGTGGGTTTAATTACCCAAAAATATCAAATGTCTAAAATACCCTCCCGGGGTGTCAATTAGGCCTAAAAATACCCCGAGACCCAAACTAAACCCCCGCGTACACTTTTTTTACTATCTCGACCCTTCCATACACTTTGGTGCACTCAAAACGACTATACGGATGACTTATAATTTATTCACTTTAATAATAATAATTTAGTCCTAACACGACACATGCACGTCCAGAATTAAATTTCCATAATTGTCATTTTATTCACTCGTGACAATTTTAATAAAATCAATCTCATATATTACTCTTCTCATCCAGTAATACTTAACAAATTCCCAATAATTACTAACTCTCGTCACGCTAGTAAATAGTTAAAATAATATGCCGGATTAATAATAAATTAATATTTCAATTTCAATTTAATAAATCCCCAATTTTAAAAGCCATAAAAATACGGGGTATTACACTTCTTCTTGAGAGGAGTGCGTGTGCGTTCAAATAGAGATATTATTTAATTAAACACAGTTTTTAACGAATAAGTCCTAAACATGCATCTAGGTGTGATTGATGATGATAAAATCAAGCAGGAACATTCAAACACACACAAATGAGGAAAAATCCCCCAAAGGGGCAAAGCCTTTTATTTTTACTATAATATTGTAAGGAACGGTTACACGGATTACAGTAAAAATACAGTGACATGGAAATACCCGCGGGTGTCGATTCTGTAGTCGGCGGCTGGAACTTTCCCTTCCCAGGAGGGCAGCAATGAAGAAGAAAGGATGGTTTTCTCCACAAGAGTAGAACAAACACAAGGTTGTGTTCTTGGGTTGCAAACTGATTCACAAAGGTATGAAAAGTCGTGTGAATCAAAACATGAGTCTTGGGACTCAAAAAGGTGCAGACTTAGAGTATTTAGGGCTCTTAAAATTGCCTATGAAAGTCTTAGAAAATAACTCCCCGAAATTGGTTTAAATAAGGAAACCTGGGTTGAAAAATCTCAACACGATCTGTTCGATTTTATCTCAAGCGGATCAGTCCGGCTTGGAGGCTGATCGGTCCGACCTCAGATCGGTTCCTTTTTGAACGGGACCTCTTCGGTTTGCAATCGATCCGGGATATACTGGTTCTGATGCAAGGCGAATCGGTCCGGTATGGAGGCGGATCGGTCCGGAGGCGGATCGGTTCGTTTTTAAAAGGGGCGAACCGGTCCGGTTATGCAGAAACCAAATTCCAAGTGAAGATGCTTTTGATATTCGGATCCGTTGATGTAGATGAGATCTTGAATTTCTTCAACGGTGTAACGGTGTACGACATACAAATTTATAAATCTCCCCTTATGTCTATGCCGGTACATACATAAAAAAATTGAATTATCAACTAACAAATTTGCCTATACAAATCTACCCTTCCATGAACCCAAAACTGAAAAGGTACAAATGAATAAGTCTTCATCGTTTTCTCTCCAAGTCTTCGAAAAAATCAAAACTTTTCTCATCGGGGTGTGAAATCAATTGATCTTTTATCTTCGTACCTACACACATGAGATAAAGCAAAATACCAAGTGACGTATCGAGTTTGAAATGAGATAAACATATATACCAATTTATGATAAACACTCAAAACTCAAAACTCCCCCATAAGATAATAATTCTTTCTCCCCCTTTTTATGATGTCCCTAAATAGACAAATGAGAAGAATAACTCAAACAAGTAAGGCCGGGGTGTCACAAGGAAATAAACTTCTATTTTAATTTTTTTGTCAAAAATTTTCACACATAATATTCAATAAAAATCACACCATGAAAGAACACAAAAACAACTAAGTCGATGATAGCGTAAATGTAGAAGTGTGATAAAATTCGATAAGAAAATCAATGCATACAAACATGACATATGTGCACGATAAATATCGGATACTCCTAATGAATGAACTCAAAATCTTCCTTTGGTGTAAAAAGTTGGAAATATTAGACATTGACTCAATCAAATCAACGAATCAAAGCTCAAAGTGATTTCCACATCAATAACGTCCAAAACGATTTAATGCTTTTTCAGGACTTTCAAGGAAGTGCAAACCCGTTTATATTCTCCAACCAAACTCCCTGAGATTTATATTTTGAATAGAGGCGTTCTAAATTCTCAAACTTTGGAGAATTGATGGTGAAACCTAATGGCCCATATTTGGCATATATTGCTTTTTATTGGCTTTAAATTTTTTCGGGATCCTTTAACCTCTTTGGACCCCGGATAACAAAATTCCTCAATTTTTTAGGTCCTTTGTAACGGTGGCTTAAAATCGCAAAGGCTAAATGAACCTTTCACAGCCCTTCCCCGTTTTCAAATAAACACACAGTCTCACCAAAACGGTTTTAACATGCATTCCAATATTGTGAAGTTTTATCGCATATTGTTAGTTGTATAGACAAAATTGAGATGGAGACAATCAAGCCAATATGTGGTAGACAAGTACAATAATCAAATATAGCCGTGCATGTGTGCAATAAAGGAGATAGGAGTCAAACATGTATAAAGATATCACTAATCACATCTCAAAGACTCCAAACAATGTAAAACACATGGATGAAATGTTGTAGCGTCTCAAATCTCTATCAAACAGTCGCATGGATAAATGGAATGAAGTTGTGACTTGGCTATCTTAAATGCTCATCCATAAAAGGTGCAAATAAAAATACAAAAATCTTTTTGTACTTTTCTAAATTTTTTATAAAACTAAAATCTTTTTGGATTTTTCAAAAGAATAAATAAATAGTTGTACAACAAAGCAATAATACATATAAAACACACTAGCAATAGGAAGCATATGCTATGAACATGAAAAAGCGTCCTATCCTAGATAAAGACCAACCCCTCAGCCAACTGTGCAAATCCTCAAAGACTTCCTAAGACTCTCAAATCTAAGGGCATCTAAAGGTTTCATAAAAATATCGTCTAACTGACAGTCGGTGGGTACGAAACTCAGGGATACGACTTTTTCCTCAACTAACTGACGTATAAAGTGCTCGCGTATCCTGATGTGCTTTATGCGCGAATGTTGGACTGGATTTCGGGATATGTGTATCGAACTCGTGTTATCACAGGAAATAGTCATGGTGTCCACTGAAATCCCATAATCCTCCAACATTTTCTTCATCCACAAGAGTTGCGTGCAATAGCTCCCGACGACGATGTACTCAGCCTCCGTGGTGGACAAAGAGATGGAATTTTGCTTCTTGCTCAGCCAAAAGACAAGAGCAGAACCAAAATAGAAACACCCATCAGAAGTGCTCCTACAACCATCTACATCCCCGGCCCAATCGGCATCCGAATAGGCGGACAAACGGTCATCGGTATCAAAGGAATACCAAATACCATATGAGAGAGTCCCACTCACGTATTTAATAATACATTTTAGAGCAAGTAAATGTGACTCTTTCGGGGACGCCTGATATCGCGCACAGACTCCAACACTAAAGGCTATGTCGGGACGACTGGTTGTCAAGTAGAGAAGACTACCTATCATACTCCGATACAAGGTTTGCTCTACGTCCTTGCCTGAAGTGTCCTTACTAAGCTTGGTAGTGGTACTCATAGGCGTACGTGCATGCTTAGCGGAGTCTAACCCAAATTTTTTCACTTGGTCTCTAGCATATTTACATTGGGAGATGAACATCCCATCCTCTAGCTGACGAACCTGGAGACCAAGGAAGAAAGTAAGCTCACCAACCATGCTCATCTCAAACTCAATTTTCATCTCCTCCTCAAAGTGATGAGCATGTTGGGAATACGTGGATCCAAAGACTATGTCGTCTACATAGACCTGGGCAACCAAAATAGCACCGTCATCTCTTCTGACGAACAACGCCATATCAACCCCCCCTCTCTTGAAGCCACGGGCTAAGAGATAGGAAGTAAGCCTCTCGTACCAAGAACGGGGTGCTTGCTTCAAACCATACAAGGCTTTCTGTAACAACCCGCGTAATTTTTGGGCTATTTTAATTAATTTTTGGAAAATGGAGGAAAATAAAGTTTTTGATAAAATTATTTTTATTTCTCAAATATGTTGGTTATTATTTTTGAAGGCGAGAATTTCAAACGGTTTCGAAAACGGAGTTAAAACGGATTTTAAAATGATTTAAAAATGTTTTTAACTCTTGGAGTTGTTTTGACTTCCAACTCTTCATTTATTTGCCTTATTTAAAGGAGTCTTTTGGATTCCAACTTTTCATTTTTTTTCATTATAAAAGGAAGTCTTGGGCAACCTTTTTAACCTACTTTTAGCACAAATTTTGGAAGCAAATATATTTTATATTCCTCTTCTTTTTATATGCACATTGGCCCTTGAGATTTGTAAGTTCCAACCTTAGATTAGAGGTGTTGTTGGGGCTATTTTGTTGGAGGTTCTTGGAGGAGCTTTTGTAGATCTTTTGAGTTGATCTTGAGGATGTGATCTTTGGTTTCTCATCATGGTTTGAGGTGTGGGGTTTTACACAATATGCTCCTTAAATCTCGCGAGTGTCATTCTCTTTGAATTCTTGTTAATTGAACTCATATTTGAATTGATAAATTCATTGAAATTTGGAAAATAATTGTTGAAATTATTTTGATTCATGAAGTATCATTATATTGTTGATGAGCACCTTGTCATGAGATTTTAATATGGCACGGATGTTGGGCACCTGCCAAAATTCCTGTTTCTCGGGCTATGGCTTGATAAAGCATATACAGATGTGGTGAGGCCTGGTGACCCGGTTAAAGTGTTGTTGAGAAATTATATTGATAAATGCTTTGAGATTTGCATTTTGATTTGAATATTCGTAATTCGTGTTGTTACGCTTTGTTCATCGTTAATATAATTGTTGAGCATCTTTCTTGTCGTATTGTGTACTTCCCCATATTTTCTTTTAGTGGCAGGTTAGCGCGGATTTTGGGGCGCTATGGAGATTGATTTTAGCGAGGATTGTTTGGGAAATATTTGTATTATTTTGATGTATAGAGCTTTGGATATTTGTATTTTTATTCGAGTTAGATAGTTGTAATTTTAATTCGAGAGACTTGTTGTAATTGAAGAGATTGAGATTAGTGGATTTATATTATTGTGGGTTTATTTAGATGCTCTATACCTTGTTACTTGTGGATTTGGATTTATTTTATCGCATTAGCGCTCCTTTTGCTCTCCCCGGGCGAGCGGGGTGTTACAAATGGTATCAGAGCTTATGTATACGGCAACCCTCGGGGCTTGGGTTTTGGGTTCATTGCGTCGTTAGCAATTTTTGGAGATAGCAAATTTTAGGTGATATTCGTGATAGGCATCTAGATTAGATGTGAGGAATTTATTTTTGGAGATGAAATTATTTTTGGAGATTGTTAGCTTGATTTTTGAGAGTTAGGCATTCGGCGAATTTCAAGGGCGAAATTTCATTGTTAGTGGGGAAGTGTAACAACCCGCGTAATTTTTGGGCTAGTTTAATTAATTTTTGGAAAATGGAGGAAAATAAAGTTTTTGATAAAATTATTTTTATTTCTTAAATATGTTGGCTATTATTTTTAAAGGCGAGAATTTCAAACGGTTTCGAAAACGGAGTTAAAACGGATTTTAAAATGATTTTTAAATGTTTTTAACTCTTGGAGTTGTTTTGACTTCCAACTCTTCATTTATTTACCTTATTTAAAGGAGTCTTTTGGATTCCAACTTTTCATTTCTTTGCATTATAGAAGGAAGTCTTGGGCAACCTTTTTAACCTACTTTTGGCTCAAATTTTGGCAGCAAATATATTTTATATTCCTCTTCTTTTTATATGCACATTGACCCTTGAGATTTGTGAGTTCCAACCTTAGATTAGAGGTTCTCTTGGGGCTATTTTGTTGGAGTTTCTTGGAGGAGATTTTGTAGATCTTTTGAGTTTATCTTGAGGATGTGATCTTTGGTTTTTCATCATGGTTTGAGGTATGGGGTTTTACACAATATGCTCCTTAAATCTCGCGAGTGTCATTCTCTTTGAATTCTTGTTAATTGAACTCATATTTGAATTGATAAATTCATTGAAATTTGGAAAATAATTATTGAAATTATTTTGATTCATGTGGTATCATTATATTGTTGATGAGCACCTTTTCATGAGATTTTAATATGGCACGGATGTTGGGCACCCGTCAAAATTCCTGTTTCTCGGGCTATGGCTTGATAAAGCATATACGGATGTGGTGAGGCTGGTGACCCGGTTAAAGTGTTGTTGAGAAATTATATTGATAAATGCTTTGAGATTTGCATTTTGATTTGAATATTCGTAATTCGTGTTGTTACGCTTTGTTCATCGTTAATATAATTGTTGAGCATATTTCTTGTCGTATTGTGTACTTCCCCATATTTTCTTTTAGTGGCAGGTTAGAGCGGATTTTGGGGCGCTGTGGAGATTGATTTTAGCAAGGATTGTTTGGGAAAGATTTGTATTATTTTGATGTATAGAGCTTTGGAGATTTGTATTTTTATTCGAGTTAGATAGTTGTAATTTTAATTCGAGAGACTTGTTGTAATTGAAGAGATTGAGATTAGTGGATTTATATTATTGTGGGTTTATTTAGATGCTCTATACCTTGTTACTTGTGGGTTTGGATTTATTTTATCGTATTAGCGCTCCGTTCGCTCTCCCCGGGCGGGCGGGGTGTTACACTTTCCTCAGATAGTAGACGTGCTCCGGGTACTTAGGGTCTTCAAACCCTTTCGATTGTTCCACGTAAACCTCCTCCTGTAGAATGCCATTTAGAAAGGCACTCTTAACATCCATCTGATATAACTTGAAGCGCAGATGACATGCGATGGCGAGTAGTAAGAGGACGGACTCAAGCCTCGCAACATGAGCAAATGTCTCCCCAAAGTCTACACCTTCTATCTGTGTGTAGCCTTGAGCGACCAACCTAGCCTTGTTTCTAATTATGGTATCATTTTCATCCATTTTATTCTTGAAAATCCATCTGGTACCTATCACATTAGTCTCACTAAGTCCGGGGACAAGTTCCCAGACATTATTCTTTTTAAACTGAAGCAACTCATCCTGCATAGAATATATCCAGTGTTCATCCTTGAGTGCTTCTTTGTGGTTCTTGGGCTCGACTTTGGATGTGTAGAATAAATGGCTAACAATGTTCTCTAGCTGAGTACGAGTCTTAACCCTAGAGTGGGATCACTAACAATAGCAGAAGGGTCATGACTCTTACGAACCCAAGCAGGTGTGTCCCCTAACACAGGAGTAGGGTCCACAGAGTGTGGGTGAGGTACAAGAAGATTACTGCCAGAAACATCCTCATCCTCACACTGAAGGCTAGAATCAATAACCACCGAAGGTTCTTCATATTTTACGGTGACATTTATTGACTCCATAACCTTAGAGCTCTTCAGGTTAAAAACCTGATACACTCTACTATTAGATGAATACCCTAGAAATATTCCCTCATCGCTTCGGGAGTCAAACTTTCCTAATTGCTCTCTATCTCGTAAGATGTAGCATTTACTCCTAAAAAGACAGAAATATGCAAGGTTGGGTTTCTTGCCAGTCCATAATTCATAAGGCGTCTTAAGTGTGTGTGGACATAGGTAAACCCTATTCAACGTGTGGCATGTAGTAGACACCACCTCTGCCCAAAATCTCCTAGACACGCTACGACCTAGAAGCATAGATCTAGCCATTTCCTGGATCGTCCTATTATTTCTCTCAACAATCCCATTTTGCTGAGGAGTCTTCACAGCAGAAAACTCATGTTTGATCCCAAGGCTATCACAGTAAAGATCTACCTTTGCTTCCTTAAATTCTGTGCCGTTGTCACTACGTATCCTGTTAATAGTAAATTCGTGTTGATTTTACAGGACACGGCACTTGGTCTTTAAGAACTCCACAACATCAGATTTCTCCCTCAGAAAACCTACAATTGAGTCTCTGGAGAAATCATCCACCATCACGAGGATATACCTCTTACTACCCAGACTCTCAGAACGAATAGGACCCATAAGATCCATGTGAATAAGTTCAAGTACACGAGAGGTGGTAATGGAATGCAACTCCTATTGGGGCTAGGAATTTGTTTTACCAACTGACAAGGTCCACAAACCATCGAAGTTGGCTTTCCAAGTGATGGTAAGCCACGTACTAGGTCCTTTTTAGCTAATCGAGTTAAGTTTCTAATATTCACATGACATAGATGTTGGTGCCACATATCCATAGGAGTGATTGTGGCGTTGTTGCAGACAAGTGAGGACTTGGGCTCAGTCCCATAGCAATTATCCTCTGTCCTCACCCCTCGCACTAAAAGTTTACCGGCTTGATTATAGACATTACATGCGTCCCGATCAAACTTTACGGCAAAGTCAGCGTCACACAGCTGGCTAATGCTAAGAAGGTTTGCTTTCAAACCTTTGACATACAAAACATTCTCTAGCTTAGGAAATACTGGTAACTCTACAGTACCACGTCCTACAATGCTAGACTTGCTCCCATCTCCAAAGGTGACTCTGCCATCCCGATAATCCTCAAGAAACGTAAAAAAATGAGGCATCACCTGTCATATGTCTGGAGCACCCACTATAAAAATACCACTGTGAGGTATTATGTGCTTTGAGAGCGACATAAACAAGGGCCTTTTTATCTTTCTTAGGTACCCAATAGGTGGTGACCTTTTGTTTACCCTTGTTGTTGTTGGTTTTAGCCGGAGTGTGAGAAGCATTTACTGACGGTGAAGACATCCATCGGAATTCCTCCATCAGACTCTGTGATGTGAAAGCTAAAAACTCAACTCGCTCTCTCAGACTGGTAAAATCATTAGTACGCTGTGGTGGAGCAGTAGTACGCCGCGTCCAACCCATACTATAGCAAAACTCCCTGAGGTGGCCTTTTCTTTTGCAATATGTACAAAAGAACACAGTCAAAGGCGGACCTTGGTTTACTTTTCTTGATCGAACTCTCCTTTGAGGTTTTTGACGATGGCCATAAGGAGTCGTAGTAAACTCAGGAACTGGTCCAGGTGCAATTTGGGACGTGGAGGCACCATCATAACCTATTCCCTGCCTATCACCAAAACCTAAAGCGGGGCCGAGGATCATCTTTCCTATCTTCCCAGATCTGTCCTCGATTTGAACCTTGACTTCCCGTGCTCTCTCAAGATCATGAGTAAGCTGGGCTACAAGGGCTTCAAGTTTCTTCTGAGTCTCCACGGAGGATTAGAGCTCACTCGTAAGATTAGCCACATGTTTAGTCAAGTCCCCTCTCTTTTTCTCAAAATAACTCTCTCTCTCTCTAAACAAACTCTCTTTCTCAACACAGGCAGACTCTCTCTCTCTTAAGGTAGTGCAGGTGGAGGACTCTCTCTCTCTCTCTCTCTCTCGCTTTTCTTAAGTCTTCCTCTAAAGCGGTGATCCTAAGAACTAACGCTTTGTTACGCTTTTTAGTTTTAAATGACTCAGAATAAAGCTCGGCGTAGGCGCGTTAAAGATCACTCTCGCTCTCACTTGTGTCATCCACCCCCTCACTCACATCGATCTCACTATAGAGGTGTCCCTGTGAAGCATCATCCTCATCGTTGTGAGGAGTACTAGAAGTAGTCACATGACTAGCCATGAATGCGATGAAGTTATAATCATGCGGTGACTCGTCTCTGAAATCCACCGACTCGACCTCACTGGCGTCACTAAGGGTAGCATTAAGGACAACTTTGCCTTTTTCTTTGTTCAGCCTAATAGCATACTCAAAAGCTCTATGACCCCTACCGTCACACTCAAAGCATCTCTCACTTTCTTTCTTAGGAGGATATTTAAACCCTTTTTCATTTTTCTTTTCAAAATTATTTTTCTCACACTTCTTTTTATCTTTAAAATTACCATTTTTCTTGAATTTGAGAATTCTTTTGAAATTTTTAGCAAAAAGGGCCAAATCATTTAAGTCAAAATCACACTCGAAATCTGACGTATCTGCCTCTCTTTTTCTAGATGACTCTCCCCTATTTCTTGCCGACCCCTCACTATTTCTCTCCTGGGAATTAATGGTAATTCCCTTATCTTTAGACTTGACAGATTTAGGAAACATATCAATTTCATACGTTTGCAAGTCTCCTACAAGTTCTTCCAATTTAAGCGTATTTAAATTACCCATAGAATTTAACACAGTGACTTTAGGGATAAAACGCTTAGGAAGAGATCTAAGAATCTTTTTAACAACTCTAGCATTAGGAATATATTCACCAAGATTAAAGCTAGTGTTAACAATATCAGACAGTCTAACATAAAATTCATCAAAACATTCAGATTCAAGCATGATGATTGTTTCAAATTGAGTTGTTAAATTTTGTAGTTTAGACTCTTTCACAGCATTAGTACCTTCATGGGTAAGTTGCAAAACATCCCATGCCTCTTTTGACGTGGTGCACGTCATTATGCCTTTGAACTCATCAGGTGTGACAGACCCAGAAATAGCACTTAAACCTTTGGAATTAAAAGATGACCATTTAAACTCTTCTTCAGTCCATGTCGTGACAGGTTTTAAATTAGTCATTTTTTCAAGCGTTATGGAGGGAGGTGTCCACCCTCTTTCAACCAAAATCCAGACACGTTCATCAATGGCTTTTAATGCAGATCTCATGCGGGCTTTCCAGTATGCATAGTTTGTCCCGTCAAAAACTGACATTTTATTATATAACTTCTCCACTATGAACACACTCGTTTTCAAAAATAAAATTTTCAGAAAATTGATATCTTAGAAAATTTTTGCGAAAAATTACATGGTAAAGCTATGTAACTGGCTCTGATACCAATTTGAGAGGAGTGCGCGTGCGTTCAAATGAAGATATTATTTAATTAAACACTTTTTTTAACAAATAAGTCCTAAACATGCATCTAGGTGTGATTGATGATGATAAATCAAGCAGGAACATTCAAACACACACAAATGAGGAAAAATCCCCCAAAGGGGCAAAACCTTTTATTTTTACTATAATATTATAAGGAACGGTTACACGGATTACAATAAAAATAATACCCGCGGGTGTCGGTTCTGTAGTCAGCGGCTGGAACTTTCCCTTCCCAGGAGGGCAACAATGAAGAAGAAAGGACGGTCTTCTCCATAGGAGTAGAACAAACACAAGGTTGTTGAAGCTTCCTTTGAAGTGGGAAACTCTACTCTTAGCTTAAGAACTCTATTTTGTATATTATTGGTCTTGTAGCTAGATCTTGTTAGAGTACAATGCATATATGATTTAAGAAGGTAATTTCTTATGATTTTGTGAAAGAAAAAGATGATTTATGAAAGATCCCAAGAGTTATGAGAAAAATGATATATTTCAAGAAATCTTGATTGAAAGGATATTTTTCTTATTGAAAATGTTTTACGAACAAAAGTCTTAAGATTCTCTTGTGAAAAATCGGATTTTTTTTATAAATAGACGTTTACACCAATTTCGAAGAAATAAAAATGTCATTTAGATTGAAAAATATGTTTATCCAAATATTGTAGAATTTTTAGAATGAATTATATGTTTGTAACACCGCGACTCGGATTTAAGAGTTACCCGTAGTCAACCCGGTCCAACCCGAGCATAAGGTGTGAAGTGCAATAAAACAACCTATATAACGTTGCTAGTCCAGTTTTATTTTAATTAACATTTCACTTGTTTAGCATGTTATTCCAGTTTCAAAATAAATTACGTGAGGGACCCATGGGGAGCACCCCGAAGTCCAAGCATACAGAGATACTAATGTAAAATAAAGAAAGTACTTACCTATATAACGCTCTCAAAATACGAAACCGCTCCCAACCTACCGTAACGAAACGAGGGTGTGAGCCAATGCTCAGTGAGAATTATACAAATGCAATATAAAATCGAATGGCAGTTATGCCTACGTGAATATGCAACTACCTTGTATACATATACCCATACTTAATGATGAAACAATTTTACTTCCGAAAACCTTATTTATCTAGATTAATTTACCTTAATCTTTTAAAATACTTCCTTTTTCTCATCTTTGCATTCTTCTCTTTATTTAACACACACGTTTCAATTCTTGAAACCACTACATTTGATTTAACTAGAACCATTTCTTTACCGAAATCATCCTTTTTATTTTATCAAACACATATTAGTATTTTTGTTGAAACCCACCCTCTTAACATACGCGAACACGGGGCTAGAAAATACTCATTTTATCTTTGAGAATCTTTTACAACACATTCTCGCGTTAATTATTGATTTAACCGCTTAGATTGCTTAATCACCCACTTACATTACCTTTTTCCTTACCGTATGGACATTAATCATTACACAATTACTGTACATTTTAACCTTTATAAAAATATTTATTAATTCATTCAAGTTAGGTTGTATTAACTCATTTCACCACATAACCCATTTCTTGACATGTTCCTGACCCTTTATCTTTTCTCGAAATCTTTCAATTATCGCATACTTAAATGGTCTCCACACTACCGGTTATGCGCACCATATGCTCTGACCAATTATTTTGGGCCTTTCACTCTAGGGCTTCGGGCCTTCCTTAATTATCTCGGTGTCATTCGAGTTCATTTTAATGTGTTTTAACATTTTACAAATGTCCACATTACTCCACTTTTCCTTTTTATCCGGCCGAAGCCAAACCCAGGGTTACACCCCAACTAGTGTTACACTTTGAAATCTTACCATTTCATGTCCTTTACACTTTAACCTAAATTTATTCCAAAAATCATATTTACTTAGGACCCATTTGTGTAACGCCTTATCCGATATTTTTATTTCATAAAAATGTTCCACTTTAAGTAAAATTACCATTTTACCCATTTGTTTCCACATTCATCTTTTACACCGTTTCCACAAGTGTTGAATTTTCCAAAAATACTATTAAGTTATCCACACTAACTTCTTGAGTGTCTTAACACCTTAACACCCTTTTTACCCTCGAAGTCATATTCTTCTTAGTGGCTCATCGTTTCCTTTCCAATTTCATAAGTATTAATCCTTTACAACATTACTAAGTTATAAACACTAGCTTTCCCATGTTACCCATTAACACTTATTGAGTAACTTTATTAACAATTTCTAAAATCACATATTTCTTTACTTTCTTCATTCAATAAATCCATTTGCACTTAAGACTATTTTTATAAGAAAATACTATTTCCTTTATTTTATGTATAGTCTTACAAGTTTTTACTTATCATACTTTTTACCTATTTTTCACACACTTTAAAGACAAGAATTTCTACTTCTCTCATTTCATGTTTAAACCCAACCAAATCTTCTTCAAACTTATTTACACACTTAATGTCAAAATACTGCAAGTTCATATGCATGAGAAGATGGATTTTAAACCTTAAAATCCTATTAAATGAGTTAAAACACATTTTTCAATCTAGAAATTCATCGTACTTGCAAAAAAATATTTTCAACGCGTAAAAGACATTTAATTTCTTCATACTCAACAAATGTCGATTTTTTTATAAAATCTTCATTTTTGCGAGAAACATTATTTCACCAATGTTTATCAAAATAAATCATTATTTTCAAATAGTTTATTTCATAAAATGTTTAACATCAATCTTTCTAGAAAATACACCATTTTCATAAAATACCAACTTTTATACTTCAAAACTTTAAAATATTTATTCATTCTCTATTTTCTACTAAATATCATTTTTTAACATTTTTATTTCATAAAAATGTTTCTTATTTACTAGACATAATTTCATCATCTAATCATATGCATACTACTCATGTAATCTAACAACAAGACTACAAATAATGCAAAATAGAGTCTTAATACTAAAGATAGATTTTTCCACCTCAAATAGCTCCAATGGTAGCAAAAATGTTGGTGTAGGAGGAGCAACCCCCACCTCCAAAGATGTCCTCAAGGGGTTACCAAATGCATCCTCCAAAAATGCTCTAAAATGTGCTCCTTCCAAGCTTCCAAGCAAGACCCACTTCAAACTCCATGGAAGCTCCATCTTTATCTTCTCCAAAACTCCCGACACTTGTCCAAAGTTCGTAGCTCTTCTCCTACATTGGTGAGACTGGGTGTAAATACATCAAATATGGTGGAATACACTAAGAAGATGGTGTTTTGGCGGTAAAATGGTGGTAATGGTGGGAGGAAGTGGAAGACCACCCACCTCTCTCTTGAAAAACGTACCACTTAAGTCATTTAATTCAAGATTAAACAGTTTAAATGGCTCCGAACAGTTTTTTTTAAGAAACTCTTTAATTAAAATAAACAGCTAACACAAGATGTCTACACAAGATTATATGAACGAGTTATTTAAGTTATAGGTGTACCAATTTTGAAAAATAAAACTTATAGAGGTTCTAAATCTGCACAGTCTGAAGAAGGTGATGAGAGGAAGAGTAAGCATGTAAGAACATAAGATTTTAACGTGGTAAAACCCCACCCAATTGGGAAAACATCCACGGAGGTCTCTACACCTCAAAAGAAAAATCCACTAAAATAGAGTAACAGTTTACAAACTATAAAACAAACCAAACACACAAGTTGACCTAATCTATGTCCAAAATTTTTACCAACTCCTTTGGATTATTCTGACTCCTCTGAAGGTTCTGATATTGAGGTTGTTCTCCCAGCCTTGAAACTGCTTCTCCTTTTTCGCTTTACGTTGACTCTAAGGTTAAGAATCTCTCTACCAACACTTCTTTGGTATTTTAGTGTGATAAGTGTAAGAGATGAAGTGCCTAATCACATGCATGCAATCCACACACACTTATACAGACAATATTCCTTACGAATTACAAATATCATTCTAAGATGCAGTAAGGATTTCCGAATCACAGTTTGTTTGATAGTCGGAGACTACTAATCTTTATTTTTATCCACAAATCAAGAGGGAATCTTTCTATTAAAAAGAGCCAAGATCCTAAACACTTTCTTTTTATTTGATATACACAGTTATTTCACAAATTGTGAAATATTCACGAAAGTGTAAATCCCCAATCAAGATCTTAACTAGATCAAAGTCAGATTTTTCTCATAAATTGTAAAGAGAAATGGATTTGTTGGTTTTGGTTTTGAAAACAACATATAAGAGTAAAATCAACCAACAAATGAAGATTTCTTGAAAAAAGAAATCAAACTAAGCAAGTTATATGTGAGATGTATCACACAGTTTCAGATATCAACTTTCTATGAAGAGAAAATGAGATATAAACTTCATGACTTGGTTGGACAAGAGATTAAAGAGTAGAGAGGATGGATCTTCACAAATACGAACTCACTCAAACTCACAAAGGTTTTTCTGAGAAAAAAATTGGTCGGAGTTTGATTAGGGTTTCATTTCTCTCTATCTTTCTCTCTTTTTACTCTAAATTCTCAAATGAGCCAAAGACTGAAAATGTTCCCCACTTGGTCTCTATTTGTACTACTCACAGAAGGATCTGGAAGGGTTGAACGATATCAATGGCTGATATTAAATCTAACACAAACGATGTAAATCTAATGGCTTAGGATGCATTGCCATTAAACATGTTGTGATTGGTTCTCTCAACTCTCACAAGGATTATTGTAAAGAGATGTAGACCATCGATAACTAATAATCTAAGGGACATGATTATGTCATAAGGTTGTGAGAGGAAACAAACACAAATCCAATTGCTCACTGGCCAACACGTGCAAGGCAAGGATCAACCCTAAATCGCGTGTTTTGAAGATTTAAAGAATCTCATTTTCTACCACAGAAGTCGCTGCTACTTTCGGATCTTACCCAAGCAAGGTTTTAAAAAGAATAGCAAATTATAAATCAACCCACAACATTTTTAAAACCATCTTTTAAATGTTTGAAAATATTTTATAAATTCCTAAAAATTATTTAACATATCCCAAACATTATTAAAAAATCATTTTTATGGGAATTAATACCCCCCCCCCCCATATTGATATGAATGCAACATATAAATGTAATACTATGTGTAGTGTTGGTATTCTACCTTTGATACTATTAGAGGAATTGATATGTAGTGTCTGAAGCTCTTTGGTAGACTAGGATATAACTGAATTTTGTCTGTATTTCCAAACCAGACAAGCTCCTATATAATGTAGACTCAAGTGAGTCAAAGATATAGGGTGCTTCAATCTTCCCTTTTGGAAATATGAGACAAAATATCCTTTGAGTCATCAAGGACTCGTAGGGATACAAAAATTAAGAAAATTCTATTCCTATATAAACTTCTATCTACCCCATATCCTGGAAAAAAATTACATTACTCAACTAAATACAAACTAATACCCTAACAACATTTTAATAACATGAGGTACTGATATCCTGAAAATAAGATAATTAAGATCAAGCACTTTAGTTGAAGTAATAAAAAAAATGTCCAAATGGACTCTAGGCTTATCCCCCATTTGTCTCAAATGGACAAAGGGTCTATACACAGATAAAAGAGAGAAATCTCAAATCATAAACATCAAAGATACATTAAAATTCTGCTATAACCATCCCAGTTGATTTAAGTAAGAATTCAAATCGTATATTGCCCAAGGGTTTGGTGAATAAATCAGCTAATTGCAATTCAGTTGGCCGGTAATTAATTTTCAATTCCTTTGATTCAACCAACTCGCGTATAAAATGATATCGTATTTTAATATGTTTAGTACGAGAGTGTTGAACAGGATATTTGGAAATATTAATCGCGCTTTGATTGTCGCAATAGATATGTAATTGTTCTTCAATAATACCATAATCTCTTAACATTTGTTTTAGCCAAAGTAATTGAGCATAACATCTGCCTGCGGCTATATATTCAGATTCATCTGTGGATAAGGAAGTGCAATTTTGTTTCTTACTATTCCACCCAACCAAATTATTACCTATGTAATAACATGATCCTGACGTACTTTTACTATCATCGGAACACCCAACCCAATTAACATCGGTGTAGCCAATTATCGTGCTAGATGTGTCATTTGTGTACCAAAGTCCTAAGTTAAGAGTTCCTTTAACACATTTAATAATTCTTTTAACGCAAAGTGAATGACTCTCTTTAGGGTTATTTTGATAGCGGGCACACACACAAACAACATACATAATGTCAGGACGAGAGTTAGTAAGATATAGAAGACATCCTATCATACTACGGTATAAGGTTGAGTCGATGGATTTTCCATGTTCATCTTTTGATAGTTTAACCGAAGTACTCATGGGAGTCCTAGCATCTTTGGCAGTTTCTAGACTGAACTTTTTTACAATCTCTAAAGCGTATTTAGATTGTGATACAAATAAACCATCTGAATTTTGCTTAACTTGAAGACCTAAGAAGAATTGTAACTCCCCATAAGTGACATATGAAATTCTTTATGCGTAATGTCAGAAAATGTTTTAATGTCCGTTGGGGAGATAGATACAAAATTGATATCGTCTACGTATACTTGGTTTATAGTAATATTTATGTCAAAGTGTTTGACAAAAATAGTTTGGTCATTCCCTCATCGCTTAAAATCGTTATTTAGAAGGAAGGTAGATAGATGTTCATACCAATCTCTAGGAGCTTGTTTTAACCCATAAAGAGCTTTCTTGAGACGACAGACGTGATTTGGATGATGAGGGTCAATGAACCCTTTAGGTTGTTCTACGTAGGTCTATTCAGTTAAGATACCATTAAGGAAAGCTGATTTAACATCCATTTGATAAAGTGTGAAATGCAAATAACATACTATTGAAAAGAGTATGCGAACAGACTCAAGGCGAGTGACCGGTGCAAAAGTCTCCTCGAAATCTATTCCTTCAATTTGAGAGTAACCATGTGCAACTAATCTAACCGTATTCCTAATAATCATCCCAGATTAATCTATTTTATTTTTGAAAAGCCAACGTGTGCCATTAACCCTTTTATTTTCTGACCGGGGTACAAGATACCAAACATTATGAATGACAAACTGAAGAAGTTCCTCTTGCATAACACTTATCCACAATGGGTCGTTCAGTGCTTCATTAACATTCTTTGGTTCTATAAGAGAAACAAAGCATGCATAATGAGTAAGAGTACGTAGATAGGATCTTGTACGCACTGGCTCAGTAGGGTTACCAACTACACTATCTAAAGGATGATCTTTGAAAACCCAGTTAGGCACTTCAGGGGTCTCAGTTGGTCAAGAATCATCCATCTTCAGAGAATCATAAGTTAAAGTGTTTTTGGATTCATCCACTATAGTTGGTCCTTTAATCTTACTATCTACATTAGTGTCACTTACAACCACATTAATGGATTCCATTATGGTTTTGGTATAAATATTGTAGACACGGTAGGCTCTACTATTTGGTGAATATCCTAAAAAATAGCTTTATCTCCTTTGGTTTTGAAATTAGACCGATGTTCTCTATCCTTGCATACATAACAAGTATTACCAAAGGTTCTAAACTATTTTAGGTTAGATTTCTTCCGATACCAGAGTTCATAGGATGTTTGTTTGGTGTTTTTCCTTAAGTATACTCGATTGATTATGGGACAAGCTGTATGAATGGATTCTACCCAGAAATATTTAGGTAAGTTCTTCGCATAAATCATAACGCGACCAATTTCCTCGAGGGTGAGATTTTTATGCACAGCAATTCCATTTTGTTAAGGTGTCTTATGGGCACTAAATTCATGTTTATAACCATTATAATCACAATATTCGATAACTCCTGAATTTATAAATTCACCTCATCTATCGCTACGAATTTTATCTACTTGGGAGTCCTTTTCATTTTCAATACGAACTAAATTGTCAAAAACTTACGAAATATTTCTGATTTATGTTTTGAAAAGGCAGCTCAGGTAAATCGAGTGAAACCATCAACCATAACTAGAATATAACTGTTGCCACAAAGACTAACAGTATGAGAAGGACCCATTAGGTTCATGTGGATGAGTTCCAGAGGTTTAGTGGATAAAACTTCTTTAACTTTTTTGTGGGAAGCCTTAACAATCTTTCCTTCTTGACAAGGACCACATATGATGTTTGAAATTAGTTTGATTTTAGGAAGATCTCTAACTATATCTTGAGAACACAATTTACCAAGGTTGTCGTAATTAATGTGACCCAACCTATTATGCCATATCTCACTGTCATCCATTCTGGCAATGTTTCAAACCCTTGTACTTGGATTGACTGTATAACAGTTATCTGGGGTACGGAGTCCTGTAAGAATACAATCACCATTTTCATTTAAAATTTTCCAATTGGTCTCTGAAAAGGTGACAATATGGTTGGAGTAAAAAATTATGATATACTTAGTAAATTTGCTTTAAAACCCTTTACCAAACAAACATCCTCAAGAATAGGTAATCCTTCTTCATGGAGTGTTCCTTTACTAATGATCTGGGTTGATATACCATCTCCAAACACGACTTTACCTCCAGAGAAGTTAGTTTTATCTAAAAGTTTGGTATTATCCCCGGTCATATGTTTAAAACATCCAGAGTCTAAATACCATCCATCCGCTGTGTGTTCAACTTTGAAAGTACTGATCACAATATTACATTTCATCTAGGGTAATAGCTCATCTTTTCTAACCCTAATTGCTCTAGTTTTCAATTTGCGCTTATTAACTCGTATCTGATAAAACTTGTGAGCTTCAACCTTTTCTCTAAAATATTTTTGCGCAGGTTTTTGAGGATGATAAAATGTTTGAGCATTTGGTTTAGAAAAGAATCTAGGATTCCTTCTTGTTGATGATCTATTAGTATTTGATCTTCTCTTCCTTTTACGATAGTTAGAATTCTTATCTGTCTGTCTAGGTAAGACATAATTGTTTCGACTTCTCCTAGAATAGTTGAAGTTATGGTAAACAGGTGAGTGATAGATTGATTTATATAGACGTTTAGAAAAACATCCATCAATAAGGTCCAAAGGCATCACAGTATGAGCAATAAACATGGCTCGTAGAAGGCTTAACCTTAGAAAAATTATTAAACAAATATTTATCTAAGTTTTGAACTCTAGTCTTATTCCTAGGTGGCACAGGATGAAATGACGAATCACTTTTTTTAATGGGAGGGCAGGCATATTTATCCTTATATTCAACATTACGCTTAGAGTTACTTGATTCACCAATGTCTAACTTTTATCGTTGCAAGTGAAAATAATTTTTCAAGGCTTGAAAATCTGGACGAGTTTCAACAGGTCTTTTACCACCAGATAAAAACTTGATAGGTTCAAAAGTTTTAATTTGCTTGGAATTGTTGGGGCAAAAACCTAGTCCAGTTCTGTCATTAGAATTGGTTTTACTTTTAACAACACAGTCTTCAAAACATTTTGAGTTATTTTCAAATTTAGCAAACTTTTTGAAGACTGTAGATGTCTTTTCTTTTCTTTTGTTTGTTCCAATTCTAATAGCGTCCCTTTGTATTTCTTTTCCAGTATTTCATTTGATTCAGACAACTCTTTCAGTTTTTGTTCAAAAATTTTAGTCTCATTCTCATGAATTAAAAATTGAGAAGTGTACTCTTCAGCATTCTTTTTGATCATATGGCTTAGGGTTTCTATCTTCTGTGTAAGGTTATTGACGATTTTTTCATGTTTGGTGATTTTCCTAAGAGTTTTTGAGTACAATGTGTGAATATCTGGGAGGTCCTCATTGTCGGAGTCACTAAGTGTGCAGTGTCCCCTAGCTTTTTATGTTTAGGACTCACACACCCATTTACATCAATAATATATTGTTCCATTTGACTCACACACACAACGTTTGATGAATTATTAACATTCTCAAGTAATAAAGCAGACAAATCAATAGGGATAGCATCATTCAACATAGCATGCACTATACAAAATCTGTCGAATTGTCACGGTCATTGACCTTGACAAGTTAGACTTGTCAAGGTCAATGACCGTGACAATTCTGGGGTATCAATGTTTGTTGTCACGGACTTATCACGATCATGTCACGGTCCTTGACAAGTTTTGTCACGATTAAGGACCATGACAAACTCGTGACATTTAATAAAAAAATATCACAGTTAATGACAGTGACAATTCTGGGCAGAATTGGAAAAAAATCTGCTGGGCAGAATGGCCACTGCCATTGCCTAGCAGTATATTTGTACCTGTTTGAACATCATATATCCAAATAAAATAGAGATAATGCAAATATACTTTCAAAACAATATGCATCACGATATAATCCAAATATAATTAAAATGTAACAACTTAAAATAATTCAATTCAAATAATAATGTCACTACATGTCTGGGGTAG
Organism: Sambucus nigra; assembly: GCA_949130495.1. Lineage (NCBI taxonomy): Eukaryota > Viridiplantae > Streptophyta > Magnoliopsida > Dipsacales > Adoxaceae > Sambucus > Sambucus nigra. The sequence goes on along the minus strand of OX422218.1, from coordinate 487,607,468 downwards.
GGGTAGCTCTGAGGAGGTGAGTAAGACACACGATATACGAATTGATACACCCAGCAATATACATCATGCCACATTATTTGCGCAACCACAATGGGAAATTCTCCTTCCCGGGTATCACATGCGTGATAAGCACATTGGACTCGATGTCTTGAAGCAAACGTCCACAAACTGGCATACCCTGGACGATATTCGGGTCCCTCAATCCCCGTTCAATTCTCTGGCCATCAAATATATCCAGTATAAACACGCTCGGTCAACCAAGTGTCGACATCAGTTGGTCGAAGGGAGCTAAATAGGGGACTGGATCATCAAAGTCCGCACGTGTCGATGATGAAGCAGTGAGGTGCACATCCTCGTCCTCCTGCACCTCCTCCTCCTCCACCACCTCCTCCTCCACCACCTTCTCCTTCCCTTTACCCTTACGATTTTTGCCCAACGAACGCTTCATGAATGAGAACATATCTTGGACCGTCACCTCCAAATGGGACAGCTTCGCATCATGCGAGTCCACCGTTCGAGCCAACCAGTATCGCTCGTCTCCAATCCGATGATCTTAGATTTGGCCACCCGCGAGCTCACCCACTTGTCCTCCCCTTGCGATCAATGCCAATCACTTGGCTGAGTGCGTCTGTGGATAAAGATGCCTTATCGGCATCAGACTGTGACTCATGCACTTCCTTAAGCTTTGCCTAAAACGACAAAAAATACATGATTAATAAAATAAGTAGATAAACAAATTATAACGTAATTAACAAAAAGTAAACTGTCGGATTACTTACAATCATGGCCACGACGCTCGAGGACACCTCCTTATCCTTCCCTTTCTTTGTTCGAATAGCCACATAAGTATCGAGCCTATGTGGCCTACCCCAAGGGCCACTCCCTGTCCCCTGAAATAAAATAATGTAAAATTAGTATCGACCCCGCAAAGTAAAATAATGTAGAATAATATATTTTTGTAGTTATAAAAAAATTAAATCTTACCATCATCCTATGCTTCACCTCGGCGTAAGATGTCCGGCCGGAGTAGTGCACGTCTGTCTTTTTTGCCCGATTTTCCCTCCCCGATTGGCGAGATGACAATTGTCGCTCCCCGATCTCATTGTCAATGAACTTTTTCCATTGTGCTAATGAGATTGGTTCCTTCGGACAAGACGGATTCACGCATTCAGACAACGGACTCTCGGGTCTTCCCAAAGTACCAGGTCCGCATATTTTTCTTCCACTTCTTGTGCTACTCCCTCAACTGCTCCAAGACGGAATCGCGTAGCTTTGGATCCAAGTTGAATTGTTCTTATACAACAAATACAATGTTAGTTGCGAATAAATATAAATATAAATATAAAATGATATTGAAATCGAAATATTCATATTTATATTCATATAAATATAAATATAAATATAAATATAAATATAAATATAAATATAAATATAAATATAAATATAAATATAAATACATTACCTGTAGTGCCACCAAAATAGCTAACTTGAGATCATTTGGCACCTCCCTCCAACTAGTGTACCCCGGGCCGATGATCGTCTTTACCAGCTCGAGGGATCCCGCTAATATCCCCGTCTTGTTCTCGATGGACATCCCCAATTTGCCATATTTGGGGAGCCTAGGGGCCGAGGAGCCCTCGTCGCCTCCGCTACCACCGAGCCCAGACGACATCATCATAATCAACATCATCATCCTCTCCTTAATACTTGAAGGAGACATTTTTTGTAAAAAAATATTGTTATTAGTACAAATAAAAATGAATTAGAAGAAGACATGCAAATATGTACAATTACTACAAATCCAAATGAATTGTTGCTACTTAACACCTCAATTCTAAATTTCAAAACAACAGCATCTAGCTCATAATATGTACAATTACTAAAAATTCGAAACATCCCCACCCCCACCCCTACTTCCCACACACACGCACACTACACAAGAGTGAAAATGATAAAGTACAAATCAATTAAAAGCATTAAAAATGGATTGATAAAGTACAAATTGGAACATTTATTACAAATTAAAAAATTGTTTCAAATTCGGGTTATCATAAAAAATGGATTGATATTCGGTAGGAGCAGCCAAGTCATCCACACTACTATTTAGATGCTTTGGCGCGTGTAGGACAATTGACCACGACTTGTTGTTGATATACTCCGAGTAAAACACTTGGTTAACCTTTTGAAATGTACAAACAAACGGCTCATCGTTCACGTGGTCGGTTCTCTTCAAATTGGACAAGTCAACCATGATCAAATTGGTGACATGATCGACTTTACAAGCATTTCTATCCTCAACTCTTACCCAGTCATAGTAAAATACAAGCTCTTTGAAGCTTATATAATCCAATTCAAATATATTTCGAATTACACCATAGTAAGTCATTTCAGCTTCAACGAGGTTTTTATCTTTTGCACTCGCTCGAAAGAAAGTAAGAGCCTTGTATGAAATTCCCGAATTCTGTACATTTGTACTTTACTCGTAAACTTTTGCGTTGAATACGTAACCGTTCAATCGATACTTTTTGTACTCTTGTACCACGAACAAGGGTCCAGTGGCTAGACGAGTAAGCCTTGATGTCGCATCACCCGTCTTTAAGAGCTGAGAATATAGATAAATTAATTAGATTAGTTGTAAAGTTTGAGTATAATGTAAAGTTATATAACGACTATTTTCATTATAATTACCTCTTGTAACAACCACAGCCTAAATTCGCTGTCTGATTGTACCATTGTTTTTCGTCTTTTATTGTTCTCATAGGCTTTATATTTTTTGCATATTACAAAATTAATCGTGTATAAAATAATTTAAATATTCTAAAATAATGTTAAACATTAAAATAATTTAAACTTACTTTTTCCATTCTTCGACATATTCATGTGTGTCAAATAGATAACGAGCTACTTGTTCATGTTGCAAACTTGTTAATTTCACTCGTTTTCCCATCACATGACCACCATCATCGACGAACTCATCAGTGTCATCAATGCTGGTCGAGTCAGGCATATATTCCCGAGTATATATTGATGACTCCACGGTGATGTATTTCTCTGTAATTGATCCTGTAATGTATCGTGTATTCTTGACGTAATCTGTAAAAACTTTCATTAATCTTTCAAACGGATACATCCATCGATATCTAACTGGACCACAAAGAAGTTCCTCGTCGCATAGGTGTACCAACAAGTGAACACTTATGTCAAAGAATACTGGGGGAAAGTACTTCTCCAACACACAAATCGCTTGGATCACCGCTAATTTTGCGGTCACTATGTGTTCTCGATTGACCACCTTCTCACACAAAAGTGACAAGGTAATACTAATTTGCATAATATCCCTCCACAAATTCTTGATCTTGGACAAACAGTGCTTAAACAATAGAGGAACCAATTGCATGATCACATGTCAATCGCGGGACTTACACTTATGTAAATCATGAGTAGCATAATTCACAATCCTTTGCGAGTTGGAAGAAAAATTAGATGGGCCCTTCAAATAATATATATTGTGTCTAAAATCACCTTCCTTTCCCCACTCGTCAAAGTAAACGCACCAGGGGGAATTATTGTCCTTCCTCTACTATATTCTTTCAACCATAGTTGTGGCTTAAGTTTCAACGATTTAAGGAATTTCGTGCATTTTCTCCATCCTTCGAATGACTCCCCCCAAGGCAAGTGCCCACAATATGTCCAACGAAGTTCTTCTCTGCATGCATCACATCTAATACATGGCGCACCGAGTTATTCGTCCAATAAGGCAAGTCAAATAAAATTGACCTCCTAGACCATGCCTTTCTTGTCTCAGTTTCATTCCCAATTGGGGTCTTCTTACACCTAGCACACAGAAATGGAAACTCTTCATCGTTATGACATATCTTTGCGTATTTCACAAATTCATTAGCACCTCTGCGAAACACATCCCCCATTCTATTTGTCTCACCCATCCACTCTTTGTAGTTCGGATATCCCATCACAGCTACCACAACTAATCACCTATTAAAGGTAAGAAGCGTATACTCATGGATTAGTATAAACAAAGCTGAGATTTATAGTATGTTTCATTTAATTATGTCTTATTTATATTCGATTTTTAAATTTTAAATTCAAATTCAATTTATAATAGGAATTCCCATTTACTCCATCTCCTCTAAAGGGTGTGTGGTCCTATCCCATTCATGACCACATATTTCTGTAATATACTTAACAACTCATGCACATTGTTATGATTTAAGAAAAATTCGGCAGCATATCCCCGTAGTTCTCCAAGTACACGACGTAGATTGACAAATGTGAGTGTTATTTCAATTGATCAATTAAAATAACAGTCACACTTGTCAATCTAGTATGTACCCAGAGAACATTAGGATACGATTGCAGAGCTTCCTCCAAAAGTAACAACTTTAAGCCTCTAAGAATATTATTATACAGAAATTATGCAGTCCCAAACTGTCCAAACGGGACAATTCGAGAGATCTCATTACAGGGGTAATGACTCTCGAACGGGTCTAAGGGATGTTGAATGCGTACGCATAAGAACTAGAAGGCTAGTATCTATGCGTACTATATGTAATTTCAAGTATGTTTCATTTAATTATCATACTATATATATATATATATATATATATTGTTCATTATACAAGGTAATTTTAAAAAAAAATTGAAAAATCCCACCCCCATATGGACAATAATCCAGTGGTCATGCCACTTTTAAAATTAACCAACCCAACATCGATCCAATATAATTCAATCGCAATGGCAACAACAAATTTGAATCCCATACTCCTTCTAATTCATCTACTCAATTAATTCTTTTCATCAATTAAACTGACAATTAAAGTATACAATTATTAATTTACTAATTTACAATGAGGGGCAATCCTACTTGCATATGAAAGGGGCACTAATTATTAATTTACAAAAAAAATTAACAACCAATCAATATTAAATCAATCAATTCTTTAACAAGGGTCACTTCAATATGAGGGACAATATCTAATAAACCAATAAAAATTTAATTAAAAAACACACACACGCACATATACACACACACAACCCACACCCCCTTCCCCCCAACTATCGCTGCCCATATACACACACATATACACACACATGCACATATACACACACATGCATATATATACAAGCAAACACACACATATACACACACACACGCACATACACCCCCAGCCCTGCCTCCCCATGCATATATACACCACACACACGTACACGCATATTTACACACATATATATACACACTCGCACATATACATACACATATATATAAATGGAGGATAAATAGAGAGATAAAATGTACCAAAGTTGTATAGAGAGAGAGAGAGCAGTCGCTAAAGAGAGAGAGAAACGTAAGGAATTAGAATCGGTGGGAAAAAAGAAGAGGAAGGGTTTTTTTACTGACAGAATTGTCACGAACATCTCACGGTCATTGATCGTGATAAGTTTATAATATTGTCACGATCAATGACCATGACAAAAAACACGTGTTTTTTGTGTCACGGTCAATGACCGTGACAAGGCTGGTCGGTTGAAGGGTGACCATTTTAGTGTAGTGATGATCAGATTCCTTATCATTAGTGTATATGATTTTGGAAAAGAAAGACATACATGGGTCAAAAGTATTGAATGACTCTGGTTCATCAGATTCTGATTCACTCGAGTCATCCAAAGTCTTGCACAAATTAGCCCTAGTGTTCTTGTTTTTATTCAAATTGACTCTACAGTCACTGGCTATGTGTCCTAACTTTCGACATTTGTAGCATTCAGTATTCAGGTTTTTTATGATACTCAGTCTGGTGTTTGCCAAGTCTTTTCTCATGAGGCTATTATTAGAGTGGTTGGAATAGGTAGATTTGCCTTATCTATTTGCAATTTTATTTCTAAATTTCACAATTCAGGTTTAGTTAACTTAGAGGTAAAGACAAGATTAGAGGTATATTGTTTCTTATGGGTCTGTATTAATTGCTTCTTAAACTCTAATTCCATTTCCACAGTTCTTAGCTTGCTACTGAGGAGTTCAGGGGTAATGTTTTGATCATCCCTCTCCTCAATTGCATAGCGCTTATTGTCAAATTTTGGTGGAATTGACCTTAGAATTTTGAGACAATTTCCTTCCTATCATTAGTTATACCATTAGCATGCAGTTTTGTCACAAATGTCTGTCAACCTAATGTAGAAATCATCAAATAGTTTAGTCTTAGTCATAACTAGAGTGTTGTACTGCTGAATTAACATTTGGGTTTAAGCAGATTTATCACGTGTGTCTCCTTCATGTGCAGTCATAAGAGTATCTTGAGCTTCCTTAGGAAGAGATCCTCTTGAACTCGTGTCCATTTATGGACATGAATATGGCATTTTTGCCTTTGTTAATACTAAGGGAGACATGCTTCTCTTCTTTAGTGTATTCACTTAGCAGTTTCATAATCCTCAGAGTACTTCCTTCTGCGACTAGTTTTGTAGGAAAAGTGTAACCATTTTCAATAGCATCCCAGACATCATCTCCCAATGTCCCTTGAATGAAAGCTACCATCCTCACTCCAATAAGGGAAGTTGGTTCTATCAAAGAGAGGGGGTCTGAACAGGTTACCTAATCTCTCAAATTTCTCGTCCATAGTTTGTTTTGAGAAAATAATTCCAGAAACTCAAGATCTAAAAGAATTTGTAAAGCCAAGCTCTGATACCAATTGAAAAATGTACCACTTAAGTCGTTTAATTCAAGATTAAATAATTTAAATGGCTTCAAACAGTTTTTTTGAAGAAACTCATTAATTAAAACAAACAGCTAACACAAGATGTGTATAAAAGATTATATGAACGAGTTATTTAAGGTATAGGTGTACCAATTTTGAAAAACAAAACTTATAGAGGTTCTAAATCAGCACAGTCTTAAGAAGGTGATGAGAGGAAGAGTAAGCATGTAAGAACACAAGATTTTAACGTGGGGCATGCAAGAACACAAAATTTTAACGTGGTAAAACACCACCCAATTGGGGAAACATCCACGGAGGTCTTTACACCTCAACAGAATAATCCACTAAAATAGAGTAACAGTTTACAAACTATATAACAAACCAAGCACGCAAGCAGACCTAATCTAAGTCCAGAATTTTTACCAACTCCTTTGGATTATTCTGACTCCTCTGAAGGTTCTGATGTTGAGGTTGTTCTCCCAGCTTTGCAACCGCTTCTCCTTTTTATCTTTACGTTGAATCTAAAGTCAAGAATATCTCTACCAACACTTCTTTAGTGTTGTAGTGTGATAAGTGTAAGTGGTCAAGTGCCTAATCACATGTATGCAACCCATACACACTTATACAGACAATATTCCTAACTAATTACAAATATCGTTCTAAGATGCAGTAAGAATTTCTAAATCACAGTTTGTTGGATAGTTTCAGACTACTGATTTTTATTTTTATCCACAAATCAAGAAGGAATCTTGCTATTAAAAAGGGCCAAGATCCTAAACAGTTTCTTTTTATTTGATATACACAGTTATTTCACAAATTTTGAAATATTCATGAAAGTTTAAATCCCCAATCAAGATCTTAAATATATCTAAGTCTGATTTTTCTCATAAACTGTAAACAAAAATGGATTTGTTGGTTCTGGTTTTGAAAACAACATATAAGAGTAAAATCAAATAACAAATGAAGATTTCTTGGAAAAAGAAATCAAACTAAGTAAGTTATACGTGATATGTATCACACAGTTTCAGATCTCGACTTTCTATGAAGAGAAAATGAGATATAAACTTCGTGACTTGGTTGGACAAGAGATTAAAGACTAGAGATGATGGATCTTCACAAATACGCACTCACTCAAACTCACATAGGTTTTTCTGAGGCAAAAAATGGCCGGAGTTTGATTAGGGTTCTCTCTCTCTCTCTCTCAATTCTCAAATGAGCCAAAGACTGAAAATGTTCCCCACTTGGTCTCTATTTATACTACTCATAGAAGGATCTGGAAGGGTTAAACGATATCAATGGCTGAGATTAGATATAACACAAACGATGTAAATCTAATGGCTTAGGTTGCACCGCCATTAAACGCGTTATGATTGGTTCTCTCAACTATCACAAGGATTATTGTAAAGACATGAAGACCATCGATAACTAATGATCTAAGGGACAAGATTACGTCATAAGGTTATGAGAGGAAACAAACACAAATCCAATCGATCACTGGATAATAGGTGTAAGGAAGCCCTAAAATGCGTGTTTTGAAGATTTAAAGAATCTCATTTTCTACCACGGTAGTCTTTGCCGCTTTCGAATCCTATCCAGGCAAGGTTTTAAGAAGAATAGAAAATTATAAATCAACCCACAACATTTTTAAAACCATCTTTTAAATGTTTAAAAATATTTTATAAATTCCTAAAAATAATTTAACATATCCCAAACATTATTATAAAATTATTTTTACGGGAATTAACACACACACACACACACACACCTAAATTGATATGAATACAACATATAAATGCAATCCTAGGTGTTGTGTTGGTATTCTACCTTTGAGACTATTAGAGGAATTTATATGTAGTGTCTGAAGCTCTTTGGTAGACTAGGATATGACTCAATTTTGTCACTATTTCCAAACTAGACAAGCTTTTATATAATGTAGACTCAAGTGAGGCAAAGATGTAGGGTGCTTCATCTCTCTCTCTCTCTCTCTCTCTCTCTCTCTCTCTCTCTCTCTCTCTCTCTCTTCTTCCACCCCCCCAACAAATACCTAAACATTTATAAAACCCTCCCAAAGCCTAAATTCCCATTTTACCCAATTTGGGTGTGACACCCCGACTAATTAAATACCGGGTAGCTACTCCTTTATTAAATCAATACAAAATGCCAAGTTGGTTCAGTTAATAGCATCACTGTCGAAAACATTTTAATAATTACTAACCACCTAGTATTTAAAAAGTAAGTTGCCAAATTTTAAGTTAAGTCTGATTAACATGCAATAAAAGAATAACAAAAGAACAACAAAATCCATTCACCATAACGAAGTAATGAAATAACCAACAAATAATAATAAGAAGTCCGGAGGAAAACTCCTCACAACAATCCCACAACTGAAAAGAAAATGACAAGTCTAAATCCTGAATAATTACATGCCAGAAGTCTGAATAACTAAAATAAATGAAATGTCTCTAAAGAAATGGGCGACATGCCCTACAACTGATAAATGCTGAATAGAGAGTCAAATAGAAGAAGCGTCTACAAGAAAAGTCCTGTAACTTCCACAAACAGCTACAGCTCGTCACCTGAATGAGGATCCTAAGCATGGTGTCCTTGTGGCTGGGCACCTAAAATGTTTTTTTACAAAAATAGATTTGAAAGCAAATGGGTCAGAGCCCGAAAGTAGAAATCATTTTAAAAACATCAAGTGTTTTAATAACATTAAAACATTAAATGCAAAATACATGTTAGGACGTGCACTCACATGAAATCCTCACCTCTCGACTACATGTGCACTCCTAACGTACCATACCCATCTAAGTAACATACCTATCTAACCCAAACCGTAATAAGTTCTACCTCTTACTACTCGATTTCCATTTTACATTCTAGCGTTATCAAAACAATAGAGGGCTTTAGTTAAACTCAGATTCTCGCTTAGTAATACAATTCATTATCGGTTAACCCGTTATGTTTTCTCAAAGCGTTCCATATTTATACACAACATCACATGAAAGTTCCCATTAATCAAGTGTATATTATTCACATCATAAATATACAATACAAGCACCCCGAGACTAAGCTGCGGTGCACACATACTCTGCTATCCATTCCGGTACATCACGTACATAAGGATCACGTATTCCGAATCTCTCAGGAATCGTTCTCAGATAACAACATCACAAATAATGGAGGCGAACACAGTCACATCACATGGGTCACGCACATACCTGCGCTCCCACGATCAGCAGACTTATTAACATCCCAATAAGTCCTTCTCTGACCTATGTTCATCGATGTAACCGATCTAAATCCGGGCAACACAAGGATTAGAAGGCCCTAAGCGAACATAAACCTCCCTTGATAGCAAGTATGGTAGGTATGTCATACACATAAAATCAATACGTATACTAAGTATTCACACTTCTTAGTAATCACCATAATATATTGGTGGTACACTCCTCATTCTCGTACCGACATATAATACTACACAATTCATATATTCCCGGTTAATATAATAAATTAGGTCGTCAATAGTTCTCGCAACGTAATAGACACTCACGTCCTACTTCATATTTTCCCTTAGGTTCAAACTACACTCCTAGGTTTGACTCCTCATTATGTCCCAAAAATCCCAAATGTAACAATTAATCATCAAGGGAAGGTTATCTCTACGTATACACAAGGTTACGGGACACTCGGGATCAAAACAGGCTAAAAAGCCTAAACTGTCAACTCGTTCGAAGTCTCGTTCGAACGAACTGGCATTCTAACGAGATCTCGTTCGAACGAAAGTCTTCGAATGAACATCCCTCTCGTTAGAACCCAAACTGTCAACTCGTTAGAAGCTCGTTCGAACGAGCTCGTTCGAACGACCTGGGCAGGTCTTCTAACGAGTGGCCAGATTCGAGCCCAGAAATCCTTATTTCGTTTTTTCCTTCTTTTCTTCACTTCTAATCTCTTATAAACATTAGTTCAATAATTGTTCAAGGTTCCTAATCGTCCCTAACACATATACGTCACCTACTAACGTTTTTGTGGGGATTAATTCATTATAAACATCATCTAAATATCAAATCCATACATTTATCCCCAAATTTCAAGAACATGAACCCTAATATTTAAATCATCAAAGAGTTTAAATAAATCCGTTTTTTATTTCATCCAAAACGTATTAACATCAGATTATTCCCCTACATATAGTTCTACATGCAAATCCTCATCACAATACAAGTTTCTAATTCCAAATTAATGGGTTTTTATCAAACTCCCAAGAGCAATAAATTTTTTATCAATTCCTACACATGGAAGAAGCATTCTCTGAAATTAATTAGAATTAAACCACTTGCCTTATTGGAATCTATGATTTGATGACGAATTTGATGAATGGTTCTCTCTCTCTGCAGAATCCTTCTATCTCTCCCTCTACAAGCTTTCTTCTCTAATGGTAGTAATGGAGGCTAGGGTTTTTGTCTTAGGAACTTTTGGGGCTAATTCTAATAACCCCCGTAGCCCTCTAATCAGATAATGGCTGGTAATGGGTTAGTGGGTGTTTTAATTTTCCAATTAAAACTCCTAAAATTCGTTAATAAAAAATCCCAAAATTCTAAAATTACCAAACTGCCCTTATAAGTTACCGGTATGGCCCAATAATGTCCCGGGACCCAAACTTAACCCCCGGCTAGTGTTTTCTGACTATTTCGACCCTTCCGGACGCGTTGACACACTCAAAACGACCATACGGTTAATAGAACTAAAATTCACTTTTTTAATTATCATAATATAAACCTGACGCGACTGTCACACGCGTCTCAACAAAATTTCCAAATTGCCGTATTTTAATCTCACGACAAATTTCATACTTCAATATTCATGTATAATCATATATGCACATTATATTCAAATACCAACTCGCATCTCGCTAGTATTTTAATCCGGATTAATTTCCAATTAATACGCATTTAATTTAATTAATCCCATAAATAAATATCACAAAAATACGGGGTATTACATTGGGTTGATATGGACTTAACAACACAACGATCTAATGGTTAAAAAAGGTGACAACGCGCAAGGGCAATTTGATTAAAAAAAATTTGATCTACGTCATTCGAACGATAAGACCATGTTATTGGAATGACTTCTCCACCTCGTTCGATGCTTGATCCGTGAAACCCTTAGTGTGACATGCAACTGTAAAGCACTGGCATGTCGTTTGAACCCCCGCTTCGCACGACCCTACAATGTCGTTCGAACGAACTCTAAAGTTTTCCATTCTTTTTATTATTTAATTTATTCTAAAGTTTGCATGGACCCTAAAAATCCCATGACACACGTTGATCCTAAACACCCATATATTCATAATGTCTGGAATAGATCCTTTGCATCAGTGGTAGCATTTTCTTCTTGCAATCATGATCTCGATCTCAAACATTTGAGATCTCAAACATTTTCTTCTTGCAATCATGATCTCGATCTCAAACATTTGAGATCTCAAACATTTGAGATCGAGATCATGATTGCAAGAAGAAAATGCTACCACTGATGCAAAGGATCTATTCCAGACATTATGAATATATGGGGGTTTAGGATCAACGTGTGTCATGGGATTTTTAGGGTCCATGCAAACTTTGGGTGTCGTTTTCTTTTCCCATGCTGATATAGAAACTCGGGAGTCCACCTGCAGTTTTGTTTTCCCATGCTGATATAGAAACCCTTGCCAAACCTTTTCAACATGCCTTGATTGGGAAATTTTCACATGGAAGACCTTCTATGGAGGTTATTAGACAGGTATTTCAAACGTTTTCTCTCAAAACTGCATTCAATGTTGGTTTATTGGACCACAAGCACATTCTAATTAGACTCAATTCTAAAGAAGACTTCTCTCGTATGTGGTTGAAGGACTCCTGGTATATAGGTAAGTTTCCCATGAGAATTTTCAAGTGGACTTCGGAGTTTAGACCTGATGTTGTGAGTAGTTTATCACCAGTTTGGGTGTCGTTTCCTCATTTACCCATTCATTTTTTCTCTAAGTTATCATTGTATTCAATAGCACAATTAATTGGCAAGCCCCTAAAACTAGATGCATCCACAGTGGAGATCACTAGGCCAAGTATGGCACGAGTATGCGTAGAATCAGACCTAACCAAAAAATACCCCAAAGAATTTGGGTTGGTTGCGGGGATAAAGGATTTTGGCAGGAAGTTATGGTTGAAAATACGCCTAAGTATTGCAAGAATTGTGCAAAAAAAGGTCACGACGAAGAGTCTTGTATTTTCCTCCAACCAAATAACTTGAGTCAAAAGAAGAAAGAAATGCAGTATGTCCCTAAGTCAATCCAAGTTAGTAATGTTAATTATGATAAAGAAGATCCCAAAATTAAAGATCTAGAAGGCAAGACTCCAGCTCATGAAGAATCTAATGTGGATGTTATATCTCAGGTAAAGAACACTGTTAAGTAGCATGATATGGATGCTATAGCTAATGTGGAGAAATCAGTCAATGTTAGCAAAGAGGATGCTATTATCCCCTATTATATTGACTGTGAACAAAATACTGTTAAGCAACCTGATATGGATGCTACAGCTTCTGTGGAGGAATTAGGCAATGCAATCAAAGAAGATGCTGTTACCCCCAACCAAATTGACTGTGAGGAAGGAGAATACATGGAGACTAATAAAAGCACTGAAGATCTGGGGGCTACAGATAATCAAAGAAATGTGCCCATACTGAGTAAGAAATGAAAGCAGATTAAAGATCAGTTCATCAAGATTCACAATCAAGATTTGTCCTCAGAGGAATTCTTGATTATGGATAACATTGCTTTGTCGCCTAAGGGCACAGAAATTCCTGATAAAGAACCAGGTTGCTAATAACATTTATCCCTCGAATAATGAAGATGGATTTAATCACATTCCTTTTCTGGAAGAACTCCAGCTGTTTTCTAAAAACATTGATAAAAAGCTTAAGTCTGTCAAAGAGCCATCCCAGAGTGAACTCCAACTGTCAAATGAACCATCAGTAACTGTAAAAAATAATCAATTCAAAATAAAAGATCCATTGTTCAGAAGATTCACTAGATCATCTATCAAAGGTAACACATACTTTCTCTCCACCTCTTCTAACTGATTAACCTGATTGTTTGGAATATAAGTGGGGCTGCCAAGAATTCATCATCTTCTAGACTTCAAATACTTTATAAGATTTATAAAATCCCTTTATTTGCTCTGCTGGAACCTAAAGTAGATCCATCTAAAATCTCAAAGTATCAAAGAAAATGGGGTTTTCAAGGCTGTAGTAGTAATGTCAATGGGAAAATTTGGTTTTTTTGGAGGTTTAATATTCAAATTCAAATAGTTGAAGACCTTGAGCAGGTCTTAACTATTTAAATCACTCATAATGGTCTAAAGTCAGATTTGTTTCTTTATTTTGTGTATGCTAAATGCATAAAAGAGGAAATAAGAGTTTTATGGGATCAGATGTGTTCTTTATCCAACGTTGTGGTGAATTCCCCTCATATGGTGATTGGTGATTTTAATGTTGTTTCAAATCAAGGGGAAAATTAGGAGGGAATGATATTGACCATCATATTGTGGATGATTTCAACCAAGACATTGAGGATTGTGGCCTATCAGACTTAGGCTAAATTGGCATAAGATTTACTTGGTGTAATAATAGGGATGAGTTTGGTCTTATTATAGCTAGGCTTGATAGATGCCTGCTCAATAAAAAATGTGTGGAAGTGTTCCCAAATACCAAAATGAAGCACCTGAATAGAACTACATTAGATCATGCTCCTTTATTATTATCAGTCAGTAGCAAGGAAGAGGCTTGTTATAGACCTTTCAAGTTCCAACAGATGTAGTGCCACCATTCAGACTTTTTTGACTTTATTGAAAAGTCTTGGAATGTGTCTTAAGAGACTTAAAGTGCATCTAAAATAGTGGAACAAGGACAATTTTAAAGATGTTTTTCAAAATGTTAAGAATTTGGAGGATGAAAACTTGCAAATGGAGCTTGCTTATGAGTTGGATAAATGTAAAGCTAATAGAATTGCTATAAATCAGTGTAAGGCAAAGCTTATGGCTGCAAATAAACTTGAGGAAGTTTTTTGGAGGTAGAAATCATCCGTGAAATGGTTGAACCATGGAGATGCAAATTCTAAGTTCTTTCATTCTACTATAAAATCCAAGCATCAAAAGCTTAGGATATATTCTATATCTAATGAAGATGGTAACATGTGGGAAGAGGAGTAGGATATCAGAGATCATATTGTGGAGTTCTTTCAGAATCAATTAACAGATGATCAAAGCTCTGTTATGAGTGATACCTATGATTTGATTTCGAAAATTATTTCTTCTGAAATGAATGAAATTATTGAACAGTTTGCTACTGAAGAAGAGATTCTAGCTGCTATAAAGGATCTAAATGGTGATTAAGCTCCAGGCCCTGATGGATTTGGGGGTTATTTTTATATTAAATGTTGGAATTTCATTAAAAATGATCTAGTTGAAGCCATTAATTCATTCTTTGCTGGCAGAGACCTTCCTCAAAGTTGGACAAGCACATGTATTGTGCTTATTCCTAAAATTTATGCTCCCAAAATATGTGGAGACTTAAGACCTATAAGTCTTTGTAATTTCTCCTTCAAAGTGATTACAAAGATTCTGTCTAAAAGGTTATCCACTATCCTTCCTCAAATTATATCCACAAACCAAAGTGGGTTCATCAAAGGGAGGAATATCCAAGAAAATGTCCTTCTAGGTAAAGAAATGGTTCACAATCTTGGAAAGAAATCCCATGGTGATAAACTTGACATGGAAAAGGCATATGATAGGGTCAATTGGAGATTCTTAATTAATGTTTTAAGAAGCTTTGGCTTTGGTGAGAGATGTATTGAACTTATTTGGAGATGTATCTCAAATAATTGGTTTTCCATTATTATAAATGGCCAAAACAGTGGTTTCTTTAAGTCTTCAAGGGGTTTGAAATAAGGGGATCCACTATCCCCTAGTATTTTTATTTTGGCTGCTGATTTTCTAAGTAAGGGCCTCAATAAATTGCAACCCTCAGGAGTGGTTAAGCCATTTTATACTCCAAGTGGTTGTCCCATTATATCTCATCTTGTGTTTGAAGATGATGTGGTTATTTTTTGTAGGGCTGACAAGAAAAGCATCAAGAAAACTATGGACTTTATTAAGGATTATTATCTCAGATCTGGACAGAAGTGTAATTCTTCAAAGAGTAGTTTTACAGTGGATGATAAATGCTCAATACAAAAAAGGGGTTTGATATATGCAGCTTGTGGCCTAAACTCAAAATCTCTTCCTTTAAAATATTGGGTCAATTATTAAATAGTCCCTACTATAAATATATATTTTTTAAAAAGAACACATATTTTTAGTTTAACCCATTTAGTCCCTCAAGCACTCAATATCCTCTTATTTTTAGAGGTCCGCGCCAGCGGCACTCCCTCTCCAAAATATGTGGCAAAGGACTTTTTGAGGCAAAATAAAAAAGTTTAGACTAAATGGGTATTAAAAAATGTCCGAGGGACTATTTGGTATATGTCCCTAAAATATTTGGGCTGCCCTCTTTATAAAGGGAGAAATAAGGTATCTTACTATGACACCTTAATCTGTTCTTTAAGATCTAAAATATCAGGATGACAGTCAAAGCTCCTATCTAATGGGGGTAAACTGATCCTTATTAAACATGTGCTGAACTATATTCCATCATATATTCTAGCTTCTATATCCCCCCTAAAGCTGTCATTAGTAAAATCCATCGAATGCTCAACAAATTTTTTTGGGGTGGTAGTGAGGACCAATGCTGGAAATGTCAGTGGAAAAGTTATGAATCTCTATGCATAGATGAGAATGCTGGAGGTCTTGGACTAATGAATTTCAATGCCCTTTCAACTGCAGCCTTCATGAAGCTATACTGGAAACTTTGTATTGAACCTTCTCTGTGGTCTAACTATATGCTACAGAGGTACAAGAATATTAAAATTACCTCATTTGCTTCTTATCATACATGGAGAAAACTAATGATAGCTAAAGATCTGAGCAGTATCTATATGGAGCAAATTGATGGAGTTTGAACCTAGATACCTGTTACATCAGGTCAATTCACCTTATCTTCTGCTTATGCAATCTCCAAACATCAGTACCCTTCATCTACTGTTATGACTAATATTTGGGACAACCATATTCTAAAGAAAATTTCTATTAACATGTGGAAAATACTCAATAGCTGCTTACCTATTGATGAGAACGTTAAAAATGAAGAGTCCACAAAACACTTGTTTCTTTCCTGTCCTATTATTTCCCCTGTTTGGAAGCATTTTTCAAGTATTGTTGGGATTGAGCTTAACACTGTCTCTATAACATCCATGCTTCACAGCTGGTGGTTGAAATCAGGTACAAGAGACTATGCTAGATTCCTTAGTAAGGGTATTCCTCTTGTTGTTTATTGGGAGATTTGGAAAAGTAGGAATAAAGCCTTTTTTGAAAATATTCCCATGTGTACTAAGGATATTATTTTAAACTCCTCAAATCAGATTTCTTGCATTTGTAAGGGGATAAAGTTTAAAAATACTCTATCATCTTTTAATAAGGGTATTCAACAAGCTTTTGATGTTAAAATTTCTTCTAAGATCCAATCTACTATTCCTATCAAGTGGAATTTTCCTTCTTCTGGTTATTCTAAGCTAAATCTGGATGGAGCTTCTAAAGGAAATCCGGGTTTAAGTGGATATGGCGAAATTCTTAGAGATGGAAAAGGGAATCTCCTTTTTGCTTTTGCAAATCCTGTTGGTTCTGTTACCAATGCTTGTGTGGAATTAAAAGGGCTTTGTGCTGGCCTTAAATTGTGCCTCCAATTCCATGTTAGAAATGTTCTTATTGAATCTGAGTCAATGTTTGTGGTCAATCTTATCAACCATAATTGGAAACCTCCATGGAAACTAAAGAAAGATGTGGAAGAAATCAAGACTTATTTGGAGATGCTGAAATTTCCATTGTCTCATTGTTTTAGAGAATCCAATATGGTTGCGGATGCTCTGGCTAATTCAGGTGTTCTACTTTCTTCTCCACAAGTGTATCAAGAGGTTGAGGACCTTCATAAGATGGTGAGAGGTTCTTACAAATTGGATAAAATGGGATGCTACTACTTAAGATCTTATTTTCATTATTTGTAATACTTTTTTTATTATAATGTTTGTAATGGGATTCTTAATAAAATCCCAAATTTTCATCTTTATATCTTTGTAATGGGAGTCTCTATTAACTCCCAAATTTTTATCTTTTTCAAGTTAACTTATTCGGCTCAACAATTAACTTTAGATTTCTTTATTAAGACTCTTGAGCTTGTAAATGCCACTAGAGAGGCTATTTATCTATGATATCTAATCATACTTATGGGGGTACTGTTCCTCTTCTCTAAAAAAAAAAAATTGTCATCAACCCTTTTTCAAAATGGTTTATACATAATTTAATTGGATTATTGGGACATAGTTGATGATGCTGGAAATGACACCACCAGATAAGGTGTTGACAAGCTCAATAAAGTGATAACAATGGCTACACAGGTGAGTATATGCATATATATGTAGAAGGAGGTGAGGAGAAGAGGATGAACACTTGAATATAAGTGGTTCATCCAATCTGGCCTACGTCCATTGTGAGTGTGTGTGAGTAATATCACTGAATGAAGGCACTAATGGCCATGGATACAATCTCTCAAGCTTTCTCTCTCTACTGTGTAAAATGACAGAGTTTCAGTTAGGGTTGCAAATTATCCATCCTTTACAATGTTGAGGATGACCTCTATATATAGTGCTTGGTGGGTGTAATGTACCCCCGAAGCATGCAATGAGCATGTGCATGAAGATCCAACCAGTGCAAGGATGACACCTGGCTGATCTTAACTAAACAATGATGACCTCAATATTCCCTCACGTGGAGGGTAGGATTCAATTATAACAGATTTATCCACGTGTTCAAAGCTATACATGTAAATGCTCGGCTGTCTTCGATTTGGGACAACATCGGCCTAGATGAGTACGAGGTTGGTGATGTTCGACCCCCTCCATGTCTGAGACCAACTTACATGATGACCCCGATTAGGATGCCAGCTGAGCTTAGATACTTGGATTGAGCCTGCGAGGCTTTGCTTTCTTCAGGTGGTAACTGGTAACATCAGCCTGGGCCGATGTTGTTGTTGATGGATGGTCAAACCCACGAGTTTTTACTCACCTTGGCTGATTCCCAACCGAGGTTGATGTATAAGGCTAGAGCAATGTCGGCCTGGGCCGACCTTACAAAAGATGATATTATCGATGGTTATTATGAGCTTCTGTCACCTCGGCTGTGAGTCAGGCCGAGGTTAGTGTCTCTGAGTAGGAAGGTGTACTTTGGGCATATCAATCACCCCTATCCCTTAGTTACCTATGTAAGTAGGTAATTGAGGGGTATTGCAAGGCCAAGGCTAAGTTTTTTTATATGCCAACAATCTCTTGACACATGTCACTTGCTGAAGTGAGTGGCGTGTATACCAAGTCATGATGGTTTGATTTTCCCTTTGGATTACCAAGGCAATGATGGGCCTTGGGATGCGCGCTAACATGATTTTGGGTTTAAACCCTTTTTTCTTCTTCATTTATTCTTCACTTTTCCCACCCGTGTTCTCTCTGCGACTTCCTTTCTTTTCAAGAGCTCAGCTCCTGCGTTTGAGGGTCCCTTCACTTCCAAACCTCTTCTTCTCTATTTCAAAATCATCCAGATATCTTTTTAATCCTCTCCCTTCCATTTTCAGCCTTTATTTTCATTTCTACTTTTTTTCGGTGAGAGTTTTATATTTTTTAGTGAGTTCTTTGGGTTTTCCGATCACACTTTGCATTTTTCGGTCACCTGTTCTTAGGTGTTATTGGTTTAAAAAACTTTTCAACTCTAAGTTTGATCTTCGATTTAGATTGAATCGAGTTGTTTATCTGTGGTTTAGAGTCCAAGTGTTGTGTCGCCTACCTTATGCTCAGACCCCTATATCAGCTCATAGAAGAGTTCCCTTCACTTAGAAAAAAGACCTTTAAAAAAATTAGGCAAATATAGCTAGCCCAAGCGGAATCTCGTAGGGCTGAGGCCTTTCCTGTCAGACCCATCTTCCCTCCACCTCTGAAGGTAATATACCCTGAACCAGCAGAGGTTCCAAAGGAACCAACACCCATGTCTGAGTCTGAGTCATCTACCTCAGACCCCATATCTGTAGACTCTTTCTAAGAGGCTATATGGATTTCTCCATTAGGTAAGATCAGGTCCCTAATCAGGCTGAGGTTTCAAGTCGTGTCTCATCACATCAGGGGGCTAATTCCCCTCCGTCTTCTTCTGATGTCGAAATAATAGGGCCAAGTGTGGATATTCCCCCTATTTTTGATGCTATTCCCCTCTCGGTCGCCACTGGGGCTGAGTTCGCTCAGAGGTTTCCCGATGGTCCCCCAGTATCTGCCCAGGTCGATGTCACAAGGAACGAAGATGATGGTTATGAGAGCGACATTGACACCTCTGAAGCAACCTAGATAGAGAGCTCGGTTAGCGAGTACGATCTCTTAGGCCTTTCCATTAAGCTTAGGAGACCTCTGAGGGGTGAGAGGTCCTTTGATGGACAAGATGGGGAGTTCTGTGTGTACGAGCAAATGTTTAAGTTGGGATTCCGTCTCCCCATCCATCCTTCAATTAGAGCCATACTGTCCCATATCAACCTAGCCCCTTCACAATTATCCCCCAACGCCTAATGGGTAATGATTGGGGCCATCATAATTTGGAGGGCTGTCCACCACTCAGATATTCCTGTTAGAGTCTTCACGGGTTGCTACATCCCATCCTCTGCCAAAAACCACCCCGGCTACTACCACTTCCTAGCTAGGAAGTCAGATAAAAAGATGCTGTTAGTTACCCAAACTTTAAATCATAACTAAAAACCTCGGTATTTCTTTGCCTCAGGGGCATGGGAATTTGGTCCATGTGCTTCCTCTTCAACGGCTGATTCGAGGACACCTCTGAAGTGGGGGAAGGTGTCTCTTACTGCCAAGGCCGACCCTAGACTTAGCCAGGATAATTTCCAAAAGGTTAAGGACCTTCAAGATCAGGGAGAACATGGTCATCTTGTCAAATATGAACACCTGATGACCCCCTACTACCTTTCTCAGACAGGCCTGGGGGTAGTCCTTTGACCGAGCTTCGTAAGTATTATTTCCTATTTTATACCTCTTACTTTTCATACCTATGATTTACTAACTCAGATGTTTCTTTTTTCAGAGCGCCTAGAGGGTATTTCTGACGACCTGTGGGAGATATCAACCGAAGCCTCGTAAAGCTGATGAAGATGGCCGGTCATACTGCAACCCCTCCTCCTCCTAAATAAAACATCGACACATCCAAGGTCGATGTTACAAAGAAAATGAAGACCACAACGGACTCGAGGCATCAAAGGCCGAGTAAAAATAACTGCGCCATTCTGATCTCCTCAGATGAGTCCCTTGAAGATCGTCTTTCTCAGCTGAAAATAAGTGATAGTTTGATTGGCCATGGTCTGAAGGCTATTGATGCCATCAGCTCCGTAATGACCGAGGAAGATAAGCACTTTTTACGCTCTCTGGATATCCCTCTGCTAGCTGAGTTTTCACTTCATAGATCAATCCAGGTACCAGGTACTGATTTATGCTATTTTACTCTTCCAAGTGTAACCTCGGCTATCGTACATTAATGTGCTTATACATCTGACCTTCTACTACAGGGTATGTTGTCTATGCATCGTTTTGTGGACTGGACTCTGAAGAAAATGCCCTTGATCAATAAGACCTTAAAGTCCAAGCCTCTTTGAGTGCAGAGGTTGATCGTCTGAAGGAGGAGCTAAAAGAGGTCAACAAGCTGAAGGAGGAGGTCCAACAGAGAGACATGGACATGGAAAAGTTGAAGAAGGACCATGAAGCGGCTCTAAAAGACAAAGACGATGCCCTGTAGGCTAAAGTGGATGCTGCTGTTAAGGATTCTTTGGAGGACACCTCAGAGAAGATTATTGCAGATTACAAGGTCTCTAATGAGTTCATCAGCTTTGACTTTGAGTACCTTGAGAGAGGTATCAAAGCCACTGGTAAATAGGCAGTCTCCAAGGAACAAGAGTCAGGGAGTTTGAGTGCCTCAGACTTTGTTGGTCTAGGCTTTGGTGACCCCCGTTTTGCTCAGGCCTTGCAAGAGGTTGGAGAGGACGGTGCTGCTCTTTCAAAGATTACTTTGGGCGCTGCTGAGACTGAAGATGTTAATCCTAAGGACGAGGGAGCCGATGTGAATAACTTTGGCCAAGAAGACACCACTATGTCTGCAGATACCTAGGCCTGGTCTTGTGAAGCTTTAAGTTGTAGTTTTTACCTATTTTCTCGTCTGTAACATTTGTGAATTATGGCAGTATATTTTGGGATATTTGATTTATAACTCTGACTGTTCTGTGATGAATATTAATATCGTATTCCTAGATTATATAGCTTCTTTGTGTGACTTCTCTTGCATGTTATTTTGGCCTTAATGTCTGAAGTCGCCATATATTATTGATGTTTACCTTAAAAAGTTTAAGGTCTGAGGTCATTAGTTTATGATGTTTCACCTCACAATTTCACCAAATTATGATGTTTAAGGTCTGCGGTCATCAAATTATGATGTTTCACCTCATAATTTCATCAAATTATGATGTTTAAGGCCTGAGGTCATCAAAATATGATATTTTACCTCAGATTTCACCAAACTAATGATGTTTAAGGTCTGAGGTCATCAAAATATGATGTTTTACCTCAGATTTTACCAAACTAATGATGTTTAAGGTCTGAGGTCATCAAAATATGATGTTTTACCTCAGAATTCACCAAATTAATGATGTTTAAGGTCTGATGTCATCAAAACATGATGTTTACCCTCATACTTTTTGCCAAACTAATGATGTTTAAGGTCCGAGGTCACCATACAATGATGTTTACCCTCATAATTTTCACCAAACTAATGATGTTTAAGGTCCAAGGTCATCAAAATATGATGTTTTACCTCAGATTTCACCAAACTAATGATGTTTAAGGTCCGAGGTGTGACACCCCGCCTAATTAAATACCGGCGATCACTCCTTTATTAAATTAAAATCAAGGTGAACAGTTGGTTCATTCTTAGCATCACTGTCGAAAAATATAACTTTTCCAATTTAAACACCCTAAATAATTAAGCTAAGTGTCAAAACCATTTTTAGACATTACTTTCTAAATTTTATTTTATAAACCAAGATTTAAAACTTTACATAATTCAATATTAAAGAATCACACCACAATTATCCTGGAACATATAATCCAAATAATTTAAACATTCAACAACTAAATCCCAACATTTAAAATTTAAAGTAAAACATCCAGACAGTGATAATTCCCAAAGTGACAATACTAGAAATAAATGAATGACAATGTCCAATAAAACAACTGGATAATGGAAATGGGCGACACATGCCCAACTGAATAAATATACTAGGAGTGGAATCAAATAAATGAAGTCGTCTAAGCAAGAGGCCTGCAACTCCCACCTAAGCTGCAGCACGTTCCTTCCAAAGGATACTATGCCAGACGCCCCTGTGGCTGGGCACCAGGCTGTAATATATACATATATATACAAGAGAGAAGGGAAAATAGAAACGGGTCAGAGCTCGATAGTGTAAATGATTTAAAATTTATTTAGCAAGTATTTAAAATGTTTACAGGCTAATGCAACAACATATTAGTGCGACACTCTCTTGAGAATTTCTCACCTCTCTTCTAATGTGCACGCCTATCGTACTAACCTTCCCAACGGTTTAACTTATCATATCTTAAGTTGCTCGTAAGATTTAAACTGACAATTCAACTGTTTAAGGGGTGAATACTATTTAACAACAAATCTCTCATTTTAACTTTATTCGCTAATAAAGATTCCCAATATCATATTATACTTTTCAAAACAAGTAATTCCAAATTGAAATCATTATTCATATCTTACTTGCCATAAACACAATAGGAAGTTCCAAATTTTAGAAATTCATATATATATATATATATTAAATACTCGTATAATATATATATGCTAACAGCACCCCACATAAAAATTATGGTGCGGGCATACTCTGCTATCCAATCCTCGTATCACTCGTACTAAGGGAAATACAAGTTCGGAATCACTCTCGAACTGTATTAAACAAAACATAAACAATATTGAGGCGAAGCATAGTTTCTAAGTCCAAGAGGTCAGCACATACCCTCGCGTCTCTTAGGACCGTGACTACCGATTCGATAGCCTGTACCTAGGATTCCTATCTTCTTGGGTACAAGTCAATATCCCCCGTAAAGGTCCCATCGAGATAAGACTGTCCCAGCGCGGTAACCTCAGGGATAGGAAGTAGCGCGGGCATGATTTTCACACGTATATAATATATGCATTCACACAGTCATATAAATATACTACTTTTATCATATCAATTTAGGTTCATCTCATAACCCATAATTACGACATTTATCCTTATTTTCCCCTTTATTAGTTATCACGTATAACGGTTCGTCTCTAACTTTAATTTGAGGGATTTTTCCAACTTACTACGTAACACTCATGAACTCTATCCTCCCAAGTATAAAATTCAGTAGATATTCATCTATTTTCCATTGTAACTATTTTACGTATCTCTTCCTTTAATGCAAAATTCCATCTTCTCTTATATATAAACACTCCAAAAATGCAAATCTCGCCTTACGTTAAAGGTCTCATAATCATTAATAAGTCCTACTGGTCATCTATATCTCCCAAAAACATTTTAATAAGGTTGTCTAAGGATTATTATACATTTAGAATTAATTCAACTATTTAAAAAGAGGGAAATATAAGTCTGCCAGAAGGGGTCGATCGATCGAGGGCTGGGGCTCGATCGATCAAACCTTCGATCGATCGAAGCTCTTGGCCCGATCGATCGATCAAGTAGGTATGGCGAATTCTGCAGGAAATCAGTTACGGGTTCTATCACACAACCTCATCCAAATTCAGATTTTTCATTCCCAATCGCCCAAAAATTTGTACTACTAACAGTATAAACCCATATTATACATCTTCTACGTAAAGCAATCAAATTTTCATCAACAACCATGGATTAATAGGCCAAAAACTCATATTAATCTCAAGAACCCTAGAATTTCTTTAACCTTGTTCTAATAAATCTTTTCCAGAGTTTTCTTCTTCTAAAACATCATAAATTCGTGGTTTAACCTCTACATATGCAGGGGTTTTTTCAGATTTCCATTTATATCATTACTACATGCAATTTTCTATCTCCAACTTGGGTTTTCTTCCATGAAACTCATCCTAATTAACCCTAGACTAACATGAGTGATGAATTAAAAAAAATAAGCAAGATAAACACTTGCCTGGAAATTTTAAAATTTTGATTTGCGGACGATTTTGGTGTGGTTGCGTTCCCCGTCGCGCAATCTACGCGTTGGTGGTGGTGGCGGTGCAATCGGATGACTTTTTGGCTTTGGATTGCTTGGAAAGCTTTCTCCTTCCCTCTCCTATGGCCGTTCTAAAGTTTTGAGTCTGATAACCCTAAAGGAATCTTCCAAATGGATGATATAGCCTAATAATTTTCGTGGGTTTAATTACCCAAAAATGCAAAATGACCAAAATGCCCTCCCGGGGTGTTAAATAGGCCTAAAAAGGCCCGAGACCCAAACTAAACTCTGGAGTACACTTTTCTGACTATCTAGACCCTTCCGGATACGTTGGCGCACTCAAAATGACCATACAGATAACTTAAAAATATTTCACTTTTATTAATCAACATTTATTCTCGACGAGACACAGGCGCGTCCCGATTAAAATTTTCAAAATTGTCATTCTATTCACTCGTGACATTTAATAGAACCAATATTATATATTACTTTGCTCATTAGTAATATTCAATAAATTTTTCATAATTACTAACTCTCATCACGTTAATAATTATAACATAATTAATTTCCGAATTTATATTAAATTAATAACTCACATTAAATTTAATAAGTCCCCAAATTAGGAAAGCATAAAAATACAGGGTATTACACGAGGTCACCAGAATATGATGTTTACCCTCATAATTTTCACCAAAATATGATGTTTTAGGTCTGAGGTCACCAAATTATGATGTTTCACCTCATAATTTCACCAAATTAATGACGTTTAAGGTCCGAGGTCACCATAATATGATGTTTTACCTCTGATTTCACCAAAATAATGATGTTTAAGGTACAAGGTCACCAAAATATGATGTTTACCCTCATAATTTTCACCAAATTATGATGTTTAAGGTCTAAGGTCTCCAAATTATGATGTTTCAACTCATAATTTTACCAAATTAATGATGTTTAAGATTTTAGGTCACCATAATATGATGTTTTACCTCAGATTTCACCAAACTAATGATGTTAAGGTCTGAGATCACCAGAATATGATGTTCACCCTCATAATTTTCACCAAATTATGATGTTTAAGGTCTGAGGTCACCAAATTATGATGTTTCATCTCATAATTTATCACCAAATTAATGATGTTTAAGGTCTAAGGTCATCAAATTATGATGTTTCACCTCATAATTTCACCAAATTATGATTTTTAAGCATAATGAAATGGTATCGACACAGGAACTGTTCTTTTTATTAATATCCTCTTCATAAAATGATACATGTATTACAAAGAAATAACTGCAACATCATATGTAATATTTCTTCAAGTGGTCAGCATTCCAAGGGTTGGAAACAGGTTCCCCTTCGAGATTTTCTAGCCAGTAAGTACCAGGCACAACCTCATCGACCACTCTGTAAGGGCCATGCCAGTTTGGGTGGAGCTTGTTTGCCTTTTGTAATGTCTTCTTCAGCACTAGGTCTCCCACAGCTACAGGTCTTGATTTCACCCTTTGATTGTAGAACTTTGCTATTCTCTGCTGGTAGGCTTCCTGTATGATCTCAGCATCTTCCCTTCTCTCTTTAATTAGATCCAAGTTAAGTCTTCTTTCTTCCCCATTCCTCTGAAGGTCATAGGTCTGAACTCTGTGGGTGAGGAGTCCTACTTCTGTAGGGGTGATAACTTTTGAACCATGTGCTAGCATGAAAGGAGTCTCTCCTATTGGCGTTCTTGCAGTCGTCCTGTAGGCCCATAATACAACGTATACATCTTCTGTCCATCTGACTTTTGCCTCCTCCAACCTCTTCTTTATCCCATCTAGGATTATTCGGTTAGTGACCTCAGTCTGCCTATTTGCTTGGGGTCGGCCAGGAGAGGAGAAGAACAACTTGATCCCCACTCCTTCACAATATTTTTCTAAGGAAGAATCGTTGAACAGGGTTCCGTTATCTGAGATGAGGGTATTTAGAAGGCTATATCTACATATGATGTTCTTCCAAATGAACTGGAAGGTCTTCTACTCCGTAATCGTGATCATCGGATCAACCTCTACCCACTTGGAGAAGTAATCAATTGCCACTACCAGGAATCAATAGTTGTTTGCAGCTCTTGGCAAAGGTCCTAATAAGTGAATCACCCAAACTGCAAATGGCCAAGGTGAGCTAATTGGCCTCATAGTATGATGAGGTTGGTGAGGGATGGTGGAGAATCCCTGACACTTGTCGCATCTCTTCATATAAGCAGCTGTATCTTTAGCCAAGGTCGACCACCAGTATCCCTGAGTAATTATCCTCTTAGCTAGAGGCCTCCCTCCTATGTGACTTGAATAAGAGCCCTCATGTACATCTTTCAAGACGCGAGGAACCTCTAAAGGGTGTACCACTACACCAAAATGGGAAAATTGTCACCTTTCAGCCGGCCAGCCTTGTCAAGGTCATTGACCGTGACAAAAAAACACGCGTTTTATGTCACGGTCATTGACCTTGACACGACCGTGACAACGAATTGTCACGGTCATTGACCGTGACAAGCCCGTGACAATTAAATTTGTCACGGCCTTGTCACGGTCATTGACCGTGACAATTATTTAAATTCTTGTCACGGTCACAGACCTTGACACGACCGTGACAATATTCTCAGCAAAAACCCTACCCCCCCTTCTTTTTTCCCTCCCGCGCCGTTCCCTCCATTTCTCTCTCTCTCTCTCTCGACGCTGTTCTCTCTCTCTCTCTCTACTTTCAGGTCCATTTTCTCTCTCTCTCTCTCTCTCTTTCATTTATATATATATTTGTGTGTATATTTGTGTGTATGTGTATATATATATGTGTGTATGTGTGTGCGTTAGGGGGGCAGGGGGTGGGGGGTGGGGCGGGGTGGGGCAGGGTGGGGGAGGGGGTGGGGACGGTGGAGGGGGGCAGGGGGTGGGGCAGGGTGGGGGAGGGGGTGGTGGAGGGTGGGGTGGTGTGTGTGTGTGTGTGGTGGTGTGTGGTGGGGGAGGGGGTGGGGTGGAGTGGGGTGTGTGTGTGTGTGTGTGGTGGGGGAGGGGGTGGTGGAGGGGTGGGGCAGGGGGTGGTTAGGGGTGGGGTGTGTGTGTGTGTGTGTGTGTGGTGTGTGGTGGGGGAGGGGGTGGGGTGGGGTGGGGTGGGGTGTGTGTGTGTGGTGGTGTGTGGTGGGGGAGGGGGTGGTGGAGGGGTGGGGCAGGGGGTGGTTAGGGGTGGGGTGTGTGTGTGTGTGTGGTGGTGTGTGGTGGGGGAGGGGGTGGGGTGGGGTGTGTGTGTGTGTGTGTGTGGTGGTGTGTGGTGGTGGAGGGGGGCAGGGGTGGGGTGGGGTGGCAATTTTTGACACGACACGATACCCGACACGAACTCGACACGAACTCGGATGATAAATTATTTATGTGTTGCAAGAATTTGAAATTAATTAAATTAAGTTATTGTAGGCGTATGAGTGCTATGATTGGTTAAGAGAGAAGAAAAAAATTATTTTATATTTTACTTAATGGGTTATGCGGGTCAACCCGAACACGACACGATAATAAATAGGTCGGGTTAGTGTTTGCTCATCTGACACGATTAGTTAAATGGGTCGGGTTAGGGTTGACTAATACTTAACACGAACCCGACATGACATCTATTTATTTGAATTGATATCTATTTATTTGAATTGATAGAATTGTTTCTAGGATAATAATCCTACTATAAGATAATTGCTCAAAATAAATATTAAATAATAATTACTAAGATATCAATTCAAATAAAGTCTTAATAACCTAACCAAAAGAAATAAAATAAAATATCAAATAAATTATCATCCACCTCATAGACATTCCCTACCAATCATTTTAAGATAATTTTATCCTTATAAAGATAATAGATTATGTAATTTTAGGACTTAAAATAATATTGATTATGGATATAGGACAACAAACATTTTGTTTCCATTTTTTGTCCCTATTTTCAAATTAAAGGGACACGTGGCATGTTATGATTGGTTAACGTTTTATGAATATGGGTCCGCGCCAGCGGTTTTATTAACAAATAGGGACTAAAATCATAAATAAAATGTTTGATTGCAAAGCATGCACTTGTATTATTTCGACGTGTAATTTGGAAATGCTTGTTTTTCTTTCTAGAGACCCGTGTCGTCAAAACTTGGTAGTGTTCGAGTGTGTTTTTATCACTAAATTATTATTTCACTAACAAATACTCCTTATATCCTAGATTAAGAGTCCATATTTAATTTTTGTACTTACTAATAATACACTTAATCAATGGCTAGGATTAACCCTTATTCACTATTATGAGAGATCAATTTTATAAATAATTGATATTTTCATTCAAAATATGTGTGTGTGTGTGTGCGTGTGGCGGGGGTGGGGTGGGGTGGGTAGGGGTGGTGTGTGTGTGTGTGTGTGTGTGCGTGCGTGTGGCGGGGGTGGTATTGACGGAACTTACACATACGTTATAATATAGACGAAACATTTTTTTATCTGTACTAATAACATTTTTTCTATCTGTACTAATAACATTTTTTTTACAGCAAAAATGTCTCCTTCAGATGTTAGGGCAAAGATGATGATGCTGTTTATGATGATGTCGTCGTCTGGGTTCGGTGGTAGCGGAGGCGACGAGGGCTCCTCCGCCCCTAGGCTCCCCAAATATGGAAAATTTGGGATTACCGTCGAAAACAAGTCGGAGCTTTTAGCGAGATCCCTCGAGCTGCTAAAGACGGTCATCGGCCCGGGGTTTATGAGTTGGAAGGAGGTGCCGTATGAGCTCAAGTTAGCTGTTTGGGCGGCACTACAGGTAATATTTATATGAATATTTCAATTTCAATTTATATTTATATTTATATTTATATTTATATTTATATTTATATTTATATTTATATTTATATTTATATTTATTCGCAACTAACATTGTATTTGTTGGACAGGAACAATTCAACTTGGATCCAAAGCTACGCGATTCCGTCTTCGAGCAGTTGAGGGAGCAACACAAGATGTGGAAAAAAAATATGCGGACACGGTACTTTGGAAAAACACGAGAGACCATTTTACAATGGCGCGGATCCGTCCCGCCCAAGGAGCCGATCTCATTGGCACAATGGCAAAAGTTCATTGACAATGAGATCGAGGATCGACAATTGGCATCTCGCCAATCGGGGAGGGAAAATCGGGCTAAAAAGACGGACGTGCACTACTCCGGCCGGACCTCTTACGCTGAGGTGGAGCATAGGATGAAGGTAATATTTAATTTATCTATAACTACAGAAATATATTATTGGATATTATTTTACTTTGCGGGGTCGATACTAATTTTACTTTACTTTATTTTATTTCAGGGGGTAGGGAGTGGGCCAGGGGGTAAGCCACATAGGCTCGATACTTATGTGGCTCTTCGGACGAAGAAGGGGAAGGACAAGGAGGTGTCCCCGAGTGTCGCGGCCACGATTGTAAGTAATCCGACAGTTTAATTATTGTTAATTATGTTATAATTTTTTAGTTTACTTATTTTACTAATCATGTGCTTTTTGTCGTTTCAGGCAAAGCTTAAGGAAGTGCATGAGTCGCAGTCTGATGCCGACAAGGCATCTTTGTCCACAGACGCACTCAGCCAAGTGCTTGGCTCTGGTCGCAAGGGGAGGACAAGGGGAGTGAGCTCGCGGGTGGCCAAATCTAGGATCATCGGATTGGAGACGAGCGACACCGGGTTGGCTCGAACGGTGGATTCACACGACGCGAAGCTGTCCCGTTTGGAGGCGACGGTCCAAGATATGTACGCATTCATGAAGCGTACGTTGGGTGGAGACCGTAAAGTGAAAGGGAAAGGGAAAGGGAAGGAGAAGGCGGTGGAGGAGGAGGTGCGGGAGGACGAGGCGCAGGATGACGAGGATGTGGACCTCGCTGCTTCATCACCGACACATTCGTACTTCGACGATCCACTTCCCTATTTGACGCACTCCAACAGACCATTATCGACAATTGGTTGGCCGAGCGTGTTCATATTGGACATATTTGATGGCCAGCGGATAGGGCGGGGATTGAGGGACCCGAACATCGTCGAGGGTGGACTAGTCCATGGACGTGTGCTTCAAGAGATGGAGTCCAGGGTGCTCGTCACGCATGTCATACCCGGGAAGGAGAACTCCCTATTGTGGTTGCGCGAACAATGCAGCACGACGTACATTAGTGGGTGCGTCAATTCGTATGTCGTGTGGCCTACTCACCTCCTCAGTTTTATCTAAGACATGTAGTAACATTATTTTTAAGTTTGTCCATTTTAATTATATTTGGATTATATCGTCATGTATATTATTTTTACTTTGAAGATTTGGATTATACTGTCATGAATATATATTTGCATTATCTTTAGTTTGTGTTGGATATATGATGTTTGGAACAGGTACAACGTTGCTATAACAGGTACAAATATACTGCTGGGCAGTGGCGGTGGCCATACTGCCCAGCAGATTTTTTTTAAATTCTGCCCAGAATTGTCACGGTCAATGACCGTGATAATTTTTTTAAAAAGGGTCACGGCTTTGTCACGGTTATAAACCGTGACAAACGTGTCACGGTCATTGACCTTGACACGACCGTGACACAAAACGCGAGTTTTATGTCAAGGTCAGTGACCGTGACACGACCGTGACAAAAAAAGTTGTCTCGCCTCGAAATGTCACGGTCATTGACCTTGACAAGGTGAATTTGTCAAGGTCAATGACCTTGACAAATGGGCAGATTTGGTGTAGTGTACACATCTAAGGAGAGGGAGTAGACCCCTTCTTATACATGATGTCTCCAATAATTGAGAACCTGGCAGCCCTGAACCTCAACTTTGTCCATTCTAATTTTGATTCTGGCAGCTCTTCCTGTTTGATGTATCTGATGAGTGGGTCCATCCATGAGGCTCCCATATTCAGATTGAGGTAAGTTTTGGCAACCTCTTTTTCTCCTTCAATGGTTGGCTTGAGAAAGATTTCGACAGGTACTTTTCTTCTTATATCTGTCCTCGTACCTAGTAAGTGCATCGGCTCGAATGTTGTCTTGCCGAGGTATCCTCTTCATCTTCACTTCACTGAAGCTTTCCAATATCATTATCACTCTCTTTAAGTATCTGGACATTCTTTCATCCTTGGCCTCGTATACTCCCAAGATTTGGTTGACGACCAGCCTTGAGTCACTGTGCACCAGAAGTTGACCGACACTAAGAGATTTTGCCAAGGAGAGACTTGCTATCAATGCCTCATATTTCGACTCATTATTTGAAGCCTTGAAGTTGAACCTCAGCACATATTCAATGTCGGTACCATCAGGTGCTAACACTATCAACCCCGCTCCACTTCCACTTTCACAGGACTATCCGTCAACGAAGAGGTTCCAAACGTCTTCATCTAAAGAGAAGTTCCCCTTTGATAGGGTCCCTTGCTTGAAGAGGTACCTGTCTTCCTCATTCTCGACTATTCCTTTACTGGGTTTATTTGACACAATCTCTTCCGAATTTTGGGAGACGTTATTATCTAGTTCATCTGTAACCTCTTGACTGATCTTAATCTCAACCTCTTCCTAGGTGAACTCTGCTACAAAGTCTGTAAGAGCATGCCCTTTGATGGCAACCCTTGGTTGATAAAAAATGTCATATTCCTCCAACTCGATGGTCCAGATCATTAACTTGCCCGACTTCTCAAGCTTGTAGAGGACCTGTCTTAGTGGGGAATCAGTGTGTATAACCATAGAGTGGGCTTGAAAGTATGTCTTCATCTTCCTAACAGCGTGTATCAAGGCATAGGCTAACTTTTCCATTCGAGGATAATTCTGTTCAGACCCTTGAAGGGCCTTACTATTGAAGTACATAGGCCTCTGCACTCCATCGTCTTCTCTTACTATGGCCGCACTAATGGCTGACTCTGAGATAGCTAGATAAACATACAACTTCTCCCCCAGAATGGGTCGAGATAAGAGTAGGGGGGATCCGAGGTAGAACTTGAGCTCCTTGAAAGCCTTATCACATTCCTCATCCCATTCGAAAGATTTTCTAAGCAGTTTGAAAAAAGGAAGACACTTGTCCATAGCTCTGGAGATGAACCTGTTCAGGGCAATAACTCTTCCGGTTAACCTCTGAACGTCTTTGATGTTTCTGGGTGTCTTCATTTCAATCAGAGCCCTAATCTTCTCGAGATTGGCCTCTATTCCCCTTTGAATGCTGATGAATCTAAGAAACTTTCCCTCTCCTACTAGGAAGACACACTTGACAGGGTTGAGCTTCATCCTGTATAAATCCATGGTGTCAAAAGTCCTCCCCAGGTCATCCACATGAGTGTTGGCCTTCAAGCTCTTCGTCAACATGTCATCCACATATACCTCCATGGTCTTACCAATCTGACTCTCGAACATATTATTTACAAGACGTTGATAAGTGGCTCCTGCATTTTTCAAACCGAAGGGCATGACCTTTTAGCAATAGTTTCCCTTGTCTGTTATGAACGCTGTCTTCTCTGAGTCTTCTGGGTCCATAAAAATCTAGTTATACCCAGAATAGGCATCCATGAAGCTCATGAGCTCATGCCCTGGTGTGGCATCCACCATCTGATCAATTCATGGCAGAGGGAATCTATCTTTTGGATAAGACTTGTCCAAATTAGTGAAATATACGCACATACTCCATTTCCCGTTAGCTTTCGGCACGAGGACGACGTTAGATAACCACTCAGGGTATATAACTTCTCTGATGAGCTTGGCCTTTTCAATCTTTCTGACCTCTTCCCTGATGACATCATATTTTTCTCTTGAGTAAACCCTTCTTCTTTGTTTGATGGGCTTAACATCTTCTAAAACATTAAGTTTATGGCACATGACTTCAGGGTCAATACCCGGCATGTTCGCGTGGCTCCAGGCAAAGACACTCTGCCTCTTCCTTAGTTTTTTTAACACTTCTTCCTTGATCTCAGGTCTTAGGGCTTTGCCGATTTGGATGATTTTTTTCGTCTCGTCCTTATTAAGGACGATGGATTCTATGTCTTTCGCAACTTCTCCCTTCTTGAGCTTTGTCTCATCTCTAGGATCAAGTGTGTCGATGTTTGTATGGTTGTTACCCGATTATGAGCCTCTCTCTCTTCCGCAGAGTTAAAGTAGCATTCTCGTGTCGATGTTTGGTCACCCTGCACTTCCCCTACCCTTAAGGGGTCGAGAATTTTAGCATTTAGTGGACCGTTGAAGGCACAACCTCAAGTTCCTTGAGGGCTACTCGTCCTATGATGAGGTTGTAGGCCGAGAAGACGTTTTCATCCATCACGAAAAAATTGATCTTTTGGGTCAACCTCTTAGGCCACTGGTCTTCCATTCATACATCCATTTCATATATGCCCAATGGATGGACCTTTTCACTGCTGAAGCCAATCAACGGATGATGATAGGGAACAAGCCTAGGTCTGTTAAGACATAGGCTCTTAAAATAAGGCCAAAACATTACGTTCGCTGAGCTTCCCCCATCAGTGAGGATTCTCTGTACCTCACATCCATGCACCCTTGTAGTGATTACCAAAGGGTCATTGTGCGGAGCTAGGATACCTTTGAAATCAAGTCGGGATAATACAACTATAAGAGTATCCATATTTACCTTCTTTCTCTTCTGTTTAGTCTCTAAAGATGCCAGATTCATAACCTCTACTTTGGTCACTGACATAACCTCTGCCACATGAGCTTTACGGTAGGCTACCTCTGAGCCACCCCCTGCTAGTCCTCCACAGATGGTGTTAACACCAAAGGAGATCATACCAACCCTCTTCACAGGGGCATTATCGTCTTTTGGTGGGAGGTTAGGGTCATCTTCATCATCATCATCTGAGTCCTCAACTATTCTTATTGGGGCATCTTCCCGACACCTGTCGTTTCTCTTCTTTTTAGGGTCGTCTCTTCCCCCCTTAGAAGCTTTACCATAGACATACTCTTTGAGGTTTCGGACTTCAACATCTTCTTAATCTCATCCTTCAAGGCGAAGCACTTATCAGTCAGATGACCGTGGTCTTGGTGGAACTCGCACCACAGATTCTTGTTCCTCTTATGCGGAGGAGCCTTCAGCTTCTCTGGCCATCTCATGGACCGATCATTTTTTATTTCATTGAGGATGTGTTCGCAACTCACAGTTAGAGGAGTATAGTGTGCAAACTTATCGTCTGCAAACCTCTTTTTTCTGTCTTTCTTTTTTTGAAATTTCCCGCTGCTACTTCCGTTCTCATCCTCATACTTTGCAGCCATTGCCTCTTCAACGTTCATGACCCTTCATGCAGTTGCTAACAACTCTGCCATGGACTTGGGAGGGTCTTCAGCAAGCTTCCACAACAACTTCCCCTTCTGGAGTCCTCCAATGAGGGTTGTCATAGCTATATTCTCTTTATAATCTTTAACCTCCAATTTTCCTTTGTTAAATATAGTAATGTAGTCTCTTAGGATTTCATTTCTGCCTTGCTTGACGTATAGCAGATGAGTGGTCTTCTTCTGAGGTCTTACCCCAAAATAGAAATTGCGAGTAAACAGTTCAGCCAAGCCCTTAAAGTTCTCAATAGAGTTCTTCTAAAGAGATGAAAACCAAATATGTACAGCTCCCGTTAAAGTCCCAGAGAAGGCCCGACACCTCATCTCACATGGGATCGAATAAATTTCTGCTACAGACTGGTACATCTCAATATGATGCACATGATTGGTACTACCATCATATTTCGAAGACACCGTAGGTGGTTTGAACTTGGCAGGTGTTGGGAAGTTCACTATCCTTGCCACAAATGGGTAACCCTTTGAGAACCCTCTTTATAGTGGGTCTCAGCTTTTGATGAGGTTCCCTATCTTCTCTTCCAGGCATTGGATGGAGTCATTCCATGGTTTAGCAACGTTGGCCTGGGCCAAGGTTGTCCTCATCCACCTCCAAGGGGTGGACTGAGGGTTCCCCAGCTGTTGCACAACATTGGCTGTTGACCTCTTGGCCACAGTTTCGTCCATGTAGGGGTCGACCATGCTGAGGCCGATGCTCACCATCTCCCTTCTGAGAGCCAGCTGCACTTCTCGACCTGGATAGCCTCTGCCTCAGGTCATTGACTGGGTTGAGCCTTTCAAAGGCCGACCCTCTACTCAAGTGATCAAAAGCTGATCCTCTGGGATGGGCATCCCCAACCTCGGCCCTTCTTGCTCCGCTACCTCGGCTGTGCTGTAGAGGACATACTGTATTATCTAAAACCCCATATGTCTCCCAACAGTCTGCTGGAACATCTTTCGCTTCGATATCATTGTACCTATCCTCAGGGCAAGGGTTTCCTTACCTCCCCAGATGCAAACGTCTAGGGTCAGCAACGTCCCTCCTCCGCTGAGGCGTAGGTTGGTCCTTCCGCGGTGCTTGGGGTGGTCCCTAGCCTCTGGATGTGGTTGAACAGCCATCGGAGTAATCATTTCCGATGAGATCGCAGGTGGCTTCATCGTATTTTGGCTTAGCTGGGCAAACTGTTCCTTCATTGCTTGTTGAGTTGCAGCCAATGACTTCAAGGCTGCTACCACCTCAGCCATCTCGGACTGGGGTGGTGCCTGGTTGGAACTGGGTCCTCCAACACCAAATGGTGGAGGAGGTGGTAGTAACTCCTGTGCCATGTGTTAGGTCTAAAGAGCTTGTGATGAAAATATGAGAGCTTAAACACCTTAAAGGACTTCTTTCAATGGTGAAACAACTTCACACGAAGGGTGAGGCCTGGTTCACCACCAGAGTCTTTGGTGAGGTTAAGCTAGGAAAGGAAGGGATATATCTTCTCGTTTCCACAGACGATGCCAAAATGATGGTGCTAGAAACACCACCACGAGATAAGGTGTTGACAAGATCAAGCAAGTGATAACAATGGCTACACAGGTGAGTATATGTATATATATGTAGAGGGAGGTGAGGAGAAGAGGATTAACACTTGATTATAAGTGGTTCAGCTAATCTGGCCTACGTCCATTGTGAGTGTGTGTGAGTAATATCACTGAATGAAGGCACTAATGGCCATAGATACAATCTCTCAAGCTTTCTATCTCTACTGTGTAAAAAGACAGAGTTTCAGCTAGGGTTGCAAATTATCCATCCTTTACAATGTTGAGGATGACCTCTATATATAGTGCTTGGGGGGTGTAATGTACCCTCGAAGCATTCAATGAGCATGTGCATGAAGATCCAACCAGTGCAAGGATGACACCTCGCTAATCTTAACTAAATAATGATGACCTCAATATTCCCTCACGTGGAGGGTACGATTCAGTTATAATAGATTTGTCCACGTGTTCCAAGCCATACATGTAAATGCTCGGCTGTCTTCGATTTGGGCCAACATGGGCCTGGATGAGTATGAGGTTGGTGATGTCCGACCCCCTCCATGTCTGAGACCAACTTACATGATGACCTCGGCTAGGATGCCAGTTGAGGTTAGATACTTGGATTAAGCCTGCGAGGCTTTTCTTTCTTCAGGTGGTAACTGGTAACATCGGCTGGGTCAATGTTGTTGTTGATGGATGGTCGAACCCACGAGTTCTTGCTGACCTCGACTGATTCCCAGTCGAGGTTGATCTATAAGGCTGGAGCAATGTCGTCCGGGGCCGTCCTTACAAAAGATGATATTGTCGATGGTTATTATGAGCTTCTGTCACCTCGGCTGTGAGTCAGGCCAAAGATAGTGTTTCTAAGTAGGAAGGTGTACTTTGGGCATACCAATAGTATTACAATGTTAGACCCATTTGATTGGATTTTTGGACTTGAATCCATATTCTTATGTATATAAACTTGTCGTATTTTAATGATGAGCATATAAACAAGTTTAATTACATTTTATTAGGTTTAAACATGAAATAAAAAAATAGAAATTTCAACACTTATAGTATGTTAAAAGATGTGAAAAATAGATATTTTAAGGCTACATGTGGAAACAAAGGGAAAGTGGTATTTTCTTGTAAAGTAGTCTCCAAAAGGCCAAAAGGGTTTCCTTAGTAAAGAAAGTAATGAAATAAAGAGATTTCCAACTTGAAAAGTATGTTACTCCAAAGTGTTAATGAGTTAAAAACATTTAAGAAGTTAATGGGGGTAGTTTAATAATGTTTTTGTGAAATAACACTTGTAAAATGGAGGAAAATAAAAGTTTGAAAGTAAATGGGCAAAATGGTAATTTTACATAAAGTGGAATATTTTTGTGAAGTAAAAATGTGGAAAGGGTGTTACAAAAATGGTCCTAAATGAATTTTTTTTTAAGAATAAAATCAATGCAAGTGTATGAAGGACAAAAAATAGTAAGTTTTAAAGTGTAACACAAGTTAGGTTAAAAAGAGGGGTTTGGCTTCGGCCGGTAAAGGAAAGTGTGATAATGTGGATATTTGAAAAATATTAAAACACATTAATATGGACTCGGATGACACCAGGAATAATTAAGGAGACCCGGAGCCCGAGCATATGGTAGCATAGTCGGCTGTATGGAGCCCGTTAATGTATGTGGATATTGTAAGATTCCGAGAAAAAATAATAAAAAGTGGAATAGGTCAAGGAGTGGGTTCTGTGATGATTATGATAAAAGATAACTTAAATTGAATGAATTAAAAAATGTTCTTCTAAAGGGCAACGTGGACAAGTAATGCATGAAACTTGATTAATGTCCATGCAGTAAAAGGAATGGTAAACTGAAGTGACTAAATAGGTAATTAAACAAGTTAAAGAGGTTTAACCCATAATTCACACAAGAGTGTGTTTATGAAAAGCATTCAAAGAAAAATAAGTATTTTTTAACACGGTACTTGCGTGTGTTGAAAGGTGATTTTCAATGAAAATACTAAGGTAAATTTGGTATGAGTAAAGGGTAATTCCGATGATAGAGTTGCTTTTACTTAAACAAAGGGTATTTGTTTAAAGTATTTAATCGGGTATGTTAAATTAAGAAATAAATGTCAAGTCAAGTAAGAAGATGTTCTTTATAAGATTGAGGCGAATTAATCGAAAGAAGTAACATTTTTGGAATAAAAACTGTTTCATGCATTAATGTAAGTGTGTGTATATATATATATATATATATATATATATATATAGTTACATGTGCACGTAGATATAACATGTTAGAGTCTATTTTATGCCGTTCGATTCTATATTGCATTCTTGTATTTTCTCACTGAGCATTCGGCTCATTCCCTCATATTTGTTACAGCAGATTGGATGCGGTTCCATATTTTGAGAGCATTGTACAGGTAGGTATCCTTTTTTTTTTTACGTTAGTAACTCTGTATACTTGGATTCCGGGGACGCTTCCCACGTGTCCCTCACGTAGTTTGATTTAAATGGAAATCACATGCTAAATAAGTGAGAATTAAATAAAACTGAACTAACAACATTATTTAGGTTGTCTCATTGCACTTCACAACTAATGTTCGCTCCCGACTGGGTTGACCACGGGTAACCCATAAATCTAGCCTGAGGCATTACAACAACCGTGTTAGAAATCCAATACGGATATTGGACCTTTTTTAATGCAGTTAGCATGAACCAAATTCTCATCTATATTATCCATTGTCTTGGCTTTCTTTGGAGATAACTTCATTAGCTTTAGCTTTACCGACCAAGATATAGAATCAATGTGCAATTAGTAGCAGGAAACATCTGAGTTGATTCCTGGTAAATCGAAAGGCTGTTAAGAAAACACAACAATGTTCGTTCTAATAAAATAAATGAGCTGCCCTCTCTTATCTTTATATATCTCGAAATTGATTAGGAAGGATTTCTTTGGTTGTGATGAGTCTATAGGAACATCTCTATGTTCTTTTATTACTCTGTCAATGAGGGAAAGTTTTTTAATCCTTCTCCCTTGACCGAGATACCTTTGGTTGCTACTGTGGTTATTCACCCTTCGAGTCATCATCATCTTGGCTCTTCTTAGCTTGAGTTTACTTTGATTTTATGGCAGCGATGAAGCAACTTCGTGTCGCCACTTGATCACCCTGATTTCAATGATTCATTGATCGATCATGAATTTTATCTTCTGATGGGGAAGAGTTGAGGATAAAAATGCTTGCAAAGTTGATCCTAGCACCAATTTGATCATGGTTGACTTGTCCAAGTTGAAGATCAATGAACATGTGAGCGATGAGCCATTTGTTTGTGCATTTCAAAATGTCAAGCAAGTGTTTTACTCGGAGTATATCAACAATGAGCCGTGGTTAATCATCATACATGCACCAAAGAGTCTAAACAGTAGTGTGGATGACTTGGCTGCTCCTACCGAATATCAATCAATTTTTTATGATAAACCGAATTTGAAATAATCTTTAGATTTGTAATTAGTATTCCAATTATCGGACAATAGTTTAATGCTTTTAATTCATTTATACTTGATCAATTTAGTGCATGTAATATTTATATTTATTTCTTAAGCATTAATTCAAAGTCCATGTCTAGTGGGTGTATTATTCTAGTGTTTTATTATTATCGGACATCAGTTTAATTAATGCTTTTAATTCATTTGTACTTGATCAGTTTAGTGCATTAATTCAAAGTTGCCAGTGTTTTTTTTATAATAGTGTTAGTGCTTTATATTCTTCTAATTCATTTGGATTTGTACTAATAACAACAATTTTTATAGCAAATGTCTTCTTCAGGGCTTGGCGGTAGCGGAGGCGGCGAGGGCTCCTCGACCCCTAGGCTCCCAAAATAGGGCAAATTGGGAATGGCCGTTGAGAAAAAGACGTTCATATTGGCTAGATCCCTCGAGTTGGTGAAGACGATTATCGGCCCAGGGTACACTAGTTGGAGGGAGGTGCCAAATGATCTCAAGTTAACTATTTGGGCGGCACTACATGTAATGTATTTATATTTATATTTATATTTATTCGCAACTAACACTTACTTTCTTTTTGTTTTGTATTTGTTTGACATGAACAATTCAGCCTGCCCCCAGAACTCCGCGATTTCGTGTTGGAGCAGTTAAGCAACACAAGACATGAAAGAAGAATTTACGGACCTGGTACTTTGGGTAGACCCGAGACTCCATTCTCAGTATGCGTGAGTCCGTCCCACTGAAGGAGCCGATCGCATTGGCATAATGCAAAAGTTAATTGGTAATGAGATTGAGGAGCGACAATTGACATCTCGCCAATTGGGGAGGAAAAATCAGGCATAAAAGACGGACGTGCACTACTCCGGCCAGACGTCTTATGCCGAGGTGGAGCACAGGATGGTATGTTTTTATTTTTTTATAATTATAGAAATATGTTATTCTGTATTATTTTACTTTTCATTACTAACTAATTTTGCATTATTTTATTTCAGGGGATGGGGAGTGGCCCTGGGGGTAGGCCACATAGGCTCGATGCCTATATGGAAATTTGGACGAAGAAGGGCAAGGATAGGGAGGTGTCCCTGAGCGTCGCATCCGCGATTGTAAGTAATCCTACAATTTAATTTTTGTTAATTACTTTATAATTTATTTATTTACTTAATTAACTAATCGTGTGCTTTTTGTCATTTCAAGCAAAGCTTAAAGAAGTGCATGAGTTGCAGTCTGATGCTGACAAGACATCTTTATCCACGAACACACTCAGCCAAGTGCTCGGCGCTGATCGCAAGGGGATGACTAGGGGGTGATCTGGTGCGTGGGAAAATCTAGGATCATCACAATGGAGATGAGTAACACCGGGTTGGCTCGTCAGGTGGACACGCATGACGCAAAGCTATCAAGGTTGGAGGCGACGGTCTTAGATATGTATGCATTCATG
Organism: Sambucus nigra; assembly: GCA_949130495.1. Taxonomy (NCBI): domain Eukaryota; kingdom Viridiplantae; phylum Streptophyta; class Magnoliopsida; order Dipsacales; family Adoxaceae; genus Sambucus; species Sambucus nigra. The sequence goes on along the minus strand of OX422218.1, from coordinate 487,565,547 downwards.
AAGCGTGAGTTGGGCAGAAATAGCAATGGCAAGGGGAAGGAGAAGATGGTGGAGGAGGAGGTGGGCGAGGATGAGGACGTGTACTTCGGTGCTTTATCGTCGATACGCGCAGACTCACCGCTTGACGATCCAGTCCCCTACTTAGCTCCCATCCAGCGACCTATATCAACAATCGGTTGGTCGAGTTTGTTTTTACGCGACATATATAATGGCCAATGGATAGCGAGGGGGTCAAGGGACCCAAATGCCGTCCTGGGTATGCCGGTTTATAGACGTATCCTTAAAAACATCGAGACCAAGGTGCTCGTCATGCATGTTATAACCAAGAATGAGAACTCCGCATTGTGGTTGTGCGAATAATGCGGCATGATGCATATTGAGGGGTGTCTCAATGTGTATATCATGTGACCTTCCTTCCTCCTTGAACCTACCCCAGACTTCATGGCGTGACATTATTTGTATCTATTTTTATTCGGACACTTGGATTATATTTGAATTGTTTTGATTCGTTATATTTTGGTTTGGATATGGATTGTATTTTTATTTTATTTGGATATGGAATTATATATGCAATGATTTGGTGCATTATTTATATTTTATTTGGATATATGTTGTTTGAACAGGTACAATTTTGCTATAATAGGTACAAATATACTGCTGGGCAGTGGCAGTGGCCAAATTGCCCGGTATTTTTTTTTTTTAAATTCTGCCCAGATTTGTCATGGTTATTGACTGTGACAAGTCCGTGACAAATAAAACTTGTCACGGACTTGTCACGGTCAATGACCATGACATTTTTTTAGAGTTTATCACCTGTTTACCGTGACAAAACTTGTCACGGTCAAAGACCGTGACAAAAACAGTTGTCACCCCCAAACTTATCATGATTAAAGACCGTGATACTCCGACAGTTTTAATGTAGTGTTTACAAGTGGTGTAAGGTAGTCATTGGGTGCATTTAATGTAGATGGGAGTCATCATTATAAGTGGACCTGTGTGATGGAGGTAGGTGAAACAGTGTTGTGATTTTCACATACCCGCTAGATGAACTGTGAGAGTCCTGTTAGACATCTAGGATGTCTAGAATCATTAGTGTCATGCCGTAGGACGGTTTTAAGGTATGCTGTGATTATATTTCTCGGGGCTGAGGGTTAAATGACCTTTGGTGATTATGTCTCTTCAGATTGATGTCCATTTATACGTGAGACAGGTTAAGATAATGGCATTGAGGTCTCATATCTTGGTTACAGAGATATATTGGCACGATTAAGCATTCTAGGATATAGAGGAAGTTTTTGAGCCCCGCCACAGTACTGTGGTCCTTTGTTATCGGCAACGGAGGTCATGGGAGCCTGTTAGTGTTTAAGTAATGGTCAAGGGTTGACCTTAGGACCTCTGTTCTTACACGAGGTAGATTGGGGAGTTTGAGAAGCCATGGAATACCGATGGTTGAATATGGTATTATTCATAGCTCCTCATTGATTTTTTCAAGGATTATAAGGAGAAACACTTATTCAATACACAAGTTAGGGATAGGAGCATAAATAACCACCGATATTCTTGTCATAATTAGATTACATTGGGAATGAGCTCACAGTGAATCGATAAGTGGCTGAATGTACTAATGCGAAGTGCCTTGGAGGATGGAGGGGTTGAAATGCCAGGCCTTGGGGGCTTGACTGGTTTGGTTTCTTCACCTTTCACTCTGACCATCTCTTTCTCTAAAAGATGTTTTGAATAAACAATTATCTTCTCTTCCTTCCAAAGTAAAAATTTCTTTTGGAAACATTTCTCCCTCTAAATTCCTGGATCCTAAACCCGTTTCAGTTGTTGTGCCTCGTGTTTATCTTCCTTCGAATGTAAAATAAGAGGCTGAGGACTTAGGCCATCTTACTACGTAAAAGATTCCTTTTGGATCACTGGTAATCAATTACCTAGGGGCTAATTACCCTAATTTCTCCGATGGAGCCCATTCTTCCTTTCGGATAATTGCATAAGATTTTGTGAAAATCAGAAAAACATACCAGATCCCTAAAACTGTCACTTTGAAGTATGCAAGGCTTGAGGAAAGGACATGCTCCTTAATTTACAAACATGTATGCTTCAATAATTACTTTTTATCATATGGATCAAGGTTCCCACTACCTTTGCTGGTGGTGAGAATTTTAAAGGCCATTAGGATAACCCTTTCTCAATTGGCAGCTAACTCCTGAATATCTTCGATGGACACAGTCTTGGCCTTTAAAAAGTTAAGTAAGGGTAAGAATAACATCACTCCAACCCAATTATTTAAGCTTTATAGGGTCTAAGAGCAAATAAATCCCAAACACAAGGGGTTAAAGTACTTTTCCCCAAAGGAAATAGTGGTCTTCATCAAGGGAAAACATAATGTCCCCAAAGAATTGGAAGGAAAGATTATTCTTCATTTGGGGAGCTTGGTCCACCCCAGACCTTGTGGAGTCAATTGGCCGCCCTACCGTCTAGTGCACTCCATTGACTATAGTGAGTTAACCTTTGCTTATGCTCTTGCATTTGAGCATGTTCATTGAGATCAAAATAAGGCTTTAATGATCTCTTTTCTTTTTATAGTGCTTGCTAAAACTAATAAGGATGAGGTGGATATGATAGTCAAGGATTTAAAGTTGGTGTCCATCCCTTCTAAGGCTTTTGTCACCTCAAAGCCCTTTTTTAAGAGTGGGCTCCCACGATTGTGGTTAGGGAGTCACTGGGGGATAATGCCTTTGTCGTGGTGCCTAAGAAAAGGAAAACTGCTGCTGTGGTCTTTACTAAAGTCTCTGAGGCCTTCGAAGATGAGGATGACAAACATGGGGGTAAGGCTGATGTTCCCCTAAGATTGAAGAGTGCCTCTCCATTGTTGGAGGTTCCATTCTGATAGACTTTGACTGTTCCCCTTGTAAGTAACTTGCCCATTTTATTTTTTCCTCCCTGACCTTTGGTCCTTGATAACTGATTTTGATCTTATTAATGATCTTGTAAATGAACAAGAGGAACGGAGGATGGAAAAACTGTTCTCCAATCAAGACTATGTTTAAATCGTGGTTATTAAAGGGAAGAGATTCAAATATACCAAGTGTTTTAAGTTTAGCATGCCAGCAGATATCCCAATCCCTGGCGTCAAACTGGTGGAGAAGGATGAACTGAAGTTTGAATCTAGTGAAGTCCCATTGCCGGGGTTTGTTGATAAAACCCTACCCTTGTTGTAAGTATATTCGGAGGCAGGTAGGACCTTTGGGGTAGCCTAAAGTGGTTTTCCTATTCTAGTGGACTTTCATACCATGATATCAAAAGTTATGGAAGAGTCTCGTGATCCCGTCTCAAATTGAAAGAAGGTGATGATGTCTCCTCAAAAGGAGGGGGACTGTAGGTGCTACTGAGGCCTTTGGGTTACTGGAGAGAATGAGGGGTTGCAGAACTCTAAAGTGGAAGGATATTCCAGGTCTCATTATACTGAGGAGAATAAATCTTATGCTTTAATTGTGGAAGCTTTAAAATAATGGTTATGAAAAATAACACAACCACGGTGGCCATGCTTAGGGGTTGAGGGACCTCAGCCAATGCTCACGAGCTAAGTCATCTTCTGGGAAAAGTACTTTAATATATTTTTTGACTTTTCCTTAGTAAATTTTTACTTTAACATGCCTCATTCTCATACTTTCTTCTCTTTCGCAGGCTCAACACTTGACCGAGGCCTTTATGACAACTCGATTGAGGGTCAGAGAGGGTGGAATAAGGCTCCGGAGATGGTTGGAAAATGGGACCTAACCTAGTTGGAGCTAAACCAAATAATCAATAATTAGTGGTAAGAGGTGGCTATCTTGGAAAAGGAAAGAGTGGGCCTGAGGTCACTGATTATTAGTCTAGAGTAGGACCGACTTCTTAATAAGAAAAACCCTCAGAGACAATGCTTGTCTTCTTACTGCTGTTCGGGATTCCATGGCTCAGGTTGAGGAAGCCCATGATCTTTCTCAGATCGAGAATAAAATGGCGGTGGAGGCCCTTTAGGTCCAACCTCTCGAGCTTTAAAATGACAATAATAAACTTCTTCATGCTGCCGAGGATATAAAGATCTCGAAGAAGGAAGTCGAGTATATCAATGTCATGAAAGACTCGCTAAGATCAAAGGTCCAATAGTTTTATAAAGAGTACTTTAAGCTTTTAGTGAGGTACATTGAGCTCCAAGGGAAGATCCATGCCACTGTGAAGAGTAACCTAGATTTGAACCTTGCTTTTGAGGCCTATAAAAGTTTTTTCTTCCAGATGTATGCCTCAGGGATTGAGGCTTGCAAAGCCAAGGTTCGGGAGCTATTCCCCGAGGTAGACCTCTATGTCTTGTTTGTTAAAGCCCCTCGATATGATTATGAGAACTCTGATACTGAGAGCAGTAGCAGGGGTGATGCTACTGAAGCCCCAGTGAAGGAAATCCTTACCAATCACCAAGCCTTGAAAGGATTTTATGTAATATATTTTTTGAACTCTTTCAAGTCGTGGGACTTCTTATATAACCCCTTGGTTTCCCTTATATGATGAATGGAAACACCCGTAGATTTTGTTTGAACTCTTGACTTCTATACTGTTTTCTTTTTATTTTTTTTCCAAGAAATGTTTTACTTATATTTATCTATTCAAGGCTTGCTAATTGGGTAGTATTCCCTTTAGTCCCCCAAGTATTCTTAGTAAAGCAAATAATATGGGTAATTACACTCCGGGAGTCCATAGATCTCTGTTAAACCATTGCTCACCTTCTGAAGTAAAGGATAAGGCTCATAAAGGGTTATAAGTCCTTAGGACTATGAAATCTTTTGTCCCTGCACCTTTTTAAGACTGAAAGCCAATTTTTTTTTGTAAATACTCGGCCCGAATTTATGGGTTATCGTGGCCAACCCGTTCCGACCAGAGCGTTAGGTGTGAAGTGCAATGAAACGACTTACATAATGTTGCTAGTCCAGTTTTATTTAATTAACATTTTACTTGTTTAGCATACGGTTCTAGTTTAAATCAAACTACGTGAGGAACCCCTAAGAAGAGTCCTCGGAATCATAGATTACAGAGGGACAAACATAAAATAAAAAAAATACTTACCTGTACAATGCTCTCAAAATACAGAACCGCACCCAACCCTCCATAACAAAGAGGAGGGAATGAGCTAAATGCCCAGTGGGAAAATACAACAGTGTAATATAGGATCAAACGACAGAAACGAGACTCCAACATGTTATATCTACGTGCACATGCAACTACCCCATATATATACATATATATATATATATATATATATATATATATATATAGTTTAATGCATGAAAACATTCTTATTCCAAAAACATTACCATTCCAATTAATCTGCCTTAATCTTATAAAGAATCCATTCTTACTCAACTTGACATTATTTCTTGATTTAACACACCGGGTTAAATACTTCAAACAAATACCCTTTGTTTAAAGAAAATCATTTATATCGTCGAAATTACCCCTTTATTCATATCAAATTTACCTTAGTATTTTCATTGAAAATTACCTTTCAGCACAACAAGCACCGTGTTAGAAAATATTTATTTTCTTAGAAATCCTTTCATAGGGTTAAACCTCATTCGGTTGCTTAATTTCCCATTTATTCATTTCACTTTACCATTCCTTTTACTTCATGGACATTAATATTTTTTTTGCATTACTTGTCCACATTATTCTTTACTGGAATATTTATTAATTTCATTAAAGTTAAGTTGTCTTTTCTTATATTCGGCACACAACCTATTTCTTTACATGTTCCACTTTTCATTTTCTTTTTCTCGAAATGCTCTAGTATTCGCAAACTTATATGGGCTCCACACCACCGACTATGCTACCATATGCTCTGACCAGTGATTTTGAGTCTTTCACCCCAGGGCTATGGGCCCTTCTAAATTATTGCCGGTGTCATATGAGTCCATATTAATATGTGTTAACATTCAAATGTCCACATTATTCCACTTTTTACCGTCCGAAGCCAAAATCGGGGGTTTCACCCCACCTTGTGTTACACTTTAAAAATCACCATTTCTTGTCCTTTAAACACTTACGTTGTTTTTATCCCAAAAATTACTTTTATTTAGGACTAATTGTGTAACACCATTTCTAATATTTTTAATTCATAAAAACGTTCCACTTTATGTAAAATTACCATTTTACCCATTTATTTCCAAACTTGCATTTTTCCTCCATCTTCACAAGTGTTATTTTCCTCAAAACATTACTAAGTCATACGCAACAACTTTCAAAATGTTTTTATTCATTAACAGTAATTTCACACTTTGGATTTAATGCCCTTTTCAAATTGGAAATCCCTTTTCTTCATTGCTTTCTTTACTAATAGAACCTATTTGGCATTTGTTAGAATACTTTAAGAGAAAATACCATTTATCACATTTTCTACACCATTTAGCACATTTTAAGGGATGGAATTTCTATTTTCTTTATTCCAAGTTAACACTCATTAAAACCTCCATTAAACTTGTTTTTGCTTATCATCAAAATACTACAAGTTTATATACATAGGAAGAGGGATTTTAAGTCCAAAAATCCAAAATAATGAATTTAACACATGTTTTATTCAAGAGATTTCATAACGTTTGCAACAACATGCTTTTCAAGGCTAAAGACATTTTTTGATCAATCAAACTTGAGTAAATGTCTATTTTTATGAAAATCTCAAATTTTACAAGAAAATTTCAAAATATTTGTTCAGAAAAATATCTTTAAGGAAGTCTTGGAGACGACTGAATGTGAGTCGGTTCCCTAAGGACACCAAACATGCTCCATATAAAAGTACACAAACCCCGACAAGATTCCATCACCCATGACTCTCTCTCATCGTAGGTATGCTCTACAAATTTCTCAATACCCACATCATGACTATTAGGGGATCACAAAGATGCTAGTCTACAAGTCTTTACACATAGCTGAAAGAAGTGCGGAATGCGGATCCCCGGATTTTAAACTCCTTTTTAAAATGTAATATTATTTCCTTTTTATGAAACAGATATGCGGAAGCGTAAGATGGTTCACACAACAAACAAACACCAAATTTTAATTTCAATTTCAAATTAAACTCAAGTGAAAATAAATTAAACACATGCAGATATTAAATTTCACTTAAGTCAATTAATTCAAGTCCTAGAATTTGCCTAAGTCATAATTATCAATATTCCAAAGTTAGGCCAAACCAATTTTAGCAAATGACTTGAATTAAATAAAAAATTATCCAAATTTAATTAGCACCCAATTAAATTAAGTGTGACACTTAAAACCATTTTTATCTTAATTACCCTAAGCATGAGTTCTTATTCATTATGGAGGATAAAAATAAATCAATCACACTACGCCGAGATGTACGAGGAAAAACCCACAACGGGAAACAACCTCGGACGTCCCTAGCCACAAATCCACTAAGTATGTAATTTACAAATACAAGACAGAAAGTCTTACAACACACGACTCGATCCCTCTCAAGCCCCGACGCTTCTTATTGTAGATACCTCTTCCTAGCGGATAACCTTGGAGCTCCACCGCGGTCTCGAAATCCACCGATCGGACTTTATATGGTCACCGTCACCCGAGCAAGGAGCCTTTCTCCAAGTGGGTAATGCAACAACAAAACTCTTCTTCTTTCTTTATGAGATGTAGAAGAAAACTCGAAACTTCTCTTTGAACGGAAGAGATGAACCCGGTGCCAAACTCCTAGAAAGATATATGAATATGGGAACTTGGAAGAAACTAATTTGGGTGTAAACTAGAGTGGTATATATTTTTCTCTTTGATAAAAACACACTCAAAACATGATCTTTTTCCCTCTTTGATTTACTCTCAAAACACTCTCTAGGAGTTAGTAGGATATGAAAAAGCTTCCTTAGAAAATGTTATTCCCGTACATAATAAAGTCTGAGAAAATTTGGTTAAGAAACAAGTGGGGAAGTGGGAGAAAAACGGCTTAAAACTGCCAAAAACTGTTCCCGCCTGGCATCTCATTCGAACGACATTTCGTTCGAACAAACTCTCGTTCGAACGAGTCTTCTAATGAAATTCCAGTATGAACTCGTTAGAAGCTCGTTAGAAATCTCGTTAGAACGACAATCTCGTTCGAACGACATTTCGAACGAAGTTCCAGTATGCCATAATGGGAAGTCGTTGGCAATCTCGTTCGAACGACACCTGGTTCGAACGACAATCTCGTTTGAACGACATATCGAACGAACTTCCAGAAAGTTTGGAAAATTCGATTTTAGCCCAAAAAACTTTATAAATTCTTTCTGAAAATAAAACACAGTTTTAATTAAACCTAACACCCAATTAGACTTGTTTCAAGCTCCTATATATATAATATTGCATTCATACCTTGGGAGCATGGAACCATAGTTGATGACGTAGATACGAGGCACGCAAACCGGCATGATGATGAAGCTTTATACTCTTTGCCGCTACGTCTTCAAACAAACTTTTCATAGGATTGAGAATATTACAATTAAATACAATCCTATGTATAAATGTTTTTGTCCGGAATTGAGCCAAAACTATATATGGACTCAATTGGAAATTTGTGTCCTTACAAATCTCCCCCTTTGGCTATTTCGGGACAAAAACCAAACAAAAATCCTAAAGGGCCGTCAAGCTCACTAGACTCAAAACATAACCCACCCAAACTTGACTCAACCCAAGGATCAAACGCTTTGCCATTGAAAGATGCCGCTTTAGAAGAATTCCTGCACACTTAAGCAAACTCATCAAATGCATAGGGAATATCAAAGTATTTAAAGTAATTAGAATAACTACTCCCCCAAAATTAATTCTCCCCTTTATCTCCTAAACTTAGATAAGATTATAATAGGATAAGATACCATTTCTCCCCTTATCATTCTCCCCCTTTTTGTTCAGGAATAGGCAAAGGATAAAGAACAAATATAAAAGCATGTTGAAGCTTAAAGTGATAAGACATGAAAGCATATGGTCAACAAAAGAATAACTAATCCAAGATAGATACCAAAACTAAAGTATACGCATAGAAGGACTAGAAATCAAGGCAAAGGCAAAACTAAATATCATATATATATGTACTAGAAATATATCAATAATGCACACGCACATATATATAGATATAAACACACACATGACACAAAATACAATAAGTTTGCACATTCGTATGGCAAAAATGTGTCATATGGAAACAGAAGTATTTGGGTGTGAACTAGTAACGATTAAATTTAGACCCAATCACTTAAAACATGTTCACGGAGTTCTCAATTGATTGCAAACTTCATCACATTTGAATATAACCTCATGTGACAGTATAAATTGAACTCAATGAACAAACATACACAATGCATACAAGCCTAGCATATTGATGATTCTACAAACCAATAGAGTCATGACATGCGATACGCAACTAGGATAAACGAACATTGTGCAAACCGTTGATATACCATCCAATCTCCCTCAATAAGCATATATTATTTTTGAATGAATATATCAATCAAACATAGGCCTTGGCAATTTATTTTTCATTTTAATGCCATATTTTTTGTTTTTAGGCCTTTGGACCACGTATTTCTTTTAGGTCCATTAAAAACGGTGGCTTACAATCGCAAAGGATCACTTAGTCCTTTCAGATCCCTTCCCCGTGCACATTTATATTTATCATGTTTTCATTTTTCACACAAATCTCACGTGCAACGGATTTTGACATGCACTAGTCCTCCTAAGTCACAAATATGTAGATGACAAGATTGGAAGGAGAACACCTCACATAGCTCAAATATACATTTGAAGTTAAAATTTCAAAAGAGCTCGTGCATGTGTGAATGGAGGCATATAAAAATAGAATCCATTTAACCAACACAAAATCCAACTACTCCATAAAAATATGGTAAAGAACATTTTAAGGATTGACAATCTCAACCAAAAGTTCTAGCCACATGGGAGCGTTAAAGGAGGGATTCAAACACAAGTATATGCCACTTAAAGTGTGTCGAACAAAAATTACACACAAAATAAAATCTTTTTGAGTTTTTGACATTTTTAACCAAAAATAAAAATATATACTCAAAAGAAAAACAAAAATCATTTGAATTTTTTATTAAGCTTAAATTCCAATAGATAAAAACCCAAATGATAAACAAAAATCTTTTTGTAATTTTCATTTAATGCAAACAAAATGAAGAAATAAAATACAAAAGATAAACATAAATCATTATTCTAGCATGTGATTAAGCATGGGCCATAAACTAGAAAATGATTAAACAAGCATACATTTAGCATGTGAATATAGCATGAAGTACAAACGCTAAAGTATGCAAATGACTAACACATTAATCCTTTAGATTTAGCAAGGGAGGAAGCATGTGATAGTAAATGAGAATCAAAAACCCTATTATGCAAGGCAACCAAGTCGGATTTCCTAACCCAAATTAATGAAGAATGACTATCTTACGGTGTAGGAACTTTAAATACATTAGTTGCTTTACGTTGGGATTTTCTAGGAATTCGTTTAAGATCAAAACAAAATTTCTTAAGATGACCTTTTCGACCACAATGAGTACAAGTAAAAACATGTCGAAAATATTTACCTACGGAGTGATCTCTAAAAGCTTTCCTAGTAGATTCTCCTAAAACGTTGGTTTTGGCTTTATGAGTAGATTCATTACAAGTATTGAAGCCTAAACCACACATGTCATTTTTAATTTGAACCGTTCCTAAGATTTTATCAAATTTTTCCGAACGACACTCCAAATCAAATTTGACATTACTAGAGTCTTTTAATTTATTTTGCAATTCTAAAATATTAGACTCTAATAAGACATTTCGCTCTTCAAAAGCAAGAAGCTCCTTTTTCAAGGATTCCATTAAACCCCTAAGGCTATCTCTCTCGCCTTCTATATATTCAAGCTTCTCTAGAAGAGCTTTCTCTCGTGTCCTAAGGTCTTCAACCAACATACTATTATCAACGACCCTGACACGTTCTTTCAAACAAGCTTCTAACTTCAAATTAGCCCTTTTTAATTTAATAGATTCTTTATAAAGTTCTTGAAACACATTTTGAAGTTCACTCACATTAACCTCTTCTTCATTTTCACTCTCTCTTTCTTCTCCACTCTCACTATTATAAAAAACAAGAGAATCATAAACTATGACCTTGGAAGTGTCATGTGTTAACGTTTCATCAATCGATGAGTTCTCACTATCGCTCACATGACTAGCCATAAAAGCCACAAAATTAGGCTTAGTGGGGGAATCGGGTCCCTCTTCCATATCACCATCACTAAGGGTCGCATTATATGCAATGGGTCGTTTACCCTCTTTTCTTAGTTTAGTGGGGCACTCAGAAGCCCTATGGCCATAACCCTCACAACCAAAACACCTATTAGACTCGTCCCTATTTAGTTGTTCATTAATAGGTTTAGGGATCTTCTCGACTTTGTCATGCTTAGAAGTTTCAAATTTCTTAAAATCATTTTTAAATTTATCTTTGTTAAATTTAAGAAATTTTCTAAATTTTCGAGCAAACAAAGCCATGTCTTCCGAGTCACTATTACTCTCGCTCTCTACTACTTGTTTGACCTCTTTTCGGGCTTTTAAAGCAACGCCCTTTTCTATTTTCTTTTCAGTTTTAGAGGGAAACATGTCTAGTTCATAGGTTTGTAAATCACCTACAAGCTCTTCTAATTTCGTAGAGGCTAAGGTAAAGAATTTAAAACGATCACTTTTGGAATAAATCTATCGGGTAGGGACCTTAAAATTTTCTTTACAACTCGGTTGTCGGGTATTTTCTCTCCCAAATTAAAAGATGAATTGACAATATCGGAAAGTCTAGCGTAAAATTCATCAAAAGTTTCCTTATCGTTCATTTTGATAGTTTCAAATTGAGTGGTGAGGTTTTGGAGTTTCGAAGCTTTAACGACACTAGTTTCATGAGTTAGTTGTAAAATATCCCAAGCTTCTTTAGCGGTTTCACACGTCATAATACGTCGAAATTCATCCGGTGTGACAGCGCTAAACAAGGCATTCAAACCACGGGAATTAAAATTAGAAAGTTTAAACTCATTCTCAGTCCATCTATCGGCCGGTTTGGGAACATGTTCATTTTCAACTAAGTGATTTGGTGGGGACCACCCGTTAACAACAGACATCCAAACTCTCTCGTCGATAGATTTTAGTGCCGATTTCATTCGCGCTTTCCAATACGCGTAGTTAGAACCTCGAAAATAGGAAATTTTGAAAATGGGGAAAATTCCATTTTAGCCAAAAATTATTTAACGGATCTTAACGAAATAATTTATCGCTTTGGATCTGATACCAAATTGTGAGTGCGATAGGCCCCCGATTTTAATTTTTTCAATTAAAATATTATTTCCTTTTATATATATATCAAGATTGTTGTAACACCCCGCCCGCCTGGGGAGAGCGAACGGAGCGCTAATGCGATAAAATAAATCCAAATCCACATGTAACAAGGTATAGAGCATCTAAAAAATCCCACAATATAAACAAAACCACTAATTTCAATTTCTTCAAATAAATACCAAGTCTCTCGAATTACATACAACAACTAACTCGAAAATAAAATACAAATCTCCAATGCTCTATACAACAAAATAAATAATACAAATCTTTCCCAAACAATCCTCGCTAAAATTAATCTCCATAGCGCCCCAAAATCCGCGCTAACCTGCCATTAAAAGAAAATATGGGGAAGTACACAATACGACAGGAAAGATGCTCAACAAATATATATTAGCGATGAATAAAACGTAACAACACGAGTACGTATATTCAAATCGAAATGCAAATCTCAAAGCGTTTATCAATATAATTTCTCAACAACACTTTAACCGGGTCACCAGGCCTCACCACATCCGTATATGCTTTATCAAGCCATAGCCCGGGAAACAGGAATTCTGGCGGGTGCCCAACATCCGTGCCATATTAAAATCTCATGACAACGTGCTCATCAACAATATAATGATACCATATGAATCAAAATAATTTCAACAATTATTTTCCAGATTTCAATGAATTTATCAATTCAAATATGAGTTCAATTAAACAAAAATTCAAAGAGAATGACACTCGCGAGATTTAAGGAGCATATTGTGTAAAACCCCATACCTCAAACCATGATGAGAAACCAATGATCAAATCCTCAAGATCAACACAAAATATCTACAAACTCTCCTCCAAGAACCTCCGACAAAATAGCCCCAAGAACACCTCTAATCTAAATTTGGAACTCACAAATCTCAAGGGCCAAAGTATAATTAAAAAGAAGAGGAATATAAAATATATTTGCTGTCAAAATTTGTGCCAAAAGTATGTTAAAAGGCTTGCCCATGACTTCCTTTTATAATGAAAAGAAATGAAGAGTTGGAATCCAAAAGACTCCTTTAAATAAGGCAAAGAAATGAAGAGTTGGAAGTCAAAACAACTCCAAGAGTTAAAAACATTTAAAAATTATTTTAAAATCTGTTTTAACTCCGTTTTCGACACTGTTTGAAATTATCGCCTCTAAAAATAATAGCCAACATATTTGAGCAATAAAAATAATTTTATCAAAAACTTTATTTTCCTCCATTTTCCAGAAATTAATTAAAATAGCCCAAAATTACGCGGGTTGTTACACTTCCCCACTAACAATGAAATTTCGCCCTCGAAATTCGCCGAATGCCTAACTCTCAAAAATCAGGCCAACAATCTCCTAAAATAATTTCGTCTTCAAAAATAATTCCTCACCTCTAATATCGAAACTTATCACGAATATCACCTAAAATTTTCTATCTCCAAAAATTGCTAACGACGCAATGAACCCAAAACCCAAGCCCCGAGGATTTGCCGTATACCTAAGCTCTGATACCATTTGTAACACCCCGCCCGCCTGGGGAGAGAGAACGGAGCGCTAATGCGATAAAATAAATCCAAATCCACAAGTAACAAGGTATAGAGCATCTAAAAAATCCCACAATATAAACGAAACCACTAATTTCAATTTCTTCAAATAAATGCCAAGTCTCTCGAATTACATACAACAACTAACTCGAAAATAAAATACAAATCTCCAATGCTCTATACAACAAAATAAATAATACAAATCTTTCCCAAACAATCCTCGCTAAAATTAATCTCCATAGCGCCCCAAAATCCGCGCTAACCTGCCACTAAAAGAAAATATGGGGAAGTACACAATACGACAGAAAAGATGCTCAACAAATATATATTAGCGATGAATAAAACGTAACAACACGAGTATGAATATTCAAATCGAAATGAAAATCTCAAAGCATTTATCAATATAATTTCTCAACAACACTTTAACCGGGTCACCAGGCCTCACCACATCCGTATATGCTTTATCAAGCCATAGCCCGGGAAACAGGAATTTTGGCGGGTGCCCAACATCCGTGCCATATTAAAATCTCATGACAACGTGCTCATCAACAAGATAATGATACAACATGAATCAAAATAATTTCAACAATTATTTTCCAGATTTCAATGAATTTATCAATTCAAATATGAGTTCAATTAAACAAGAATTCAAAGAGAATGACACTCGCGAGATTTAAGGAGCATATTGTGTAAAACCCCATACCTCAAACCATGATGAGAAACCAATGATCACATCCTCAAGATCAACACAAAATATCTACAAACTCTCCTCCAAGAACCTCCGACAAAATAGCCCCAAGAACACCTCTAATCTAAGGTTGGAACTCACAAATCTCAAGGGCCAAAGTATAATTAAAAAGAAGAGGAATATAAAATATATTTGCTGTCAAAATTTGTGCCAAAAGTAGGTTAAAAGGCTTGCCCACGACTTCCTTTTATAATGAAAAGAAATGAAGAGTTGGAATCCAAAAGACTCCTTTAAATAAGGCAAAGAAATGAAGAGTTGGAAGTCAAAACAACTCCAAGAGTCAAAAACATTTAAAAATTATTTTAAAATCTGTTTTAACTCCGTTTTCGAAACTGTTTGAAATTATCGCCTCTAAAAATAATAACCAACATATTTGAGCAATAAAAATAATTTTATCAAAAACTTTATTTTCCTCCATTTTCCAGAAATTAATTAAAATAGCCCAAAATTAACCGGTTTGTTACAATTGTTTACTATGCGGAAGCGTAGAGAAGTGTGAAGGTTCACAAACAAATGAATTACTAAATTTTAATTTTCTTAAACAAATTAAAATTAAACCGAGTGAAATTAAATTAATGCATTAAAATCATTTTCACTTAAACCAAGTTAACTACACATTACCCAAATTAAACACGTAGAGATTAAATTAAACCAATTTTTATCCTTTAACCTAAGCATGTGTTCTAGGTGATTTTGCAAAAGATAAAATAAACAATCAATCCACTACGCCGAGATGTACGAGGAAAAACCCACAGCGGGAAGCAACCTCGGACGACCCTAGCCACAAATCCACTATGTACGGAATTTACAAATACAAGACAGAAAGGCTTACAACACACGACTCGATCCCTCTCAAGCCCCGACGCTTCTTCTTGTAGATACCTCTTCCTAGCGGATAACCTTGGAGCTCCACCGCAGTCTCGGAATCCACCGATCGGACTTTATATGGTCACCGCCACCCGAGCAAGGAGCCTTTCTCCAAGTGTGTAATACCGCAACAAAACTCTTCTTCTTTATTTATTGGATGTAGAAGAAAACCCGAAACTTCTCTTTGAACGGAAGAGATGAACCCGGTGCCAAACTCCAAGCAAGATATATGAATATGGGAACTTGAAATCTCACGTGCAAAGAATTTTGACATGCACTAGTCCTCCTAAGTCACAAATATGTAGATGACAATATTGGAAGGAGAACACCTCACATAGCTCAAATATAAATTTGAAGTTAAAATTTTAAAAGAGCTCGTGCATGTGTGAATAGAGGCATATAAAAATAGAATCCATTTAACCAAAACAAAATCCAACTACTCCATAAAAATATGGTAAAGAACATTTTAAGGATTGATAATCTCAACCAAAAGTTCTAGCCACATGGGAACGTTAAAGGAGGGATTCAAACACAAGTATATGCCACTTAAAGTGTGTCAAACAAAAATTACACACAAAATAAAATCTTTTTGAGTTTTTGACATTTTTAACCAAAAATAAAAATATATACTCAAAAGAAAAACAAAAATCATTTGAATTTTTTATTAAGCTTAAATTCCAATAGATAAAAACCCAAATGATAAACAAAGATCTTTTTGTAATTTTCATTTAATGCAAACAAAATGAAGAAATAAAATACAAAAGATAAACATAAATCATTATTCTAGCATGTGATTAAGCATGGGGCATAAACTAGAAAATGATTAAACAAGCATACATTTAGAATGTGAATATAGCATGAAGTACAAACGCTAAAGTATGCAAATGACTAACACATTCATCCTTTAGATTTAGCAAGGGAGGAAGCATGTGATAGTAAACGAGAATCAAAAACCCTATTATGCAAGGCAACCAAGTCGGATTTCCTAACCCAAATTAATGAAGAATGACTATCTTGCGGTGTAGGAACTTTAAATACATTGGTTGCTTTACGTTGGGATTTTCTAGGAATTCGTTTAAGATCAAAACAAAATTTCCTAAGATGACCTTTTCGACCACAATGAGTACAAGTAAAAACATGTCGAAAATATTTACCTACGGAGTGATCTCTAAAAGCTTTCCTAGTAGATTCTCCTAAAACGTTGATTTTGGCTTTATGAGTAGATTCATTACAAGTATTGAAGCCTAAACCACACATGTCATTTTTAATTTGAACCGTTCCTAAGATTTTATTTAATTTTTCCGAACAACACTCCAAATCAAATTTGACATTACTAGAGTCTTTTAATTTATTTTGCAATTCTAAAATATTAGACTCTAATAAAACATTTCGCTCTTCAAAAGCAAGAAGCTCCTTTTTCAAGGATTCCATTAAACCCCTAAGGCTATCTCTCTCGCCTTCTATATATTCAAGCTTCTCTAGAAGAGCTTTCTCTCGTGTCCTAAGGTCTTCAACCAACATACTATTATCAACGACCTTGACATACTCTTTCAAACAAGCTTCTAACTTCAAATTAACCCTTTTTAATTTAATAGATTCTTTATAAAGTTCTTGAAACGCATTTTGAAGTTCACTCACATTAACCTCTTCTTCATTTTCACTTTCTCTTTCTTCTCCACTCTCACTATCATAAAAAATAAGAGAATCATAAACTATGACCTTGGAAGTGTCATGTGTTAACGTTTCATCAATCAATGAGTTCTCACTATCACTCACATGACTAGCCATAAAAGCCACAAAATTAGGCTTAGTGGGGGAATCGAGTCCCTCTTCCTTATCACTATCACTAAGGGTCGCATTATATGCAATGGGTCGTTTAACCTCTTTTCTTAGTTTAGTGGGGCACTCAGAAGCCCTATGTCCATAACCCTCACAACCAAAACACCTGTTAGACTCGTCCCTATTTAGTTGTTCATTAATAGGTTTAGGGATCTTCTCGACTTTGTCATGCTTAGAAGTTTCAAATTTCTTAAAATCATTTTTAAATTTATCTTTATTAAATTTAAGAAATTTTCTAAATTTTCGAGCAAACAAAGCCATGTCTTCCGAGTCACTATCACTCTCGATCTCTACTACTTGTTTGACCTCTTTTCGGGCTTTTAAAGAAACGCCCTTTTCTATTTTCTTTTCAGTTTTAGAGGGAAACATGTCTAGTTCATAGGTTTGTAAATCACCTACAAGCTCTTCTAATTTCGTAGAGGCTAAAGTTGGTAAAGAATTTAAAACGATCACTTTTGGAATAAATCTATCGGGTAGGGACCTTAAAATTTTCTTTACAACTCGGTTGTCGGGTATTTTCTCTCCCAAATTAAAAGATGAATTGACAATATCGAAAAGTCTAGCATAAAATTCATCAAAAGTTTCATTATCGTTCATTTTGATAGTTTCAAATTGAGTGGTGAGGTTTTGGAGTTTCGAAGCTTTAACGACACTAGTTCCTTCATGAGTTAGTTGTAAAATATCCCAAGCTTCTTTAGCGATTTCACACATCATAATACGTCGAAATTCATCCGGTGTGACAGCGCTAAACAAGGCATTCAAACCACGGGAATTAAAATTAGAAAGTTTAAACTCATTCTCAGTCCATCTATCGTCCGGTTTGGGAACACGTTCATTTTCAACTAAGTGAGTTGGTGGGGACCACCCGTTAACAACAGACATCCAAACTCTCTCGTCGATAGATTTTAGTGCCGATTTTATTCGCGCTTTCCAATACTCGTAGTTAGAACCATCGAAAATAGGAAATTTTGAAAATGGGGAAAATTCCATTTTAGCCAAAAATTATTTAACGGATCTTAACGAAATAATTTATCGCTTTGGATCTGATACCAAATTGTGAGTGCGATAGGCCCCCGATTTTAATTTTCTCAATTAAAATATTATTTCCTTTTATATATATATCAAGATTGTTTACTATGCGGAAGCGTAGAGAAGTGTGATGGTTCACAAACAAACGAATTACCAAATTTTAATTTTCTTAAACAAATTAAAATTAAACTGAGTGAAATTAAATTAACGCATTAAAATCATTTTCACTTAAACCAAGTTAACTACACATTACCCAAATTAAACACGTAGAGATTAAATCAAACCAATTTTTATCCTTTTACCTAAGCATGTGTTCTAGGTGATTTTGTAAAAGATAAAATAAACAATCAATCCACTACGCCGAGATGTACGAGGAAAAACCCACAACGGGAAACAACTTCGGACGGCCCTAGCCACAAATCCACTAACTACAGAATTTACAAATACAAGACAGAAATGCTTACAACACACGACTCGATCCCTCTCAATCCCCGATGCTTCTTCTTGTAGATACCTTTTCTTAGCGGATAACCTTGAAGCTCCACCGCGGTCTTGGAATCCACCAATCGGACTTTATATGGTCACCGTCACCCGAGCAAGGAGCCTTTCTCCAAGTGGGTAATGTCGCAACAAAACTCTTCTTCTTTATTTATGGGATGTAGAAGAAAACCCAAAACTTCTCTTTGAACGAAAGAGATGAACCCGGTACCAAACTCCAAGAAAGATATATGAATATGGGAACTTGAAAGAAACTAATTTGGGTGTAAACTAGAGTGGTGTATATTTTTCTCTTTGATAAAAACA
The DNA here is from genome assembly GCA_949130495.1 of Sambucus nigra. Lineage (NCBI taxonomy): Eukaryota > Viridiplantae > Streptophyta > Magnoliopsida > Dipsacales > Adoxaceae > Sambucus > Sambucus nigra. The sequence goes on along the minus strand of OX422218.1, from coordinate 487,546,334 downwards.
CACTCAAAACATGATCTTTTTCCCTCTTTGATTTTACTCTCAAAACACTCTCTAGGAGTTTGTAGGATATGAAAAAGATTCCTTAGAAAATGTTATTCCCGCACATTATAAAGTCTGAGAAAAGTTGGTTAAGAAATAAGTGGGGAAGTGGGAGAAAAACGGCTTAAAACTGCCAAAAACTGTTTCCGCATGGCATCTCGTTCGAACGACATTTCGTTCGAACGAACTCTCATTCGAACGAGTCTTCTAATGAAGTTCCAGTATGAACTCGTTAGAAGATCGTTAGAAATCTCATTAGAACAACAATCTCGTTCGAACGACATTTCGAACGAAGTTCCAGTATGCCATAATGGGAAGTCGTTGGCAATCTCGTTTGAACGACACCTGGTTCGAACGACAATCTCGTTCGAACGACATATCGAACGATATATCGAACGAACTTCCAGAAAGTTTGGAAAATTCGATTTTAGCCCAGAAAACTTTATAAATTCTTTCTGAAAATATAACACAGTTTTAATTAAACCTAACACCCAATTAAACTTGTTTCAAGCTCCTATATATATAATATTGCATTCATACCTTAGGAGCATGAAACCATAGTTGATGACGTAGAAACGAGGCACGCAAACCGGCATGATGATGAAGCTTTATATTCTTTGCCGCTACGTCTTCAAACAAACTTTTCATAGGATTGAGAATATTACAATTAGATACAATCCTATGTATAAATGTTTTTGTCCGGAATTGAGCCAAAACTATATATGGACTCAATTGGAAATTTGTGTCCTTACAATAGCGCAATTTATCCATTGAGCAACTCAGGAATCACAACAAGTCGATTTCTATTCCCAATGACACCGTACACAATCAGTCACACGGACATTCCAAGACTTCCTTAAATCATACTTACACTAAGTCACCTAGTATTCAGTCATCTCTTAGGTGGTAGAAGGTGGTGGAGCTCTCACAAGCTAAAGAGAGAAGTCAAAATGCCTCTAAAACTCCTTGAATACCCCAAATCCATATGGGACAAAATCCCTAATACGCCCAAGAAGTAAATCTTGAGTTTGATACGCTACCCTGAGAACATGTCATGTGTCGTCATCCAACGACCCATACTTTGACAGCATATCTGAAAGTCTTGTTCAAACGAGAACTCCTATTTTGTTCGAACCTAGACGCCACTCGTTCAACAAAGAAAGTCGTCTCCTTCGAAATCACTTTAAACGAGGTTCTAACGTGGTTGGTCGTTAGAAGACCGTTCAAATGATATTCCAATCTCGTTCGAACGACTTTAGATATCGTTCGAACGACTTCAGATGTCGTTTGAACGACCCTGACTTATCCAATATTTACTTTTAGGTCCATTTTTTCTTCCAATTAATGGCACCAATGCCATTATATTACCCAAATCTGATTTAAGGTTCATCTTACCTGGTATAAAGTCCAATTGGTCACACCAAGTCACCAAATAATACGAGTTTGATCAAAGTCGTGGAGGTGGGTGTTACAGTTTTGTACATGAACACTTAGCCCCCCAAATTTTTGGGAGTGAAAATAAAAAAACAAATCTGTTAAGGGCCCTAAAATCTTAGATTCATAATTGAACTTGAAAGGGAGGATTTTTGTATTTTGAAATTATTCCACAAAGGGTCCTAAGACCTGTAAAACATGTTTCACTACGGATGAAAACCTTAGGGTAAAAAGTATAGTTCCGCCAAGGGTCCTAAGACCTTAGAACTTGTGAATTTTTAATAACTTGAAGTAGATCTTTAGACTCAGGAGTTTTAAAATCTGAAGTCCCATACGGGGTCCCGAGACCTCTAAACTTATACGTTTTTTTTAAAGTCTTAAGTTCCTCAATGGGTCATAAGATCTCTGAACTTAGAAGTTATAAAAAATTGATGTCCATAATGGGTCCTAAGACCATGGCCTACTAGGATGAAAGCCTTGTGGCATAAATCTGAGGTTCCTCAATTGCTCATAAGACCTCTAAACCTTTGTGAACTAGGATAGAAGCCTTGTGGCATCAATCTAAGGTTATACAAATGGTCCTACGACCTTTGAAACTTCACTTATGAAGTTAGGACCTTCCACTTTTGTTTAAAAACTATAATTTTGAATAATTTTTGCATGTTGAACACTTAGCCAACCAACGTTTTTGAAAATGGAAGGTTTTTTATAAGTATCAAAATTGTTAATCATGGTTTTAAAAGGGACATTTGATTAAAAAAATGGGGTTTAGAAAAGATGGTTTGCTTAGATTTTTGCTTTTTTGTTTTTGAAAGCACTTTTAGGTACGAGGAAGGTCCTTTAAGTTGACTATTGGGTCCTTATACCTTAGTCAATTTATACATAATCAAGGATGAAAATCTTGATAATTCCTTTAGTCTTTTTAGGTCTTTAAATCTTTCACTGTTAATTCTATCCAAGGATAATTGCCTTAAAACTCTTTTTGGGTCTTTTTAGACCTTTGGGACTTGGGGGCTAGGGATTGAAGCCCTTAAACTCCATGAGTCACTGGTATGAGGTCTCTTGGGACTCAAACATTTGTTTAGAGCCAATTATTAAATAATTGTAACTCGTTGTTGGTCCTTAGACATTACATTAAAGCTGAAGCCAAGGATTGAAGTGTTGTAACTCACGTTGGGTCCTCAGACCTTAGGTTTGATTGAGAACCAAGTATTACAACCTTATAACTCATATTGAACATCGTACCAAGACATCATAGGTAGAAAAAAGAGTTATTCTCATTTCATTTTAGTATCAGAATACATCATTGATAGTATTTCTGGAGCGGCTCTATGTTCCAAGGGTGTGGAAGTTGATATTGTGGTGTCATGGGCCCTGGACGGGACTCGGGGGGAATGAGATTTTCTCTGCATTTGGGAAGGCAGCGGGACTCATTGGTGAGGCTAGATTACCGGATAACTCTTTATTTGTGTCTTCCTTAGGATATGGATTTGGAATGTCGTTGCGGTCAAACTTCGAGTGTCAAAATTTCTTGAATCACCTACAAAACTTGTTAAAAATTCAGTATCCTGGCAAATTCGGGTATCAATCCAATTTCAATAGTTGAAACGGTTATCATGAAAACTTGCAATTTCAATTTTTATTAAAAATCTTTTTGTGTTTTTAAATTTTTTAAATGTTATTTATTTATTTTTATATTTAAAGACAATTTTCAAGGGAGGAAACGAAAATTTATGCAACTAAAATGACTACGAAAATTTAAAAAGTAATCTAGTTTAGAATTTATGAGAAAAAACAAGAGGTGAGATTACATTGCGTAGTCAAATTAATTTAATGTCCTAATTATTCATTTGAATAGTTCGAAATAATATTGAATTAAAATTTAACTCTCGTTATAATCCTAAATTCAATTTTATCTTTTTCAGCAATTAAATTGGGAATTGTCACAACATAAAAAAATTAAGATTCACACTCATTTCAACAAAATATCCGCTAAGATTGATTTATTAAAATTTGTACGAATCTTTGAATTGCATACACATAATTAATATTTAAATTTAAGAATAATACTTATGTCTAAGTCAAATCCAAAAATTAAATATTAATTTTCAACATTAATTTATTAACTCTCGTTATATAAATTAATGTGTGATTGTTTCCAATTTAATTAGCCTAGAACACATCAATGAACTATTATTCAAATAAAACGACTCAACATACGTGTTTCATCCCACCCCTTGAATGGGGTGTTTAGCGAGACATAACCAAAGATTTAGCACAAATACAATTAAAGAACAAGAAATTAAAGAATAAGAGAAAAAAATAAAATACGCAATAATTCCTCATGTCAACTGTGCATGAACACGCGTTCCAAACTCGTCACAAAAACTGACTGGATTACAAAAGTAAAAGTAAAAACTGAACCTACAATTTTTTCTAAACCTAAAACTATATTTTTTTACCATCCTTTTTCTTTTCTTCTGTCTCTCCCGTTCTCTCTCTGTATCCCTTCTTTTTGTTGATGAGAGTCTCCCCCACTAATTGGTTTTGTTTGGAAGAGATTTTTGTGGGATTTTCTTTTGGCCAAGTCCAGATATGCACATGGGTCTTTTGTTTTGAGATTTGCAGGTTCATTTTTTTTGGGATGGCAATGGCAGGTGGATGTCTAAATCGAATTTGGTACAGATTCGGGTTATTGTTCACGTTTTGGGTTGAGGCAGAACCCGTGTTGGGTTCGATTGTTGGATGGGTTAGAGATTGAATCAGGTAAAACCCGTTTAGTTGGGGACTGTTTCTGCCGGAGTGATAAGGGGGCTGGGTATGGTATAACCGCGGGTTTGGCTCCGGGTTAAACCCGGATTGTGTCTCAACAGGTGGTTGTTTTAGTGGGCCGGAGCAGGTGGACTCGCTGGCCTTAGGTCTCAGGTTCCGGGTTCGATTTCTCGCCGGAGGCTATGGGGGTCCGGTTTGGGGTTCTGAGCATATGGGTTTTGGTTTAGGATGGTTTTAATGATTTAGTTTGTTTGGTTATGGAGGTACATGTAGGGGTGTTCAAAAAAACCGCCCGACCCGAAAACCGAACCGAACCGGCCCGAACCGAACCGAAACCGCCGGTTTTTTTTAGCCCGGTTCGGCCTACGGTTTACGGATATAAAAAACCGACCATGTCGGTTCGGTTGTCGGTTTATACGGGGGAAAAACCGACTCAAACCGAACCGACCCGAACCAATATATATATTAAAAAAAAACTAAATAACTTATATTTTTATATCCAAAAACCATTACCCACCTTTAAAAACCGACCCAAACCAAAAACCGCCCTTAAAAAACCCGGCCCAAACATGAAACCGTTGAAAACCGACCCGAAACCGACCCGAACCGAAACCGACGTGAACCGAAACCGACGGGTTTTTTCATAGTCGGTTCGGTTTCGGTCTGACCTTTTCCAAAACCGAACCGATCGGTTCGGTTTGAACTAGGGTCCAAAACCGACCCGAACCGACCCGTGAACACCCCTAGGTACATGTGGGTTTGTTGGAGTTGGAGAGAGAGTGTGTGGGGTAAGGGAAGATGAATAGTAGGTGGGTTGTTTGGTGTGAGGGTGAGGTGTAGGAGAATATGGTGTAAGCGAGTGAGGGTGTTAGAGTGTAAATGGGTGTATGGGATGTGTGTGTGTGTGTGTTTAATTTGTACCGCTAAAAATTAACACAACCTAAACAATAAAACTAAAACTAAAATAAAAAACTTAAAATCTATTAAACCTAAAAAAAACAAACATCTCAAAATAAAAATTAAAAGACACTAAATAAAAAAATGAAAATAAAACTTTATTAAAACTAAAAAAAAGAATATAATCCTAATAAAAGAAATTAAAATCTAATAAAACTAGAAAATAAATTTATAAAAACTAATCCTAATAAAAATAAAATAAAGATTAAAAATTAAAAACTAATAAAAATCAAAATCAAAATCAAAATAAAGAAATAGAAAATTAGAAAATAAATCCTAGAAAATTCTAAAATAATTCCTAAAAATAAAAATGACATAAAGAAAAAAAATCTAAAAAATAATAAAAGTATAAACTCAACACACAACGGGATCGAGGTATGGCTGGGCTCGGTCTGGGCTCGGTTAAGGTTACGGGATTGGTTCGAGGCATCGGAACACATCTTGGCACGCTCAAATAGGATTCCAGACTTCGCGATCTCCTTTGATTTCTTCGATGCACGCTTTTGACCACTATTGAGTCGCAATTGACTTGATTTAGCATTATTTGATACTGCGACTACTGATTGACCTGCAAAATGATAAAATACGAACTTAAGGCCAATTTTTATTAAACGAGTGACTAAAATGCACATATTCGGGGCATAAATTATACAATTTTGGGTGCTTATCACACCACCCCCAAACAGAACATTGTTAGTACTCGAGCAAAAAATTAGAGAGAAAACAGGGATAAGTAACCAAAAGTGTGCCACTTTCGCAGACACTGGTGATTACACTTAGCATGTGCAACAAGCCGTTAAACCTATAGGATGACCTATAGGACGAGTGGTATCTCGTGAAGGTTTGCAGTGAATATACCCACAAAATTCAAAAACTTATTTAAATGCAGTATCTGAATAGATGATGAAGCGCTATACAACCCAACTTTAAAAGGACTTCAAGGAACACCGCATTCAACTATCGAAATAAGATATAAAATTACTTAATACCAAAAAGCGTAATCCTTCCTAAAACTCAGCATGTGTTGTGTGAAACATTGTTTACTATCATTAGAGTAATTCCTAGTTCGCATTTTTAAAATCAACGTTTTGACTTCAATTCTCACTGAATATATCTCTCTGAATCGAACTCTATGAGAATTGGGTAAGTGTATCTCTCTAGTGTGTGAGGATGTGAGTAAATGTAAACAAGTTCAAACGTCTCACAGACTTTATAGAAAATGACGGATACATGAAAAAAAATATGATCTCATGAACGAATGCTAACCACTATATCGAGAATGTCGAGTTATTCACCATATAGACTTCTCGATTGTCCGAATACTTTACCAAGGGTAAAAATGGATTTTATGAAAGGTATGAGGGGACAATGAAGAAGATGAATGATGGGGTATTTTGAGAAGAGCGTGAGACACTTTGATTGACTATTGTCTTCATCTTTTGAACTTATGATCGCATCTTTCTTTTTCTTCTTTTCTATTTTTTTCTTTCTTTTTTTCTTTGCTTTTTTTTTTCTACTTTTTTTTGTGTATTGCGATACATTTTTTTTTTCATAACATAAATGAAGACAATTTACATTGATATATTCAAACACTCTTTTTCTCAAAAAATTGATGGTAGAGATGAGAAATGATATATGAATGGTATCTTAGACATATATGGGTAAGGGTAATATAGAGTCTGATAAGGGAAAATGGTAAGTGTGTGGTAAAATTGGTTTAGTGATCGGGACAAACTACAAGACACATATTTCTTACAACTCGAAAGTAATGTCATTCTCAGTGATGAAGCCAAATTTGAAAAATGATGAGACCATGCAACAACTAAATGTGGTACCCAAAGAAAGTTGAGTCAATTCGTGACTCCGAGATACGTAAAAAATCCTCAGAAAGGTGAAAAATTCAAATCTCACAGGTTTAAGTCGCAACTAGTGATCTTTTAAGGCTCTCTTGAGAATATAGTTACTCTTAAACTTTTGATTGTAAATGTGATAGTGCAAAATTATCGAGTTTAGGAATTCATGGTGCAAGTACGCTTAAACAGATATTAATTAATTTATTGTAAAAAAAATGAAATTTTAGGTCGACCACGGGTATTCCGAGACTTCTAAAAAGGGGATGATAGACAGTTCATGTCATAAAAACTTATTTTTAACTGCATAAAACGTTTAAAATTACTTGTTTCTGATTTTTTTTCAAAATTGGTACGATTTTGATAAATTTCCCACCCCCAAACAAAAGAGAACATCGTCCTCGATGTTTAAAACCATATATAAAAATAAAAGCACAAGGGAGGAAAGATATTACCATAATGAACCACAAATGAAAATGTACCGCGTGGTGGAGTAGAGATAGAACCTGAAGAATGAAAACCCCCTGATTTTAAATATTCTTTAAAAATCCTAGATTTTCTTGTTATGAAACAGATGCGGAAGCGTTGTTGTGATGGTTCAACTTAAAGCAAATTTTAATTTCTTTCTAAATTAAAATTAAACCCAAGTGAAAATTAATTAAACACACACACAAATATTAATTTCACTTAAACAAATTAATTCAAGTCCTAGAATTTTGTCTAAGTCATATTTGTCAATATATACAAATTAGGCCAAACCAATTTTAACAATTAAACAAATGACTTGAATTAATTAACTAAACATTATCCAATATTAATTAAACACCAAATTAAACATGTAGTGATTAAATTAAACAAATTTTATCTTATTACTTAAGCATGCGTTCTAGGTGAGTATAACAAGATAAAATAAGCAATGAAACCACTACGCTGCAATGTACGAGGAAAAACCCAAGACAGGAAATAACCTCGGACGGCCCTAGCCTCAAATCCACTAAGTACGGAATTTACAATTACAAGACAAAAGACTTACATCACACGACTCGATCCCTCTCAAGCCTTGACGCTCCTTCTTGCAAATACCTCCACTTAGCAAATAATCCCGGAGCTCCACCACGGTCTTGGAATCCACCGATTGGACTTTATGTGGTCACCGTCACCCGAACTAGGAGCCTTTCTCCAAGTGGGTAAAACACGAAAAACCTCTTCTTCTTTGTGGTATTTAGAAGTAAACCCAAACTTCTCTTCAAACAAATGTAGAGATAAACCCGGTGCCAAACTCCAAGCAAGATGTATATATATGAACTTGGATAAACAAACTATGGGTGTGAGACAAAAGTGTATAATAATTTTTCTTTAAAAATTGACACTTTAAAACAATGAACTTTTCCCTAAAACAATTTTTCTCTCAAACACTCTCTAGAGGTTGGTAGGATATGAAAAGTTAGATTAGAAAAATGTATTCCCGCACATAGATATTCAGCAAAAAGTAGTGGGGTAAAACCAAGTGGGAAAGTGGGCAAAACTACTTAAAACTAAAAATCTCGTTCGAACGACATTCTCGTTCGAATGAGTCTTCTAACTAAGTTCCAGTATGAACTCGTTAGAAGCTCGTTAGAAATATCATTAGAACAACCATCAATTTCGAACGACATTTCGAACAAAGTTCCAGTATGCCATAATGGGAAGTCGTTGGCAATCTCGTTCGAACGACTTGTGGTTCGAATGACAATATCGTTCGAACGACACTTCGAACGAACTCACAGAATGTTCAAAAATTCTTTTTGAGCCCAGAAACTTTTATATACTTTATATATAAGTTTTAATAGAAACCATTCTGAAAACAAAACGCAGTTTTAAAAACCTAACATCCAATATAAACTGTTCCAAGCTCCTATATATATGTAATGCATTCATACCTTGGGAGCATGAAATCACTGTTGATGACGTTGAAACGAGGCACATAAAGCACGACATTTTTATGAAGCTTTATACACTTGGCCGCTACGTCTTCAACAAGCACGTCATAGGCTTGAAAGATGATCAATATACTCTATCCTATGACTCAAACGTTTTTGTCCGAAATTGAGCCAAAACTACAAATGACTCAATTGGAAATTTGTGTCCTTACAAAGAAAAAAGGCGATGCAAAAATATGTACAAGTCTATAAAGCATGTGAAAAGTATTGGATGGTGTGAAACACCACCCCCAAATAGGAAAAGACTCATAGTCAGAAACAGGGAACGACGGGCTGCCTCCCGATAATGCTAAGTTTGATCGATCGGAACTCACCATAAGGATAAGAACTAGGAAAGTACGGGGCGGCAGAAAAATGGGGTGATGAGAATCACCCCCAAACAAGACTGAACAGCCAGTCTTCATAAATGGGGTCAACAAGGTCAATTTCTTCAATGTGAGATTGGCCGAGCTTTAAGAAATGCTTCAATCGTTGACCGTTGACCTGGAACAGGCTACCATCTTTAGGATTTTGAACTGTGATGGCACCATAGGGAGTAAAAAATTCAACAACAAAAGGTCTAGACCATCGGGTTTTTAACTTCCCGGGAAAGAGATGAAGACGGGAGTTATATAACATCACTTTCTGACCAGGGTGGAATACTTTGTGGAGGATTCTTTGGTCATGGATCTAGGCCTATCAATGGATCGGATTTTATTCGAATCCGAATCCGATCCATTTAAACGGATTTGGATCACGTCAGAAATCTGATTACCCGATTACCCGTTTATTAAATGGAGCGGATTTGGATTCATATGATCCGATCCGTTAATAATCCGATCCGATTAATATATATATATATATATATATATATTTATATATTATTTTTAATTAATAGTTGCTTAATTAATATATAAATATATATTATATTATAATTGTTATTTATAATATTCTATAACAAAAAAACCCTCATATAAAAGGAAAAGGAAGCTGCACACCCACGCCTAAACCTAAATCAAATATCATCTCATCCCATCTCTCACTCACACACGGTGCCGACGGCGCCTCTCCCTCACAGCATCTCTCGTCCGACGCAGCTCTCCCACTCCTCACAGCCTCTCTATTGTCCACCACAGCTCTCCCTTAAACTCTATCCCTCTCCTCTTCTCTATACCGTTCGTCCGACTCTACTCTCCCACTTCTGACGCGGCAGACAGGTACAACATTTTTTTTGTACATTAATGGATATTAATGTTTGTGGTATTGTGTACATCCGATGTTGGGTTTGATTTGATATCCTTGTTTGATTTGTTCGATTTATTAGGTTCGATTTGTGAACAAAAAACTGTACAGTATGTTTAATGTTTCAATTTGATCCGGTGTTGGGTTTGATATCCTTCCTTGCTTAATGTTTTGGTTTGATACAATTTTTTACAGTATGTTTTGAGCCTTGAGGTTCATTTGTTCATCTTCAATTTTTTACCGTATGTCTTAAGTTGTTGCTTAAATTAGAAGAGCCAGCTATTTTTTTTCCTGTACAAGATGATATCTTAGTTTTTCAGTGACGAATTGATGTCCTTAGTTTTTCAGATTCAATCTCAAATTAATATTATTTTCTATTTTGGTAGGTATGTCTTCATTGGATCCTTGTCAAGAATCGAGCGGTACCATAGAAGAAGATAATCACCAAGTAAGTTCAATATTTTATTTTATTTTTAAACATACGTTATCTTACAATATTTGTATTTATGTTTGAAGGATCAATATCCATTATTTTCTTTTATTTTTTCAGGGTAGCTTTGAAGGAGAAAGTTGAAGTGAAGATGTAGTTTTATAGTTTAATTTTGAACTTTTATCCAAGTCATGTTTGTAATTTTTGGATTTTAAATGTTGTTGGATATGATCTTGGGTTTATTTGTGATGGATGGTGTGTTTAATATTTGAATGGTGGACTTTTATCTTGGTGTTAGTTTGATTTTAAATGTTGGACTTTTTATCTAAGAATAAATGTTGGACTTTTATCTTGAAAACATTTGCAAATTAAATTTATGAAATAAGAGATGAAAATAAAAATCGGATTCAGAAATATCATTATTTGGATTTGGAACCATCATTTTGAAATAAGAGATGAAATAAAAAATGTTACAAATTAAGTGGTTAAAATTACATTTTTTTAAAGAAAATTATAATAAAAATAAATAAATAATTAATCGGATCGAATCGGATAAACGGATCGGATTACCGGATTCTTAACAAATCGGATTCGAAACCCTAACAGATAATCCGTCGGATAATCGGATCGGATCCAAATTCGTTTAACATAAATGGATTCGGATTTGGATTTGCCTGATCCGGTCTGAATTCGATCCGTTTACAGGCCTACATGGATCCACTTCATTTTGTCTTTGTACTTCTTGGACAAATCATAGGCATCATTCCGTATCTCCTCTAATTCATTAAGTTGGAGCTTTTTATGACTGCCAACCTTGTTGATATCAAAATTAAGGGCGTTGACAACCCAATAAGCATGATGTTCAAGCTCGACAGGCAAGTGGCACGATTTACCAAAGACTAAGCGATAAGGAGACATGCTAATCGGAGTCTTATAAGCAGTACGGTATGCCCACAAAGCACCGTTCAAGCGTAAGGACCAGTCTTTCCTATTAGGATTAACTATTTTTTTCTAGGATTTGCTTGATTTCACGGTTGGAAACTTCAACTTGACCACTAGTCTGAGGGTGGTATAAGAGATCAACTTTGTGGGAAACACCATACTTTTTTACGAGATGTTCAAAGACTCGATTACAAAAATGTTTACCCCCATAACTAATGATAGCTTTGGGAGTACCAAAACGTGTGAAGACATACTCCTTAAGAAAACTGACCACAATGCGATGGTCATTGGTGCGGCAAGCGATGGCTTCTATGAATTTGGAAATATAATCAACGGTAACGAGAATATATTAGAAACCATGAGATGAGGGAAAAGGACCCATGAAATCAATGCCCTATATATCGAAGATTTCGACGATGAGAATGGGTGTGAGGGGCATCATGTGACGACGAGAGATACGCCCAAATTATTAGCATTTGGCACAAGCCTGTCAGTAGTGGTGGGCATCTCGAAAAAGAGTGGGCCAGTAGAAACCAATTTGCAAAATTTTGGTGGCGATTTTCTTGGAGGTAAAGTGGCCACCACAGGCACCATCGTGACAAAAGGAGAGAATATTGGACTGTTCATGGTCAGTAACACAACGACGAATGACTTGATCAGGGAAATACTTAAAAAGGAAGGGATCATCCCAAGAGTAAAACTTCACCTAGGTTATGAACTTATAACGCTCTTGTTTCGACCAATGATTGGGCAGTTGGTCGGTAACAAGGAAATTAACAATATCAGCATACCAAGGTGAGGTGGAGAGCGCAAAAAGTTTCTCATCGGGAAATTTTTCAAAAATAGGGACGGGATTAGATTTAGACGTAACAGTGAGGCGGGAGAGATGGTCTGCAATAAATGTTTTCACCCTTTCTTATCACGAATTTCGAGGTCAAACTCGTGAAACAAGAGAATCCACCGTATCAAATGTGGCTTAGAATCCTTCTTCTGAAGAAGGTGCCTCAGGGCGGCGTGGTCAGTGTAAACAATGATAGGTGAACCGATGAAATAAGACCTATACTTATCGAGTGCACATACGATAGCTAGCAACTCCTTTTCGGTGGTCGTGTAATAAAGTTGAGCGTCATGGAGGGTTCTGCTAGCATAATAAATGACGTGCTGGTGCTTGTCCACCATGAGCTCAAAAGGTAAAGACCAATTAGGAGGCTGGATGATGGGAGCAGAAGTAAGCTCGGCCTTAAGGCGCTCAAAAGAAGCGACACACGCGTCATCAAAGACAAAGGGAACATCTTTGGATAAAAGGGTTGTTAAAGGTCGAGCGATTTTAGAAAAGTCCTTGATGAAGCAACGGTAGAAGCCCGCATGTCCTAAGAAGGAGTGAATGTCCTTAAAAGACTTAGGAATGGGAAGCGAGGAAATTAGGTCGACTTTTGCTTTATCTACTTCAATACCATCGTGAGAGACGACGTGACCAAAAACAATCCCCCTTTTCACCATGAAGTGACATTTTTCCCAATTGAGGACCGACTTCTTTTATTGACAATGTTTGAGGACCATAGTGAGGTGAGAAAGGCATTGCTCGAAGGAAGAACCAAACACAAAAAAATCATCCATAAAGATTTTGAGAAAACGTTCTACCATGTCACTAAAAATGCAAATCATACACCATTGAAAAGTCGCAGGTGCATTGCAAAGGCCAAAGGTCATGCGAGAGTAGGGAAAAGTGCCAAAGGGACATGTGAAGGTAGTTTTCTCTTGGTCTTCAGGGGCAATAGGAATTTGGTTATAGCCGGACTAACCATCAAGGAAGTAGTAATATGCATGGCCAGCTAAGCTTTTGAGCATTTGGTCAATATAGGGAAGAGGAAAATAGTCCTTGCGAGTGACAACATTTAGCTTTCGATAGTCAATATAAATACGCCAGCCTGTTTGCATACGGGTGGGTACAATCTCATTGTCACTAGTTTTGATGACGGTGACACCAAACTTTTTCGATACGACGTGAATGGGACTGACCCACTGACTATCTGATATAGGTTAGATAATACCAGCATCAAGCAATTTTAAAATCTCAGCGCACACGACTTCTTTCATAGCATGGTTGAGTCGACGTTGGGATTCATGAGAAGTCTTGGCGTGCTCCTCTAAATGAATGCAATGATTACAAACATTGGGGTTCACACTGTGAATGTTTGAAATGGTCCATCCTATAGCAGTGCTATGCTAAGTAAGGGCGTGGACTCACTTCTTTTCTTGATCAGGGGTTAAGTCGGAAGTAATGATGACAGGGTGATGGTTGTTGGGGCCTAAGAAAGTATATTTTAACTCGGGAGCTAAGGGCTTAAGCTCCAAACTAGTAGGTGACGCAGGAGTGACATCGAATTCAGATGCAGAAATAAAGTTCGAAGAACTACCAGTGGTAGTGAGTGCATAAGGTAGAACAGGTTAATCCAGAGAGTGAAGAGTATCAACATAGAGGGGATCGAAGTGAGGATACCAAGAGGAAGTGTCCATCAATGGAGTGGAATCTAACATGGCGTTTAATTCAGAGATAGAGGAAATAATGTCAAAGTCGGATCTAAAATGAGCCAAACATTATTGGAGAGGATTAACAGGATAAGTTTGGTCCAACATTTCATTAACTAAGGAGTCAATCACACACACCTCATTAATAGAATCGACATCAGCCGATTGTTACAGAAGGTGGAATATATTGACTTGTACAGTCATGTTGCCAAAAGAGAGATTCATGGACCCATCACGACAATTGATGATGGCATTGGCAGTGGCAAAAAATGGGTGACCCAATATGATAGGAGTATTAGTTGGGTTAGGCGCAATAGTGTCTAAGATGATGAAATCCACAGGATAGTAAAAGTCCAAAACTTTCACCATAACGTCTTCAATGATTCCTTTAGGTACTTTCACGAAACGATCAACAAGTTGAAGAGTAACTCGTGTATGTTTTATGTTTTGTAAACCTAACTCAAGGTAGAGGGAGTAAGGTAACAAATTAACACTAGCCCCAAGATCAAGTAAAGCACTAGTAGAGAACTTGTCGCCTAACATACAAGAGATAGTTGGACGACCAGGGTCTTTACTTCACAACACCATTATTATGGAGAAGGGACATAGCTTGATCAGTGAGGAAAACATCACGTGGAACATTGGTCCTACGCTTAACAGTGCAGAAGTCCTTCAAAAATTTGGCATACGAAGGGACTTGTTGAATCGCGATGAGAAAGGGAATGTTAATGTGAACATTCTGAAAGACTTTCTTGATCTCATCAAATTGCTGGGCATTCTTAGTGGAATCCAACTGATGAGGAAAGGGTGTTGTTGGCACATAAATAGAGGTGGGCTCAGGAGGCATGGACTCAGTGTGAGATGGGGATTTAAATGGTGGGATATCCTGAGGGAGAGGCTTTACAGATGGGATGGGCGGGTGTGGGACATCACTGGGATTATGAAGACCATTATCAACTTTTTTTCCCGAGCGAAGAGTAGACACCGCTTTCATATCCACTTGGTAATTGGGTGGAGTGGAAGTGGAACCAACCTCGTAAGCCGAGTCTTTACCGATCCCCTTAGGGTTAGTAATGGGTTAACTGGGGAAACAACCTTTCTCTCGCTGAGACTCGAATTGGTTAAAACACTGCTTACGCCGTTGGAGGGCTTAACTCTGAGTGGTCATAAACTGAGTGAGGAGATTCTCGAAGAGGTGGAGGAATTGGGCGGAGGGGCGTAAGATGGTTGGGGAACCAACTCGCGCTGAGAATGAAGCGGCGAGGAATACTCATATGAAGGAGAGGAACAAGAACAAGCTAATTATTGTTGTTTGAATGTCCGCCGTGGGGGACAAAGGAAGATGGAAAGTGCAATTGATGGTAAGAAGCAGACTGATGTGGGACAAGAGGGCGAGGTTGCTTTTGTGGGTTGTGTGGAAACCCAGGGGGACCACTAATATGTTGTTGTGGTTGGGAAGGAGCGTAGTTGTGGTCGTACTTATAAGAGAAATAAGGGTGATTCTTATTGTTAGGATTGTAAGTAAACGACGGGGGAACGGGTTTCCTAGTGGTATTAAAGGCACATGCTTGGTCCATGGTGTGTTCGGGATCATTTTGCAGGAGGAGGCACAAATGAGCTAAATGATCTTGACTTAAGCAGACACTGCAAGAATAAGGACTGGAATCGTTGACAGCCATTGCTCGTTTAGAAAGCGAAACATTTTATTGCATAGTACAACTGAGAGCGTAAAAGGTTTTAGTCAATGAGTGTAAGATTTGTAGCAAAGTTTTAACATCAGGATCATTTTTTACATCAGAAGTGTTCCCTACACGTGGAGGGTCGGATCTCGAAAACGCATTGGTACCCTCCCAATCTTGGGAGTCATCGCCTAATTCAAGGAGAAAATTATAGGTGGTAGTGGGGGTTAAATGCATGAACTTCCCTTTATGCATGAATTCAATCATGGTTCGAGAAGAAGGGATAAGACCATTGTAAAAACTATGGACTAAGAGACTTTTCTCAAGACCATGATGTGGGCAACTATTAATATAGTCTTGACAACGGCCCCATGCTTCACAAAACTGTTCAGTAGGCTTTTGTCGAAAATCCTGAATTACTTGGCTCATTTCATTTGTTTTGCTCATGGGATAGAACTTAGACATGAGCTTCTTGACAAGTTGTTCCCAAGTTTGGATAGAATCCGGGGGCAAGGAATGGAGCCACATGGATGCATTATCATGAAGAGAAAAGGGAAACAACCTAAGGCGAACATTCTCTTTGTCTAAGTTTTGATTTTTAAAAGTAGCACACATAGTGAGAAATTTCCGCAAGTGAGTGTAAGGAGACTCGCGTTCAAGGCCATGAAAACTGGGCAACATAGAAATAGTCGCGGGGCAATTTTCAAATTGAACGACAGAAGTGGGAGGAAGAACGATACATGAAGGCGGAGTGGTCGTAATCGGGGCAAAGTAGTCCCTTAAAGAGCGTTCGTCGGCCATGATGGGCGGGGTAATAGAACTAGGGTAAGTGGAAGAATAGGCGTCTCCGATGAAGATGAACACGGATCGGGGAGATAAGGAGGAAAATCAACGAGAAGATCACGATCACCTAAGGGGGAATTTAGAGATGGAGCACTAGGATAACGTTTTAATCGATGATCAATTCGGTGCCAATTGGGCATAAAAACAATGAAAAATAATTTTTTGGTTTTTGTGAAAGGAAAAGTGAAAAATATTTTTGGATTTTTGGAAATCGAGGAAGGAAAAATAGTTGTGGTGTTTGGAGAGAAGAATGAGGCAAAATCAAAAATATTTTTGTATTTTTGATTTTTCGAAAAAATAATTTAGAAAAGCGAGAAAAAAGGAGCGATGGACTTACTTGGGAAAAACTGACAGATGGAGCGAAAATTGGACTACCTAAAGGAACAATTTAGATACGTACATAAATGGAACAAGTCCGGACGAGCACATAGCCACATTATTATCTTCAAGTTAAGTGAGTGGGTAGTCAATTTCAATTAGTCCACGGTCGAGAAAAACACGGAATCTTAGGCATCGTCGGTAAAAGTGTGTTCCTACTTTCTTCCCGAGAGACAAGAGGCTTACTAGTTAAGGCTCACCACTAGCTACTACAAGAAACAACTATCCGGTACCACGCTGGGGAAAGCACAAACCCGTTTTACTGGGCAACCTCACTCAAAACCCAGTTTCCCTAGACAAAAAGTCTGAAGATAGTGGAAAGAAGATTTTCAAGGGTGGAAACGACTCACTAGAGTATCCTACGAGGGTCTCGTTCCGAAAGGGTCCTAATGAACACCATTCCTACTTGGATTTCTAGTTGATTGATTTTAATTTAAGTGAGAGCACGGGTAATAAGCAAATGGAGATGTGATTGAGTGGGTGATGAAATCCCAACTCGTTTCAATGACCGGGTATAGGTCTTAGGTAAATTTTTTCATCAAACCATCCAATTAAAGTGCAGTACGAAAATGAAAAATAAATAGGAGCAAGTAGCACACAAAAATTGACTCGCTTGCAGGAGTTTCGCTAGTGATAAAGAGTTTACCTCCCACGGTTTTTACACGCGTGGGGTGAAGACCGAGTTGAGTCGACCAGGGGGAAGTACGCCTACTTCAGTCGTCCTCGGGAGTCCTACCGACCCAAAGTAGAGAGGCTTCTAAATCCTCGTCGGTGGACGCCCTCTCTCTACCTTGTCCGATTTCCCTTTTCACTTTTTTTTATAATTATTAAAAAAAAATGGTGTCAAAATACGCTCCAAATGAATTACAAGGCCTCAATAATCCTAAACAACCAATCGAAGGAGGGAGAGGAAGGAATATCTACTAAAAATAAAAAAATAAAAATAAAAATTATAAATCTTCACGGGATTCAATCTTCAAGAAACCCGCAACGGTGCCATTTGATAACTCTTTATTTGTATCTTCCTTGGGATATGGATTTGGAATGTCATTGCGGTAAAACTTCGAGTATCAAACTTCCTGTAATCACCTACAAAACTTGTTAAAAATTCAGTATCGTGGCAAATTCGGGTATCAATCCAATTTCAAGAGTTGAAACGGTTATCGTGAAAACTTGCAATTTCATTTTTTATTAAAAATATTTTTGTGTTTTTAAAATTTTTAAATATTTATTTTTATATTTAAAAATAATTTTCAAGGGAGGAAATGAAAATTTATGCAACTAAAATGACTACGAAAATTTAAAAAGTAATCTAGTTTAGAATTTATGAGAAGAAACAAGAGGTGAGATTACATCGTGTAGTCAAATTAATTTAATGTCCTAATTATTCAATTGAATAGTTCTAAATAATATTGAATTTAAAATTTAACTCTTGTTACAATCCTAAATTCAATTTTATCTTTTTCAGTAATTAAATCGGGAATTGTCACAACATAAAAAAAATTAAGATTCACACTCATTTCAACAAAATATCCGCTAAGATTGATTTATTAAAATTGATACGAATCTTTGAGTTGCATACACATAATTAATATTTAAATTTAAGAATAATACTTATCTCTAAGTCAAATCCAAAAATCAAATATTAATTTTCAACATTAATTTATTAACTCTCGTTACATAAATTAATGTGTGGTTTTTTCCAATTTAATTAGCCTAGAACATATTAATGAACTACTATTCAAATAAAACAACTCAACATACGTGTTTCATCCCACCCCTTGAATGGGGTGTTTAGCCAGACATAATCAAAGATTTAGCACAAACACAATTAAAGAACCAGAAATTAAAGAATAAGAGAAAGAAATACAATACGCAATAATTTCTTGTGTCAACTGTGCATGAACACGCGTCCCAAACTTGTCACAAAAACTGAATGGATTACAAAATTTAAAGTAAAAACTGAACCTACAAATTTTTCTAAACCTAAAACTATATTTTTTTTCTTTTTTTTCTGCCTATTTTTTTACTATCTTTTTTCTTTTCTTCTGTCTCTCCCTTTCTCTCTCTGTATCACTTCTTTTTGTTGATGAGAGTCTCCCCCTTTTAAATGAGATGCTCCTTCTCATTTGTAACCCACGGATTTGTTTTGTTTGGAAGAGATTTTTGTGCGATTTTCTTTTGGCCAAGTCCAGATATGCACGTGGGTCTTTTGTTTTGAGATTTGCAGGTTCGATTTTTTTGGGATGGCAATGGAAGGTGGATGGCTGAATCGGGTTTGGCACGGATTCGGGTTATGGTTCGCGTTTTGGGTTGAGGCAGAACCTGTGTTGGGTTCGATTATTGCGACGGGTTGGAGATTGAATCTTGTAAAACCCGTTTGGTTGGGGACGGTTTCGACCGGAGTGATAAGGGGGGTGGGTATGGTATAACAGCGGGTTTGGCTCCGGGTTAAACCCAGATTGTGGCTCAACAGGTGGTTGTTTCAGTGGGCCGGAGCAGGTGGACTCGCCGACCTTAGGTCACAGGTTCCGGGTTCGGTTTCTTGTCGAAGGCTATGGGGGTCCGGTTTGGGGCTGTGAGCATGTGGGTTTTGGTTTATGATGGTTTTAAGGGTTTAGTTTGTTTGATTATGGAGGTAGATGTGGGTTTGTTGGAGCAGGAGATAGAGTGTGTGGGGTAAGGGAAGATGAATAGTAAGTGGGGTTGTTTGGTGTGAGGGTGAGGTGTAGGAGAATATGGTGTGGGTGAGTGAGGGTGTTAGGGTGTAAATGGGTGTATGGGATGTGTGTGCGTGTGTGTGTTTTGTGTGTTTAATTTGTACCCGTAAAAATTAGCACAACCTAAAAAATAAAACTAAAACTAAAATAAAAAACTTAAAATCTAATAAACCTAAAAAAAAAACTAACATCTCAAAATAAAAATTAAAAAACACTAAATAAAAAAATGAAAATAAAAATAAAAATAAAACTCTATTGAAACTAAAAAAAAAGTATATAATCGTAATAAAAGAAATTAAAATCTAATAAAACTAGAAAATAGATTTCTAAAAACTAATCCTAATAAAAATAAATTAAAGATTAAAAATTAAAAACTAATAAAAATCAAAATCAAAATAAAGAAATAGAAAATTTGAAAATAAATCCTAGAAAATTCTAAAATAATTCCTAAAAATAAAAACGACACAAATAAAAAATCTAAAAAATAATAAAGGTACAAACTCAGCACATAAAGGGCTCGGGGTATGGACTGGGCTCGATCTGGGCTAGGTTAAGGTTACAGGACTTGTTCGGGTCATCGGAACACATCTCGACACGCTCAAAGAGGACTTCAGACTTCGCGGTCTCCTTTGATTTCTTCGATGCATGCTTCTGACCGTTATTGAGTCGCAATTGACTTGATTTTGCATTATTTGATATTGCGACTGCTGATTGACCTGCAAAATGATAAAATACCAACATAAGGCTAATTTTAATTAAAATGAGTGACTAAAATGCATATATTCGGGGTATAAATTATACACTTTTGGGTGCTTATAATTACCTAAGGTATGTGTAAATGCTTATCTCTTGATCCGCCGTTTCCCCATGAGGTTGGATTTCACTTATGAATTATTGCCCCTGGAAGTTGTAAGACACCACATCAATTTTTTGTCGCACGCCCTGGTTTAGGCCTGAGACTAAGTATATATTGTGTAAAGGGTTGTCGATTGTTCAGAGTCACCAATTTATTTTATATAAAAACAAACAAAAGTTATGTTATAACGTGGTGTGTGTGCGAGTGTGAAAAACCGGCTTTGGGAGTGTGAATGGATGCGTTGGACCTCTTGCTTGTTGCTTGTGGGATACAGGGCTGGGGGAGTTATATTTAGAGATGGAGGCATCTCTAAGGATAATACGTCGAGGGATGTATTATAATATTGGGGCTTATGAGTGTAGTTCGGTATTATGCCTACGTACCCAAGAGGTCTTGGGATCAAAGCCAACGTAGTTCCAACAAACGGGACATATTTACGAGTGTAGGCGATGGGACACCGGGTATGCAATGTACATCATTATAGTATTTATGGAGCCTAATCCTTAATGTAGCATTTCTATTGTGTTGGATTGAAATATTTATATGCTCAAAATACGTTAATCAAACACTAATTTTTAATAGTTATTCCAAGAAAACACATATGCGGGGTACCGTCATTACGACAAGATTTATTCATTTGGAGAAGCAGTGTGATTAATTCGATTTTAGGCTTTGGTTTTGGCAAAGTTTCAGAATGACTCGACTCACCGACACTTTCGTGAGAAATGATTTGAAAAGTATGTTTTCATGTTGTATTTAGTTTTACCCATTCATTAACATTTATTTAACATATGAGTATGCCATTTCAATTTAATAATAGAGGTTTTGGATTAAAGCCAGACTTTAAATTGTAAACGTTGTAAAGAGCATACCCGATCCCCTAAACAGGGGCGAGGCTAAATGAGATAAACAAGTATGGATAATTTATCACTATATATATATATATATATATATATATATATATATATATATATATATATATATATATATATAGGGTATTGACTACATTTATACAGAGTTTCTTTACCCTTGTAGCGTGAGCCACATTTTTTCCAGAGGTATTGAGTCAATTTTAATGTATTGGCTTAATTATGGACAAAACTATTTGAGTCATAGGATAGAAGTTGTGCTTATGACCTTTTAAGCCTATGAAATTTTTATTGAAGTCATAGTAGCCAAGTCGAAGTGATCAAATCTTATGTCGTGTTTCATGCCTCGTTTTCATCATCAACAGTCCAAGGATCTCTCAGGTATGCATACTTATATTATGTTGGACCTTGAAAATTTATAATTAGGTGTTAGAATTTTTTCTAAAATATTTTATAATGACTTTATATTTTTTCAAGAAAAATAATCTGATTTTTTCTAGGTCGTTAGAATGACTTTCCTAGGTTGTTCGAATGAGATTCCTTATTCGTTTGAATGACCATCTAACGAGGTCACTTTGGATTTGTGCTGATTTATCATTAAAAGTCTTGCTTATGCCTCGTTCTAATGAGATGGCTACATCGTTCGAATGAGATTGAATGTCGTTCGAAAGACCGAAGCAGTTTTTCATAAAATTTGGTTTTTTGAAGCAGTTTTCTCCATAACTTCCTACAACTTTTTCCAACCATTTATGTAGTGCGGGAGATCATTTTTTATAGAGACTTTTCCATCTTCCAAGTGTGAAAAACCTTTTGAAAAGTATAGGAAAGTTTTGTTCTTAATTCATGGTTTAATCCTTCAAACAAAACACAAGTTTTACACCTAATAGATTTATAATCCAAACTTCAACATGATATATGTTTGAGATCAAGTTTTGGCATCGAGATTATCATTCTCTACATCATTGAGGATAGTTTTTTGGGGAAGGTTCCATGTTCGTTGGTGTACATACGGTGGACTACATATGCGTGATGGTAGTAATGCCCTGTCGGTGAACTCCGAGCCGTTGGTGGACTACTATATTATCACTAAACAGAGGTCAATGGAACAAATAGTGTCAAGGATTGCGAGGACGCCGAGTCATTGAGTAAGTCTTCTAGCCTGTCTTTATTTTAAATTCGTACTTAATGGACTTGTGGCTGGGCCATCCGAGATTTTTCCCGTTGTGAGTTTTCCTCATACATCGCGGCATTGTGGTTTTGTACTTTATCTTACAAATGCTCACTTAGAGGCATGCTTAGGTGAAAATTGTGTAATTGGTGCTTAATTAATTTGGGTTGTGTATGTGGTTTGTATAAATTTGAACTTGAATTGAAGTCTTGTTTAAGAGGAGATAATTTAATTTGAAGAAATTAAGAACTTGAATTTCTGGGGAACCATCATCCCTTTAACAAAGTGTATGATGCCTACTTGATCAAATCAATTTTTCACTAATCCATTTTAAATAATACCTACGCAATTACATGATTCTCTAACTTAAATTATTTACTACTCCACCATATTATAAATTAATCTACCATTCGGGTTTAACTGGTGGATACAAAATATATAAGTTTATGAAGGGGGTATCATAGTGTGAGATATCTATCAAATGGGGATTCCTCCGAATTATGATCTCAGACCTACTAACACAACGATTGCCTAATCTTCGGAGACTGAGATTCAACTAAAAATGGAATATTTCCAGTCACAGTTAAAGCAATAATTATGCAAGATTCCAATACTCATAATCCTCAGGATCAAGAATATATGCACCCTTTCCAAATGGTGTGATATTACCCGAGTCTAATTAAGATAACCCTAAGACTTAAATCTCATGGGTGGTACTATTGAGTACATTCCTAGATATATTGGTCACAATCCCCCTTTAAATTTTCACACAAGTTCTCGAACCATTAGATATGTTCACGTAGTTTGAGATAAACTAATAGGATTGTACACACAACCATACCGATAGGATGTCAACTCTCTACATTGGCCGTGAACTGATTTGATTGTACTACAACTGAATTATGATCTTTTATGATCAAGACAAACCCAACTCACCAAAATAAGTACAATTAACCAACATAACATAAAATATTTATAATTATAAATATAAGGCATTCTCATAAGCAAGATTCTCATCTCAAAGTGAATTGACACACCTTTAATGAAAAGTAAATGTCATACATAATTTTAATAATAAAACCCCAACAATCTCCCACTTAGCCTCAAATCCATATATTTATGCATCTAAATCCCAACCTTTTAAATCCGAAGTTAATTGTTGAATTTTAGAAGAATTAATAGGCTGTTATCCGATGAAAATCGGATCATAAACTTATCACCCACGTTTTGGAACTCTTGAACTAGGTGAAATATATGATTAATGTGCTTAAATCTTTCATGGGTTATGGGTTCTCTCAAATTTATAATCGAACCTCTTTATACACATAAAAGTGTATAAGCCGATTTCACTTGAATGAATGTTGCTCCAGTTACATAGGAAGTTCTCGATCCATATAGATCCTTTAGTTACCTTCAAAGTGGGAATAACTTGGTCTCCTTGGTGGAGTCAACAATGCAAAATTTCTTCACCCTCCTCAAACTTATAGCTCCACTTCCTAGGGTAAACATATATTCCAAGGTAAAACTAGTCTTTGTACCTTAAGGTTATAAGACTATTATACTGAAATTTGCTGACCATGTTAAAGACATAACACATATTGGGTCTAGAAAATAATATAACATACATGAGGCTGTCCACCGCTAAAGCATTAGGTATATTCCTTATTCTTTATATCTAATCACGTGTTTTAGGATAATGATTTCCAAAAATAATGGTTCCATACTTGAAAATAAGATCCTTTTATGGAATATTGATGCTAATTATGTGAGTACAACATTGACATAAGTGATTTGGGATAATCCCAATATCATTATTATCTAATCTAGTAAAAATATTGATCATAAATAGGTGCCTTGCTTGTCCTAAGTTCATTATATCTATATATCTGGACAACCACACTCTTATGTAAGAAAATACTCCCACCTCATTATTGATTAGGCGAATATTATCTAGAAATTATGCTTATAAATACCATCACGATTCTGTTATGCTTCTTATACAAAATAAATATTATTCGGGCTTTGATCAAAATCAAAAAATGATTTCCTAATCAAACCGAATGTTTAAAAACATCGATGTTAGCTTGGATCGATGAAGTAAAATTTAATTAATGACCTCCTTTTGCTTTGGAATATGATATAAACTACCTTTACTACCTTTGGGATAACAAAAAAAGAGACATACCTCTGTCCTTAATTTCAACTTCGTTAGATCTTTCCATAACATGAGTGTCGGGAAACCCCAGATCCAAGCATGCCCTAGAATAAGCTTGCGCCCACTCTAATGTTCAATGGGAATTTAAGAAAAATATGAATTAACAATGTATATGATGTCCCTTACATAATATCCTTATATGAATATTACAGTCTTGAATAATTAACCACGGACCTTATCATCTCTAAAAGAGTCTTATTCCTTCATATCCTCTACACCATTCCAAATTGGAATACCTGGTATAGACCACTGGAATAAAATCCCAATCTCCGATCAATGATCCCATAAACTCTCCCTAGAGGTATACATCCCCATAATAAGATCATAGAGTTTTAATGACTTCACCTCACCTATTCCCCACCTTAGTCTTATAAATAATTTTATAATAAAAGGTTTTAGACCTATGGGTAAATAAGGTAAACATATCCATACTTTGAGTAATCATCAATGAAATCGACGAAGCACTCAAAACCACCTGTTTATTGGATAGTCATAGGGCCAAACTAATCGAAATGATCCGTTTCCAACGATCTTTGGCTCATTAGGTTTTGGTCATGAAGGCTACTTGCTCATTTTAGCTTCTAAATGAAATTCACTCATAGACTAGAAGTGCCTCCACTTCCAATGAACTCAATTTTTCATTTTAAACCAGTTTTCGAATTTCTTTTAGAATAAAGTAACCTAAGCATAAGGGCCAAAATTTAGTTTAGTTCTAAAAGGAAACATTCTCTTTATTGATTTGTCCATTAAAATTATTCATATCAGTATTGAGCAGTATTTATGAGACAACCTTATTATTTCCCAATGTACCCGAACATATATAACATATACCAATTTTGATAAAGAATATTTTATTAAAATAATCAAATATATGTTCATAATCAATTTAGAAACCGAAACAAAATTTTTTAAAAATGAGGTAGATTAAACCACAATTGAAAATGATATCCCATTGCTAATATTATTGCCTTATTGTAATTGTCCATTATTAAGAACACCTCTCATGTAAGTAATTGAACAGTTACCTAGAACCTCTACAAAGAGTGACAATCCTGATTTATGGTTCCCGAGTATACATATCAGGTTACCGTAGATTGGACCATAAATCATGTATTTACTTTTTAAGTGATAAACCATTACCATGTCCTTTTCCTTATGAATCTAGAAAAAGTTGAACATCGTGGCTATAAAATTTCTAACTACTTGTAGTGAGAATACATTCCTTTCGGCTAGTTCACTACTACCAAGGAATATGAACTTTCCTTAACCTAAACAGCTGTACCTGAGACTTAGACTTATCCTCCTACTTTACTTTCAGGAAAGAGGTCAAGTTCCTTTTAGTAAGTAACACCATCCCTCGGCTATCAATGATGCTCACTTCTTAATTACAAAATGAATCCGGGTTTCCCCAATATATATAATACAAAGAATCCCCTTTTCAATCAATGTTGAAGATCATTTCAAGAACATGATTCTTTCTTGAGCGTCATCAACCAACATCGTTGTTAACAAATTCCCATCGGATAAGTCTTTAAAATCAAATATATACATATAGAACTTCCCCAATGGGGGGGACCTAACACATGTAACACTTAATTTAAAATAATTACCATGAATTTAAAATTACCATGATTTTGTCATCAATTCCCTTCGATGGGGAGGAAATCCAAGTACTAACATGAGAAATCAATCACACTACAATTTTAAAATGTAGATGGTAATCTCGAGTTACATAAGTTTATTATAATATTAAGTTAAGACAATGTCCAATTATATTTTACGTCCTTGAAACTTACTCCAATTAAACTATACACTTTAAAACTAAAAATAGTGAGAAAAAATTGAATTCATAGAATCATAATTGAAAAATTAATTTCCAATATAAAATCAAGAATTAGTTCGATTAAATTTTAAAGTGGCATCCCTCTACCACCAATTAAAACTAATTCCGCCGGACATCCTACTTCCCTTATGAAATGATATTTCTCGATAGGAGCTTAAATCACATTACGTTGAACTAGACATATTTTAATATTTCATTATATTATCCGAAAAGACCAGTAAACTTATGTCTAACATAATGAGTAGCCGACGTATTTTGGTCCCACATCTAATGACAGTGACTCCGATGGAAAGGATTTCATTAGCCGTATTTAGATGTATAACATCGGTTTGTTCGTTGAAATTAACCTCACTCGTGTATAACTTCGTCGCTGAGAGGATCGAACTCACTCATACTCAATTTCAATGAACACTATGACTTAAGAGTCTCGAGAATACCGAATGCAATGGTTAAATCCATCAAATTAGGGGCCAGATTAAGCTGACACTAGAAAGTAGTCTCATCAAAGTCTTAAAGACACGAATGGAGACCGCGTGGTTTATGTAAAAACCCCTCCCTCACTTAATATTTTAAACTTGAGTGTATTTCGAAAAATAATTCATTAAATTCTAAATCCCTAAATTAAATCCTTGGTAATTCCTAATTTACTTGTATAAATTAAATTGCTCGATATCATTATTTTAATTTTCCAAAAATAAAGAAATTTAAAAGTTAAAATATAATCGAGAGATACAAATTGAATTTACACCGTTAAATTAATTACCCGATTACATTTAATTTAGAAAAGAATAAATAAAAATGGATGTTCGAGAAAAAAACGTAATCTAGGCCCGTCACAATAAAAATTCATGTTGTCCATAATAATGTGGTATCCGAATTAGTCAAATTAATTAACACACGAAATTATCAACATGCAAGCGGTGAAAGAATCATAATAAAAAGCAATCACAGTTTAATAAGGAATAAAATTCCCATCCCATCATGGCCGAGAGTTCTACTTGAAGTAAAAGTCTTCAAAAATAATAAACACACTTGAAGTAGACTTCCTTTTGGTAAAAAAATATTCCTCTAATCAAACTTCTATGTATCGTGGAGTTCTTCATTTAATAAATCTCTAAGAAAAATCCGTTATGAGAAGGGAAGAGTTCGGAAGAAAATTCGTTGAATAAATTGGTCCAAAACTGTAGTAATAAAAAATAATCGCCACAAATGTATAGGGTCAGATCAATCCGATCTGTCCTGAATAGATTCTCCACCCCTTCAAATCAATCTGAAGGGCCCTGGAATCGATCTATACTCGTTTCACATTCTCTATTAGCATGTAAAATAAGCTATAACTCATTCGTATATTCATGAAACTTCATAAAAGTTTGTCTAACACCCAAACCCATATAAATACGTTATTCTAAGTATAAATAACCATTACACCACCTCACAAAATCCATCAAATAGATCGATATAGTAATAATTATAAAAACAAAATTATTACAACCATATTGAATCTAGGAGTAAAAAATAACTACGGATAAACTACCATGGGATCCATTCACACAAAGTAAACATATGTGACCATGCTAGAAGGGATATAAATATATAATCTCTATAAAAATATTTTAGTATGATACCATACACAAGATTGTATAATTCTACAACATGAAAAACTAGGGCTTTCAAAGTTCGACAACATGGACCTTTCAAAAACATGATCAATCTATAATTAAAGGATCTTATACCAATTGTTGGAAAATCGGGACTAACATTTAAAATCTAAAAAAATTTTATGCCTAAGAACTTTGATTAATCATATATTGGAAAATAAAAAAAGAACTAGGTTTAAAGAATAAACCTAGGATTTCAAGAAACTATATAATAATGAATCATGTTGTGATTCATATTGTAACACCCTGTATATTTTACCATTTGAGGGTGATCCTGCCTTGATGCCAAATTATAACGGGCATTATAATTAAATACCATTCTTCTCATGTGACTACTAAAAACTATTTTCACAAGATATAAATCAAGATAATCTAGTAAATATAAATCAATCATCACAATAAAATCCATCATCATGCTAAACTCCAATAATAAATCTTAACTATAAATATAATAAAACTCCAATGAGATAAAGTCAACTAAAAAAAATAATCTCTCCAACTGAAAAACCATAAACAATTGTGGAGTCGAATGACCCACTAAATTTATAATAAATGTCTCATAAATAAAACGGATGGAAAGGGAATTAAACTAATGGCATAAATAAACTCCAACGCAAGTATGCTAATCTCCAAAACTATGAAGTTACCTAACAACCTAACCTTAAATTATAGTTAACAACGACATGTTAGTTATCCTTGCAAGAATACCGACTACTCTTCCCAAATAAGATCCGTTAATCCAGTCATAAGCATTATATGAGATAAATATCACAGTAGAATATTTTGAATTAGGGAAGATTAATAATAACGATGCGAGTAATGTAAAATTATAAAAACTACTCACATAAAGTAAACCATATCACTAACCAAGTTTAATTATGTTTATTTCAACATTAATTAAATCTCATTCCGTTATCTTACTCAGTTAAATTATCTTTCTCAATACTAATCATATTATCGATACAACACAATTATAGATATAGTCATGGTGCGCTTAGCGTCTCAACACATGAAAAATCCACAGATATCAATATAGCCATTAGCCCAATTTTAGTTAGCCTGCACATACTGTGATGTCTCCCACGCAAGACACGTACTCATCAAATCTACAAACATCACTATAGCCCATTGGCCTAATTTTAGTTAGTTCACACGTGCCGTATTATTCCTCACACATGACATGTCACTATAGGTAGTTAGATTGGGTTCTGCAATCATCATAATAATCAGCCCACACTAGACATTGTACATACTCGTGACGCCAACACAGATAAACCGTCAACGTATCGAAGACAACATGGATCTTATAATCATCGTAATGGTCAGCTTACCAATACTCACACATAAAGTGATGGACAATCAATCCATCTCTAATACCCATTTAATATTTTAGGTATTGATTATATTTTCTTTATTATCTCCTTATTATTTACATCTACCCCCCCAATAATATAATTTGGGCATCATAACTACAACCCATCCCTAAAGATCACCAAACCTCAATTATCACCTAGTACCTTGCCCAAGAAGAATACTCAAAATATAATCATCACCTAGTCTCATACCTAAGAAAAAGGAACGTAATGGCATATTACCTAGTATCATACCTAGGAAATACCCACATGTACACGTACACACTCCCTTGTCCTAAACCTAGAAAGTATCAACAATAATTAAATGCCTACTCGCTAGTCCCATACGTAAAACGTAACATACTAATTCAATAGTTCCCAACTTCCCAACAGGTTTAATTTATTAACACATACAATTTCTACGTTATTCACATTCTTAATCCAACATTATAACTCTTTATTTTGCAATTATACAAATATGATTCCATGAACATTATACCAATATCATGTAGTAAAAGAGTTCTACAAAATAGTACAACAAGTTGTCCTGATTAAATTTATCAATATAAGTGATAATTAATCAAATTGAATCAAAAACAGATTTAAACATTTGTGTTAACAATTTTCAACAATAAATTAATACATTCTATACCATATAAATCATCAACATGATTTATAAATTAGCACATATCATCAAATTACATATTTTATTTAACATGCGATTCATCCCAAAATTCTAAAATAATAAAGCACAATCATCCAAGCATGCGATTTTTCGAGTAAAAAATTTAATTTCAAAATTTAGTAAAAAATTATTTATAATTAGGTTATCACTTTTTTTCTCTAATAAAGTTGCTCACCGTATTAAAAAACATGGGTATTTAATGTTTTGGAAACATTTAAATTAAATAATATTTAAAGAGAATAATAGTGATATTCTTGACTGAGAAATAACTATTCTGAAAATCTCAGAACTCGATTGAATTCGTGTAATATCCCGTATTTTTATATGCATTAACTTAAATCATAAATTATTAGATTTTCCTAGAGTGACATGTAATGTCACTATTTATAATTGTCATGTGTTATAT
Organism: Sambucus nigra; assembly: GCA_949130495.1. Taxonomy (NCBI): domain Eukaryota; kingdom Viridiplantae; phylum Streptophyta; class Magnoliopsida; order Dipsacales; family Adoxaceae; genus Sambucus; species Sambucus nigra. Next base: position 487,515,509 of record OX422218.1, on the reverse strand, counting down.
GTGTTATATAATTCAATATTATTGAAATCATATTGAATACACGGTAAGTCATTAATTAAATATTTGAAATGATTGTGTACTATGGGTGTTTATGGAATAGTCAAGAATTTTGTTTAGAGGTTTTCCTTGTTTGGATTATCTCTCGGTGTCGGGTGTCACGGATCGTGAAGTAGTTTCCTATAATGCCGTGTCACGTTAAATTAATAAATAATTTAATAATGGATTTTTGGACTCGTATCGGATAAAATAATTGGTTATTTTGTCTCACAATTAGGATGGATGTTTGGGAGATTTAGAATATCTAGTTGGGACTTAAAATAATGGATTTTAAGCCCCATGGGCTGGTATACGGCTTGGGCAAGGTTTTGGGCCTATGGGATTAGTATTTGGGCTAATTGGGTGGAGGTTTATATCAGGCTTATAGCTAATTTTGTGGTTAATTAGGTTAAGGGATCATTATACTTAACCTGATTCATCCTAGAGGCGGGTGAGATAAAACCTAAAACTAGAGAGAGGAAGCACTCAATAGGATAAGAGAAATTGGGGGACTTTGTCTTGGATCCATCCTAAAACTCTAAGGCAAATGTACGTAGACTAAAGATTTAATTTGGAGTCTGAGTTATACCCATTTGAATTTTTTAAATTCTTGTTTAGAATTTTGATTTAGATTAATTTAGAAATATAATTAATCTAGGAATTTAACCCTTAATCTTTTATTCATTGGATAAGAAAATTAGTGTTGAATATTTGAATTGGACTAGTTTATGGAAGAATTTTGTTAGATATAGACTCATAATCACAAATCATTGAAAAACCCTCTGTTTAATATACGAATTAAATTACATTTAAACTTAATTGAGCAACTTAAATAACTAGGTTTCACACCTTGAAATTTAGGAAATTCATCCTCATAGTAATGTTAAATTGATAAAACCCCATAGATATAGGTTGGTACATAGCTAGTTAACTTATATCTTAAGGAGAATGGGTTTGGTGATGTTTAGTGGATTAAAATTTGGTATTTTTGGTAATTAATGATGGATTTTAGAGACTTTGAGAAGATGATAACATTAACCTCATTCGAAGAAGTTTAATATCTCATTCGCACGAGATTTGATGATTCATTCGAACGATTTTAGAACTTGGTAGAACGAACTAGTATTTTTCGTTCAAATGACTAATGCATGTCATTCGAACGATTAGGTAGATCTCATTTGAATGAGAACAGGGTATTTTTCGAACAAGTTTGGTTCTGTTTGGATAATTAATTCTGAATTAGTAGAGATTAATTAATTTAAGAATTCGTATTTATGACTTATAAAGCATACCACGTGTTAGAGCTCATGGGGGACATACTGGAGGGATTGTAATGGTGTGCGTATAACGTTGACTACACGGGTACCCCAGTGATAGTGACAGGCCTTACCCAGGTCCTTTAACCTGATCCTATGATGGACATACTCGTATCCCAAGGTGGGAATATATGAAGGATCTCTGATATATAGCCTTGGGTATGGAGGTCATGCGTTATGACACGAATGCATAGTGATTATCCCTAACCAATGGTTCTTGAGGTTATAGGTTTAGGACGACCTATAACTATACCTAGTATGCACAAATGATCCCGAAGGCGATATTGATAGGCCTTCGTATATCTTAGATGTGAAATTAGGATTAGTCCATTTACTTGTATGTGTCGGGGATCGTATATATGTGGATATTAGACTTGAGATGGTCGTATTCTTACTTGATACTATACTTTACATGAGTAATCTGGTATATATGTATTAGGACTTTAGTTATATTCAGTAGAAATGAATAATAATTAAATATCAGGCTCACATGGGATTAGGATTAAACGCATGTGATATTTAGGGTTAATGGGTCGAGGTAACTTAAAAATAACTAAAAGATGGAGGAAAATGCATAGTTATTTGTTTTTCCCAAATTTGGTTAAATCTTTATCCTTCGCAGACTTACTTTTTATGTTGTTGTTGATTATATTTTTCAGGACCTTGGTCGTCATTGTTGCCTTCACCCTGATTTATCTAGCTGCTTCCTTCTTAAGTTATTTCTTATCTAGGATGTAAGTGTCGAGCATGCATGCTCACTCTTTTATTATTCATATTTACATTCAGTCGTGTCAGATTTATAGTAATTGCTATTTTTAAAGGTTGGGTTTATGCTGAGACAATAGTACTTTTCAATGTTAGAGTTTATTACTGTGATGGCAATTGTATCAAAGTTTATATGGGTTTACTCTTATGGTTGTATTCATTTATTATTTTTAGGGTTTAGTATATTTTCAGTTATGCTTAGAGTGATATTCAATTATTTTAGACTCATGTAATATTTATGTTAGACCTCATTAATCTTCCAAGTTCTTATGTCCTAGGGATCTTGAGTGTGTCCATTAGTTTTTGCATAGAGTTCGTTGATAGTTTAGAGCTCGTTATTTAGATTATTATCCTTAATTTCATACATGTACTTATACACTTTTGTTTACTATATTTAAGATGGTGTACACATGACGACGAGCAGCATGACGAGTACCGATCGCGAGTGTCGTGTCTGGTGTGGCGACACCTATGCAGCTGAAGTAGCAACCGCAACCACCGTAGTAGGGATAGACTCCAGCTATAGTGTTGACCTACTTAGCCACCATTATCGATCATACCATATCAACCATAATGGTGGGATTGTGCAAGGACTAACCGCCACCACCAATACCTTTGGCCATATATGTACATGTACCTATCCCTGCTACCACATCATCCTAGTAGCATGGTAGGAGTGCCTTTGCGAAAGGCATCCCATCGGAGTTTGTGGGGTCTACTGATCCAGTGTCGTACTATAATGGAGACATAACATTGAGAGGCACTTATGCCTTGTGTAGGGTACAAATGTTCATAGGTAAATAATTTCCCGTTTTAAGCTTATAGGGGATGCTCTATATTGGTGGGAGTCTGTGACCACCGAGAAGGACATAACACAACTCACTATATCAGAGTTATGGGATCCCCTCCTGCACATTAAATCTATTTGAGGGGATAGTTTGATAGGCTCAATTAAGTGAGACATATAGTTGCAGAGTATGAGCAATAGTTTACTTGTCTTAGTCACTTTACTCCATATGTGATGAAACAGGGGGAAAAGAAAGATGGACAGGTTTATCAAAGGCCCGACTTAGGGTATTAGGCGGGTGTTGATGGGTAATCTGACATTCACTAAATACATGCAGGTTGTGGATGCCGCACTACTACACTATTAGGAGCATAGAGATTTTTAAAGAGAGTCGAAGAAGAAGAAAGGGAGAATTTTCCAAGGGCTGAATATATTGATTCTGGTGAGTCGTTCTGAGGGCAGGGAGACTCACAACATAAAATAGGGAAAATCCAAGGGGGAGTTACCCCCAAAGTGATTTAGAGGACATGGCTAGTAGGTCCAGATATAGGTCCACTCAAGTAAAGGCTAACAGGGACATAGGGGATAAGGCCAATAGGGCTAAGGATAGAGACAACATGACAAACCCTAATGGTAGGGTCGATAGGGTCACCAACATGGATGACTATTATGCAGAGCTTTTTACATTTTTGGAGATCAATAACCTTTAGTAGGTTCCCTAAGGGCTTACAGGTGGGACATTTTCCTTTTCAACAGGAACTGCCTCAGGGGCATCAAAAATATATTCTAGTCCCATAATAACATCAAGCATTACCACTAATGTCACAATACTCGATATTGCCTCCACCCAGAGATCGGGACCATGGATGCCCATAACTGAATTACGAACGTGTATATAATGTCTACTAGGCAGGCCATCCAACATAGTCTCAGGCTATTGAGAGTATGTTTTATGTTTATGGTACATATGCGTGAGTACTTGATGATACGGGAGCATCCCATTATTTAACTAGTTGTTGTGGACACCCGGATCTACAAACGGGGTATGTCTCATTCTGCCCCACAAAGAAAAATGACCTAAATCGAACTCACCCACATTATCAAAGGTGAAAATACCCTTAGATACCCTAAACTCAACCTCGCCCAAGACCTGGACCCTAAACTCGGCTCCACCTAAGTCTCGGAGAAAAACCGCCCCAAAAAGGAACCAAAAAGGAGCAAAAGCCTAATATATAAAACTGTTAGGGTTGAACTGAAAATAAAAATAATATTAAATTACCAAAAACTTTCGCATGGACCTTCTACCGATCGACAAAAGGCCTCGAGCCCCTTCAACCGATCAATAGAATCCATTTACGAATGTGTCATCTCATCCATACACATGGAGACCTTATCTAAAAACAACATACCTCATCCTTCTACAGAATGACAAAAGGACCCTCCCAGTTTCCTATAAATAGAGGCACCTGCCTCTTATTTTAAGAACATGGAAAACCATTGAGATCCTAAAAATAAACACTGATCCAATCGTAGACACCATATTTTAGGACCCCCTAAGTTTCTCCTTAGGCCCCTAGCACCTCCCCGATTCACTACAAACCTTAGGTCATACTCCGAGTACTGATCTAGAGGCTATCGAGCACTCTTGAGCCCCATTTAATTCCGATAAACTCTATCATCAGAGAAAAATATCAATGAATCTTTAAAGGTCTCTGACTCCCCTTTCTAATAATCTGCCCTGCATGCGATTCGGCATAAAGGTTCGGACGAACAGACCATTTTACTATCGAAAACTGACCTGGAGGCCACCGGGCACTCCCGAAACCGAATTTGACCCTAATAAACTTCATTGTCAGAGTGAAAGATCAATGCATATTCATAGGTAACTGAAACCCCTTTCCAACGGTCCATCCCATACGCGAAATGACATAATAGTTCGGATGAACGATATATTTTCCCTCAAAAACTCATATGGAGGCAACCGGGCACTCCCGGGATCCGTTTGACCAAGGTTAACTCTTCAGCTCGAACGAGACTGAATGAGTATTCAAAGGGCACTAAATAACCTTTCCAAAGGAATGCCCCATGCGCGAATCAGCCTTATGGTACGGATGAACGACTCATTTTACTCCGGAAGGTCACCGAGCGCTTTCGGGCCTCGATTAACCAAAGTCAACTCTCTAAACCCAACGAATCTCTTTAAACCCAATGTCTTCCCCGTGAGCGATTATGACTTACGTTTTGGACGAACCATCCATTACCATTCGACAATCTTCCGTCCAAAGGATCGACGGGCGCTTCTGAGCCCCGTTTGACCCAAAGTTAACTTATGAACCCGGGAGCAGCCCAAAGGAATCTTAAAGGCCTATGAATTACCTTTCTAATGGTATACCCCACGCATGATTTGGATTTATGGATTGCATTCTACGACCATTTTTACAAAAAATCTGCTCGAGACTATCGATTGGCGGGTCCATTTTCCTGCCTATCGGTAGTGTGTCTAGGGTCACCTGTGGATTGGCAAGGCTAGGGATATGCTGATCGGTAGGCCCCTTACCCTATATAAGGAGGTCATGAGCTCAGTTCTAGATAGACCTCAGATTCATTAATATCAATGATCTCAACAACATTCTTCTGCAATCAGCGAAGTTCCCTTGTGTGAAATTCCTTTCCATCTTTCATTCCCATCATTTTCATACCCAATTTTGCAAAAATATCCTTCTCTCATCCAACTTTCATCTCAACTTCCAAGGAAGATCATCAAGGATCAAGATCTAGCCTCAAGTCTCCAAAGAAGGTCCAAATACCCCTTTTCTCTCTCTAAATATATATATTTTTGCATTAGTTATATAAATTCTCAACTTAGCTTTTACTTTAGATTATACATATTAACATTCCATCCTTTATTAGTTATATTGCACATACTTTATTTTCTATTAAAAAACCAAAACAAAGAAAAAGAGGGTTACACCTATAAATTCCGACAGGATTCTTCATCACATTTTCTTGAAACTAAAAATATCTTTTCTGCACACACACATATAATAAATTCCCATTTGAATCTATGCGATAAATCCCACTCTTGTGCCGTATGCAAACTACGTGGACTTTGATGCTTTTATTGGCTACGGAGGCGTTTTGGGCTAAAATCCGAGACTCGAGTCTAATTTTCCAATTTTTCCAATCGTCTTATCTTCATGTTTTCATCTTTTCCCTATTTTATCCATACATTACTCATATATATCATACTTGTGATTCATATTTGCATTTTATCTAACAAATATTATCTTTTTATTGTAACGATCAATATCTCGATAAACACGCACATCATATTTTTTAATTATTATTTTGGAAAGATTCCTTTGGATAACCTCACTCTATCTTTTCCATTATATGAGTTGAACGATTCTGATCTCCATTTATATATACAATGCACGAAAAAATTAAGGAAAATAGTAACATTATCCCATGAAAGACCGAAAGGGCGAGATGGGTGCCTAACACCTTCCAATTCCATAACTTAGCCCCCGAACCAATGAACTATTGGTTTCGTAAGCATTAGTTTGTCCTTGATGCCTCTCTCTTGAGGCGGTGACATGTTCTTTTGCCTGTTTTGTGAAAAATAAGCTGTCCACTCCATCTATTTACATCACCCCACATTGACGACAGCCGAAGCGCTCCTAAAAAAGGGCGCGAGGCCTTATCCCCATCTCCGAGTGTGCGCGCGCGAGTGTTGAAACCCCGAAATGGGAGGAAAAAGCCAAGGAGGGATGGCCACAGTGGCGACTCCGCTAGGGAGTTTCTTAAGAGGGCTAGACCCTGTTTTCATGGGTGTTATCATTTTCTACTTGTGTGCGTATGCACCTACTTGTATGTTCCCTTTTTTCTCCTCTATTATTTCTTGCATATATCTACCTCATGCTTATATCACTCCTCACTCATAGATACTCTCCATGCACACTTCACACTACTTACACATAGGATCACTTATATCGACATGTTGCACACTCCACTTAGAATATTCATGTTTAGGTGCCACTATCACACACCTCCACTTATCACACTTATATATATCCATGTTCGCTCACACTTATCACACACCACCTTTAGTTTATCCATGCTTAGGTTCACTACCATACACTCAGTTATAGATACTCACATATCACTCACTCTCAAATATCCATGCGTAGTGTAATCTTCATGATCCATGCTAGATTTACCTTTCATGATACTTGTATATTCTTCCTTATTAGTATAGTGCTCATCATGCCAAATAAAAATACTCTTTCCATAATATACTAATCAAGAATCATGCATTTTGCACACTACATCACCAAAGAGCATGGCTGTTGACTAAAATTTTGTCCCGTATTGGGTAGTTACTTTGTGATGGGCCCTGGTCTGGCATGTCACAGTTAGCCTAAGCAATATGACTCTCACCTTCCATTGGACAAGTACCTTCAACGTATATCGAACGGTTCCTCCCGCATCGTACCGCTTGACTGAAGTCATGACGGGAGCTATATAATAGGGAACTCATTCACGTACGTCGAGTAGATCGAATTCTGTTTCACATGTACTGTCACCACGAGGTATATAGTGAGGCAATTCACATACACTCGGGTATATTAAATGGTTTGTCCACATGTACCGATTGCCCTTAAAAGCAAGACGTATATCATGGAAGTCATGACAGGGGGGGGGGGGTGTGGAACTTTTCCACTAACCCAACAACTGTATAACCTCATATAGGCATCAAACCTAGGGCACTCATATTTAGTTTGTCGATTACTACCCAAAACTCTACCTAAATGCCGGGTCGGCATGGCGCCCAAATTTTCATGCGATTTCGTCTTTTTCCAAAATGGGACCCTATCCGTGAACCTGACAACAAGTTGAACCATATTATAGATATTTTTCCAACCCAATTTTTCCTAGGCTCGGGTCTCATCCGACATTTCTTTTGCATTTAGGTAAACCCAATACAAGTGAAAACATAATAATAATAATAATAATAATAATAATAATAATAATAATAATAATAATAATAATAATAATAATAATAATGTTGAGACTGTTCTCTCGTTTTTCCTTCTTTCCTTACCAAAAGTGTTAAAAACATTTCCCCCCTTCTTTTCAAAATAACAAAAACATTTTTCCTCCTTTTATTAAAAAATACCAAAAACATTTGGTCCTTCCCTTTATCAAAAACATTTTCCTTTTTTTTCTAAAAGATTCTTCCTTTTTTCTTTTAAAAATAAACCCGAATTATCTTCCTTTTCAGGTTAATCGCATACCCGACCCTTGGTCTGGCTCCCTATTGACTTCGATCTTCCGTCGAACCGCCCCGAAGCTCCGTCAGTCCTTACGCTACTCCCTCTGAGTTTGGAATCCACCTTCACCAACTTTCCATGGAGAATACAGACCAAGTACCGAATGTGCAACCTAATTTGATGACGGTCCTAATCTAACTTACCGCGAAGATTGACAACCTTCAAACCGAGGTTCATGAGATGCAGTAAAATCAGGTCCCTATTCCTAAAGAGCCCTAGGTCATCTTCCCTCGCGCAATGGGTCTGCCTATACATGAGCCTATTTGGGTCTTGGAAGAATACCGGCACTCCACGTTCCCCTCCTGGTAATGGGTCATCGCTAGCTCAGGTCTCTATGCTGAATCTTGCCCAGCCAGGGGCTAACCTTCTAGTAACCATCGATCCAAAGGAAGAGGAGTTGAACAAGGTCAAGGAGAACCTTAATTTATTAACCAAGAAGTTTTACCAAGTCTAATCTCCGGGAAATAGATGGATTACACCCATATGTCTCCCTACCCCAAAGCAAGGCTACTGAGAAAATTCAAGATGCCTAACATTGAGAAGTTTAAGGGTAGCAGATCCCCAATTGTTCATCTCTGAAGTTACCACTGAGCCATGACTCTCATAGGTGCCTCCAAGGAAATAATGGCCCAGATGTTCCAACAGACTTTGAAGGAAGTTCTCTACGTTGGTTCCTATCCCTCTAGGAATCCAGAATTCATAGTTGGGAGGATATTTCTCTTGAATTCATGTCGCAGTATAAGTACAACAAGGAGTTGGAGGTTACATGCTGTGATTTAGAACTTCTTAAGAATAATACCAGAGAAACTATCAGTAATTTCAAAGCTGGGTGGAGAGAGAAAGCGACCACCATGACCAACTGACCTTCCGAAAAGGACCAAGTCAGTATTATGTAGAAAAAATTCAGACCCCATGTCCGAGGGATGATGGGAGGACACTATTACCCCCATTTTTGAGCCCTTCGGGAAGCAGGGGTGGAGATTGAAGAAAGTCTGGCCAAGATAGAAGCTGAGCCAAAGAAAGTATTCGGACATTTCACTCTAAGAAATAATGAGAAGCCTACTAATACCACAGTTTCAACCATCAATAATGTCTCTCAGTTTGCCACTTCATGGGCACTAGAAATTCGTGCCAACCCAGTCGAAAAAGAAAACACCGAGATTCGTGCTCTCCTCTCCAAAGTCTACCACGCCCTTTTAAGCCGAAATCTCATCAAGCCGTTGGACCCTCGTCTATTACCAAACCCACTTGACAAAAATTTGAAATCCGACTCCCATTGTGATCTCCATCAAAATGTCGACCATACCACTGATCAGTGCTTTCATCCTTGAAATGTAATCCAAGGTCTGATTGATCGGGGTATCTTCGTCGCACCAGGCAATCCTAAACCAAACACCACTCACAAATCATACGAATGCTATCTTCCTAGAAAATGACCCAGAATTTGACCCATATACCCATATTATACCCAACAAGTCATACATCATACCCGTATATTCACCTAAACCCCTTAAAGTTTACCCATATTTTATCCTACACCTTACCTAATTTTTTGACCACGCTTTGTCACTTCTTACAAGAGCATGTATTATCGTTTGTACTCGTTTCGGAGGAAAAAATAAGGAATTGATAATAGTACTAAACCAGCTCCTAGAGTTTGGGCTGAAATTGCCCTTAAAAATGACCATTGACTGCCAAAAGCTCAACACTATTCATGGAAGCTCGAAAGTGGGCTCGAGAGTCAGATAATTAGGTGGTAATGCTGACGAAGTCAGTTTAGATAATGCTGTCCAGATTATGGCAGACTTATCCCGATAGACCGATGAAATTTACAGTATGTCCAAACTATTCGATGCTATGAAACTACAAGGGATGTTGGTATCTTCACTTCTGAGTCTCCTCGTTGAGTGGGATGATCTATATGAAGAGGTAGTTGAGGTTGTAGAATGCATTGACTTCTCATGGAAGGATAACACATTGCCACCAAATGGGGGGATGAGTTTGAGAACTCAGACGAAGAACTAAGTCAGGAAATGATCAATCTACAAACACTGGGGCTGACACTCTACATGATCCCCTCAGCGCTACATCATCGGATCCATCCATCATGATGAAAGCTTATGATATACCCCTCCTCAACTAGAATGCAGTACCAGTTCCACCCACTGAAATGCAACCCAACCCAGATGTTTATCCTATTTCATCTTCTTTTGTTATTCCTCCTTATTCTGATCATAATGTAATCGAGAGCTTATTTGATGAGGTTCTCAACGCTGTTTTTCCCAAGAATGAAATAAATGAAGATTTTGAGTATCTTACTGTGCCTTACATTAATTGTCTTGATTCTAATCAAACTCTTGATGATGATGATTTTACAAAAGAATAATTCTTAACTGATCTTAATAAGGTTAATAATAAATAACATAATAGCGTTCAAATTAATAGGGATAACATTGTTGTTATCAATCTCGATTTCAGTAGCCAACTGAGTGAGATTAGGATAGGGTCAACCCTTAACGAGCATGAGCGCACGCAACTCAAAGAACTGCTGAAGGAATTTGTGGATGTCTTCGCATGGTCCTACGACGAAATGCCTGACATTGATCCCCAGATCGCGGAACACGAGATTCTAAATCTCCCAGAATGTAAACCGGTCAAATAGAAATTAGGAGGAAAGGTTTGCACATGCATTGATTAAAGTAGAGGTGGTTAAGAAGTTGAACGTAGGCTTCATCCGGGTGATATAATATCCCACATGGTTTGCCAACATCGTACCTGTGTCGAAATTAGGAGGAAAGGTTTGCACATGCATTGATTATCGAGCTTAGAACAAGGCCTCTCCGAAGGATGATTATCCACTACCTAATATCGACATAATTTTGGACAACACACCCAGTCACGCTCTCAAGTCATTCGTGGATGGGTTGTAAAATACCATGTGCGATACTGATTCAAATGGATTCGCAAATTTCTAAATCAAACTTATTTAATTTAATGTCTAAATTTTCTCAAACCAAACACCAATATTATTCAGCCCCTAAACATGCATCTACGTGTCAAATCAAATCAATAAATTAAACCATGCGATGATTAAGCCGACAAACACAAATTTCAGGAAAAAAACCCTTTCGGGTAAAAATCTTTTTATTTCCACAATAATTTGTAAAAATCGGTTTACACGGATTATAATGAAAATACAATTGATATACGAAATACCCGCAGGTGTTGGTTCGTCGTCTTCAGCCCAGGAACACCACAACACTCCCTATGACATGTAGTCGATCAGCCCAATACCTTCCGCAAGTGGCACCTATTATCAGCCTAGTACCTTCCAAGGCACCTAGTGTAGCATCATAAACTCCCAACAAATATGTATTGGGTTCCACAAAATAACCCACACAAAAGTAATTTGGATTTGTGAATTGTAAAACAAAATCTTTGAACCCTTTAAATTGTTGGAGAAGAAAATAAACACTCAAAAATTGTATTATGTTAAAAGAAGTGTTTCTCCATGCCCAAAACAATTAGCCTGACACCTAATATATAGCAGAATTGAGGCGGTGACGTGTCAGACTAAATGACCTATCGTTCGAACGGCATATGATGTCGTTTGAGGGAGACAGCATCTCGTTCAAACGAGATACACTGTCGTTTAAACGACAGAGGCCCTGATCCAAAAAAAAACTTTAGACTTTGAAAAAGGTTGGAAACTTCTAAAAGCAAAACCTGTTACGGGATCAGAAAACATTTATATAAAAATCTTTTATAAGAAAATATTTTTATAAAAACCATTTATAAAAATTCATAAAATATCCCAACACGTTTAATGTGAAATGTAAATGGAACTTAAACATAATTTTACCAAAATCATCTTGTTGGGCATGAATGTTGAACTCTTCTTGAAATTTGGATAATCTTTTGTAGATGTTAGCTTCCTCAATTCTTCGACGACTTGTAGCGGTATAAGACATAATTAATTGTGACGGACAATGTCCTTACAAATCCCCCTATATCTATGCTAGTACAAAATAAAAACATCTGAATTATCAACTTAAAATGACCTATACAAATCTACCCTCCCAAAAATAAAAGTGGAAAGGTAAAATGACAAGTCTTCAAACTTTGTTTCAACAATAAACTTTTCAAGACTTCAAGCTTTTCTCATCAGGGTGTGCAATCCAAAAATCTTCAATTGTACCTACACACATGAGACAAATAAAATACCTTGTGACATATCGAGTTTGAAATGATATAATCCTAAACATGAAATCATAATCAATTCTCCCCCATGCTAAAACTCCCCCATAAAGTCATAATTCGTTCTCCCCCTTTTTATTTGTCCGAAATAGACAAGGAAAAGAACAAACCACATAAATCAAATCGAGGTGTCACGATAAACCAAGGCAAACAAACTATTTATGATTTTTCATATTTTTCATACAAAAATACAAAAATGATGTTACAAAAATCATACACCATGAATTTGCACTAATACAACCAAATTGTGGAAACGGAATGAATGGGTGTGAACAAATTCGATAAGAAAATCGACTCAATCATGACATTCGTGCAAGATGCATAAGTGTACTCCTAACGAATGAACATCAAAATAGTCCTTAGGTGTATAAATGTTGAATTTAGATGACATATTCTTAATCATATCAACAAATCAAAGTATAAATGATTTCCACACCAATAACGTCCAAAACTATGTAATGCTTTTTCATGACTTTCAAGGACATGCAAACCACTTGAAATTCCATCCAAACTCCCTCATTAAAAGATAATACTATTTATTTTTCTTATGAGGTGATGAAACTAAAACGTATTGGCCCATTTTTGGCATATATTTTTTTTTGGCTCTTTTAAACCTCATTGGACCCTAGATAATTTTTAATTCCTCACTTTTTTAGGTCCATTTAAATGGTGGCTTTATTGCAAAGGAAAAAATGAAATACCTTTCGCAGCCTTTTCCATTTTTCTAAATAAATGACACAAACTCACAAATGGTTTATAACATCTACCACTTTTTGTCAAGTTTTATCGCATTTGGTTTATTTTATAGACATAATTGATATGGAAACACTCAATTAGCATGTGATAGACAAGCACAAAGGTAAAAAAATCCGTGCATGTGTGCAATAAAGGACAAATGAGACAAACATGTAGGTAGAAACACTATATCATCTCAAAGACTCCAAAATTTGTAAAGCACATGAATGACACAACATATTATCTCAAATCACTATCAAATAGTCACATGGATAAATGGAATAAAATTGTGACTCGGTCATCCTAAGTGTCCATTCATATACGGTGTAAACAAAATACAAAACTCTTTTTGGATTTTTTAAAATTTTATCAAAAAAATGAAAATCTTTTTTTATTTTTTTAACATTGTTCAGAATCAACCTAGCAGTACCAAATAATATAGCAATATGAACCAGAGCACTACAAATGAAAAAACTCCAGGGGTCGCTCGAACGGAAAGGGTTCTCACGAGAAGCAGCTTCGCGCGACATCAGAAGTCGCTCGAACGAAAACTTATCTCGTTTGAACGATTTTTTTTTCACAGTATACCCAGAATGACATGCAGTTTTGTGCAGTGAAAAAAATTCGTGAAAACAGTTCCTGGAATGGCAAACAAATCCAAAATAGTATAAAAAACAAGAAAACAATATAAACTACAAAATGATACATCCTAGCAATAGGCAAAAATTTTCATCATGTAAATCATCCTATGCTAGCAAAAAGTCTAAACCTCATCCATTTGGTGCGATGGAGTTTTCCAAAGATGGCGACATCCTATGAAAAACTTCCATTAAATCATGTGAGGCCTTGACCAAAAAATTTACTTTCTCTCGAATATGTGCAAACTCTCTATCATTATGTGCAAGCAAAGTATCATGGGTGGGTGCATGTGTGCAAACATGTGTAGAAGTAAAGCGTGACACATTACCCAACTTAAAACAAAACTCCCTAAGGTGTCCTCTCATTTTGCAATGGGAGCAAACACAAACATGCCTAGGTACGCCTCTCTCAAAATGTCTCCTACGAGCTTTCCCTTCAGGTGCAGGACGCCTAGGTGGGTCGGGTCGAGAGTCATGTGGATCTAATAATAAAGTAGGAACCATCTTGAGTGCAACAAAAGAAGTGGATGCACCATCATGACTTATTCCTAGACTCTCACTACTACCCAAAATGGGATTGAGAACCATATTTTTAAACTTCTTAGATGCATTCTTTGAAGGGACTTTGACCTCCCCGACACATTTGAGATCACTCTCGAGTTGGGATATACGTATCATCAGACTAGACAAAGTGTCGGTCAAGTCATACTTTTCCCTCCTTAAAACTTATTTCTCTCTCTCCAAATCTAAAACCCAATAACCTAAATCCCCGTTATACTTCTTTGTTTTCAAGGTCTCGATGTACAAATCCCTAAAATATTTTTGGAGCTCACTTTCATCTTCACTTTCGAACTCGTTCTCACCCCCACTAGAAACACTCGACTCATCACCGTCGCTCTCTTGAACACTATCATCGCGGGACAAAGTAAGTATGCTCACACGACTCGAAAAGGCTACAAACTTCCCCTGTGATTTTTTATTCTCGATATCACTCATATCTTCCTCACTGTCACTAAGGGTGGCAGGCATGACTACATTTTTCCATTTTCTCCTTAGCCTAGTAGGACACTCAAATGCTCTATGTCCTTTTCCTTTTACACTCAAAAAAAGTTATATTATCTAATTCCTCACTCTCTTCTTCATTATCACCCTCTCTCTCTTTTTCACTACCCTCCTTGTCCTTTTCTTTCTTTTTATTTTTCTCAAAAGAATTTTATTGGAAAATTTATTTTTGTTCATTTTGAGAAACTTTTTAAAAATTTTCGCAAACAAGGCCAATTTTTTTTTCTTCCTAACTTGAGTCTTTAAAGCAATGCCTTTATCCTTAGCCTTAATGGTTTGGGGAAACATGTCATTCTCATTGTATGTCTTCTACGAGCTCTTCTAACTTAAGTGAATTAACTTTCTCAATGAATTCAAAACAGTGACTTTAGGAATAAAACGTTTCAGGAGATCTCAAAATCTTTTTAATGACACGTGTGTTGTCAATTGTCTCACCTAAATTAAAACTTGAGTTAACAATGTACGAAAAATATGCATAAAACTCATCAAAGCATTCGGACTCAGACATGGTGATAGTCTCAAACTGGGTGGCCAAATTTTGTAACTTTGATTTTTTAACCGCGTTCGTATCCTCATGTGTCAATTGGAGGACATTCCATGCCTCTTTAGACATGGTGCACGTCATAATTAAAAGGAACTCGTCGAGGGTGACGGCTTGAGAAATAGCACTCAAACCACGAAAATTAAAATTAGACATTTTAAAATCATCTTCAGTCCAATCTGACACATGTTTCAAAAAGGTGATATTATTAGCAGTGATAGTGGGAGGAGTCCACCCTCTTTCACAAAGCAACCAAACATGTTCGTCAATGGATTTTAAATGCGATTTCATACGGGCTTTCAAATAGGCATAACTGGACTCGTCAAAAATAGGCATTCGATTATATAAGTGATCCATCGAAATAGTTGCGATTTTTCACAAAAACAGATTTTTCAAAAAAAATCAATATCACACAATTTATGCGAAAAATAGGAATACACGATAAATTAGGGCAACCTGCTCTGATACCAATTTGTAAAATATCGTGTGCGATACTGATTCAAATGGGTTCAAAAATTTCCAAATTAAACTTATTTAACTAGATGTCTAAATTTGCTTAAACCAAACATCAATATTATTCAGCCCCTAAACATGCATCTACGTGTCAAATCAAATCAATAAATTAAACCATATTATGATTAAGCTGACAAACACAAATTTTAGGTAAAAAACCTTTCGGGTAAAAACCTTTTTATTTCCACTATAATTTGTAAAAGTCGTTTTACATGGATTATAATGAAAATTCAATTGACATACGAAATACACGCAACACTCCCTATGACACGCAGACGATCAAACCAATACCTCCCGCAAGTGGCACCTATTGTCAACCCAGTAGCTTCCTAGGCACCTAGTGTACCAGCATAAACTCCCAACAAATATGTATTGGGTTTCAGAAAATAACTCACACAAAAGTAATTTGGATTTGTGAATTGTAAAACAAAAGCTTTGAACCCTTTAAATTGTTGGAGAAGAGAACAAACACTCAAAAATTGTATTATGTTAAAAGAAGTGTTTCTCCACACCAAAAGGAATTAGTCTGACATCTAATATATAGCAGAATTGATGCGGTGAAGTGTCAAACTAATTGACCTGTCGTTCGAACGACATACCATGTCGTTTGAGCGAGACAGCATCTCGCTCAAACAAGATACACTGTCGTTTGAACGACAAAGGCCCTGATCCAAAAAAAACTTTAGACTTTGAAAAAAGTTGGAAACCTCTAAAAGCAAAATCGGTTACGGGATCAGAAAACGTTTATATAAAAATCTTTTATAAGGAAATGTTTTTATAAAAACCATTTATAAAAATTCATAAAATATCCCAACACTTTTAATGTGAAATGTAAATGGAACTTAAACATAATTTTACCAAAATCATCTTGTTGGGAATGAACGTTGAAGTCCTATTGAAATTCGGATCGTCTTTTGTAGATGTTAGCTTTCTCAATTCTTCGATGACTTGTAACGATATATGACATAAATAATTATGACGAACAATGTCCTTACATAGGTTTGTCGAAAACAATCAGATCAAGATGCATCCCGATCATTAAGAAAAAAATGCATTCATCACCCCCTGGGGAACCTTTTGTTACACAGTTATGTTGTTTGGTCTAAAAAAATGTAGGGGCTACCTACCAAAAGGCTACCACAACCATCTTGCATGATCTGATACATAAATAATTCAAAGTCCATGTGAATGATAAGATCATCAAGTCTAAGACTCTGGAATGTCATGTTCCAGCTCTCCGAAAGTTCTTCGAACGACTACGGTGATACCAGATGCGACTTAACCACAAAAATGTGTTTTTGGCATTACCAGCGGAAAGTTTTTGGGATTCATGGTTAGCAAGAAGGCGATTGAAGTAGATCTTGCCAAACTGAAAGCCATACTCGAGATGCCACAACCCTGCACGGATAAGGAAGTCCACGGATTCTTTGGAAACTTAGAGTATATCAGCCGATTCGTTAACCAGTTAACTTTTACTTATGAACCCATCTTCAAACTCCTCTGAAAGATTCCACTAAAGTCTAGAATGAAGCTTGTCAGGAAGCATTTGATCGAATCAAGTAGAATCTAACCCGACCTCTGGTACTCATATCACCGCAGCCTAGTCTCCCTCTACTTCTATACTCGATCGTAACAGATACCGCAACTAGGGCTCTACTATCCTAATACCTGGAAGAATCCCAAAAAGAAAGGGCCATACACTATGCTAGTTGCAAGTTGGACGGGTACGAAGTCAACTACACTACCTTGGAGAAATCATGTGTCGTCTTTGTCTGGGTCACTAAAAAAATACGGCATTACCTGCTCGATTTCCCTATCAGACTTGTGTCCCGAATGGATCCTATTAAATACCTGCTCGAGAATACTGCCCTATCTAGCCGAATAAACCGATAGTTAATGATGCTAGCCGAGTTCGATATTATGTATATCACATAAAAAGCGATGAAAGGGAGACCTATCTCTGACTACCTTGCTGACTACTCTATGGAAGAAGCCGACATTTGGATCTATGAATTCCTAGATGAATACATCCTTAGCACCGCTCAAGAAGAACTCCAATGGAAAATGTTATTTGACGGTGTTGCCAACAAGAAAGGATACGATATTGGGATACTCCTAATTTCCCCTGATGATTCTCACACTCCCATTGCCATTAAGCTAGATTTTCCCTGCACCAATAACATGACCGAAAAGTATGCGTGCACAGTAGGCCTAAAAGTCTCTCTCAAGAAAGGAATCCAAGGCATGGATGTCTATGAGAACTCTACACTCATCATCAACCATGTCCTTATAATATGGAAAGTCAAGGAAGAAAAGCTCTTACCCTTCCACGCTCACCTAGAGGAGCTGGCTTTCCAGTTCTGATATATCACCTTCCACTACTTACCCCGAGCAAGGAACGACTTAGCCGATGCCCTGACTAATTTTGCCTTCATAGTCGACATGCCCTGAGGAATAATAATGACCCCTTTCCTAGTCCAAAAATAAGTTAAACCGACCCATTGTTACCACATTGAGCTTGTCACGTAAGAGGACTCCTGATATGGATGAGTGTTGGTATTACGATATTTGGTGCCTCCTCAAGTACGGTAGGTAACCCCAAGATGCCAACAAGAACGACCGAGCAACCCTCCGTAAATTGGATACCCAGTACATATACTGCGATAAATCATTATTTAAGAGAAACTTCGATAAAACACACTTACACTGCATCACAGGGGCTGACATTAAAGAGATGATATAGACAATCCATAGCAGGGAATGCGAACCCCACATGAATGACCATATTCTCGCCAAAAGGACCATCCGACAGGATTACTATTGGACTACCATGGTTCAAGATTGCAACCCCTACGTCTGAAGATGCCTTAAATGCCAACAGTTTTCCAATCTCCATCACTTGCCCCCGTGAGAATTATACAACATATCCTCTCTCTGTCCATTCTCCAGATGAGGCATCGATATCATAGGGAAAGTTACACCCAAAGCCTCCAATGGGCATGAGTTCATCCTGGTTGCCCTTGATTACTTCACTAATGGGACGAAGTCGGGTCATACATAGTGTTGAATGCTAAAAAGGTAGCCAAGTTCATCTGAAATAACATCATATGTCGATATAAGGTCCTGCACGAGCTAGTGTCGAAAAATGGGTTACATTTCGAGGCAGAATTCACAGAATTTATCGATGAGTATGGGATTCAGAGATAAAAATATTCTCCTTACCGACCATAAACCAACAATAAAGTTAAAGTCGTTAATAAGAACCTCAAAGAAATCATCAGCAAGATGATCGAGAGTTGTCGAGATTGGGCCGATTGGATCCCTTACACCCTCAGGGGCTACCATACTTCAGTCCGTGCATCTACTGAGGCTACCCCTTACTCTCTAGCATACGGTATGGAAACAGTCCTACCCATTAAACTAGAAATACCTTCACTGTGCGTCATGCTTGAAAGCAAAGTCAGGGAAGAAGACTGGCATCAAAGCCATCTTCACGAGTTGTCGTTCATGGAAGAAAGGCGACTAAAAGCTCTATATCATATACAAGGGTACTATCGCTAAATAGCGCGATCATTCAACAAGAGAGTTAAGGACCGTGGTATCTGAGATGGGGTCTATCCCTAACAAAATCATAGAACCCATTTGGGACCCCAGAGGGAAATTCAAGTCAAATTAAAGTGGCCCCTATATCGTGAAGAAGATCCTGTCTGGTGGTGATGCTATGCTCACTGACCTTGATAGAGAAGATGTGGCGCTACAAGTTAACATGGACCGTCTCAAGAAATTACACCCCTAGATCGAAATCTCATCGCGCTACGACTCCTCTAATCTCCCTTTTATTCTTAAAAAAAATTCTTCATTTCCCTCTACTCAAAACTACGTTGGATATGATCCTCTAAAAATATTTCGCTTTCAAAACTGAAACTCAGAAAATTTTCAAACCCCTATAGGTACATAGGAAGCTCATATATTTTACATGCGTATGACCCTCTTCTTTTTCACAAAATGCTATTCTTTTCTTACCTCCGAGAACGACAATTCATTTTATCATTTAAATGAACAAAAGGATTATGTATGCCTTAGCGATTGGTATAGATGATTCAAATGTAAAATTCATCAAGAGGCACCATAATATAACTAAAATCCTTTTTTATTCTATTATGGGAAAATTTGGTACGATTGCACGAAATATCAGTGTAGGGAGTCAAACAACTTCCTACGATAACCTAACTGTCCTAAAAATAAAACCAAACCAAACCAAATTACTCCTAAACAAACTAACCAAACCCTCCCAAATTATTACCACAACCAAATACATAACCAAACACTTAAAAGATTCACACATAACCAACTTCACAAATACCATCAGGTTCACCTTACCCGCAGCTACCTGAAGATCCAACCCCATCATCATCTACATTTTAAGGCCCCTAAACTTCCCCTGCTTGGATAGTATACCGAAGGCGCTCCATGGAATGGTATGCCTGGACCATCCTAGGGAAAACCTGTGCCTCCCTCCATGGTGTCAAACATGGCAAGACATCTCTGCCCGATCTCCTCAGCCAATATCTTAGTCACTTCCCTCCACCATAGCTATTTCATGTAGTCTCCAGAAACATGCCAGACTCTGCCAATAAATTTGGAATGATGGGTTGAGAGTAGATGACTCTCCCACAAAGAACCCAACCACATGCGCATGCCTTTCATCAAATCACCCACAAGGAATAAGTCCAAGATACGGGAATGCACAATACGCTCCCATCCAACTTGATGCAAGAGACGTCAGGGAAGATATAAGGAGTTCTTCTAGAGGCCAACTAACCAAACATACTGGTATTACCCCAATTCCAGAATAAGCTGCAACTCCCCCCACCAGGGCACCGACCAACACAGATATCAAGCTCTGTGCTCCAAAAACCAGTTTACCTAGTTCTCGATGTCCAGGCCAAAGCTGATCAAATAGTGGGTGAAGAAATTCGACACAACTGCCAAGGGATATTCAGGAGGTACCGCCAAACGGAATCTCTCAAACAGCCACATGAATAACATAACTGGTCTACTTCTCAAAAAATCAAAATGACCTTCCCGCTAAGCATCTAGATGGTTTAGGGTCTCTACCAGTATCACCGCCACAGGATTGTGACGAAATGGCATCCAAGTAGTAATGGCAGTAATTTAAGGGTCCACTAGCAGGTCCCCAGTGACCAACAGTAGCTTCGAAGTTGAGCCAAGGGCGATAGCTTCGGCATAGCCCGCATCATTGACATCCTATAGATGCACGGAATACAAAACGGTTGAGAGGGAGATCATTCATTCACTGACCAATGATTGAGCCACCGAGGGTGAGATATGGACAAATTTTGCCAACAGTGCCCGAGAAGACCGAGAGAATTCAAGCATGGCTGCCGCCACACTGGGATATACCCCCAAGATAGCAAAAAACTCCTCGTAAGTGGGGTAGACTTCGTCCAAGAAAAAAAAAGACATGAACCTCAGGGTACCAGAATTGTGCTACCGCCATCAACATGTTCCAATCAATGGGTCGGTTGCGCCATAAAGGTGTCATAGTTTACATTGTACGGACAAATAGTCTCTAAATTTTCAAGATAAGAGGCAAATTTCGCACTTATGGGAAGAGCCATTTTCGAAAATAACGAAACAAAAGACTAGAAATAAGCAAGATAAAGATAATGTGAATGGGTGAAGAAAACCTCCCCACCTTTTCCACTTTTTATACTTGAAAAACTTGGCTAAAGACAAGGGTCCAGCAAAATTCGGATGGAACACTACCCCGGAAGAAAGTGAAATTAAAGCTTTGGGGTGATTTGACTGGACTGACCTGCCGATAGGCAAGACAAGGGGTGTGCCAATCGGCATCCCCCCATTTTTGAAAATTTCATTTTCCCCTTTTTATCAAAATCAAAATCTCAATTTATATTCTGAAAGAATTTATAATTTTTCTCTCCTTATATTTTTAACTCATCCTGTTTCAAAATAAATTCTCTTTTTAAGTCATTCTAATCCTTTTTACAGTCTCAGCAAAAAAAGTAAAAAGTGCATGTAGATTAAGTCATTTCAAGCAAAGATAAATAAGTAAAATCCCATTCATTTCATATATGTGTTGCCATCATTACATTTCTTTGCAGAAAGAAGGAAGAAGAAAAACAACGGGACTCAGCTCCCCCCAAAACTTTCTCTTTTTTTCTCTCTCCCCTATGTGTGTGTGTGTGTGTGTGTGTGTGTGTGTGTCTCTCTCTCTCTCTCTCTCTCTACTATCCTCTTCCCCTGCGACACACATG
The DNA here is from genome assembly GCA_949130495.1 of Sambucus nigra. NCBI lineage: Eukaryota > Viridiplantae > Streptophyta > Magnoliopsida > Dipsacales > Adoxaceae > Sambucus > Sambucus nigra. Next base: position 487,493,227 of record OX422218.1, on the reverse strand, counting down.
CTTCCCTCGACGACGAGCTGAGGAGCCTCCACTAACCGATCCAGATCTCTCCTCAAATGAGGTAGATGGCACAAAATAGGAAGGAATTGGAATCAAATCCCATATATCAGCTATCATGAAAGACACCCAGTCCCAGATGTCCCTCATCCAGTAGTTGACACCCGAACATGCTGTAAGAAAAACAAAAAGATCAAATCAGTTAGTCTGAAGCAAAGAAGACATCAGAAAAATAAAAGGCAAATGAAAAAGTTATACCTTTTGCTGGAGAACATCCTCCGTCGGCCCCAACACCTCCGGGTCCATCACGTCAGGACAATGCCGCATACTAACCATTCCTCCCCGAGGAAGTCTGATGTTGTGAGAGGGAGGAGCAAGCCGAAGAAATGTAACCTCTAAACTCGTAGCCGCTACTGATGTCTATGCACCATCAATGCTATGGGCAAATCCCATTGGCTGACTCGTACCCTTGACTGAAGTCATAGGAGGCGAAGTCATATTCACCACACCGTAGATGCATGATGGCACTAGCCAACTCGTTACAAAATCAAGATAGTCGTAAATCGCCACCGTGTCCATACACGAAGGATATGGTTCGCCAATCATCGCTGCTATCTGGACCTCCTCCGACATCTTTTGAACCCGCTTCATATATATCGGGGACATCATTGGTGGGACTACTACCTCATCCTCCATAATCTACCAGACTACTCTCTCTTCGAGATACTAGGAGTAGACAAACTCATGCGCTAGCAAACGACGCATCTCCGCGTGCATCCCAGTCACCCCCGTGTGATGGATGGTCGTCCCCTAGGGATATAAGGTCACCTATATTTTGCTAGAATAAATTCAATACTTTCCAAGAAAAGGAAATTAAGAAAAGTATTCAAGAGAGAAGAAAAGAGATAACTTGGGCACTCGTAAGGGCTTTTAGAACCTGACGCACTGCGACCAAAGAGAGAGACTGCTTCGACTGACGGTTAGACTTTCGTCACCAATACATTCAGCAGAAGCCCCCCACCGACTCATCATTCAAACCAATAAAATGGGCATTGATCCCGATCTCCTTGTAGAACAACGTTCGTAAAAGGATAAGAGTCAGTGATCAGAAGAAATTAAAAAGGAAATAAAAGAAAATGCATAAAGGAAAATGCAAAAAGAATAATACTTCCAAAAGATACGTGGCTCCGGTAAAACTCTGGCAGCAACACCGGCTGAAAGCATTCAAAGATGAATAAAGGGTCTCCAAGGTCAGGCTCCCCTAGTTAAAGAGAAGGATATTCGAAAATACCCTCAAGTATGCTCAAAACCATAAGTGGGCGACGTCGCCGCTCGACGCCACAAAAAATCCTCCCAACAGCAAAAGAATAAACAAATGGGCCATCTGACGAACGTGCATCCTGTCAGTCTTGTTGATCTACCGACTAATCAAAACCTTTCGAAGAAGAGATATACAAATCGAGTCCCCTGAGACTATCTGTTTAACATTTCCTAGCGCCGCCTCCACCGCTGCCGGTATCACCCTCACGGACCGATCCACCTCTATCTGTGTCCCCTCGCAGTCTATCCCCAGTAGCTATTGTACTTCAATGGGAGTCACTGTCATATCCAAAAAACTCAAATGTATGTTGCAGTTAGTATCCCACCACCTCTCCCTCAGAGCACATTGAACGGTTATCGAGCGGGATGTCTCCTCCAATGCAGATGCCAGACGATCGAAACCAGCAGAAGAAACTATCCAACACACCACTCCAGGAAGGTGATCCCACACATCTCTAAACCCCGTCATCCCCTGAGAGTGAAAACTCATCGCAATAATATCAGTATGTCAAAACAAAAGAGATACCCTTGGTCAAAATTTGAAGAAATAAGAAAATGCAAAAGAAAAATGCGAAAAGGAATACCAAAAGTTATGCAGTGCTTAGATAACAATCAAGGTTACACACCCTAGACGATCGATGGTGAAAAGGCTCATGCATAAGAGTACGCTCATCAGCAACACGCTCAAATAGATCAAAGGCGTTCTCGTTGTCCAACGCCAAGGGCACCCTGACCCGTCACTCTAAATGCGATCTATTCTCAACACCTAGCCATGACATGTGGGTCTCTCTGCTTGAAAAATCCGCCATTTCTAAACTGAAATGAGGAAAGGATGCAAGAATAGATCGCAGAAGAAAGAAGCGGAAGATAAGAAAGCTGAAAGTTATGAAAAATGAAGAGCATTCACCCCTTTTTATAGGAGGCTAAGGGGTATGCAGATCAACAATCCCATGACACCGTCGATTAGCATTATCCGTTCCCCTTACCAAAGCAGTCCAAAAGTTCATGCCATTGCAATTTGGAAACTACTGCAACATGACGGTTGACACTCTATTGAAATTTCGAACAAAAAATCCCATAAAATGATAGAAAATTCCAAAAATTTCACTAAAAATTCCTAAAATTGTCAAATAAATATCGAAAAACTTATTCACCAAGAAAATCATTTTTTTAAGCTCCCTAAATCCCACCAGAATTAATACCACATTTTATCCCCAACTTAAAATCCTCAAAATCAGCGCACCCATTACCAATCCCCAGCAGAATCCCGAGGACTTCATCTTCAGCAGAAATTAAGTGCCTCCTCAGTTGAGCTACCTATTTTCAAGCAGGAATTCTCGAATAATTTTTTTTCGAAAAAGTTACCATTTTTCCCAAGAAATGCCAAAAACCCTAAATCTCCCACTGACAACTCATTCCCCAGCAGAATCCTAAAATCTCAAGTTATTAACAGTCTCCCCAAGTGGATTTCCCAGACTAAGATTTTCAACTCTTCTCAAAGGACATAATCCATTTACAGTTGTCTCCTCCCTAATAAAGTCTCAAATAAAAATTCCCCAGCAGAACTATTCCCCAAACCTCCAACTTAAGGTCCTCAGAATTGAGCTCGACCCTTAGAAGTGATCGCTTCCACTTAAGGTTCTCAGAATTGATCTCGACCCTCAGACTTTGTCACTCATATCTTAAGGTCTTCACAATTGAGCTCGACCCTCAGAAGTGGTCGCTCCCACTTAAGGTCCTTAGAATTGACATCGACCCTCAGAATTGGTCGCCCCTACTTAAGGTCCTTGGAATTGACCTTGACCCTCCGAATTGGTTCCCCCTATAAAAGGTCCTCAGAATTGACCTCGAACTTTAGAATTGGTCGCAGCCATCTTAAGGTCCTCAGAATTAACCTCGACCCTCAGAATTGGTCTCTCCCACTTAAGGTCCTCAGAATTGACCTTGACCCTCAAAATTGGTCGCTCCCACTTAAGGTCCTCAAAATTGACCTCGACCCTTAAATTGGTTGCTTTCACTTAAGGTCCTCAGAATTGACCTCGACCCTCAGAATTGGTCGCTCCCGCTTAAGGTCCTCAGAATTGACCTCGACTCTCAGAATTGGTCGCTCCCACCTTAGGTCTACAAAATTGACCTCGGCCCCTAAAATCGATTATCCCCAGCATTGCCTTAGGTCCTCAGAATTGACCTCGACCCTCGAAATCGACCATCATCGTCCCTTTTTAGTCCTCAAAATCAACCTCTTTCCTAAACATCATGTGGTGTCAATTAGACGACTTCCACTTCTTCTAAGATCAATCAATGAGGGGACCTATAGACACCACATTCTAAGAACCCCTAAGTCTCTCCTTAGGCCCCTATCACCTCCACGATTCACTACAAACCCTAGGTCATATCCGAGTACCGATCTAGAGGCCATCGGGCGCTCCCGGGCCTCGTTTGACTCAGGTAAACTCTAACATCAGAGTGAAAGCTCAATAAATCTTCAAAGGGCTCTAAATTACCTTTCCAATTGCCTTCCCCTTGCACGATTCGGCATAATGGTTCAGACGAACGGACCATTTTACTACCAAAAATCGATCTGGAGGCCACCGAACGCTCCTAGGCCCCAGTTTGACCCTAATCAACTTCACTGTCAGAGATAAAGCTTAATGAATATTCAAAGGTCACTGAAACCCCTTTCTAACGGTTCACCCCGTGCATAAAATAGAATAATGGTTCGGATGAACAATCTGTTTTCCCCTAAAAACTGATCCGGAGGCCACTGATCGCTCTTGGTCTCCATTTGACAAAGGTCAAACTCTTCATCTTAAAAGAGACTAAATGAATCTTTGAAGGGCACTAATTACCCTTTCTAAAGGTCCATCCCATGCACGAATCAACCTTATGGTATGGACGAACGACCTATTTTATTTCGAAAGGTCACCGGGCGCTTCCGGGCCCCGATTGACCAAAGTTAACTATCTGAACTAAGCAAAGCTCTTTGAATGTCGAAGTGACTCACATGGACTTTTCAAAGGTATGCCCAGTGCATTGTTCTGACGTATGGTTTGGATGAACGATCCATTATCGTCTGACGATCTTCCGTCCAAGGGATCGCCGGGCGCTTCTGAGGCCCATTTGACCCAAAGTCAACTCATGGAACTGAGAGAGGCCCAAAGGACTCTTAAAGGTCTCTGAATTAAATTTTTAATAGTATTCCCCGTGCACAATTTGGATTTATAGATTGAATTCTAAGACCATTTTTCTAGAAAATTTTGCACGAGACTGCTGATTGGCAGGTCCATTTCCTTGTGCACAAATTAAAAAGTGGATGTAGATTAAGTCATTTAAATCAAAGATAAATAAATAAAATCCCATTCATTTCATATATGTGTTGTCATCATTACATTTCTTTGCAGAAAAAAGGAAAAAGAAAAACAACGGGACTCAATTCCCTTAAAACTTTCTCTCTCTCTACGATCCTCTGTCCCTGCCTCCACTACTCGGCCCAGATCCCTCCTCAGACGAGGCAGATGGAAGAAAATAGGAAGGAACATAAATTGAATCCCGGATATGAGCTGTAGTGGAAGCCACCCAGTCCCAAAAGTCCCTGAGCCAGGTAGTTGACACCCGAACATGCTGTAAGAAAAATAAAAGGAGCAAATCAGTCAGTCTGAAGCAAAGAAAAAGTCAGAAAAATAAAAGGCAAAGGATAAATTTATACCTAAGGCTAGAGAACATCCTTCATCATCCCCAACAACTCATAGTCCATTGCGTTAGGATGATGTTGCATACTCACTGATCCTCCCCCAGGCAGTCTGATGTTATAAGAGGGATGAGCAAGACAAATAAATATAACCTCTGACGTCGCTGCCGCTGCTGATGTCGATGCACCACCAATGATGTGGGCAGACCCCACTGGCTGACTCGTACCCCTGCCTAAAGACATAGGAGGCGAAGTCATATTCAGCACATCGTAGATGCATGATGGCATTAGCCATCTCGTTACGAAATCAAGGTAGTCGTAAGTCGCAACCGTGTCCACATACGAAGTATAGGGCTCGTCAATCATCGTCGCCGCCCGGACCTCCTCCAACATCTCTCGAACCCACATCATATATATCAGGGACATCGTTGGTGGGATCTCCACCTCGTCCTCCACAATCTACCGAACTACTTTCTCTATGAGATACCAGGAGTAGCCAAACTCATGCGCCAGTAGTTGGCGCATTTACGCGTGCAAACCAGTCACCCTCATGTGTTGGATGGCCGTCCCCTAAGGATAGAAGGTCACCCATATTTTGAAAGAATAAATTCCATACTTACCAAGAAAAGGAAATGAAGAAAAGGATTCAAGATAAAAGAAAAGAGATAACCTGGGCACTTGTCTGGGCATTCAGAACCTGACGCACTGTAGCTAAAGAGAGAGACCGCTTCGAGTGATGGTTAGACTTCCTCCATCGATACTTTCAGCAGAATCCCCCTGACTCATCATGCAAACCAATCAAATGGGCATTGAGACCGATCACTTCGTAGAACCACATCTGCAAAAGGACAAGAGTCAACGATCATAAGAAATCAAAAGGAAATGCATATAGGAAAATACCTCCAAAAGATACGTGGCTCCGATAAAAGTCTACCGATAGCACTGGCTGAAAGCATCCAAAGATGAATAAAGGGTCGCCAAGGTCAGGCTCCCCCAGTCAAAGAGAGGGATATTAAAAAATACCCTCAAGTATGGTAAAAACCATAAGGCGACAAAGTCGCCGCGCGACGCCACTAAAAATCCTCCCAACAACAAAATAATAAACAAATGGGCCATCTGACAAACGTGCAGCCCGTCGGTCTTATCGATCTGCCGACTCAGTAAAACCTCTCTCGAAGAGATATATGGATCGAGTGCCTGAAACTATTCATCTAACATCGCCTAGCGCCACCTACATCGTCGCTGATGTCACCCTCTGTGTCCCCTCATAGTTTATCCCCACCAGCTGCTATATATCAAAGGGAGTCACTGTCATCTCCCCAAAACCCAATTTTATATTATTGTTAGTATCCCACCACTTCTCTCCCAGAGCACATAGAACGGCTGTCGAGCGGGACGTCTCATCCAATGCAGATGTCAGACGATTGAAACCAATAGAAGAAACCATCTAGCGTACCACTCCAGGAAGGTGATCCCACACATCTCTAAACCCCGTCGTCCCCCGAGAGTGATGATTGTCTGTCAAAACAAAAGAGAGACCTTTGGTTAAAATTTGAAGAAATAAGAAAATGCAAAAGAAAAATGCGAAAAGGAATACCAAAGTCACACAGTACTTACCTAACCCTAACGGTTCCTCACCCTAGACAATCGATGGTGTGAAGGCTCACGCATAAGAGTACGCTTGTTAGCAACAAGCTCAAACAAATCAAAGGTGTTCTCGTTGCCCAACGCTAAGGGCACCCTGTCCATATGGGTGTAGCTTCTTGAAAAATCAGCCATTTTCTAAACTAAAATGAGGAAAGGATGCAAGAACAGATCGCAGAAGATAAGAAAGTTAAAATCTATGAAAAATGAAGATAATTCGCCCCTCTTTATAGGAGGCTAAGGGGTATGACGATCGGCAATCCCCTAACACCCGCCGATTGGCATTGTCCCTTCCCCTTCCCACGACAATCCAAAAGATCATGCCACTGCAGTTTAGCAACTACTGCAACAAGTCGATCAGCACTCCCCCTGAAATTTCGTACAAAAAATCCCAGAAAATTCCAAAAATTTCTCGAAAAATCCCTTAAATTGCCAAATAAATTTCGGAACACTTATTCACTAAGAAAATCATTTTTTCAAGCTCCCTAGTCCCCAGCCGAATTAATTCCACATTTTATCCCCAACTTAAAACCCTCAAAATCAGCGCACCCATTACCAATCCCCAACGAAATCCTGAGGACTTCATCTTCAACAGAAATTAAGTCCCTCCTGATTAGAGCTACCCATTTTCCAGCAGGAATTCCCGAATATAACTTTTTCAGAAAAGGTACCAATTTTCCCAAGCAATGCTAAAAACCTTAAATCTCTCCCTAGCAACTCATTCCCCAGCGGAATCCCAAAAACTCAAGTTATCAATAATCTCCCCAAGGGGAATTTCCTGACTAAGATTTTTAACTCTTCTCAAAGGACATAATCCATATATAGTTGTCTCCTCCCTAATAAAGTCTCAAATGAAAATTCCCCAGGAGAACTATTCCCCAAACCTCCAAATTAAGGTCCTCAGAACTGACCTCGACCCTCAGAATTGATTGCTTCCACTTAAGGTCCTCAAAATTGACCTCGACCCTCAAACTTTGTCGCTCCTATCTTAAGGTCCTTAGAATTTACCTCGACCCTTAGAAGTAGTCGCTCCGACTTAAGGTACTCAGAATTGACATCGACCCTCAGAATTGGTCGCCCCTACTTAAGGTCCTTAGAAATTACCTCGACCCTCAGAATTGATCGCCCCTACATAAGTTCCTCAGAATTGACCTCGACCCTCAGAAGTGATTGCTCCCATCTTAAGGTCCTCAGAATTGACCTTGACCCTCAGAATTGGTCGCGCCCACTTAAGGTCCTCAAAATTAACCTCGACCCTCAGAATTGGTTGTTTCCACTTAAGGTCCTCAAAATTGACCTCGACTCTCAAAATTGGTCAGCCTTACTTAAGGTCCTCAGAATTAACCTCGACCCTAAGAATTGGTCGCTCCAACTTAAGGTCCTCAGAAATGACCTCGACACTCAGAGAATTGGTCTCTCCCACTTAAGGTCCTCATAATTAACATCGACCCTCAGAATTTCTCACTCCCACTTAAAGTCCTCAGAACTGACCATGACCCTCAGAATTGGTCTCTCTCTATTTAAGGTCCTCAGAACTTATCTCGATCCTCAGAATTGGTCTCTTTCAACTTAAGGTTCTCAGAATTGACCTTGACCCTTAGAAATAGTCACTCCCACTAAAGGTTCTCAGAATTGACCTCGGGCCTAAGAATTGGTCGTTCCCCCTTAAGGTCCTCAGAATTGACCTCAACCCTCAGAATCGTTGCCCCCTACTTAATGTACTCAGAATTGACCTTGACCTTCAGAATTTGTTTCCCCAAATTAAGGTCCTCAGAATTGACCTCGACCCTCAGAATTGGTTACCCCAGCTTAAAGTCCTCAAAATTGGCCTTAACCCTTAAAATTGGTTGCCCCAACTTAAGGTCCTCAGAATTGACATCCACCCTTAGAATTGGTCTCCCCAACTTAAGGTCCTCAGAATTGATCTCAACAATTAGTCTCTTCCTCTTAAGGTCCTTATAATTGACCTCGATCCTCAGAATTTATTACTCCCGCTTTAGGTCCTCAGAATTGACCTCGACCCTCAAAATTGGTCGCTTCTACTTAAAGTTCTTAAAATTGACCTCGACCCTCAGAATTGGTCACATCCATCTTAGGTCCTCAGAATTGACCTCGACCCTCAGAATTGGTTGCTCCCGCTTAAGTTCCTCAAAATTGACCTCGACCCTCAAAATTAATATCCTTAACTTAAGGTCCTCAGAATGACCTCGACCCTCAGAATTGGTTGCTCCCTCTTAAGGTCCTCAAAATTGACTTTAGCCCTTAGAGTCCCACTTAAAATCCCCAGAATTGGTCGTTGCCACTGAAGGTCCTCAGAATGACCTCGACCCTTAGAATCGGTCGCTCCCGCTTAAGGTACTCAGAATTGACTTCAACCTTCAGAATTGGTCGCTTTCGCTTAAGGTCTTCAGAATTAACCTCGACCCTCAGAATTGGTCTCTCCCGCTTAAGGTCCTCAGAATTAACCTTGACCTTCATAATTGGTCGCTCCCACCTTAGGTTTTTAGAATTGACATCAACCCACAAAATCGATTTTCCCCCGCATTGCCTTAGGTCCTCAGAATTGACCTTGACCCTCCGAATCGGCCATCCTCATCCCTTTTTAGTCCTTAGAATCAACCTCTTTCTAAAACATTATGTGGTGTCTATTTGGCGACTTTCACTTGTTCTAAGATCATTCGTCGAGGGGATTAGTAGACACCCCATTCTAGGACCCCCTAAGTCCCTCATTAGGCCACTAGCACCTCCACGATTCACTACTAACCCTAGGTCGTACTCCGAATATCGATCTAGAGGCCATCGGGCGCTCCCAAGCCCCATTTGACTCTAGTAAACTTTATTATCAGAGTGAAATCTTAATGAATATTCAAAGGGCTCTAAATTTCCTTTCCAACTGTCCGCCCCGTGCACGATTCGGCGCAACGATTTGGACGAACAGACCATTTTACTATAAAAAATTGATCTGGAGGTCATTGGGTGCTCCTAGCCCCCAATTTGACACCAATCAACTTCATTGTCAAAGATAAGGCTCAATGAATATTCGAAGGGCAATGAAACCCCTTTTCCAATGGCCCTCCCCGTGCGCAAAATATCATAATGGTTCAAACAAACAATTTATTTTCCCCCCAAAACTGATCCGAAGGCCACCGGGCTCTCCCTGGCTCTGTTTGACCAAGGTCAACTCTTTAGCTCGAATACCCTATGCACAAATCAACCTTACGGTATAAACGAATAATATATTTTACTCCAAAAGGTCACCGGGTGCTTCCAAACCCCGGTTGAACAAAGTTAACTCTTCGAACTGAGCAAAGCTCTTTGGAACATCTAAATGCCTCGCGTAACCATTCCAAAGGTCTTCCCCATTCACAATTCTGACTTACAATTTGGACAAAAGATCGATTACTGTCCGACAATATCCCGTCCAAAGGATCGACGGGTGCTTCCCCCATTTGACCAAAAGTCAACTCATGTACCCTAGAGCGGCCTAAAGTACTCTTAAAGGTCTCTGAATTACCTTTCCAACGGTATGCCCCGTGCGTAATTTGGATTTATGGATTGTTTTCTACGACCATTTTTTCGAAAAAATTTGCACGAGACTACCGATTAGCAGGTCCATTTCCCTACTTATCGGCAGCATGTCTAGGCTCACCTGCTGATTGGCAGGGCTAGGGATATGCTGATCGAAAGTTCTCCTACCCTATATAAGGAGTTCATGATCTCACTTCCAGACACACCTCAGATCCATCAATATCAGTGATCTCAGCAACATTCTTCAGCAATCAACGAAGTTCCCTTGTATGAAATTCCTTTCCATCTTTCATTCCCATAATTTTCATACCCAATTTAGCAAAAATATCCTTCTCTCATCCAACATTGATCTCAACTTGCAAGGAAGCTCATCAAGGATCAAGATCAAGCCTCAAGTCTCCAAAGAAGGTCCAAATACCCCTTTTCTCTCTCTAAATTTCTTTATTTTTTTCATTAGTTATATAAATTCTCAATTTAGCTTTTAGTTTAGATCATATAAATTAACATCCCATACTTTATTAGTTATATTGCACATACTTTATTTTCTATTAAAAACCCAAAATAAAGAAAAAAAAGGTTACACCTGTAAATTCCGACGGGATTCTTCATCACATTTTCTCAAAACTAAAAATGTCTTTTCCACACTCACATATAATAAATTCCCGTTTGAATATATGGGATAAACCCCACCCTTGTTTCGTGTGCGAACTACGTGGACTTTGATGCCTTTATTATCTACGTAGGCATTTCAGGCTAAAACTCGAGACTCGAGTCTAATTGTCCAATCTTCCTATCTTCCAATCTTCATATTTGTTTTATTTATCATTTCATTATAATGATCAATATATCGATAGGCTCTCACATCATATTTTCTAATTATTATTTTGGGAACATTCCTTTGGATGACCTCACTCTATCTTTTCCTGATATGTTATGATCTCCATTTATATATACACGAGCACACACTTCATGGTGAAATTAAAAAAAAATAGTAACATAAGCCCATGAGAGACCGAATGGGAGGGATGGGTGCCTAAAACCTTCCCATTCCATAACTTAGCCCCCGAACCTCCGAACTATTGGTTTCGTAAGCATTAGTTTGTCTTTGATGCCGCTTTCTCGAGGCGGCGACATGTTCTTTTACGTGTTTTTGTGCAAAATATGTTGGCGACTCCATCTCTTTTTTAGGAGCCGAAGAGCTCCTAAAAAAGGGCATGAGACCTTCTCTCCCTCTCTGGGTGGATGCGCACGAGAGCCGAAACCCCGAAACCCCGAGATACTTGAGCTCGTTCTGAAAGTTGCTTTCCTCTAAAAAGGAAAGCTCGTACTTTCGAAAAGTTGCTTTCGAGACCCAAAAAGAGTCAAACCTGTGCAGAAATTCTGAAAAACCAAACACTTCTATTTGAAGCTCTTACCGACTGGAACAAAAGTCAAGGCTTCTAGTCGAAACTCAACCCGACTGAAAACTGCTATAAAAAGGGGACACTCCCAGCAAAAAAAGTTGGTTTTTTACTTCGAGGGTAAAGAACCTCGACCCAAAATTCAGGTCAATATGCCACGTATATATGTTGGAATAAATTATGCATATATGTTCACATCTTTTAACACATCCCCCATTTAGGGGTCCGAGTATGCAATTTACAACGTTTATATTCCAAAATCTTGGTTTCTGATCTAGCACCTCTGTTAATTTACTTGACATAATCATGTGTTAAAACAATGGTAATGAAATTCCATAACGATAATTACAAAACATGAAAAAATATATTTCAAAATCATTACGAGGAAAGTGTTTGTGAGCCAAGTCATTCTGAAACTTTGCTTCGAGCCAAAGTCTAAAATTCGACCACTTCCACCATTTCCCCAAACGAATAAAGACTGTACATACGACGACACCCGGATATGTGTTTTCATGTCCAAATAATCCTCAGACGCCGCCCTCTGATTAGACATTATTTTAACATATAATTATACCAATCCAACATAATGAAAATACTATATTAAGTACAAGGCTACCTAAATACCGTAATGATGTATAATGTATACCCGGTATCCCATCTCCTATTCTTGTGAATCGGACCTGCTTATTGGAACTACGCTGGATTTGATTCCAAATTTCCTTGGCTGCGTAGGCGCATACCGAACTAAACTCGTGAAGCCCAAGCCTCATAATACGTCTCTCGACATATTATTTATTTAGTATGACTCTATCTCTAATACAAATGCCCTATATATAATCCAAATACCCCTATCTAATATCCAACCCCGTTGTTGGAACTATGTTAGATTTGATCCCAAATTTCCCTGGGTATGTAGGCGGTATACCAAACTAATCTCGTGAAGCCCAAGCCTCATAATACATCCCTCGATATATTATTTCGTAGGGATGCCTCCATATCTAATACAAACCCCATATATATAATCCTAATACCCCAATATAATATCTAACCCCATTGTTGGAACTATGTTGGATTTGATCCCAATACTCTTTGGGTATGTAGGCATTATAATGAACTAAACTCGTGATGCCCAAGCCTCATAATACATCTCTCGGTGTATTATTTCTTAGACATGTCTCCATCTTTAATACAAAACCCCTAATATATAATCCAAGCACCCCTATATATAATCCAACCCCATAATCTGAACTACGCTGACTTTGATCCCATGTCCTCTTGGGTACATAGGTTCAATAACGAGTCTTTCTCGTGAGCTTGATCCTTGACAATATGTCTCTTGGTATATTGTATCCACCGAGATGCACACATATCTCGACTTTCATATTTTAGACCTAAGTAACAAAAAAGATATCAAACTATCTCAAGGCGGGACATGCCACACATATCCCTACATACAAGCATCCAAACACGTATACATTAATTATAGAACCGAACTATGTAGGCTTTGATATCATGGCCACATGAGTATGGAGGCGCAATATCCAGTCCTTCACGTAAGCTCGAGCTTCGACAATATATTTCTTGATATTTTCTCTCCTATGATGTGATATTAAACTGTCTCGAGGTTGTATCCTCTAAATATACACATACAAATTTCCAAACACATACAAATGTGCAAACACATATACACTATTCATAATAGAGATATACCCATCTCTTACCTTTCTATATTTCCTCAAACTTTGAACGAGGCATCAAACTATCTAAAAATTGAGTTTTCTCACAGACCTACATTAACAATAATCGCCATCCGTTATATATAAACGATCACGGAGTCATACAAAAGCAATCTTATGTATTTACAGCAGTTCAAGTGATGTTTATATACCTCTCACTGATACCACTTTCCTACCTAAGCACCTATCTACATTTAAGGGATTCTCACACTAAGGTCTCTAAATAAATTCTAAAATTAGAAAAAAAAAAGTGAACAATTAATGTTTGGAGAAAAAATAAGCTAAAATTAAGGAATTATACAGAACAAGTGGGGTGCCTAATACCTTCCCTACTTATAACCCAATTCCCAAACCCACGCTACAAGGATATGTGGACCAATCGCAAACTTAAAACCAGCCTTAAGATTAGTTTGAAAGGGCTTTGCTGAATATTTTGTTTGTTTTTATATAAAACAAACTGGCGAATCTGAACAAACTAAGTTAACCCTTTATCGCAAAACACACATTTAAGACCAGGCCTATGAACCAAGGGTGTGGGACTCAAACTGGACATGGCATTAAAAATCTTCCAAGGGAAAGTAATCAAGCCCAACCTCGGACCGAAAACCCAACCTTGGGGAAAGATGATATACTAGGAGACAAGCACTCTTGTGCCTACTGTTACACGAGTCCTATCCCCCCGGCACTGGAGGATCGCGACACCATAGTGGCAACTTCGATGTGGATAATTTTTCTTTCACCAAAAATATTTATCACATGTCGTAGCAGGATTTCCATCTAGGCCACAGTGGTGACTTCGCAGAGGAAAAATTAAGAGAACCGAACTATCTATATGCTTCCTTTTTACTATACTTAATATTGCTATCCCGCATGACTACTTTACGTAAATTTTAGAACTGTTTAGCAGCCTTAGTTTGAAATCCCTCACAATACATATACGTGGTTAGGTCCCTATGTAAAGGATTGCATATTTCCTAAACCTATAGGTTCGGTCGAACGACCTCGCGATAAAATAAACATTAAAGTATGTAAAAATTAAAGATTACCTATTTGCATCACGCACTGCATAGTCTTGATTTTTATATTATTTAAACCCTATACCCTGAGGTCACCCAACAACCACTAATTAGTAGAAGATCGTATCTTAGGAAAGTCACTTTATCCAAAGGAATGCTTATACTTCAGAAAAGTCACCTCTCCCCAAAAGAGAGGTTTGTACTTTTGAGAAGTTACTGCCACAGATAAATCTCGTACTTTAAAAAAGTCACTTACCATAAAGGATACTCGCCAATGAGTGTCTTCACTCTTTTTGCCCACTCATCTAGTTTCTTGAATAACTTCTCTCTTGATATTAAAGTCTCGGTGACAGGGAATGTTTGAAGTTTGTTCAATACTGCGGTATATCGAATAGTCTCCCACAGTTATTCAGTACTAAGGTAAAGTGGTTTCACACGTACCTTAAAAATTTACCAGTCCAAGTAACTCGGCATATCTTGATCAAAGGCAATGAAAAATGATTCACCAATCACCGAGTCGCATCGCCTCCTTTGAATATAGAAAAGGCTCAGAAACGCACCTTATTGCACAAAAAGAATATATACTTTCGGGTCAATAGCTGGGAAAAAATTTCAAAAAATTGTCAGACAGTTGAAGGATTGTTCAAAACCTCTCAGATTCCAAGTTGAATGTCTTTCCCTTTATAGGGAAGATCAACAGTAAGAATTCGCAAGTCATCGCCAAAACAAATATCCCTTACATTAGACTACCCTAATCATATTTTATTTTAATACTATACCACAGTCTATAATTTCCTCACTCCTCATTCTAAAAAATGAGATTTCACCCCTGTTCACCCGAATCCAACGGGAACCTATTAAATTTCTCATCCTTTGAAGATACTACCAAACGAAAGAAATCAAAAAATAAAATACCAGACCCATACGGTTAAAAATAGATAACATACGTCCATTAGAAAATTCATTGCATATGTAAGTGCTTATGCCCTCTATATTGTCCTTCTATCAACCGTCATGTCTGTAAAAATCCTGAACGAAAGTGCCTCAACTTTTTCTCTAATTTTTAGCCTCAACAGGGAGATCACACTAAGTTCCGACCCTAGAAACCGAAGTTCACACACCGTACAATAATTTAGTTTTCATCAGTGAAATCCCTACCCATGACTGTCAAGTTTCCTCCACAGTACGCCCTATGCCACTGAGTAAGACCAAGTATAGTCCACAATGGATCAAATCTTGAGGAAACAGAAAAAAAAATCAATGCCTCGTAGAATATCATGCAGTTTAAAATCAGGGCCCTAATCCTAGCACAAGTACACATACAAGAGGCCATCTCTACACCCGGAATATGAGAGAACATACTTCCTCCTACCATCCCTAACACTAAAACAACGCATCTTGTGGCTGCCAAAACCATGTCAGTTAATCCCCAAAACTTGCCTGCACCCATCGTAGCACCGACTCCCTTAATAATGCTAGTGCCACTCGCGTCCGAATACCATGTACCCCACATGAATATGTCGAACCATACCAGAAGTACCTCGAGTAACCACTCAACGCCTTCCAAGGCCCCTAACAAGACGAATCTTTGGCCCCTCCACCAGTTGATGAGGTTGTACCCCCGCCTCTAAATTATAAGATCAAAGAGGTTGAGTCTGAACTGTGTCCAAGATGCAAATCATCGATGATATCACTAACATTAAAAAGGTTGCTCTATATCCTGAAGCCCGACTACCAGAAAAAAAATTCAAAATGACTGTGTTCAAAACCTGTAAAGGATTAGTTTACACAATCCCTTATTTATCCAACTATCAAGTTCGGATGCAAGTCCAAAACGTTGGCCTAGGGGTTTTAGAGAGAAAGTTCCCATCCACTCTGTTTGGAGGATCCCTCACCTACTATATGGGATTGAAAAGAGAAGGAACCACTAAAACTTGGGACGATGTATGTCATGCTTTCCTAAAACAGTACGAATACAACGATGAGTTGGGCGTCACTATAAAGATTTAGAGATGCTGAAACAGACGGAAGGAGAGACAATTAGCACTTTCGTCAATCGATAGATAGAGAAATCTGATCAGATGGTTAACCACCCCCTCAAAATTGATCAGATAAAAATAACGATCAAAAATATTTAGAAATAAGTACAAAATTAACTCAGGCTCACATGGATCCTTGATTTCAAAGCATTTAACATGCTTGGGTGCAAGATTGAGGAGTTTGGCTACTAGGACTACCAAATCCATTGAAGAACCTCATCGAGCTACAAACTAATTCTCCACCTGAAAGAACTCCCCCAAATATTCTATATCTCATATCACTACCCTCTTGGTTATACCAAACCCGACATCATGCCCAATCACCAATACTTCCCAAGCAATGGTAGCCACCGCCGCACCTTTCCAACAAGGACCCTCTCCCAGAAATTATCAAGTTTCCCCCCTCCTAAAGAGTTCAGGACCCCATCGAGACAGTTCACCAACCTACAATATCTGCTCAGCCGGGTATACGCCTCCCTAAAAATGGATGGTCGTCTAAGACTGTAACACCCTGTATTTTTAGAAATACTTAAATCACATGTGTCGTAGTAATTTAATTAAATTGAAAAATAAAGTGAATGTAAAAAAATATTAATTAGCAAGAAATGGATTGATATTTATGTGTTATTATATTTACTTGTGTGATAAATAAATGAAATTGCATTATTTTAGATTATGTCGTAAGTGAGTAAAAGCGACGGTTTGACAATATCTTATTCGGGATGCGCGTGTGAGGTCATGTCGGGAATAGGATGACATAGTTATGATAAGTGACTCGGATGATAATTTTGAGTGTATGGTTAATCCAAAATGGGTCAAAATTAAGTACACGGAGGTAGTATTTGGGTCTTGAGGGCTTTTTAAACTAGTCGGGACTAGTATAAGGGTCTTTTGGTCTTCTTAATGGGAGATTAAAAGGCAAAAACGGGATTTACATTATATAACGTAGGGGTAAAATAATAAGTCATTTTACTATTCCAAAGGTTTAGTTGAGTGATATCAAGAGTTAGAGAGAAAGTGGAAAGGAATTGAGGAGAAGCTCAATAGTTCAAGAGGAAAGTGATGGGTAAACTCAATAACTCAAGAGGATTGAAGAATTGGAAGGAAATTCTAGGATTTTTAATCATCATCTTAAAAAAAATTCAGACTCTACACAGTCATTAAGGCAAGTAATTAACTTGCTTAGTAATTTGTGTTTGTAATTCAATTCATATCATTGTTGGTGAAAATTGATTTGGGTGGGATTTATATGAAAATGGGTGTTAGGGACATAAATTCATAGTATTGAGACACGAATTATGTGAATTGAAATATGAACATAGGAACTCATGTAGAAAGATTGATTCTTATGAGGCTTGGAAATTATGAACTATTGGGTTAATGTGAAAATTACTCAATTATGGGAAAATAATGATGAATCCCATGTAGTGGTTCGGAATATATGAATTGAATATGAAAATGGATTAGTTTTATAATTAGAACTATTGGAGAATGATAATTCTTGTCGGATTTGGGTTTGTAGAGGGAATGAAGTTTGTAAAAATTATTGAATTTCATAAATGGGGAAATTCGACAGTTCTGGAGGGGTTAACCGGTTCGCCCTCAAACCGATCTAGTTCGCCCTCAAGCCGAACCAGTTCGGAACCCCTGTTATGCCCAAGTTGTTTTGTTTTAAGGTTTTGTTAACAAATTTAATTTCGGGGTAAATTATGATATTCGGGAAAAGGTTGGGACTCCAGGAAAAATGGTTGACAATGGTATAAAGACCTTAGGATGAGTTGGAATATATCCGTGGTAGGAAATTGAGTATTTGGGGAAACATTATACTTGGAAAAATTGTTAATGGATTAATAATAAAAATTCAGAAAAATAGGGATACGGGCTGTTTGAGAATTATACTTATCCAGAATTAATATTTTGAGAATCAATTAATTAATTAAGTGAATATTTAAATGATTGAGAATGGAAAAGATATTCGGAATTGTTAGGCTAAGTGTTACGAGTGATAGGCACAATTAGCCGAAATTATTGGAAAAATATATACATGTAGAGAGACTGTATATATGTATTATTATATCTATGTGCATGATATAATTATGTGAACATACCACTATAGTGCTATCATCGGAGGTTGCGTAATGTGGGTGATCTTCCCTGGAAAAAAATAATAGGCTAAGTATCGACACCAGGTCCTAGTGCCATGCATGCCCTTGTGAGTTTGGAGACCTAGTGAGGTGATTTATGGTATAGTCATGACTCACTAGATAAGGACTATGACCGCCTCCAATACGTTTATGATTTTATGGAGTTCGGTGTGAGATTCCAACTCGGTAGCCCAGGATGGTGTGTATGCCTTGGTTCATGATAGCATTTTACAGATTTGTATCTGTGAGGTAATGCTCTGGGGATTGGGGTTATACATATCTAGTGAGTGATATATATATATCTGTGTGTGTGTGCGTGTGTGTGTTTTATATGGAAATGCGCATATGTTCGTGCATAAAATTATATACAGGCTTAAGACACTAAGTGTGAATAATGATTTAATAACCAGTGAAAGTTATTGGAAATAAGTTATGTGATATTAACTTGTGAATATTGATTCAATAACTAGTGAAACTCATTGAAAATGAGTTATGTGATATTAACTTGTGAATATTGAATTGATAACTAGTGAAAGTTATTTGAAATGAAGTGATATACCATAATTGAGAATTATAATTGTTAAGATAAAGTGAAAGATAATAATATAAAATACGCGTGACACAGGGTAGCGTATGGACTTAAGGGTACTTAGAGACTAGTTAGGTGGGGTATCATGACTAGGAGGTTAAAATGCAAACGTTAGGTGTGCACTATAGTTGAGGGGTGAGTAAGGACTTATGTGAGTGCGACACCAATTTACATATGAAATAATAAACTCATATTTATTATGCATTTTAATTACTTGCAAAATATTTTCAAAAGGATTTGGGCTCTGACCCGTTGAAAAATATTTTTAAAACCTTTTTAGGTGCCTTGCCACAGGAACACTAAGTATGATCATCAATTCCAGGTCATTGGAGCTACAGCCGCTGTGAAGTCTTGTAGGGATTATTTAGTCGGCTTATAGCTTTAAGATCCTAAATAGAACTCAGCCAGTTATTATTCGGTCATGTTGCCCAGTGTTAATTTTTATTTCAGTTTTATTCATTTCAGTTTTTATTAATGTTGTATTGAATTGTAAATCGATGAGTTGTTCGGTTAATGGATTTTATTGTATTAAGATTTAATTATGTGATTGTAGATCTATTTAATTATTTGAATGAGTTAATTTGTTTCATGATTTTAATTATAGTGTTATTCATGGAGTTTTAATAAGTTAAAATTTACACATGACTTAATTAATAATAAGTGGTTAGTAATTATTGGTTTTCGACAGTGATGCTAAGAATGAGACAAATGAGATTCCTATTTTATTTTAGTAGGGGACTAGCCACCCATTATTTTAATAACAGGTGTGTCATAAAGACCTCTCGGCCTTAGACCACCCCTGCTTTCCTGGACAAGAACTGGTGAGCCGATGCATATTGTGAGTTCCACTGGATACCCGACCAAATTACTGACAACTTTTGGGCCCTACGATTTTCCATCCAAGACCTCATCGATGCCGGAAGCCTTATCCCGCCAAAACCAAATATCACCAATAATCCCCTACCATATCACCCCAACCCAGATACCAACACCCTGATAGATGCTCATGTTCCAAACATATAACCTTCCACCCTGATAGTCACCGTTCATCACAAACCGAGGATAATACCACACTCCCAAAACCAAGAAGCCACCCCTCTATGCACACCATTGCTCACCATAAAAATCATCACCAAGACAGACCCACTAGTGACCATATGACCTTTTTCATCATGGACATACACTTCCTACAAAACAACCATTGCATCCTGAATCTCCTCCTAGTCACCGAGTTCATGCTCTCCAAAGAACTAGGACTTATTATCCCCTTTTTAGCAGAGGTCGATCAATCGGCCACATGAAAGAAATGTAATATGAATCTCTCCTAGCAACGGATCATATCACCTTTGAAGTACTTTTTTAGTCCACCGAATGGGAGGAATCTACCTCAGAAGTACACATGTTCACCCTATTAGATTCAGGATCTAACAACAACACCCACCCATCCACTACTTCAAACACGTTCTCGATTAACTCTTCTAGAAATATCTGAAGCACCATAGTAGTATGTCACCAAACTGCAAGACTTATTAATTGGCCACCACGATATCCAAGCCCCTCAGTACAGCTAAGTTAAAGGGACCGACTATTCAGGGAAAATGATCACATCACCTGGAAGTTCAAATCTCTCCACCAATTACTGTACAACGAAGAAGAAAGCCTGAGATCCCCTTCATTCGAAGAGACATCGCTTGGGATGCCAAGATCAGGGACTATCTAGGACCTAGCCTGTATGCACCCCACCCAATTATCTCAAAATAAAGATGGAACGGACTCCACAAAATCTAAAGGGTTGAAGTGGACTAAGTTTTATTTGAGTTAGAGTATGATCTACAACATGGAGTACTCACCCAAGCCCTCCTCAAGGACCTGAGGCACAGGTCTAACCCCAGGAACCATCCACATAATGCGAACAGACACTGGGAGTGATATTGACCCCACGTGGTTAATAGGACCAAAACCGATACTCTCCACATCTACAAGGGGCACCACATTCATCCAATTAAACATAATCTGAGCACCCCCACATCCAATCATGATAATGTATACTACCCTGACCTGCCTGAATAAAGTATTATCGATTACTTTGACCATTTGCTCATCACTAAAGGGAATACATTACCAGGTCCCGAGGATGAATTCACCCTCAACCCTCAGGTTTGGGAAATTATGATATAGTGGGACTACTCCCCTAAAAAAGGTTTTAGGTTACATGAATATGGTCTCACGTCCTTCAAAACCCATAATATTCGAGACTACATAATTGGGATCGAATATAGAGCCACTGCAGAGGAGCTTGATCATCTAGAGTGTCATGAATATTGGATCTGACGTATGAAAAAGTGAGGTAACATCGAAAATAGTCTACAACCTAGCATATTATATGGAGGGCCATCTTTCAAGCTCTTTAATAATAAAAGGGAACCTAGACATCCTAATATCAACATTTATCAGAGCATCTGAGCCACTGGATGGGATAACTTACCCATGGAAGTATGAGATACCATGTGCATCTTCATGATGGTAGAGGACAATCCCCCTGAGATCCCTCTACCCAAAAATGACCCTGCCAATACCAACAGTGAATTGGATATGCTCGTCTCCTAACTGGCATATGACCTCTTCGTAATAAGGATATTCCCCTAGTACTACCATTATATTGACCCATGATAGAGTTATGGGAATTTATAGCTCGACGCAACATATATAGTTAGTATTATTAAACTAAAAGATGAGATATCCCACCAAGCTCATTCCTCGCTAGAAGGTCCCCATCGCGAAGGTACTCATATACAGCCGAAATGGAACTTGTCCACCCTGCTCCCCAAGATCATGCTCGGGGTAAATTTGACAGCCTATAATACGTAGTATACGCACTAACTCCTTCCAAGTTTGCCTATAAAATATAGCCCTGAGGTATATAATACACAGAGTATCGATAAAACTATGGAGAAATTTCAACGAATAGGTCCCCCTTCGATGATAAAGAATACCAAGAAACTACCTCGGACGAAGACATGTGGTTAGGTTACTCAATGACTATCGAACCCCGCCTAAACACCAGACCATACAAGAAACCTAGTATTGGTCACGATGGTAGAAATCCCAGCCACAATGCTAAACTTAGACATAATTGTACGATGGGTGGATAGCCCCATGTCCTGATCCCCCTCAGTAACCTGGGATGGAGATCCCAAGAGCTAGAAATTAACTTGTATCTTGGATTGGAACAAAATCATGGATCTAAATCCAACATCGCCCACATATTTAATGGATCTCATGCTCTGCTTACAAAGAACTGAACAAGAAACTCGAATAAAACCTGTGCTCACCCCGGACAAGAGGTCAATTTCCTCACCAGGTCAAGTTGACACTCCACTCCACCAAACCCTATTGTTAAAGTTGGAGCTCATCTCGCAGTGTCCACTATACCCCCTCCTCAGTAAAATAATCAAATGCAGGAGCAACTTCAATGAACATCATCCAGCATCATTATTTGGGAATTTCTAGCCACCTCCCGGAAGCACTGGGCTACTGATTAGGCATAAATATTGTATATTTATCCCCCTAATTTCAGTACTTTTGTGAACCCGAGTGATGTAACAGATATGGATTTGATTCACATTTATGCTACTAACCTTCGTTGGTGAGTATTTCGTGTTTCGTGCTTCTCTTATTGGTTTAACAGGTTAATTATGCAAGCAGTGCAAAAGAGGAAGCAAGACAGTGCAAGAAAAGCTAAGAAGGCAAGTTCAAGGGCATTTTCGTAATTTTTCAGCCTTATTCCGGAAGTGGTTCCAACTAGAAAGTTGAAGATCTTTCAATTACAAGAACACCGGAAAAAACGGAACCTCAATCCGAGCTACGATGAAAGAGTTATGACCCCTTGAAGTTGCGGAAAAATCATAGAAGAAAGGCTAGGAAGGCAAGTTCAAGGGCATTTTCGTAATTTTACAGCCCGATTCTGGAGGTGGGTCCTTCTGGGAAGTTGAATATCTCGGAACAACGAGAACACTGGAAGAAACGGCACCCAAATCCGAGCTACGGTTGAAAAGTTATGCTCAGTTGAAGTTGAAGAAAAATCCAAGAAAAGAAGAGAAAAACCAGAAAAAAATCTAAGTGTTGAAGGCAAGACCAGCCTGGTACACGCGAACCCCAGCCAGGTACATGCGAACCGGTTCGCATGTACCTGACACGCGATTTTTTCCTTTTGTGCTGATTTGTCCCAAAGACTCCTAATAGGTTTTAAACACTCCAAACTTGTGGGGAACGAAGGCGCTAACCTAGGGGCAGCCTTTAGGGTTATTTTTAGAGAGTTTTTGATAGAAAGAAAGGGGAGGAACATCTAGGAACATCAAGGGCATAAATTACTTCAAGAATTCATTGTTTCGGGTTTGTTTTTGCAAGTTTTAATTCAAGATTCTTGTTTCTTATTATTGTTCTTGCATGCTTTGTTTTCCCATTAGATTCAACTTGTTTTCGCATTCATAATACGTATTTACATGTTTAGATTTAGTTTTATCATGAATTCATACACATGCAACGTTATTATTTCATGCATTAGTCAAAGTAACATGTCCGGCTAGGTTTTTCAAGGTTGGGATGCATGAACCCAACCTGATGTGTTAGTGCATGTATATAACGTCGATCCGCTGAATTTAATGATTAATTTTGATCGTATCGCGTAATTTCATAAGAATTGTAGATCTTTATATCTCGTTTGCCTATGGGTACTCGTGATGATTTAGAGTACAATTTGAGTGTAATTACTGCGATACCGATTTACTCATCCTCAGATTAGGTATGACGCGGGCTTGAACCTCGTATACATAATGCTTGGGAGTACTAAATTCCGGGTTTGAATTAATCGGATAAATTTATGATTGATGTTGTCACTACACTACACTAGGGTTGGGGGATTGTATTCCCATCCTATTTTCTCATCATTTAAGTTTAGCAATTTCAATTTAATCCTTCATTATTCATTTAGATAATTTAGTTAGTTGCATATTTTATCATAGTTTCATAATTGCATTTAGTGTAATCAATCCCAAAAACCAAAATCAAATCTTTTCCTTTCTTTTTAGAGTCATCGTTAGGATTCCTCCGTCTTATCCCGTCATCACAACTGCGTTGTCCTTTTTCCCTGAGGATCGATACCCGACTTGTCGGATTATTACTTGAACGACAGGCTTGCACTTGAGCCTAGAGAGCACACACTTTAGAGACACATTCTGAGTCGTGTCAAGTTTTTGGCGCCGTTGCCGGGGAATTAGGTAGACTTAGGATTAGATCGAGTTAATCCAAAACTTTGACCAAAATTCTAAAAAAAAATAAAATAAAATAAAAATAAAAAAAATCCAAAAAGATTCACAATCATCATCTCTCCTGAGCTTAATGCTAAATTCTGAAACCACTTCCACACCTCATAATACTCCCACCCATATTCACGAAAATCCTATAGTGGAGTATAACCCAGATAGTCCCCACACTCCAAACGCCCCACAGTTCTGGATCCCACCTCCCACACCGTCACACTCAATCTCTAGCAACACTCCCTTCTCCTTCGTAGGACACACTTCGCGCACACCTAGTGAGAGCACCGAATCATCAAGTGAGAGAGAGATGTCGCAGCATAGTAATGCACCTACCGGTGAGGAAGAGCCTCCGTACCGCCCGTTGAGAGAATTCTTATATCCTGAGCGCACTGTCACTCCGGGATGCATTATACTCCCGTATAATGCCGGGCAGTTCCGATTCAAAAATGGAATGATCCAGATGCTACCACACTATCACGGTATGGATTCTCAAAAGCCATACTTGCATATAAGGGAATTTGAGGACGTGTGTGATACTCTCAACGATCAAACTTGCACACAAGAGGTGATTCGCCTCAAACTCTTCCCATTCTCGCTAAAAGATAAAGCTAAGACCTGGCTATGGTCTTTACCTCCGAGCTCGATTCCATCTTGGAACGAGTTACAATCCCGATTTCTCAAGAAGTTCTTTCCACCACATCGAACAATCTCCATAAAGGCTCAGATTCAATCGTTCAGGCAGTTGGATAATGAGCCATTCCATCGATGTTATGAGCGTTTCAATGAGTTAGTTGCTTCGTACCCCCATCATGGATTTGATACAGCTCAAATCATTTCCTTCCTCTATAATGTGTTGAGCCTTAACTCCAAGCAACTCATTGAAACCATGGGTAGTGGTCCGTTTATCGAACTAGACTGCCACGATGCTGAGCTTCACCTGAGGTATGTCGCCGAGACTACCCAATCATGGGATATTTCTGATCCTAATGCTCAGAATCGAAATCGTCAAGCGACCACCACTCCATCGGCGTCCGGCCTATACCATGTAGATAAGACCTCTATGTCGGACAGTCGATTGGACACCCTCGAGAAAGGATTTCGAGATTTATGTGAGGTAGTTGGATCTATCAAAAATCCCGTCGAGAAGGTGTGTGCGATTTGTGAGGCGGGACATTCAACTAAGGAATGCCCGACGATACCCGCCTACAAAGGAATGCTTCAAGAGCAAGTTAGTAGTATAGGAGGTTTTAAGGGTAATTTCGGTGCCGCGCACGGGAATTCATACAATCCTTCATGGAAAAACCATCCCGGTTTTAGCTACGGGCAACAACATGCCGCAATGAACCCTCTTTCGCATGTTGCCCCTCCTCCTCCACAACAATTTCAACAAGCTCCACACATGCAAGGACATGTCCAAGCACCACCACCTCACGGAAATTATATCCCGCCACAGCGGAGAACTCTCGAGGATACTGTGAATCAATTCATCGCAAGCCAGGCCGCAACCAATGCCAAGTATGATCGTCTCATTGGTGACCTAAATGCAAATCTGTCTAAGATACAATCCACGTTGAGTGTTCAAGAGAAGGGAAAGTTTCCTGCCCAGGGCCAAAGACCTCTCCAAGGTCAAACTAGTGTTAGCTCGACACCCCACGACCATCCTGAGCAATGTAGCGCAATTACCACTTTACGTAGTGGGAGAGCTGTTGACTTGTCACCGCTTCCACAAGACATACCTAAAGACAAGGAGATTTCACCCGGAACGAAAGAGGCCGAAGATGTCCCCTTGAAAGAAGGTGATAAAGACGACACTAATGAGGCCGAGGTAGTAGTGACACCACCCACCGCGGCACCATTTCCTCAAAGATTGATTCCTTCACAGAAAGGATGCCCACGTGATGAAGTGCTAGAAGTACTTAAGCAAGTGAAGCTAAACTTGCCCTTCCTTGATGCCATCAAGCAAATTCCAGCCTACGGCAAAGTTATCAAATATTTGTTGACGGTAAAAAGGAAGATGAAGGTTAAAAAGAATGTCTTTCTAGCTCAGAACGTGAGTTCCATTCTACTAAATGATCTCCCACCTAAATTCAAAGATCCCGGTGCACCCACCATATCATGCATCATTGGAGATAATAAAATTGAGAAAGCCTTACTTGACTTGGGAGCAAGTGTAAACATACTTCCTTACTCCATTTATAGGCAACTTGACTTGGGCGACCTCAAGCCCACAAAGGTCACTCTCCAACTAGCGGATCGAACCGTGAAGATTCCACGAGGCATAATTGAGGACGTGATCGTCCAAGTTGACACCTTCTACTTTCCGGTAGATTTTGTCATTTGGGACACGGAGCCCTCCTTCACCTCAAGCAACCATGTTCCTATCATCCTTGGGCGCCCGTTCTTAGCTACGGCTAACGCAATCATCAACACTAGGAATGGGCGAATGCAACTCACTTTTGGGAACATGACTTTAGAGACCAACATCTTCCATGTCGCCCAACATACGGGAGAAGAATATGACCTTCACACAGTGAGCTTCATAGATGAGATCATAGAGGGATACGGCGAGGAGAATTATTGTGCAGACACCTTAGGATCATCTTTAATGATAAATCACGAGATTAAAGGGTCCCACAAGAGAGAGTCGTTAGGAGTGTGCCCTATTTCATCAAGTAACGGTGGTAGTTGTGAGGAGGAGAGAAAAGTGGGGGATAGGTGTGTAGTGACCGCTATAGAGATAGAGATCGAGCAAGTTAGAGAGGACATAGGTACCACGAGAGAGAGAGATCCAGGGGACATGAGCATGGAAGAATTTGAAAAAGAATTCGGTCCGGTGGATGAGAGCCTTAACGATGAAGTCCAAACTCTAATGGATTCATTTAGACACCTAGAAGAAAGCAAATGGGAAGATAAAATCAATGAATTTCTTCTTTGTGACCATCCACCCATACCACTAGAGGTCCCGAAAGCGAGTGAGGAGAAAAGTTGTGGTTCATCCGACTTAGAGCCCGACCCATGCATCTTAAAAATTGAAAGAAACCTAGGTGTCCCCTCCGAGTCAGTGCACGTTGACCATGCTTTGAGTCAGCATCACGAGGATCCCTTTCCAATTAGTCACGATGAGTCTCCCGGTCTATCCTTTATCTATGGGCGAGGTCCCAACTTGTTTCGATTATTGGAATATGATCCTAGGACGGGAGTGACAAGGAGAGCATCAACCCCCATAAGTGGGGTCGGGTGAGTTTATGGAGAGATGAGAGGTCGTCGCACCCCCGACGCGTATGGGGTGATTGTTGTCGTATTTTTGAGTCATGCATGAGTGTCATATAGTGTCTTATTGCATTTTTCATATTTGTTTGTTTTATTTTTCCGCACTTTTCATTCGCCTTGAGTTAGATTTTCGTCCTTTTTGCTTGAGGACAATGCAAAAGTCTAAGTTAGGGGGGGTCACAAGTGCGTATTTCTAAAACTTCACAAATTTTCAAAAATGCCCAAAATTTCCAAAAAAATCATAAAATTTTGAAAAATCCAAAAATATTTTTGTTCAAAATAAATAAAAATTGGAATTCAAATTTTTCAAAAATATCATTAAAAGTCAAATTGGAGTCTCAAATTGTAAATATCCAACATACACAAAGCCGAAATTGACTAAAGATGGAAATTGAGCGAAAATTGACGACTTAACGAATAAATGTGGAGATTAACAAACCCGGTGAGATTCTAGCCTATCACGTTTTGCGAGTTTTTAAATCAATCCGAGTTAATTGTTAACTCAAAGTTCTTTTTAGCGCTTAATAAATTGTCAAGGATCTCAATCCTTTCATTTTGATCGGTTTTAAAAAATGTGTGCAATGTTGCCTTGAAAATCGTGCCAAAAGAGTCTCTAAACTTAAATTCACCTCGAAACGCATATGGTAACGTAATTGGCATTTTGGGCAATGAAGTAGGCCCTCGTTTCTCACCCCAAAAATATTGGCCAGAAAACGTAGCGAAAAATTATCCCTTTTGTAACCCAAATTGAGCCGAATAATTTTCCCTTTCGTTTGACAACCCGAAAAACCCAAAAAAGCCCGGAATTGTGAAAATCGAACATTTATCAAATAAAGTCCGAAAAGTGCAACAAAAAGGGGGCAAGAAAAAAAAAATAGAAGAATGCTCAACAAAAATAGCAACAAAGAAAAAAAGAAAAGAAAAAAAATAGAAAAAGAAGAAAAAAAATAGAAAAAGAAGAAAAAAAATGAGCAATAGCCCGGAAAATGCGCAAACGGACATCACGAATGACTTTTCCAATTCCAACCTTCCATACCTCCTTCATTTTACCCTATACACCCTACAACCCGAAAAAGTCCTAACCGAGTCCAAATTGCGAAAATTGATTACCGCGTGGAGAGCTAAGACACCAAAAGATAATATAAGAGGTTAAGTGCGCGAAATAGAGGCAATGTTCCCATTTTTAAAAACCATAATCCGTTGAAGAGATCCCTTCACCATAAAATTTCCGTCTTTCTAAATGCATGCGTGTATTTGCTTCCATTACATTTACTCCTTATATCACGCATGCCGAGAGAATAGCCATAATCCGAGAGATTCGTTTGTGAGTGCATTCCGTGAGAAATTGAAATCAAAACGAATTTCGGATAAGTAACGTAATGATCAATCGATGGAAATTGGCGGTTATATTTCCGGCTTCGCACACACACACTACGGTTTAAGACTTGTAAATATGACTTGATGATGACTATTTTATGTAAAAGTTTGAATTGTACAATTTTTGCATATTTTGAATTTTCTTTGAGTCGAATTTTGTGGGTATATTCACTGCAAACCCTCACGAGACACAACTCGTCCTACTAGGGTAACCTAGAGGTTTAAAGGCTTGTTGCATACGCTAAATGCAATCGCTTGCCCGCGAAAGTGGTACTCTATCCCAATAAAGTCCTTGAAGTGTCCTTAACTCTTACTTTCATTCTTTTACATTGCTCGGGACGCGCAAAGTTCTAAGTTAGGGGGGTTTGATTGGGCATAAATATTGTATATTTATCCCCCTAATTTCAGTACTTTTGTGAACCCGAGTGATGTAACAGATATGGATTTGATTCACATTTATGCTACTAACCTTCGTTGGCGAGTATTTCGTGTTTCGTGCTTCTCTTATTGGTTTTACAGGTTAATTATGCAAGCAGTGCAAAAGAGGAAGCAAGACAGTGCAAGAAAAGCTAAGAAGGCAAGTTCAAGGGCATTTTCGTAATTTTTCAGCCTTATTCCGGAAGTGGGTCCAACTAGAAAGTTGAAGATCTTTCAATTACAAGAACACCGGAAAAAATGGCACCTCAATCCGAGCTACGATGAAAGAGTTATGACCCCTTGAAGTTGCGGAAAAATCATAGAAGAAAGGCTAGGAAGGCAAGTTCAAGGGCATTTTCGTAATTTTACAGCCCGATTCTGGAGGTGGGGCCTTCTGGGAAGTTGAAGATCTCGGAACAACGAGAACACTGGAAGAAACGGCACCCAAATCCGAGCTACGGTTGAAAAGTTATGCTCAGTTGAAGTTGAAGAAAAATCCAAGAAAAGAAGAGAAAAACCAGAAAAAAATTTAAGTGTTGAAGGCAAGACCAGCCTGGTACACGCGAACCCCAGCCAGGTACATGCGAACCGGTTCGCATGTACCTGACACGCGATTTTTTCCTTTTGTGCTGATTTGTCCCAAAGACTCCTAATAGGTTTTAAACACTCCAAACTTGTGGGGAACGAAGGCGCTAACCTAGGGGCAGCCTTTAGGGTTATTTTTAGAGAGTTTTTGATAGAAAGAAAGGGGAGGAACATCTAGGAACATCAAGGGCATAAATTACTTCAAGAATTCATTGTTTCGGGTTTATTTTTGCAAGTTTTAATTCAAGATTCTTGTTTCTTATTATTGTTCTTGCATGCTTTGTTTTCCCATTAGATTCAACTTGTTTTCGCATTCATAATACGTATTTACATGTTTAGATTTAGTTTTATCATGAATTCATACACATGCAACGTTATTATTTCATGCATTAGTCAAAGTAACATGTCCGGCTAGTTTTTTCAAGGTTGGGATGCATGAACCCAACCTGATGTGTTAGTGCATGTATATAACGTCGATCCGCTGAATTTAATGATTAATTTTGATCGTATCGCGTAATTTCATAAGAATTGTAGATCTTTATATCTCGTTTGCCTATGGGTACTCGTGATGATTTAGAGTACAATTTGAGTGTAATTACTGCGATACCGATTTACTCATCCTCAGATTAGGTATGACGCGGGCTTGAACCTCGTATACATAATGCTTGGGAGTACTAAATTCCGGGTTTGAATTAATCGGATAAATTTATGATTGATGTTGTCACTACACTACACTAGGGTTGGGGGATTGTATTCCCATCCTATTTTCTCATCATTTAAGTTTAGCAATTTCAATTTAATCCTTCATTATTCATTTAGATAATTTAGTTAGTTGCATATTTTATCATAGTTTCATAATTGCATTTAGTGTAATCAATCCCAAAAACCAAAATCAAATCTTTTCCTTTCTTTTTAGAGTCATCGTTAGGATTCCTCCGTCTTATCCCGTCGTCACAACTGCGTTGTCCTTTTTCCCTGAGGATCGATACCCGACTTGTCGGATTATTACTTGAACGACAGGCTTGCACTTGAGCCTAGAGAGCACACACTTTAGAGACACATTTGAGTCGTGTCAGCTACTCTTATGTGCCTTTTGTCTCAAGCTTCTATACCTACGGATCTCACTCCAGCAAAAATGACAGCCACCATTGGCTCCATCAATATTTAATAACACATCAGCTTCTTAGATGAAGACCTTCCCATTCAAGGTCGTAACCATCAATTTTTATTGCAAATTACTACTAAGACCTCGGTATAGCTAGCACATTTAGTACTAGTAGATAACGGATCCACCATCAATATATGTCCCCTCCGCACTTCTATATATTTAAAATACATCGCCTTAGAATTCACATCGTCTTCCATGACCATCAGGGCCTATGATAACACCCTCCAAGAGGTATGGGGGCCATCATCCTTACTCTCATAATAGGGCCTATTAACTGTAATGTCGAGTTTTAAGTACCCAACATTCGGGATAAATTTAACCTCATACTCAAAAGAGCTTGGATACATCCCATAGGGAATTACCCTCATCACTCCACATGAAATTTAGGTTCTCATTTGACACCAAGGTCATCACTATTCATGAAGATGGAGGTTGGGCCATGATGGCTAATGCTAGCACTACCCCACTTCTCGATAGCCATCACGACAGTTACAATATCTGCCTCAGTGGATTTTGAGCCATACCACATACACACGTGATAGAAGAGGAGTTGGTCATTCACAATATAGCCTACCAAATCATCCAAAATATGGGATACATGCCCAAGCTTGGTCTCAAAAGAAAAAACTCGAAACCCTCGAAGTTGTCAACGTTATAGAACATAAAGGAAAAGTAGTCTTGGGTACACCTCTGATAGCAAAGACATAATCAAAAGCCTTGATGGCCCCCGTCAAGTATGTAATGGCCACTTTAGTCTCCAAGGAGAGGAATTTTCCTATCACGAAATCCCTGAGCTATGGTGGGATGAAACAAAGAGATCCTTATAGCCAAGAATGAACATCTTATATGATAAGGGATTTTACGTAGAATCTAGGAAAGTACACACAGTCCACCGGGGTGAACTTAATGTATAATGGTTACCACACAAGAAAATAAATCCCCCCATTTAAGGATCGAATGAGATTTACCCGCATTATTTCCTGATGATACTTCTATAGTAGCTATGTCAGGAACCACCGACCAAGCCCCCGTTGAATGTTTCCACGACTGGTTCACCACATCGGCCACCCAAGATACCACCATAGAGAAAGGACGATTGATTAACATCCCTAAACTCAATCTCTACCTCGGTGTGCCGGACATCATAACTCTCCCGCTTGAAACATCACCTCCGATCAAGCCTTAGGATATGACCAACAAACCCCCATGGGATTATCAGTGGAATGGGGAAAGTCACTAGCTCTGGATGAAAGGCGTGCCCTTACAAATACCTTATAATATATCTGATTAGACTCCTAAGGCCACCCCTAAGGGAAAGAAAGACCTGCCCAAGAAACATTTCTTGCCCCAGCCTGCAGTCAGTACCAAAGTTACCAAACGCTCAAAGGTCGCTCCAAAAGTACCTCTGTAAAGACCGGCTCACCTGATCACCAACATGGCGAGAACTGCATTATTAAAAAATTAGACCTATACCAGATGCATCCCAATGCCCGTCATACAGAGACCCTTTGAGTCTATCATGTTAGCTAAAGAGTACCTTTATCCCCTCTCCTAATATACCCCTCTATGAAGCATACTTTTATGCTATTATTAATGTGGTTTTCCCTCCCCTTGATGGTATAATAAATAGTGATTTCTAGTATTTACCTCTGTGTGTTACATGTGATGATAATGAATCCAAAAACGGATTAGAACTAAACCTTAATAATAATAACTCCATGGACTTAAAACACTTGCAAAAACTTGACCAAAGTCAAAATAGACGTATGTATCACAATGAGAATGACACAATAACCATAAACTTGGTCACTCCCCAAAACTCCAAACCGTTACAAATAGGGTCCTCGTTAGATAAGAATGAACAAAAAAAACTCAAGGACCTCCTTTCCAGTTTCATGGATATTTTCACTTGGTCCTACACCGACATGCTCTGGATCGACCCGACTATCATCATGCATGAGGTACCCACTCTCCCCGATGCAAAACCCATAAACCAAAGACTTTGTAAGCTAATACCTAAATGGTCCTTGAAGGTAAAGCAAGAAGTAGAAAAGAAGCTCAGTGTCAGATCCATCTGAGTGATTGAATATCCTACATGGGTAGCCAACATTATACCAGTACCAAAAAATAACGATAAAGTTAGAATGTGCATAGACTATAGGATCTCAATATGGCTTGCCCCAAAGATGAATTCCCCCACCACACATTGACTTATTAGTAGACAACGCAATAAGTAAGATGTTCAAGTCCTTCGTCGATGGATTCGTAGGCTATAACCAAATCAAAATGCAACTTGACCATCAAGAGAAAATAAGGTTCATTACCACTGGGGTACATATTATTATACGGTCATGCTTTTTGGTCTAAAAAATGCTAGTGTAACTTACCAAAGAGCGACCACGGTCATCTTGCATGACCTTATACACAAACAAGTGGAATTCTATGTAGAAAACATGATCATTAAATCCAAAGACCGAGAAGGACACAACTCGATACTACGAAAATTCTTTCAAAGATTATGCCTCTTTAAAATGAGGCTAAATCCATAAAAGTGCGTATTTGGAGTCACTCAAAGGAAGGTGCTCGGCTACATCATCAGCAAAGACATAATTTAGTTAGACCCTACCAAGGTCAAATCGATATAGGAAAGGCCACTGCCCAAAATAGAAAAGGAATTTAGAGGGTTCCTACAATAAGTACAGTTCATAATTCAGTTCATCAACCAGCTCACGACCATTTATGAACCCATTTTCCAAATACTCAAGAAGGACTCACCCAAATAATGGAAGTCTTAATGCCAAGATGCATGCGATAAAATACAAGAATACCTTACTCATCCATCGACGCTAGTTGCTCCTTAGACAGGACATCACTCATGCTTTACATGACCATAAGCAACACGACTGTCGAAGCTATGTTAGCTCAACGCATAGAGAGTTTCAAAAAAGATTGTTCCATATCCCATGTTAGTAAAAAGATAGTATCTTATGAGATCAAATACATCGCCTTGTAGAAGGGTTGCATATCTCTCATATGGATCACTCATAAACTACAGCATTATATGATTTCCTTTAACATACGGCTCATCTCCAGGATGGATCCCTTGAAATACCTCTTTGAGAAACCCTCTCTCTCTAGACAAATGACTAATTAGCCACTAATTCCATTAGAATTTGAAATTACATATATGAAGCAGAAATCCACTAAAGGGAAATCCATCTCTGACCACCTCGCATGATGGCCCCTGTCAGATGAGGAAGACCAAAATGAGGAAGAATTCCCTGACGAGAATCGCTTCGCCCTAAATGATAGAAAAACTTGGGAACTATACTTCGATGAGGCATCCAACAAAAGAGGATTTGGCATAATAATGCTACTTATATCCACGGACTCGAAACAACCCCCCACCGCTTTCAAGATCACATATGAGTGCACTAACAAAATGGCCATATACGAGGATTGCATTACGGGTCTAAAAGTTGCCTTGGAAATGGGAATCACTGACCTGAAGGCCTATGGGGATTCTAATCTAGTCATCATTTAAATACTAGGAAAATGGAAGATTTGGGATGACAAACAGCAACTGTATCATGCCTACTTAGAGGAGGTAGCTTCGCAATTCGAGCATATCAAATTCGACTTCCTCCAAGAGCTAAAAATAACTTTGCAGATGAACTTACTACCCTAAACTCCATGATCGACATATGAGAGGGAATTGTATAAATTACATTCATCATAACTAGACGGAACACCCCTTTGTATTAATTTGAGGTCGATACCATCGAAGAAACAATCGTAGGACCCGTAGTCTGGTACTACGACATATGCTTCCTCCAATGACTAACTTACCTTACTATGATTAGGATACTAATTTATTTTCTATTGGGACTAGATATATAATATAGGGTTCAACGATATACACTTATGATGTGTCACACGGGACAAAATCCTCAAAATTATGGACAAAATCCATAGTGGAGAATGAGGACTGCAAATGAGTGGGCACATTGAATCCAAAAAAATCCTTAGGCAACCGTACTATTAGACTACCATGCTAAAGGATTACACTGAGTATGCCAATAGGTACCTCAAATGCTAGTTATATGTCCCCAACAACATCTACCTCCTCGAGAGTTATATTGCATGACCCCACCCTGGACATTCTCTATTTGGGGAATCGAAATCATAGGAAAGGTCACTCCAACGCCTCTACAGGGCATGAGTTCACCTTAGTTACCATCGAATGCTTCACCAAATAGGCCGAGGCCTAATCCTATGCAGTTCTAAATTCTAAGAAAGTATTCAAATTCATACGGTGAAACATCATATGTCACTTTGACGTACCTTACGAGTTGGTATCAGAAAACGGATCTCACTTCAAAAAAGAGGTCTCCAACCTATTACATGAGTAAGAGATCACTAAGTATATGTAATCCCTCTATAGATCCCAAACTAATGGAGTAGTCGATGTTGCTAAAAAATGTCAAAAACATTATCAGCGAGATGATCAAAACCTACAACAATAGGTCAGACAAACTCCCATACTCCCTCTAGGTCTACCGTACTATAGAGTGAAACTCCATCAGGGCTACCCCCTACTCACAAGTTTATGGCATGGAGGAAGTATAACCCATTAAACTCGAGGTTCCCTCGCTAAAGGTCATGCTTGAAAGTCAAGTAGAAAAAAATAAATAGGTCTAAACCCATAACGGCGAATTAGCCATCCTCAATGAGAGGAGACTAAAGGACGCTTATTATAATCAGGGCTAGCAACAGCGTATCTCTCGGACATTCAATACATGATTGAACAAATGAAAAATCCAAGAGGGCGACCTAGTCCTAAAAAATAATCGCAAACCTTCTCGGACTCCTGAAGGTAAATTTGTACCTAACTGGGGAGGACCTTATCTACTCACCAAAATAAAATTTAGCGGGGCGGATACCTTGTCTGATCTTGACGGAGTCACATTTTCCAAACCCTTCAATCTTGACCGATTGAAGAAATTCTTTGCTTAAACCTACTTAGGGTGAAAAGGGTCCGAATAATCGGTCATCATAGGAAGGGAAGACTATGCGAACCCATTCATATTCCCAACCCTATATAAAATGCCAACTTGAGCTACCAACATTTATCTTGAAGTTGGCTAAAACACCTTAATCTCCCAACTTTTATCTTTTTTTAGATAGAACTATGTAGACCTGATTCTCCACTATATTTTTATTACAGACGTTCAAAGTTAAGGGCACACCATTGCCTTTAAATTGTAGATACGTAGGCGGCCCGAGATATCACTTTGGTTCCTTTCTAAATAAACACCAAAAAATCCCATCTTATAGAAAAACCCTATCTATGGTCATTGTGCCCTTACTTCCAAAGAATTAGCACATTCTAAAAAGGCTAAGTGTCAAAATAATAAAATAGTGCTCTAAGGCATTTTAAGGCTTTGTGGATTAATCCTTATTTAAACCATATGCAAAGGATAATACTATGAAAAATAAAAAAATTCCTACAAAAGGGAAAATACGCTACTCCTAAAAATTTCTCCACAGAAAAAGAAATACTAAACACCTCGCTTCCCGAGGCGGATCATTAAAACAGACTGACTCACTAAAGGCTCTCGAAAAAAGGTGGCACCTTATTTTTTATTAAATGATGACACTTCGACTTCAACGCTACATCAGAAGGCTCCTAGACTATCACTAATAGAAGAAAAAGGGGTTTTACCCTCCCCGTCTGATATTCATTCAAACAAAGTGGATCGACATCCAACAGATAAAGTCATCTCTCTCTAAAAAGTAAAAGACTCAAAATGACAAGACACCCATATTTTCACACCCTTGACCTCATATTATTATATTATTCTTGTTGTTGTTGCTGGTGCTGGTGGTGCCATTTTGAAAAGGGTTTCGACCCAACTCTGTCCATACTTACATCATTCATGCATAAAATAAGGAAAAGACAAACACAAAATATAATAAAACAGACCCTCAAAAGAGGGAATATCAATTTCTGTATACATCGATGTATGAAACGAGAATCCACATACAGAGCACAAATGTATCTAGGATTCCTCGTGTTCCTCATAAAGGAAAATTATTTATATATATGTATAATATAAATACCCAAAAAATATCATAAAACTACAAAAAAACGTCTTTTTAGGAGGGTACATCAAATCCACTTAAAAGACCCACTAAAAACATCATCACCGCCATACTATCCGATATTAGGCCTTGTCCAAGAATGACAATTACCCTCAGCCACAGCTCCTGAACTCAGCATCGTAGATCTCACACCCAATGTGGACATGCCATTTGGGTAAGAAAAAACACCCAAACCTACGACTAAGCCCAAAGATAATCTGTGTTAGCATCCCTGATAACCTCCATAGTTAATTAGAATAAAGCCAAATGGGCCAACGACCAACGTGTCAGCATCTCCGTATCTTGGAGGAATCAATAAACACCTGCTGAAAGTTTACAAAAACATACAAGTAAAGCAAAAATTTAGGAAGTAGAGGTGAACAAAGACGTATAATGGAAGGAACTATTAAAAAACTAACATCATTTGCAATAAGGAAGAGGTCTAAAGACGATTTTAACATCCTGAAAGTCGAGCCACATTGATTAATATGCACCACTTGGTATTCCCCGTGAAGAACCATTGTGAAGGAAGATCATAGCACCTGGAGTGTACAACAACTATCCTAAGATGCCAACGATGATAGAGTAAATGAACCTAAGGAAAGTGAAGTAGATTCTTGCCTTGCTATTGGTATTATAGGCACCAAAGAATATGCTCTCATCCCGTCACAAGACTCCCCGACAATGACAACAAAGATGAGACATCTGACATACAAAAACTCGATCCACTTCCTTTACCCATGACGAGTAGAACCACGAGAATAGATGTATATGGCGGATATTCGAAGAAGGTATCCATGCCAGTTTAGGAACAATCATACTAAAAATAGATGACAAAAGATTTTTAAAACTGGAAGCTCGAGACTACATTAAATACATTTTGAAGACTAAGACACTTTGTCGTTAGGTTAAAACGATCCCGGTCCAATTGCCATACTATTAAAAGACCTGGATCGACACAAGGAATCTTGTGCCATTTGGTTAAAGCCTCACCAAGTTTTTATAAAACCCTAGTTTTAACCCCTAAAGGTTTTCCACCTATTACCGTTCATAACCCCACTTCCCCGCAGATGATCAAACCCATTTTAGACCTTTCAGATTCGATAAAGAATGTCTGCATGTGCACACTCTTACTCAATCGCCTCTATGGACACCCGGATCAACAATCGAGGTGTCACTCATTCTGTACTGTCAGACAAAAAGCCTTAAATTGGCCTCACCCAAGTTATCGAGGGTAAAGTCCGTAGATACCCTAAAACCGACCTCACCTAACTTCCATACCCAAAATTAGGCCCTACCTAACTCTCAGAAGAAAAAAAACCCCAAAAGGGTACCAAAAAAAGACCAAAAGCCTATTGTATGAAAACTCGTTGGTTCTAAATTGAAAATAAAAGCAATTATAAAAACACCTAAAAACTTTCTCCAGGACCTTCTATAGGTCGACAAAAGGCCATGAGCCCCTTCAATAGATCGATATAATTCGTGTAAGAAGTCATCTCATCATACACATGGCAACCTTATCCAAAAATAACAGACCTTATCCTTATGCCGAACGACAGAAGGACCCTCCTTGTTTCTCATAAATAGAGCCCCCCATCTCTCATTTTAAGGACTTGAAAAACCATCGAGAGTCCAAAACTCGATAATAATCTGGTTGTCTAACTCTTCTTCCCTCCGAGCATCTGAGATAATTGAGCTAATTTTGAAAATCCCGAAGAAGTTCATTCTTTAGAAAAGTCACTTTTTCTTAGAAAGAAAAGCTTGTACTTTCGTAAAGTCGCTTCCAAGTCCCAAAAAGAGTTAACCCTATGTAGAAATTACTAAAAACCAAACACTTCTATCCGAATCTCTGCCTAACTGGAACAAGAGTCAAGACTTATAGCTGAAGGTTTGCCCGACTGAAAAATAATAGGAAAATGGGACACTCCCCTCGCAAAGAATTCATCTTTTTGTCGCAACGGTAAAGAAATTCTTCTCAAAATTCGGGGCAATACCCCACGTATATATATATATATATATTGCAATAAATTGAACATATATGTTACATTTTTTAACCTTTCCCTCATTTAGGAGTTCGAGTATCCAATTAATAGCATTTATATTTAAAAATCATGGTTTCTAATCCAGCACCTCTGTTAATTTACTTAATATTCTCATGTGTTAAAACAATGTTAATCAAATGCCACAACTATAATTAAAAAATATGAAAACATATAGAGGAAAATGTCCTTCAGCCGAGTCAATCTAAAACTTTTCATCGAGCTAAAGTCTGAAATCCGACTACTCCCATCGCTTTTCCAAACTAATAAAGCCCGTCCATGTGACGACACTCGAATATTTTTTTCATATCCAAATACTCGTCAAATATTAGCATCTGATTAGACATTATTGTAATATATAAATATATTAATCCAACACAACGAAAATGCTACATTAAGGACTAGGCTCCCTAAATACTATAATGTTGTATATTTTATACTCGGTATCCCGTTGCCTACGCTTGTAAATATTCCCTATTTGTTATAACTATGTTGGCTTTGATCCCAAATATCCTTGGGTACGTAGGCACTATACCGAACTAAAATTGTGAAGCTCGAGCCTTATAATACGTCCCTCGACGTATTATTTCTTAGGGATGCCTCCATCTATAATATAAAGCCCCTATATATAATACAAATACCCCTATCTAATATCCAACCCCATTATTGGAACTACATTGTCTTTGATCCCAAATCTACTTGGGTAAGTAAGCCTTATACCGAACTAAACTCGTGAAGCCCAAGCCTCATAATAAGCCTCTCGGGATATTATTTTATTAGGGATTCCTCCGTCTCTAATACAAACCCCCTAAATATAATCCAAATACCCTATCTAATAACCAACCTCGTTGTTGGAACTACGTTGGATTTGATCCCAAGTCTTCTTGTGTACATAGACGTTATACCGAACTAAACTCGTGAAGCCCAATCCTCATAATATATCTCTCGGCATATTATATCTTTGGGATCCCTCCATCTTTAATACAAAACCCCTTATATATAATACAAACACACCTATACATTATCCAACCCCGTTGTTCAAACTACATAGGCTTTAATTCCAAGTCCTCTTGGGTACATAGGCATAATTCCGAGTCTTTCTTATGAGCTCGAGCCTCGACAATATCTCTCTTGATATATTATCTCCACTGAGATGCACACTATTGATAAAAAAATTTATCCACTTACATGGACGAATCAGAAATAGACATGTGTCATCCACTGTGACAATAATTCTAGTTAGGAAGGAGTAACCGCTGACCAAGGCCTGAAATGCCGACCAACAATCTGAATGCCGATCAACACCAACAGAAGGAAAACATACCAACATGGTCAGTAAGGCACCAACAGTCATATGCATTATGAACAATCTTACTGATGTAAATGCCTAATTTATAAAGGCATTCC
The DNA here is from genome assembly GCA_949130495.1 of Sambucus nigra. Taxonomy (NCBI): domain Eukaryota; kingdom Viridiplantae; phylum Streptophyta; class Magnoliopsida; order Dipsacales; family Adoxaceae; genus Sambucus; species Sambucus nigra. The sequence goes on along the minus strand of OX422218.1, from coordinate 487,452,401 downwards.
GTCCTTCAATATTTCGACTTTTGATCCCCCTAGTGGGATATAAATACATTGTAATCCCTACAGCAAAAGGAGATCGGAATACAATCCAAGTGAAAAAAAGGCAATACAAGACAGTGGACGTAGGCTTTTCCTTTCAGCCGAACCACTTTAAAAATCTTACTTGTCTCTTTTATTTACTTATTTATCTGTGATCAAATAATTAGATCTATTCTAGTTTATTGCATCAACAGATTGACGTCGTCTGTTGGAACGTGTTTCTAAACATTTTCCCTCATCTATTTACCAAACATGATTGATATTCCTGAGTCAAGTACCAAGAATGATGGAATTCCTCCTGTTCCCTATGCTCCACCAACTAACAATGATTTGACTGGAATATTATCTAGTATCACCAGAGGACAAGAGGCAATTCAATATACTATAAGGAAGTTAGCGCACACCCTGCAAGCCAGGTCACCTTCCTTATCTGCTCGTGGAAATATGACACCACCGCCTTAAGGAGGTGGTAAACATAGCCAATCCAGGACTACTAGAGATACTTCATATCACCTTGGAGTAAGTTCTTTGCTCAGAACTTTGGAGCCCTATGACGAACAGTATTTTACTCCTGAAAGATTGAGTGCCTTACAAAGGCTAAGTCGAGCATCTCCTTTTGATTGTTTGGGACCCAGGGGGAATAAAAATGTTCCCAGGACATTGTTGAGAAATACTCGATGACCAGCCGATCAATGTGAGGGCTCAGCCCAATCTAGATCAAATGCCCGACGAACTACTCATGTCGAGCAGCATTCATAGGAGGAGAGTTCAGCACAAAGAGTTGGTCATAACAAAAGAGTTGCAACACACAGATTTGATGCTGGTAACAATGCATGCACTACACCAAAATGACAAAATTGTCACCTTTCAGCCGGCCACCCTTGTCAAGGTCATTGATTGTGACAAAACACGCGTTTTGTGTCACGGTCATTGACATTGACACGACCGTGACAAAGAATTGTCACGGTCAATGACCGTGACAATTCTTAAAATAATTGTCACGATCAAAGACCTTGACACGATCGTGACAACTTCTGCAGCAAAAACCCTTAACCCTTCTTTTTTTCCCCCGTCGTTCCCTCCTTTTTCCAACTCTCTCTCTCTCTCTTCCATTTATATATATATATATATATATATATATATATATATATATATATATATATATATATATATATATATATATATATATATATATATATATATATATATATATGTGTGTGTGTGTGTGTGTATATATATATATATATGTGTGTGTGTGTATATATGTGCGTGTGTGTGTGTGTGCGTGTGGGGGTGGGGCAGGGGGGTTGTTGTGTGTGTGTGTGTATATGTGTGGTGGGTGGGGGGTGTGGAGGGGGTGGGGGGCTATTGTGTGTGTATGTGGTGGGTGGGGGTGGGGGTGGGGGTGGGGATGGGTAGGGGGTTGTTGTGTGTGTGTGTATATGTGTGGTTGGTGGGAGGTGGGGAGGGGTTGGGGCAAGGTGGGGGGCTGTTGTGTGTGGGGGGGTGGGTGGGGGTGGGGAGGAGAGGGGGAGGGGGGTAAGGCAAGGTACCATTGTAATTCTCTTAATATCGTGTTTTCATGATTCTATGAGATAATATATATTATTTCAAGGTTAACTCATTGTAGATAAAAACATTCACATAGTAAGATTAAATTGAATCCATCCATAGATTCTATAATTACATCCGCTAAAATATAATTAATAAATGAAACAGTTTTAGATGAAAGTAAATTAATAATTAGTGCCCATTTCATATGAAAGTAGGATTGCCCCTCAGTGTAATGTAAATTAATAATTGTATACGTTAATTGTTAGTTTAATTGATGAAACGAATTAATTGAGTAGATGAATTAGAAGGAGTACGGGATACACATTTGTTGTTGACATTGTTGTTGGATTATTTTGTTTAGTAAATGTTGGGTTGGTTAGTTTTAAAAGTGGCATGACCACTGGATTATTGTCCATATGGGGGTGGGATTTTTCAACTTTTGAATAATTGAATTTGAATATAAATAAGATATAATTAAATGAAACATACTATATATAATTATTAATGATTGAATTTGAATATAAATAAGACATAATTAAATGAAACATAGTATATATAATTATTAATCATTATTGAATTATTGTTTGTGTGGTGGGGGGCAGGGGATGGTGTGTGTACGTGTATGTGTGCATGTGCGTGTGTGTGGTGGGGGTGGGGGAGGGGGGGAAGGGGTGGGGTGGTGGCAAGGATGGGGGGGTAGGGGTGGGGGGCTGTGTGTGTGTGTCTATGTGTGTGTGCGCGTAGTGTCCCTCGTAAAAAATTGATTGATTATTAATTTTTTTAGTAAATTAATATATGATTGCCCCTTATTGTAAATTAGTAAATTAATATATACTATATATAATTATTAATAATTAAATTTGAATATACACATTTGTTGTAGACATTGTGTTTGGATTATTTTGTTTAATAAATGTTGGGTTGGTTAGTTTTAAAAGTGGCATGACCACTGGATTATTGTCTATATGGGGGTGGGATTTTTCACCTTTTGAATAATTGAATTTGAATATAAATAAGACATAATTAAATGAAACATACTATATATAATTATTAATAATTGAATTTGAATATAAATATAAATATAAATAAGACATAATTAAATGAAACATAGTATATATAATTATTAATCATTATTGGATTATTGTGTGTGTGGTGGGGGGCAGGGGGTGGTGTGGGTACGTGTATGTGTACCTGTGTGTGTGTGTGGTGGGGGTGGGGTGAGGGGGGAGGGGATGGGGGCAGGGATGGGGGTGGGTGGTGGGGTAGGGGTGGGGGGCTGCGTGTGTGTCTATGTGTACTAATAACATTTTTTTTATATGTACTAATAATATTTTTTTACAACAAATGTCTCCTTCAGGTACTAAGGTGAGGATGATGATGTTGGTTATGATGATGTCGTCTAGGCTCAGTGGTAGCGAAGGCGACGAGGACTCCTCGGCCCCTAGGCTCCCCAAATATGGCAAATTTGAGATTACCATCGAGAACAAGTCGAAGCTATTAGCAAGATCCCTCGAGCTACTAAAGATGGTCATCGGCCCGGGGTTTATGAGTTGGAAGGAGGTGCCATATGAGATCAAGTTAGCTGTTTGGGCGGTACTACAAGTAATATATTTATATTTATATGAATATTTCAATTTCAATTTCAATTTCGATGTCAATTTTATTTTATATTTATATTTATTCGCAACTAACATTGTATTTGTTGGACAGGAACAATTCAACTTGGATCCAAAACTACGCGATTCCGTTTTAGAGCAGTTGAGGGAGAAACACAAGACGTGAAAGAAAAATATGCGGACACGGTACTTTGGGAAAACACGAGAGTCCATTATCCAATGGCGTGGATTCGTCCCGCCCAAGGAGCCGATCTCATTGGCACAATGGCAAAAGTTCATTGACAATGAGATCGAGGATCGACAATTGGTATCTCGCTAATCGAGGAGGAAAAATCAGGCAAAAAAGACGGACGTGCACTACTCCGGTCGGACGTCTTACGCCGAGGTGGAGCATAGGATGAAGGTAAGATTTAGTTTTTCTATAACTACAGAAATATATTATTCTTCATTATTTTACTTTACGGGGCCGATACTAATTTTACTTTATTTTATTTCAGGGGGTAGGGAGTGGCCCAGGGGGTAAGCCACATAGGCTCGATACTTATGTGGCTCTTCGAACGAAGAAGAGGAAGGACAAGGAGGTGTCCCCGAGCGTCGCGGCCATGATTGTAAGTAATCCGACAGTTTAATTTTTGTTAATTACGTTATATTTTTTTAGTTTACTTATTTTACTAATGATGTGCTTTTTGTCATTTCAGGCAAAGCTTAAGGAAGTACATGAGTCGCAGTCTGATGCCGACAAGGCGTCTTTTTCCACAGACGCACTCAACCAAGTGCTTGGCTCTAATCGCAAGGGGAGGACAAAGGGGGTGAGCTCGCGGGTGGCCAAATCTAGGATCATCGGATTGGAGACGAGCGACACCGGGTTGGCTCGAACGGTGGATTCACATGATGCGAAGCTGTCCCGTTTGGAGGCGACGGTCCAAGATATGTACTCATTCATGATGCGTACGTTGAGCGGAGACCGTAAGGGGAAAGGTAAGGAAAAGGGGGTGGAGGAGGAGGAGGTGCGGGAGAACGAGGCACAGGATGACGAGGATGTGGACCTCGCTGCTTCATCACCGACACGTGCGTACTTCAATGATCCACTTATTTATTTGGCTCCCTTCCCCAGACCGATGTCGACAATTGGTTGGCCGAGCGTGTTTATATTGGACGTATTTGATGTCTAGCGGATAGGGAGGGGGTTGAGGGACCCGAATATCATCCAGGGTGAAATAGTTCATGGACGTGCGCTTCAAGAGATCGAGTCCAAAGTGCTCGTCACGCATGTGATACCCAGGAAGGAGAACTCCCTATTGTGGTTGCGCGAACAATGAGGCACAATGTATATTAGTGGGTGTGTCAATTCGTATATCGTGTGGCCTACTCACCTCCTCACATTTACCCCAGACATATAGTGACATTATTTTTAAGTTGGTACATTTGAATTATATTTGGATTATATCGTCATGCATATTGTTTCTATTTTGAATATATATTTGCATTGTCTTTAGTTTGTTTGGATATATGATGTTTGAATAGGTACAACGTTGCTATAATAGGTACAAATATACTGCTGGGGAGTGGCAGTGGCAATACTGCCCATAAGATTTTTTTTAAATTATGCCCAGAATTATCACGGTCATTGACCGTGACAAGTCCTTGACAAATAAGGTTGTCACGGACTTGTCACGGTCAATGACCGTGACAATATTTTTAAAAAGGGCCAATGCTTTGTCACGGTTATTAACTATGACTAAACTTGTCACGGTCATGTCCCATGACACGACCGTGACAATTCTAATGAACTTGTCATGGTCAATGACCGTGACACGTCCGTGACAAAAAAATTTGTCTCGCCCCGAATTGTCACGGTCATTGACCTTGACAAGTCCAACTTGTCAAGGTCAATGACCGTGACAATTAGGCAGATTTTGTGTAGTGATGGAAGGGTTCCATCCAGCGATTGGAAGATAGATTGGGAGAAATGGCTAAGGCCAAGAACCCTTTGAAGAGAAGCTTTGTGAAGGGATCTCCTTTCGTACAAGCTATTGTGGATTTTTACACACCTTCAAAGTTTAAAGCTCATGTAGTTACTCCCAAATATGATGGGAAAACTGATCCCGTCCTTCATATTAAGCAGTATCAAGCACCAACTGACATCTATGCCATCCCCGACGAAATGAGATGCAGGGTATTCTTAGGGACAATTACAGGACCTGCTCAGATCTGGTATAACAGTCTTCCTCGGGGGTAGATTTCTAGTTTTCATCAGCTTAACGAGCTATTCATTGATAACTTCCACTTTGAAGCTAAACTAGTAAAGCGAGTAGCTCATTTGCTCAGTGTAAGGCAAAATGTGGGAGAGAGTACCCAAGATTACATCACTCGTTTCAACAAAGAAAAGTTAAAAGTTGTTGATTATGAGGAAAAGATAATCATTACAGCCCTTATGAGTGGGTTTCTCCCCGAGAATATCTACTACACACTTGCTAAAGATCCTCCAAAGATGATGACATGGTTGGTGGCAAAGGCAGCCAAGCAAAACTCAGAAGTAAAGGTTGAAGGTAAAACCAATAAAAAGGAGCACAAAGATCATAAGGACCATAGGGAATCAAAGAAAAAGGGGAATAGGGACCATCTCAAAAGGTACAATAATTATACTCCATTAACAATGGGCATCCACCATGTTTTGGAGGAAATAAAGCACAGTAAGGACGTACATTGGCCTAAAAAGATAAGAACACCTTCTGCCAAAAGGGACAGGTCCAAGTGTTACGTTGGATTTATTTATTTTATCTACTTATCACATAGATGCATGTTTTAGGTTAAAAAGATAAAATTGGGTAAATCGATTTTCCACAATGAAGATTTAAAATTGGCAAAGTTTTTACAATGGTTAATTTGTCTAAAGTTTTAATCTTTAAAATTTGAAAATACAAAAAAGAAGTTTTGGTTTGTTCGGACCATCCTTGCCTAGTGGAACTAACATTCTCAAATTGGTATGAGAGCTAGAAAACTAATTTACCGTGTTTTGATCCCATATTTTTAGGCATGAATTTTAGTGGATTTGATGATATTATAACTCCGATATTTTATGGGTCGAACTAGCATACTGAAAAATGTTAATGAAATTAAAACTTAAGGCTATAGATGAGCGGGGTTTGGTTATCAGTTATTAAAGGGTGGTCTCCATCTGTCACTAGAGAAGGTGAAGCAATTCATTTAAAACTTATAGAATCATGGAGTAAGGTTGAGCATAGGTTAACAAATTTTAATTCTTGAGGTTTAAATGATATGTTTATGACTTGTGAAACATTCAAAGAGGATTGGGACATACACCAATTCACCCATGAAGGAACTAGTGTTGTTAAGGCTTCCAAGCTTCAAAATCTCACCACTCAGTTTGAAACCATTAGGATGTTTGAGAGTGAGTCCTTTGATGACTTCTATGTCAGATTCTCCGACATAGTTAACTTGTCTTTTAACTTGGGAGAGAAAATACTCGATAATCAAGTAATAAAGAAAATCTTAAGCTCATTGCCTAAAAAATTTAATCCTAAAGTGATCGTTTTGAATTCTTTGGGTACTTTAGACTCTACGAAACATGGAGATCTTGTAGGTGACTTACAAACTTATGAGCTTCACATGTTTAACTCTAAGAATGTGACGAAGAAAGAAAATCCCATTTCTTTGAAAGTACGAAAGGAGGAAATGCTTATTTTGAATGATGAGCCTGATATCAAATCCGAGGATATGGCCATGTTGGCAAAGAAATTCAGGAAAATTCTCAAATTCCATAAGCAATCAAAAGATGTGAAAGGGTTTAGAAAAATATACACAACAAGGTTGATCACTTCCCTAAGAATCGAAATTATAATTTCAAAAGGGATGAGTGGTAAAGGTGTTAAGGTTGTGAGGGTTATGGCCATAGGGTAGCTGAGTGCCCAACTAAACTAAGAAATGAGGGCAAAAAACTAATAGCAGTTAATGCCACCCTTAGTGATAGTGATCCAGAAGAGGGATCCAATTCCCCCATTGAGCGTAAATTTATCGCGTTCATGGCTAGTCACATGAGATTTAATAAGAAATTTTCCCATGAAGATATTTCGTTGCACGACACTTCTGAGGCCATAGTTTGTGGATCCTAAGTGAGCGATGGTCAAATGAGTGGAGACGAGATTCGGGATAAAGAATAGGAGGAGGATAGTGAACTCTAAGTTTCCTTCCATGAGTTGTATGTGGAAACTTTGAATGTGAAGAAGACTGAGTTAAAGTTGGATGATAAGTTGAAAGAACGTATCGTAGTGAATGATGATAGTGTTTTGATTGAGTATCCTAGGACACGTGAGAGGACTCTTCGAGAGAAGCTAGATTATGTTGAGGATGAGAGAGATAGTCTTCATGGCTTGATAGAGGCTATAAAAAAGGAGCTTCTTGAGCTTGATAAGCCTAGACGTTTACTCGAGTCAAGGATAGTTGAGCTTGAAGAGAAATTAAGAGATTCGAGTTGTGTCAAATTTAATTTGAAGTCTAGGATGAAAAAGTTGGATAAAATGTTAGGCAGCGTCCAAATCAAATTTGACAAGTGTGGGATAGGCTTCGATGATAAAGATGCTTCTGCTACTAAAGCCAAGACCATGTGCTTGATAGAGTCGACTAAGAATGTTAGGAAAGGTCAATCCTTAGGAAACACCCATCGTTGTGTTTACACTTGCACTCGTTGCGGTAGAGGATAAAAACCCTACTGACAGTAACTGTTGGACCTCCTCCTTGATCTCTAATTCCATATTTGGCTTGTATGTTCTTGTGGATTGCTTCACCGGTATGGCTAAAGGCATAACGTTCAGTTTGTGGCAACTAACCTCTTCTTACAACCCTTCCATCTCAGTGTAATTCCACGCAAAGGCATCCCTGAATTCCCAAATCAACTCAATCAAGGCTTCTCTCTTTACAACACTCAGATCCTTCAAAATGAACATGGGCCTTGCATCTTTTCCATCTTCGTCCAGATTCAACTGCTTCAGCTCTTTCACCTGGGGTTTCGGATGATCCATTATGTAGTTTGGTTCATCAGATACATCGTCCATAAACTCTTGTATATTTGAGTCATCGATGACCATGCACTGCCCTTGCTGGTCTATCAAGAAACACTCATATATCGGGTCAGCCTCTAAACCAGCTTCTTCGGCTACCTACTCACACCCTTATAAAAGGTAGATCACTCTTACATCCTCAGTAATCTTTTTCTTTCACTGTTTGCTCGTCATTGTGATTGCCTTTCTTTTCTTTTCCCTTGAAGATTCAGCCAACCTATTCCCTGAAAATCTGCTCATCACACTCTATCATTGGGCCTCGTGATCTATCGTATCCATTTCGGGCCACATCATGTCTCTAAGTTGCTTCGGCAGATTTTGCTTCCTGGGACTAGATAAGTGAACATATTCCGTTATTACTTTTCCCTTTGTTCCTTCGCCGCCTTGGCCATTCACAGGCCCCATCCTTTCCTTGATATAGGGAACTCTTTCTCCTTCCATTCTTCTTATTAGCACCCTGGAATCTTCCTCCATCTCTGTGTAAAAGGTTGGATCTACCAAAGGATCTTCTTAAGTGGCAAAAGGTTTCTTTATGTCCTATATAATGATCTCATCCCCTTTAACATTTGCCTTTGCACATTGGTGATACGTCGACGGGACCAAACCTTGGTTGTGCATCCATACTCTCCCTATCAGTAGGTGGTAGGAAGTGGTACTTTTAATCACATGGAACTTGATGTGTGAGGTAAGGTTTCCATCACAATCCCCACATTCACGTACCCGATAGACTTGGATGATTGATTATCACAGCCAGAAATCATCAGGGGCATTGGTATTAGTCTTTCCTCCAGAATATTGGCTATCCGGAAGGAACTAATAGGCATGATGTTTATCGATGCACCTCCATCCATTAAGGCCCTTTCAAATCTTACCCCATTGATGCTTGTCGTTACATACATGGGCCTATTGTGTGGGAATCTCAAGCCCCTATCGGTGTCACTAAAAGTTACTTCGGACAAGAACTTTCTCACCAGTCTGGCCATAGACCCTTTCCATCTCAATGAGGGTACCGCATTTTTCCTTGCGATATCTAGAATTTCCTGTGTTATCTCCAAACGGATTTCCTTTGGCATACCCACTTGATCGTAAAACCACGAGAACTTGGGCGATGCCGAAACAGCTTGGTACTCCCAACTTTGGTTTTCCTATTCTCCTTTCAGGTTGTATACCTCCTCCACATCCCTCGTGCTTTCTTCATCATAGGAAATGACCACGTTGGCCATGCCCATTGTGTAATCTTCTAAGACATCTTCAAAGTCTTCTCGTTGGAACTCAAGTTCCCTCGTCTCTCGTTCTGCCTCCTCATCATAGTCAATCACTAGGTTCACCCCGTGCGGTGGTAGAGGGTTAACATTCACGTTGTTCTCTTGAGGGATCTGTAAAGTCCCTGTCTTCATATGCTTGTTGATAATCGTTCTCAACGTGAAACAAGCCTCCGTTAGATGACCCACCTTTCGATGGATCTGATAATACTTAGGATCCTCTCTCATTGTTGCATCTGGATCCACGATGGGGATGCCCTTAGGTTCATACACCGTTCCTCCTTGAACCATGGTATTGTAACAGCTAACAACCTCTTCAACTGCGCAAGGTAGCCGTGGTGGGTCTTCCCTATCTCTCCCAAACTTTATATTATTATCCTTCTTTGGTTATTTGTCTCTTTCACCTCCATTGATGTATCCCGCCCGTAGGGGTTGGCCACGTTCCGCAACGGGTGGCCCTGACTATCTGAACACCAGTGGTACCACAACAGGGTTTGACCGAACCACCAACAATATGTTTCTTGTTGCTTTCAGAAATGCTGTAAAACTCCCTTTGTGAGTTTCATTAATCAGGTGATAGATATACTCCGCGAGCAAACCCTCGCCACATAGTTGTAATAATTTGGAGTCTTTGGCTTCTTCCCTCACATTGAGGGATCTCTCCCTAAATCTTCGAACATAAGCCACCACATCTTCTCTCGACAGTTGCTTATCCCTACCCGACTGCGTTAATGTAAACTCATCTTCTGCCAAAAAGAACTTCCGGACAAATAAAACGTGCATATCTTCCCACATTGAAACACTCTTTGACGCCAAGTGAGAGTACCATGTATAAGCTTTATCGGTTAGGGATTTTGAGAACTCCCTCAATCTGAGTTTCTTATTGTTGCAGTGAGCTCCCAAATGTTCGATCAAACGTTTGATGTTCTCCTTTGGGTTCCCCCCTTTCCCAGTGTATTTATCAAAGATGGGAGGGATGTAGTCCTTTGGGTAAGGCTTATCGTTATACTACTCGGGATAAGGAGTTCGAAAATCATCATATACTGATGTTACCTCGTTGCTCGATTGCGAGGAAGTTTCTATCATCTTCAGCATCTCCTTCTACATTTCTTTCCTCGTATCCTCCAACGCAGATGCTGGTGTTTTCTCAATCGTTGGGGGAATAGCCAGAGGTACCACTGGTGGGACATCCTCTACACCTGGAGTAATCCCCACGGGTGAAACTCCCGTCACACTTGGGGTACCCACTGTTGGAATAGGAGTGGGTACTGTGTTAGAAGGGGCAGTGCCCATTGGGGCTGTGCTTATTGGGGCTACCGGAGCCACTATTGGCGTTGCGAATGAACTGGCATCAAAACCCCCCAACACCGTGGCAGCAACAGGGGTCTGCAGAAACTCATAAAACTTAGTCATGAGGAGGGACACCTGGGCTGGTCCCATCCCAGTGCTCATAGAAGCTTGCCTTATCCCTGGGATGCCCATCGACGTTTGAACTGGAGGTACGTCTACCCGAGTGGACCCATCTCGGGAGACCCCATCCTTATCAACCTTAAGCTCTCTCACAGCTTGCTCTTCTTGGCGTTGAATAGCATCAAAGTCTATAGCATGGTTGACATTATCCTGAGCCATATTTCTAAAAGAATACCTCCCCAGCGGAGTCGCCAAATGTAAGAGGTTAGCTTAGATTAGATAGAGGCATAACCCATTTTGAGTACAGAAATGACAAGTTAACCGAGAACACTCCTGATTAATTACAAGACACACAATAACAACTCAGTGGAGATAAACTCAGTTTGAACTCAAAAATCTCTCGTGTGTGACTCAGGAGATAATAATGAACTTAGAAGTAACTCATTTAGAGGAAAAGAGGAGTAAGCACCCTAAATACGCCTTGGCAGGCAGGCAAACACACTAACCCTCAAAGATCTCTAGTCAGATATTAAAAGCTTCGTAATAAATGACAATGGTGGGTGATTAAAACTATGGTTCACAATCAATCTATCTTTGATGTCTCTTCTCTCTAATAACTCTCTAGTAATAACTCTGAAAGAACAACCTCCTCCCTCAGAAGTGGATGAGGCACATAAATACCCCCCACACACACACACACACACAACCACCAATCCCGAGGTGCCTCAGACTTTACAGCTGTGAAATACATCCCTCATACTTTATGTCACAAATATTAAATATCTGATGGACTAGTCAGCTCCACATCATAAACATTAAATGCCAAGACATGCCGTTTGCCTAACCACTGTGCGTCGGGGGGCTGTCACCACAGAGGTGGCTCACCAACTGTCTGACAGCCCCAAATGCCACAGTGGTTTACTTAAGTGCAGATTTGACATTGCTTAGCTGGATAGTGACATCACCTAAACTAGATGTGACATTAAATAGAAGGGACAAGTGGTTCACATCTCATGACAAGCCTAAAGGTCTTTTGGTGTTTTACCAGGTGTATCTAAGATGGTCAGGACAAGCCCCACCGATGCCTCACTTCTCAATCGTCCAAACCAAGTCCCTCTGAAGTTCCCACAGTAAGGTCATTCGATAGAGCATGAAAGCTCTCCCAGTCCGTGTCAGGACCGGTCTATCGTGAGTACCGTTTGACCTCACACTGAATAATCATTATAATCGTTACAGCGCATAGTCAAAATAAACAAAATATACAACATGACTAAGTAAGACAACAAACCTAAAGGATGATCACTCTCGGCCAGTTTCTTCGCTAGAAGATCTCTCTAGGCTGCCATGCGGAGAAGCCTTGCTTGAGCTTCCACGATGAGCTACCTCGCTTGAGCTGCCACGCTGAGTTGTCTCGCTTGAGCTGCCTCTCTTAAGTTGCCTCGCTGCCTTAATTCCTTGAGTCTGTTGTATTAGTTGGGGGGATTATCTCTAATCTCGCGATTATCTTCGAGCCCCCCCTACACAAATAATATTACGTGAGTTTAATTAATGGATTCCAACAAAGTACCATTATTCTAACACGAATCGAGTTACGTTCTTAATCATAATTGGGTTGCCTTAGATTGATTGTTACAATCAAATCCCAAAATCCTTAATTCTTCATTCTTAGGTGCTCCCTTCTTTTCCTTAGCTGTTAGGATTCCTCTCCAATAGTGTTATGTGTTTTAGGTTTAGTTAATTAGGTTACGATAAACATTAATCCCTAAATTAGGATTAGACCCTAAAATGGCCATAATACAACAAGCCCAAAATAAGCTCCAAATGGTCTAAAAATTGCCCCAACACATATACTAACCCAACGAACCAATATTTAATTATTTTAAACTTAAAATAGACTTTGTAAACATCCCGATAAACAACCTAAAAGGTAATATATTTTATAAATTTATTATCTTATTAAATTAATTTATTAGTCGGTACGCGTATCTTAAATTAAATCTTAATTATTAATTAGTTAAGTGTAACTCGGTATTATAAGAACTTACTTCACGATCAGTGGGACCTAATATCGAGGGAATGGTCCAAACAATGAAATTCTCGACACCTAGTTCCTTACTATTCCATAGTCACCTATAGTAATGAGTCACTTAAATAATTATTTAGTGAATTAAAGTGTGTTCTAAAATTTCTACAAGTTATGCATTCACGTGGCACATAAAATAATCACAAAACATTATTACACATGTAATACACACACACACACACACACACACACATATATATATATATATATATATATATATACAGAAAGTCTCCTGTAAGGACTCCTTATGGTGCAGAGCCCGGTACATACCATTTTTTTAAAATAGTAAAAAAATGAATTTTTTGATGAAACTTCATGGATATGATCTTCATGGTGAGAAGATCATCTCCAATTTTTTTCGTCGAAAAATTCAATAAAAAAACCGTTGAGATGAGGTGATATGTAAAAAAATAGTATAAATACGCATTTTCAACCGTTGAAATGTTGGGTCGGCGCCAGCCACTTTATTGATTGAATTTTTTGGTGAAACTTCATGGATATGATCTTCTCACTATCGAGATCATATCCATGAAGTTTCATCAAAAAATTCAATCAAAAAGTGGGTGAGATGATCGCCAACATTTCAACGGTTGAAAATGCGTATTTATACTATTTTTTTACATATCACCTCATCTCAACGGTTTTTTTATTGAATTTTTCGACAAAAAAAATTGGAGATGATCTTCTCACCATGAAGATCATATCCATGAAGTTTCATCAAAAAAATCATTTTTTTACTATTTTAAAAAAATGGTATGTACCGGGGTCTGCACCATAAGGAGTCCTTACAGGAGAGGGCCTCTATATATATATATATATATATATATATATATAAAAAATAAAGTAGAAAACTTATGTATGTCATAAGCTTAGTTGATGATGTCATCAATATGCATTTTTTCCTGCAATACCCATTTTATCCCTTACAAATTTGGATTCCCCTCTTTTATTACTTCCTAAACTTACACTTTAATTCAAAATTAGGGAATTTTTGTCAAAAACTTGTTCATCAATTTGTCCACTCTCTCACATTACCCCCACACAAACCTCTCATTCTCTACTTCTCTCCCGTTCTCTTTCATGACCAACCCCAAAAAAACCTACCCCAAAAAAACCCTCTCCACACTACATCAGTCGTCGCCGTACCTGCTACTCCTCTCTTCACGCAGTCGTTCGTGGTACGTAAGTTTCAAATATCAACTCTTGGTTTTGATTGGTTTCTATTTTAGGTTTAGTTTTCGATTTTAGGTTTAGTTTTTGATTTTAGGTTTAGTTTCTGATTCAAAATGTATCCACCGTGTTTTTAGTCAAGGTTTACACAATGTTTTTGATGAAATGCCCATGTCATTTTGGTGACATATCACGTGTCATAAGGAAACATCTAATTTAACAGGAAAATTATAATTATTTAAATTATAAAATAATTGTAGAAAAATACAGGGTATTACATTCATCACTCCTTAAACATAGAATTTTATCCTCGAAATTCAACTATGATTTACCTGACTCGAAGATCTAAGGACATCTCACCCGCATGTCGTCCTTTCTCTCCCAGGTAGAATATATTTTACTATGATGTCCCCATTGGACACAGACTAAAGGAAGGACATTCGATCGCAAAGTGTGCTCTCTTCAATCAAGAATATGTTGTGGTGTATCTTTGTAACTTATGGCTGCAACTCAATTCCATCAAGGTCAATGTGCTCGCCTTGTTATATGATAGCATGGGTGTTCTCTCTTGGATATTTTCATAGATACCACGGGGCTACAATGTAGTCTAGGAGTTATGCTTTATTTTATTTCAGCCAATTATGTTATTTTACTCTCATACTTATGTTTTAACTCTTTTGTGCAGATATAGGCTTTTGAGGGTTTAGGTCTCCACCGGGGTACTTTAAGGGAGGTTTGAGGAGGACGCATGGCCCCGTTAGCGGAGGTGGAGGTAGGTGAATCACTGATCCATGGGTACATATCCTTTCCTGGCTTTGTCTTCTGTTTTATTATATTTTTGCTTTACGACTTGATTTGATTTCATTGTCATAATTTACCCTGGGACAGACTGCATGAGCTCTTCTAGTTCCCGGATAGGATTGTTACCTAGACGACATCCCATTTGCTGCTCCGCATGGATGGAGCTACAGTTCTTTACTTCGGGGACAGGGTTTCAAGGCAGTGGCCCTAACATATGCAGTTGGCAATTTTAGAGAGTTACACTTGCTATCTTATAAAGACTAGGCAGCTTACAATTTTAGAGAGTTGGCAATTTTCGATTGGTGAACACCATTTTGATTATGCGACCCTTTACCCCTAGCCGAGTTCATCACAAATAGGCGAATGTCTCTCATTCTTAGGGCTTTAAAATAAACCAAGCTATTCGAGCTAGGATCGTATTTGTTCGGAAAAAAGCTCGTTCGAGACTAGCTCGTAAAATAAATGAGCCAAACTTGAACAAAAATTTAAGCTCCTTATCTTATTGCTCGGCTCGGATTCGGCTCGATCATCGATATCCATATTAAACTAGTGTAAAATAATCAAGCTACTCGAGCTCGGCTCGTATTCGCTTGCTTAGAAGCTCGTTCGAGCTTGGATTATAGGATAAATGGACCGAGCTTGAACATACTTTTAGACTCGTTTACATTTACAAACCAATCTTGAGCAGTCTTAAGCTCCGCTCGGCACCCCTCATTTTCACCCCTAGTCATTCTAACCTCACGCGAGTGTCAGGATTCAAGAGAGGTGCCTCTAGTGGCGGACTCACTCCCACCTTTTGAGGGGCCTTCTACGAGTGATGTAACACGTCGATCCATTATTTTCCTCCTCCCTTCATGATTCGGGTGCCCGACTTATCCCTCTAGTTTTCGTTTGGTTCGTGGTGAAATATTTTTTATCGCGTTAAAAAATAATTCACCTAGATAAAATATGTGTTTGGTTGGGCATTTAACATGGTGAAATAAAATGAATATAATGAAAAGTGAGATGAAACTTTAACCATTTTAAACCATGGGTAAAATGAATAATTTAACAGGGGAAAACAATGGAATTTATCTTATTATTAGACTAACCTTTTTTATTTCCACTCATAACTATCACACATTCATTTCACCCTCTCAATTACACGATCATTAGATACTCATTTAATTTTTTTTTTTAAATTTCAGTTTTTATTTAAAATAAAATAATTTAAATAATTTAAAATTTAAAAATAAATAAAAAATGAAATAGCTATTCCTACACCCTCTATGTCTTCCCCCACACTCTTTTCAATATTTAAATACTAAAAAATCAAAAGACCCTCTATGCATATATGATTTGAACAAATATGATATTTTGCCCAAAAATCTATTACTTTAAAAAAACGTAATATTATGAAAAAAATAAAAACATAATATTTTGAAAATAAAAATCATAATATTCTAGAAATTTAAAATTTTAATATTCTGAAAATATAAAATTATAAAAGTTTTTTTTTCATTTAAAAAACATTATGTTATTTATAAAAATAACATATTATTTTTTATATAAATGGACGTTGATAAAAAAACTGTTTTGTTATTTATTTAAAAAAATGGACATTCTTTTTATCATTTCTATTTAAAAACTGCTTCTTTTATTTATTTAAAAAAATTATTTTATTATTTATTTTTTCAGTTAAAAACGGTTTCTTTTACTATTTTAAAAATAATCTTTTTACTATATAAAAAAAATGGTCCGCGCCAGCGGTATGTATAGGCAGTCCGACCACTTATACATACCGCTGACGTGGACCAACATATTAGAAAAAATGTTTCGCGCCAGCGGTATGTATAGATGGTCGGACCGCCTATACGTACCGCTGCCGCGGACAATATTTTTTCAAAATTGTAAAAAGATTATTTTTAATATAGTACAAAAAAACAGTTTTAACCAAAAATAAAATTTGTAAATAAAAAAAACACACTTTTTAAGAAAACAATTTCTTAATAAAAACAAATTTTACGTTTTATAAACAGTTTTTTTTATTTATTTATAAAAAACAGTTTTTTTTATTGAAAATATAATATTTTGTTTTTATCAAATGTATTTATTTTAGTTGGAGGTGAAAAAATTGGACATTTAGATTTTATAAATTTAAGAGCACAATGGTCATTTATTATTCAAAGGGCGTAGGGGAACATATGGAGGGTGTGGGCATAGTTATTCCCATAAATAAATAAATAAATAAATAAATATATATATATATATATATATATATATATATATATATATATATATATATATATATTTGTGCATGGTAATGTGTTCGGAATTTTTTTACTAATTGGGACGGTTTCATAGTTAAGAACTGTTTTTTTTTTTAAATTCTTTTAATTGGAACAGTTTTTTTTCATAGTTGGGACTCTTTTTTTAATTGGGACTGGGTTTTTTTTTAAATTAGGGCAATTTTTTTCAATGTTGAAAACTTTTTTTTTAATTGGAACTGTTTTTTCTTTGTTGAGAACTATTTTTTTAATTGTGGACTACTATTTTTATAGTTGGCTCTTTTTTTTTAATTGTGATTGTTTTTTAGAAATGACAGTTTTTTTTCATTGTTGGAAACTTTTTTTTTTAAATTGGGACTGTTTTCTTTTTTAATTAAGACTTTTTTTTAATTGGTACTGTTTTTTTACTTATTTGTCTTGTGTAGCCAAATATGACTAGTTGTCTGTGTGGGGGAGGGGGGATTGTGTCAACTTTGAGTAATGGCCATTGACACTTGTGTGATGAAAATCAAAATAGTTATGTGCATTTGAAGTATGGGGGTAATATGATCATTTTATTTTTTCACAATATTCATCTTGACCATCCCAACAACAAATGGTGAAAAAGCTAAAATTTTCACCTAGTGAAAACTCGACCATCCAAACGGAGATGGTGGAAACAAAATCATCAAGCTAATAATTCACCTTTTACTTTTAACACGGTGAAAAGTATTTCACCATGAACCAAACGGACCATTAGTATGAGGGTTTTTTCAACCCTTATAGCCTCTGTACATGTTGCCTGAAGGAGTCGAGGTGTGCCAGAGTATATTGATTTATATTCTGCACTCATTTATGTCTTCTTTATATTCCACTTGTCTTTCTCCCACACGATTTTACCGTGCCTTGCATTGTTCTAAAGGATTTATTTCACTCCATGGGTTCATACTTGGCCTTCATTTGCAAGACGACAATAATCGAGCACGGTCTACCTCATGGTTGAGGAGGCTTTGGGGTTCTTTCCATAGGTAACCTCCATGATTTCGACTAGTGTGTTCATGGTCCAGGTCTCCTCGGTCCCCATGATTTCTAGGGGAGACCTTGTGATCTGTGAGGGCATATGGGTAGTGCAATGCCAGTGTCAAATTGAGCGATGACGACGATGATGAGGTTGTGACGATTCATCATATATCAAACACGGAGGATCATCCGATTGAGGTGGAAGATTTTAGGATATGTGTATTTTCCTTTTTTATTATATTTTTTTATTTTGAGGATATAAAATGATTTTTACTTTATTTCCTGGGAGGGCATTTTGAAATAATAATATTTATATATAGGGAAATGAATATATTTTTTAAATGTGATATTTATTTATTGCTTTCACTTTTAATTTTCTAATTGTATATAAAAAGTGTAAATGAGATAAAAATAAGACCAAGGAGAAAAATACCTTTTAAAGGACTCAAACATTCCTAACACTTTCCTATTTTCTTGTATTGGGGCAGAAGAATGCATTTATGCATTGGATGCATGCAAGAAATGGACTGCATAATCTGTATGTGACAGTCAATTTTGATTAGTCCTAGGATATTGTTTGGAGGATTGATCAGTCCTGACCATCTCTCTTGGTCCTTCTTACAAATAGGGAATGACTTTGGACTCGTAAGATCACACCTTCAATTTATTTATCTTCTAGTTGTTGGAAAATTGGAGCTGTCCAGAATTTTCTGGACACAATTTTGAGCAACTTCCTGGACAGAATTTTGAGCAATTTTGAGCTCAAATTTAGGTGGGACCGACACTACGAAAATTGTGGGACCATATACGAACGCGTTCACCTCCACAAGGAGATTGGCGTAGTATATTCATATGTCCAATTTCAATAAGTTATGAGTGATAAATATGTCCCCAAAGTGACTCACAAAGCAATGAAAGTTAATGAATTGGGTATGTTTTAACTCTTGTCCCACATTGGAAGAGTAGTGAAAAGTTGATGAGTTAATAACACCCCAAGTATGGACTAAGGCGTGGATTCCTTGGGGTATCCCAACTCTTTGAAGGGGAGATGACTTACATTATGCATGTGTTGGGCTTGGGCCAAAAGCCTACACGCGCGCTTGCGCGCCCGGCTTGGGCTTGGGCATATAAAATTCTCCTACATTTTTTGGCCGAATTAATTAAACTTTCTGGTCTTTTATTAATTAATTACGAAATTAATTAATAATTAATTAATGTTTGACAGTTAATGCCAAAGGTCAACAGCTAACAAATTAACTGTGTTGACTGTTCCAACAGTCAACACAAAAGCTATAAATACAAACCTTTCCCTCTTGTTTTAACTACTGAAAAATTAACCCTCCAGTAACTACTGAAAAATGTGTTTTCTTCATTTCTGCATATCATATCACTGTTCTGGTTGAGTATAAACACAGATTTGTGTTCGTTGGAATTAATTATTGTTGTGCTACATAATTAATTCAGGAAATTCGTTCTATCTTGGGAGGCAATTATTCAATAACTTTTGAGCACGTTAGAGGGAATAAATTTGCATTAAGGAGACTGTTCTTCAGGGCTCGGATTTATCTTTAATTCTGTTATTATTTCTACAAATTCAAGTAAGTGTTAATTTCTGTAATTATGCTTTATTTCTGTAATTATATTATAGTTTATAATTCTATACAATTATTTTTAATAAATAGTAGACATAACAATCTTAAGGCAAATTTATTTGTTCCAGTGTTTTGTAGTGTACATAAATTTTTTTATTACAGAAATTTATTTGTTGAAAATAAATCTGTTTTGACAGAAAAATTGAACTAAATTATTGTTGTATTCCAGAAATTAATAAAACAGTTTTGGTACAGAAATTAATTTTTATACTGTTAGAATATTCTGTTTTAGGAAATACTTTAATTGTAAATTTTTATTAAAATCTGTTTATGTAAAAAAAATTAATCTTTAAATTATAATTCTGTTTTGTACGGAATTCTTTTTATTATTAAAAATTAATGTGACACAGATTTTATTGTGTATAAACTTTTGTTTATATTATAGTTTAATTCTGAATTTTATTTGTAATTATTTTGGAATTCATTTATTGTGAATTATATTTGGAGGAAATTGGTGCACAAAATTTTGTATTCTATTTTGATTAATTCATTATATATGAATTTTATCATTGATAAAAATTCTGTTTTTGTAACAGAAATGGAATCGCAAAGTACGAACACTATTCCTGCTAATGTGACTGTCACCAACACAAATGTGACTGCACCCGTATCTATGCCACACGGGGAGAAACTGAAAAAGTTCAATGGTACTGACTTCAAACGTTCGCAAGTACAAATATATTTCTATCTCACTACTTGCCAACTTGGTAGGTTTGTATATGAAGATTGTCCCTATATTCAAGAGGGAGATGACTGTGAAAAGGTTGCTGATGTCGATGCTTGGAAGCATTCAGACTACCTATGCCGGAATTATATTCTGGCCTACTTGTACAAGACATTGTATCATATCTACTGCACGATCAAGACATCCAAGGAATTGTGGAATTCTATGGAAAAGAAGTACAAAACTGCAGATGCTCGGATGAAGAAATTTATCGTCGGGCGTTTTCTGGACTTCAAAATGGTTTATTCTAAATCTGTGATCTCGTAAGTGCAAGAACTCCAAGTGATCCTCCACGACATTCATGCTGAAGGAATGTCACTTAGTGAAACTTTCCAAGTTGCTATAATTATTGAAAAGTTGCCACCATCTTGGACTTTATTCAAAAATTATCTCAAGCACAAGTGAAAGGAGATGAATGTGGAGGAGTTGGTGGTCAGGCTGAGAATCGAAGAAGATAACCGTGAGCCTCAAAAGAAAAGTGGGAAGAATCCAATGAAAACAAAGGTCCATGTTGTTGAAGGTCCAAAGAAGAACAAACGAATGTATGATGGGGAAGGCACTTCCAAACAGAATAAGAAGAAGTTCAAAGGCAAATGCTACAACTGTGTTAAACCTGGACACCGCTCAAGTGAGTGTCGTAAGCCTAAGAGGCAAAATCGAAACAATCCTCAAGCAAATGTAACTGAGGGTGAGAATATCGCCAATGATTTGGCGGATATGAATCTTTCTGCCGTGGTCTCTGAATGTAACTTGGTTGGAAATACCAAGGAATGGTGGGTGGACACTGGAGCCACACGACACATTTGTGTAAACAAATGGATGTTCACCACCTATAAGCCTTTGGAAAATGAGTAGAACCTCTTTATGGGAAATTCTTCCACTTCTAAGGTGGTGGGACAAGGAAAGATTGCTTTAAAAATGACTTCTAGAAAGGAACTTACTCTCAACAATGTTCTTCACGTGCTTGATATCCGAAAGAATCTAATTTCTGGATCTCTCATAACTAAAAATGGTTTCAAGCTTGTGTTTGTGTCTGATCGCTTTGTGTTATCAAAGAATGACATGTATGTAGGAAATGGCTACCTAAATGAGGGGCTCTTTAAAATCAATGTTCTTACTGTAAACCCAAAAACATCTGTTTTAATGAATGAAATTTCTAGTTCTTCTTACTTGATTGAGTCATCTAATATTTGGCATGCTAGATTAGGACATGTTAATTTTGATACATTGCGTAGATTAATTAACTTGAAATTTTTGCCAAAATTTAATATTGATAAAAATCATAAATGTGAAATTTGTATGGAATCTAAATTATCTAGATTACCTTTCCATTCTATTGAAAGGATAACTGGAACTTTAGATTTAATTCACACCGATATTTGTGATTTAAAATTTGTTCAAACTAGAGGTGGGAAAAAGTATTTTATTAATTTTATTGACGATTGCACAAAATATTGTTATGTATATTTGTTACATAGTAAAGATGAGGCTATTAATGCATTTAAACAATATAAGAATGAAGTTGAGAATCAATTAAGCAAAACGATAAAGGCTATTATGAGTGATAAAGGAGGTGAATATCAATATCCATTTGAGGAATTTTGTTCTGAAAATGGGATTATTCATCAAACAACCGCTCCTTATTCTCCTCAATCGAATGGTGTTGTTGAACGTAAAAACCGTACTTTGAAAGAGATGATGAACTCAATGTTATTAAGTTCAGGAGCTCCACAAAATTTGTGGGGGGAAGCCTTACTTTCTGCTAATTACATTCTCAATAAAGTACCTCACAAGAAGACTCATAAGACACCTTATGAATTATGGAAAGGTCGAAGACCTTCCTATAAATATTTACGAGTGTGGGGGTGCTTAGACAAAGTGATGGTTCCTAAACCTAAAAAGGTAAGAATAGGGCCCAAAACTGTGGATTGTGTATTCATCGGTTATGCTACTAATAGCAGTGCATATCGATTTCTAGTTTGTAAATTTGAGATTTCAGATATTCATGTAAATACGGTTATTGAATCGAGGGACACTTCATTTTTTGAAAATGAATTCCCGTATAACATGACCCAAGAATCTGGTCCTTTTAAAAGGACAAATCAAGATACTACAAGTGGTACTCATCAACCTATTGAATCAATAGATGATGAACCAAGACGTAGTAAAAGAGCAAAAACCTCGACTTCTTTCGGTCTGGATTTTCTAACATATTTGCTAGAAAATGAACCTCAATCGTATAAAGAAGCCATATCCTTACCCGATGCTTCCAATTGGAAAAAAGCAATTAATAGTGAAATTTAATCCATATTACAAAATCATACATAGGAACTAATGGATCTTCTACCAGGTTCAAAACCGTTAGGTTATAAATGGATCTTCAAAAAGAAGTTGAAGGCCGATGGATCAATTGATAAATATAAATCTAGACTTGTAGCTAAAGGCTATAGGCAAAAGGAAGGGTTGGATTACTTCTACACATATTCACCGGTAACAAGAATAACGTCCATTCGGATGTTAATAGCAATAGATGTTATTAATGGACTTGAAATACATCAAATGGATGTAAAAACCGCATTCTTAAATGGTGAACTAGACGAGGAAATTTATATGGAGCAACCTGAAGGGTTCAAAGCTCCCGGACAAGAAGGAAAAGTATATAAGCTTGTTAAATCACTATATGGATTAAAACAAGCACCTAAACAATGGCATGAAAAATTTGATAATGCAATGTTATCAAATGGTTTCAAAATTAATGAATGCGATAAATGTGTTTACTTTAAATACATTCAAAATGGATATGTCATTGTATGCCTCTATGTTAATGATATGCTTATCATGGGAAGTAACTTGGAAATTGTTAAAACTACAAAACTAATGTTGAGTAGTACATTTGACATGAAAGATTTGGGAATCGCCGATGTTATATTAGGAATTAAAATTTATAGAACATCGGATGGACTTATATGTGACAACCCGCCTACTAAAATAATAGGTGGCCAGCCCAATACTCTAATAATCACAAGAATCATAGATGGTTCATTCTCAGCATCACTGTCGATTAAAATAATAGTATGAGATAATCACCAATCATTTTAGGAAATGGACTGTCAAATTTAAAATTTTGAATATAAAGGAAAAAACACTTAGACAATCCCATTTGCAAAAACGGTGGATATCAAAATCAATGGATAAAGAGTGACAATATATAAATAAATAATCACCGAATAAGCTGTCGGTGAAGAGACCAATACAATTGGCTACACCGAGTATTACACATTAAATATTACAATATAATAAATTAGTGCAATGCTTTTGGGCCACACGCCCGAATAAATAAACTGAACATAACTAAAGTACAATGGAAGGAAGCGTCTAATACAAATAACCTACAACATCCGCAATATGTTGTAGCTCCGTGACAACCGGAATGGAAATGTAAATACGGGTGTCCATGCGGTAGAGCACCTGTATGGCAAGTAGTATGTGCAGAAACAAAGAAATATAGACGGGTCAGGGCCCGGTTTGATATGATTCCCAGGTGGCTAAAATGCATGACAGTTAAGTGCGTAAATCTCTCGCAATTAACAATATATTTCTCACCTCTCAAATCTAAAAGTAACCTAGCACAATATCCTGATGATGCTCTAGTTAACCCAAAGTACTAAGGGATAAATTTTCCCCATTTTCAACACTATGCCCTATTCGTGCGTGGGGTGTCTCGCAAAGCGAAATTCAAATAAGGAACCCCCCCGATACACTACTACTTAGGCAAGGTTGATCATCGAGATCCAGTAGACCCTAAGTACAATATTGATGAATATAATCATCTAATTTAATTTCCTTTAACATAGTGCTAAGGGCTAAGCTTATCCCTAGTCTCAACACTATGCCTTATTCATGCGTGGGGTGTCTCGCAAAGCGAAATCCAAACAAGGAACCCCCCTGATACACTACTACTTAGGCAAGGTTGATCATCGAGATCCATTAGACTCTCAGCACAGAATTAATAAATACATAAATGGGAAACCATCTACAGCTACTCAAAGAAACATAACTAAATCCATTCACCATCTAAAAGCATAATTCACATTTATTTCTTTAGGAATATATATAAAGGGTACAACATTTTATCAAATGTTTACCAATTCTCATTTCAACAATTTCTTTACCAATTTTATTTCCTTTCTTCCATCCAGGGAAATACATTTTTAAAGCAAGTTTTATTAACATAAAAATTCTTTATCCTTTTTCATAAAATCCCACTTCCCTTCTTCCATCCAGGAAGTATAATCAAAAGTCATTTTTGTTATCATAAAAATACTTTTGTGTACCATATGCTTCCATCTCCCTTCTTCCATCCGGGAAATGTATCCGAAGCCAAACCATATATCCCATTTCCCTTCTTCCATCCGGGAAATGTAATTAAAGCCAATTCATTATCATGGATTGCTTTAAATTTATCTAAGACCATCCCTCCAAGTTTCCCCACTGGACGCGCCACTAAACGGCTATCATCTTCCAGGGCCCATCAAACAAGACAACCTGGGAACCTAACAAACGTCGGGAAGCGGCCATATGCCTGCGGGAAAGTCAAGACCACACCCAGAATCTCCTAACCAGCGCAGTATAATAAACGCCCATATGGCCTAGGACTATATCCACCCTGCATTCATTAGTCAGGGGGCATCACCATACGCACGCAACTTCCCTTATGATAGCGATTTAGGGAGGTGTGTAATCATAAATTAACATTTATGAAAAACATTACTTTTTCCTTTTGAAAACATTCACTTTTACATTTTCAAAATCATTTGTACCTATTCCTTTTAGTACTACATATTAGCATGTGTCTTTCTTATTCTTAGTGTCATATTTTATTAATGACCTAAGACCCGGCGTGCCATAAATCTCAAACTAGTCTCCAAGAGTTCATACAATTTCATAAACCCTCAAAGTGAGTCTCCCTCAAGGAGTAACTCCCAAAAGTCTCATCAATAACATTTTATCTCCAGTGTGTTTTTGGGTTAATCTCCTAAATCATACGGACATTAACCTAAGCAATTAGCCCTCGAGGTAAGCCTAAATATCCCAATTAATCTTAGGAGATTAGTCTACCCAAAACCCACCCTCTAGGACTTTTAATTACTTCCCAAAGGAAGGTCCCTAAACCTTGGACCTAAAAGAAAGAAGGGCTAAAAAATCAAACTAGGAAAAATCTCACAAAATCAGGGGAACCGAATCGATTCACCTAAAAGCCGAATCGATTCGGTGAGCGAAACCTGACATTCTGTAATAGCCGAATCGATTCGGTCCCAATCCGAATCGATTCGGTTTGCCCAGACCTGTTTCCTTCCCCTTATCCGAATCGATTCGCCCATAAGGCCGAATCGATTCGGTCCTGCAAATTGGCCCAGTTAGGGCTACGGGTTGGATGAACCCTAAAATCCCAAAAATCCCAAATCTTTGATTTCTCCCAACATCAACCACAACAATTGTTCCCAAATCATTTCGACACAACATGTAACTAATTATTTCTCCTCAAATCAAATTAAAACACAAGATTAAGGGTTCAATCATCAAAATCAACAAATACCCATAAATGGTTTAAACCTCCAAAAACCTAACTATACATGCAATTTATCACATTAAATCAACATCTAGCAAGTAAGAAACTTGCCTCGAGGTTGTAGTCTCGGATCCTCCTCCGGTAGCAATGAAATTCGGCCTCAAAACTCCATTTTCTCTCTTTTCTCCCATTTCTCCCAAGCTCTCTCTTCTCTCTATCTCTCCTTTGGCTTCCAACACAAATGAAGAAAGAAAAAGGGGTGGGGGAACTTAAACGGGTCTTAAAACATAAATGCCCTCTTTTTTATTGCCAATACACCATTAAAATGACTCGTAACCACATAATTGAGTCATAACACCCTAAAAGTGCCCAAAACTTAAAAAATACAACTTAGCACTTATTTCGACTATCTCGACTATTCTAAAAACAATCGCACCCCCTATTTTGGCATTCTAGAAAACGTGAACAAATTTTATGTTCTAAATTCATTTTACTTCATTAATTAGGCTCTAATTTAATTATGAGTCACAACCGTCGTTTTACATATAACGACGCAATATATCACAATATAATGCTATTTACCTTCTCATAACGGTAAATAAACAAAAACATAGTAAATATTATCCCTAAATCTCACGAAAAATAATATTTACTCCAACATCCCTTATTTTATAAAATTAGCCCATCAGGCAAAATATTATAAAATATTCGCTCAAAATCCTGAGTTGTTACATTATATTATCTCAATCTCTTTACATAGATAAAGTACTTGAAAAATTCAAGAAGTATGATATTAGTCCTACCAAGACACCTGTAGATGTAAATTTACATCTAGCAAGAAATAATGGTGAAAGCATATCTCAACTAGAATATTCTCGTATTATCGGGAGTTTAATGTATATCATAAACTATACGCGACCGAACATAACATACTCAATAAGTAAGCTAAGTCGATTTACGAGTAATCCAGGAAGAGATCACTGGAAAGCAATATTGAGAGTTTTGGGTTATTTAAAATATACTCAAAACTATGGACTGCACTACTCAAAATATCCAGTTGTTCTTGAAGGAAATTGCGATGCAAATTGGATATTCGATACAAAAGACTCTAAGTCTACGAATGGGTATGTGTTTACCCTTAGAGGTGCATCCGTATCTTGGAAATCCTCAAAACAAACGTGCATTGCTAGATCGACAATGGAATATGAATTCATTGCACAAGACAAAGTTGGAGAAGAAGCTGAATGGCTTCGAAATTTCTTAGAGGATGTTCCAAATTGGTCTAAACATGTGCCCGCAATTTGTATACATTGCGATAGTCAATCAGCGATTGGAAGGGCACAAAATCACATGTATAACGGAAAGTCACGACATATTCGTCGTCGACACAATACCGTTAGACAAATTCTCTCAAATGGAATTATCCCAATTGATTATGTAAAGTCAAAAGATAATATATCGGATCCACTAACAAAAGGTTTAAACCGAGAGCAAGTTGAAAGATCATCGAGAGGAATGGGTCTAAAGCCTATAAATAAATAAGAATCAATATAGTGGCAACCCAACCTAGCTGACTGGAGATCCCAAAATCTAGGTTCAATGGGCAAACTGAACTACGTTGTATTCAGTAAGCACTGGAGGATATTCAATCCTACCCATTCCAAAGATGAGATAGTGCACATCTGCCGCGAAATTAGGATAAGTTATGCTTTTAATGACATCTATATCTTAGTACGTCTAAGTGGGGTATTGCAGGATACTCTTTATGGAAGTCACCTACGTGAGTAAGAAGGGGGCCACTTCTATGAGAATAATGAAAGGCATATTCTCTAAAATACTCACGGAACTAAGTGGTATTCATGGCCAAAATGAACACAAACGTGAGAACCAACTGTGTTGAAGAATTGTTGTGTGAATATTGTTGTCTAGGTTTACAAAAATGATTGTCGGTTCAAGGACGTGAAGTCTACTGATTAACCAAGTAAACTCGATAATATATCACTAAGGAAAGTTCAAGGCCACTAGGCTACTTCTCCCGATGCAATAAGTCTTCAGTTTTACTCAACCTGTGTCTGCATCTGCATTAGCATCTGTTCTGTTTTATTTATAGCGATATATCATTCAAGTGGGGGATTGTTGGAAAATTGGAGTTGTCCAGAATTTTCTGGACATAATTTTGAGCAACTTTGAGCTCAAATTTAGGTGGGACCCGCACTACAAAAATTATGGAACCAAATACGAACGCGATCACCTCCACAAGGAGATTAACGTAGTATATTCATATGTCCAATTTTAATAAGTTATGAATGATAAATATGTCCCCAAAGTGACTCACAAAGCAATGAAAGTTAATGAATTGGGTAATTTTTAACTCTTGTCCCACATTGGAAGAGTAGTGGAAAGTTGATGAGTTAATAACACCCCAAGTATGGACTAAGGCTTGGATGCCTTGGGGTATCCCAACTCTTTGAAGGGGAGATGGACTACACTATGCATGTGTTGGGCTTGGGCCAAAAGCCCACACGCGCGAGCCGTCCGTCCGGCTCTGGTTCGGGCTCGGGCTAATTAATTAACTGTTTGACAGTTAATGTCAAAGGTCAACAGTTAACAAATTAAGTGTTATTGACAATTAATTTTGATTGACTGTTCCAACAATCAACACAAAAGCTATAAATACAAACCTTTCCCTCCTGTTTTAACTACTGAAAAATTAACCCTCCAGTAAAATTCCGAAAATGTGTTTTCTTCATTTCTGCATATCATATCACTGTTCTGGTTGAGTATAAACACGGATTTGTGTTCGTTGTGATTAATTATTATTGTGCTACATAATTAATTCAGGAAATCCGTTCTATCTTGGTAGGCAATTATTCAATAACCTTTGAGCACGTTGGAGGGAATAAATTTGCCTTAAGGAGACTGTTCTTCAGGGCTCGGATTTATATTTAATTCTGTTATTATTTCTGCAAATTCAAGTAAGTGTTAATTTCTATAATTCCGCTTTATTTTTGTAAATATATTATAATTTATAATTATATACAATTATTTTTAATAAATAGTAGACATAACACTAGTCATATAAAAAAAACTTCTTATCTCCTTCCTTTTTCTTTTGAAATGGTCGTCCCAACGTATGGTCTTTAAGTTGCCTTAAATCGATAAGTCGAGTCTTTTATTCATAGTTTTGACGATTATTCGTTTCTCGGTTTGGAGCGTTATGGTCTGATGCCTCAATTATCATAGTGGCTCATCACGATAGACTGGAATTTCTCGACGGTTGTGTTACATTTCTGGATTCTAAAAGATCATATTTTTTTGCTTTTCTTTAGAGGAGGTATATCTGACTTTTGAAGACTACTATGGTTTGACCAGATATTCTCTTGATCATAGTATAGAAAAACCTTACCTCCGTCGAGGGGTATTTCAATTATGTCAACTCCCACATTTACTAGTTCCTTACGTGGCAGTGGATTGCATTATCTCGTTTGTCCATGGTGTTTTTCCCTTATATTCGACCCTGCTCCCTTATGTTTCA
Organism: Sambucus nigra; assembly: GCA_949130495.1. Lineage (NCBI taxonomy): Eukaryota > Viridiplantae > Streptophyta > Magnoliopsida > Dipsacales > Adoxaceae > Sambucus > Sambucus nigra. The sequence goes on along the minus strand of OX422218.1, from coordinate 487,422,645 downwards.
TGTTCTTTTATCTCCCTCGACATCTAATGTGCCAATATAGTAGGCGGCAGAAGGTTCCTCCTCATATAGGTTTGCGATATTATGTAAAGCCTCTTTCCCTCTGTGAAAAACTCTAGTGCTAAGGTTATGGACAAATTTTAATTTTTTAATTAAAATTACTGAATAAACAATTAAACTGATTTTATCATGAACCAATTTAAACCAAATTTTATGTAAACAAATTACGAATTTTATCTTTCCCTAATCATGCATCTAGGTAATATGTGAAGGAATAAAATAAAGCAATAAACCAAAACACAATGCAGCGATATACGAGAAAAATTTAAAACGAAAAAAACCTCGGAAGACCTAGCCATAGAAATCCACTATGATATAGGTATCATCACACTACACCAAAAAGGCCAAATTGGCACCCTTTAGTCGGGTCAGACTTGTCACGATCATTGACCGTGACAAAAAAAACACGTATTTTTTGTCACAGTCATGATAAAAAAAACACGCGTTTTTTGTCACGGTCAATGACCGTGAAAAGTCTTATAATATTGTCACGGTCAAAGACCGTGACATGTCCGTGATAAATTTAGCAGCAAAAAAACATTTCCCCTCCTTTTTTTCTCACCGCTTTGTTTCCCTCCACCTTCTCTCTCTCTACGCGCTGCTCTCTCTCTCTCTCTTCCATTTATATATATGTGTGTGTGTATATATATATATATATATATGTGTGTGTGTGTGTGTGTGTGTGTGTGTGTGTGTGGTGGGTGGGGACTGGGGCTGGGGCTGTGGAGGGGAGGGGAGGGGGTGTAAGTGTGGTGGGGGGTGGGGAGGGGGGTTGTGTGTGTGTGTGGTGGGGGAAGGGGGTGGGGGGTTGCGTGTGTGTGTGTATGTGCGTGTTTGCGGGAGGGGGAAATGATGCGGAGGTGTGACAGGGTTGGGGTTGCGTGCGTGTGTGTGGGGAGGGGGGAGGGGGGTGGGGGTGGGGCAAGGGGAAATGGGGCGGGGTGGGGCTTGTTAATTTTTTTATTAAATTTTGATTGGTTTATTAGACATTTTCCCTCATATGCAAGTAGTGTCCCTTGTAAACGAATTGATTGACTATTACTTTTTTTAGTAAATTAATATATGAAAGTAGGATTGCCCCTCATTATAAATTACTAAATTAATAATTGTTTACTTTAATTGATGAAAAGAATTAATTGAGTAAATGAATTAGAAGGAGTACAGGATACACATTTGTTGTTGCCATTCCGGTTGGATTATAGTGGATCGATGTTGGGTTGGTTAATTTTAAAAGTGGCATAACCACTGGATTATTGTCCATATGGGGGTGGGATTTTTCAACTTTTTTTGAAAATTACTTTGTATAACGAACAATATATATATACTTGAAATTACATATACTGCGCATAGATACTAGCCTTCTAGTTCTTATGCGTACACATTCAATAGCCCTTAGACCCGTTTGAGAGTCATTACCCCTGTAATGAGATCTCTCGAATTGTCCCGTTTGGACAGTTTGGGACTGCATAATTTCTGTATAATAATATTCTTAGTGGCTTAAAATTGTTACTTTTGGAGGAAGTTCTGCAGTCGTATCCTAATGTTCTCTGGGTACATAATAGATTGACAAGTGTGACTGTTATTTCAGTTGATCAATTGAAATAACACTCACACTTGTCAATCTACGTCGTGTACTTGGAGAACTACGGGGATATTCTGCCGAATTTTTCTCAAATCGTAACAATGTGCATGATATGCTAAGTAGATTACAGAAATATGCGGTCTTGAATGGGATAGGACCACCCACCCTTTAGAGGATATGGAGGAAATAGAAATTTCTATTATAAATTGAAATTAAATTTGAAATTTAAGAATCGAAGACATAATTAAATAAAACATACTATAAATCTAAGTTTTGTTTATACTAATCCATGAATATATGCTTCTTACCTTTCATAGGTGATTAGTTGTGGTAGCTGTGATGGGATATCCGAAATACAAAGAGTGGATAGGTGAGACAAATAGAATGGGGGATGTGTTTCACAGAGGTGCTAATGAATTTGTGAAATACGCAAAGATATGTCATAATGATGACGAGTTTCTGTGTCCGTGTGCTAGGTGTAAGAATGGTAAGGTGTTTGAGTGGAAAACAGTTGAACTACATTTGTTAAGATCGGGTATGCAAGATAGTTATCGATTTTGGAGTTTTCACAGTGAATTAAAAGTTCCTTTTGTCCCCGAACAACCTTCACAACAACCTTCAACAAGTAGGATAGATGTAGAGGGGGACGACGTAGATCATAATATGTTAGAGGATTTAGTTGATGATGCGTACGGAGTTTATGAAGCAGAGGAGAATGAGGTTACTGATGATGTACAAGGTTCAAGTGCTTGTGAAGATATCACGATAAACCTTGACGATTGATAAACACCCAAAAGTGTCTATTTTATACCCTAAATAAAAGCATTTTAGTCACTCGTTTTAATTAAAATTGGCCTTGTGTTCGTATTTTATCAATTTGCAGGTCAATACACCGTCGCAGTGTTAAATGATGCTAAATCCAGTCAATTGCGATGCAGAAGCGGTTAAAATCATGCAACGAAGAAATCAAAGTGATCGCAGAGCTTACCCGATGTGTTCTGATGCCCCGAACCAGTCCCGTAAACCAAACCTAAACCTACATTGAGCCCAGACCACTCCCCAACTCCGTGTGTGTTGAATTTGTACCTTTATTATTTTTCTAGATTTTTATTTTTAGTCATTTTATTTTTAGGATTTATTTAGATTTATTTAGAATTTTTAGGATTTATTTTCTATTTTTCTAATTCTTTATTTTGATTTTGATTTTGATTTTTATTAGTTTTCAATTTGTAATCTTTATTTAATTTTATTTTTCGTAGGATTAGTTTTTAGGAATTTATTTTATTTAGTTTTTAATTTTAATTTATTTAGTTAGGATTTTTTATTTTTTTAGTTTTTATAGAGTTTTATTTATTTATTATTATTTTTTTTAGTCTCTTAGTAATGAATTAGATTTTTATTTTTTATTTTTTATTTTTTATTTTAGTTCTAGTTTTATTTTTTTAGTGTCATTTTTTTACGGGTACAAATTAAACACACATTAATTATTCCATACACACTCACACACCCTAACATTCTATACCCTCACCCTCACCTAACTTCCTACACCAACACACACACAAACCCTCCCACTTCTTCTTCAACCTCTAACATTCTCTCTCCTCTCTCTCACAATCACCTACACCACAAACCCACCATAACCAAACATACACACACTCTTCTCTCTTCTTTCTCCTTTCACCTCAACCTCCATCACAATGAAACCCCAACCCCCATGGCAACTCTCCCTAAACCAATACCCACCGACGACATTCCGGGGAGAAAACCCGCCTCCAACCGCTAGTGACCCCCAGCACCTCCGGACAGCCTCCAACCCTGCCGCTGCCCGGCTACCAATCCCTTACCCCCTCCGGCGACCTCCTATCGGAGCCAGCCTCATCCACCTCCGGCCGAAACCCAAGCCCACCTGCCCGATCGGAAATTGTGCAACCCACCTGAGCAGCGCCAGAGCTATCGAAACCCAAACCCGAGCCCACCTCCGGTGAACCCAACCGACCCAAACCCGTCGCCTACCAGACCAAACTTCAACCCGTGCCATCCTAAAATCGTGAATCTCCAGCCTTATCTCTTCCATAAAAATAGGAGAAATACCAATTCTCTCACCTGCCAAATAAAATACCCACATGCTTTTCCAAATAAGAGATAGGCTTAAATCCCCAAAAAATCTCACCAACAAACGTGGGTTATTATTTAAAAGAGAGGGCAGCTCATATATAAAAAGGTACTCTCAGATACAGAAGGAAGGAGACGCATAGAGAAAACAAAGTGGGTATATTATGTACAGTTTAGGGTCGTAAATAATTTCAGAAAAATATAAAAAAATTAGTTTAGTTTTAGAATAAATTTTTAGGTTTCTTTTTTATTATTTTTGGTGTAATCAAGTACTGGATTTGTGAGAAGATTGAGACGCGTCTTCGTACACAGTTGACATAAGAAATTATTGCGTATCGTATTATTTCCCTCTTGTTTCAATTTTTATTAATGCTATTGTGATAGTTGTTTATTCTAACATGAGAATGTTTGGTTAAGAACCCCGTTCAAGGGGTGGGATGCACTACAAATGATGTTAATTTAATTAATTGGTTCATTAATTTTATATTTCTACGTAAATTAATTTTTAACTGTCACCAATTAATTTATGTAATGAGAGTTAGTAAATTAATTGAACAAATTAATATTTTGAATTTAGGAATCGAACTAGAGATAGGTTTTTCCTAAATTTGAATATTAATTCGGTGTTAAAAATTTGAGGATTGATATTGTTTTCGTTAAATTGATCCTAGCGGATAATTTTCTGAAAATAGTATGAGTCCTAATTTTTCATCGTGTGACATTTTTAAATTAATTTTCCGAAAAAGATTTTATTAAATTTATAATTTTAACAAGAGTTAGATTATTAATTTAATATTATCTCAAAATATTTCAAATTAATAAATTGAGAAATTAAAATAATTAAAAATACAGTGTAATCCCATCTTTTGACTTTCTCACATTATTTCACACTCGATTGCACATTCTTTTTCATTATTTAGTCATTTTATAATTTTTAGCATTTATTATTAATTTTTTCCTTGAAATTGTTTTAAAAAATATATATATAAAAAATAAAAAATATTTTCATAAAAAAAAATAGAATTGCACGTTTTCACATTAATTGTTTCACCCTCAAAGTTGGATTGATACCCGTACTTACTGCAATACGAGTTATTTTTAGACAAGTTTGTAGGTACTCAAGGGAATTTTGAGAGTGACTTTTGCACTACAACGATACATACGCAAAAAGCTTCTTATCAACGATGACTACCAAAGTTAAAAATTTAAGGCGACCCAACTGCTATACGCTGGCTGTGAGAAAGATCAAACAACTTTACATGCCATGGTTGGTCTGCACAGTTTGAAGACGCAGTACTATTTGTCTGGCAATAGCGTGACAGGAATTCTGAAAAGGGTGAAGGGGTTACTACCCAAGGAGAATACGCTTCCAAATAGTTATCATGTTATGAAGAACTGTTTGAAAGGTTTGGAATGAATTATAAATCGATTCATGCTTGTGTGTAGGACTACATACTATACCGAAAGGAATATGAAAATCTCGATCGTTGTCCGGTATGCAATGAACCTAGATATGTCCAATCTACTAGTAAGGAAGGCACAAGATCAAAAGTGCCTCAAAAAGTGTTGAAATATTTTCCCATTGGCCCTAGATTAAAGCGATTTTCACAGTACCATGGATAGAGAAGGCAATGACTTGGTATTCTAGGGCAGAAGTAGGGGTAATCTCATGCGCCATCCTATTGATTCTACAGCCTGGAGGAGGATAAATTATGAGAATCCCGATTTTTCTCGAGAACAATGCAACATTCGTTTAGCTATATCAATAGATGGTTTCAATCCATTAGGAAATCTAAGCACCAATCAGAGTGTATGGCCAGTGATCCTAGCCCCACTTAACCTCCCTCCTTCACAGTGTATGATACCTGAATTTTCGATGATGTCTTTATTGATACCAGGGCCAAAGGCACCAAGTGATGACATCGACGTCTACATGGCTCCTTTGGTAGAAGAATTAAATGAGTTGTGGGAAGAGGATGTGAAATCATTTGACTCTTTTAGAAAAGAAGAGTTTACGCTGAAAGTTATGTTGATGTGGGCAATTCATGATTTTCCAGCTTATGGGACATTATCCGGTTATGTAGTACATGGTTATTTGGGGTGTCCTATTTGTAGAGGGGAGAATGAATCTCTTCATCTATCATTTAGATCAAAAAATGTATACCATTGCCATAAGAGGTTTTTACCCCCGGCTCATAGTTTCAGATTTGAGAAAGGTTCTAATTTTTTATTGGGCGGGGTTGAACATAGGTTACCGCCGAGACAACTTTCAGGTTCAGAAATTGAAAGTAAATCTTCTGAATGTGACACTAATATGCCAAGTAAGAATATCAAATTTAAGAATGTCAATAATAAGAAGACCCCAAGTGGGAATGAAACTGAGACAAGAAAGGCATGGTCTAGGAGGTCAATTTTATTTGACTTACCTTATTGGAAGAATAACTCGGTGCACCATGTATTGGATGTGATGCATGCAGAGAAGAACTTATCTAAACATATTGTGGGCACTTGCCTTGGGGGGAGTCATTCGAAGGATGGAGAAATGCACGAAAAGACCTTAAATCTTTGAAACTTAAGCCACAACTATGGTTAAAAGAAGATAGTAGGGGAAGGAAAATAATTCCCCCTGGTGCATTTACTTTGACGAATGGGGAAAGGAAAGTGCTTTTAGACACAATATATAATTTGAAGGGCCCATCTAATTTTTCGTCCAACTTGCAAAGGATTGGGAATTATACTACTCATGATTTACATAAGTGTAAGTCCCACGATTGGCATGTGATCATGCAATTGGTTCCTCTATTGTTTAAGCATTGTTTCTCCAAGCACAAGGATTTGCGGAGGGCTATTATGCAAATTAGTATTACCTTCTCACTCTTGTGTGAGAAGGTAGTCAATCGAGAACACAAATGGCCGCAAAATTGGCGGTGATCGAAGCGATTTGTGTGTTGGAGAAGTACTTTCCCCCAGCATTCTTTGACATAAGTGTTCACTTGTTGGTACACCTATGCGACGAGGCACTTCTTTGTGGTCCAGTTAGATATCGGTGGATGTATCTGTTTGAAAGATTGATGAAAGTTTTTAAAGATTACGTCAAGAATACGTATTTGGGTTGTGGTTGACACAAGAGGTAATTATAATGAAAATGGTCGTTATATAACGTTACATTACACTCACATTTTACAACTAATATAATTAATTTACATATTCTCAGCTCTTAAAGACGGGTGGTGCGATATCAAGGCTTCTTCTAATTCATTTGGAATTGTAGTAATTGTACATATTTGCATGTCTTCTTCTAATTCATTTTGATTTGTAATAATAACAACATTTTTTTACAGAAAATATCTCCTTAAGGTATTAAGGCGAGGATGATGACGCTGGTTATGATGATGTCATCTAGGCTCAGTGGTAGCGGAGGCGACGAGAGCTCCTCGGCTCCTAGGCTCTCCAAATATGGCAAATTGAGGATGGCCGTCGAGAACAAGACGGGGCTATTAGCGAGATCCCTTGAGCTGGTAAATACGATCATCAGCCCGGGGTACACTAGTTGGAGGAAGGTGCCAAATGAGCTCAAGTTAGCTGTTTGGGTGGCACTACAAGTAATATATTTATATTTATATTTATATTTATATTTATATTTATATTTATATAAATATTTCAATTTCAATTTCGATTTCATTTTATATTTATATTTATATTTATATTTATATTTATATTTATATTTATATTTATATTTATATTTATATTTATTCACAACTAACATTGTATTTATTGGACAGGAACAAATTAACCTGGATCCAAAGTTACGCGATTCAGTCTTGGAGAAGTTGAGGGAGCAACATAAGACATGGAAGAAAAATATGCGGACTCAGTACTTTGGGAAGACCCGAGAGTCCGTTATCCGAATGCGTGAATTTGTCCCGCCGAAGGAACCGATCTTATTGGCAAAATGGAAACAGTTCATTGACAATGAGATCGGGGAGCGACAATTGGCATCTCGCCAATCGGGGAGGAAAACCGAGCAAAAAAGACGGACGTGCACTACTCCGACCGGACGTCTTATGCCGAGGTGGATCATAGGATGATGGTAAGATTTAATTTTTCTATAACTACAAAAATATATTATTCTGCATTATTTTACTTTGCGGGACCGATACTAATTTTACTTTATTTTATTTCATGGGACAGGGAGTGGCCCTGGGGGTAGGCCGCATAGGCTCGATACTTATGTGGCTATTCGAACAAAGAAGGGGAAGGATAAAGAGGTGTCCCCGAGCGTCGCGACCAAGATTTTAAGTAATCCGACAGTTTACTTTTTGTTAATAACGTTATAATTTTTTTATTTACTTATTTTACTAATCATGTGTTTTTGTCGTTTCAGGCAAAATTTAAGGAAGTGCATGAGTCGCAGTCTAATGCCGACAAGGCATCTTTGTCCACAGACGCACTCAGCCAAGTGATTGGCGTTGATCGCAAGAGGAGGACAAGGGGGTGAGCTCGCGGGTGGCCAAATCTAGGATCATCGAATCGGAGACGAGCGACACCGGATTGGCTCGAACAGTGGACTCGCATGACGTGAAGCTATCCCGTTTGGAGGTGACGGTCCAAGATATATTCTCATTCATGAAGAGATCGTTGGGAAAAATTCGTAAGGGGAAAGGGAAGGAGAAGGTGGTGGTGGAGGAGGTACAGGAGGACGAGGTGCAGGATGACAAGGAAGTGGACCTCGCTGCTTCATCGCCGACACGTGCGAACTTTGATGATCCACTCCCCTATTTAGCTCCCTTTAACCGACCGATGTCAACGCTTGGTTGGTCGAGCGTGTTTATACTGGACATATTTTATGGCCATCGGATAGGACGGGAGTTGAGGGACTCGAATACCGTCCAGGGTATGCCAGTTCATGGACGTTTGCTTCAAGACATCGAGTCCAAGGTGCTCGTCACGCATATGATACCCGGGAAGGAGAACTCTTCCTTGTGGTTGCGCGAACAATATGGAACGATGTATATTAGTAGGTGTGTCAATTCGTATATCGTGTGGCCTACTCACCTCCTCAGAGTTAACCTTACCCCAGACATTTAGTGGCATTATTTGAATTGAATTGTTGTTTTCAGTTGTTATATTTGAATTATATTCTGATTATATCGTGATGCATATTGTTTTGAATGTATATTTGAATTATCTCTATTTTATTTGGATATATAATGTTTGAACATGTACAACGTTGCTATAACAGGTACAAATATCCTGCTGGGCAGTGGCAGTGGCCATACTGCCCAGCAGATTGTTTTTCAATTCTGTCCAAAATTGTCACGGTCAATGATCGTGACAATTTTTTATTAAATGTCATGGGTTTGTCACGATCCTAACCGTGACAAAACTTGTCAAGGTCAAGGACCGTGACAAGTCTAACGAACTTGTCACGGTTAATGACCGTGACAAGTCTGTGACAACAAAATTTATCACCCCCAGAATTGTCACGGTCATTGACCTTGACAAGTCCAACTTGTCAAGGTCAATGACCATGAAAATTCGGCAGATTTGGTGTAGTTTCCAAAGAAAATTAGCTTACTAAATCAACTAGATGCTGTTAATCCTTGATGCTCTCTTTTCTCCTTGAACCTTGTTCACAGTCACTGATGGACTCTTTTCAATAACAATCATAATGCGGGCGCTTCTGACGTCTCGGTATCCACTGATCTTACCATTGCATAAATAGTTCTAGCCATTACCCATCAACACGGAATTAGCCTCTCGAAACAGTACTCAATGAAGAGTAAACAGTCTAGGAACAAGACACACGAGATCTTAAACACACATATGATGTTGAAACTTGAATCTCAAACTATAATGTAAACTAGTATTTACGGGGCTCGAGATTTGTCCATGAAAATTGTTTTTGAAAAAACTCTTTTTAAAAACTATTGTTGAGCCCTTGTATTTGTAAAAACAATGAAAATGGAGGCACACAACTAGAGGTCACTCATTTGAATAAAAACCAATATTTGTTCGAACTAGTTAGGTATATTAGTTTGAACAAAAACAATCTCGTTTGAATAAAATACCAAACCTCATTTAAACAGCCTTCGAATGACCTTTGTGTGATAACTTTTATGAAGCATAAACTTTTTGCTCAAAACTCATTTGGAACTGGTTTGAAAAAAATCCCAAACATCATTTGAACGAAACACAAACTCATTATAACGACTTTTAATAACTCGTTTAAACAAAATTATATACCTTGTTCGAACAACCTTAAAAACAAAATTAATTATTCTTTAAAAATCTTTTACATAAAATAGCCTCAATCTCGAAGGAGTATATTATATGGCTATGGGAGGTCGTCTAGGATGTTTTGCTTCTTTAGGAGTCAGGTCCCCACTGGTTGTTTGGTTGAACTTCCCCAATGTCGGTGGAGGTTCAATGTATTGTCAAGTTACAGGACTGGGCAACTAATTTTTATAAATATGCTGGGGTGGAATGGTTAGTAGTTAATGCCAATTGTGGCTCGGAAGCATGATCTTTTCAAAGGAGATGCAAGTGGGTTCGTTGGGAAGTGTGGGAAGTAACACTCTTTTAGTAGTCTTGTGTGTAGTCATGTGAAAGTCTGTATTTTTGTTTTGATATAAGGATGATAAATGTACTTTTTTTAATGAAGCATTATTTAATGAAGATTGAGTCTGCTTACGGGCTTCAAACCTTTCGTTGTCATTTTATGACTCTATGACCGGCTTCTCAGTGATTAAAAATAGGATAAAGTAAAGGTTTTACAAATTGTTGGCATTTGGGACATCTTTTCATAGACTTGTTACAACAATTTAGATAGGTGTTATAATATGCCTAGGGTATGATCCTCTTAGACATAATTTGGCCATTCATTTGAGGATAACATTCTCCATTGGGTAAGTCTTCGATTACCCTTTCTGACTCCATCTCAATAAGGCATCGTAAATGAGTGTTGTTAGAGTGTCTTTATACAACTATCTGGCGCACAGAATAAATTGGGTGGCCCATCGTTGAAGTGTCATTTTGTCCCTTTTGTTAGCTCCTTTAGGGTATTCCCCTTATTTGAGAAGCCTTTTGATGTCATGGTATTAGGATTATTTTTTCATGGTCTCAATTATGCATATCTAGTAAGTGAACCCTAGTCGTTGTTGTTTGTATATATCCATTGGCACTTTGTTCATTTCATCCCAGATGTCTATCATTAAGGAGAATATGGATAGGTTATCGACGAACTGTTTCGAGCATGCAAAAGATAAAAAAAATTGAACATCTTTGAATAAAGAAGCCATTTCTTCTAGATTTTTGTGGTAAGGCATTAGTTTTTCCTCATTGAATCTCTAGTGCCCTAAAATTTTACAGATGATGAGAGGTGAATTTTTTAACATGTCGATTTGTTGTATTCCATTGTTATGGGTTATTTTCAGTTCAATGATGCAAGCTTCATATTCAACAGTGTCATTTGTACAGTCAAAAATTAGTTTTATGGTTGGTGTTTCCCATCCGATGAGACCAAAAACATTCCAATGTCGTACCCTTTCTTCTTAGCGACTCCATCGAAATACAAGTGCATCAGTCCTCATCCCAATTCTCTATCATTTGGGTATCTTTGTCTAGAAAATGAGCATTGATCCCTTCCTTATCTTCTAAAGGATTCTTGGCTAAATAATTTGCATTGGCTCCGTCTTTAATCTTCTTTTGATGCACACACTCGATGTAGAATTCAATGAGTAAGTGTAGTAGGGGCTTATAAGTTAACCGTTACTTAGAGATAGACCTCCTCATTAAGAAACTAGATGATAAACTAAAGAATGGTTCATTAAAGATTAGTGACATCATAAAGGAGTGCGAGGATTTAGCTAAGTTGATTCGAGATCAAGGCAAAGTAGGAGCTCAATCGAAGACGGAGGAAGCTGGATAGAGGAAGATAATTAGATTAACTTTGTATCTTATGAGTTTGTTATATATTTATGAGATTTGTCGTAAATTTAAGTTATGCTGTAATATTGAGATGAGGTTACTCGGTACCAGTGATGGATTAGGTCTGGAAGGACATGGGAGAGCTTTTATGCTCTATCGAGGAACCTCGCTTTGGCAATCTTTGAGGAAACTGGTTTGGAGGATTGAGAATCAAGGAAATGTTAAGGCATAACTTAATCATTTTAGATACACTAGGTAAAACACCCATCTTTGTTCGAGAGATCACCTTCGAGCAACCTTGAGCTTACTAGATTATCTACCAAAGAGTTTTAGTGCTAAATTGAGTATCTTTGAAATAAAATATATGAGTGACATCGTACCATACCTATGCATGTCAAATCAACTTACCTCAAATAGTGGTGGTTTTGTGAGTAGTTAGTTGGTTTGGCACTGACACATTATGATGTCACCTGACATAACAGCTGATCATTCGAGATTTCACTCAGCATTTAATGCATTTGACATGTTGGTTATGGTAGCGTGACATAACATTTAATCCATATGTGGTTTCACGAGTGTATTTTTTGAGCCTATATATACACCAGCAGGTACCCTTTGAGAAAAGGAGGAAATTGGGGAGAAAGAGAGCAGACGTAAGTATTTATTAAGATTTGAGAGAGTTATTAAAAACCAGAGAGAATCTACTTTCCACCATTAATGCTTTACCCATTTTCACTAAAGAACATAAGCATTTATTGAGTTTTGATCATTAATTCTTCATACTTTTGTGTTTGAGCTACCTACCTGAGGTGTATCTAGAGTGCTTGCTTTTTTCTCCATCTATCTAGTTATTTCAAAGGTTCATTTATTGTTTAAAACAGATTGTATGTATTACTTCTCATTAAGTTATACACGAGGATTTATGATTTATACATTTGAGTTTATTGCTTATCATTTTGGAGTGCATGTATTGTTATGTTATCATCACCAATACGTGCTACTCCTCAGTTTATCCTTAAAACCCCTAACACTTAGAGAACTACTCTCTTATAGTAAGAATAACCATTTGACCATCTAGTTGGTAAGTGCAGGCTTTTCAAGTAAGTACTTCAAAAGATCCATTGGAGATACCAACTTGGATTAAAAGGCAACCGTGCAATGTCATAGTTTCTGATTTACCAATACGAGAGATAGTCATGATTTTTCTAGGGTTGTGAACCTTTTTCCGCAGGAAATTAATTTTTGGCAAGCATACTATATAGCTTGCTCTTTCTTTGATTCTTGGTGTATTGTGCTAATATGGATCTTGTATCTATGTCGATGACTATGAGGTGTAGTAGGAGTGGAAACCTAGATCATGGTGGAGCTATCATGAGTGGATTGGTCAAGTACTACTTGGTCTTGATGAAAGTTTCTTGACATGAAGAATTCCATAATTTGGTAGAATCCTTGAATAGCATCTTGAAGATCGTGTGGCAACCCACCTATTTTAATCATAGATAAGATCAATTATTTATTACACATGTAAATTCCACGTACACTTTCTTGAAATCCTCACCTCTAAACTAATTTGGACACCTAACGTACCCTATCTAGATATACTACCCATCATAACTAGATAATGTACCTAAATATCCTCAGTAAGTCTTGCTCACTCATATTATCCATACGACACGCTACCACCATCTCAATAATCAATTTTTATCCACGTATTATTATTGAGTCAATTAATTAAGTTCTTTACTTAAATATTTTTAGATATACACAATATATCAGTTCTACTATCACACATAAGTTGATATAACGTACTTATATATATTTAACACAGATCTAATATATATAACTATAGAATCCCCGGAATAGCCCTCGTGATGCACGTATACTTTGCTATCAAGTCAAAGTACTTGTCATACTAATCAAGGACTACTAGTTCCGCATGTCTCCTCAAGCCCAAAATCAATTAACACACAATGGAGGAAAACATGGTTCTAAGAATTTGGGATACGCACATACTTAATGTACCCAAATGACACGTCGGTCCCACTAATACACGACACATAGTGAGCCACCCAAAGTTCCATGCTTTGGGGCATAAATCCAGACCTCGCTAGAATCGCCAAGGAGGGATCGCCCTCTGCGCGAAAACCTCTCGATAGCCGGAAGTGTAGGTATTCACATAACCTATATATGCATATTATTCAGTATGTATACACACAACCCATTATCTAAGTCCGTACGTAGTATATATCTCTCACATACTTATCGTATATTCGATTACAATTATAACCTCTTATTATATATTTTCGGGTATCGCTCACAACCCTAAGGGTCATAGTTAACCCTTAATAATGTCAGTAGTTAATACACTCATACACTACTGACCCAAGTTATAGGTTTACCCACACTCATCGTGACCCGTTCTAAATCTCGTAATTTCATTTAATATTAGTTATACCCAATTAATCTTAGCCTTAATTTTCACATTATGGCTAGGCCACCACTCTACTATAACCCTACTATAATCCATTATATCCCTCATAATATTTTCAAGGTGCCCAAAAAGTTTTTCCGTTAATTATTCACAAATTCCAGGTTTAAATAAGGGAAATAGTACAATTCTGGGGAAATCAAATCGATTTGCCGAGGAGGCCGAATCGATTCGTTTTGCCACAGATCATCTTCGTTACCTAGTTTCATTTTTCACTATTTTTAACCCATAAATCCTCATACAATGCACCCAAACTCCAATATAATTGATCCCAGCATCATCTAAGAGTATGTATAACACTTCCAACGAGTCTTTTACGTTAAAACATTATTAAATCCACAAAATTCAAGATTTCATTAGGTTTCTCTACCCAAAACCCTAGTTCATGTTCTTCATGAAAAATCAACATTTTTTCCCAGATTTCTCATATAAGATTTATATACACAATCTGATTTTGTATCCTCTACAGATGTGGATCCCTTCTACATGCAATCTTATCCCAATTCATGAGCTTTATTCACTTAAACCTCAAGAGCACAATTAAAATCATGATATTATAATCCCCACACTACATGGGTATTATAACTAAATTAAAAACATGCAATATAAACACTTGCCTTAAATTTGTAGGTCTGACTTTGTTTTTAATGTGATGAAAGTGCTCCTCCCTTGCTTCCGATCACGAATTCGGCAACAAATTGAGGTTGAATCAAGACTTCGCACCTCCAAACTTTATTTTCTTCCTCTCTAATGGCCTCTCCTCTCTTATCCCTTGATTGTTAGGTGTTTAGGTTAGTAATGATGTGTAATACCCCGTAATTTCATTGATTTTTATTTAATGGATTAAATGAATAAAATGAGAATTAAATTGGGAATTAATCCGAATGTAAATACTAGCGAGGCGTGTGTTGGTATTTGAGTATGATGTTAAAATTGAATATTACTGAGAATATATGGTAATATGTGAGTATTGAAAATATTAAAATTATCGCGAGGCAGAAATACGACAATTTGGCGCGCGTGTCGGTCGCGTCATAATTGAATTAATTTAAATTAAAAAGTAAATTATATTTTTATCAATCGAATGATCATATTGAGTGCGCCAATGTGTCCGGAAGGGTCAAAATAGTCAGAAAACACTAGCCGGGAGTTTAGTTTGGGTCCCGGGGCATTTTTAGGCCAAACCGACAACCTAGAAGGGTATTTTGGTAATTTTAAAAATTAAGGGATTAAAACCCACGAATTTTAGAGGTAATTTAGATATTACTAAAAGTTCCACTAATTCCATTATCAGCCAAAAGTGAGAGAGTGGGCCACGGAGGTTTTTGAGAGAAGTTATAAGAGAGGTCAAAGGAAGATCTAAGCCAAACCATCTCCCCACGATCATTTTGAAAGGAATTTGTGACCGGAAAGAAGAAAGAACCAACCTTGATCGTCGACAACGAATCAGAACATCGGATTTAAGGCAAGTGATTTGATGTCATTAATTGCAATGAATACTTCCTCCATGTTTAGTGTAGAACCCTTATATGCTTTGAAAGTTTTGGTAAAAACCCAATGGGATTGTTGTAGAAACTCTTAATTTTGGTTAGGAATTGCATGTAGATTGATTATGGACGAAATTGATATCCAAGAAACTTAACTTTGATGATTTAAAAACGGATTAACGAGGAGTATTTAGGTACAATAAAATTCTGGGTTCATGTTCATAGGGTTGGGGCAAAATTTTGGGGATTTATGATGATTGCATGTTGATTTAGAGGATTTGGCCCCAATAATAAGTTAAGAAGTGACCTAGGAGGACTTAAAGTAGTTTAAAAATATTAAAACGTTATTGGGATGATCTTAGGATGGAATTAGAGAAGAGAAAAATGAAGAAAAACGAAATTGGGAAATTCTGGGCGTTTTCTGCCATCTCGTTAGAAGACCTGCCCAGGTCGTTCGAACGACCTCGTTCGAATGAGACTTCTAACGAGATGACAATACCCCTTCATACGAGTTAGTTCAAAGCCTTCGTTCGAACGACACTCGTTCGAACTACCTCGTTCGAACGAGATTTCTAACGAGTTGACAGAATGGCCTTTTAGGCCTGATTTTTATTTCGAACTTCTTGTAGACCTATTTTAATCGAGTGTTAACCTTCCCTTGTTGACTAGTGGGTATAGTTGTGAGATGGGAGTACGTTGAGGAGTAAAACTTAGAATGTTATAATAAACTGGATGACATCTATGAGCTAGGAAATGAGTATTTGAAATTACGACGTGAGAAGAGTTAATTATCGATGATGTATACTATTCGGGGACTTGTGAGTGTACTACAATAATGACGGTATAGGAATGTAAAATATACCTCTAGTAATATTATAAGAAATCTAAGATGTGTGAATGCTTAGTATATGTGGTTATCTGTGTATGACATACCTACCATACTTGATATCACGGGAGGTCGGCGTTCGATCAGGGCCATCTAATCTTTGTGTGCCTACGGGGGGATTTAGATTGGTACCTCAAGGAAATAGGTCAGAGAATGACTTATTGGTGAGTTAATAAGTCTGCTGATCATGGGAGCGTAGGTATTTTTGTGACCCATGTGATGTGAACTATGTTCGCCTCCATTGTGTGTGATTGTTACTTATCAAAACGGTTCCTGAGAGATTCGGAATACGTGATCCTTATGTACGTGATGTATCGGGATTTGATTGCAGAGTATGTGTGCACCGCAGCTTCGTCTAGGGGTGCCAATATTGTACATTTATGATGAGAACAATATACTGGAATACTGAAATAGACTGTTTATATAAGTACAAGTGTGAATTAATGTAACATCTTCGTAGAGTTAAAAATGGAAAACTCTTAGTACTTATTGTAACTAATCCTGAGTAATGAAGGTAAAATTCTAGGTTATATTAAAACGTCGGGAATTAAACTACGAATAGTATAGTAAACTCAGATATTGTATTAGACTAGTTAGTTAGTGGAATAACTAGAATGGGTACGGGAACGTAGGAGTGCACACTTAGTTGAGAGGTGAGGGACTCATGTGAGTGCACGCACTATCGTGTATTTTATATTCACTATTTAATGACATTAAACACTTGCTATATTTTAAACTGTTTTCACAATCGGGCTCTGACCCGTTTGCTTTCAAATCTATTTTTTGTAAAAACCTTTTAGGTGCCCATCCACAAGGACACCAAGATTAGAAGTTCCATTCCAGTGACGTGCTGTAGCTACTGTGGAAGTTGCTAGACTTCGATTATAGAGGCCTCCACTTTCTACCTTGATTCCATTTCAGACTTATTTATCTGTAGGGCATGTCGCCCCTTTTCTCTTAGAGATAGTTTATTTACTCAGTTTTAATTCAGTTTTGGGATGTAATTAATTAATGATTCTGGCTTTGTATTTGGTTTATTTCAGTATTCGGATTGTTGTGAGGAGTATTCCTCCAGATTCAGTTTATTACATTGTTTTCTATTGTGACTGTATGGTGGTTGTATTATCAGTATTTCATGATTTAATTTGGTTGTATGTTAATCTTATTTAATTTAAAATTGACAACTCACTTTTTAAATATTAGGTGGCTAGTAATTGTTAAAAATATTTTTCGACAGTGATGCTATGAACTGAACCAACTTGACATTTTGTATTAATTTGAATAAAGGAGTAGCTACCCGGTATTTAATTAGGCGGGGTGTCACAGGTGGTATCAGAGCATCAGGTTCAAGTGTCCTTAGGATCTGTACGGCTTGTTATGTTTCTGTTGAGATTTCTTTGATGTAGAGCACTATATTATAGGATTGTTGTACTCTATGGTGTATGTTTCGCTCTTCAGTTGTTTTGAGATAATAAATACGAACTTATGAGAATTTACTCTCATTTCAGATGCCTCCACGACGTGCACAGCGAGTTCCCAAGGATGCTCAGCCCGAGCCACAGCCTGCACCAGTTCAGGGCACCATGAATTCCGCAGAGGCTGCCGCTATTATTGTCCAAGCGATAAATGCCTCCCTAGCAGTTGTGCAGCAGGCACCACCCCAGGCACCGGTAGTAGCGCCAGTACAGGCTCATGCATTCCCGTCTGCTTGGGAACGTGTTCGTGATGCTTTTCAAAAATCACACCCTCTGGAGTTTGCAGGTAGCTCCGACGTCGTCGTGTCCAGTCAGTGGAAGAAGGACATCCAAATGCACTTAAGGATGTACGAGTGTACGGATGTACAGAGACAGATACTGGCTACTTTTAAGCTAGTAGGATCAGCATTGCAGTGGTGGGAGTCCATTACCACCGTGGAAGAGAGAGATATCCTTTCTATTCAGGAGTTCTGGGTGCGGTTCGACCGCAAGTATTTTCCATCAGCCGTTCACACCGAAATAAGGAGGAAGTTAATGAACCTCAAGCAGGAGGGGAAGACAGTGGTAGAATATGAGGCCGAGTTTACTAATCTCTTAAACATCGTTCCCGATGAGATTTCGACAGAGGAGAAAAAGATACAAAAGTTCATGGATGGGTTGACTTGGGGGATCCGTCGGCACTTGTTGGGTAATCTCTCGTTGGCTACTTATTCTGATGTGGTTAACGCAGCACTGCTTCACTGCCAGGACCATAGCTTTCACTTGTCAGAGGGTAAGCGATCAGTAGAGTCCAGCCATCAGGGCAGGACATGGGGAAATGGTGCCGACGGGGCACAATCAGCTAAGGGTCAGCACAGGCAGGGCGATCAGGGTTCCCAGCAGGGAGATTTTAAGAGGTTTAGAACTGGGGGTTTCAGAAATGGTCAGGGAGGTTTTCGTCAGAGCCAGTAGGGTTAGCACGGCCATCAGCGACAGCAGGGCCAGCACGGCCAACAGTAGCAGTTTCAGCAGGGCCAGCATTGCCAAGGGAGGAATGGCAACGGCCACCAGGGCCGTGGGAAGCAGAGTCAGAGAGGGGGAAACTTTTCGAGGAAATGTTTCACTTGTGGCAAAATTGGCCACAAGCGCCAGGAGTGTCCTGATAAGGGTCGGGCCCCTCAGCAGCAGCAGCAGCAGGGTGCTCGTGAGCCCCAGAGACCTATGTTTCCCATCGCCCTCCAAGCACCACCACAGATGCTAGTGTTGCCACCCATCCCAGCAGTCCCAGTCCAGCAGGGAAAGCTTCAGTACGGGCGAGTGTATCAGCTCCAACAGGCCGCAGTCCCGCAGGTTCCACCTGCTATTGAGGGTATGTTCTCTATTCAGGGGACGTATTTTATTTTATACGGAGCCACACACTGTTTCATAGCGATGAGATTTGCACGCACTATGGGGTTGTTAGACACTGCTGAAAGCACGATTACTTGCGTAGATTCAGCGTTGAGTAAGGGTTCTTTGATTTCTCTTATTTGTAGAGGTGTGGGTATAGAGATCGGGAGATTTACTTTACCTGTTGATATGTTAGTGTTAGAGATAACTGAGTACGATGCGATTGTTGGTATGGATTGTCTAGTTGCGTACCGAGCCATGATTGATTGTTTCAGTAGGAGTGTCATTTTTTCCATACCCGGGCAGGAGATGTTTTTAGTGGCGATGCCTCGCCCTGAGGGAGGATCGTCCACTCATTTGTACTATATAGAGGAGGATACCTCTAAGGAAGTGGTATTACCACTCGATTCGATTCCAGTTGTTCGGGAGTTTACTGATGTATTTAAGGATATACCTGGATTACCTCCTAGTATAGAAATAGATTTTTTTATCGATTTGACGCCGGGCACTCGGCCAATTGCCCACGCACCTTACCGTATGGCTCCAGCGGAGATGAGAGAGCTAAGGGATCAGATAGAGCAGTTGTTGGGTCAGGGGTTTATCCGTAGGAGTACTTCGCCGTGGGTTGCCCCTGTGTTGTTCGTAAAGAAAAAGGATGGATCGTTGAGGTTGTGTGTAGATTACCGGAAGTTGAATAAAGTCACGATACGGAATAAGTATCTGTTTCCCCGAATCGATGACTTATTCGACCAGTTGAGAGGAGCTTCCTTCTTCTCAAAGATTGACTTGCGATCTGGATACCATCAGTTGCGTATCAGGGAACAGGACGTCTCGAAGACTGCTTTCTTGACGAGATATGGTTCCTACGAGTTTCAGGTTATGCCTTTTGGCTTGACCAATGCCCCAGTCGTGTTTATAGACTTGATGAATAGGGTATTCAGAGAGTTCCTAGACCAGTTCGTCATTGTCTTTATTGATGACATTCTAGTTTACTCCCAGACAGAGGAGGAACACGATGAACATTTGAGGCAGGTTTTGCAGATGTTGCGTCAGAACGAGCTGTATGCAAAGTACTAGAAGTGTGGGTTTTGGCTGAAGGAGGTACAGTTTTTGGGGCATATCATTTCAGACCGGGGGATATTTGTTGATCCGGGAAAGGTATCGGCGGTGAAAGAGTGGGGACAGCCCACGACACCGACTGAGATCCGTAGTTTCTTGGGCTTAGCAGGATACTACAGGAGGTTTATTCGGGGTTTCTCTAAGATAACGGGTTCTTTGGCACATCTGACTCGCAAAGGTGTGCCATTCATTTGGAGCGATGCCTATCAGTTGGAATTCGATGAGTTGAAGGACAAGTTGACCTCAGCGCCTGTGTTAGCATTGCCGAGAACGGGAGTTGAGTATCTAGTCTACACCGATGCGTCCTTACAAGGACTTGGAGGTGTACTACAACATGAGAGTCAGGCCATAGCTTATGCTTCCCGTAAGCTTAAGCCTCACGAGAAGAATTACCCCACCCACGACTTGGAGTTAGTGGCAGTCGTATTCGCTCTTCGGATTTGGAGACACTATCTCCTGGGGAGAAATTTTGGTTGTTCATCGACCACAAGTCTCTACAATACCTCTTCACGCAGAAGGAACTGAATATGCGTCAACGACGGTGGCTTGAGTTTGTGAAGTATTATCAGTTCGATATCCAATATCACCCAGGGAAGGCTAACGTGGTAGCAGACGCGTTGAGCCGTAGGCCAGTAAATGAGGTGGCCAAAGTGTGGAGAGCTAAGTGGAAGGAGTTGGGACACCAGGATGCAGTGGCCCGATCATTCATGTATGCTATGACTGTTACACCTCAGATTGTTACGAGAGTAATAAAGGCCCAGGCAAAAGACTCGTTCTATCAGGAGCATATAGTTCGATTACTAGCAGAGGGAGTCGAGTCCTATACCGTTAGTTCAGACAGTGGATTACGCTATAATGGGAGACTAGTCGTTCCGTAAGGGGAAGACTTGCGACACGAGATAATGACAGAGTCGCATGACTTGCGATTCGTGGTACACCCTGGTGGGGATAAGATGTACCAAAATATGAGACGACAGTACTGGTGGAGCAGGATGAAGAGAGAAATTGTCGTGTTCGTTTCTAAATGCGCCACTTGTCACCTAGTAAAGGTGGACCATCAGAGACCAGCAGGACTTCTACAGCCGTTAGAGGTTTCGATGTGAAAATGGGATAGCATATCCATGGACTTTATCACGGGGTTACCTATGTCACAGAGGGGTCACGACTCCATATGGGTAATTACGGATAGGTTGACCAAAGTTGCTCATTTTCTGCCCGTGAGGACAGACTACACTACGGGACAGTATGCCCATATTTTCATTACAGAGATAGTGAGACTTCACCGGGTGCCTCTAAATATTGTGTCTGACTGAGACAAGATATTTATTTCACGATTTTGGGAGATTTTCCAGGAGGCAATGGGTACGGAGTTGCGGCTAAGTACGGCGTATCACCCGCAGACTGATGGGTAAACAGAGCGGACAAATCAGATGTTGGAGGACATGCTGCGTATGTGCATCTTAGACTTTGGAGGTGGTTGGGAGCAGTACCTTCCACTGGTGGAGTTTTCTTATAATAACTCCTACCAGTTCACTATTGGCATGGCTCTATTCGAGGCATTGTATGGTAGACCTTGTCGTTCCCCAACATGTTGGTTAGAGGTGGGGTATAACAAACTTCTTGGGCCGGAAGTGATTCAGGATACCTCAGCAAGGATAGAGATGATACGGAGCTGTATTCGGGTAGCTCAGGACCGACAGAAGAGCTATGTTGATGCCAAGAGGTTCTTCAGAGAGTTCAAGGTAGGAGACCAGGTGCTACTCAGAGTATCTCCGATAAAGGGAATTATGCATTTTAGGAAGAAGGGGAAACTGGCACCAAGATATGTGGGGCCATTTCCTATCATCGAGCGGATTGGGCCAGTTGCGTATAGACTTGGGTTACCAGAGCACTTGCATAGGATTCATGATGTGTTCCATATTTCCTCGCTAAGGAAATACCTTAGGGACAATTTGGCCCATACTCACATTGCTTTAGAGGACATCGATCTTCAGCCTGATAGTTCCTACGAGGAGGGGCCAGTCGCTATGCTGAACCACAGCGAGAGTAAACTGAGGTCGAAAATAGTACCATTAGTACATGTTCAGTGGCGGCATCATAATGCCGAGGAATCCACATGGGAGCGTGAGGATGAGATGCGGGAGCGCTATCCAGGGTTATTTGTACCAGGTAAGTTCTAGTTCCGAATTTCGGGACGAAATTCTGTTATTAGGGAGGAAGTATGTAATACCCCGTAATTTCATTGATTTTTATTTAATGGATTAATTGAATTAAATGAGAATTAAATTGGAAATTAATCCGGATGTAAATACTAGCGAGACGTGTGTTGGTATTTGAGTATGATGTTAAAATTTAATATTACTGAGAATATATGATAATATATGAGTATTGAAAATATTAAAATTACCGCGAGGCAGAAATACGACAATTTGAAAATTTTAGTTGGAACGCACGTGTCGGTCGCGTCAGAATTGAATTTATTTAAATTAAAAAGTAAATTATATTTTTATCAATCGAATGGTCATATTGAGTGCGCCAATGTGTCCGGAAGGGTCAAAATAGTCAGAAAACACTAGCCGGGAGTTTCGTATGGGTCCCGGGGCATTTTTAGGCCAAACCGGCAACCTAGAAGGGTATTTTGGTAATTTTAAAAATTATGGGATTAAAACCCACGAATTTTAGAGGTAATTTAGATATTACTAAAAGGGCCACTAAGGCCATTATCAGCCAAAAGTGAGAGAGTGGGCTACGGAGGTTTTTGAGAGAAGTTAGAAGAGAGGTTAAAGGAAGATCTAAGCCAAATCATCTCCCCACCATCATTTTGAAAGGAATTTGTGACCGGAAAGAAGAAAGAACCAACCTTGATCGTCAACAACGAATCAGAACATCGGATTTAAGTTAAGTGATTTGATGTCATTAATTGCAATGAATATTTCATCCATGTTTAGTGTAGAACCCTTATATGCTTTGAAAGTTTTGGTAAAAATCCAATGGGATTGTTGTAGAATCTCTTAATTTTGGTTAGGAATTGCATGTAGAATGATTATGGATGAAATTGATATCCAAGAAACTTAACTTTGATGATTTAAAAACGGATTAATGAGGAGTATTTAGGTACAATAAAATTCTGGGTTCATGTTCAAAGGGTTAGGGAAAAATTTTGGGGATTTATGATGATTGCATGTTGATTTAGAGGATTTGGCCCCAATAATATGTTAAGAAGCGACCTAGGAGGACTTAAAGTAGTTTGAAAACATTAAAACGTTATTGGGATGATCTTAGGATGGATTTAGAGAAGAGAAAATGAAGAAAAATGAAATTGAGAAATTCTGGGCGTTTTCTGCCATCTCGTTAGAAGACCTGCCCAGGTCGTTCGAACAACCTCGTTCGAACGAGACTTCTAACGAGATGACAATACCCCTTCTAACGAGTTCGTTTGAAGCCTTCGTTCAAACGACACTCGTTCGAACTACCTCGTTCGAACGAGATTTCTAACGAGTTGACAGAATGGCCTTTTAGGCCTGATTTTTATTTCGAACTTCTTGTAGACCTATTTTAATCGAGTGTTAACCTTCCCTTGTTGACTAGTGGGTATAGTTGTGAGATGGGATTACGTTGAGGAGTGAAACTTAGAATGTTATAATAAATCGAATGACATCTATGAGCAAGGAAATGATTATTTGAAATTACGACGTGAGAAGAGTTAATTATCGATGATGTATACTATTCGGGGACTTGTGAGTGTACTACAATAATGACGGTATAGGAATGTAAAATATACCTCTAGTAATATTATAAGAAATCTAAGATGTGTGAATGCTTAGTATATGTGGTTATCTGTGTATGACATACCTACCATACTTGATATCACGGGAGGTCGGCGTTCGATCAGGGCCATCTAATCTTTGTGTGCCTACGGGGGGATTTAGATTGGTACCTCGAGAAAATAGGTCAGAGAATGACTTATTGGTGAGTTAATAAGTCTGCTGATTATGGGAGCGTAGGTATTTTTGTGACCCATGTGATGTGAACTATGTTCGCCTTCATTGTGTGTGATTGTTACTTATCAAAACGGTTCCTGAGAGATTCGGAATACGTGATCCTTATGTACGTGATGTATCGGGATTTGATAGCAGAGTATGTGTGCACCGCAGCTTCGTCTAGGGGTGCCATTATTGTATATTTATGATGAGAATAATATACTGGAATACTGAAATAAACTGTTTATATAAGTACAAGTGTGAATTAATGTAACATCTTTGTAGAGTTAAAAATGGAAAACTCTTAGTACTTATTGTAACTAATCCTGAGTAATGAAGGTAAAATTCTAGGTTATATTGAAACGTCGGGAATTAAACTACGAATAGTATAGTAAACTCAGATATTGTATTAGACTAGTTAGTTAGTGGAATAACTAGAATGGGTACGGGAATGTAGGAGTGCACACTTAGTTGAGAGGTGAGGGACTCATGTGAGTGCACGCACTATCATGTATTTTATATTCACTGTTTAATGACATTAAACACTTGATATATTTTAAACTGTTTTCACAATCGGGCTCTGACCCGTTTGCTTTCAAATCTATTTTTTTGTAAAAACCTTTTAGGTACCCATCCACAAGGACACCAAGCTTAGAAGTTCCATTCCAGTGACGTGTTGTAGCTGCTGTGGAAGTTACAGGACCTCGATTATAGACGCCTCCACTTTCTACCTTGATTCCATTTTAGACTTATTTATCTGTAGGGCATGTCGCCCCTTTTCTCTTAGAGACAGTTTATTTACTCAGTTTTAATTCAGTTTTGGGATGTAATTAATTAATGATTCTGGCCTTGTATTTGGTTTATTTCAGTATTCGGATTGTTGTGAGGAGTATTCCTCCAGATTTAGTTTATTACATGGTTTTCTAGTGTGACTGTATGGTGGTTGTGGTATCAGTATTTCATGATTTAATTTGGTTGTATGTTAATCTTATTTAATTTAAAATTGACAACTCACTTTTTAAATATTAGGTGGCTAGTAATTGTTAAAAATGTTTTTCGACAGTGATGCTATGAACTGAACCAACTTGACATTTTGTATTAATTTGAATAAAGGAGTAGCTACCCGGTATATAATTAGGCGGGGTGTCACATGATGCTGCCCTAATTAACTAAACTTAGGTTTTAAATCATAATTCCAAAAATTAGGCTAACGAGACAAGCCCAAATGACCCAAAACTCTCGTGCGGGCTCGATTATGGCTAAAAATGCCCTGAAACACAATTATAACTCTCGGGTACACTATCCTGACTATCTTAACCCATTCAGAGTCAACCGTGATCTCAAAATTTCCATTTGATTCACTCTATAACAAATTCCTATCCCGAACCCAATTAGTCTTTCCACAACTCCCGTTTGGGATATAATGTTGTCACGTCATTATCGCTCATAAGGACATGAATTAATTTTTTGCTATTCACTTAGTAATCTTATTCCATAAATATTAACCATTATCTCTCTCGATTAATATTTTTAATTCACATGTAATAATTAATTCAATTAAATTACTACACACGTGTATTTTGGAATACCCAAATTAATTTAAATATTAAGTGCTTAGAAATACGGGATGTTACAGATCGGTTCACACCTGAAGTTCAACTGAGAGATAAACCTACTGATATATTAAAGGATTCCCAAAAAGACTCTTACTTTTTAATCTATTCATGGAGGTGGCAACTCAAGGATTGCTTTTACCTTGGTGGGGTCTACTTCAATTTCTTTTTCACTTAAAAGTCCTTTAGTTACTCCAAATACGCATTTTTGAGGATTCAGACACATTTGATACGTCCTCAATCTCTCAAAGAACTTTCTCAAGGCTCGTTCATGTACTTCACACGTCTTATATTTGAAGATAATGTCATCAACGTACACTTCAACTTCTTTCTGGATCATGTCATGCATCAATATAGTGCCCCCCTGTTGATAAGTGGCGTCAATATTTTTTAGACCGAATGGCATAGTCATATAACAAAATGTTCCCTAGGGGTCGTTAAGGTCATTTTCTCTTGATCATCTGGATGCATCTTGATTTGGTTACATCCCATGAATCCATCCATGAAGGATTTCAAAGCGTGTTTAGCGATGTTGTCAATAATCATGTTAATATTGGGCAAAGCTAGTCGTCTTTGGGATTAGCCTTATTCAATTCTCTATAACCTATGAATATCTTTACTTTTCCTCCCGTATTTGGGACAAACACAATGTATTCTATCTAAGTTGTATACTGAAACTACCCTTAGAAAGCCTACGATGAGTTATTTCATCACCTCCATTTTAACTTTGAGAAACCATTTGGGTCAGAATTTGTAGAGCTTCTGCTTTACTATCTTGCATTTTGGATACATAGGTATGTGATGGAAGATTATATCTGAATCGATACTAAGAATGCCGTCGTAGCTTCAAGAGAAGATCTCGATGTACTCCTTAAGGAGTTGGACTAGTTCGGAATTTTCAAGATCTCCTAAAAAGGAACTTATTTTAATTTCTTGTATCTTATTTTAGATCCTAAGTTAACCGTTGTCGTTTCGTCCACAGGTTGGTTTATTTTTTATTAAGCTCTCTTCTAACTCCTTATCATTAAGTTAGGTTTGAGATTTTGATTTGTACATTCATCATCATTGACATTGAACACACAAGAATACTCAGAATTAAAGCTTATTTCATCCACAAAGGGATTGATATTTTCTAGTACATCGAAGTAATTACCCTAAAGGTCCTTTTAACCTAAGAGAGAGGTTACAGATAGTGGAAAATGGTTATTCATGGATAATGTAAGCAATTTTGTCCTCGAAAAAGGCTTCAAGCATAGGCAAGTGACAGAGAGTTGAGTTCTTCTCATCCTCCATCATTACTTCACGAAAGAGCTCGATGTTCTTTATATCCTTGATTTGATCCCAAAATGTAGAGGGTTTATTTAACTTCCCAATTAATTAATCTATCTCATGCACCTCTTTATCTACCCACGTTAGGCAGTCCTCGAAGAAAACATTTCATCTTGGCATCTGCTTTTAGTTGAAGCATTAACCCATGGCTCAGAAAATCCAAAGAAAGGAAAGTCCTCTCCTTTTTTATGAAATGTTCATTTAGACTAAGATAGTAAGGTATATGAGCACCCCATGTATTGAAGTTAGATCTCTTGGGTTTTAATAACCTGGCATAAGAGTCATCTTCCTTGCACTTGTACCATAGCCCTTTGGTGTCGAACTACTACACGATTTTGATGGGTTCAATAATCCCCTGTTGGTTTATTTTGAGGCGCATTCAATATATGTACCTTATTTACTTCATCATATGTTTAACCTTACAACACCGTTACTCAAAGTATGGAGGTGGAATCAACTCTTTGGTATTTACAGAGATAACTTATGTAGGCAGATCTGGCTAGAAGGCACTGATGTATACATCTCCGATTTCATGTTGGATTTCCAGGACTTGGGTGCGTGTCACTTCCCTTTAAGTAAGTCAGAATCCCCTGAGATAGTAATCAGGTTCTCCCTGCATAAGAATTTTAATTATTGGTGCAATAAGGAGGCAACTCCCCAAATGTCATGAAGCCACGGTATTCCAAGAAAACGGTTGAATGAGGCATGTATTTCGATTACTCAGAACTCTATGAGGCTGTCGAGTGGGATATTTCCCATCTCAAGTTTTATTGAACCCGTAACTTCCCTTTGTGTATTGTTGTAATCCCCGATGACTAATGTTGTTGGTGTGATATCTTCATATTTGATCCCCAGAAACTTCGCGATTCTTCATGGGAAGACATTTTGGTTTGATCCATTATCGATGAGGACTATATGGATACCTTGTCCCTTGACATTGATGGGGATGTTCAAGGACATGTTATGGCATATCCCAACTCTTGGTATTTTCATGCGTGAAGGAGATACCCTTTGAGAAGTTCAGACTTCCCGTAGTTTCCATGACTTCTTCGGGGGAGGATGAGATAGTCACTTGCCTCTAAAAGAACTATTTGAGGATGAAATCTCTATGGGGTTATGATGACATAAGAAGTATCTATATAGAGATGTTTACTTGGGTCTTCTCTATTTTCTCTAGGACCCTGTTTTCTTCAGTTGTTTCAAATAGGAATTCTTCAATGATCTCTTTCCCTTTGTCTTTAACTTTCTCTCGGGATGAGATTGAATGAAGGGCAAGGTTTTTATAGAATCTTGTTGATCGAGTGAGGTGGTTGACCTCTACGAACTCCCAATTTGGAACCAAGAATCCTTTGAAGATTTCATCAATATTTAAGATGCAAACACTGTTAGTTTCTTCAAGTGGAGGAAAGACGAACAAATCTTCAAAGTGGAATATCAAATCCTCCTCAATGGATGGTTACATTGTTGAGTTGTCATTGGGATAGTCCCACACCCAGGAGTCTTGGAGTCTTGGTTGTCTTCTATTGCAAACTCTTCTCCCCACCCAGTAAAGATGACACAACTGTTTTATGGGCCTTGTATATAATCAATAACTTGTTGTGCTTCACCATACATGACTTCTCAATGTTTGTAAAGATCTTCATTTATATAGACAGTATCTATTAGCTTATTGGAATTTTCCTCGAGGATGAGGTGTATTAACTAGTACAAATTGAATTGTAGAGTGTTAAATCTTATCATCTTCAAACCTTATAACATTCGGACCATTAATTCCATGTGCTTTTGGGTTTGCATGACATGTCCTAAGTGTCGATTGACCATACTCCATAGGCTAGATCGATCTTTTGTCTTAAGATCGATATGGGTCCTCAACATTGCAATTCATAGTGAACGCGTTGACTCCAGCATCGTGGTCTAGCAAGGGATTCTTACTGATGTTAGTCTTGGGCTTGGATGGTGCTATTATTTTCCCTTGCTTCATAAAATATTAAATACCATGCTTCAGGCCCCAACATCCTTATATAGTGTGTCTAGCAATCTCGTGGCATTCACGGTATAAGTCAGCACAAAAGTTCTCTAGCATAGGATTAGGTAGGGGTTTCAGACCTTTGGGCTTTAAAAGCACCTTTTTTTAGAGCTTCATAGATATAGGCACATATAAAGGATGAAATTAGCATCGAAACTTTTCTCGGGTCCATGGTGCTGGCGCTGGTGCGGGTGCCTGGACGGCATTGATAGTTGTAGTGTTTTCCTTATTTGTTTTTTGGGTTGTGAAGTGATGAGGGTCTTCCGAGCGTCAGTTTAAATTTTTTTGGCAGATGATTTATGAGATCATCCTCACTACACCAAAAATGCTAAATTATCACCTTTGAGCTGGCCTGACCGTGATAAAAAAAAATACGCGTTTTTTGTCACGATCAATGACCGTGATAAAGGGTTGTCACGGTCAAAGACCTTGATAAGTTCATGACAACTCTTTTAACTAAAACCCTAGGCGCCTCTTTTTTTCCCCACCATTTTCCTTTCCCACCTTTTTTCTTTCTCGCGCCCGCAACGGTTCTCTTTCTATCTCTCTATGTTTCAGGTCATTTTTTTTTCTCTCTCTCTTTCCTTTGTGTATATGTGTGTGTGTGTGTGTGTGTGTGTGTGTGTGTGTGTGTGTGTGTGTGTGTGTGTGTGTGTGTGTGTGTGTGTAGGTGGGTGGGTGTGTAGGTGGGTGGGTGGGTGGGTGTAGGTGGTATATGTGTGTAGGTGTGTGTGTGTGCGTGGGTCTACATGTGTGTGTAGGTGAGGGGGGCAGTGGGGGTAGGGGGTGGGGGTGTGTGTAGGTGTGGGGGGGGGGGGGGGGGATCAGGGGGGATTGATGAAAGTCAAATTTAGGGGTTTGATATGGGAGTGAAGAAATTTAGGGTTTGGGGTCAAGTTGGAAATAAAATTTTATGTGTATTTTTTATAATTTTTATTGAAAGGTTTACGTGAATTATTGTGTGTGTGTGTGTGTGTGTGTGTGTGTGTTTGTGTGTGTGTGAATTAATGGTGTTGTAGGAAGTGTGTATGAATTATTGCATGGATTGATCGTAACGAGTAAATAGACGATTCGATGTGCCCCGGCCTTATAACATGAATTGCATTGGTATTGATATTGATATTGAATTGAATTGAAATTCAAATTCAATTTCAATTGAATTGAACTGTTATAAATTAAAATTAAATTTGAATTGGTATTGATACTGATATTTGTGTAAATTGATATAAATTGGTTATAAATTGAAATTGAATTTGAATTGGTATTGATATTGGTATAAATTGGTATAAGTTTTAGTTATTATGCGTACTTTAAATTAAATAAAACATACTTTAAATTACATAATTAAATGAAATCTCTCGAATTGTGATAAGACATAATTAAATTAAACATACTTTAAATGACATATAGTGCACATAGATAATAACCTTCTAGCTCTTATGTGTACGCATTCAATAGCCCTTAGACCCGTTCGAGAGTCATTACCCATGTAATGAGATCTCTCGAATTGTCTCGTTTGAACGATTTGGGACTGCATAGTTTCTGTGTAATAATATTCTTAGTGGCTTAATCTTGTTACTTTTGGAGGAAGTTTTGTTGTCGTATCTTAATGTTCTCTGGGTACATACTAGATGATGCGATGTTAAGTGTTATTTCAATTGGTAAATTGAAATGACACTCACACTTACGAATCTATATCGTGTACTTGGAGAACTATGGGGATATGCTGCTAAATTTTCCTCAAATTGGAATAATGTGCATGAGATGTTAAGTATTTTTACAGAAATATGCAGTATTGAGTAGGATAGGACCACTCACCCTTTAGAGGAGATGGAGGAAATAAGAATTAATATTATAAATTGAATTTTAATTTCAATTTCATATTAAAATTGAATTTGAATTTAAATGGACGAATAAATTTACATTTAGTCAACTTCTTATATAACACTTGCTTCTGGGGGTGCATGCCTGCATATATTCTCATTTGAATGCACGACATAACGGTTTTGTAACATTTATAACTAATTTAAATTACATATAGTGCGCATAGAAACCGGCCTTTTACTTCTTATGCGTACGCATTCAATAGATGATTGTTTATACTAGGGCTGTGTTTTTTTTTCGAACATTCCGATTTTTCCGATATTCGATCCGATATTTTTCGATTTTTGGAACGTATATAAGGTTTCCGATTTCTGATTTTCCGATTTTTCGATTTTTTCGATCCGATTTTTTCGAAACTATGCCGATCCGATTTTTTCAAATTATTTCCGATTTTTTCAGAAATATTTTCCGATTTCAAAATTTTTTAATTTTTTTAAACATTCTCATGTGTCCCACTTCGGTTAAGAGAGGAAGAGAGACCCAAAAAATTCATCTATAAAAGGAGAATATCCCTCTATATTCTACACAAATGAAAAAAATGGTTAAATCCTTGTATATTTACATGTTGGGTTAAATCTTTTTTCGATTTCTTTGAAATGAGAATTTTGAGGAATCGAAAATCCCATATTAACTTTTATAATTTTTGGAATTTCCAAAATTTCTAAATTTTTAGTATATTTTCTGAATTTCCGATTTTTTCCCGATTTTTCGATTTTTCCGAATTTGGAAACTTTTTTTATTTTTCGAAAAAATTGGATCGAAAATCGAAAAAAATATTTTATTTTCGAAAAAATCGGAATTTTTTCCGAAGGGTCATTTTTCGATCCGATCCAGTCGAAACATAGCCCTAGTTTATACTAATGGGAACTAAATGTTCATACTTTTGTGTATACTAATCCACGAATATACGTTTCTTACCCATAATAGGTGATTGTTTGCAGTAGCTATAATGGGATATCCTAAATACAAAGAGTGGATGAGTGAGAAAAATAGATTAGGGGATGTGTTTCGCAAAAGTGCTAATGAATTGTGAAATACACAAAGAGATGTCATAATGATGAAGAGTTTCCGTGTCCATGTGCTAAGTATAAGAATGGTAAGGTGTTTGAGTGGAAAACAGTTAAACTGCATTTGTTAAGATGGGGTATGCAAGATAGTTATCGAATTTGGGTTTTTCACAGGGAATCAAAAGCTCCATTTGTCCCCGAGCAACCTTCACAACAATTTTCAACAAGTAGGATAGATGTACAAAGGGAGGATGACAACGTAGATCATAATATGCTAGAGGATTTAATTGATGACACGTATGGAGTTCATGAAGTGGAAGAGAATGAGGTCACTTATGACGTACAAGGTTCAGGTACTCATGAAGATATCGGGATAAACCTTGACGATGACTATCAAAGTTTAAAATTTAAGGCGGCCCAATCGTTATACTCTGGCTGTGAGAAAGATCAAACAACTTTACATGCCATGGTTGGTTTGCATAGTTTTAAAACCCAATATGATTTGTCTGACAATAGCGTGACAGAAATTTTGAATTGCGTGAAGGGCTTGCTACCCAAGCAGAATACCCTTCCAAACAGTTATCCTACTATGAAAAATAGTTTGAAAGGTTTGGGAGTGAAGTATAAATCTATTCATGCTTGTGTGTATGACTTCATATTATATCGAAAGGAGTATGAAAATCTCGATCGGTGTCCGATATGCGATGAACCTAGATATGTCCAATCTACTAGTAAAGAAGGCACAAGCTCAAAAGTGCCTCAAAAAGTATTGAAATATTTTCCCGTTGGTCTAGATTAAAGTGGTTTTTTACAGTACCATGGATAGTGGAGGACTCGGCATGCTAGGAAGAAACAGGGGATAATCACATGCGCCATTCTATCGATTCTACAGCTTGGAATAGGTTGAGTTTTGAGTATCCCAATTTTTCTCGAGAATAGCGTAACATTGGTTTGGCAATATCAACAGATGGTTTCAATCCATTTGGAAATCTAAGCCCTAATCAGAGTGTATGGCCAGTGATCTTAGCCCCACTCAACCTCCCTCCTTCACAGTGTATGAGACTTGAATTTTGTATGTTGTCTTTGATGATACTTGGGCCAAAGGCACTAAGTGAGGACATCGATGTCTACTTGGCTCCTTTGGTAGAATAATTAAATGAGTTGTGGAAAGAGGGTGTGCAAGCATTTGACTCTTTTAGAAAGAAGAGTTTATGTTGAAAGCTATGTTGATGTGGGCAATTTATGATTTTCCAGCTTATAGGACATTATCCGGTTGTGTAGTACATGGTTATTTAGTATAAAATGAAATTGATATAAATTGGTATTGATATTTGTATAAATTGAAATTGATATCGTATGTACTGTTATTATCGAATTTGAGCATTAATTCAAAGTCCATATACATTTCTGTACTAATAATAACATTTTTTTTTATAGAAAATGTCTTCATCTCAACGCGATAGGGGAGGCGACGAGGGCTCATCGGCCAGTAGGCCCCCAAATGGGGAAAATTGGGATCCGTCGGCATTATTGACTAAATCGCTAGAGTTGTTGAAAGTAATCGTTGGCTTGGGGTACACTGATTGGAGAGTCGTGCCTAATGAGCTCAATATTAGCATCTGGGGGGCACGACAAGTAGTGTATTTATATTTATATTTATAAGCAACAAACACTTACTTTCTTTTTGGTTTATATTTGTTTGACAGGAATAATTCGGCCTGCCCCCACATGCTCGCGACTCCATGTTGGAGCAGTTGAGGGATCAATATAAGACATGGAAGAAGAATATGCGGGCACGGTACTTTGGGAAGACCCGAAAGTCCATTCTAAGAGTACGTGACACCGTCCCCTCGAAGGAGCCGATCTCATTGGCACAATGGAAAAAGTTTGTCAACAATGAGATCGATGAGAGGCAATTGGCATCTCGCCAATCGGGGAGGGAAAACCGGGCTGACATCTTATGCCAAGGTGGAGCACAGGATGGTAAGTTTTTATTTTTCTTTAATTTTAGTTTTATGTTATTCTAATTTAGAATTACTTTGCATTACTTACTAATTTTGCATTATTTTATTTTAAGAGACGAAAAGTGGCCTTGGGGGCAGGCCACATAGACTCGATGTTGATGTGAAAATTCGAAAGAAGAATGGCAAGGATAAGGAGGTGTCCCCGAGCGTCGCATCCACGATTGTAAGTTATAAATGTTTATTTTTTTTAATTATAAGTTTTTTATTTACATAATTAACTAATCATGTACTTTTTGTCGTTTCAGACAAAACTTAAGGAAGTGCATGAGTCACAGTTTAATGCCGACAAAGCATCTTTGGCTATGGACGTACTCAGCCAAGTTCTCGGGACGGATCGCAAGGGGAGGGCTAGGGGTGAGTTCGCGGGTAGGGAAGTCGAGGATCATCAGAATGGAGACAAGTAACACCAAATTGGCACATAAGGTGGACACCCATGACGATAAGCTATCAAGGTTGGAGGTGACGGTCCTAGATATGTACGCTTTCATGAAGCGTCAGTTAGGGAAGGGGAAGGGGAAGGGGAAGGAGAAGAGGAAAGAGAAGGAGAATGAGGTAAAGGTAGATGAGGACGTCACTGCTTCATCGCCGATACGCATGGACTCGCCGCCATATGATCAATTGTCCATCTTGACTCCCGTCGAGCGGTCTATGTCAACAATCGGTTGGTAGAGCGTGTTTCGACTCGACATATATTGTGGAGAGAGGATAGCGAGGCATTTAAGGGACCCGACATTCCTCCCGAGTAGGTTGGTTCGTGGACGTCCTCTCCAAGTGATTAAGGCAAGGGCGCTCATCACGCGTGTGGTGTCCAAAAAGGAGAACTCACATATGTGGTTGCGCGAACAATGCGGCGTTCAGCAAATTGATGGGGTTGTCAATGCATATATCGTGTGGACTTCCTTCCTTCTACAACCTGCTCAAGACCCTGTGCCATGACATTATTTCTATATTTTTTATTTGGATATTGGATATCTGTATTTCTATTTTATTTGTTGATTTGGATATGGATATTTATATTTATTTTATTTGGATATGGATTATATATGCCATGATTTGGTAGAGTTGATTTGGTACATTACTTCTATTTTATTTGGATATATGTTGTTTGGGCAGATATAATTTTGCTATAACAGGTACAAATATACTGCTGGACAGTGGCAGTGGCCATACTGCCCCGCAATTTTTTTTTAAATTCTGCCTAGAATTGTCACGGTCTTTGACCATGATAATTTTTTTAGATTTTGTTACGGGATTTATCACGGTCTTTGACCGTGACAAGTCCATGACAAATGCAGTTGTCACCACCAGACTTGTCACGGACAAAGACCTTGACGAGTTTGACTTGTCACGGTTTTAAACCTTGACAAGTCAACAGTTTTGGTGTAGTGTCTCGAGTTGGGTCCCAACATCCATGAGGGCTTTTAAGTGTGGTAGGTATTGAGCCATGAGTTGGTCATAGTAGGATAGGAACGGGTTCTTTACAACAGCAACTTACTCTTTTTCAGAGGGTCATTTTACCATTTGGGATGCTTTAGCTCTCCAACGGGCAATGAAGGTTCCAAGGTTTTCTCCTACCTCTTGTTTCGTCATGAATTCTCTGCAGATGTTGCTCCATGTCATGGTTCGTCCATCGTTCATTGATAGAAATCATTTAACAGTGCCTCCGAACAAGGTATGTGCCATAACTTTTTGGGAAAAAGAGAGTTTGGGTGGATTCTAGTGAGAGGAAACGACTAAACTGCATAGCAGCATTTAAGATGCGTAGTTATTGTTTGTTGAACTGCTTGGTGAGGGTTCTATTTATAGGCAAATTGCCAGGAGTGCAAGACCGATCGGTCCACCCGGTCGGCCTTAGCACAGTTCCCAAGGAGCCATCGTCATTAGACCGCTTCTTAGTGTTGGGGCATTGTTTGCGGGTTTGTT
Organism: Sambucus nigra; assembly: GCA_949130495.1. Lineage (NCBI taxonomy): Eukaryota > Viridiplantae > Streptophyta > Magnoliopsida > Dipsacales > Adoxaceae > Sambucus > Sambucus nigra. The sequence goes on along the minus strand of OX422218.1, from coordinate 487,386,356 downwards.
TTTGTGTTTTAGCATTTTCCGTGGTTTATCAATGCCTCGTTAGTGTTTTTATGAATTTTTTTGGCTTGATTGGGCTTATTTGAAAGTGATGGTTCGCATCACCATCCTCATGTCTTAGGGGAGTGGAACGTGTGCCCACAATTGGTGAGAGAAAATGAAGGAATAGGGCTTTTTAACTCATTCCTAATGATAATTGCCAAATTAAACATACTCCCTATAATTTAAAATATTAGAGCTATCTCATGTGAACAACTGAGTTTCACTTAAAACAATCACAAATTATAAAATCATAATCCATATTTCAAAAAATTAAATCTAATTATTCAACTTCTAGGGTGGTATGTCTATGTGTGCTATCATCACAAGGGTGTAAGTAAATAAAAAAAAAAGGTAAAAAAGTCATTAAAGGAACTGCAATTTCATTCGTGCTTTCTGTTTTACCACAGTAACAGTTCCAACTATATGCTTCTCAAAACCAAGTTTCCAAAATTTTGGAAAAGAAAATTGAATGTCAATTGTGAATTGTAAATTAAAAAATGTTCCTTACTTTCACTTATATTTTTCCTTTTTTTTCCGGTTTCCACCATAAACAAACACTACAGTGAAATTTCCTAACATCTTTTTTCTCCAAATTTTCCCATTTCTACTTATCCCAAATTATGTGACAGTGCATTGACATATTCTACCCCCATAACAGAGTAAAACAATTTATTGTTCATTTGCTGCAAAGTTATTGGTTAACGAAGCTTTTTGCGGAAACTTTCTTGAAAAATGGTTGTATTTCACATGAATACAAATAAAATTGTGATGAACTTAACACTTCAAAGGATTTTTTTTGTTTTTCCCTAGGTAAAATGTTCCTATACTAGAAAAATGATGCAACACCATTTAGCTATGTTATTAACAAGTTGGCAATAAACAATCAAATTTAAGAAGATTCTTGGAAAAATATTAACTGACATCATCACCCCAAGCATCATCTCTCATATGTTGTCTAGAGACAATCCTGTTCTTTCTGGCTTCTTCCTGTTTTTTGTAATCTTTTGATCCAAAGCTTGTGGAAGGCAATTTAATTCCCATTACATTGGCAATCAACCTTTGGGCAGTTCTTGCTGATGTCTGAGGCCTTTGACGAGGTGGTTCTAGATCTGAATTTGAATATTGTAAATTTTCAACAAACTGAACCCATAAACCCTCTTTATATTTACGAAAAGAAATTTAAAAAAAAAATGGTTTAAGTTCTTGTAACAGGAGATGATAAATTGCTTTACAATCAATTTGGGTGTATACGAGCCAAGCTAACAGTATGTTGCTCAAGTTTGATTTAAAATGCTCAACGATTTCAAAAATATACTCAAGCTTGGCAACCAAGCTCAAACGATTGCTCAAGTTCGGTTTAGAAAGCTTAACGAGTTCGAAAATATGCTCAAGCTTGGGAACCGAGCTCAAACGGAAACTTATCAAAACAAATAGAAGTCAAGCTTGGTTACATTTTGTGTTTAGCAGACCTGTTTTTAAAAATTAAGTTTAAAAAATGGTGTGTTTAAACACCTATTATTAGAAAATAGCAAAATGTTATTTTCTGAAACTTGTTTTTTGAGTCAGAAAGGTTCATTTCCTCTATTTTCGTTCATTTATACTTTAATATATAACTTACATATAAAAAGGTCGTACCCAATGCACAAGGCTCTCGCTTAACTGCAAGGTCTGAAAGAGGTGGATGTCGACTGACCTTGCCCCCGTATATGGAGAGGTGGCTCCCATGTCTCGAATTTGGAACCAACCGTAGCTTGGGTGATAGCACTTGCCATCGCACCAAGGATCGACCTCTATATTACTAGCATATAATACGTCAAATTTGAATATTTATGAAATATATAAAGGGCCCGTTTGGCAATCCAATTCCAAGGCTTGGAATTGGAATTTGAAGGCCAATTTCAATTCCGTGGAATTCAAATTGGCCTTCCAATTCCAATTCCAATTTCAAGCCTTGGAATTGGGTTGCCAAACAGGCCCAAAGTATACATGTATGCATAAGATAGAATATACTCATATTATATATGTATGTATGTCTAAATAAATATTGAATGTTCATGCATACACTTATCTATACATGTATAAAGTAAATTATACATATGTTATATGTTTAAGTGCAAGTAAATACATATTATATGTATAATTTACACATACACATGTATGTATAATTCGTGTATTATATATGTGTATGTGTGTGTTTACTTTTTTAAAACTGTTTTCAGATCAACCAAATGCTTAAAAATAATTTGAACTCGGTTTTATAAAACTATTCTCAAAAATTGTTTTTAAACCATGTTTTCTGAAAACATAACTAAACGGATCCTTGATTTTTTATACTATTTTAATATTGGTGATCAAGCCAAATTTTGAGTGGAGCTCAACAAAACAACTAGCTTAAAAAGGTGTTCAAGCTTGGCTCGTCTAATTTACGAGCCGATCTCGAACGTGCTTTTAACCAAATGAATACGAGTTGACAACTTAGTTCGTTTTACAGCCCCACTACCATTCTCATAATAAGACAGTTAATAAATTTCTTCCGTTTTTTCAAAAACATTTTATAGGTGAAGTAACACTTTAGGCACTTTCCAATCCATCATCCCCCCATCCCCCCCCCCACCCAAAAAAAAAACCTCTCTTTTCTTTCTCTTTCCCAACAACATGACCATGTACCAACATCACCACGCCACTTCCTTTCACAACCTTATGTTTCTAATTTTGAGCATCAAAATTTTATAAAATTTGACAATTATAGTTTGAAAATTATTAGATTTTCTCTCTTCCCATCGACAAGTATCAACACCACCTAAGAAGCACGGACACTTCTCCGAAGGTGACGTACCCGTGTCGGACACTCCGACACTCGTACGACGCTTAAAGGACACTCCGTGTGGCTTGTCAGCCTTGTTTGGCATTTATAAAAAGGCAGACACTTCATGAACCCAACCTAGACATTTTGGGTGCCAAAGTTAAAGAACACTAAAAAATTCTAGTGTCATCTTATAAAATTAAATCGTGTAAGGTTATATGAATAATAAGAAGAAAGTTAAAAAATGAAGTTATCATCTCGCTTAATTTAAATGCATGTTTTTGACTTACGATGTAGCTGTCATTATGAAATACTGGACCATGTTCATTTTAATAAATTAGTTTCACAACTATTTTTAGTTTTTAAAATGCAAAGTAGATGAAAGTGTATATATATACACACACACACACACAAGTATAAAAATATATTTATATGACGCCGTGTCGTTGTCGTGTCGTGTCCTATTTTTTTAGGTTTGTTGTGTTGGCGTGTCCGTGTCGTGTCGGACACGACACTCGTATCTGTGTCCGTGCTTCATAGTCTCTCTCCTTCCCCACAAAAAGCCACTCCGTCACCACTTCCACCTCCACCTGTTTCCACAAAACAAGTTTCAGCGATCGTCTCCCCCACGCCCCGAAGGTATACTAAAAAAGATAAAAGATAAAACTTTTGGTTACGGGGCTTTTGGGAATACATAGGTGCTGGATGCTACACTGTGAAGATTCAATTGATTTGAAAGTGTATTTTGATCATAATTGTAAATAGGTGTTTATATATACAGTGGCTACTGGCTAGTCTCTCCCTCTAAATTTTCTTATAAGTTTTTCTTTTTTCAAAGATTTTGTCACATAAAGATTATCTATAGTTGTAGGGGTGTTTGTATCCACTTAATTGAAAAAGTAGTCATTGATTTTTAAATGGCAATAATGGTGTTTGGGATTGTCCTATGATAACAATAATAGTAAAAGGTCACTGTGAATAATTCTTTTTAGACCTTAGATCTTGTAAAATGAGGCATGACACGATATGAACCGATACAAATTTTAAGTTAATGGGTGGACCCTTAATGGTTTCGAGTCATATCAGTGTCAACTCGATAAGACACGATATTAACGGGTCGGGTTAGTGTTGACTCCCTTTACCCGTTATTACCCGATAAGACCCGTTAAGATTCATTAATTTAAGTAAATAAGATATTCTGATAGGCTTATAAAGAGTTGACGTAGCTTAATGTTAATTTAATCATAACAAATTTTACTAAATGAGAGAGTTAGTAATGACAACGAATTAATGGGTCTAATTGTGTTTAAAAATGACTCAATATGTCAACTTGTAAAAAAAAAGGTCGTGATCAGTGCACAAGGATCCCTATGAAGAGGGTGCTCCCATGTCTCGAACTCGAGACCAACCGTAGCTTGGACGAGGACACTTGTCATCGCACCAAAGTACGACCTCTCAATATGTTAACTTGTATCGATTCAAAATAATTCACTATTTTAATGGGTAATAATGGGTGAACACGACACGACACAATACGACACGTTAAGATAACGGGTCGGGCTTCAATATGATTTTTCGAAATGATAAAAAAAGTCATCCGTTTAGACATGAACCCGATAACACCAGAACAGGATAAAAAGCAACACAAATACGACTCGACACGACCCGTTGCCAAGTCTAATCCTTCACCTTATGCATCAACTGGTTTGTCCAGTGGCCATATATACTTGTTGAACATCTAGGGAGTATCAATACAGCATTATCTAAGGTGGCAAAGTAAAAAAAAAACTACTAACAATAATATAAAAAAAGTCTTGACGTTTGTGGTCAATTTCAATTTCTCCCCTCATTTTTCAGTTCTTTCAATGTCTACCTACATTTTCAAAGTGTTTCAATCTAAACCCTGCTGTCAATTTAGTTCAACACTGAGGTTTGGGCAGACAGAATTCTTGCCTGATTTAGCAGCTTATGTGGCATATTCAGAGAGAAAAACTTTTAAAAAAAAATCTCCTCTTAATGACTTTGATTTCAAACTAAAACTGAAGATATTTATGGTTGAGACTTTGTTGTGTTGTGGAAGAAGGAGGTGGCAGGGGTGACGGATTGGCGGTTATTTGTCAGGTCAAGGGGCCCAATATTTCATGTAGAAAAAGACTAGTTTCTTTAAAATTAAACACCCCAAAACCTGATTCCTTAAAAAATAAGAACGAAATATTTATCAAAGAAAAAAAGGATTCTTTTCCCATTAATTCAAATATATGAGTGGCATTTCTAAATAAAGGCATTTTATTGCCATGTCAGGTTCCGGTAAAAAAATTTGGCACCGCAAACTTGAGAGTTGGACGGAGTTGACAGCAGGGTTCGAATTAAAATCAATTTAAGTTCACCTGGCTAGACTTCTTGTATACGTAGTTCTATATATAATATCAGCTCAATAAACTCTCATCTACATAGACGATGCTTGATAGCTAATTTAAAGTGCTCAAATCTCGATTTTCATTAAACTTGATAATAATTTGTCAGAGTTTCAAAGAAATTGTAGGACAATGAAAATTTACCTCTTGGTGGAATTGAGCTCAAAAGCACATCATTCTCGTCAAGTACACGCACTGTAAACGGGCATTGAATGAAGTTTCTTGCCTCCAGAGCTGCATTACAAGGTTCAAATTGTAAATAATTTGAACCCTGAACTTGGAATCTTAAACGAAAATAGACAATTAATCCATCATAGCATCATTAATATTAGCAGAATATACCGTGTCAAATGAAGTTCAACTGTTTAACCTTGTGACTAAAATGTAGCCATTATTATAAGCATTAATCCTGAATACTAACAAGTTAGATGCAACCCCTATATTTGTTCTTTTCAAGACAGAAAATATTAATATATCTCTCTTGGATAAGTAATTTAATCATTCGATAGTAAGCTAAAATTGAATGCCAGAGAATGATTAAACCAACCAACCAAAAGTAGCGGCGGCTAAGAACAGAATTAATCAAAAATCGTCTTGAAATCATCAGATAATCATTCTAATAGCTACTAGCTTAGCAAGTGTCAATGACAGTTGAACTTTCTCACAAAACAGAAGAATTGGAGCTGAAATTTTATATGATTATGTTTAGTGTCAAAATGGGATTTATAGTACAAAATTCAAGGGTTTGGTCAAATGTTACCTAGGCTAGGTATTTAATGTTTAGTATTCAGGAGTTGAATTGAGTTGAGTTGAGTTGAGGAGTCATGTCCAAGACTAAGTGGAATTACTTTGGGGGACAATTAATATTTATTCCCTAGGAGCTAAGTACATTTTGCACTTGGAACACCTTATTTTTTATGTTCTAAAAAGTCCTTTGTCTGTTCTTTTGACAAATTTTTCTTAGGGTTTATTATTAGAGAAGAAAGAGAATCTATGCGTGTTTAATATGGTGGGGGATTTTTTGGGACAAAATAAAGGCTTAAATGTTAATTGAAAAAATGGCAAGGGACTTTTTGTCGAGTGACCCATAGTTTTTCCCTATTAGATGAAATATTGATGTGAACAGCAGAAGCAATCAATCATTCACAAAAGCCCGAAGGTTCTCGCTCTAAGATGAGGATCCCTGCTCTTATTTATAAGCTAGAGAGAGCTAAGAAACCTAATAGGAAAGCACTACTAATTAAGCTAATTTGTCTGCTAAATAATTTCTACTACCTAAATTAGCACTCAATTCTCTCAAGTCACAACAAACAGGCCTAGGAGTAAATTGAAGGCGCACATGTCAAATAAACAAATATGTTAATTATTTGGGGGATTCTCAATTTCTGCCTAAATTGGTTGTCAACCAAATTCTTGGGCACAAAAATAAAAGTTATCAGTCCATTTAAAGTTAAATCAATGACCAAAAAGTGCTTCAAACATTTTTTAATACGCATTTAGTCCAAACCTTTTTATTTTGTTCCAAAAAGTCCCTCAAACACTCATTTAACCAATATTCTCTTATTTTTAAAGATTCGCGCTAGCGACATTCCTCCCCCGCCGGAGCTCCGACGACCCTCACCGGAGCTCCTTTTTTTGCGTGTTTATATGTGGTGAGGGACTTTTTGGAACAAAATAAAAAGGCTCGGACTAAACATCTATTAAAAAATGTTTGAAGGACTATTTGGTATAAGCCCCTTTAAAGTTTGGGATAAACCAATCATTTTAACAAGAAAATCCACAATTAGGGCCTCATACTTTCCCCGCTTGGTATGCTATAAAGTTGGATGGAAACTGATTCCTTCCGATACTACGTTTGGTGGGAGGCTATGAAGCACCGACACTCTCCCGGAAGCCACGAGTCAGCTTTGACACGAGTCCGACACACGACACGCTAGGACACGTTTGGACACGTTGCCGACACGCTGGGACACGTGAAAAGGACACTTTTTATTTTTTTTATTTTTATTTTTTAAATTTTTTTTCTTATGTGATTATGATTTTGCCTTATTTACGATTTTTAATGTTAAAGTGTGTTTGAATTTTGTTTTATATGGTCCATTTTCTTTATTTCATGTTAACAATGCTCTAATAATGTATTTTATGAAACAAATATGTTTTATTTCATTAATATATATATTTAAATATATATTATATATTTTAACATATATTATATATTATACTTATCCTAGCATATCGTATCCTAGTTTTTGGAAAAATCACGTGTCGTGTCAAAACACGTATTAGGTGTCGAGTCCGAGCTTCATAGGTGGGAGGTTAAGTTGCATTGGAATGTGGGCTCCAATGGAATCAGATTACCTCCTCGGTGAGAAAGTAGTGGAATCAAAACTTATCCAATATAGATGGAATTCTTCCTTTCCCATTGGGATCCTTACAAATAACTTTTGTAAAGACAAAAAACCCCATAAAAATATTAAATTATAAAACTACCATTGAAATCTAAATATTTATTTTGTGAAGACAATTTTGTCGATTAGTATCAAATTTAAAGTCGTACAAATTTTATTCAGGCATTTTTTTCTACCTTTATGCAATAATTTGATTAATTTACTCTACAATACACACAGATCTATAATAAATTATTAAATTTGTTAGATATTGAAAAATATTTATAAAAAAAACATATTGGGTTCATACATTTATAAATAGTGACGCGTATAATTGTGGTTTACAACATGTCTAAAATGGATCAATTTAATATATGTATCTATATATATAGTAATACAATTTCTAAAAGATATTATTGGTTTATATTGTACATTCTCATGTCACTTTCCATTCATTAACCAAATACTATATTTTGATTCCTAATACAAATCCATTGGTTTACCAAACAGGGAGAAAGGATTCAAAACCTTGATAAAAGATTGCCTGGTAATCACGTTCCCGGTAATCACAATCCATCCAAAATATTACCACATACCAAACGGGGCCTAATAGACCCGAATTCTTGTCAAAATTTATCTTTGCTCATTTTTATTCTCAACATAGGAGGCACAGACACTTCATCAAAATACAAGTGTCGCACACCCCACACACACATAGTACATGGCTCGGACAAGTGTCCAACACGCCATTTCAATGAAGGCATTTTTCCGGCACACATGACGTGGACACGACAAGGAATTAATAAACTTTCAGACATCCCGGGGGCCATCCTCTCCCACGTCCTCTTTTGTGTAAAGAGTCTTATAAATGGTTTTATCAATCGATACGAAGTAAAACTTAAACTGGTAAGCTTTATAGTTTTATGACCCTCGGGACAGTGGTTTAAATGGCTTCTAATGAAACATTTAATCATGTTAGTTCTGATAAATTAGTTTTGACTTGAGTGTTAACTACTTCGCTAGCAAGCTACCTGTACCACGAACAGGGTTGTAACGGGATTCACGACCTAGTTTGTTAAATCAGGTGACTCCATTTCAACAGGCAGAGATGTAAATTTATATAAACCAATAAACATTTAGAATTGGTCATTAAACTGCGTGTACATTGAGTTGGCTGAAGTAGGAAGCATATCGCCCCGTCATATGACCAATCAGCATCAAAAACCAAAGTTAGTGTTCCGCTTTCAAATGCCATTTTCTGAAAACCTCCTTTGCCCTCGTAACATCTTCGTCACCGAAACCCATATGCTTCTCTTTAGCTTGGCCAGTCGTCGTTGCGTTACGGTGGAGATGATAAAATCTACTAAGAAAATAATTTGTTTGCCAACTTTTATGACGAGGGCATCACTGGCTTTTCAAGAAATGAAAAGTGATGTGGTTAGGACCATGTATTGAGGATGACTTCAAAAAAGGTGTTGAATTGAAATTGTTTTTATAGGAGACGTGTCTGAGTTTGAGAGTTTTTTATTTTCCGGTGCTGATGTGCAAGTTTTTATGTTTTCAATTAGAAATGACTTTTCAGTGTATATTGTCAAGAGTGATTGGAGTCCATCAATTGTACTTTGAATAGAATTGTTCTAATTTTTTAATTGTCAATTGAGAAACTTCTACATCTTTATCTGTGATGATTTTTAAACTTTGGTTGAAAAAATAAAAGAACAAGAAAATCGAAGCTAAATAATGCCTTACTTGTTTTTAAAAGATGATGATGTGCAACTTATGTGTGTTACATTTACATATGGTACCAATAACGAACCATATAATGATTCTAAAACGAATTAGGAACGGAAAGTGTTCCGAGCGTCGACATATACAAGTCATGTTCAATAAGACACATGTACCCATAGCCGTGCTTCATAGGTCTCGACAATCAAGTCACAACCCATTTCTTCTTGTCCAAAGAATTTAGGGGTCATGGAGCTTTAAAGGATTTTGGGAGTTGGGACACTCATCATCAAACCCCACATTTTTTTTTTTTGATAACCGTGACCCTCTACACGAACGAGCCCTTTGGACTCCCTCATGCGACAAAAACAGGGGGGACGCGACGCTGTATCAAAGCCACCCTAACACACGCCCCGCTTAAATTATGGCTGGTGTCCGCTGGGGGATTTCAAACTCTTGACCTATGGCCATTTTGAGTCGCCCCTTACCTTAATTAACACCCCATCTGAACCCGTCCAGCAGTGTGTGTAAGCCCAAACCTCAAACATCTTCTTTTCCCATGACAATCATTCACACGGTTCCCACACAGTTTCCACCCTCACCTCCAAGACTTGTTTGCTTTCAAGGACTATTGGATAGGAAAGAGTCATCGCGACAAGTCTCATTGGGTATGCGTGAGATTGCACGGATCTTGTGAAAAGGATTTCGCGAGTAGGCTCCCCACATAAACTAATATCATCAATGGTTGGCGAGACCTCTTGAGGGGTTGCTAACAAATGTTCTAACAAACCCCGTCCTGGCAAATTACTCGGCGGCCTCGCCCAAACCTTATGTGCATTGCAGTTGGCTACATTTGGTGTATATACTCTTATTAATACATTAATTTGACTGCGTAGACTTTGTGGTGAATTGTTAAGTTTCTGTTAACAGTTGAGTTTAATTTATATGGAAAATATTTATAAAAACTGCCTATGGTTCCCCGTCATGGATTTCGCCGCTGGAGGCATTGAGTCTTGAGAGCCGTGCCAGAGTAAGGAGCAACCCTTGCAGTCTTTGAGAACAAAAGGTGCTGACTGTAACTTGCTGTGAGTAAAAGTGGGCTTTAGCCAGCACCAGTGTTTGGTTCGCGAAGGATAGATGCTACCAAGTGCTGGCACGGGAATGGGTAGTGGTGGCTCCATGAGTCAAACATTCAAATCAACTCTGCTGCCCCTTGTTGGAAAGTATTAGAAGATTGATCAGCTTTGGGTTTCGATTAGAGTCCCTTCAGCAGATATTAAAACCTTAGTGCCAAATCTCAGTTGGCCGATAGGTTGTTGTGAGTTCTAGCTATAACTCAGAAACCTAACATAACAACATCATCATCATAACACTTTAATGTAAACAGCAGAAGCAATCAATCACTCACGAACCCGGTTGTTTCCTCTCTCCCAAATAACATTTCCATTGATCAAAAGATTATTACAATAAGGAGCCTTGTCCCATACTTGCAAGCTAGATAGATAACATACCTAAAAGGAAACTACCACTAATTAAGCTAATATATCTCCTAAATAACATCTACTAACTATATTAGTTCTTAAAATTTATCTTCCAATCCTACCAACCCCTAATCACCCCAAGGGGATCCACAAGCAACACCACCGTACAGATCAAATCCCTAATTTCTTTTTAAAGTTGAACCATTATGAAAACTGAGCCTTTGTGCTTGTTTTAGTTAATACTTATTTACTTTTTACAGAAAAATAAATTCTACTTAGAAAGAGAAATGATAATAACAACACAAGGGGGCAAGATGTCCTCCGAAAACACCGTCTACATATGACCACGGAATAGCAAGAACAGCACCACGTCCCACAATAAGATAAAACGGTGGATACTTATACATGAAAATTCTAGTGTTCCCCTCCTTAGATGTAAGAATCATGGATACGGATATATCTATCATATCTGATAACGTTATGCACTGCTGTTAAAAGGCGCAGGATCACCTAGGCTCAGCATCGGCACCTTGTCTCGCTCAGGCAACGCTCCTTCAATAAGGCGCACGTTTTGTGGCGCGGCTCAGGCACACCTTTTAAAAAAAAATTGGATAATGCCCCCAATATAAGAATGGACCAATTGATATGCTGATTTTACATATTTTCTTATAGAATATTCAAGATTAGACCCCCACCAAAAAAATAATCAAAGTAAGCCGTTGATTCCTACTGAAACTTTATCTTTCTCACTAGTCCCTACTTAAGCAAAAGAAACAAACAAAATTAAACTCCAACAGTGTTGCATCTTAGAGCAATACATAGAACAATTTATATGTTGATTTTAATTTTTCTTTTCACACACTGGAATACCTTTTTTCCAAATATATCAACATCTTTTTGTTTGTTGATTATTGGAGAATTAAAATGTTAAATAAATTTGATATTTAAATATAATTTTTTTTCATATGATTGTATAAACTCTATCTTCTACTGATTTGTCTCTTTATAATCGTGTATAATAGAAATATACGCTATATATTTCAAACTTTAGACCATTAATGTTATTATTATTATAAATACACAACTTTTGCATGTTTTATAGACTTTGAGCCTCACTTCGATTAGTCGCATGCCTTGCCTTGCGCCTTGACTCCACGGGGACATTGGCGCCTTTGTGCACCTTTCGCCTCTGACAACTATGACGCTACGAACATGTGAATATGATAAAACTCAAAAATATAGGATACAATATGGCTAGGATATAGTAATGAATAATAATACAATATATTTTTATATGCATAAATTATACTAATTTAGAAACTCATATGACTAGAAAAAACATTGGGTTTTTTACCAATTAGTCCTGTTTACTAAGTATGTAGTTCAATAGGTCCTAACATCTTTTTTTTGTTCCATCAGGTCCCATGAAAACATATTTTTATTCCATTAGATCCTATTTGTAAGCATATAATGAATATTCACTACATGTACAAATAGGACTTATTGGAAAAAAAATGTTATGATAGGATCTATTAGGAAATATCTCATGTAAAAAGGATTTATTTTTCAAAGTCTCAAAAATATTTAAGTCCATATATTGTACAATTATAAGTAAATTCATATGTATTATAAATGTTCAAATTTTGCTTCACTACATGCAAATTGTAACGTCGTTGGGAGATAAACAAGTTGTTTTAATTTATGGCTTTCCATTTTGTTCTGAACAAATGACTAATTTTGGTTTACTTTATGAGAGGAAACAAGTTTTCTTAAAATAAAAAATGGCCTAATTCAAAATTGCAAAGTGTCACCACCGTATCTTCCAAGTCTCTCACCATACCATCTCAAGTAGCCAAGATGTATCCGAAGAATTAATGATAAATTGGGATATGTATAGGATATGTGTGATTTATTTTTAAATTATCAAATATGCTTTAGATATGCCTCGGGTACGTATAAAGCACGTATCCATGTATCCAAATAACAATTACATATCCAATACGGGTACAAGGACCCTAACGAAGTATCCGTGCTTCAGAGCTTTAAACGTAAGGAGTCATTTTTATTTTTTTTGAAATAATTTTTAAAAAAAACATATGGTATTGTTGTAACTATGCGAAACTTTGCTTGTTTGCACCCACTTCAGGAGATAAAGATGTATCCATAATTTAATGATTCCTTATTAATTTTGAAAACTCGATAGAAATTTTTGGACACTACCTAACTTGAGAACAACAAACATTGAAAATCCAGATAAGTTTGTCCTTCCAAAGAAGTATATCTGCTAAGATAAATCAAATTAGCATTACTTATTGTTTATATTTTAAATCACTTATAAAATATAGGGAGCTTGACAAATATATTCTGTATACATAAGACATTTCTCAATTGGTCCCATTAAAAGAGTTTTTTCCAATAGGTCCTATAACAAGTTTTGCAAAGGTACTAGATATTGCTAAATTCCGTATATACAATTTGTTCGCACGGGTAGCAAAATATTACTATATGTCTTGCACAAATTGCACAGGTGGTAAATATTTACTACGGCCCCGTTTGGTTGTCCCAAAATTATAAATTGGCTCATTAATAAATTAACCAAAAGGGGTGAACCTGGAGCAAATGTAAGGTTGTCTCATTGTGACCCGCAGGTCACGGGTACGAGTCGCGAACACAGCCTATTTGCATATGCAGGAGTAAGACTGCGTACATCTGGCCCCCAGTAACCCGCATTGGCGGCTGCCTTTTTTTAATAAATTGACCAATTTACAAATTGGTCCATTAATTGTGTTTGGTTTCATTAATGAAATGATTCATTAGTTGCCCCATTTTAGCTCATGTGTAAAATTTGAAATTTGATCATTTCACAAAAAATGTAAAATGCATCCGTTTGAAATAGGAGTTACAGAAAGTCGACTGCCCCTCTCTCTCTCCCTCCCTACTCCAACCCACCCCCACCCCCCCTCCTCCTCTCTCTCTCAATTCATTTTTATCTATTTTTCTGATTGAACCTTAACATCATTTCCAGATTATCAAACATTGCGTAAAATTGGATTTAAAATCATTTCAAATCCACTCATTTATAATTCACAATGAACCAATTTACATAATCAACCAATTTGCGCAACCAAACAGGGCTTACCTATTTTCTAATGGGGCTTATTGGAGCAAAAATGTTTTCTAATGGGACCAATCAAAGCAAATACAAAAACAGGACCTATTAATAAAAATCCGTAAAATCTATCGAGCAGCCCTAGTAAACCCAAAATTGTATTCCAAATAGCCTATTCATTTCTAATCAATCACCTATGGATGATTCCCCTGACAAGCCCATTTAACGTTGAGATTTACGGATGAATGCGCTAATAGGGGACTGGTAAATGACAGGTGAACAAGAATAGCATGTTGCAAATTGCCCAACGCTAAAAAATACTCTATTTTTAGAGAAGGAACCGTGATGATATAATAATCTATCAAAACCCAAAAAAGGAAAAAGCTAGTAAAGATATTATTACCAATTGATGGTGTTCTAAACACTGCAAGTGCAACTGTATCATTGACCCAGCGAATCACAAATCCACGATCTTTAAAGTTCTCTAACAGCTTCTCTAGGTCAGTCGTCCTAATACTTGGCGAAAAGTCAGCCAGGACAAGAACATGACTTGTACCATATTTTACTGAAATTATCAAATAAAAAAAAAATTAGATCATGCGTATAAATTTTAGAATATTTCCAACACAGCAATGACTACTGGTTGGAGAGCTCAGATGTATAACAGTTACAGTTGGGAGGCGGAAGCACTCTGAAGCAGAGTGATGTAGAACCAAGAACAAAAATGTAAAAGAACAAAACCTAATTAAACTATCTTAACAATTTATAATTCAATCACTTGCTAAACAATTATCCCCAAAGGAAAATAAATGTCCAAATATAAAATTAGTATTTTCCCGACTTTTGCATCCTGTCGTTAAGCATGACAGAGTAAGTCCGATTCATAAGAAGCATTCCAAAATATGAAGATGAGACACAATGCCATTCACTAGAAGTGGCAAAATTATGGGTTAAGCCTAATTTGGGAGAGCCAAATATGGGTTGGATTAAATGTGGGTTGGGCTAAATATGGACGAATCAAATATGGGCTGGACTAAACCATTTTTTCTAGTAAATAAGTATTACAATTCCAGATATACGTAAAAAAAACTCATATTTTACTCACAACTGTGAAAAATGAGCTCTATATTTGACTCGTAGCTTTTAAAATTGGGCTCCATATTTGATCCATAGCTTTCAAATATTGATGCAGGAGCATAGGGGCATGGGCGTCCTTTTTAACATTTTTTTATTTTGTTCTCTTTTTAGCATTTTGCATATTTAGTATAAATAGCCCAAGGGCCTTCTTTTGTAACACTTTTGTCATTTTGAGATTGAGAGACTAAAGAGAGAAATAAGAGATCCTCTTCCATTTTCATGTTATTGTTGTCATTGTTGTGTAGATATCTTTTTTTTTACGCTTCCGCACCCTAGATCACATCAAATTGGTATCAAAGCCCGGTTAGTTCTTGGAATCAAAACATGTTCATCGAAGATTGGGGCTCGGATTGGATTCATCCGGATGAAACACGAAACCTTTCCAACCTTGTTCATGAAACGCTAACCCTAGAACTCAAGAATTCAAGAAACCCTAATTTTTCCCTTCCTAAACTCAATATTATCCATCCAAAAACAGCCCTAACCCTGCCCGAATTCCAATCGCCCGACCCAAACCCCCATTCCGCCCCACCCGAACCCAATTCCCACCCCAAACTTGAAAACGGTGGGTCGGTCAGCCCTAATGGCTGCCAACCAAAGCCAATTCCGCCCGAAGCCAATTCCAGCACACAAGGCCAACCGAACCCAACCAACCTTCTTCCCAAACTGACAGGCCAGGCCACCCCTCAAACCTACCCGAACCATCCCCAATTTCATACCATCATCCTATAAACCCTAAACCAAACACTAAAGAGCCAATTGATAAATCCAACTCCATCTATAAAGGATGTCCTTCTTTAGGAATCCTTCTTATCCCACCCCACGTTTCATTATCGTCCGCTCAATCTATTTGTCGGCGAAGAGACTCATTTTGTCACGAACAAGCAAGACTTACGGAAGTTTCCACTTCTTATATGCATACCGTGATGATAACAACACCCGTAGATCCTCAAATATCACCACCTAGTGACGATACTTGGATCCGATCAAGTATTTTACTCATTGCACCGCAAGGGGAAAGCTATGCACGGTGATTATTGACGGGGGAGCTAGTGATAATTTGGTGGCGCAAGAGACGGTCGACAAATTAAAGTTGCCCACTGAATCATTGCCCGCTCCGTGTCGTATTGGGTGGTTAGGGAGTGGAGCCACACTTGCCCCTCGTCGGCAATGTCGGGTGACTTTTTCCATTGGAGACTATCATAATGAGGTTGTATGTACCGTGGTGAATATGCGAGTATGTCACCTTCTTTTTGGAAGACCGTGGAAATTTGATCATCATAGCATACATGATGGTCGAGCCAACACTTATTAATTCACACATGGGGGAAGGGCTTTCTCCTCCGTCCCATACAACCATTTCCGATGTTTCGACCTTCCGCCCTTGTAGTTTCACATGAGGAGTTAGCCACTGAGACCGCAGAGACAGGATTTTGTTATACTCTTATTAGTCTCATTCCACTCCAGAGGCGTCTATTCCACCGCGTGTTTAGAGTTAGTTGGACTCTTTTACCGATGTGTGTATACCCCCAGATGATTTTCCCCCTCTTCGGAATATACAGCATGCCATTGATTTTATCCCTAAGGCGCAGCTCCCCAATCTTCCCCACTATCGCATGTCGCCTACGGAGCACGCTGAGTTACAGAGACAGGTCACTGAGTTGTGTGACAAGAGGTATATTAGGGAGAGTATGTCTCTTTGTGCAGTTCCGACGTTATTAGGTCCCAAGAAGGATGGGAGTTGGTGTATGTGTGTGGATAGTCGTGCCATTAACAAAATCACGGTGAAATATAAATTCCCAATTCCCAAACTTGAGGATATGTTGGACCAACTCCATGGGGCGACGATCTTTTTCAAGCTATACTTGAAGAGTGGCTATCACCAGATATGTATGAGACCGGGGGATGAATGGAAGACAGCATTTAAGACCAAAGACGGCTTTACGAGTGGACGGTGATGCCTTTTGGCCTCTTCAATGCTCCATCCACATTCATGCGGGTGATGACTCAGATTTTGCGCCCTTTCTTGGGCAAAAGTTCGTCGTGGTCTACTTTGACAAAATTTTAATTTATAGTCGGTCCGAAGAGGAGCATCTTGGACACGTAACCTAGGTTTGGGAAGTTTTACGAGCCGATCGCTTTTTCCTCACGTTGAAAAAGTGTGCTTTCACGGTTTCATCGGTAACTTTTTTGGTTACATAATATCAGGAGATGGCGTCCGGATGGATGACGTCAAGATCCAGGGGATAGTGGATCGGCCTACTCCTACTTCGGTGACTCAGGTTCGCAGCTTTTATGGGCTTGTCAGGTTTTATCGATGGTTCATAGCAGGATTCAACACCGTCATGGCCCCGATCATGAACATTTCTTCGAGCACCAAGTTCAGGTGAACTGAGAAGGCCGAGCAGGCCTTCACGCACATCAAGGAGTTGATGACGACTGCTCCTATCCTCTCCTTGTCGGACTTTAATCGGTTGTTTGAATTGTCTTGCGATGATTGCAAGATCAGGGAAAGGGACTGTCTTGAGTCAGAATGAAAAGCCCATTGCATTTTTTAGCCAGAAGTTGACGGGAGCAGCTTTACACTATTCTACCAATGACTTGGAGTTCTATGTCGTTGTGAAGGCCGTTAAGTTTTAATCACCTTATTTCCTACATAAGGAGTTTGTGATCAAATCTGACCATGAGGCCTTGCGATTCCTTCATAGCCAACGACGTGTTAGCGACAGACACGCCAAGTGGACCACCTACCTTCAGCGGCGCACTACACTTTTCATCTCCAGTACAAGCCCGGTAAGGAAAATCTGGTAGCTGATGGACATAGTTGGCGAGCTCATGCTTTGGTGACTTTGCGCAATCAGGTTTTTGAATTTGATGAGATTCGATGCCTCTCCCGGATCGATGTGGAGCTGGGGCCCATTTATGCTGCATGCTAGCAGGGAAATGAGGCGTCGAGTGAGTACCTATTACAGGACGGTTTTTTACATAAAGGGGCAGCTTTGTGCATGGTTCAAAGAATCGGCCGAGTTGACTCGGAATCGCAGGTAACCGATCCGATTACGAGTCACGATTCAAAAAAATATAGAAAACGGCGAGTATCGTATAGTAGCGGCGCAATATCGCCGATTCCGAGTTATCTCGGGGTAATCTCGGCCGAGACAAACATATCTCCCCGAGATAATGAAATTTTACCCCCAAAAAAGAGAAAAAGGTAGAAATAATTGTAGGGAGACAGAAATAATGGAAGGGAAACTCACCTGTAGCAGCTGTTTGAACGTATGTGTCACGGACTTGATTTGGGGTTGAAAAAATCTATAAAACTTGTTGAATCCCATTGCTTTCCATAACACAAACTCTTCCTCTGAAGCCTTTGTAAATTTTTGTTGGAAAATCCTTTCTCCTCCGATTTCCAAGCCCCATTATCGATCGGGGCTGATTTAGGTAAGAATGGAGAAACCCATCTCAAGCCGTGGTATTTGTTTTGAAAACCCTCATTTTTTTTAAGCTTTCAAGACTTTTTTTTTTAAGACTTGAAGACCTTTTTTTTTAAGGCTGGTGGCAACCTCGTTTCTAAGGTTTGAAGACTTTTTTTTGGTTACTTTTGGTTACCTTTGGTTACTTATGTTTTTGGTTACTTTTGGCTACTTTTTTTTGGTTACTTTTGGTTGCTTATGTTTTGTTGGAAAAAAATGTACATTTTTGTAAAAATGTTATTTTGTACCATTTGGTAAAAATGTAAAAAAATATACATTTTTGTTAAAAAAATGTACATTTTTGTAAAAATGTTCTTTTATACGATTTTGTAAAAATGTAAAAAAAATGTACATATTTGTTAAAAAAATGTACATTTTTGTAAAAATATTCTTTTGTATGTTTTTGTAAAAATGTAAAAAAAAAATAAATATTTGTTAAAAAAAATGTACATTTTGTAAAAATGTTCTTTTGTACGTTTTTGTAAAAATGTAAAAAAATGTACATTTTCGTTAAAAATATGTACATTTTTGTAACAATGTTCTTTTGTACGTTTTTGTAAAAATGTAACAATGTTCTTTTGTACGTTTTTGTAAAAATGTAAAAAAAATATACATTTTTGTTAAAAAAAATGAACATTTTTGTAACAATGCTCTTTTGTACATTTTTGTTAAAAAAATGTACATTTATTTTCTATTGTACGTTTTTGTAAAAAAATTAAAAAAAATATACCTTTTTGTTAAAAAAAAAATGTACATTTTTGTAACAATGTTCTTTTGTACGTTTTTGTAAAAATGTAAAAAAAGTTCTTTTGTACATTTTTATGGATCATCAAGCCTCTCATCCCAACTATCTGAGCAGCAATATGGTTCATATTTCTTTTCTTACCCAACTGAAAGAAATTAAAACTATCCAAATCCGTATGATCGATACCGCAACTAGATATGGAGATGAAAATGACGAAACATCGTAATCATTTCTATTTATCTTCTATGTAAATTTTTTATCAAGTTTTATGTGGCACTATAATGTTTTTCAATATTATTATTGGTTTACTATGCAATATTGAATCTGACAACTCTGTCGCGCTTCAGTATAACCAATTCTACAATGCAATGCATATTGAATGATGGGTTTGAATGTATCTCATTGGTCCACATTGTTAATCTTATTTTTTTAAAATTTTCTATATTTTTTCCGGAATTTTTTACGCTCTCTAAATAGCGTATCTTTGCGTATCGCCCGATACCGCGACCGAGTTGAAAATCGGATGTCCGATACCGGGACCGATACCGAGACTTTGAACCATGGCTTTGTGTATCCCTTCTTCTTTACGGGAGAAGATCTTTTTTGAAGTTCACGGAGGAGGTCTCGCAGGGCATTTGGGACAGGCACGCACTCACGCGATGTCGCGAGACCGTTTTTATTGGCCGACTATGAGACGGGATACTAACGCCTTCCTTAGGCGTTGCTACACTTGTCATACAGCCAAGGGGAAACACACTAATGCCGCCTTATACACTAAACTTCCAATTCCCGAAGGCCGGTGACAGGATGTCTCGATGGATTTCATTATTGGCCTCCCCCATACTTCTAGTGAGCACGACTCCATCCTCGTTGTAGATCGGTTCTCTAAGATGTCTCACTTCATTCCGTGCACTCGGACGACAGATGCTTCTCATGTCGCCTCTTTATATTTCTGTGAGATTGTCCGCTTATATAGAATGCCTCGCACCATTACGTCTGACCGAGATGTGCGATTTACGGGGCATTTTTTATGGACACTATAGCGTTTGTTATGGACTGAGCTTCAGCTTTCGACTACCTTTCAGACCAGACAAACGGCTAGACGGAGCTGCTCAATAGGAGTGTGAGTGACCTTTTACGGTGTTTGACATCGAAGCATCCACATAGGTGGGATATAGTGATTGTTCAGCTGAATTTGCCTTCAATAATGTCATCAACCGTTCTACAGGTCTATCTCCTTTTCAGATTGTGTTGGAGCAGTCTCCCACGATGCCCATTGATCTAGCCGAGCTTCCCCCGACAGTGCACGTGCCCTTCAGCTGAGGAGTTTGCTGCTCGCCTGACTTTGATTCAGGCCGATATTCGCACTCGTCTACGGGCCATGTATGCCTCTTATAAAGAGGCTGATGATGAGCACCGCCGATTTGTCTTCTTCCGTCCGGGTGATCTTGTCATAGTATACCTCCAGAAGGCGCATCGACGGGGCAAGGGTACCAAACTTCTTATGCGCCGTTTTGGCCTTTTTCCAATTGTTCGAGCTTATGGAACGAATTTGATGAGGTCGATCTCCCTGATGAGTTCCGCATGCACCGCACATTTAACGTGGCGGACCTTTCTCCGTTTCGAGGCACTCATGCTCCACCGATTCACATTCCTTCGACCACAGGCCACCCGGTCCGTTCTCATGTAGATCGCATTAATGGGATTCTCGCCACTGAGTTTGTGTCTTCTTCTTCGAGTGATTATACGCGTTACTTAGTTCGTTGGGTTGGGAGTCCTGAGACGGAAAATTCATTGATCACCGAGGCCACCCTCCAACACATTAACCCCGATATCTATCGTCAATATACGGAGTATATGTAGTCTTCTCAGGGGGAGGGGGGGGGGGGGAGAGAGTGATGCGGGAGCATAGGGACATGAGCATCCTTTTTAACATTCTTTTATTTTGTTCTTTTTTTAGCCTTTTGCATGTTTAGTATAAATAGCCCAAGGGCCTTCTTTTGTAACACTTTTGCCATTTTGAGATTAAGAGACTAGAGAGAGAAATAAGAAATCATCTTCCATTTTCATGTTGTTGTTGTAGTTGTTGTGTAGATAACTTCTTTTTTACGCCTCCGCACCCTAGATCACATTAAAAATGGGCCCCATATTTGACTCGTAGCTTTCAAATATGGGTCCCATATTTAACTCATACTTTTAAATATACGCCCATATTTAAATGACTGGGCTAATATGAGTTGCTTTATTATTTGGGCCACATTTTGTCACTGCTACCATTCACCATTTACTATTCTCACACGAATTGAGCTAAAAGCTGGTTTTTATACTATTCCGAATAAGTTTATTTAATTAGCAGGCTATAAATAACATAGACCAACTCCAGCATCAAATCAAGTAATCTAGGTCAGCATTTTCATCAGTGATCTGAGAGAAAAAATAAAACTATCTTCATGGAAGGAAATTGGTTGTAGTTCGTTTCTATACCACGACTATTACTTAGTCAATGAATCGGCATTAATAGTAGCCAAAAAAACACTATTTAAAACAGGAGAGCAAGAAAGAGAAATTGAATAGTGTCAAAAACATGTTAGCTCCAACATAAAAAAGATGTGAAAAGATGCATGCCTTTTTGTTTACTCTTTTTTTTTTGTGTGTATCATTTGAGAACATCCTCCCCTTTAGAAATTTAACAAATAAATTTCTTTACACACAACCATAAAAAAATTAATAAAGTAAAGAAATTTAACAAATAAAGAATTTAAACCAAAAAGGAATATTTTCAATGGCAAACGGGAAAAGATGCATTTGGGGTAGTACTTTTGGAAAACCTTAACAAAATAATCCAAGGAAAATGTGGGCAATCCCACGCCCGAAAAGTTGGAAAATATGGCAAAATTTGACTAACAAACACATCCTAAAACATTCCATTTAATATTACAAAAATGAATTAAAAAACTGCACACGTGACAAATATCAGATATAAAGGCCCAAACTTGAACAGAGCAATGAACATATATGACATACGATCTCTCGTTTCTGCATCTTTTGAATTATCGGCCGAAACTTCATCATCTGAGTCATCAAAAACGGGCTCGGGCCCGGGCTCATCAGCCTGCTGATCACTATACAAGCCTTGTTTCTTGTATGAAAATGTTCCTCTACCCCGTCGCTTAGGGGTTTGAACTTTAGTATCTTCAAGTGAGAGTTCCGACACACCAGGTACACATTGTGAAGAAAGTAATTCATCTGGAGCACGATCTGCAATCGCTTCCCAGTCTGCAGATTTCCATAACATCATTCAGATCAATTTTAATCGATTTTACAATTCTTATATATAACAAGTTGATAAAAAAAAATAATGAAAACAGATTGATAATATAGCATGATGATCAAGCCATTAAGTGTAGTATGTTGTCTTGTTACCCATAAACAAATTATAAGCTAGTTCTTTCTAGTTTTGTATTATATTTTTTATTTCTTCTGGCAGCTTATTAATCTCTCAGCTAATTCATCAACAGGGTAGGGAGTGTATCTAAGCTCTGATATACCAACATGGGATGAAAAGAGCATATGGACATATAAATATGATGCAGGAGCATAGGGATATAGTTGTCTTTTAGTGATTTTTCTTATTTTCCTTTTATGAGCTCCTTAGTATAATTAGCTAAGGAGGCCTTCATTGTACTACTTTTGCCCATTTCATATCGAGAGACTAGAGAGAGAAATAAAAAGAACTCCCTACATTTCCATGTTGTTGTTGTTGTTGTGTAGTTAACTTCTTGATTTTACGCTTCCGCACCCTAATCTACATCAAATTGATATCAGAGCCTCGTTTGTTCTTGGAGCAATCATGGTTATGGAGGATTGGGACGCAAATTGGATACATCCGAATGAGTTTTCAAACCCTAATCCCCAAATGAAAACCCTAAATTCCTCCATGGCCAGTACCCCACCAAAACCAACCAAAACCCTTCCTACTTGGCCAGATCATCAAACCGAGGGCTGCCCCCCAGATTCCGACCTCCCCAGTCACCGGAAAATTACTAGCGACCCAACAGAAGCCATCGCCTATGTCGGTCAACCCCTGGCGGCCCATAATCCCTGCAGAACGGTCAAAACTGAGACCCCAAGTGCTGCTACACCTGGTACCGAAACCCTAGGGGCTATTACAGCAGATTCCGGCCTTAATAAGATGAGGGAGCCTTGTCCGAATATGCCAACTACAACAATCCCTCCTCTATTTGAGTCCAAAACAATAAGAAAACCAACAAAAAATTCCTATTCTGAAATTAAAACCAAGATTGAACCCGATTCCAACCCTAATCAAGTTTCCCGACACAAATCATCTTTACTCCCTTTTCATGAAACCCTAACCTTTAAGCCTCCTAAAAACCCTAATTCTTTATACAAAGGATGCCTCTTTTGGTATCCTACCCATCCCACCCGAGGTGCCCTTAGCCACCGCACAATCTATTTGTCGTCAACGCGACTCTTTTTGTCATTCCCAAGCAAAGCTCGCTGATGTTTCTACCGCCTATACTCGTACAATTATGATCACAACCTCGATGGATGTTCAATCACCCCCACCCGGTGATGATGCATGGACTCGAACGAGTATTTTTTTACTCGTTGCACCACAAAGGAGAGATTATGCACGGTGATCATAGACGGAGGTGCGAGTGACAATTTAGTGGCACAAGAGATGGTGGATAAACTAAAGCTTTCTACAAAATTGTTGACTGCATGCCGTATTGGGTGGTTGGGTAGCGGATCCACACTTGCCCCTAGCCGACAATGTCGAGTCGTCTTTTCTATTGGAGATTATCATGATGAGGTTATATGCACTGTAGTTGACATGCAGGCATGCCACTTACTTTTGGGGAGGCCATGGCAGTTTGACCATAGTAGCATACACGATGGTCGTGCCAATACTTACTCCTTTGCACATGGAGGGCGGAACTTTCTTCTTCGCTCATGCGACCGTTTCCGATGACTCGACCCTCAGCATTACTTGTTTCTCATGAGGAGTTAGCCACCGAGGCGGGAATGTGTTACGCTCTTATTAGCCCCATCACCACCCCGGAGGTGTCCGTTCCGCAGTGTGTTCAGCGCCTATTAGATTCTTATAGTGATGTATGCACTCCCCCTGACGAGCTTCCTCCTCTACGGGACATTCAGCATGCGATCGACTTCATTCCTGGGGCACAGCTCCCCAACCTTCCCCACTATCGCATGTCCCCTACTGAGCATGCAGAGCTACAAAGGCAGGTCATTGAGCTGTGTGACAAGGGGTATATCCGAGAGAGCATGTCCCCAAGTGCGGTCCCCGCCCATCTAGCACCCAAGAATGATGGGAGTTGGCGTATGTGTGTACATAGCCGTGCGATTAATAAAATCGCGGTGAAGTATCGGTTTCCCATTCCCCGGCTCGAAGATATGTTGAACCAACTCCATGGAGCGACGATATTCTCCCAGTTGGATTTGAAGAGTGGGTATCACCAAATACGCATTAGGCCAGGAGATGAATGGAAGACAGCTTTCAAGACCAAGGATGGGCTCTATGAGTGGACCGTGATGCCTTTTGGCCTATCCAACGCCCCATCTACATTCATGCGGGTAATGACTCGGATTTTGCGCCCATTCTTGGGCAAGTTCATGGTAGTATACTTTGACGATATTCTGATTTATAGCCGATCTAAGGAGGAGCACTTGCGGCATGTGACACAGTTTCTAGAGGTTTTACGAGCTGAACACTTTTTTCTTACATTGAAAAAGTGTGCTTTTATAGTTCCTTCCGTGACTTTTCTGGGATATGTGGTATCGGGAAATGGTGTTCGTGTGGATGACGCCAAGATCCAGGCAATTGTGGATTGGCCCACCCCCACCTCAGTGACGCAGGTTCGTAGTTTCCATGGCCTTGCGGGGTTCTATAGGCGTTTCATTGCAGGGTTCAGCACAGTCATGGCTCCACTCACAGATTTGATGGGCACCTCGTCAATAGTTGAGTTTAAATGGACTGAGGAGGCTGATAAGG
The DNA here is from genome assembly GCA_949130495.1 of Sambucus nigra. Classification (NCBI taxonomy): domain Eukaryota; kingdom Viridiplantae; phylum Streptophyta; class Magnoliopsida; order Dipsacales; family Adoxaceae; genus Sambucus; species Sambucus nigra. Next base: position 487,361,009 of record OX422218.1, on the reverse strand, counting down.
CTTTCACGCGTATCAAGGAGTTGATGACGACTGTCCCTATCCTTTCCTTGCCCGACTTTAACCAATTGTTTGAGCTATCTTGCGATGCTTGCAAAACAGGAGTGGGCGCTGTCTTAAGTCAAAATGGAAAACCCATTGCATTTTTTAGTCAAAAATTGTCGGGAGCGGCCCTGCACTACTCTACTTATGATTTGGAGTTTTATGCGGTTGTGAAAGCCGTTAAGTTTTGGTCACCCTACCTCCTACATAAGGAGTTTGTGATCAAGTCAGACCACGAGGCCTTGCGATTCCTTCATAGCCAACGGCGTGTTAGTGATCGACACGCTAAGTGGACAACCTACCTTCAGCAGTATACCTTCCACTTACAGTATGAGCCAGGGAAGGAAAATATGGTAGCCGACACGCTTAGCCGACGTGCTCATGCTTTAGTGACATTGCGTAGTCAGGTGTTTGGGTTCGATGAGATTCACGACCTCTATCCGACCGACGTAGAGTTGGGGTCCATTTATGCCTCTTGTCAGCAGGGTAATGGAGCATCTGGCGAGTACTTACTACAGGATAGTTTTTTACACCGTGGGATAGCATTGTGCATCCCTTCATCCTCCTTACGATAGAAGATTATTTCAGAAGTTCATGACGGTGGTTTGGCAGGCCACTTGGGACAAGCCAGTACTCATGCTTTATTACGAGATAGATTGTATTGGCCCACCATGAGACGGGAAACTAATGCATTCATCCGTCGTTGTTATACTTGTCAGACGGCCAAGGGGCAGCACTCCAATGCGGGATTATACACTCCACTACCGATACCTGAGCGACCGTGGCAAGACGTGTCGATAAGATTTCATTGTGGGCCTTCCCCGTACTTCCAGTGGCCATGATTCTATTATGGTGGTTGTTGATAGATTCTCCAAGATATCGCATTTCATTCCATGTTCTCGCACAACTGACGCTTCTCATGTAGCGACCTTATATTTTCGTGAGGTTGTCCGCTTGCACGGCGTCCCCCGTAGCATTACTTCTGACCGAGATGTTCGCTTCACTGGCCATTTTTGGCGGACTTTATGGCGCCTCTTACGGACGGAGCTCCAGTTTTCCACTGCCTTTCATCCACGGACTGACGGCCAGACAAAGGTAGTCAACCAGAGTGTGGGCGATCTTTTGCATTGTTTGACGACTAAGCTCCCCCGTCAATGGGATTTAGTGATTGCTCAAGCTGAGTTTGCTTTCAACAACGCCATCAACCGCTCTACTGGTTTCTCTCCTTTCCAGATTGTGTTGGGACAGCCCCCCATCATGCCTATTGACCTTGTCGAGCTTCCACCGACAGTCCCTGCATGTCCTTCTTCTGAGGATTTTGCAGCCCATTTGACTTCCGTCCAGGCAGATGTCCGTGCTCGCCTCCAATCTATTTACGCTTCTTACAAAGAAGCGACGGATGTACATTGCCGTTTCGTGTCCTACCAGCCGGGTGACTTAGTCATAGTGTACCTTCAGAAACAGCGGCGTGCCGACAAAGGCAACAAGCTTCTTATGCGCTGCTTTGGTCTGTTCCCTATTGTTCGCGCTTGTGGCACCAACGCATATGAGGTTGATCTTCCTCCAGAGTTTCGTATGCATCATACCTTTAATGTGGCGGACCTGTCCCCTTTTCGAGGTACCCATCCTCCTCCTATTCCTCTTCCATCATCGTCGGATCAGCCAGTTCGCTCTCATGTCGATCGTATAGAGGGTATACTTGACTCTGCTTTTGTCTCCTCTGCCTCGGGTGATTACACACGTTTTTTGGTTCATTGGGTAGGCCGTCCAGCGGCTAAGGATTCTTGGATTACTGAAGCGACTTTACAGCATGTTGATCCAGACTTCTTTCGTCAGTACACCGCATATATGGGTTCTTCTCAAGGGGGGAGAGTGATGCAGGAGCATAGGGATATAGTTGTCTTTTAGGGATTTTTCTTATTTTCCTTTTATGAGCTCCTTAGTATAAATAGCTAAGGAAGCCTTCATTGTACTACTTTTGCCCATTTAATATTGAGAGACTAGAGAGAGAAATAAAAAGAACTCCCTACATTTCCATGTTTTTTTTTTTGTTGTTGTTGTTGTGTAGTTAACTTCTTGATTTTACGCTTCCGCACCCTAATCTACATCAAAATATGTATATATATATATATATAATGAGAGAGGGGGGGAGATGGAAATCAAAGTTGCAAATAATAACTGTGTTACATAACATAAAAATATAATAAATATAAAAACTAGCACCACAATCCTTTTATATATGTACAATTGACGGGAAAAATAAAATTACATATATACAATTGATGGGAAAAATAAGAGACAAGCTATTCCAAAGGGGATCAAATAAACCACTGCAAGCTAACACTTTCCTAACCTGAAACTGTCAAAGCTACACAAGCATATTTAGATAATATAGTTGAAGTAAACCCCTTTAGCATTCGATATGATTCTGAAAGTGGTTGGTAAATATGGCAATCCCCTTATGTATTAAGACGACATTGATAGTGATTACATCGTATTGTTAGTGTCATAGAACTGTGTCTTCTGTTTTTATTATAAATATATTCATTTGACATGTAGCTGTGTTATTTCATATCCCTGTCATAATACCTCATATAGTTGGCAAATCAAGAATAAGGGGTATCACTATGCTACTCTCTAGTAAAGTTCAAGGAATACCTCCTTCGAATTAGTAACCTCCCAATGTTTAAAAAAGGCGTGAGGCGTAAGCCTCTAGGCGCATTGAGGCGTCAACCTCAAATTTATTAAAAAAAAATAATAAAAAATTATAAAAACAGTTCCAATAAACCACAAAAATAATGTAACAAAACAATTTTTTTCACCAAAAACATCCATATTTATATCAATAGCACTAAAATAGATCTAATATCACAAAGAGAAATTAGTGTATCACCATCAAATGATTAATTATTTAATATATGTTGTTGATTAATAAATGCGTACCAAAAATATATTATAAATATAATTTATTTACTAGTATGTACATATAATCAGAATGCAAATATATATATATATATATATATATATATATATTAGCACATAATAAATGTAATATTATTCAGTATATTTATTTAAATCAATAAATAGTTTCATTTCATGTATCATCATCAAGCATTTATAATTTAGTTCATATTGATTTATAATTTCGTACGAAAAAACAATATGAAAATATTTTTATCAATTACACAATCAAATTAGTATATATATATATTCAAAGTAAAAATTGAATCACTATAAAGGAATGCCCAAAAACGAATTTTATTTAGTACCATACATATAACAAAATTGGTGCGCATATCGAAACTAGTGCACATATCTTCGGCGTTTGTATATATATACCCAAGGTTCTAAAAAACGCGGGGCGTGACCGAGCCGTGGAGGCCAAGCCTTAAGACTTAGAAGCCTAGGCGGGCCTTAGGCGTAAAAAGGCGTGAAAAGGCGTTTAGGCCTTTTTTAATATATTTTAATATTTTTTGACTATGACAAGGCTATTAAAAATACTAAAATGGTACATACCTTACAAATATGTCTAAATATTTGTAAATTAAAATATTATTTTTTTAAAATACAAAAAAAAAAACAATAAAATTGCGTTTTTTCACGCCTTACTTCTAAAAAACTCGCGTTTTTTCACGCTTTACCCCCAAAAAAACGTGCGTTTTTTCACGCCTTACCCCAAAAAACGTTGACCATCGTTGACCACGCCTTGATCCACGCCTAGGGCCAAAACTTGCCGTATCTAAAAAGCCTCGCGCCTAGGCGCGTTTTTTAGAACACTGTATATACCAATTGTGTATATTAATATAACCAAAAAATAAAGTTCGTGATAGAAGAATAAAAGATTTTTTTTTCAGTGCTTTGATGAGGCGTAAGCCTCCTTTGAGGCTTAAGCCTCGAGGCAATTTTTCTCCGCTTCGCCACGAAGCGTAAGTCTCAAATAATTTTTTAAACATTGTGACGTCCACATTAAGGCCATAAATAACATCGACATGTGATAAGTGATAATTCACAACAATAAATCAAATTGTAAGGACACAAATTTTCAATTGAGTCCTTTGTAGTTTTGGCTTAATTCCGGACAAAAACGTTTGAGTCATAGGATAGAGTTATTGACCATCTTTCAAGCCTATGACATGCTAAAGTTGAAGACGTAGCGGCCAAGTTTAAAGCTTCATCAAAATGCCGAGCTTATTGTGCCTCGTTTCTACGTCATCAACATGGTTCCGTTGCTCTTAAGGTATGAATGCATTTTAATATATATATATATAAGAGCTTGGAACAATATTTATATGGGTGTACTTTGTTTTTAAACTGTTGTTTATTTTCAGAAAGATTTTATTAAAACTTTAAAATAAAGTATATAAAGTTTCTGGGCTAAATATAGAATTTTATAATTTCTGGTTTTTCGTTCGATATTATCGTTCGAACGAGTTTGTCGTTCGAATGAGTTTGCCAACGAGTTCCCACATTGGCCACTGGAATGTCGTTCGAAGTGTCGTTCGAACGAGAATGATGATCGAACGAGATTTCTAATGAGTTCACACTGGAACTTCGTTAGAAGGCTCGTTCAAACGAGTTTTGGCGGGAACAGTTATTTTGGCAGTTTTGAGCAGTTTTTCCCACTTTCCCACTTCTTTTTACCTGATTAATTAAGTGCGGAAACCAACATTTTCTTTTCAACTTTTTCATATCATACAACCTCCAAGAGAGAGTTTGAGAGCAAAATTCAAAGTAGAAAAAGTTCATGTTTAAAGTATTAATTCTTTCAAGAAAATTCTTAAAACACTTTTGTTTACACTCAGTTTGTTTATCCAAGTTCCTTTATATATATACATTGCTTGGAGTTTTGGCACCGGTTTACTCTACCTATTGAAGAGTTCGTTTGGGTTTTCTTCTAAATCCCTCAAAGAAGAAGAAGTTTGTTTTGCTGCGGCATTCTCACATGGTGAAAGGCACCATGTGTGGTTGACGGTGTACCTATGTCTCATTGGTGATTCCAAAATTCCGGTGGAGCTCCGGGGTTGTCGACTAGGCAGAGGTGTTTACAAGAAGACGCGTCAAGGTTTGAAAGGGGTCGAGTCGAGGAAGTAAGTCATCGGTCTTGTAATTGTAAAACCATACTTAGTGGACTAAAGGCTAGGGCCTTCCGAGGTTTTTTCCCGTTGTGGATTTTTCCTCGTACATCGCGGCATAGTGATTCATTGTTTATTTTATCTTTCGCAATACTCACCTAGAACGCATGCTTAGGTAAAAAGATAAAATTTGGTTTAATCACTACTTATGCTTAATTTGGTGCTACATAATTAATTGGATAAATGTCAATTTAATTCAAGTCGTCGCTTAATTTGATAAAATTGGTTTGGCCTAACTTGGTAATATTGAAAATACGACTTAGGCAAATTTCTAGGACTTGGGTCAAATTAATTGTGTTTAAGTGAAATTAAAATTGTGTTTGGATCTAATCTTATTTCACTTGGTTGTAATTTTAATTTGAAGTAAATTAAAATTTGGTGTTTTTGTGAACCATCTACGCTTCCGCATCTCATAAAAGGAAATTACTCTTTTTGAAGTAGTAAAAAGATTTTAAAATTGGGGCCTATCCTTTTCACAAATGTTGTAAAATACTTTGGCCTACCCTTCCTTGTTATTATTTACACTACTTTTTTCATTGGGTAAATTACATTAAAACCATTGACTTTTACTGCTTCAACGGGTCGGCCCCTATACTATTTTTCCCCTCGGTTTGCCTCTTTAACTAATGATTCATTTCACTCGGTTGACGGTGTATATTTGGCATGTAAAATACAAATTTAAGTTTACCTTAACAGGTTAAAATAAAATGAACATTATTATTATTACTATTATTATTATTATAATTAATTACTGTTATCATTATTATTATTATTATTGAAATTAGCCAATAATGCAGATTACAAAAGACATTAGTCTTTTTACTAAATACACCTACAGTTCTTACATAATACATAAAGAAAATCAAATTTTTCTCACTCTCATTCTCATTCATAAAAATAAATATATTGATAATTGATTACAAAAGTGATTGGAGGGCCTTTATTTATAAGTCTGCAAATATTGGTGAACAAGACATTTAATTAAGGTAAATAACCAAAAGATTAAAGAAATCCTAACAATAGTCCAATACCTAAAACATCTTGTAATAGTAATCCTTATATTAACTAACTAGATAATATCCCCTGACCCTCATAATTTCAAAAATCCCCATGACGGGTCCACCAGCCAGCCATACACCTCGTTCTAACTTCATGGAATTCTAGGAAGATGATGGTGTGGTAGTTCCGAAGATTTTTTTTATTTATATTAAGATTTTGCGGCCTGGGAAAGATACTTTATGGTATAAATTACATTTAATTTCAAGACGCTACTATCATGTTTCGTCTCTTTTTGAGTTCTTGTAGAACACGAGATTGAGCTAAAAAAACTTATATTTTTGTAATGTGTGACAACAATACAAGAGAATTGCTTTTGTTCCTGTTTCTTACATAAAAGGGGGCTCGATTTTCAGCTTTTGCGCAGGGCCCTATAAATCTGAAGAGTGGTTGATAAGTTACTCAGAGACATAAAACATGAATTAAAATCTCCATAGGTTTGTACTTGGGATACCTCAAGAGAAATGCAGTTCATTTCATCTAAATCTCATTCATACCCAACATTGCACTTTTTTGTATCTGTACAGCTTAAACTCATATTGAGAGGAAAGTTATTACCATTCTGCTCCGTCACCATCATATTAGTGAGCTTTTCAATTTGATGAAGTTTAGATAAATGTTTATTAGTACTGATTTTCCTTCTTATTCCCTAATCAAGTAGTGAAAACAAATCATTCTCCCCATAGATTCATTATTAAAGTGCATTTAGCATGGTTTCTCCACGGAAAAGGATCAGGTATTATAATATGCGAATTTTCACAACCAGACTCTTAATCAAGTTTAACTCTTTTGAATTGGAACTGGATATACTAAATGAAAATGATCGCTTAACATGAGCAGATTAAGCCAAAACCACAATATGTATGTGATTTATTGAATTCTTTTGAGTTTCATAACTAGCAGCCACAAATCAAACCAACCCCGACTTACAATTAAAGGAAAAAATAGAGAGAAAACGAAAAGTCCAAAGAAGATAGATTAAGAAAAGGTGCATACCATCTTCTGCACTGTCTTCATGAGACAAAACATCATCCAGCAATTGTGAAGATTTTCCAAGATACCCTTCACAAAACAAGACACCGCCCCATTAATCCCACAAAAACAAACATGTAATAACAAGAAGAGTATTCATTCTAGCATATAATATAAAGTTGTTAGAAAAATCTTAGTTAAGTTGAGCAGAGATCAACATTAACATATTGATCACTGAAACCATTAAGCACCGATGAACTCATAGACTCTTAGAGGGTGTTTGATTTGACGTCTAGGTAATTCAGCATACACTATTCTATGAAGCACGGACACTTCGCTGAAGGGACCGTACATATGTCAGACACTCGGAAACCATGGACACGTGTACAATACCCCTGGACAAATGTCCGATATATAGTATTGAAAAAAGGTCTGATTCGCAGGACGTGGGGTGGACACACAGTGAACACAGTGGGGACCAAAAACAGAATATATCAAAAAGGGTAATATGTTTTTAACCTTTTCACTTTCACGAATTCCTTAACCATCTAAAAAAGAGTGATAACCTAGGGTTCCCTCAAATAACTTTGTTCTTTCTCTTGAACCTACCATTCCATCCAGCGGAGGATCCACTATGAGCCGAGGAGGAGCGGAGGGCCATCCTGAGTGTTCAGAAAAAAAAAAATCAATGAGAAATTTTGTTTATGGGTGCTAAGTGTAAAGGTAAGAAGCTTAGGATGAAAAATTCAGTGTTTTCGCAACTACAAGGTGAAAAAACGTAATAAGTTGTAAAAAAATGAACCTATGAGCTCCTCCATTTACTTAGGCAGGCCTTTTTTTCCTTTACATCTCAAGTTGAGAGTTCCAAACCCATTTTTTGCTCCTTCCCTTCCAAACCCCTCCAAATCAGATCGTCGGCAGCCTTTTCATCTCCGGAATCCGGCTTGTTTCTGTTCACGAACATTTCGTATCCCTTCCGAATCCAGCAGTAGATAAGTTGTTTTACCCTTTTATTTCTGTGTTTATTTACACCTCAATATAACCTTATTTAGAGATGTTAAATATTAAGTGTTTTCTTTATTTATCATGAAGAATGCTAAGTTCTTTTTTTTATACCCATTTCAACTCTCTCTTTTCATTAAATATAGGTCTTTAAAAAATAGTTGGGTACTATGCTATTAATGTTGATTGGGTGTTGTTATCTAGGTCTTAAAATTAAATAGGCGACGTTAATATTGTTTGGGTATTGTGAATATTTATTGAGTGTTGTTTATGCCTTGAAATTAAGGTATTGCTTGTTGTTGTGACGTAGACTACACGTCAATAACCAAGAAATAAACCAAACACAATTTTTAGAGAGAGAATCAAGAGATTTCATATATTCAAAAATGAGGAAGTATCATTAAATGAGGAATACAAGGGGTATTTAAAGGGGAGAAGTAGCTTCGCCGGAATCAACCTCTCACCGGCCCGGGAATGAAATCTACCCCGAAAAGTCCACACAAGAGGGGGGTGGACCACCAGCCCTGTTCGGCCAAAACCCTAACCCCCACAGGTCGGCCGCCACCCCCAACATCCTTAGCTCCTCCACCGAGGCTGCCTTGGGCGAAAAATCAATCGTAGCCACCCAGAATCAGTCACCCCCACCCGACCCACATCCCAACCCAAAAAAAAATAGGCCGCCCTAGTTCGGACACCGGAAACACCCCACCAACTACCGACCACCCTGCTGCCAACACCCTGCCTCTCCGACCCACCTCCGACCTATCACCCTACCGACCAACCCAAAAAAAAAAAAAACTTGCCCCCCTGGTGTCCGACCTAAACCCTAGCCCCCTTAACCCATTTCCCATCCCACCCAAACCCGAAAACCCTAAAACCTCTACCCCGAACCTCTGCCCCGACCCCCTTTTTCAGCAACTCAGACCTTCTGCCTTATCCGGGGCCCTTCCATGTCAAACCCGACTCTATTCCAACCCCCTACCCACTTACCCCTACCCCTCGGGCAACATGAATCCTCAATTCAACCCGGGTTCATCCCACCCCCTCGGCCAAATACATTTTTTTGCCTCCACTAGTTTTCCAACTACCTCGGGCCCCTCAACCGTCATATTGAGACCCCCGGCCGGCGCTCCCGACCCCGGTCCACACTACCCACATGACCCTACCAGCCCATTAGCCACCCAGCCACCCAGGCACCTGCATGGGTATTTTGCTAACCCCCTCCCTCACCCACCACCGTACAACCCACTTCCGCTATCATTACATCACACCCCTTCCCATCATGACCTTTCTCAGCTCTACACCGACTCCTCTTCATCCTCCGACACTGGGGAGACCCACCGCAACATCGTGGAGTGGATTCCTCCTCCCCCACTTGGCCCTCCTCGCTTCGTACCACTACAGGACCATCAGTGCTTTTATTGTGGAGAGCATGGCCATCTGATTAGCACATGTCCCCATCACGGTCCCCCAGCACCTCCCATAGCCCCACGTGTTTATCCTCCTCATCCACCACCTGCCCAGATGCCATCGATTCTGGTTGATTACGTTGTACCTGCGCAGGATGATGTGATGGGCCTTGAGACTCGTCAGGATGGAGACCACATATCTACGGCACTGCAGTTACTTTCCCCGAGTCTTCAGGGGGATATACGCATTGACGTTCCATGTTTGATGGACAATTCGCCCTAAATGCTATGATTGATTGGTTGGCTTCCATGGAGACGGTTTTTTATTACAAACAGGTTCAGGGCCGCTCTTGTGTTCGCCTTGCAGACACCAAATTTTAGGAATTCACCCGAATTTGGTGGAACAATCTTTGCTATCGCCGGAATGCGGCGGGACTGCCCCATATCCAAACATAGCCAAAGCTGAAGACCGCTCTACAGGCTTCATTCATACCGCCGATCTATGAGTGTGACCTTTTTGCTCGCGTTCAGTCCCTCGGGTACATCTACGGTGGTGGAGAACACGGAGCAGTTCCAGCTCCTTTGCACCCGGGCTCACCTCCCTGAGACTGAGGACCAATGGGCCAGCCACTACCTTTTAGGACTTCAGCCCTACATTCAGCACAATCTCGGCTTAAGGGAGATACCGACCTTTTTTAAGGTGATTGAGTATGCGACCAAGGTTGAGACCTACCACACAGCACCAACAGCTCTTCAGGCGTCACGAGCCCCACCTATATCGATTCTCTCTCCAGTTCCTCCCCCAATATCGGCTTCAGTCTCTTCTACCACCACTTCCGTTGCACCTCCTCCGGGTCCTCCTATGTTCTGGTGCTACAATTGTGGCAATGTTGGTCACCGAGCTTCTGACTGCTCTCTTCCACGATGCCGTGCCCTTTTGGCCATGGGGAATCCACCTGAGTATTTTGATGCGTCCGAGGAGCTTCCCCAGCATGCGTTGATCACAGTTTTGATGGGTGACTCAGTGGGTCTTCCCCTGTGAGTTCGCCTGGACACATATTTTTGGAATTTCCACTCGAGTCCTTGATTTTTGAACGCTCGAGGATGAGCTTGGTTTTAAGAGGAGGAGATTGATGGAAATGGGCCCCATTTTAGGATTTATTTTCTTCTTGTTATTTTCTTTTATTATTTTCTTCTAGTTGTATTTCTTTTTGCTTGGTATTTAGGGAAAGAAATAGCAAAAGGCTCTTAAGGGTATTTTTGTAATTAAATGAGTAGCTTAGAGCCTAAGCTACTTTCCCCTTTAAATACCCCTTGTATTCCTCATTTGAGGACACTTCCTTATTATTGAATATAAGAAATTTCTTGACTCTCTCTCTAAAAATTGTTTTGGTTTTGGTTTTGGCCATTGACGTGTAATTTACGTCATGTTGTTTGGGCATTATAAAGCTATAATTTGTATAAAACTCAAATTAACCCAAAAAAAATTGCCTCAGTGCCTCCCGCTCCCGAACCCCCGGCACCACTCGAAACTTTGGTTCTAACCAAAAATCCTAGATCCGCCAATGGTTCCATCGTGCTATGACCGGCGTCCCCGTAAAACCAAGGGTTCCGTTGAACCTAGAATCCCTCCTAGTGCAATGTTTCGAACCAGGTAAGACTCCTCTCACTTTTAAGTTCTCTTTTTTTCTCTTTTTGCGCCTCTCCCATAATGAATATATTTTTTGTTTCACACGGATGTATTGCCTCCTAGAAGTTTAAACAAGTATTATTTACTTTTACAGATAATTTATTATTTGTTAGAACAAAATGTAACTTCCTAGAATTAATTAATTTTTTGTTTGAAACGACTTTATTTTCTGTAAGAAGTTAGAAAAATACAACTTTTGTCTCCGTCGTGTAGTGTCCTAAGTTTTTTAGTTTTGTCGTGTCGGTATGTCATGCGCGTCCGTGTCTCGTAGATGACATTAAACACAATGTTAATTTTCTTCAATGACATGTTATTCCAATCTACCCTTACTAAGGGCCTGTAGATGGAAAAATTTGGTGCCTCCCCAGCTCACTGCAATATTTATGGCAAATCATCAAAATGTGTATTGGTGTGTGGTACTTTAGTGCATGTTGGCAAAATCAACTTCTTAAATTGAATTTATTTTTTGTTTCAAACAAATTTATTTCATGTTAGATTTTAGAACAAGTATTATTTACTTTTTACAATTATTTGTTAGAAGAAAATTTAACTTCTTGAAATTAATTTATTTGTTGTTTAAAACACAATATTTTGGGTAAGAAGTTAAAAGGGTTTGAACTTGTTAGAATTAAATGCATATTATTTGTCACTGCGTCTCCGCCGTGTAGTGATACAATTTTATAAGATTTTCCGTGTCGACACGACACGATACGCATGTCATTGTCTCATATATGGCATTGAATGCTTAATGCTAAGTTTCTTTGACGAAATGTTATTGAACATCTAAGGGGTATCTTTAATACAACATTATCTCATGTGGTAAATCCAAAAGAAACCTTAATTATTTAATAAATAATAGGGTTATTTGAGTTTTGGCTCCGATTAATTATACCCGTTGATTTTGTCCCCCATTTAAAAACTATTGTTTTGGCCCCCATTTTTCATTTTTAGCGACACTTTTTGATTTTTTTAGATATGTTTAGCAACACATTTTTTCCAACGCATTTTACAAGGATTGACGCGAATCAACCATTCGCAACTCTTGTAACTTGTTTAGGCTGTTTTCCTATCAAACACTAGTAAAGACATCAAGATACCAATTAACAGATAATTGAAAAGAATACAAGAGTAATAAGATGAACAAGATATAATCAATGTAAGCACTGTTCATTTAATTACTAAGGAACATATACCAAGTTTAGCTAATATCGCAATAAGATGTAACAAATGCAATTTATTACATAAGTTATCTATTATCATTTCATTTCGATATAAACGATATGATAATATCACATATAATGAGACTAAATTTTGATCATCCTATCTCTCCCTTAGAGAATTTTCTCCCCTCAAGTAACTCTCTCCCCAAAGAAAATTATTTCCAAGGAAATATTCTCGTAGTAAGGAAACTTATAGTCAACATTCCTCTCATAGGAAGGATAATCATTCTCCTCCTTTTTGTCATGGGATGGACAAAGGCAAAGACAATATAATCAAGAACTTATATATGGCATGTTCGTGTAGTGATCTAATTTTATTAAATCTTCCATGTCGACGCGACATGACACGCATGTCCATGTCTCATATATGGCATTGAATGCATAATGCTGAGTTTCTTTAATGAAATGTTATTGAAGAACTACGGGGTATCTCTAAATAATACACCAGTATCTCATGTGGCAAAGTCAAAAGAAACCTTAATTATTTAATAACTAATGGGGTCATTTGGGTTTTGGCCCCATTAGTTATACCCATTTGGGTTTTGTCCCTCATTTAAAAACTATCGTATGTTTGGCTCCCATTTTTCATTTTTGGCGACACTTTTTGAATTTTTTAGATATGTTTCGCAACACATTTTTTCCAAAAAAATGTCGTTAAAAGTGAAAAATGGGGGTCAAACATACGATAGTTTTTAATTGGGAGCCAAAATCCAAACGGGTGTAACTAATGGGGGTCAAATTCCAAATAACCCTAAACAATATCTTATGAACTTTTGTTAAGTGCCCCCCTAAACAATTTAATAGAAACCATTACAAATTGTAAAACTAGAGTTCAAACGAACAACATAAATTTAGACACATTCATTGATAGGAAAAAACATTAAGCATTCAATCATTTAGAGATTATTAAACAAACAACAAAGTGTCTCGTAACTAGCCACCAATATTGTCCACAATTTAATCATTTGGGCTTAATCAAAAGCCCGTTAGTTAAAGAGTGGCACCCACTTACACTACATTTGTCAATGTGGGACAATTATTTAGTAAAAAGGGTCATCCGGGTTTTCGCCCCCACTAGTTATACCTGTTTGGGTTTCGGCCCAATTTAAAAATTATTATATGTTTGATCCCATTTTTCACTTTTAGCGACAATTTTTGAAAATGATTGTGTCGCCAAAACTATAAAAAAATAAAAAAAACGTCGCTAAAATTGAAAAATGTGGCCAAAACTCAAACGGGTATAACTAATGGGGGGCGAAAACCCAAATAGTTTATGAGAAAATGGAAAACAAACCATCTTGAGACAACTCAATAGAAGTTGAAATTGAGTGTTCCATCGGCTCTTTATCAATCTTTAAATCCCTGAAACAATTTAAAACCAAGATTGTAAAAGATGAGCCTGATTTGGGAGGCAAGAAAAATAAAGGACAGACTTTTGATTGGAGATATGTTTAATGGTTAGTGCACGAGATCGGGTCTGATCGGCTTTGAGAGAGAGGCCTTTGGCGGAATAAAGATTGGCCAAATCAAATAATAGAGATGGGTTTTGAGTTTGGAGGTTGGAAGTGAGGGATTCTAAAACAGAGATGGCTTTGTCTATGTCTCCAGAGTTAACTAGGTCTTCAATCGACTCGCTCCAGTTGGGGCTTGTGTCACCTTCCATTCTGTAAACTGCTCCTCGCTGCTGAGGGGAGGGGAGAAAGGATTTTATTATGTCAGTCCATTTGTTAATTCCAAGACGAAGACAATTACATAAATTTTATAATTATATATATTTCATTAAAGAATTTTGTCTCTCATTAATGATGAGAGTTTGTATTTTTCATTTTCATTTTTTTCATGATTTTAGATATGTGTATTTATTACATATTCTAAATTAAATGTTAATTTTAAAACAATTATATACATTCACATATGCCTACTCTTTTAAATGATAATAATTTGAAAATTATGCATACTGATATAAACTTTTTCAGTACTAAAGATTCCGTTAATTTTTTGTAATTTTCTTCTACTTACGAAAATTTCACTCATGATAAAAAAAAATTATTACTTTCGTAACGTGGAAGTTCACTACTACAATAGTTGATGGCACTAAGACAAGTACTTAATTTATGGTTTATTGTCATTCTTATATAATTTCTAATTACGGAAAATTCACTCATGGTAATAAATTTTTTTATCAATATTTTGGTACTACAGATAAGACAAGTACTTAAATTTATGGTATATTGTCATTCTTATATAATTTCTAATTACCGAAATTTCACTCATGATAACAAAAAAAATCGTAAGGTGAAAGTTCACTATTACATACATTAGTTGATGGCACTAAGACAACTATTTACTTTTAGGGTTTATTATCATTCTTATATAATACGATGTTCTTACTCTTTACAAGTATGTTAACAGTAGTAGGAATGTAATTTGATAGTTCATAAGAAATTGTTATCATTTCACTTTTTCGTAAGTAATTGTTAATTGAAATCTTGTAGGATATTGTTAACATTGGTGGTACAAGCTCGAATTGTGAATCTGAGAGTGAAGGAATTTTACTTTTGTTCACGTGGTATGTGAAGTACTTAATACCATATTGAAACTGTTTCGTATAATTTATATTCGAGATGGTAATATATTTCGTTTGAATTTTTGTAGGATATTATCAATATTTCTTATAGAATCTTGGACTCTCAATCTCATAGTGAAGGAATCTTAATTTTATTTACGAGGTAATTGCAATTGATTAATGCATGATTGTGAATTTACTTATCATTTTTTATTTAATTTACTGGCCATTATGAAACCAATTGAAGAAATAAGTAGATGAGCTAAAAAAAATCATACGCTTTACAATTTGTAATTTGTAGCTTTTTTTTCTTTGTTATGGAAAAGAAAAAAATTTAAGAGTTAGGAAACAAATTACATCATATCAATTGAATGGTATGAAACACAAACTACGCATGTATAAAAAATTATAGAGTAGAACCAAGTAGATACCCAAATCTTTATAAACTAATGAATAACATAATTGTTTGGATAAATAAAATTAAGTCATTGCAATATACATATTTAACGTTTTGATATCATGATGAATGAACCAACCTATGAACCAAAAGAATCAAATACTGTGATGATTCATTATTTGGTGGGCTTTTTTGGAGCAATTAGGTACTCAGTGAGTGGAATTTTGGGACCACTAAGTTTAAAATGACTTTGATGCAAGAACTTACGTATTCACACATAATTTTTTTTCATATTAGCCAAATATATGTTTTTTAACCTAATTTTTTCAAAATATTTTCATTATATTTTTTTAACATAAACTTACGTATTCATGTCTTTAATGCCATTCATTTGATATGTCATCAAGCTGTAATTAGGTTTTATTATTGTTGTATTGATTTTGAAATGTGTACAAGGTTATAGGAAAAAGAATAAAGATACTAATCTACTTGAAAATTTCAAAATAAAATTATAGACCTTCCCTAAATTAAATTCATTCTTCTTGGAGTCCTAATTTAAGATGGATCTCAGTCCTATAGGTGAACTATCAATATAGAAGTTGACTCCAAGGATATGTTACTGGTATTAGGGGACTGAAACGAAGTACAAATTTCTTGCATTACCTATCCAATAGTTTTTAGGACCAATTGGAAACCAGTTGACGAAAAACTGATCTATATAAGATTGTCTTATGTTCCCAAAAACGAAAAAGAAACGTCTGCCAGTGTTGTTTTATGGGCTACATTCACCTCCTTGTCCTAAGCCAAATAATTGAGATAGTTTTTCTTATATAGGATTCGATAAAATTGTGTCATTGACTAGATGATAGTAGACAAAATCCATCACAGGTCATAAACATCTATTGTAACGTAAATGCGACGAATCACATTCATTAAAATTTTGTACTTTATCCGAAATGTATAATGAGGTGAGCCTAAGCCATGCTTCAGCCTACCGCCTACCCCCGCAAGGCAATAGGCCTTAATGAAGGAGTCTCGCCCGATTTTAGGCGAATCGCAACATATGAAGCTTTGTTAGACATGGGCCTGGGCATACCTTGGACAAATTCAATACTGCATCAGTTTTCCCATGGTTTGAGATCTCTCTGTAATCTTATATACTCCACATTTTTATTTATTATATGGACAAACGAAGAAAGAAATGAAAACTTGATCTTCTTAACCTTAGTTTCAAAAAATCCTTAAATCAAGAAATAAATCCCAACCAAAATTCCATGAAGTCTAGCTTAATTAGTATGAATTCAGTTTACAATTTCTGGTTGCAATTAATAATAAATGTACTAAATTAACTTATGAACTATGTTGTTATAGTTTTATATAAATTAATGTAACATGTAGTTTTCCATTGGTCATATCTGTACTTATTGTGTTGGAATACTCAACTGGTTTATGAGTGTTCAAAATTGGGTTTATAGGGTCAATGTGGACTGCTTCATTCCCATTGGTTTCT
Source organism: Sambucus nigra (assembly GCA_949130495.1). Lineage (NCBI taxonomy): Eukaryota > Viridiplantae > Streptophyta > Magnoliopsida > Dipsacales > Adoxaceae > Sambucus > Sambucus nigra. The sequence continues at coordinate 487,344,016 of OX422218.1, read as the reverse complement.
TTTTTTTGTTGTATTCGATCAGATTTCGGTTCTATAATATTAGCCTCCAACTGTTTGAGGATGTCAATGCTCAATATAGGCAAACAATTTCCTTCTTCTATTAAAATGGAGATAACATCCACTGAATTTGGATATGTAGTGGCTTCACTATGTCAATCAGTAGATGTAGATGTTACTGCTTGGTTCGTGGATGTCACTACTATATTTAGTAACAAATATAGTAATAAATATTCTCCACATATTATATAACACACATTTGGGACTATGCTCACTGCCCATGCCTTTATTCTTTTATATTTGTATCCTCTCTTAAGCTAATATTTAGAACTTGAAACAAATAAATCAACATACTTTGAATAGTAGGGTATGCTAATAGTAGTAAACAAGAAAACAAAACAATTAAGAATATTGAAGAAACATAAGTTGTCCTCTAGAGTTCCCTTGACCACTTCATTGGGGACTCAACTTCATTATTAAGATTTGGTGAAATAGTCTCTGCTGAAGTGTTTGGGGGGAACTCCCAGACACATCTAATAAATATACATACTGCTAAGCATGATGAGATTATTGTTAGCGATCTGCATAATCAATTTGCCTACAATAAAGATTTTAAGTCTTATATTTATAGAGTAACTACATTTATTTACTTTAATATGTATAATGAATATTAAATTGTAATTTCAGTTCCACATATTTTGGTTAATGACAACATATGTGTTGACACCAAAATTAGTATGCTGATGTGGACGAATAATAAGAAGACACGTGTCAATCTACGTGGCACAATAGCAACGAGGAAGATTGTTTCCCCGACCAGCCATACTCACTCCGAGGATTACTAACCCTCCGAGGAACTCTTATCCTCCGAGGAACTTTTGGACGACGAGCAACTAAGGCGGTTCGAGCTGCACCTCGACCACATCATTAATTGTTAGATAATCAACAGTTCAACTATTCATTGAATGCTTAATATCTTGACGCGCACGTTTGAAGAACATTAAATGAATTACCCTTTCATATGTGTATCATTTAATGTAACACCCTTTCATGTACAGCCTAAGGGCTATAAATACCTTGTATCACCCTCATTCAAGAGGACCGGAATTTCTTGATAGAGCTTGTAATCGAGAATTCCCAAAACACTCAACAATAACATAACAGTGGACGTAGGCCATTCTTATAAGGCTGAACCACTTTAAAATCTTTGTCTCATTTTATTTATCTGTGATTGAATAATTAGAGCTATCTAATTTTTTACATCAACAGATTGGCGCCATCTGTGGGAACGATTGTTATTATCGCTTTTCACCAAAAATCATTCATCATCAATGGCAGATAACCCGGAATCCAGCAATCGAAACGCTGGAAATGATGGAAATTCTCCAAATCCCTCTGCACCTCCAGATCTGGCCGGAATTATGACGAATCTGGCTCAAGGACAAACCGCCATTCAAGACACAATGAGGCAACTTATACAAACCCTTCATGGCGGTGCACCTGCACGTTCAGGACAGCGAAGTGGTCAGAGGCAAACTTATTTACTTTCTTCACGATCCAGGCGTACTGAGCCATATCGTAATGAGGAATCTGATGATTTCTCTTATCAACCTGGGCGAACTTCGTCAATGAGGGCTACAGATACTGATCAACGTATCACTCTCTCTCCAGAAAGACCCAGTGTCGTGGAAAGACTGAGTAGGGTGTCTCCTTTCAGTCTATTAGGCCCTAGAGGAATAGGAGTCCACCTAAGACCATGTCGAGGAGTTTTCGACGACCATCAAATCTAAGAGAAGGATCAGCACAATCACGACCAATTGCTCGTCAAGAAAGATCTCAAGAGGTCACATCAGAACAATCAATTGCTCGAACCAATAGGCCCGAGGAAGGAAATGAAGCGTGGAAAGGGTCCCTTCAGCGATTGGAGGATAGATTGGGAGAAATGGCTAGGGCGAAGAATCCCCTACAACGAACTTTTGTTCAAGGGACACCTTTTGTCCAGGCCATTGTGAATTTTCCTACACCGTCAAAGTTTAAAGCACCAGTGGTGACCCCTAAATATGATGGAAAGACAGATCCTGTCCTTCATATAGAGCAATATCAAGCTGCCGCCGATATATATGCTGTCCCCGACGAGATGAGATGCAAAGCGTTCTCAGGAACTCTTACTAGAGCTGCCCAGATATGGTACAATAATTTTCCTCGGGGTAAGATTTTAACTTTCTTTCAGTTGGCTGAGTTGTTTATCGGCAATTTCTGTTTTGGAGCAAAGCCAGTAAAACGAGTAGCACATTTGCTAAATGTTAGACAAAAATCTGGTGAGAGTACTAGAGATTACATAACTCGTTTTAATAACGAGAAGCTGGAAGTCATAGATTATGAAGAGAAGACAGCAATCACCGCCTTGATGAGTGGGTTGTTGCCTAATAAGTTGTATTACACTTTGGCGAAAGATCCACCTAAAACTATATCAGAGTTGATGGGGAAAGCGGCCAAAATCATGAATGCCGAGGAGGCTATGGCTGCGAAGAAGAATATGGATAAAGAAACCAAGGTGGAAGACGACAAATCCAAGAAGAAGGAGCATAAGGGCAATGGCGGTGACAAGCATTCCAAGAATAATAGGTCGTCATGGGAAGTCCTGAAGAAATTCGATAATTATACTCCTTTGAAAATGGGTATTAATCATGTCTTGGAAGAAATCAAGAATAGCGAGGAGGTAAAGTGGCCGAAGAAATTGAGGTCAAACCCTGACGCGAGGAACAGGGATAAATATTGCGAGTTCCACAAAGATCATGGCCATATGACTAAAAATTGCATAGCTCTTCAGAACGAGATTGAAACACTCATCCGAAGAGGAAAGCTAGCAAAATATGTTGATCGGGGAGGTGAAAGAAGAAATAATGATCGAACTAGAGAGAGATCTAGATCTCCTCGTCCAGCAGAGGAGAAAAAGAAGAGAGATCATGAAGATGATGCTGAGGATGACCCCGATCTTCCCAAGAAACCAAGGCAGCCAGAACGAGAGGTATTTTCCATACGTTTTGGGTCATTTGATTGTAATGTTATTACAGGAGAATATGCAGGAGGAGGATATCTTACTGCAGAAAGAAAAGCTTACCTCGGAGAGGCACAAGCTTGCTCGTACATTCAGCGAATAAATTTGGCCGAGGAGGATCGTCCGAGGAAGGTAAACAAAGAAAAGCTGGTTATTGGCTTTTCAAAAAATGACCTGGCAGGTGTTCTTTACCCTCACGACGACCCTTTGGTGATCAAAATGAGGATAAAAGAAGTAGTGATTTCAAGAGTGCTGGTAGACAATGGCAGTTCGGCAGACATCATGTACTATTCATGCTTTGACAGTTTAAATTTGAAGTTATCTCAATTGGAGCCTTATCACAGACCTCTATTGGGTTTTGCTGGCGAGAAAGTCTTTCCACTTGGAACGATCAAGTTGGATATATTCATTGGAACTTGGCCTGCTTGTCGAACAGAGAGAATACGCTTCTTTGTGATGGATAAGAATGTGCAGTCAGCCTACAACATCATCATGGGAAGAGTTGGTTTGAAGAAGTTCGAAGCAGTTCCATCTACAGTACATCAATGTTTAAAATTCCCTACAAACTTTGGAGTAGGAGTTGTGAAAGGTGATCAAAAAGTAGCTCGGGAATGCTATTATTCGCCTGCCGAGCAAGAGGAGCTTGAGGAATCAAGGAAAAAGACTGCTACCTACCAGGTGGATGAAGGTACATAAATTGAAACACTTGATCCCCGAGATGAATCTCAACTTGTAAAAGGACAGGTGGTGGAATCTACAGAAAATGTTATTCTGGACGACGAGCACCCTGAACGAGTAACCCAGATAGGTTCATCGTTAGTGTGACACCCCGCCTAATTAAATACCGGGCGATCACTCCTTTATTAAATTAAATCAAGGTTAACAGTGTAATACCCCGTATTTTTGGCTATATTTATTTTTTGGATTAATTAATTAAATGAGAATTAATTGGAAATTAATCCGGGTAAAATACTAGCGAGATGTGAGTTGGTATTTGACTATATTGAGTATATATGATGTTATATGAATATCGAATTATGAAATTTGTCGTGAGATTGATATACGACAATTTGGTCATTTTATTGGGACGCGTGTGACAGTCGCGTCAGGATATAATTATTTTATTTATAATAGTGAATTTAAATTCTATTAACCGTATGGTCGTTTTGAGTGCGCCAACGCTTCCGAAAGGGTCGAGATAGTCAGAAAACACTAGCCGGGGGTGTAGTTTGGGTCCCGGGGTATTTTTAGGCCATACCGGCAACATAAAGGGTATTTTGGTAATTTCGTATTTTTAGGAATTAAAAATGACGAAAATGAGAGAAGTAAATCTGATGTGGGTTTGACCCACTAAGCCACTAACCAACCCATGTTAACCCAATAGGTTACGTAGGTTATTAGAATTAGGTTCTATTACTTTCCATAAACAAACCCTAGCCACCATAGCCATTGGAGAAGAAGCTTGGAGAAAGAGAGAGAGAGAGAGGGAATTCTGCAGAAAGAGAGAGGAAATCAACATCAAATTCAGAGATACTCAAGGCAAGTGATTTAATTTCTTTTAATTCAGAGAATGTTTCTTCCATGTTAGATAATTTGAAGATTTACAATTGTTCTTGGAAAGATAAATGAAAACCCATGTTAATTGAACTTAGAACTTGAATATTGAGGACAAATTGCATGTAGAATCACATAGAGCTGATTATTCTGGTATTAATATATGTTGGATGTAACAAAAACGGATCTAGAATGGACTAATTGATGATTATAAATTCTAGGGTTTATGTTCTTGAATAATTGGGGGAAAAGTGTAGAGATTTGTAAATTGATTGATGTTAGGATGATTTAATCCTTTAAAACGTGTTAGGATGTGACTATAGTATATTTAGGATTGATTAGAGACCTTAAAACAATCGTTGGGACTAATTTTAGAGGAAATTTGAGGAGTAGAAATGGTGAAAAACGAGATTGGGAAAAATCTGGGCCGAAACTGGTCCCTCGTTAGAAGACCTTCCCAGGTCGTTCGAACGAGCTCGTTCGAACGAGCTTCTAACGAGTTGACCAGTCGCTTCTAACGAAAGGGAACTTCGTTCGATAACTTCGTTCGAACGAGATCTCGTTAGAAGGTACCGTTCGTTCGAACGAACTGAAATCTCGTTCGAACAGCCTCGTTCGAACGAGACTTCTAACGAGCTGGCAGTTTAGGCCTTTTTGGCCTGTTTTGATTTTGGGAGTCCTGTAAACTTATCCGAGGATAGAGATAACATTTCTTTGATGGTGTATTAGTATACTTGGGACAATTGGGTTATAATGAGGAGTAAATTATATAAGCGTGGATCAAATCAAATAGACATTTGAGCCGAGACGTGAGTGCCTACTACGACGTGAGAATAAATTATGGCGCGTATAAATATGGACCGGGATTATATAAGTTGTATATATATTAGGTTAGTACGAGAATGCGATATGTACTACAATTAAATTACGGGATTACTAAGACTTGTGTTTACTTAGTGTTGGTATATGATTTGTGTGTATAACATACCTACCATACTTGCTATCACGGGAGGTTTGCGTTCGCTTAGGGCCCTCTAATCCTTGTGTTGCCCGGATTTAGACTGGTTACCTCGATGAACATAGGTCAGAGAAAGACTTATTGGGATGTTAGTAAGTCCGCTGATCGTGGGAGCGTAGGTATGTGCGTGACCCATGTGATGTGACTGTGTTCGCCTCCACTATTTGTGATTTGTGTTATCTGAACTATTCCTGAGAGATTCGGAATATGTGATCCTTATGTACGTGATGTACCGGGATGGATAGCAGAGTATGTGTGCACCGCAGATTAGTCTCGGGGTGCTTATATTGTATATTTATGTTGTGGAAATATACGCTTAATAAACTGGGAACTTTTATATAGTATTGTGTGTAACTATGGAATAACATAGAGGGTTAATTTATAACGAGCTGTATTACTCTTGTATGAGAACCTGAATTTACGTTAAGCACCTATTTAACTGAGATCGTTATAATGTTAATGGAACCGAGTAATAAGGGTAGGACCTATGACAGTCTAGCTAGATATGATGTTACTTAGCTAGTGGTTTGTGTCGTTTTAGATGGGTACTTACGTTAGGAGTGCACAGTTAGACGAGAGGTGAGAATATCAGGTGAGTGCACGTCCTAACATGTACTTTGCATTTATTATTTTAAATGTTTTTAAAGCACTTGCAGATTTTTAAAATATCTCCACATTCGGGCTCTGACCCATTTGCTTTCAAATCTATTTTTCTTGTAAAACCATTTTAGGTGCCCAGCCACAAGGACACCATGCATAGGATACTCATTCAGGTGACGAGCTGTAGCTGTTTGTGGAAGCTACAGGGATTTGCTTTTAGACGCTTCTATCATTCGGATTCCAGATTCAGTATCTATCAGTTGTAGGGCATGTTGCCCATTTCTATTAGAGACATCTTTCCATTTCAGTTTTTCGGACTTTGGCATGTATTGATTTAGTATTCAGTTTAGTTATTTCAGTTTGTGGTATTGTTGTGAGGAGTTTCCTCCAGACTTTATTTACATTATGTGATGGTTATTCTATTTACTTCATTATGGTGAATGGTGTTATTATTCTTCATTACACTTGTTGCATGTTAATCAGACTTAAATTAAAATTTGGCAACTTACTTTTTAAATACTAGGTGGTTAGTAATCATTAAAATGTTTTCGACAGTGATGCTATTAACTGGACCAACTTGGCATTTTGAATTAATTTAATAAAGGAGTAGCTACCCGGTATTTAATTAGGGGTGTCACAGGTGGTATCAGAGCATCAGGTTCTAGTGTCCTTTAGGATCTGAAGGCTTATTATGTTTCCGCTAAGTTTCTTTGATATAGAGCCCTATATTCTAGGACTGTTGTACTCTTTTGTGTATGCTTCGTTCTTCAGTTATTTTAAGTTTATAAACAGTGAACTTATAAACTTTATTCTTATTTCAGATGCCTCCACGACGTGCACGACGAGTTCCCAGGGATGCAACGCCTGAACCCCAGCCCGCTCCAGTTCAGGGCATGATGAACGTCGCTGAGGTTGCAGCTATAGTAGCCCAAGCGGTAAATGCCGCAATTGCCGTAGTCCAGCAGGCACCACCTCAGGCGCCGGTTGCCGCGCCAGTACAGGCAAATGCATTCTCGTCTGCTTGGGAACGTGTACGTGACGCTTTTCAGAAAGCGCATCCGCCAGAGTTTGCAGGTAGCTCAGATGTGGTAGTCTCGAGCCAATGGAGGAAGGATATGCAGAGGCACTTAAGGATGTATGAGTGCACGGACGTTCAGAAGCAGGTGCTAGCCACTTTCAAGCTAGTTGGATCTGCACTGCAGTGGTGGGAGTCTATTACCACCATGGAGGAGAGGGATACTCTCACTATTCAGGACTTCTGGGTGCGGTTTGACCGCAAGTACTTTCCGTCCGCTGTTCATACGGAAATGAGGAGGAAACTAATGAATCTGAGGCAAGAGGGTAAGACCGTGGCCGAGTATGAGGCCGAGTTCACGAATCTGTTGAATATCGTTCCAGATGAGATACCAATAGAGAAGAAGAAGATTAAGAAGTTCACGGACGGGTTGACATGGAGGATCCGTCAGCACCTGTTAGGGAACCTTTCGTTGGCCACTTATTCTGATGTGGTTAACGCTGCTTTGTTACACTGCCAGGATCACCGCTTTCATATGACTGAGAGCAAGATATCGGGAGAGTCTAGCCATCAGGGCAGGACAGGAGGACATGGTGCCGGTGGGGCACAATCTGTTCAGGGGCAGAGACAGGGTGAGAAGGGGGATTAGCAGGGGGATCAGAAGAGGTTCTGATCAGGGAACTACAGACAGGGACTGGGAGGTTTCCGTCAGGGCCATCAGGGTCCAAACGGCCATCAGGGCCAACAGGGGCAGAATGGGCAGCAGTTTCACCAGGGCCAGCAGGGCCAAGGGAGGAACGGTAACGGCCACCAGGGCCGGGGACAGCAGGGGCAGAGAGGAGGCAACTTCCCAGGGAAGTGTTTTGTTTATGGCAAGACTGGCCATAAGCGACAGGATTGTCCTGATAGGGGCAGGGCCCCACAGCAGCAGCAGCAGGGTGCTCGCCAGGAGCCACAGAGGCCTATGTTTCCCGCCGCTCTCCCCGCACCGCCACAGATGGCAGCATTGCCACCCATTCCAGTAGTCCCAGTTCAGCAGGGGCAGCTACAGTATGGACGTGTCTACAACGTTCACCAGGCTGCAGTTCCACAGGCACCGCCCGCGATTGAGGGTACGTTTCCTATCCATGGCACTATGGGTCGGGTATTGTTTGATACGGGGACTACACATTGTTTTATAGCTACACATTTCGCGAAAGCTTTAGGATTGTTAGCTACGGCAGAGAGCACAGTGACGTGTGTCGACTCACCATTGGGGAGTGGGTCACTTATATTCTTTATATGCCGGGGAGTGGGGGTAGGGATTGGTAGTCTGGTATTACCTGCAGATATGTTGGTATTAGATATACATGTTCACGATGTGATTATCGGTATGGATTGGCTCGTATCTTATAGGGCCATGATTGATTGCTTCAGCGGGAGCATTGTTTTTGCCATTCCGGGGCAAGAGATGTTCGTAGTGGCGATGCCTCGCCCAGAGGGAGGCTCGACCGCTCATTTGTATTACCTAGAGGAGGATACCTCTAAGGAGGTTGTGATTCCTTTAGATTCTATTCCAGTTGTCAGGGAGTATTCGGATGTGTTTCAGGAGATACCAGGCTTACCCCCCAGTCGAGAGATAGACTTTGTTATAGACCTATTACCAGGTACGAGACCTATAGCACGCGCACCGTACCGTATGGCTCCGGCAGAGATGCGAGAGCTACGAGATCATATAGAACAGCTGTTAGGTCAGGGCTTTATTCGTAGGAGTACCTCACCTTGGAGCGCTCCAGTTTTATTTGTGAAGAAGAGGGACGGTTCACTGAGATTGTGTGTGGACTATCGAGAGTTGAATAAGGTCACGATACGGAACAAGTATCCGTTGCCTCGAATCGATGACTTATTCGACCAGTTGAGAGGAGCTTCTTTCTTCTCGAAGATTGATTTTAGATCGGGATACCATCAGTTGCGTATCAGGGAGGAGGATGTCTCGAAAACTGCGTTCTTGTAGAGATATGGTTCTTACGAGTTTCGGGTTATGCCTTTTGGTTTGACCAACGCTCCAGCAGTGTTTATAGACTTGATGAACAGAGTGTTCAGGGATTTCCTAGATCAGTTTGTCATTGTCTTCATCGATGATATTCTGGTTTACTCCCATACAGAGGAGGAGCACGCCGAGCATTTGAGGCAAGTATTGTAGACACTCCGTCAGAACGAGTTGTATGCAAAATATCGGAAGTGCGGGTTTTGGCTGAAGGAGGTCCAGTTTTTAGGACACATTATTTCCGACCGGGGAATATCTGTTGATCCGGGGAAGGTATCCGCGGTGAGGGAGTGGGGACAGCCCACCACACCAACGGAGATTCGTAGTTTCTTGGGTCTAGCAGGATACTACAGGAGGTTTATTCGGGGTTTCTCTGAGATAGCAGGTCCTTTGACACATCTGACTCGTAAAGGTGTGCCTTACATCTGGAGCGATGCCTGTCAACTGGCATTCGATGAATTGAAGGACAAATTGACCTCAGCACCTGTGTTAGCATTGCCAAGACCGGGAGTTGAGTATTTGGTTTACACCGATGCGTCTTTGCAAGGGCTTGGAGGTGTATTACAGCAGGAGAGACAGGCCATAGCTTATGCTTCCCGTAAGCTTAAGCCTCATGAGAAGAATTACCCCACTCACGACTTGGAATTGGCGGCGGTGGTATTTGCCCTACGGATTTGGAGGCACTATCTTTTGGGGGAGAAGTTCCAACTGTTCACGGACCACAAGTCCCTACAATACCTGTTCACGCAGAAAGAGTTGAATATGCGGCAGCGTAGGTGGCTTGAGTTTGTGAAAGACTACCAGTTCGACATCCAGTATCACCCGGGTAAGGCTAACGTGGTAGCAGACGCGTTGAGCCGTAGGCCAGCAGATGAGGTGGCAGAGGTGTGGAAGGCAAAGTGGAAGGAGTTGGGACACCAGGATGCTGTGGCCCGATCTTTCATGTCTGTGATGACCGTTACACCGCAGATTGTCACGAAGGTAGTACGGACACAGGCTAATGACTCGTTCTGTCAGGAGCAGATAGTTCGATTACTAGCAGAGGGAGCCGAGTCCTATACCGTTAGCTCAGACGGGGGATTACGCTTTAATGGGAGATTGGTGGTTCCGGAAGGGGAGGAATTGCGACACGATGTGATGGCAGAGTCGCACGGCTCACGATTTGCGGTACATCTCGGAGGGGATAAAATGTACCAAGACATGAGACGCCAGTATTGGTGGACCGGTATGAAGAGAGATATCGTTGAGTTTGTTTCAAAATGCGCCACTTGTCAGCTTGTAAAAGTGGATCATCAGAGACCGACAGGACTGCTACAGCCATTGGAGGTCCCGGTGTGGATGTGGGAGAGCATATCCATGGACTTTATCACGGGTTTGCCTACGTCGCAGAGGGGTCACGACTCCGTTTGGGTAATTGTGGATAGGTTGTCTAAAGTCGCTCACTTTTTACCCGTAAGGACTAACTACACTACGGGACAGTATGCCCAGCTCTTCATTTCAGAAGTTGTGAGACTTCACGGTGTGCCCCTAAATATCGTGTCTGACAGAGACAAGATATTTGTTTCGCGGTTTTGGAAGAGTTTCCAGGAGGCCATGGGCACGGAATTGCGGTTGAGTACAGCTTATCATCCGCAGACCGATGGGCAGACCGAGCGCACAAATCAGATGTTGGAGGACATGCTACGCATGTGTATTATTGACTTTGGGGGTGGATGGGAGCAGTACCTTCCACTGGTAGAGTTTGCTTACAACAACTCCTATCAGTTCACTATTGGCATGGCTCCGTTTGAAGCATTATACGGTAGGCCTTGTCGTTGCCAAGCATATTGGTTAGAGGTGGGGGACAACAAAATACTTGGGCCGGAAGTGATTCAGGATACTTTGACAAGGATTGAGTTGATTCGGAGTCGCATTCGGGTAGCTCAAGACCGGCAGAAGAGTTATGCTGATGCGAAGAGGTTTTTCAGGGAGTTCCAAGTGGGGGACCAGGTTTTGCTTAGAGTATCTCCTATGAAGGGGATTATGCGTTTCGGGAAGAAGGGGAAGTTGGCACCAAGGTATGTGGGGCCGTTTCCTATTATTGAGCGGATTGGACCGGTTGCGTATAGACTTGGGTTACCGGAACATTTGCATCGGATTCACGATGTGTTCCATATTTCCTCGTTAAGGAAATACCTTAGAGATAACTTGGCTCATTCTCACATTGCTGTGGAGGACATCGATCTCCAGCCGGATAGCTCCTACGAGGAGGGGCCGATTGCTATTTTGGACCGAAGTGAGAGGAAGCTGCGGTCAAAGATAGTTCCGTTAGTGCGTGTTCAGTGGCGACATCACAATGTCGAGGAGTCCACATGGGAGCGGGAGGATGAGATGCGCGAACGTTATCCAGAGTTATTTTTAGCAGGTACTTTCTAGTTTCGAATTTCGGGACGAAATTCAGTTATTAGGGGGGAAGTATGTAATACCCCGTATTTTTGGCTATATTTATTTTTGGGATTAATTAATTAAATGAGAATTAATTGGAAATTAATCCGGGTAAAATACTAGCAAGATGTGAGTTGGTATTTGACTATATTGAGTATATATGATGTTATATGAATATCGAATTATGAAATTTGTCGTGAGATTGATATACGGCAATTTGGTCATTTTATTGGGACGCGTGTGACAGTCGCGTCAGGATATAATTATTTTATTTATAATAGTGAATTTAAATTCTATTAACCGTATGGTCGTTTTGAGTGCGCCAACGCGTCCGGAAGGGTCGAGATAGTCAGAAAACACTAGCCGGGGGTGTAGTTTGGGTCCCGGGGTATTTTTAGGCCATACCGACAACATAAAGGGTATTTTGGTAATTTCGTATTTTTAGGAATTAAAAATGACGAAAATGAGAGAGGTAAATCTGATGTGGGTTTGACCCACTAAGCCACTAACCAACCCATGTTAACCCAATAGGTTACGTAGGTTATTAGAATTAGGTTCTATTACTTTTCATAAACAAACCCTAGCCACCATAGCCATTGGAGAAGAAGCTTGGAGAAAGAGAGATGGAGGGAATTCTGCAGAAAGAGAGAGGAAATCAACATCAAATTCAGAGATACTCAAGGCAAGTGATTTAATTTCTTTTAATTCAGAGAATGTTTCTTCCATGTTAGATAATTTGAAGATTTACAATTGTTCTTGGAAGATAAATGAAAACCCATGTTAATTGGACTTAGAACTTGAATATTGAGGACAAATTGCATGTAGAATCACATAGAGATGATTATTCTAGTATTAATATATGTTGGATGTAACAAAAACGGATCTAGAATGGACTAATTGATGATTACAAATTCTAGGGTTTATGTTCTTGAATAATTGGGGGAAAAGTGTAGAGATTTATAAATTGATTGATGTTAGGATGATTTAATCCTTTAAAACGTGTTAGGATGTGACTATAGTATATTTAGGATTGATTAGAGACCTTAAAACAATCGTTGGGACTAATTTTAGAGGAGATTTGAGGAGTAGAAATGGTGAAAAACGAGATTGGGAAAAATCTGGGCCGAAACTGGTCCCTCGTTAGAAGACCTTCCCAGGTCGTTCGAACGAGCTCGTTCGAACGAGCTTCTAACGAGTTGACCAGTCGCTTCTAACGAAAGGGAACTTCGTTCGATAACTTCGTTCGAACGAGATCTCATTAGAAGGTACCGTTCGTTCGAACGAACTGAAATCTCGTTCGAACAGCCTCGTTCGAACGAGACTTCTAACGAGCTGGCAGTTTAGGCCTTTTTGGCCTGTTTTGATTTTGGGAGTCCCGTAAACTTATCCGAGGATAGTGATAACATTTCTTTGATGGTGTATTAGTATACTTGGGACAATTGGGTTATAATGAGGAGTAAATTATATAAGTGTGGATCAAATCAAATAGACATTTGAGGCGAGACGTGAGTGCCTACTACGACGTGAGAATAAATTATGGCGTGTATAAATATGGACCGGGATTATATAAGTTGTATATATATTAGGTTAGTACGAGAATGCGATATGTACTACAATTAAATTACGGGATTACTAAGACGTGTGTTTACTTAGTATTGGTATATGATTTGTGTGTATGACATACCTACCATACTTGCTATCGCGGGAGGTTTGTGTTCGCTTAGGGCCCTCTAATCCTTGTGTTGCCCGGATTTAGACTGGTTACCTCGATGAACATAGGTCAGAGAAAGACTTATTGGGATGTTAGTAAGTCCGCTGATCGTGGGAGCGTAGGTATGTGCGTGACCCATGTGATGTGACTGTGTTCGCCTCCACTATTTGTGATTTGTGTTATCTGAACTATTCCTGAGAGATTCGGAATATGTGATCCTTATTAACGTGATGTACCGGGATGGATAACAGAGTATGTGTGCACCGCAGCTTAGTCTCGGGGTGCTTATATTGTATATTTATGTTGTGGAAATATACGCTTAATAAACTGGGAACTTTTATATAGTATTGTGTGTAACTATGGAATAACATAGAGGGTTAATTTATAACGAGCTGTATTACTCTTGTATGAGAACCTGAATTTACGTTAAGCACCTATTTAACTGAGATCGTTATAATGTTAATGGAATCGAGTAATAAGGGTAGGACCTATGACAGTCTAGCTAGATATGATGTTACTTAGATAGTGGTTTGTGTCGTTTTAGATGGGTACTTACGATAGGAGTGCACAGTTAGACGAGTGGTGAGAATATCAGGTGAGTGCACGTCCTAACATGTACTTTGCATTTATTATTTTAAATGTTTTTAAAGCACTTGCAGGTTTTTAAAATATCTCCACATTCGGGCTCTGACCCGTTTGCTTTCAAATCTATTTTTCTTGTAAAACCATTTTAGGTGCCCAGCCACAAGGACACCATGCATAGGATACTCATTCAGGTGACGAGCTGTAGCTGTTTGTGGAAGCTACAGGGATTTTCTTTAAGACGCTTCTATCATTCGGATTCCAGATTCAGTATCTATCAGTTGTAGGGCATGTTGCCCATTTCTATTAGAGACATCTTTCCATTTCAGTTTTTCAGACTTTGGCATGTATTGATTTAGTATTCAGTTTAGTTATTTCAGTTTGTGGTATTGTTGTGAGGAGTTTCCTCCAGACTTTATTTACATTATGTGATGGTTATTCTATTTACTTCATTATGGTGAATGGTGTTATTATTCTTCATTACACTTGTTGCATGTTAATCAGACTTAAATTAAAATTTGGCAACTTACTTTTTCAATACTAGGTGGTTAGTAATCATTAAAATGTTTTCGACAGTGATGTTATTAACTGGACCAACTTGACATTTTTAATTAATTTAATAAAGGAGTAGCTACCCGGTATTTAATTAGTCGGGGTGTCACAAACAGTTGGTTCATTCTCAGCATCACTGTCGAAAAAATAAATTTCCAATTTAACACCCTAAATAATTAAGCTAAGTGCCAAAAACATTTTTCATACAAACTTCCAAATTTTAATTAAAGAAAAAGATTTATTGAATTAAAACAACATTTCTTCGATTAAGAATCACACCACGATAAGCCAAATAATACAATACATTCGTCAATCGAATGTCAACATATAAAAACTAAAAATCACAAGTCCATACTGAATAAATCCCAAAGAACAATAATGGAAATGACTGGAATATAAATGTCCCAACAACAAATGAAATGATAAAAAGGGGCGACACATGCCCAATAAATGAGAGTAATAGGAGTGGAGTCAATAACAGAAGCCGTCTACTCAAGTGACCTGCAACTCCCACCTAAGCTGCAGCTCGTTCTGCTCAAGGAATCCTAAGCAAGACGCCCCTGTGGCTGGGCACCTGAAAATATACATATATATACAAGAGAGAGAGAGAGAGAGAGAAAAAGAAACGGGTCAGAGCCCGAAAGTGTTTGATTTTAAAATACGTTTAGCAAGTATTTAAAATGATACCGGCCAATGCAATAACATATTAGCACGTCACTCTCTTGAGAAAATACTCACCTCTCTTCTAATGTGCACACCTATCGCACTAACTTTCCCCATGATTACTTATCATTTAACGCACTAGTCTTTCGAAAAGATTTAACTTAACTTAGATTACTCGCAAGATTTATAATTCACGATTTCATTTTAAAAGAAATGTTCCCAAACAGTAATCAAAGTCCTCCATTTTAACTTTATAAAATCCATAAAGTTTTACGGTGACATCTTACACTTTTTCAAAACAAGAATTTAATAATTTGAGTCAACAACCATGTCCTACTTATCAAATCTCAGTAGACAGTTTCAAATATCATAATCTCATATATATATATTAACTATTCGTATAATATATATATATAACAGCACCCCGAATAAAACTATGGTGCATGCATACTCTACTATCCAAAGCCCCATATCACTCATATTAAGGGGAATACATTCGGAATCACTCTCGAATTGTATTAACAGAAATACACAAACAATATTGAGGCGAAGCATAGATTCCAAGTCTCTAAGAGGATGGCACATACCGGCGTCTCTTAGGACCGTCTGAACTATCACATCGATAGCCTGTACCAAGGATATCTATCTCCTAGGGTACAAGTCAATATCCCCCATAAAGGTCCCATCGAGATAAGACTTGTCCCAGCGCGGAAATCTCAGGGATAGTAAGTAGCGTGGGTATGATTTTCACATGCATATAATATATGTACACACAATCATATAAATATACCATCTTATCATATTAATGTGGGTTCTTCTCATCACCCGTAATTATACCATTTATTCTTAATTTCACATTTAAAGAATTTCGCATAAGGTTTTATTCCTAACCTTAACTCGAAGGGTTTTCTCACTTATTACCTAACACTCGTGGATTATGACCCCACAAATCTGAAATTCGGTAAGTGACTTTATTAGATTCCAACGTAACTCTCTTACGCACCTCACCCTTAAAATTTATAAATCTAACAACCTAGGGTAAATATCCCATAAATATCATTCTCGTTGAATATTAGAGGTTCTAACATTTATCCATATACCCTACTGGTCCTCAATGTCTCCCAAATCCTTTTATTTAAGATGCCCAAAGATTATTTCACGATAAACTTAATTTAACTAATTAAACAAGGGAAATAGGAGTCTGCCAGGAGGGGTCGATCGATCGAAGCTTGGGGCTCGATCGATCGAACCTTCGATCGATCGATGCTCTATGTTCGATCAATCGATCAAGCAGGTCTGGGTAAAATTCTGCAGAATTGCAGTTACGGGATTCATCAAAATTCTTCATCAAATTCCATATTTTCCAACACTAATCGACCCATAAATTCTACTACTAACATACTAACATAATTCCAGACGTTTTTAACGTTCAACATGCGTGTATACATCATTAATCATGGTTAAACAACCCAAAATCTCATCTAAACATCAAGAACCCTAAAGTTTTCATAACTATGATTCAATACAGTTTTTCTCCAGAATTTCTTCTAATAAAACATCAAAAGTTCGTGGGTAATACATCTATATCCTCAAAAGTTTCCAGCATAAGGTTTTAATCTTCTCTACATGCAATTTCCTATCAAAATTTGAGGTTTTCTTACATGGATTACATTCCTAATTAATCCTAAACAAATATGAACATTGCACTAACGAAATACGCAAGTTAAACACTTGCCTGGGATTTTCAGAAGTCTGATTTCCTGTTGATTATGGTGTGGTTGCGTTCTCCTCCTCGCGATCTACGCGTTGGCGGTGACGGTGGTGCAAACGGTGGTGTTTCGGCCTTGAATCTCCTTGAAAGGTCTCTCCTCTCCTCTCCAATGGCCGTTCTAGGGTTCTGAATGTTCTAACCTTAAATGGCTAGCCTAACCAGCTGATAAAGGCTGCTAAAATTCGTGGGTTTAATTACCTTATTTTGTAAAATGACAAAAATGCCCTCCCGGGTCACTAATTAGGCCTAAAAACACCCCGAGACCCAAACTAAACCCCCGGGTACACTTTTCTGACTATCTCGACCCTTCCGGACGCGTTGGCGCACTCAAAACGACCATACGAACAACTTATAAAATATTTACTTTTTAATTAACAAAATTAGTCCCGACGTGACACAGGCACGTCCCAACTTAAATTTCTGAAATAGTCATTTAATTCACGTATGACATTCAATATAACCAATATAGTATATCACTATGCTCATTAGTAATATCCAACAAGTTTCCCATAATTACTAACTCTCGACACGTTAATAATTATAACATAATTAATTTCCGGATTTTTATTAAATAAACATTCTCATTAAGTTTAATAAATCCCCAAATTAATATAGCATAAAAATACGGGGTATTACATACTTCCCCCCTAATAACGGAATTTCGTCCCGAAATTCGGAAAATAAGGCATACCTGGTAAAAACAATTCTGGATATCTCTCGCGGATATTTGCCTCACGCTCCCAAGTGGATTCCTCCACATTATGATGCTCCCACTGAACTTGCACAAGTGGAACTATTTTCGACCTCAATCTCCTCTCACTATAGTCTAGAATAGCCACTGGTCTCTCCTCGTAAGAGCTATCAGACTGTAAGTCAATCTCATCTATCGCAATGTGAGTATGGGCCATATCATCCCGAAGATATCGTCTCAACGACGAGATGTGGAATACATCGTGGATGCGATGTAAATGTTCTGGCAATCCCAACCTGTATGCAACCGGCCCGATCCTCTCGATGATGGGAAATGGTCCCACATACCTCGGGGCTAATTTCCCCTTCTTCCCGAACCTCATCACTCCCTTCATAGGAGATACACGCAATAACACTTGATCTCCCACATTAAACTTCCGGAAGAACCGTTTCGCATCGGCGTAGCTCTTCTGCCTGTCTTGGGCTACCCGAATACGACTCCTGATTATCTCAATCCTCGCGGAGGTCTCCTGAATCACTTCTGGTCCTAGTAACTTGTTGCCCCCTACCTCGAGCCAACAAGTTGGAGAACGACAAGGCCTACCATACAAAGCCTCAAATGGGGCCATACCAATCGTAAACTGATAAGAGTTATTATAAGCAAACTCTACCAGTGGAAGATGTGGCTCCCAACCTCCTCTGAAATCGAGAACACACATGCGTAACATATCTTCCAACATCTGATTAGTACGCTCTGTCTGTCCATCTTTCTGTGGGTGGTAAGCTGAACTCAGTCTCAACTCTGTACCCATAGCCTCCTGAAAGCTTTCCCAGAAGCGTGACACAAAAATCTTGTCTCTATCTGACACAATATTCAGGGGCACCCCATGTAATCTGACAATCTCAGCGATGAACAACTGGGCATACTTTCCCGTGGTATAATCTTTCCTCACTGGTAGAAAATGAGCCACCTTGGTCAAACGATCTACAATCACCCAGATAGAATCGTGGCCCCGCTGTGATGTAGGCAACCCTGTAATGAAATCCATGGAAATACTTTCCCACTTCCACGCGGGTACTTCCAACGGCTGAAGTAATCCTGATGGTTTCTGGTGGTCCACCTTCACCAGCTGGCAAGTAGAACACTTGGACACAAACTCAGCGATGTCCTTCTTCATCCCACTCCACCAGTACTGTCGTCTCATGTCCTGGTACATCTTATCGCCTCCCGGATGTACTGCAAATCGGGACCCATGAGAATGAGTCATCACTTCATGACGTAGCTCCACTCCTTCTGGAACCACTAATCTCCCATTAAACCGTAACCCTCCATCAGAACTAACAGAATAGGACTCAGCACCCTCGGCTAGAAGTCGCACAATCTGCTCCTGACAAAACGGGTCTGTGGTCTGTGCCTGTATCACCCTCGTAACAATCTCGGGTGTGACTGTCATCACGGATATGAAAGAACGTGCTACTGCGTCCTGGTGACCCAACTCCTTCCACTTTGCTTTCCATATGTCCGCTACATCGTCTACCGGTCTACGGCTCAACGCATCAGCAACTACGTTGGCCTTCCCCAGATGATACTGTATATCGAACTGGTAATCTTTCACAAACTCTTACCACCTGCGCTGACGCATATTCAGCTCTCACTGAGTGAACAGGTACTGCAGTGACTTATGGTCTGTGAACAAACAGAATTTCTCGCCCAATAAGTAGTGCCTCCAAATTCTCAATGCAAAGACGACCGCTGCTAACTCCAGGTCGTGGGTGGGGTAATTCTTCTCATGCGACTTAAGCTTGCGGGAAGCAAAAGCTATAGCCTTCCCTTCCTGTTGAAGTACTCCCCCAAGTCCCCGTAAGGACGCATCGGTGTAAACCAGGTACTCTATCAAGTCCCACGAATTTTAGCATAGTGATATACTATATTGGTATATTCAAGAATTGTACTTCTCGCAACCAGAATCCACACTTCTCGTACTTAGCATACAACTGATGCTCTCGTAGAGTCTGAAGAACCTGCCTCAAGTGCTCGTCATGCTCCTCCTCGGAGTGTGAATATATCAAAATATCATCTATGAAGACGATGACGAACTGATACAAGAATTCTCTGAATACTCAGTTCATCAAGTCCATGAAAACGGCTGGGGCATTTGTGAGTCCGAACGGCATCACCCTGAACTCATAGGACCCATATCTTGATAAGAAGGCAGTCTTTGAAACATCCTGCTCTCTAATACGTAACTGATGGTACCCCGACCTCAGATCTATCTTCGAAAAGAAAGTTGCTCCCCTCAACTGGTCGAACAGATCATCGATTCGAGGCAACGGATACTTGTTCCGTATCGTGACCTTGTTCAACTCCCGGTAGTCCACACACAATCTCAGTGAACCATCTCTCTTCTTTACAAATAGGACTGGAGCACCCCAAGATGAGGTACTCCTACGAATGAAGCCCTGACCTAACAGTTGTTCTATCTGATCTCGTAGCTCTCGCATCTCTGCCGGAGCCATACGGTATGGTGCGCGTGCTATAGGTCTCGTATCCGGCAATAAATCTATAACGAAGTCTATCTCACGACTGGGCGGTAGGCCTGGTATCTCTTGAAACACATCAGAATACTCCCTGACGACAGGGATCGAATCTAAGGGAATCGCGGCCTCCTTAGAGGTATCCTCCTCTATGTAATACAAATGAGCGGTCGAACCTCCCTCTGGGCGAGGCATCGCCACTACAAACATCTCTTGCCCCGGAATGGCAAAAACAATGCTCCCACCGAAGCAATCAATCATGGCTCTATAAGCTGCGAGCCAGTCCATACCGATAATCACATCATGCTCGTGCATGTCTAAGACTAACATGTCAGCAGGTAATACCAAGCTACCAATATCTACCCCCACTCCCCGACATATAAAGAATATAAGTGACCCACTCCCCAGTGGTGAGTCGACACACGTCACGGTGCTCTCTGCTGTGGCTAGCAATCCTAAGGACTTCGCGAAATGCGTAGCTATAAAATAATGCGTTGCCCCCGTATCAAATAATACCCGACCCATAGTACCATGGATATGAAACATACCCTCAATCGCGAGTGGTGCCTGTGGAGCTGCTGCCTGGTGGACGTTATAGACACGTCCATACTGCAATTACCCCTGCTGCACTGGAGCTGCTGGAATGGCTGGTAGGGCTGGCACCTGGGCTGGAGCTGGGAGGGCAGGTGGAAAGAGTGGTCTCTGCGGCTCATTACGGGCTCCCTGCTACTGTGGGGCCCTATCGCCCTCTGGGCAATCCTGGCGCCTATGGCCATGTTTACCGCACCCAAAGCATATGCCTTTGAAGTTATCACCCCTTTGACCCTGCTGTCCACGGCCCTGCTGGCCGTTACCTACACGCCACTGGCCCTGTTGGCCCTGATGTGCACGCTGTGGGCCTTGCTGGCCCTGCTGCTGTCCCTGCGGTCGGTGTTGGCCCTGCTGATTAGGCTGGCCCTGATGGCCCTGCCTGAAACCCCCGAATCCCTGCCTAGAATCACCTGAACGGAATCCCTTAGCAGGGTCCCCCTGATGGGAACTCTGCTCGTGCTGACGAGTCTGTCCATGAGTTGGTGCCCCACCGGCACTATTACCCCCGGTCCTGCCCTGCTGGCTGGACTCTCCTGCTCTCTTGCTTTCCTGAAGATGGAAGCGGTGATCCTGGCAATGTAGTAACGCTGCATTGAGTACGTCAGTGAAAGTACTCAGGGATAGATTCCCAATAAGGTGCTGACGGATCCTCCAAGCTAACCAGTCGACAAACAGCAAAATCTTCTTGCTCTCAGTGGGTGCCTCATCCGGCACAATAGTGAGAAGTCTCGTGAACTCCTCCTCATACTCAGCTACAGTAAGGTTCTCCTGCTTCAGATTTAGTAATTTCCGCCTCATCTCAGTCTGCACTGCGGGTGGAAAATACTTGCGGTCAAACCGCTCCCAGAACAACTGAATAGGGATCGTGTCCCTCTCCTCAAAAGTAGTAGTGGACTCCCACCACTGTAATGCGGCTCCCACCAGCTTAAAGGAAGCCAACAACTGCTTTTGCACGTCAGTGCACTCATACATTCGGAGATGCCGCTGGATGTCCTTCTTCCATTGGCTGACTGTAACAATATCGGAGCTACCAGAAAACTCAGGGGGATGCGCTTTCTGAAAAGCATCCCGAACCCTCTCCCATGCGGATGGAAGCTGTGCTGGTACTGGCGCCACTGCCTGAACCTGGGGTGGAGCCTGTTGAATCACCGCTATTGCGGCATTTACCGCCTGAGCAACAATGGCGGCTACTTCGTTCGCATTCATTGTGCCTGGTGCCTGAGCTGCTGGCTGCTCGGCTTGGGCACGCCTATCTTTCGGAGCACGTCTCGGAGGCATCTGAAACGTGAACAAGTTTATTAGTCTACAGTTATCAACAAATCTCAAATAGCTGAAGACTTAAACGTAAAAGTAAGAATACAACAATCCTAAAAATAGGGCTCTATAGCAATAACGTTAAGCTGAAAGCGAAATAAGCCGTACAGATCCTATGGACACTAGAACCTGATGCTCTGATACCACCTGTGACACCCCGCCTAATTAAATACCGGGCGATCACTCATTTATTAAATTAAATCAAGGTTAACAGTTGGTTCATTCTCAGCATCACTGTCAAAAAAATAAATTTCCAATTTAACACCCTAAATAATTAAGCTAAGTGCCAAAATTTTTTTTCATACAAACTTCCAAATTTTAATTAAAGAAAAAGATTTATTTAATTAAAACAACATTTCTTCGATTAAGAATCACACCACGATAAGCCAAATAATACAATACATTCGTCAATCGAATGTCAACATATAAAAACTAAAAATCACAAGTCCATACTGAATAAATCCCAAAGAACAATACTGGAAATGACTGGAATATAAATGTCCCAACAACAAATGAAATGATAAAAAGGGGCGACACATGCCCAATAAATGAGAGTAATAGGAGTGGAGTCAATAACAGAAGCCGTTTACTCAAGTGACCTGCAACTCCCACCTAAGCTGCAGCTCGTTCTGCTCAAGGAATCCTAAGCAAGACGCCCCTGTGGCTGGGCACCTGAAAATATACATATATATACAAGAGAGAGAGAGAGAGAAAAAGAAACGGGTCAGAGCCCGAAAGTGTTTGATTTTAAAATACGTTTAGCAAGTATTCAAAATGATACAGGCCAATGCAATAACATATTAGCACGTCACTCTCTTGAGAAAATACTCACCTCTCTTCTAATGTGCACACCTATCGCACTAACTTTCCCCATGATTACTTATCATTTAACGCACTAGTCTTTCTAAAAGATTTAACTTAACTTAGATTACTCGCAAGATTTATAATTCACGATTTCATTTTAAAAGAAATGTTCCCAAACAGTAATCAAAGTCCTCCATTTTAACTTTATAAAATCCATAAAGTTTTACGGTGACATCTTACACTTTTTCAAAACAAGAATTTAATAATTTGAGTCAACAACCATGTCCTACTTATAAAATCTCAGTAGACAGTTTCAAATATCATAATCTCATATATATATTAACTATTCGTATAATATATATATATAACAGCACCCCGAATAAAACTATGGTGCGTGCATACTCTACTATCCAAAGCCCCATATCACTCATATTAAGGGGAATACATTCGGAATCACTCTCGAATCGTATTAACAGAAATACACAAACAATATTGAGGCGAAGCATAGATTCCAAGTCTCTAAGAGGATGGCACATACCGGCGTCTCTTAGGACCGTCTGAACTATCACATCGATAGCCTGTACCAAGGATATCTATCTCCTAGGGTACAAGTCAATATCCCCCATAAAGGTCCCATCGAGATAAGACTTGTCCCAGCGCGGAAACCTCAGGGATAGTAAGTAGCGTGGGTATGATTTTCACATGCATATAATATATGTACACACAATCATATAAATATACCATCTTATCATATTAATGTGGGTTCTTCTCATCACCCGTAATTATTTCATTTATTCTTAATTTCACATTTAAAGAATTTCGCATAAGGTTTTATTCCTAACCTTAACTCGAAGGGTTTTCTCACTTATTACCTAACACTCGTGGATTATGACCCCACAAATCTGAAATTCGGTAAGTGACTTTATTAGATTCCAACGTAACTCTCTTACGCACCTCACCCTTAAAATTTATAAATCTAACAACCTAGGGTAAATATCCCATAAATATCATTCTCGTTGAATATTAAAGGTTCTAACATTTATCCATATACCCTACTGGTCCTCAATGTCTCCCAAATCCTTTTATTTAAGATGCCCAAAGATTATTTCACGATAAACTTAATTTAACTAATTAAACAAGGGAAATAGGAGTCTGCCAGGAGGGGTCGATCGATCGAAGCTTGGGGCTCGATCGATCGAACCTTCGATCGACCGATGCTCTATGTTCGATCGATCGATCAAGCAGGTCTGGGTAAAATTCTGCAGAATTGCAGTTACGGGATTCATCAAAATTCTTCATCAAATTCCATATTTTCCAACACTAATCGACCCATAAATTCTACTACTAACATACTAACATAATTCCAGACGTTTTTAACGTTCAACATGCGTGTATACATCATTAATCATGGTTAAACAACCCAAAATCTCATCTAAACATCAAGAACCCTAAAGTTTTCATAACTATGATTCAATACAGTTTTTCTCCAGAATTTCTTCTAATAAAACATCAAAAGTTCGTGGGTAATACATCTATATCCTCAAAAGTTTCCAGCATAAGGTTTTAATCTTCTCTACATGCAATTTCCTATCAAAATTTGAGGTTTTCTTACATGGATTACATTCCTAATTAATCCTAAACAAATATGAACATTGCACTAACGAAATACGCAAGTTAAACACTTGCCTGGGATTTTCAGAAGTCTGATTTCCTGTTGATTATGGTGTGGTTGCGTTCTCCTCCTCGCGATCTACGCGTTGGCGGTGACGGTGGTGCAAACGGTGGTGTTTCGGCCTTGAATCTCCTTGAAAGGTCTCTCCTCTCCTCTCCAATGGCCGTTCTAGGGTTCTGAATGTTCTAACCTTAAATGGCTAGCCTAACCAGCTGATAAAGGCTGCTAAAATTCGTGGGTTTAATTACCTTATTTTGTAAAATGACAAAAATGCCCTCCCGGGTCACTAATTAGGCCTAAAAACACCCCGAGACCCAAACTAAACCCCCGGGTACACTTTTCTGACTATCTCGACCCTTCCGGACGCGTTGGCGCACTCAAAATGACCATACGAACAACTTATAAAATATTTACTTTTTAATTAACAAAATTAGTCCCGACGTGACACAGGCACGTCCCAACTTAAATTTCTGAAATAGTCATTTAATTCACGTATGACATTCAATATAACCAATATAGTATATCACTATGCTCATTAGTAATATCCAACAAGTTTCCCATAATTACTAACTCTCGACACGTTAATAATTATAACATATATAATTTACGAATTTTTATTAAATAAACATTCTCATTAAGTTTAATAAATCCCCAAATTAATATAGTATAAAAATACGGGGTATTACAATTAGATGTTTCAATAAAACAGGAGTTGATAACTTTATTGAGAGACAGAAAGAAAACTTTTGCATGGAGTCATGAAGACATGCCAGGAATAGATCCAAACTTCTTATGTCATGAGCTCAATGTGAATAAGGAGATCAAGCCTGTAAAGCAAAGAAGAAGGGTATTTAGCCCCGAGAAGAATCAGGTTATACAAGAGGAGGTCGAGAAGCTCCAGAAAGCCCAATTCATTGAAGACATGAAGTATCCAGACTGGTTGGCAAACGTGGTGATGGTAAAAAAAAACAATAAATGGAGAATGTGTGTTGATTTCACCGATCTTAACAAGGCATGTCCAAAGGATTATTTTCCATTGCCCAGAATTGATCAACTAGTGGATGCTACCTCGGGACACGAGTTGCTCAGCTTCATGGATGCTTACTCTGGCTACAACCAGATCAAAATGAAACCTGAAGACAGGGAAAGTACTTCTTTTATCACCCCTAGGGGAACTTATTGCTATAATGTTATGCCTTTTGGTTTGAAAAATGCAGGAGCGACATACCAGCGGCTGATGAACAAGGTTTTCACCGAACAAATCAGTTGCAACATGGAAGTCTATGTCGATGATATGCTGACAAAGAGCAAGAAAGCTGCTGATCATCTAGTTGACTTAGCTCAGACCTTTGATCAACTGGATAAATACCAAATGAAGCTCAACCCGACGAAGTGTACATTTGGAGTACGAGAGGGGATGTTCCTCGGATACATCGTCAACCAGCGAGGCATTGAGGTGAATCCAGAAAAGATCAAAGCTCTTTTAGGGTTGCGATCTCCAACGACGAAGAAAGAGGTGCAGAGTCTTACAGGACGAGTTGCAGCGCTCAATAGATTTGTATCTCGAGCAACTGATAGGTGCCTTCCATTCTTCAAAACACTCCGAAAAACTTTCAAGTGGAATGATGAATGTGAAAAAGCCTTTCAAGACTTGAAGAAATATCTGGGAACACCTCCATTGCTGTCCAGACCAGTGATGGGCGAAAAGTTGTACTTATACCTGGCAGTATCAGAGAATGCAGTCAGCTCGGCATTGATCAGATTGGAGAATGGAGTCCAGAAGCCAATTTATTACACAAGTAAGGCTTTCCGAGGTGCAGAGATCAGGTACCCAAAGTTAGAAAAATTGGCATTGGCATTAATTGAGGCAAGTAGAAGAATGAGGCCATATTTCCAGGCCCATACCATCATCGTGTATACCGACATGCCATTGAGACAAGCTCTTCATAAGCCAGAAAAATCAGGAAGACTGATGTACTGGGCGATAGAGCTCGGTGAATATGATATTGTGTATGAACCCGGATCATCCTTAAAAGGGCAAGCTGTAGCAGACTTTATAGCAGAGTTTACATATCCTGATACCCCTGAGGAACAAAAGTTGCTCGCTGACCAACCTGTGGATGTTACAGGATCAACAGACATAAGTCCAGACCAACTCCGGTTGGTAAAAGGGCTTGTGGATGTAGAAAGATCATCAAATTCAAACCCAGACCAACTACGGTTGGTAAAAGGGCGAGAAGAGATGGTCGACGAGGAGCAAAAAATACCAGGGGAAGATGAAAGAAAATAGCAGATATTTCACCGAGGAACTCTGTCAGATAAGAAATTTGAAGACGAGTTACCTATATGGAGGTTATATGTAGATGGGTCATCTTGTACAACAGGTTATGGAGTAGGGATTGTTTTGAACACCCCAGACGAGATTAACATGGAATATGCCTTACGATTCCAATTCAAAGCTTCCAATAATGAGGTTGAGTATGAAGCCTTGATAGCAGGTCTTAATTTAGCAAAGATTATGGAAGCGCAACAAGTAATGGTATTCAGTGATTCTCAATTAATTGTGAATCAGATGATGGGAACGTATGCAGTTAAAGAAGAATTAATGATCAAGTATCATGCAAAGGCGATGGAGTTGTTGGCGGAATTTAATGCCATTCAGTTGATCAGAATACCAAGAATGGAGAATGCACAAGCAGACGCACTGGCCCGACTAGCATCAGCTACTCACACCGAGCTGCGAAGAACGATACCAATTGAGGTATTAGAAGCTCGGAGCATAGATGAAGGCCTGACGATGAATGTTATTTCCCTTGATTTAGGACAATCTTGGATGGATCCCATCAGGGCATATGTCGAGGAAGGAGAATTACCAGAGGATAAGATCGCTGCCAAGAAATTAAAGTTTAAAGCTGCTCGGTATGTACTAACTAATGGTGTTTTGTATAGACGAGGAATTATGGCAGGTTTGCAAAGATGTGTACATTCCTCCGAGGTGAAAGAATTGATTGGAGAGATCCATGAAGGGTCCTATGGAGCTCATATAGCAGGTCGGACACTTTTGCAAAGAGTGATGACGCAAGGATATTACTGGCCGACGATGAGGGCTGATTGTATAGCATATGCCAAGAAGTGTGACAAGTGCCAACGTTTTTCCTCTATTCGACGAACTCCACAAGCATTGTTGACACCCATAACTTCCCCTTGGCCTTTTGCCATGTGGGGAATGGATTTGGTTGGACCCCTGCCAATGACCCGAGGAAGATTCAAGTACCTCGTCGTGGCAGTGGATTATTTTACTAAGTGGGTAGAAGCTGAGCCACTTATTGATATGACGTACGAGAAAGTATACCAATTTATTTGGAAGAATATCATCTGCCGATATGGTCTCCCTTATGCCTTCATCACAGATCATGGAACACAATTCGATAACGAGGAGTTTGCCGCCTATTGTCATCAGTCAAACATTTTGAAGATTCATTCAGCACCAGGCCATCCTCAAAGCAATGGACAGACTGAAGTGACGAACAGAACATTATTAAATGGTTTGAAGAAGAGGTTAAATGAGGCTAAAGCAAATTGGATTAATGAGCTACAGTCAGTATTGTGGGCTTACCGAACAACTCCCCGAGCAGCAACTGGAGAGTCCCCATATATGCTGGCATTCGGAAGTGAGGCTGTAATACCTGCCGAGTTGGGTCTTCCAACGCATAGAGTGCTGAATTTCAATTCCCCGGTCAGTGACTTGATGAGAAGACTGGATTTGGATATGCTCGAGGAGGTTAGAGAAGAGGCAGCCATTAGGAATGCTGCTTACCAACAACGCACAACTCTGTTTTACAACAAGAGGGTGAAGAAATGTGACCTAAAAGAAGGGGATTATGTGCTAAAGAAGGTCATTCAGAAGCACAATAAGCTGGAAGCAAACTGGCATGGACCTTACCGAGTTACAGAAATTGTTCGACCAGGAACTTACAGAATAGCAACTCTAGAAGGAGAGGAATTTAAGAATCCATGGAATGCTGAACACCTACGCAAGTATTATCAGTAATGTAAAATGTAAAGCAGTTCCTTCATTATGAATAAAACGATGATGTTTCACCATCTTCTTCCTTTTATTATAAGTTTTTCGGGGAATACTAGTGTGATATACTACACTGATAGTTCGAGCGTGATCAACTTCGGTTGGTAAAATAGCGAGAACAAATTATACTCCTTTGGTTAGGAGACGTACACTTGCGTGATCAACTTCGGTTGGTAAAATAGCGAGAACAAATTATACTCCTTTGGTTAGGAGACGTACACTTGCGTGATCAACTTCGGTTGGTAAAAGAGCTTGTGGACAAGATAGTTCGAAAGAACCTGATAGTTCGAGCGTGATCAACTTCGGTTGGTAAAATAGTGAGAACAAATTATACTCCTTTGGTTAGGAGACGTACACTTGCGTGATCAACTTCGGTTGGTAAAAGAGCTTGTGGACAAGATAGTTCGAAAGAACCTAACAGTTTGGACCCACGACCAACTTCGGTTGGTAATAGGGCGAGAACAAAATATACTCCTTTGGTTAGGAGGCAATAGTTCAAACCCACGACCAACTTTGGTTGGTAAAAGGGCAAGAAAAACATTCTTAAAATTGCCAATTTTGGCTAGTTAGGAAACAAAATATGCCAACTTATGTTGGTCGAAAGGTAAAACCATTCCAGAAAATACAAAAATTCCAAACTGAACCAAGTATAGTTGGTTGGTGATCAAAACCCACTAACTGTAGTTGGTCGATGAGGATAAATTATCGACCTTGGTTGGTCGGACACATTTTATGAAAATATTTCAAATTGAACCAAGTATGGCTGGTCGGGGATAAAAACCCATCAACTGTAGTTGGTCGACAAACACAATTTAACAACCTTGGTTGGTTGGAAACATTTTAAACATTTTATACTCATTACTTTATTATTAAGTGATTAATCAACATTGATACTTGTAAACTTTTTTGGATGATGAACAACACAATATTATTATCTTTTTAACAGATACATATGCACAAATATAAAAGTACAAAATAATAGCAATACAGATTTGCAAACAGAAAATGAGAGTCTTTCATTAAAATTCAAAATAAATTACAAGTTACATATGTGTGCTAACTATTACATTGAAAATCCCATTCTATTGGTTTTTTCCCTTCAGCCTTTGATACAGGTTCCTCGCCAGCAGGAGGATCATTTAATGTCTGAGGAGAATTGATAAAATTCAAGTCCTTCAACATTCTGACATTCATTACTGAAGGAGTATCCAAGAGATGCTCAGGACGAGATACGTCAATTTGAGAATGAAGGTTATAGTCACCAAGATATTTTGAAATTAAGCTCCGAGGAATGGCGCGAGCTGGTATCCATTCCATGTCCAACTTGAAAGGTGGCACAGGCAAGTCAAGCACTCCAGGCTCATAGTAATACCACAAAAAATGTCCTTGCTCGAGCTTTAATACACATAAGGCATTCAGCCAGCCTTGTTTATAACCTTCATTATTGGCATTTTCAATACGAGCATCCAAGTGATAAAGGGCCTCATTATAGCCTGCATTCCAAAATTCCCTGGGCTGTTTATGGAATTGGAAGGTTAATCTATCCAATTGTTCATGAAGGTTTTTGGTGAAAAGGTCCTTGGTATGCAAAGCAGACTTCGTCGCAGTAAGTTGATCTTCCAAAGTTAAGATTTTCTTGGACATTTCAGACAAAGCCCGATATTTTACGTTCAATTGGAACGCTTGAGTTTCCAACGTTGATTGAGTACGAGCTTCTTCAACATTACGACTAAGAGCCCTTGATCCTCCCCGAGCAGGTCGAGAACCTTTTCCTCGTCCCCGAGCAGAAGTAGAAGCGCCAGATCTTCGCAGGACATCCAATTCTTGCATTAATTTGGCATTCTCAACCTCTAAGAATGAGAACCCTTCGTCGGAGACTGGTACCAAGGCAGTGGAAGATGAAGCTGCAGACTTATATTGTGCCAGCTCTTTCTGCAAATTGTTGTTCTCTTGTTCCAGCAGCTCGGCGATCTGTCTACAGGTCTCAACTTCACCTTTTAGGGTTCTCTCCCTGACATCGTACCCAGCAATGATCTTTTTGTGGCCTGTCTCGGAAGAGAGCTGTTGAAATCTATTCTCATACTCCTCGTGCAACAGGGCGGTTGATTCATTGTGTTGATTTTGAAGATCTTCTAGGGAATAATGAAGCTCCTCGATCAATTCGTAGTATGCCACATTATTGGCCACAGCTCGATCAAGTAAATCCTTCAGGTATCGATAAGCCTCAACTGCTTGCTCTGAAGCATCATGGCCAAGGATGTCAGCAACTTCTGATGTACAGAGGTCTGTGTGACCAACTTTATAATACTCATGGCATTGCTGCATCAACTTTGTGTCATTAACAGACAAAAGATCCATCCTGGCCATAAACTAACAGAGAAAGAAAAAGAAGATCAAGACAGAGTGCAGATAAAGAAGAGACAATCATATGGAAAGAAAGAACTCAAATTTTATTAGATCATAAGGCAAAAGTTACAAAGATCTGAGATACAAACTACAAGTAAGGAGAAAAACAGAATGATAGTACCGAACAACTTCACACCTTTTCCTTGTCTCCCAAGACTTTCTCGGGAGGCTGGTACGAGGAGCTTGGTTGCTCGGTGGGAACACTGATTTGATCGGCTGGAGTTGAGATTTGTTCAAGAGGAGCAGGCAAAGAAGAAATCTCCTCAGCAGATGTCTGGTTGGGTTGAGGAGCAAAGATTTGATCACCCACAATCATTGAAGATTCTTCAGATGCAGCTTCGTCTTCATCTTCGTCTTCAATAACTGGAGGAGGACCAGGGAGATGTTGTTGAAATAACTCGGAGTCCTCGCTCACCTTCAAATACTGCAAGGCAGCAACCCAACCATCATGGAAGTATTTCAAACTTCCATAATTCACCTGGGTCATCATTGCTGCTACCCCTCTATCCCATCCTTTATCCCAACCAGTTCGAAAAGATTTCTTCACAGCTATTTTTCTCTTCATCTTCTCCGAGGAGAGCTTCTCGGATAGAAGGTCCTTGGAGGCTTTCAGCTTGGCCTCCAACTCCTCCTTCTGACGATTTGCTTCGCGCAGAAGTATCAGCTCTTCCTCAGCTGATTTCAGCTTATTTTC
Organism: Sambucus nigra; assembly: GCA_949130495.1. Taxonomy (NCBI): domain Eukaryota; kingdom Viridiplantae; phylum Streptophyta; class Magnoliopsida; order Dipsacales; family Adoxaceae; genus Sambucus; species Sambucus nigra. The sequence continues at coordinate 487,312,255 of OX422218.1, read as the reverse complement.
AAGCTCCCCGAAAGTAGTGAGCTTCTCGGAGTATTTCTTGTTCTCCTTCTCCAAGTCCTTCACCTTGTTTCCCAACTGCACCTTTTCTGCTTTAGATGCAACCAATTTCTTCTCCCATACACCTTTATCCTCGTCGTACTTCTGACGAGATTCTTTCAGAGATTGGGCCAAACCCTGGAATGCATCATCTACTCCAGACGAGGAGCTTGAAGCTTTGAGCGCTTCATCTTTCTTCACAATAGTGTTAAAACAACTCACCAGCTGAGAAGAGAAGGTAATGATAAGTCAGTACCGAGATACATATATTGATTGAAGAAAATAAGAATTCAAGATAAAAAGAAACTTACTGAAGCAATGTGACGAGTAGCTAGGGATGTCAGCATATCCCTAGGCATGTTTTCCTCGATACCTTGAACTTCAGGAATAGTCCAAGTTTTTACCGAGCTCATTGCAGAGCTCGGAGGAATGATAGTAGGAACACCAGCTCCACTAGCTTGGAGCTGAGGAGTGGTTTCAGAAAAACTAACCGAGGAGGATTTCTTCAATCTCCTCAGTGGTACTTCAGCAATTTCAGCCAAAGAACCTTTGATGGGGGAAATGGTGACCACTTCCACAGAAGTACTTTTCTTGCTCGGAGCCATTGGAGGCTTCTCGGCAGCCTTCTGAACAGCAACAGAAGGAACATCATCAATTTTCTTGGTCCCCTTTGGGACTTCAGCTTTGTTCCTCTTTCCATCCCCGGCAGAGGAAGTCTCCTCGAAGATAGGAGGAACTCTTCTCTTGCCCATCTTCTGACTTAGAGGAATATGGGATTCTGGTGAAGATTCCTCGGAAGCTGGCAATGGGTCACTAATGCTGACCACAGGACGAGCAATAAAGGATGATGTGTAGCTCCTATACTGCAACAAATATGAAGCAGACCATATGTGCTCGTCTGCAACTCTTCTATGCAAATTCCAGATATGTTTTAAATGCTTTATATTAACTTCTGTTTCTTTTGGAGTTTTCCTCTTGCTGTCAACTGCAAACAAAAAATATAGTGAAATATCAGTCATACATTTTTTCAAACACAATGGAATCATAATTTAAAAAAAACAAAATAAGATTGAAAATAACCTATCCCATTGCCATATGGAGGGCATTTGGGACCCTCATATACTTCATCTCCAACCAGAGGGGCATGCTGCCAATTTTTTATAACTACCCCGTGTTCAAAATAATCCCTGTTGGCATCAGGGAGGTTGACTACTAAGGCCCTATTCAAAAACCTAATTTTTAAATAAAAAACGTTGTCTAGAACAGCCCATCTAGAACAGTACATGATCTCAGGAATTCCTATACGAGTTCCATGAGTTTGATTTAACCTATACACCCCCATTAACTATTCTCCATGTCTTAGGGGCTATTTTTGCAGGGACAACGTTGAAGTACTGACAGAACTCTAAACACAACGGATTTGGTGGAAAAGAAAATCCACATTCAGCAATAAATAGGCTAGGGAACCAGTGTCCCTCAGCCAAATCAAAATAACTTGAAGGCTCAGAAAGAACCTCCAAAGTTACCCAAGAAGGAATAGAGAAGTCAGAGCGGAACTTCTCAAGAGACTCGATAATGTAAACCATGATGAATAAAAGAAGAAAGAAGAAGAGCTTACAGGGAAAAAGGAGATCTGTTGACAAACGAAGGAGGAAATGAACGCACAAGAGAGAGAAAAGCTTTAGAAAACTCGAAAGTAGAAATTGAAAAGGTAGAAGACATTGGGATTGCCTCTGAAGTTTAAATACCTTGCCTTGGGAAACGGCGAAAGAAATGATTACAAAAAGGAAATATTACGCTACCGGCGGCTAAAAGGACAAAAAGGGCACGAAGATCGAAGCGCCTATAAAAATGCAAAAAGGCGGATTCTGCGAATTTGGAAGGAAATTTAAATACGAAGAAAAGGCTCCTAAAACCCAGGAAGGCCATTTAATATCGCCATATACCGAGAAAGAATGTTCCATACTCCTCAAAGTTCGAAATATGAAACATTGGGGGCTTCTGTTGACACCAAAATTAGTATGCTGATGTGGACGAATAATAAGAAGACACGTGTCAATCTACGTGGCACAATAGCAACGAGGAAGATTGTTTCCCCGACCAGCCATACTCACTCCGAGGATTACTAACCCTCCGAGGAACTCTTATCCTCCGAGGAACTTTTGGTCGACGAGCAACTAAGGCGGTTCGAGCTGCACCTCGACCACAACATTAATTGTCAGATAATCAACAGTTCAACTATTCATTGAATGCTTATCATCTTGACGCGCACGTTTGAAGAACATTAAATGAATTACCCTTTCATATGTGTATCATTTAATGTAACACCCTTTTATGTACAGCCTAAGGGCTATAAATACCTTGTATCACCCTCATTCAAGAGGACCGGAATTTCTTGATAGAGCTTGTAATCGAGAATTCCCAAAATACTCAGCAATAACATAACAGTGGACGTAGGCCATTCTTATAAGGCTGAACCACTTTAAAATCTTTGTCTCATTTTATTTATCTGTGATTGAATAATTAGAGCTATCTAATTTTTTACATCAACAATATGTACATACAACATAATCATAATTTTATTTATGATCTTTCTTGCAATACACCTTATTCATAAATAAAATAGTCTTTTAATATCACAAATGAACTAAAGTAAATGAAATAATAAAGTGATGAAAAATTATATAATCAAGATTAGTCACAATATACTTCAAACTATGAGAATCAAACAATTAAATTCCAGTAATCACCACAACCAACTCTTCATAAAATATATTTATAGATAAAACTCCATTCTTGATTTGCAAACATTCTAATAAGTCTTTCCTCCACCCACTCCCCATTTTTCAGCCCTCTCTACCATTTAAATTCATATTTAGTAACAAATAAAAGAGTAATTCGTGTTTCGCAAGTCGGATGGAAAAGTTTGAAGTACGTCTATCAATATATCGAGTTTTGCCCCGAACTCGATCCAAACCCGATCCGTTAAACCCGGATCTGAGCACTTGTATGAAATCTAGTTACCCGATTTCTCACTAATTAAATGGATCGAATATGGATATAAGTAGACCCGATCCGTTAAAGACCCGACCAAAATCTCTCTCTCAGAGAGAGAGAGAGAGAGAGAGAGGTTCTCTAGTGGACTAAAAGAATGAACTTTTTAATGGACCTTAACAAAAAATACATAATAATACATTAATTTTAATTTCTATAGTGTAATTGGTCCGTGCCAGCGGCACTCAAGAACCCACCTCCACCCCACTACCCCCCACCCCATCCCAACCACCACCATCACCATAGCAGCCCTTATGATAGCCGGCTGTCATGGACCCCCCAACCACCACCATCACCATAGCAACCCTTAAGACAGGCGGCTGTCATGGGGGGGGGGGGGGGATTGACACGCGTGTTTGTTGCCGCTGGCGCGGAGCAATTACACTATAGGAATTTAAATTAATGTGTTATTATGGGTTTTTTTGTTATGGTCCATTAAAAAGTCCATTATTTTGGTCCACTAGATAATATCTCCCTATATATATATATACTCTTTGAAGTGAATGCAAATTGACAAGGGACACCCTTCATACGAAAAAACGAAGAGTCAGTAAAAAAATCTAAAAAAACATTGAACTCATTCGAGTTGGTATTGGTCTCAACTTCCATTGAGTAGACAAAATTTGACTTGTAATTTTATAATAAAGTTACTAGTGATAAGGGGGGCTTATAAAATGTGTAAAAATAACTAATAATTATTAATTGGATGTGTGATTAAGTTTTCATTATTGAACCGAAAGTGCATAGTAAAAATATTGGGCCAGGGGGCCTGGGGCCCACAAATTTTTGAAAATTAATTTTTTTACTCTTGAAATTTATGATATTTTCAAATATATATATATATATATATATATATATATATATATATATATATATATATATATATATATATATACACATTTGGCCCCCTAAAAAATAATTATATATACATTAGCGCCCCATAACCTAATTCTTGGATCCGCCACTACATACGAATAACTGTACGAAGAATACTATTTTGTAAGAAATAGATGTTAAAGAGTATCATTAGTGTCATAACTAAATTTGGATCTTAAGGAGTATATCCACTAAAAATGGACAAACGCACATGATCCACCCAAATGATGACAAAAGTACTGTAACTGGAATACTTAAACAGGTTTTAAAGAGAGATTAAGGAAAATATAAGATCGAATATTTTCATGGGCAAATTTGGATAAGCATTTCAAAGCTTGTTGATATGCATAAGTATGGCCTCGTCTGGACTACCCACTGAAGAATAGTGTTCCTCAGACACCTTTGAACATGACCACCATCCATCGAAAGTCTTCATTATCAGCCTTGGCCAAAGTGATCTCGGCCCAACAGATCACTCCGGATGTCCAGTTTGGACAGTCGCCTCAGTAGGTAAGGAGGAAACTAGTCTCGTTCGATACCATAGTCAGCCTCAGACGACATCAGAATGCCATTTCGACAACCTCAGTCAAGTGTTGGGGCGTCGATCTCAGACGGCTACCCAGTCTCTTCTCGTCTCATCTACACAGAATAACACTTCAATAGTCTCAGTCAGCCGAGACCCATCAGCGCAGACATCTCGTGCACACATGGGAACCCTGACGAGGGTATTTCAGGCAAATCCTATAAAATCGGTACAAAAGATCAAACAATCACGTTGCGAGAATATTCCTCTTCATAGCTTTTACACTCATCTCCACAGTTATTTCATGCTCATTGGTCCTGCTTTCAGCCATGCATAGAGTGCATGTCTGAGGGGTGGTATTGTGCACCCGAAGCCTATAAAAGAGACCTCACGTCTTATTCTTCACCATCTGATAATTTAAAACCCTACAATTACTCAATCAAATTGTAGAGAGAAGAAATAGAATCTTATAGATTGGCCATGGCAGTTTATGCCCCATTGTAGTGAAAACACTCTTCATTTTGCACAGTGGACGTAGGCCAATAGCTAAACCACGTATATTTTGTGTTATCTCTTCTTTGCCTCTCATCTCTTCTACTACTTTACTTCTGTTTATTATTTCCACCATTATTATTTAAGCTTAAAATCGGGTTGAATCATTTGATAATATTCAACATCATCATTTTGGCGCCATCTGTGGGAAGAGACTGTGTTTTCTTTCTCATCTCAGCTTGAACTTTCTATTTCTCATTTCTAGTGGTAACCCAGGCCCACCACTGTTGGATATGAATCACCATTGAGGGAGCTTGAGTTGAGTGGTTTATTAGCTTCTTTGATTCATCCTGTTTTGGGCTTTTTACCCTTTTCTCTATTTTTCTGTTATTGTTGTTATTGGCCAGAGATGGATTTTGATCCACCTTCAAACGTCGGGGCTAGTTCTAGCCAACCAACTCAGCAATCTAAATTATTTGGTGCAGCGACAGCGATCAGTCACTTATGTCCAGCCAACAGAAGATGCAACACCAGTTCTTAGCCTTCAGCGAAGATAGTATAATTCGAATTTTAGACGATCCTACCGTCAATCTCATCACTCCGGTCACCAGAGAGGTCGCGCAACTAGCAGTCGGGGGACCCCCATCTCCTACTAAAGAAGTTTAGCACAACCTCAGGCGCAGAGTGATTGTCGACCCATGTCGTCTCCATCTCGGTAAGGAGGTTTAAGGGTATCCGGAGGACTTAGCATGTGAAGAGGAAGACTGTTGGGAGAGGTACGAGACATCAGATACCTCATATCATCCTGGGGCTACCCTAGCTCCAACTTTCCAAGGGAAGAGTGTTCACTACACCCCTCAAAGTCATCAGAAAGTAACACGTTCGACAGGTAAAGTAGGGGATCAACTTTTAATCATTTCAGCCTAAGAGGGGGTGGTAACCGAGATAATATCCCCCATAGCGTTGGTGGCACACGCATCACTGGTCATCTTGATGAAGGTAGGTCGAGACGACACCAGGATCGGGGGGGAGCATAGAGAAGTTAATAGTGGATAGAGGAACCCAAATAGAGGATAGGCCAGTAAGGCCACTGTAGAATTGGAAGGATCGGGTGACAACGCGGTCCTAGATAAGAAACCTTGAAAAAACTCAATCCAAAGGTTATAAGACAAGATTGGTTGTCTCATCAAAATTCGAGACCTCAGCCACAGGGGGTACATGGAGGGTTCTCCCTTTATGCCAATTATAGTCAGTTATTCAACTCCCGACAAATTCACGTCCCCGACCTTGACTCTCAAGTATGATGGGATTATGAATCTTGTTCACTATCTAGAGATGTATCAGTCGGCTGCAGACATTTATTCCACTCTGGGTGAGATGAGATGCTAGGCTTTCTTTGGAACCCTCACTGGTGTCGCTCATGTATGGTACACGGGCCTATCAAAAGGGTATATAGAGAATTTTCAAGCAGTTGGTTGAGGAATTCATTCACAACTTCTGTTTCGATATAAAGTCGGCCGAGCATGTGACTCATTTGCTGAAGTTAGGCAGGGGGAAAATGAGCCTTTAAGGGACTATATTTCTCAGTTTAAGAAAGAAAAATTGGAGGTTTAAGATTATGAAAACAACATAGCTATGATAACTCTCATTAGTGGGTTTTAACCGGGATAACTCTATTGGAACCTCTCCAAGGATCCTCCAAAGTCTATGACGGAACTTCTGGCTAAGGCTGAAAGAATCATGAACGCGGAGGAGGCCATGATGGCCTAGAAAGGAGACCAAAAAGAGGTTGACAGTAGCAAGTCTGGCCAAAACTGAGATAAAAAATGACAAGGAGGGGAAGAAAAAAGTATACTCCTTTGACAGTTAGTCCAGATCTGATTTTGAATGAGATAAAGTATGCCAAAAAATTTAAGTAGTCAGAAAAGTTGAGAGATCTCCCTCACAAAATGGGCAAGAGTAAATGGTGTGAGTTCCATCAGGATCATAACCATACAATAGACTAATGTTTTGCTCTAAAATACGAGATTGAGAAGTTGTTAAAGGAAGGGAAGCTATAAAAGTATATTAACAAAATGGGGAGTCGAGATAAAAATAGAAAGAGATATTCCTCGTTGAAGGACAATAGCCCCAAAAAGAAGGAGGTGCAAGCAAAAAAAAATAATCCGGAGTCATATTATGATGAAGACAACCCAGACCCTCCCGCCTAACCTCCTGCGGTTAATGGAAACCTTCATATAATTTCTTTTAATGTAAAGATGATATGTGGAGGAATGGTAAGTAGAGGACTAATGCCGGCTAATAGGAAGGCTCATGTAATTGAGGCCAAGGCAGGATCTAAGAGATTAAGTGTAAATCTAATCGAGGCCGAGATTAAACCAAGAAAGTTGAAGAAAATTGATATGGAGAGTCTCATAGTAGGATTTTCCAAACATAATTTTAAAGGGATTTTAGCCCCACACGATGATCCTCTCATCATCAGCACACAAGTACACGGCTATAACTTGCCTCGTATTTTGGTGGATGGGGGAATTCGATTGATGTTAAGTTATAGGATTATTTCATTGGGTTGGATCTAATCAAGAATAGACTCGTCTCGTATCACCACCCATTAATTGGGTTCAGTGGAGAGAAAATCCACCCCTTGGGAGTCTTTGAGATGGATGTTTGTATGGGAACTTAGTTGAAGTGCTTAATCGGGAAAATTAATTTTTTTGTGATTGATGAGAAGGTCTTCTCGACCTACAACATCATTCTGGGGAGGGTAACACTGAAGGAATTCGAAGTCGTGCCTTCCACTGTACACCAAATGGTGAAATTCCCAACTCATTATGGAGTAGGGGAAGTGAATGGTGATCAGGTGGAAGCACGCGAGTGCCACTTCACCTCAGCAAAAGAGAGGAAGGCCCACAAGAGAAAGACGACCTCATATAATATTAACATTCTTTACCCAAGAGACGAGTATAAACTTAAGAATAGAGAGCCTGCGAAAGAGGAAGAATTCACCATCCTCAATAAGGACGAACCGAAAAAAACATCCAAATAGGCTCATCCCTCAAGCCAAAAATAAAAAAAAGGAGAGTTGATTGAGTTATTAAAAATAAGATAAAGTGTGTTCGCATGGAGACACAGTGATATGTCAGGGATTAACCCCGAGGTTATCTGTCATCGTCTTAACTTGACGAGATGGTGAAACCGATGAAACAAAGAAGTCGAGTCTTTACTAGAGATAAGTATAAAGTTATACAAGAGGAAGCAAAGAAGCTGCATATTACAGACTTCATTAAAGAAATGAAATACCCAGAATGGTTGTCCAATGTTGTCATAGTACCCAAATAGAACGAAAAATAGAGGATGTGTGTAGACTTCACTAACATTAACAATGCATGTCTAAAGGATAGTTTTCCTTTGACAAGAATTGAATAAATGGTGGATGCTACAGTCGTCCATGAACTCATGGGTTTCATAATTACTTATTCAGGATATAATCAGATCTCCATGTATGAAGGGGATGCCGAGAAAACATCCTTCATCATAGATAAAGGAACGTACTACTGCAAAGTGATCTCATTCGACTTGAAAAAAGTAGGGGCTACCTAATAGAGGTTAGTTAACAAAATGTTCAATGACCAGATTGGGAAGACAATGGAGGTCTATGTGAGTGATATGCTAACAAAAAGTCCAAAAGCTGAGAGTCATGTGGATGACTTGGAAAGAATATATAATACCATGGATCTGTATAAAATGAAGTTAAATCCGGCAAAGTGTATTTTCGGAGTCGGAGCCAGAAAATTCGTAGGATTCATCATCAATCCGAGGAGCATCGAAGCAGATCCTATCAAGATAAAGGCACTGATTGAATGAAGATGTCGAGAATGATCAAAGACATTCAGAGACTGACAGGCTAATTTACCGCCTTGAACAACTTTGTGTCATGGGCAACAGATAAATGTTTTCCATTTTTTAAGATCTTGAGAAAAGTGTTTATTTGGGATGATGAGTGTCAAAAAGCATTTCAAGATTTGAAGGCCTATCTCGGCTCACAAATGATTCTCTCTGTGTCTATCCAATGTGAGAAATCATACTTGTATTTGGTTGTCTCAGAGTCAGCCATCAGTGCAACAATATTCAGAGACGATAATAGGGTTCAGAAAAATGAGATAACTAAGATGGAGAAATTCGCATATGCTTTAATCCACACCTCAAGAAAAATGAAGCCCTACTTTTAAGCTCATACGGTGGTAGTGCTCACCGACACGCCTTTCCAATAAGTCATTCATAAACTTTAAAAATCGGTAGGTTAATGGTTTGATCGGCGTAGCTAGGTGAGTTTGATATCCTCTATCAGTCGAGGAATGCAATTAAAGGGCAGGCATTGGCAGATTTTATAGTCGAGTTCACATGGGAGTCGGAGGAAGATATGGTAAAAGAAGCACCGACTGAAATCCTAGAGATCGTTAAGAATGGAAGAGAAAGAACAAACGAGGGAACGTCGTGCGGCACCACAGATTTGACACAGAACCAAGATTTATTACAGAAAAAATGGTGCCTTAGCTGAATGACCTTTTACACCATGACCATCAATTTAGAATTTATTTATTGACGGTTCGTCTTATGCATATATAAGAGGATTGATATTATCGGTGCTAGGAGGAACGAGTATTGAGTATGCCCTGAGGTTTAATTTTGAAGCATCAGATAATGGGTCGAAGTATAAAGCCCTATTAGTAGGACTTGCACTAGCCAAAGCAATAAATGTCGGCCAGAAACTTACCTACAGTGATTCCCAATTGGTTGTTAACCAGATTTTGGGAATTCATAAAGCAAAGAAGGAAAAAATGGATAAGTACTTATCCAGGGTCATTAGGGTTTTAAAGAGATTTCAGGATGTCAAGATAAAGAGGATCCTCAGAAATGAAAATGGGAGGGCAGATGCACTGGAAAGGATCGCATCGGCTACCAGAATAGAAATTGGTTAATCAGTTCCAGTAGAGATCCTCCTAAAGTCGAGTATAGAGAGTAAGGAGGCCGACATTGAAGTATGCATGAATTTGAATCTAAGAGAATATCAGAGAGATAGAAAGCTGCCAAAAGCTAAAGCCGAGCGCAGAAAGGTACGATACCGAGCAGCTAAATTTATTATTATTATTAGAGATATATTGTATAAAAGGAGTTTAATTCTTATCCCTTTAAGATGTGTGCCCCGACTGAGGTTAATTACGTGCTCAAAGACATACTTGAGGGTTCTTATCAAGTCACATTAGTGGACGATCCTTGACCAAGGGGATCGTCACTCAATGTTAGTATTGGTCAAACCTTGCCAAAGACGCAATCGAGTATGTTCTCAAGTGTGACAAGTGCTAACATTTTGCTAATATACCCCACCAGCCCCATCAGTCTATTTCTCTAATATTGCCCCCTTTGGCTTTTGTAATTTTGTTTTCTGAAGAAAAGTGTTTCAGGTTTATTTGGAGGAATATTATCTATCGTTATGGACTCCCAAACTCCTTAATATCTGATAATGGAAAATAGTTCAAGAATAAGCCCTTGGTGGCCTACCGGCATCAAACAGTTATTTTCTGCGTCAAGCCATCACGGGCTAATGGGCAGACCGAGGTGATTAATAGGACAATACTAGATGGAATAAAGAAGAAATCGGAAGATGCTAAAGGAAAATGGGTTGATGAACTACACGGTGTCATGTGGTCTTATAGGATGATAAAAATAACTCCGCGGGAGAAACTCCATTCATGTTAGTGTACGGGTCAGAAGCCATCATTTTGAAATAAATAGGGTTGCCAAGCTACAGAGTTTGAACCTACAGCCCCAAGTAAATCTGTAGGAAATAACATTAAAATTGGATCTCATTGAAGAAAGGAGGATAGATGTTATCGTAAGACAATCACCTTATCAGCAGAGAGCTGCTAAGTTTTACAACAAGAGAGTCAAGTCTCGGTCTATCACAACTGGGGATCTCATACTGAAAAAGGTAATCCAGAAAACCAATAAGCTTCATCCTAACTGGCACTAGCCCTACAGAGTTATAGAAGAAGTCGCCCCAGGAACATATCGATTGGAAAAGCTTGAAGGGGAACCATTACCCAACCCCTGTAGTGCAGACTATTGGAAAAAATATTACCAATAGATAGCTCATGCGTTGTAACTGAAAAGCAGTTTCTGTTTTATACTCAAATTATGTATGCAAAAAAAAAAAAAATAGAAAGAGAAATATAATGAAGTGTTGTCTCCTATTTTGGAATTTTCATTTTGAGAATCACGTAATTATATAATTAAATATCTCTCTCTCTCTCTCTCTCTCTCTCTCTCTCTCTCTCTCTCCCGGCGGTACGATAATGCCTCTAGAGTCTCGACCCCAAGTCATCACTCCTTATAAACCCTGGAGGTGGGAAACACTTAACATTATTTAAATATGGCGAAAATTCTTAACATCTTGTATTTTTTATGAATAAATAAATCTCTCCCTTGGTAGTACGAGAATGCCTTTGGATTCTCAGCTCTAAGGCATCACTCCTTATAAACCCTGGGAGGTAGTAAGCACTTAACATCATTTGTATATAATGAAAATTCTTTACATCATTTTTTGGATAATTATTAATTCTCCCTCTTGACCATACGAGAGTGCCTTTGGAGTCTCGGATCCAAGGCAATACTCCTTATAAATCTTAGTAGGTGGGAAGCACATAACATTATTTGTATATGGTAAAAATTATTAACGTAATTTTTTAGTTAATAACTAAATCTCTCTCTCGACGGTATGAGAATGACTTTGGAGTCTCGGCTCCAAGGCATCACTCCTTATAGACCTTGGGAGGTGGGAAGCACTATTAACATCATTTTATGGTGAGCATATGACTATAAATTCCTCTCGACGATATGAGAGTGGTTTACAATCATCTTTAAATCAATCTCATCAAAAACTCTGGGGGATAAGTAATTTATACACATCATTATTAAGTTTTATGGTGAAAATAGGGTTTAAGCCCCATGGGAAAGACATCCTATCCTAATGTATCAAAACAAGCATCACATAGTATGATGAAAGAGGCCAAGTATATACTACACTTGGCAAAAGTAATGAGAAAGACAGTTTTGAAGCCCAACATTCGAACTATATTGCAAATAGCATGCCAAAGTTACAAAGTTTATAATGGAACAAATATTTAGAAATGAAAATTAAAGACGGGATTACAAAATTGGGCCTCATAAACTACAGATGGTCGCCTAGGAAAGATAGAAAAATTTAAGTGTTGGTCTCCATCCCCTCAGTAACAGTGGGCTTTGGGATGACTGGGTTCTCATTGAGAAAAAAAATGATCTCGTCTTAGTCACCAAATGCCACCATTCCATCTTCTTCATTCAGTTGAGTCATTTCATCCTTAGCTTCCACCTGCCCAGATCATGAGCAATAATAGCATCGACCTCAACCTATACCTCCTGGAGGGCGATAACTCCCTTAGGGCCAGCAAAATTGAAGGACTTAACGATCTCGACCAATAAAGAATTATTAGTGATGAGATCTACGCATTGGTTGGAAACTCGCTAACATAAAGTTTTGGCTCCATTATCGAGGTACTAGATGGCATAATTAAAAAACTCACTTGACTCTTTAAAGTCAGCAATAGCCTTATCGACAACGGATTTGACGTGCTCATCCTCGACCTCTTTCTATTATTTATGCTCAGCCTTAAGTGCCTCAACCTTGGACCTATATCTCTACCTCACAGTGTCAAGGAAATCCTTATGCCGATCTCAAAGTTAATGGGTTTTGGTACCATAGTCAGTCTTTTGGTCCTTTAGTTTCTTCCTGAGTTCAGAAAGCTAAGACTTAGTGTCGTTAGCCATCTTCACCTTAGGCTCAGCCTCTACCATCCACTATTGAATGTTTTTTAGGGCAATGACAAATTGCAGACACAAATAATGAAAAAGTAAGTATAATACACATACCAGACGATACTGCACTTAAAAAAATGAAAAAGTTTGGATTTGGTTCGTACCTAAGTTAACCTATGAAAAGAAAAGTTGAAAACCCTTTAAGGGTCCTAAGAATCAAAATATTGGTTGCCGCAGTTGACTCACCAAAAGAGAGTCAGAAATGAAAGCAAGTTGTGTCAAACGTGCAATTTTTGTTGTGTCGACTGTTATGGGGAGGAAAGGCTCAGCGGGTCGTCTCGGCTGACCCTATTTCTTATTTTTTTCGTTGCTAAGTGGGAGTAGCCGAAGTTCCACCACCAACCACTTTTTTTCCTTTGACCCCTCAGCAGTATAGGGTCATGCAGTAGTTAATTTTGGTCGGGCCTAAGTCGGTTGGGTAGTTTTGCCCTGAAAATGAGCAAGAAGATTATTGGAGAGCTCTTTTTCCGTCTCCCAAACTTCCTTTGAGATGCCGACTGGATGATCTACAAAGAACATATAAAAAAATAAGTATTGGCCTGTGGTTGAGTCAGAATAATTTAAAGATGAAAGTAAAGTATGGAAAATTATAAAGAATAAAAAGGTTTTTATGAAGTGTCTCTAGGGGGTCCACCCTCATGATAAAATATTGGAGGAGTTCACGGGTCATTAAATCTTTGAAGACAATTAAGTTGTCACCCCTGAGGTTGTCTATTTCTTTCTCATCTCGACATTAAGGTCGGGAACAACTTTAGTCGAGATCGAGATACGGCCCCATTAGAAAGGAACTCGCGTCTTGATGAGATCAAACAACTCTCCTATGGACAAACTCCCAGTCTTCAGAAATATAGAAATAATGAGAATTCTAATCATGGTTGGAAGTCAGATTGATGTGAAGGAGTTTTAGGTTGGGACGATGAGCCATAAAGTGGTAGTAGCATGGGTTAAATCTCATGGTAACAATCGAGTAGCTTGCTCGGAAGACGTTAGCTAAAAGGTATTCTTCATAAGAAATTATCTAAAGGTGGGCTGGCCCCAAAAGGATCCTCCATGTATTAGGAGTCAATTGGGTTGGAGCAACGCCAATTAAAGAAAGAATAGCCTTGATGATCGAATTGAAAGGGAGTCAAAAGTCGACCCTGAACATTTGCTCATAGACGACAACTTCTCCTTTATTTCTAAGGTCGAAGTTATGCTCATCCTCATCGTGCAATCTCATTCTAATGGAAGGTTTAATCCCATAAATGAACCTCCAAACCACTAGATCAGTCTCTCGGACGTCACTAGGAATGGTCGAGGGAATACTCGTATTTAGAACGTAGGTATCCTCCTATTCCTTCTCTTCAGTGGCCTCGATCAGAATCATGACCGACACAAGTGTGGGCATAGGAGGAAGTGGGGGTACATTATTACCAACCCCATTCTTAGATTCATCATCTGAGATGTTATAAACATGGGGCTGAAGGTCCCCTTACTTACGAGATAAAGCACTGGGACGACCCATGTTACTTGAATCAGCGCAATCTACTATCTCGACCTCACCAGAACAGGCTACAGTAACTCTCATGGCCTCATCAAAGGAGTCGGCCTCAGAGCTCACTCGTTCATCAGGAAGACACGTGCATTTATAAGGGCTATAGCCCTTGGAGGAAGTCATGGAGTCACTGTCGCCGAGATTATACTCAAGAGGGGAGGGGTGAATTGAGATTTTACAAACTCTTAGTCAAATTAAAATTTCAGAAAAATATTTAATTTACAACACTTTGACAATTTTCAGATTAATACAACTTTAAAGAATAAATCCAACAATATCAAATAAATGCAACCAACTAATTTAAACAACTAGAAATGCAGATTTTAACACTCTATGAATATTAAAATAATTTTCGTATTTAATAAAAATTAATATTCTGAAATTAATTATTAATTTCAAAAATAATTATTTTAATCTTAAAATTAATTTAGTCAAATTTTGGAATTAATTTATTTGCAAGATAGTGTTCTGAAAATATTAACTCAATCAAGCATGTGCAAATAAACAAATTAAAGTGCAAAAAATAAATGACACCGAAATTTAACGCAGTTCGGCCAAATCCCGGCCTACGTCCACGCTCCTAGAGCCCCAGTCTCGTTTGCGCTTCACTAAACCCGATCCACTTGTGGGTAGGATCAAACCACCGCATACAACTGTTTGCAAGAAAAATCCTAGCTTCAAACCCCATGGCCCCTTTGCGGGTAGAAACTAATCACCGATACAACAATCCGAAGCTTCAAACAAATCTGAATATTGTTGGTACATTGTAGAATAATGAAACTCCTTAAAATACAACTTGTAATCTGAGTTTCTTCTTCTTTAATGAGACTTCAATAAATGATGTTGAAGTAGGCACTAGTCTTCTTCTTCAATGATTGAGCAGATAATAAAATTAATTGCCCTCTTGAATGTGTAGTAACTGAATATTAAATTTGAATGCTCTCAATAAATTCTCTAGTTCTTGCTCATATTCTTTCTTGTTGTTGGTGTGTCTTCAATGCAACACTTGAAAGCTTTAAATGTGTCTTCTAAAAACTAGCTATTAGACACAAGCATTTTGAGTATTAAATGCTCCTGATTTTCTGAGATGATGTAGCTTGAAAATAATCTCCAAATCTAATATACAAGTCTTCATTTTTATCTTCTCCATAAAAATATAGTCGTTGAGATATGATATTAGCATTCTCACAATAAATGACTGAAAGTAGTCTGGTGGATAACCCAAATATTTTCTGCAGAAAAAAATGTTAGTCCGAGAGATAATAGCAAATTGATATAAAGAGTCTAAGAGATAATATACAAATCTGAGATGTAAATGGTGAACCATTGTGTAATAGTCTTCCAAGGTGTGAACAATAGCCCAAACGAGACTAAAAAAAATGAACCGAGGACGCATGGCTCTAGGTCTACTAACGCAAAAAAAAAAATGTAAATCCAAAGCTTGTATTCGCATGTAAACAAAAGAAGCCAACTGACATGACTGATGATGACGCATGGGAAATTAGTACTTGTCTGAGACAGTTAATTGTGAGAAGGAGGTATAAAGAATAACCTCTGAAAATCTCAGTTAAGTCATCTCCTAATGCTACAAGGTATGGACAGAAGTGACCAAATAATAAATAAAAAAAATTGTGAATACGAACAGATTTAGGCGCAGGTTTTGAAATGACAAGCCAAGTAGAGGTCTAAGTCATGTAAGAGATACAACAAGGTTTATCACGTAGCTGGTACTATACACACTAGCACGCATGGGCTTAGTCAGTAGGCATGTAAGCCTAAAAAAATTCTTCAATATGATACGCACATGGCCCCAAAGCTGCAGAAAAAGTAAACCAATAAAAAAAGGTATTGTTTCTCATTATCACAAATGAAAAGGAAAGCTGTTAGCTTTCTTTCAAGGCAATCACGAAGACTTTGCTTGTAATACATAAGGACAAATCTTATAATATAAAAGGATAAGAGTTGTTTAACATATATATAGAATATATAATACAAAAAAAATATAAAACACATTATATAAAATATAAATATGGGTACATATTTAATATATATATATATATATATATATATATATATATATATATATAAATGATATATAGTTACTATGACATGTATTATAAAAATATACATATAAAACATATAGTTATATAAATATATATAAAAAAATGTAAGTGAGTATAGAACAAAAAAAACTTATATATCAATAAATTTATAAAATATAAAACAAAAATTTAATATATAAAGAATAATTACTAATATTATAGATGTAGAAAATAATACTAACTGGTATACTAAATATGTTACTAAGTATCTAGAAAAACAGTTTTATAAAAATAATATATTGTATATTATAGACAAAAAAAATAATACTTACATAACATAATAAGTACAAAAATAATATACTCAATTAATATATTAACTATTACACAAGTATATGTATATAAGTGTAAAAACAAAATTATATTATAAAATAAGAAATATTTATATAATAAAAAAATATGTTTGGAATCATCAAAATTAATATATTAAATTAAACTAAAATGTGCAATAATTACAATTAATTTAATTAATTAGGGATAGATAACATTTTCGTTAACAATCTCCCCTTTTTGATGATGACAAACAATGATTCACAAATATTCATAAAATGAAATATTAAACGCAATAAGTGAATCATAAATATTTCTCCCCCTTTTGACATTGTCAAAAAGATTTTTTATATTAAATGAGTGTCAAGGGTAAAAAAAATGCAAAGCTCCCCCTATCAAAAAAATAATATGAGCATGGGATATGACCATAAATTGCAATGGACATATGTGAATACCATGAATTTTTCACTAATCACATATTCAACATAATAATCTCGCATATCATGTATTTGATTTAAGAGATAAACAATAATATCATCAAATAATGCACAAGTCATCAAATAGAAGAGCAACAACATATTCATAAAAGATTACAACTTAAGATTGTTAACAAGATGGCACATATTTTTAGTGTTTCCCTCAATCGTGATTATAACAACTTTAATAGAATTTTCAGCACTGTTTTGAGAAGATGAGCAAGCAAGATTTTCATTCGTAGGAGTATGAGCATGTGAGTTTGGAGGTAAAATAAATGACCATGAAGGAGGTTTCACCCAAGGGGCATGTGGCGGAGATAAGCGAATAGCATGCATTGCTACATTAAATGAAGCATGTTTTTTATATTGAGAATTGTTAACTCCTTTTATTTGGGATTCACAATCTACTAAAGTAGTATAAATTCCGAAAAAATTTCCAACCCACACAACATAAAAACTCTTTGACATCTTAAAAGATAGATAAGAGAGAAAATGTGAAATGCACAGATGGGCTAGAATATAGAGGTATTTAAAGGCATAAAAAATTGTCACGTAGTTCATAAATTTGCCATTTTCGAGATACGTGCCCAAAAAAAATTCTAAGGATTATCAATACCATAAAAAAATTATAATCATATTCAATAAATATTTATCTCCCCCTAAGAGATACTAATGAAGGCATATATGCATATAAAAATTAAAATGCATCTTTTCATGAGATAAAATATTTTCAGCATTTATTTCATAAGATCATTTTCAACAAATCTAAAACTTTTCATAAGTCATAACAATTTCAATTAATCAAAAGATTTTTCGATTGAAGCACAAACTATCATAAGCGTCATTTTCTTTCAAAAATAATTTTTTAAGAACGTCATAAATATTTAAATAAGGACACTAAACATGTAGCATAAAATTAACTCATAAAGATTAATGTGTTCATATCATCAAAATCAATAAAAGCATATTACAATATCAACATGTAGCACATATGACTAGCAAATTTAAAAAAAGAATAGTTTCAAATGACTATACAATAAAGTCATGAATTAATCCAATATTATCCACAAAAATATATCCAGATGTAATCATAAAAAAATATATGAATTTTTCTTATAAAAAAATAATTATCAAAATCAACTGTGTCATACAACATGAAGACATCAAGAATAATAAATATACAAATTTACATGTGAATACAAAATTTTCAACATCAAGCTTATATATATTAACAAATATTTCTATGCATGAAAAATATCAATTATGAAATAAATCATCAATAAATATATAATTTTAAATTCAAGAATGGTGTTCTTTACCACCTTACCAATACCAAAGATATATTCATGAAACTTTCTCCAAGTGTGGCATTTTCAACATTAGGCAATGATACTTGAAATTTGTAATATGACCAAATCATATGCCTTGAAAATCCACATTCCATCTCAAAATGCAACCTTCACAACTTTGAAGATGTTCTCTTTTGGTACCCAAAATGTGTTAGGTTCGTAGGGGTTAGTATACATCTTAGTTCCTTTAGGAATCCAAGATAATTTCCTTTTTCTAAATTTATATGGACACAAATCTGAAAAGTGTGTGTGTCTACCACAATATGTGAATAAATAGTTAGAATAACTAGATGGAGCTTCATTTTTCAATAAATTGGAATAAGTCTTTTTCTCATTTTCTTCATCATATCCTATACCACTATCATTGAATCGAATTCTTTATTTTTCAATAATTTTATGAAAATATTCATTTTCTTTAGTCAAATTATCTAGAGATTTCTTTAAATATTCAATCTCCCTTTTTAATTCATTATTTTCAATTTCAAAAGGAATACTGACAATACCAGATTTTTCCTTTTTCAAAGATTTAATTTCCTTTTTCAAAGATTCATTTTCCACTTTCAAATCATCAAAATCACTTGACATAGAATCATATTTAGATGAAAGTAATGAATGAGACTTTTTAAGTTTAATATATTTATATTTACGTTCATCAAAACTCTCACATAATTCATCAAAAACATTTAGTAAAGCTTCATAATCATCAGCATTATCATTATCACTATCACTAGAAGTTTTAAGGTTAGAATGTGCCCCATTTTCCATAGCCATGAAACAAAGATGAGCAACTTCATTTTTTTTGAATCTTCATCGGAAGAACTAGTGTCGGAGTCACTCCATGTTGTGGCTTTCAACTCCTTCTTCCCTTTCTTACACTTTGGACAATTAGGCTTAATATGTCCAACTTCATTGCAATGATTATATCTTGGTTAAGATTTGGAATGATTATCATCATTGAATTCTTTTGAAAAAAATCCCCTTCTTATTTCCTTGGCTTTCTTTTTAGAAATAAGATATTTTTTGAAATCTTTAGCCAATAAGGAAATATCATCATCATCGTCTTCACTTTCTACATTTTTTCTTGAAGATTTGAGAGCAACAATTTTGTTTACTTTAGGTTTCTCTTATTTAACAAATTCCTTAAGTTCCATCTCATGAGTGATTAAGGAACCTAATAGCTCATCAAGAGAGACATGTCTTTATCTAATTGCTTATTTGATAGCCAACTTTTTGGTCATCCAATTTGCCTGTAATAACCTGAGAATTTTGCTCACCAACTCATTGTTAGTATAGGTTTTTCCAAGAGATTCAAGATCATTAATAATATTAGTGAACCTAGTGAACATATCAGAAATAGATTCATCAGATTTCATCTTAAATAACTCATAACTATGAACAAGCATGCTAATTTTATCTTCTTTAACTTGACTTGGTCCTTCATATGTGACTTATAGTCTATCCCAAATTTCTTTAGCAGATTCACAACAACAAATTCTATTATATTCATTTATATCAAGTACACAGTGCAAAATATTCATAGCTTTAGCATTTATTTGAATTTTCTTAATATCAACTTCATTCCATTCATTTTCTTCTTTAGGGACAGAAGCATTATTTTTTATTTTAATAGGAATAAAGGGACCATTCATAATAACTCTCAAAACTTCATAATCATGTGACTGAATAATATATTTTATTCTATTTTTCCAATAACTATAATCTTTTCCAAAAAATAGAGGAGGTTTAAAAATAGATTAGCCTTCACCAAGGGATGTTGTAACATATGCCACGATCTTTAACTCTAAGATTGTTAAATCTAAAAACAAGAAGAGCACTAGCTTTGATACCAATTGTTGCAGTCACACACAACCCTGCGTGGCCAACAATGGTACCTCAGAATAGCTTTTTATACGTGTTGCCTCTTGACAACTACAACCCACACCGGGCCTTAACCGACGGGACACTCTAGGGGTAAAAGTCATCACTTCGCCACACTGTCAGGAAGCGAGAACCCCCTATGAGTCTGGTTCCTCTCACAAGGTGAGGATTTTCAACCATAGCGGCTCTGATACTAACTGTTGCCCAGATTATACTCAAGAGGGGGGGAGGGTGAATTGAGATTTTACAAACTCTTAGTCAAATTAAAATTCCCGAAAATATTTAATTTACAACACTTAAACAATTTTCAGATTAATAAAACTTTAAAGAATAAATCCAACAATATCAAATAAATGCAACCAACTAATTTAAACAAATATAAATGCATATTTTAACACTCTATGAATATTAAAATAATTTTTGTATTTAATAAAAATTAATATTCTGAAATTAATTATTTATTTCAAAAATAATTATTTTAACCTTAAAATTAATTTAATCAAATTTTGGAATTAATTTATTTGCAAGATATTGTGCTAAAAATATTAACTCAAGAAATCATGTGCAAATAAACAAATTAAAGTGCGAAAAATAAATGACATCGAAATTTAACGTGGTTCGGCCAAATCTCGGCCTACGTTCACGCGCCTAGAGCTCCCGTCTCCTTTGCGCTTCACTAAACCTGATCTACTTGCGGGTAGGATCAAACCACCGCGTACAACTATTTGCAAGATAACTCTGAGCTTCAAACCCCGTGGCCCACTTGCAGGTAGGAACTAATCACCGATACAATAATTCGAAGCTTCAACAAAGCTTCAGACAAATCTGAATATTTTTAGTACAATATAGAATAATGAAACTACTTAAAATATAATTTGTAATCTGAGTTTCTTCTTCTTTAATGAGGCTTCAATAAATGATGTTGAAGTAGGCACAAGTCTTCTTCTTCAATGATTGAGCAGATAATAAAATTAATTGCTCTCTTGAATGTGTAGTAGCTGAATTTAAAATTTGAATGCTCTCAATAAATTCTCTAGTTCTTGCTCATATTCTTTGTTGTTGTTGTTGTGTCTTCAATGCAGTACTTGAAAGCTTTAAATGTGTCTTTTAAAAACTAGCTGTTAGACACAAACATTATGAGCATTAAATGCTCCTGATTTTCTGAGATGATGTAACTTGAAAATAATCTCCAAATCTGATATGAAAATCTTCATTTTTATCTTCTCCATAAAAATAGAGTCGTTGAGATATGATATTAGCATTCTCACAATAAATGACTGAAAGTAGTCTGGTAGATAACCCATATATTTTCTGCAGAAAAAAAATGTTAGTCCAAGAGATAATAGCAAATTGATATAAAGAGTCCAAGAGATAATATACAAATCTGAGATGTAAATGGTGAACCATTGTGTAAAGAATAGTTATTTGTAAAACACATTCATGTAGTAAAAGGAGCCTACTGTCGAATATATTATGAAAAATAAAAAAAATATGACACAACACTTACTTTCTCCTTGAGTGGCTCGAGATTTGAAATAGTTCTTGTCACAATTTTAATGTTAAAAAAAATAATAGTCTTCCAAGGTGTGAACAATAGCCCAAACGAGACTAAAAAAATGAACCGAGGACGCATGGCTCGAGGTCTACTAACGCAAAAAAAATGTAAATCCAAAGCTTGTATTCGCATGTAAACAAAAGAAGCCAACTGACATGACTAATGATGACGCATAGGAAATTAGTACTTGTATGAGACAGCTAATTGCGAGATGCAGGTATAAAGAATAACCTCTAAAAATCTCGGTTAAGTCATCTCCTAATGCTACAAGGTACGGACAGAAGTGACCAAATAATAAAAAAAATATTTATGTTAATACGAACAGATTTAGGCGCCGAGTTTGAAATGACAAGCCAAGTAGAGGTCTAAGTCATGGAGGAGATACAACAAGGTTTATCACATAGTTGGTACTATACACCTTAGCACGCATGGGCTTGGTCAGTAGGCATGTAAGCCTAAAAAAAATTTCTTCAATATGATATGCACATGGCCTTAAAGCTGCAAAAAAAGTAAACCAATAAAAAAAGGTATTGTTTCACATTATCACGAATGAAAAGGAAAGTTTTTAGCTTTCTTTCAAGGCAATCACAAAGACTTTACTTGTAATACATAAGGACAAATCTTATAATATAAAAGGACAAGAGTTGTTTAACATATATATAGAATATATAATACAAAAAAAAACGTAAAACACATTATATAAAATAGAAATACGGGTATATATTTAATATATATATATATATATATATATATATATATATATATTAAATATATACCCGTATTTCTATTTTATATAATGTGTTTTACTTATAAAACTATACATATAAAACATATAGTTATATAAATATATATAAAAAAATGTAACTGAACATAGAACAAAAAAAAACTTTTATATCAATAAATTTATAAAATATAAAATGAAAATTTAATATATAACGAATAATTACTAATATTATATTTTTAGCAAATAATACTAACTAGTATAATGTTACTAAGTATCTAGAAAAACAGTTTTACAAAAATAATATATTGTATATTATAGACAAAAAAAATAATACTTACATAACATAATAAGTACAAAAATAATATACCCAATAAATATATTAACTATTACACAAGTATATGTATATAAGTGTACAAACAAAATTATATTATAAAATAAGAAATATTTATATAATAAAAAAAATATGTTTGGAATCATCAAAATCAATATATTAAATTAAACTAAAATGTACAATAATTACAATTGATTTAATTAATTAGGGATAAATAACATTTTCGTTAACAGTAACTACTGATGGTAATTACCATATGAGTCCTAATTGTAGTCTCGACTGTGAAAGGATAACTCAAAAGAAAATTTGGATGTTCTACAGCTAAAGGAGTGGTGGTCAAAGCTATGGGAAACCTAAGTTAGCGTAACTCGGCCTCTGCCTCTTCCACCTCCTATCTCATGTGATTGCCCAGATTACGAATCTTTTGGGCAAGCTCATAGATCGTACGATACATGAACAAACACTTGGGAAACCAAAGTGGAAATTACTAAGGATCAAACTAATTCAATTGGAAGATTTTTAAATAATTTTACTCAAGAAGGCCAAGAACACTAGTTCTGGGCTCAGTAACTCTCGTCGAAGAAGACGCCGAAAAATACAACAGTTAAACCTAAAAAGTGATCGAAGACACTATTTTTTTTCTAACTCAACCTAAAACCTTCATCTATTTAACTCCTACCCACTTAAACCACTGTGAAATAGACATAAACCCTCCAAGCTAGTCACAGGAGTGACCAGAAAACTTGTCAGAAAAATAAAATTGTAGAAATAGAGATTAATCCAAAGGAAATAAAGAGGGGGAATGAGAGGAGTACCTGGAAAGTGGAAAAAGAAGGTTGGGGATGCGATAAGGCACCAAAGAGGAGATAAATGTGAATCGGATAAGAAAGGATGTTTAGAGAGAGAAAACGTCGCAGTTTGCTCTGGAAATGTTTTGGTAAAAATGAGGAGTTGGGATTATTCTTTGTTGCCTAAAGCTATGTGCACGCTTCCCAAATATTTCTCATTATTAGGTCACACTTACTAAAAGACCAAACATGGCATTTGGTTATATGTGTGCCCCCTAGATGCCTAGTAAACTGTGCTCATAATGACAAAGGCCATCAGTAGAAGACAAGTGAATTACTCCTCAAAAGTGAGAAGTGACATCTTTATCAAGCCCGGTATGATCGTTATTCCTCCACTAACTATGGGATACCCTTGAATGCAGACTAAGGATCATAACATCAGGACGAGACAAGACAAAAGGACATGTTTACACCTCAGCCTCCCACTGACATTGAAGGCTAAGGTCTAGGGGTGATTGATATGCATAAGTGTGGTCTCTTATGGACAACCCACTGAGGAAGAGTGTTCCTCAAACACCTTTGAACAAGACCACCGTCCATCAAAAGTCTTCATCACCAGTCTTGATCAATGTGGTCTCGACCCAAGAGATCACTTCGAATGACTAGTTAGAACAGCCGCATCAGTAAATAAGGAGCAAATTAGTCTCGGTCGATGCCATAGTCAGCCTCAGACGACACCAGAATGCCATTTTGACAACCTCAGCTAGGTAATGGGACGCTGATCTCAGACGGCTACCCGGTCTCTTTTCGGCTCATCTACACATAATAACATTTCAGCAGTTTCCATTAGCTTAGACATCTCGTGCACATAGGGGAACATGACAGGGGTGTTTAAGTCAAATCCTATAAAACCATTACAAAAGATCAAACAACCACGTGGGAAGAATATTCCTCATCATAGCTTCTATAATCATATGCACAACTGTCACATGTTCACTGGTCCTGATTCTATCCACGCATAGAGTGCATGCTTGGGGGGTGATATTGCGCACTCCTAAGCCAATAAAAGAGACATCATGTATTATTTTTCATTATCTGATAATTGGAAACCCTATTATTACTTTGTCGAATTGTAGAGAGAGAGGAGAGGGAAACTTGTAAATCATCCATGGCAGTTTATGCCCCATTATAGTGAAACACTCCTCATTTTGCACAGTGGACGTAGGCCAATGGCCAAACCACTTATATTTTATGTCATCTATTCTCCGCCTCTCATCTATTCTACTACTTTAGTTTTGTTTATTATTTCCATCATTTTTTTGTAAGCTGAAATCCAGGTTGAATCTTTATGATGATATTCAGCATCATCACTTGAATTGGCCCAATCGAGCTATTATATTTTATATACTTTATTAGATCAAGTTTTAATTTGGGCAGGAGCATAATGAACTTAAATTTATATGTAGGAGGGTGTTGGTATTGTGATCTATGTGTTTCTTGAAAGGGTGAGGTGTTACCTGAAGAAACGCTTTAGGGTTAAAAGTTTATTTACAAGATTAATGACAAACTGTTATAAGTTGTGTAAACTCCGAATAAACTTTTTGGGCAAAACTCTTTTCGAAAAACACAAGATGTGTTATAAAAGACTTTCTGAATGTATGGTTTGAATTTGATAGTTGGTTACCTTATTTTTAATTTTTAGTGAACATCTACTAAAGTTACCATGCAGTCCCAATCACAACAACAGTTAAGAACATTCAAATAAATAGACACAGGAATTTTTAACGCGGTACAACCCTTAAACAAGGGAAACATCCACGGTGCCCTACGGCAGAAAAAAAAATCCACTAGAATAAAGAATCAAGTTACAACACTTAAGCAAACCACAAAGATCCTAACCTAAGTTCAGAATATACCTATATGAGATTCTCCACTCCAAAGGTAATCTGAATTGGAATGATATTTTCTTGCCGCTTCTTTGCTTTTTCCTTGATCTGTTTCTCTTTGAATTCTGATTCCAACAACTCTTTCAAAATCCAAGATTCTCAAACAGAACCACAGTGTCTAAGTGTTTGTGTGAGATAGTGTTTGTGATGTGCTACTACATGCAAACATGCTACTCACCCTCTCAAGATTATACAGACAATCCTAATGAATTACAATCAGTTCTAAAATGATAGGTTATTTCTGAATCTTGACTTTTCAAGCCACGACTTCTTGATCTTTTGTTTATCCACAGATCTCAAGGCTACCTTGCTCAGAAGACGGTTCAAGGTCTTAAACAATTTCAGTATTTTGAAAAAAAATTTGAAATTGTAAACCTCCAATTGAGATCCAAACTAGACTAGAAGTCTACTTTATTAAAACAGATTCAGACTTAACAAGCAGAGAATGATTCAACAATTTTTGACATAAAACTTCTTTTCAGATCTATGGTTACACCTTAAAACTGTAGCTGTGTTCATTTTATTTTTTTACACACGTATTTCATAAAACATGAAATGGAAAAGTGGAAACACAAATAACTCAATAGATCTGAAAAATACTTTGAAACTTAAAAGTTTTTATTTCAAAATTTGTTGAAACAGAATAGATCTAAAATACAAGATCTAAAAAGAGAAACAAAAAAAAAATCGTGTGATGTTCTCTTTTAAAAAAACTCAGTTTCAATAATGAAACTTAAGTCTCTCTTAGAGATTAGTTTTGAGAGAATCAAACATTTGAAGAGGTCTTCAAGCGAAAACACAACACCAAAAACATAGAAACCCTAGAAGGATCTATCTCTAAAAAAGATGGGTTTTCTGGTATAAGGAACTTTTTGGTTTTGGTGTTTGGCTTGGGAGAAATCACTCAGAGGTTTTAACTACCAAGAAACTAGGTTTTATTCTTTCTAATCTCTCTCTATTATTTCCCTCTTTTCTCCCTTCTCTCTCTACTCTCTATTTTTTCTCAAATTTTACGAAATGGTAAAAGTCTCAAAATGTTGAGGCTTGGGTCCTTTTTATACTAACAGAGGAAGGATCCAGAACATTGACCTCAATCCTATGGCTGGGCTTGAGTCTAGACCAGTTGACTTTAATCCAACGGTTCAACACTAGCGGTGGGTTAAACGTTTGGTGATTGGTTTAAGCTGGATTCATAGGGGTTGAGTCACAACATGCAGTACGTTGATAAGGTTGATCAAAGGGCTAAAAATGTGTACACATTTTATGTCTTATAGAAAACACAATCTAAGCCGTCAGGAATGCAACACGTGTACGTACCAGATGCAATAAAAAATGCGTGTTTGAAAATAATTACAAAGGCTACCTTGAATTCTCTAGCGCTTTTGGATTCTACCCAGGCAAACAATGAGCAAAGAAAATCACTTTCTGAAATTCAAATTTTACCCACAACACTTTTAAAAACATTTTTTAAATAATTCAAAAATCATTTGAAAATTATTTAAAAATATATAAAATGATTTGAGTTGAATTAAATTGAATTTAAAATGACTTGAAGTGTTGAAGAACCATTAGAGAAAATAGGTGATATAAATAATGCATAGTGTGTGTCCTATTTGTGGTTTTAAGGATATAAATAACTTCCCTTTGTTGATTCTCTTAGACAGGGTTTCTTCTTTGAGCTTGTACCTTTGAGGAGATGGAGTTCTCATAAAATCTAACTATTTGGTCTAGATATCCAAACTAATTGGAACTCCTATATATGTAGACTCAAGTAAGTCAATATGGAGTGTGTTCTCAATCTCCCCCTTTGGATATTAGAGACAAAATTACCTTGAGTATTCAGAACTTGTGGGTCACAATAAAAAGAAATCCTATGTGTCCTATACAAAAATTCTAACTACCCATTCCCATCCTAGAATCCAAAATAAGGTAAAAAATACATCACTCAACTATATACAGACCAATACCCTACAAAATAGTAACAAGATATACAACGGGTATGAAATGCCTGTAACAAGATAAGCACTAAATTGGCGTATTAATTGAGTTAGAATAAGGAATAAATAGTAAAATCGCTAAGCAATACTCAAGATCTTCTCCCCCAATTTTTCTCAAATATACAAGGGGTATAAATCACAAAAGAAAAATAAAGATTAATTGAGAGTTATCATGCCTATAGCTGTGCGCAAATACTCAAATCGTATGTTATCTAAAGGTATTGTAAAGAGATCTGCGAGCTGCTTTTGAGTGTTCAGATATTCAATGATGAGATCTTTATATTCGACAAGGTCACAAATAAAGTGATGTCTAATCTTAATATGCTTAGTTAGTGAGTGCATTACAGGATTTTTGAAAATACTAATGGAATTTTGGTTATCACAAAACATGGTTAATTATTTTTCTGTGAGACCATAATCACTAAGCATCTGTCTAATCCATAGTAATTGAGCACAACAACTACCAGCTGCTATATATTCAGATTCGGCGCTAGATAATGAAATACAATTCTATTTCTTACACAACCAACCTACGAGAAATTGCCTACGTAGTAGCAAGCACCAAAAGTGCTCTTACTATCGTCAGAACACCCAGCCCAATCGGCATCGGTGTATCCTATAATTGAACTAGTTGTATCATTTGTGTACAAAATACCAAATTTTAGAGTACTCTTAATATATTTAATAATTCATTTGTGTACCAAACATGCTATTCACCCTCTCAAGATTATACAAACAATCCTAACGAATTACAATCAGTTCTAAAATGATAAGTTATTTTTGAATCTTGATTTTTCAAGCCACTACTTCTTGATCTTTTATTTATCCACATATCTCAAGGATACCTTTCCCAGAAGACGGTTCAAGGTCTTAAACAATTTCAGTATTTTGAAAATATTTTTAAAATTGTAAACCTCCAATTGAGATCCAAACTAGACTAGAAGTCTACTTTATTAAAACAGATTCAGACTTAACATGCAGAGACTGATTCAACAATTTTTGACATAAAACTTCTTTTCAGATCTATGGTTACACCTTAAAACCGTAGCAAGAGTTCTTTGTGTTCTTTTTATTTTTATACACGCGTATTTCATAAAATATGAAATGGAAAACTGGAAACACAAATAACTCACTAGATCGGAAAAATACTTTGAAACTTAAAAGTTTTTATTTCAAAATTTGTTGAAACATAATAGATCTAAAATACAAGATCTAAAAAGAGAAACAAAAAACAAATCGTGTGATGCTCTCTTTTTAAAAAACTCAGTTTCAATAATGAAACTTAAGTCTCTCTTAGAGATGAGTTCTGAGAGAATCAAACATTTGAAGAGGTCTTCAAGCGAAAACACAACACCAAAAACATAGAAACCCTAGAAGGATTTATCTCTAAAAAAGATGGGTTTTCTGGTACAAGGAACTTATAGGTTTTGGTGTTTGGCTTGGGAGAAATCACTCAGAGGTTTTAACTACAAAGAAACTAGGGTTTCTTCTTTCTAATCTCTCTCTATTCTTTCCCTCTATTCTCCCTTCTTTCTCTTCTCTATCTACTCTCTCTTTTCTCTCAGATTTTACGAAATGGCAAAAGTCTCAAAATGATGATGCTTGGGTCCTTTTTATACTAACAAAGGAAGGATCCAGAACATTGACCTCAATCCTATGGATGGGATTGAGTCTAGACCAATTGGCTTTAATCCAACGATTCAAAACTAGCGGTGGGTTAAACATTTGGTGATTGGTTTAAGCTGGGTTCATAAGGATTGAGTCACAACATGCAGTACGTTGATAAGGTTGATCAAAGGGCTAAAAATGTGTACGCATTTTGTGTCTTATAGAAAACACATTCTAAGCCGATTGGAATGTAACACGTGTATGTACCAGATGCAATAAAAAACGTGTGTTTGAAAATAATTACAAAGGCTACCTTGAATTCTCTAGCGCTTTTGGATTCTACCCAAGCAAATAATCAGCAAAGAAAATCACTTTCTGAAATTCAAATTTTACCCATAACACTTTTAAAAACATTTTTTAAATAATTCAAAAATCATTTAAAATTATTTAAAAATATATAAAATTATTTGAGTTGAATTAAATTGAATTTAAAATGACTTGAAGTGTTGAAGAACCATTAGAGCAAATAGGTGATATGAATAATGCATAGTGTGTGTCCTATTTGTGGTTTTAAGGATAGAAATAACTTCCCTTTATTGATTCTCTTGGACATGGTTTCTTCTTTGAGCTTGTACATTTGAGGAGATGGAGTTCTCATAAAATTTAATTATTTTGTCTAGATATCCAAACTAGTTGGAACTCCTATATATGTAGACTCAAGTAAGTCAATATATAGTGTGTCCTCATTACCCACACCTACGGAATATTTTTCTAAAGTAGTAATATTCAAGAGTTAGAGTATAGACAAAAGTAAGGTGGATAAAAGGATATGCATGTGAGCATGAGAGTAAAAAAAGAAGAATATATAAGTGAAAACATATATACACATGTAGAAAAAATGGAGAAAAAGAGCTAAGTAAAAGAAAAGCCCGTGTAAATAGCGTCTAGTCCTATAAAATAATAAACGTCGATTGTGGAGAGACGTCGTTGGATGATAGGGCAGTAGTGTTGAAAGTTAAATCATTGAACATATAGAGAAAATATTTTGATTAGATGTTGATTTTATCAGATTAAAAAGTGCCTCGGAAGTACATAGTTTTGGAGCAAACGCAAGGGCAATGATTTTTGGTATATCCCGGAAAAGAGGAGTAAGATGTTCCACGTTATGTGAAATGTTGAGTATGGGGATTAGTGTTGAGTGAGACATAGTAAAGTGGTCTCCAATTTCACCACTCATAGATGGAAAAGGTTGGTTCGAGATTTTCAACCATAACATTATAATAGATTAATGATTCCAGTGATGGAAGGGATACGCTGACTGATAAGGTTCATCATTAGGTTATCAAAATCGCAGAAAGGTCACGATTTCCTTCGGGTTTGTGGAATGGATTGATCAAAATAGGATAATTGTTATTCACTCTCGAGTCCCACCCCTGACAGGGAGTGTCAGGAGGCGATAGGGACGGAGTTGCGATTTGAGCTATATATGTCACCCATAGGCAGGTGGTTGGACAAGAGATGTGACTAAAATATGGGAGAATACAAGAAATGCGTGTTTTGGATTTTTGGGTAATTGGGAGTATTGGTTACAACTGGTAGAGCTACATGTGTGTAACACCCCGTAAATTCGAGGACTTTTAATTCAATTATTTTTGGGAAAAAAAATATTTTGGGGAGAAATTAAATTTAAGATTTGAAGTAAATTATTTGATTTGGAGATATTATTTAAATCGAAGGATTTTTTAAATTGGCAAGTTGAGGCTTAATTGTTCGGATTATTTTTGTGTCGCACTTTTGAGGTAAAAAATTGGAGAATGTTATAAATTATTTCGGATGACAATTCTGAGTGCACGGTTGAGTCCGAATGGATCGAAATAGTTGGAAAAGAGTACCCAGGGATAGTAAATGGGCCTCGGGGTATTTTTAGGCATATTTGAGCCCACAAAAGAGTGTTTGGGCCCTTTTTATAAAGCCCACAAGTCTAAAAATGGGATTGAGCTATTAAACCCTAAGAGTGAGAGGGTGTATCCTTAACACATAAGTTCTACAATATGAGAATTTCGGACCGAAGGAGCTAGTTCGGGTAATTTAGTTGGCTGACACAACTTGAGTGATAAATAAATAATTGTGGAAATTATCTAAATATCAAGTCGGTATATAGACTTGGGAATGTTAGGCTAGTGTTACAGAATTGTCCACGGGTATCCTGGATTAGTTATATATATATATATATATATATATATATATATGCGGTGATGTGAAGTATATATATATATATATTTGTATGATTTATAAATATTTGTGTGAATAATATTTATAGGAATACAAACCCCTCTAGTGCTATCATGGGAGGTTGCGCGATGTGGGTGAATCCCTTGGCTTGAGGAGCAGGGTGAGTATAGTCCCCAGGCCATAACGCTCGAAATCAAGAATGAGACACTTTGGGTATGATTCAGTCTCATTCCGGGGGAAACTATGACCGCCTCCAATGCTTTTCTTTATTTTTATTGATTCGGGGAGCTAACCGTGTCAGGGTGTCCGGGTGGATGAGTATACCTGGAAATGATAGCATTTTAGAGAACGACCGATGAGTTCCTACTCGTGAGGATGGATTATATTTACGACATGTGTGTGAATGTTGTAATATGATGATAAGTATATGTGGTGAAGATATTTGTATACGGGTAAAATATATGATGTGAATTGTATTGATATTTCATTTGACTAGTGAGAATGTTATATGGTCCCAAAAGAAATGATTAATTAAGTTAATGTGATATATAACTTATAAACCGTATATTAAACATACTCAGTCTAGAATAGTGTGACATGAATGATATTTTCGAGAACTAGGTAATTAGGTGGGTTATATAGAAAAAGCGTTAGGTGTGCACAATAGTTGAGGGGTGAGCCGGTCCTTAAGGGAGTGCGATACTAGATTAAATATGAAGAGCATTCATGCATTTTAATTTACTGTAATTTAATTCACTTGCTAAATATTTTCAAAATATTTTAGGTGTCCAGCCACAGGGACGCCAAAATTGTTCTATTTCAGGATTACGCAGCTGTGACATATGTGGATGTTGCAGGATTTTGACTTAGCCGCTTCAGTCATTTCATTCCTAGTGTAGGATGCAGTCCATATTTCATTTGGGCATGTTTCCCTAGTTATTTCTTTTGTTCCAGTCAGTTGATGTACTCATTTTATCATTCTTGTAGTTTATATTTTTATATTTGGGTTGTAGCCAGTGGTTTTCTCGGCAAAGTTTGTAATCATTCATTTCTAGTAATGTTTGAATCAGTTATTGCGTGAATGATTTATTATATATTTTTTCGCTTGTTGTTAGTGATGTTTAATAAAAATATAAAATTTGACACCATGTCTTTTGAATAATAGGTGATTAGTAAGTTTTGAAAAGTTTTCGACAGTGATGCTAAGAATGAACCAGATGAGATTCGTGTTTAATTTGATATAGGACTGATCACCCGGTAGTTAATTAGGCGGGGTGTCACAATGTGATGACTTGTAGCAGAGTGTTATTTGCAAAGCGCCTTTTGAGGCTTTATACGAAGATCTTGTCATCCACCCTTCAATTACTTAAGAGTGGGGAATAACAAACTTCTCAGGCCCATAATGATTTATGGTCCGTAGGTAATGATTGAGTTAATCTACATCATTTTTGTGCAGTTCAGGAATGTAATGATAGTTACATCACCATGAATCGAAGTTTTGAAGTCTGACGTGAGTGATCAGGGATTGTTGTGGGTATCTACCATGAAGGGAGTCATGTTTTTGGAAACAAGGAAATTGACACCTACAAAAGTGTGACATTTTCTAACATAAAGATAGTAGAGACAGTGGAGTATAGGCTCTTCTTTTGAGGCACTGTATAGACGATATTATCGTTTGCCCATTTATTAGATAGAGGTGGGAGACAACAAGCTATTGGGGATAAGATGATTCAGGACTCTACTACCAAGATTGAGATGATTCGAGGGAGCATCCATATAGCTCAGGACAGTCAGAAGAGTTATGTCGATACAGATAGGAGGCACATAGAGCTAGAGGTTGGTGACCAGGTTTTGGTATGGATGTCTCCTATGAAGGGGGTCATGAGGTTCGAGAAGAAGGGAATGCTAGAGCCGAGATATATAGGATCGTTTTCGACGATTAAGAGGGTGGGACTTTTGGCATATAACATGGGACTACCGAAGCACTTACAATGGATTCATGACGTGTTCCACGTGTTATCGCTGAAGAGGTACCGGAGGAGCGAGAGGGATTTTTAGCATGTATGATTAGAGCAGGTAGACTTGCAGGCAGATATCTCATACAAGGAGATATCGTTGGCGATACTTGATCATAGTGAGCGTAAGCTGCTTTCTAAGGTGGTACCATTGGTTCGAGTTCAGTAGGGGCACCATAATGTTAACGAGTCGACGTGGGAGCGGGATGATGACATGCGTGAATATTATCCAAAGTTATTCACTGCAGGTATGTCCCAATTTCGAGGGTGAAATTCCTTTGTAAAGGGGAAGTATATAACACCCCGTATTTCTAAGTATTTAAAATTTAATTAATTCGATTATTTTAAATTACACGTGTGACGTAATTGAATTGAATTAATTATTATGTGTTTATTAAAAATATTAATCGGGAGAGATAAAGATTACTATTTATGGAATAAAATTACTAAGTGAGTACTAAATGATTATTTTACGTCATAGCGAGTGATAGTGACGTGACAGTGTAGAATCACAACCGGGAGTCGAGTGTAGACATATGAGGTCGAGATATGATTTTTTTGTAGAGTGACTCAGATGGCGATTTCGAGGTCATAGTTGGTTCTGAATTGGTCGAGATAGTCAAAATTATGTACTCGAGGGTTGTAATTGGGTCCCGGAGACTTTTTAGACATAATCGAGCCCACATGAGGGTATTCGAGCCATTTGGGCTTGGCCCGTTAGCCTAATTTCGGAATTAGAGATATTAAACCTAAATCTAAGAGTTAAAGGCAGCCACAACTCAGATTCTAAACCCTAAAAATTGAGAGAGGAGAGAAGGAAGAAAAGAAGGGAACTTTATGAGCAAATTCAAAGAGGAATTGGGCGTGCTCTTGTCAAATTCGGCTTCTACAACGCGTAATCAAACCTACGAGCCTCGAAAGGCAAGTGATTAACTTGTTTCTGTTTAAATTTCAAAAACTCATATTCATATCATGGTAGGTGTAGACAAATTCATTTTTGGGGAGGGTTGCCATATGAAAAAATGGGTTTTGGGTGATTTAGACATTAGATGTAGAATTAATGCTCAATTGATGATGAAATAATGTCATATGTAGTTGGAATCTGACTTATAGTTGAAACCCAATAGTTAATTTTTGTTTAATTTGGATTATAGAATCAAATTGAATAAGAGGATTGAATAAAATTGAGAAAATCTAATTCATGCAATAATGAATTTGATGAGAAATTAGTGATGTTTAATGGTTTATATTATGATTGGAACCTAATTAGATGTGTAATAAGTATTGGGTATGTTTGGATTGAGTTTTAAGAAGAATCCATGGAGGAAATCGGTTGGGGAAGAAGAGCTGCCAAAGCAGCATCGATCAATCGATCGATTTCATCGATCAATCGATCGATTTCATCGATCAATCGATGATGCCTGACTTCGGGCAGTTTTGACTATTTTTATTTTTAGGCTCCAATTTCTTAAGATTTGTTCTAGATTTATTTATTTAGTGAAAAATAAATAGGTGGCCAATTACCTAGTGATTATGGATAGATATAATTGGCTTTAGAAAAGTGTGAAATGGTGAGTAACCTATGAAACGAATAATGTGAGATAAATTCGTGAATATTTAAATATGGGCTGATTGGGTGAGTCCGTCTATTCTAGCAAGTGAAGCTATATTAATTATTTAATTGATGTGAAATTAAATAAATTAAGAGTCAGGGAAATAGACTCAACGATTTTGGGCTAGTTCTACGGGTGTTAAGCACGGGTTAGCTGGATATATATATATATACAGTCCTGCTCTTGTGCGGACTAGTCCGCATTTTAAGAGTGTGGACCGGACATGTGTCACCTGGCGGTGAGCCCAGAAAAGAGAGAGAGTATGCCTATAATTTAGGCGATAATTTTTAGGCGCACCGTCAGGTGACACATGTCCGGTCTGCACTCTTAAAATGCGGACTAGTCCGCACAAGAGTATCATTATATATATATAAGGGGGCTGTGTATGTGTAATTTATAAATATCGGTGTGCATGATATTTATGTGAAAACATACCCCACTAGTGCTATCATCGGAGGTTGCGTGATGTGGGTGAATCCCTTGGCTAGTGAATGCAGGGAGAGTATAGTCCCCATGTCATATCGCCCGGTATATTTATTGTGTAATTTATTTTCGAGGTGAGACACTTTGGGTAAGATTCGATTTCACTCATAGGGGAATATGAGAACCTCCATTACGTTTGCGATTTATTTACCTATTTTGGCGTGAGTTAACCGACTTATGGTAACTAGGTTAGAGTGAGTATACCTAGGATATGATAACATTATATAGACAAGCATATAGTGAGTTATTACTTGGGAGGATGGTTATTATACGCGACATGTGTGTGATTATTATAGTATACTTATACGTATATAATATAGTAGATACTTATATGTGGGTTAAAAATAAAGTGTGAATGCATTATTTAGATAACTAGTGTGACGGTTATATAACTAATTAAAGTGGGAATGATCAACTAAGTTAAAGGGTAAAATAACTTAGGAACTAAAGGGAGGAAGTACCCGGGATAGAGTAGGGTGATAGAAAGATTTGTAATAGGACTAGTTAGGTGGGTAGTATAACTATTTGGGTTAGAAGATAAGCATTAGGCGCGCACAATAGTTGAAGGGTGAGTAATATATTAAGCGAGTACGACACCCGCTTAAATATGAAAAATGTTAAGGCTTTGACCCGTGTAAAAATGTTTTCCAAAACATTTTAGGTGTCTATCCATAGGGATGCCAAGCTTGAGGCCTCATTCGAGGGGTGTGTAACTGGAATATTGTGGAGGCTTGCAGAACTTTGTGTAGACGCTTTAGTTATTCATTCCTAGACTAGGTTATGATTTAGTAGTTCCTTTGGGCATGTTGCCCCTTTCAGTTGATACACTTTTAGTTTTATTTATAAGACGATGTACTTGGATTTAGTTTATTTCTGTAGACATGATTTGGATTCTGTTTTGGGAAATGATGGCTTATTCGGTATTTATTATTTATCTATTGATAGTGTGATGATTCAAGCTCTTATATTTGTTGTGGATGAGTTAGTATATTTTTATTTTTCACATGTTGTTATGTTAATGAAAGATAAAATTGACACCGACTTAATTTAACGTAGGTGGTTAGTAATTTAAAATGGTTATCGACAGTGATGCTAAGAACGAACTAAATGATATTCCTGTTTATTTTGATAAAGGACCGATCACCCGTGATTAAGATAAGCGGGGTGTCACAACATGAGAACAAATCTAGTGTATGAAAACATGCAAACAATCACTAATAAGATATTACATGTGATGAATCGTGTGAAAGCATGCGAGAGTCAACAAGCCTAACATTTAGTGCCTTCAAATCAGATCTTAACCCACATAGGTGTAACATAACGAACTTGGGTTTAGCGAACCGTGGTGACACTAGTCTTAGCCTTCCTAGGACCTTTTCTAATATCAGAATAAAAATTCCTAATGTGATCTTTTTTGACACCCTGTGATTTTTCGCGTCCAGTTGATCAGGTCGCACATAATACCAGGGATGTCTAAACAATTTATATCATTCTTAGCTTCAAAGTAAACTAAAAATCATGGTAAATTAAAACCAACACAATAAAGGATTCAATAAAAGATAATGAAAAAAAAATATTAAATTACTAAAATTGAATCCACTATATAAAGACCTTTTATTACAATTGTCCAACTGAATAAAAGAGTACAACTGAAACTTTCTTTAGCTATAAAATCCCAATTGAAATACAAATAGAGTACAACGGTAATCCTTCCATGTAACTCCGGATATGCTGACGGCTATAATGACCAGCGACTCCAACTCTGCGAATACCAAGCTGGATCGCCAGAACTGCAAGTCTGAGCGCTCAGTCCCGTTAACCTATTTTACAATAATAATACCTAGAGGGAATAATTTATAATTTGGATCAGTGCCATAAAGTTGCAAGAATTAACTTTCAAAACTAATAAACAATAATGCAGTTAATTCTCAATACATAGCACCCATCGGCTCTCACATGCAATATGTATCTCAACTCTCACCTAAGTGTAATACTATGCGTATGTCCGAAGCAAAGGCCTAACCATGCTAGAAGTATCTCTATCTAGACAATTAATCACTATCACGTAACGAACAACTACCATGGAACACTACTAATAACCTAAATAGGATTCCACCCCAAGGTTCACACACATATTTTTATTAACGTATTTTTAGTCTCATAAACGTAATGCTCTGCCTGTTTAAATATATTTTAATTAAGCGAATTTTTATCCAACTACCATAAAAGGATAGGTCGCAACTATATACCCTGGACAAAGGAATGCAATGTAAAAGTACCACCCTAAATATCTACCCCCGAAATGTCACTCACAAGGACATACAGGTAAACCATATAAAGTACCTAACATGCCATAAGGTTCAATATCAATGCCTATCATTAGATTACATTAATTCTTATATAGTGCATATATATATATATATATATATATATAACACAAAGGCATCTACCATCGATGTCCACCTCGTGATTCTATCGACAAGTTTGGAGGAGTCCCTCACCTAATGGACTTAAACAAAACACACATAATTGGGGTGATCACTACGCAGCACCACCACCTACCACCCATACCTAGACTAGTAGATGGAATAGGTTATCCTACTTCTCTCATTACGAAGTGATGACCCCTGACCATATGATCTAAAATAATAACCTCCATTGTGTCCTAGCACATCTCAGCTGACGCGTGTTACCCGGTCTTGATGTCGAACGCAACCTCCAATCGATAAATTCACCACGAATACAGCTATGTCCATATAATCACACACACACACACACACACACACAATATATATATATATATATATATATATATATATAGCCATAGGATAATGCATACAGTCAAGCATACCCAATCATCTAGGTCCCCACATCGTTGAATCCATATTTTAAATAGGTTTACAATCTCTCAAAACAAAGTTAAACGTATATAATTAAATAGGATATCGCGTGTATTCAAGCATACCCCAAATCATCTAAATCCCTAAACATCGGATTATTCTTTACGTTCTTAGGATCATCAAATCTTTACGTTCTTAGGATCATCAAATTTAATCCTTATTAAATTCGACTCCTAGTGTATTGCGTCTCTAAACTATGAGTACGTCTATCCCTATATATACACACATTCTTTCGTAACGTACATATATGTTTCCTCAATTAATTACCAAATTAATTTCACGGCCTATATCCTCTTAAGACCTAAATTAATTTTCCAAACACTTTAACCCGTTACTTTCTAAGCTCGATATATACATATGACCATAGGATACGGCTCATTCGCTCGTTTACCCATTCTAACCAAATCCTAACACCGGATGTAAGTACAATAGTACTAGGGTCATAGCTATAAGCTACATAACTATTCTCAATATTAACCAAGTCTGATCCATCATTAAATTAGAGGTAGTAATCCTAAAGGAAAGTCCCAACTAAAAATCAACAAACCCAACTTGTGGTCTCATGCACAGTTTAATAGAAAAATCATATCAAATCCAAAAAATCATAAAAATACGAAATCAGTGCCCGCACCTTCGCATTTCAATTATGCACAACTTGGACAAATTTCCCAAGTCGTTCAAACCAGAAAGGGACCTCGTTCGAATGAGAGACCTCGTCCGAACGAGAAAGCAATCTACTCAAATGAGATAGCAGCTTTGCTTCGTCTCCAACTACAAAAACCAGTCCCAAAACTCCCTAAAAACCTCCATTACAGTCCCACAAAGGTCTGCAATCTAATCCCCATCATACTAGAACTTAAAACTGACATCTAGGGTCAAGAATCCTAATGATTTCTAATTATCAACAATGGTTTTCAACATGACTTCAATCAATAATCAAATTAACCCAGAATTCCTCAAGAACAATTTATAAGTCCATAATATCTTTCAATTTAAGATTTATTAAATATGGATTCTATTAAAACGTAACTAATAACCCAAACATGGATTCTAACATAATTCCCATTAGTTATTCAATGCCAATTTTGGGT
Source organism: Sambucus nigra (assembly GCA_949130495.1). NCBI lineage: Eukaryota > Viridiplantae > Streptophyta > Magnoliopsida > Dipsacales > Adoxaceae > Sambucus > Sambucus nigra. The sequence continues at coordinate 487,272,474 of OX422218.1, read as the reverse complement.
ATCACCAAAATCTTCACTTTCAAAGTAAGCTTAATCAACAATTAATCCTAAACAGTCCTAATCCAAATAATTGTATAAATCAATCCCCAACATATTTACAAACCCAAAATTGTATGAGAAATCATGCTTATAAATTAAGAAATATATTATTAAAAGTCTTGCAAGAAAATTCTCGCTTGAAATTGGAAGATTGAAGAACCCCTCTTGAATTTCCTCTGCTTTCTCCTGTCCAAGCTTGCGTAACTTGTCCCAAGTGTTTATAGCTGTCAATATTAGGTTTATAGGGTAGAAAATACCTAAATGATTTGGTTTTACTACTTTTTAAAACTCTAATATCACATCTATTAATTTGGCCTAATTTTGGGTGCTTAAAAGAGCCTAGAATGCTACCTGAAATGGCCCAAAATATCTCCTAAGGGTATACCTATCCACTTTACCAATTTAAAGCGATAAAAACATATAAACGGACATTCATGTAACTCCAAAGTCCATTTTAAATGATACCACCTATAACTCACGGTAATATCTCACGACATTAATAAATCGACACACTTAATTATTCGACGCGTACATATAGTCCACAATCATATAATTAATATCACTAATTAATTATTATTAACACACGTTACAAAAATCATACTAAATGGAATATTTTATTATCATCTAATTTATCCCAAATCATTATTACTAATCCACAGAAGTAATAATTAGTCCCATTTATTAATTTATTCTCATTTAATAAATATAGTCCATGAAAATACAAGATAATACACCTTTCCAACAACAATATGTGCAAGTGTAGACATGAGTAATGTTACATTTAGGTTGACCTTTTCTAATGCCCCTAACTTTAGTTGGCTCTATTAAAAGCGTGGTCTTAGCTTTAGCAGTTAAAGTATTACTATCATCGAATCCAATACCACACTTATTATCTTTGATTCGAACGGTTACTTAACATCTTATCTGACATCTCCGACCTAGACTCCAAATCAAATTTAAAAATATTAGAGTCTCCCAATTTCTTTTTTAACTCCACAATACTGGAATTGAATAAACACCTATACTCTTCAAACTCAAGAAGCTCCTTCTTCAAAACATCCATCAAATCACGAAGTCTATCTCTCTCACCCTCAACATACTTGAGCAGCTCCTTTAGAGTCATCTCACATTACCTAACATTCCTAATCAATTTAACATTATCATCACCTATGGCATGTTCCTTCACCTTAGATTTTAAATGCAAGTTGGACTTTTTCAACTTCAACGACTCCCTATACAACTCTCAAAATGCCACTTGATTCTCACTAACCCCCTCCTCTTCTTCTTCTTCTTTTTCTTCTTCTTCTTCTTCTTCTTCTTCTTCTTCTTCTTCTTCTTCTTCTTCTTCTTCTCATCACTAACTTGGGAACCTAAAGAGAGGACCTTAGAAATGTCATGCATATGATCATCTTCATCGAGGGAAGACACTACATTAAATCCCACATGACTAGCCATGAACGCGATGTAGTTGTGATCAGTGGGGGCATTAACTTCCTCTTGCGATTCACTATCACTAAGGGTGGTATTATATATATTCAGTTTCTTGCCTTTCTTCCTTAGTCTAGTGGGACACTCATGAGAATAATGCCCTAAACCTTGGCATTCAAAACACTTGTCCCGATCATCCACCTTCTAAGGACAATCCATATTCTCCCTATCACGGTCATTAAAGTTCTTAGGTTTATTTTAAAAACTCTTCTCATCTCTAAGCTTAAGAAACTTCTTTAACTTCTTGGAAAACCTGGCAATCTCTTCAGCATCAAGCTTACTGTCACTATCATAATTCGACACGTCCTTTTTTGGGATTTCACCCAATACCATTCTCTTTCTTTAGAGGAAATATGTTCAGCATCAACACCGCCTAAGGAATCTAGGATTATGACTTTGGTGTTAAATCTTAGAGGCAATGACCTTAAAATTTTACGAACCACTCTAGACTCGGGTATCGACTCACCTGATATCTGATAATTTGACATAAAACTCATCAAAATACTCATTCTATGACATCTTAATCGTCTCAAACTTAGTCGTTAGATTTTGTAAATTAAAAATCCTAACAGTATGTGTTCCCTCGTGTGTGGTTCGTAAAATATCCCAAGCATCCTTCGAGCTATCACAAGTCATAATGCGTCTAAACTCTTCAGCAAAACATAAAAAATAGTGTTCACACCCTTGGAATTAAAAGTCTAAGGATTCTTTTCAGCCGTTGTCCAATTAACATACGATTTAGGAGCACCACCTTCAGTGGGAGGAGTCTACCCATACTCAACCAAGTTCTAAATGTTCTCACCAATTGATTAAAGAAAAATTGCATCCGTGCCTTCTAATAGGGATATTTTGACCCATCAAACAACAGAGGCCAGCCAATGGAATTACCCTTTCAGTTAAGTTCCATCTAAACCCTGAACAAGCCTAAAATAGGGATAAACCACAATACAAACTAGTGTAACCCGCTCTGATACTAATTTGAGAAAGCTAATGCGCCTTAGGCTTTGTATAGAAACATCGACAATTTTTAATTTTCACAATTTTAATAGACTTTGCACCAAATAAAACCACAAGTGTTGTGTGGAACAGTTTTATCAATTTTAGTCATGACCTAATCATGCATCTAGGTTAGTATAAGCTAGAATAAAATAAGCAATCCACAACACGACGATGTACAAGAAAAACTCACGATTAAAAAAAACCTTGGATGAACAAGACACACAAGTCAATAATATTGAGGAAGGAAATGAAAGTGATGATACAAGAGATATCACCACCTCAGATCCGTAAGAATCTCAAGGTTCTATTGTTGTATACATTGGTGAATAAGAGCAATATTATAAGGAGAACATAGCTAACAGGTGAGATGAGAGATAGAGAAGAGACATGTGTTTAAGTGGTTCGACCTTGGATTACATCCACTGTGCAAACAAGTGCTAACTCCACTACAATGAATGGTTAGAAGCCATTGATGAGTATTTACAAGCTTTCTCTCTCTACAAAGATATTTTAATAGACTGGCAGTAGTTTTTTTTAATTGCGACCGCTTGTGAATATGACGAAGTAATCTTTTATAGTGTTAGGGGTGCGCAGTATCACCCCTAAGCAAGAAACCTTTGTGCATGAGATAAGTGATAAAATAAGAGAGTGTTGCATGTGTATGTCACAATGAACGAATATTTTCCCAGGTGGGGTTGATCTATTGTAACGGTTTAGTCCACGTGTCCCATTGATATCTAAACCACATGTTCCACGCGAGTTACGAATGTCGGCTCTATGAGGTCTCGATTGATAGAGATTAATGAGGTAGCTTTCCTGGTGCATGAGGTCAAGGGTGATGCATATTCTCTAAATGTTATGAATGGTCTCAGCCTGATGACATTGTACGGGGCCTATACATGGCAAGATCGAGACTTAGAAATGCCATGTTATGAGTGTAACGGTAGGTTACATGAAGAATCGTAGATTTTCTCTTGATTAGGTCTCGTAGGTTGAGACTGTTTGATCTGGACCATTATGAAGTGGGCCCATATGAGGATGTTTATGAGTTGTAGTGAGAGGGGGCATGCTGTTGGACTGAGTCTCGTTTAGACGAGATCACACTTATGTATATTAATTACCCTTAGACCTTTATCTTAAATGTATATGGGAGGCTGAGGTGTAATGCTATTGGCTGTCCAATATTGTGCTGTCCCCTTATTGTCAGGGCACATCTCAGTGATGTGAGTGGGCTGGAGAGGTGTCAGAGACGTCATTTTAGGGTTGAGGAAGACATGTCACTTCAATGTCCCCAAGTGGACACTTATTAGTTGGTGGATGGTGTGGCGTGTTACCCAAAAAGCGACGACGACGTGCTTCATAAGGACTAGTACCCAAATGATTTCGTATTGGAAATCCTGTGAAGTCATTCCAAGGTTAAAAAACCCGCAAATCCACATTTTTTGCTTCTTCCTTACCTTCCCGCTTAAGCTAAGAAAGGCACAAACCAGAGCTTCGTTTATCTCTTTCTCCTCTGTTATCTGGTTTCAAATGACTTTTTTCTCCTCTTTCTTCTATCCAAACGCTTTTATTCCCCAGGTAACCTTCTTTCCCTCCTTTTTAATCTTCGTTTTCCCCATTTCTATTGGCAATTTCTTGTAAGAACAATTTTTCTAACATTGTTCATAGCATAGTTTTAGACTAGTTTGGCGTATCCCGTTACAAATCATCACGCACTGTCAAGACGAATCGATCTCAAGTATCTCCAAGTTTGAAGACTTCTTGACATTCCAATAAGGTATAAAACAATTTAGAGTTTAAAATAATTCATTGAATTATGTTTGGGATGTTTATTTTTTATCAAAAGATGAACAAATAATTTTATTTTTGAAAAATAAAAAATATTTTATTTTTTATCTCATTTAAACGAGATTCACATGTCGTTAGATAGGTCATTTCTTAATGTTTTCAAATGTGTTTCCAACGAGAGCTTACCGTTTCATTTTTCATGATCTCGTTAGAAGCGAAGATCATCTCGTTCGAATGACATATGCTTACCGTTAGAACGATCATTTACTCTTGTTCTAATGACCTACTGACTTAAATTTTGTATAAATATCTATTTCGTGTTCATAACGTTTAAGACCTTTTCCAACTCCATTTTTACATAAGTTTTGCGAAAGTTCTTCACCTTTTGTGTTGTAAAAATACAATTTACTTCACAACAAAACATCATCGAATATTGTTCTTGTGAATTATTTTAAACCCTAGAAAGTTTATTATCTTTGGATACATCTTGTGGAGAGGATCTTCATGGCTGACTTTTGATACCTGGAGGGATTCACTGCAGAAGACGAAGGCAAGGTTGACGGAGGACTGCTGTCTTATGATTCTTGTGAGGATCATAGTTATTGTTCATTAGAGACTTGTGAAGATTATCATTTTATGCGTGTGGCGGTTATCAAGTAGTTTTCAAGTGGGCTATCTTGTAGAATTCTAAGTGAATAAAAGGTTTTTACCCGAAAGGTTTATTTTTCCTGAAACTTGGCCTTGTCATGTTTACATGGTTTGATTTATCTATTTGATCACATAGATTCATGTTTAGGATAAAAATATATAATTTGTTTAAAATTGGTTTTCGCATTTATAAGTGATATAAGAGCACTTATTATTTTCTCCCAACAAATTGGTATCAGAGCTTCCGTGCATTTACAAATTGGTATCAGAGCAGGTATCTCCAAGTTATCGAGTGATCCTGATTTTTCAAAAAGTGTACTTTTGTGTGTTTTATTTTCTCTCGATGGATTCTCATAGTTTTGACGACTTAAATAGTTTGAATTTGAAGCATGGTAAAATAATTAAAATTCGTGAAAAAGAAATTCTCGTTTGAAAATCGTTATGGAACTTTTACAAACTGTTTAAAATCAAAGAGATTTATTTTGTGAGAGACTTGTGAACATGGACCGTGATTTTAGAAAATTAGAATTGTCCCAGAAAGATAGTGATGATAGAGTCTTGGTTTTAGAAAAAGATTTGGAGGACTTTAAAAATTCTAGGGTTAATGTTTGTGCCATTGAGGAAAATGTTTTGATTAATGATTTTAAGGCACGTGAAAAGATTCTTAGCGATAAGTTTTCTCACATTGAAGGGGAGCGATATAAACTTTTAGGAATGATTGAAAATATGAAGAAGGAGTCCCTAAAATTGGAAGAGTTCTAATTCTTTGCCTGGGTATACAATTTTAAAGTTAAAAGATGATTTAAAAGACTCTAGTAGTGTTGGTAGTAATGGTAATGGCTCACATATTTCTAATGTTTTGAGTGTTAAAGACAAGACCATTGTTTGTTTTAGAGGGGCAACCGCATCCAAGGACTTTAGAAAAGTTCAACCAATATGTAACATTCCTCACATTTACTTATGTTCACATTGTGGTAGGAAAGGTCACTTTAGGCGTTTTTGTTTTGACCTTGGAAGAGGTCCTAGGAAGTTGAAGTCTAGTGTCCTGTTGGTTCCCAAAACTCCCATTAGTTGAAAATAGATTTTAGAGGCACTAGATGGTAGACGAGTTGATTCTCACATGCTCTCACATGATTCTTCTCTTGCTATATCTTATAGATGATTGATTACATGATTTTGTTTGTCATACTCTAGTTGTGCTTCATAATATATGTTTGCTAGTGTTATGACATGTGTATCTTTTCTATTTATATTTTTCTTTTATTGAGTGATATTTGAAAAATAGAAAAAGATTTTCATTTTATATATTTTTTTAAATACAAAAAGATTTTTGGTTTCAAATATTTTGAAAATATAAAAATATTTCCGCTTTTTGTGTATTTTAGTTTTACACATTTGGTGTGGCATATTGGTGTGTTTGAATTCAATTTACTCCACAATTTTTATGTGTCTAGGATATTTGTTATGACTTTAGATGCTTAGATTGATCTTAACCATGTTTATGGAGTTGTTTCGAACTTGATTTTCTTTACGTATTCGACATAGTATATGCCTCCGCACACATATTCATTAGCTTATTGGATTTTGAATTCACTATGTATATTTGAGCTTAGTGAGATGTTCCCCCATCAATTTTGTAATCTACATGTTTATGTGACTTAGGGGGATTTGTGCATGTAAGAACCTTTGCCCGTGAGATTTTGTTTATTATTGAAAAAATGAGTGTACATAGGAAAGGACTGCGAGAGACAAGTTGACTCGTCGTGAAAGCCACCGTTTGAAAAGATCTCAATAAAAAATTAAGGCAATAAAAAGAGCAATTTGCCAAGAAAGGGGCCAAATAGTTTGGTTTGATTGATCTTGCAAAAGAATCACTTCAAAAGAAAAGAAAAGAATAGAAAATATGATCAAGTTTATCTTTTGAGGGAGTTTAGTTGAAGATCAACGTGTTTGCACAATGATACCTAGTTATGCTTATTTTGTCATGACGTTATTGATTTGTAAAATCATTAATATTATAGGCTTTTCTGCATTGTGTTTGTTTTGTTCATTAAGTTCAAATTTATTTGTCACTTCCCATTCATTCCATCTAACACGTTTGGACACATCGATACTATGCGATGTGTTTTGTGGTCGTTTATATATATATATATATATATATGTGTGTGTGTGTGTGTGTGTGTGTGTGTGTGTGTGTGTGTGTGTGTGCCTGATTTTATTTGATATATTTTGCATATATTATATATGGTATTAAATATTGTATTTGTGAAATTTGTTTTTTTGGAAAACAATGAAATTTTTTAAAAATAGTCAATTGTTTTCTTTTGAGATTATCATTACATGTGCTTGATTTATATGTTTTTGTGATGGTATCTTATCTTCATATTCGTGATGCTTTGCTTTAAAGTTTATGTTTCTACTTCTTTATCTATTTCAATAAAAACAAAGGGGGGAGCAAATTAAAATAGGCTTGATTTATGGGGTAGAGTTGATTTATGAGTTTTACTTTGTTTCAAACTCGATGCGTCACGAGGTATATTCGAAGTGAATAAAAGGTTTTTACCCGAAAGGGTTTTTCCTGAAATTTGGCCTTGTCATGTTTCCAAGGTTTGATTTATCTATTTGATCAGATTGATTCATGTTTAGGATAAAAAGATAAAATTTGTTTAAAATTGGCTTTCCGCATTTATAAGTGATGTAAGAGCACTCATTATTTTGTCCCAACAAATTGGTATCCGAGCTTCCCTGCGTTTACATTTTTATTTTTCTTTAATTTCGACGAAGTTTGCATTTTTCGGCCACCTTCTCTGTGACATTGGGGTTGTTTTGGAGGTTATTGAGTAGAATTTAGGTTACAGGGGTTGTGTGATTAGTAAGAGAGAGAGAGAGAGAGTCCATTTTTAGGTACTGGATCATTTTTCTGGCGAGCCTTCCGGTGATATTCATTGTTGTTCTTGACTGGTTTCACAATGAAAATGATTAGGTTCCCTTTGGTAGATCTTTAAGTCAAAACAAGTCAAACACCACTTGTGTTTTCTTTCATGTACTGCAAATTTTACGAGTTAGGAGAGCAGTTCCCCCACCTCAGAAGCGCACACTTAGGGAGATTCGTAAGGCTGAGGCCGAGGCTAAGGAGAGGGCCGAGGACAAGTCTAGACTTCTTATCAGCCTTATTCTCTTGTTTCTAGTTCGTTCACCCTTGCTCTTCTCTTACCCAACTCCACTCGAACCTAGAGTTGTCATCACCATCTGTGACTCAATGTCAGTTTCTTCTTCTGTGGGTTCTCTGTCCACCTATTCCACATGTTACAACCCAGATTATATTCCCAAACCTTTAAATTATCAGTGGGAGGCTAGGGATGATTCCTTTGAGGAAGCCATGAAAGTACCTAACTCTTATCTGGATGAGAGTGGGGTGGTCAAGTCTAGTAACCGGGGTCACCCCCAAATACCAATCAGTCAGCCAGAAGGCATCGAGCCCGAGTACTTGAAATCTTGGATGATGATGAGTTGAGGGATGAGGTTGCGTTCCATGAACCAACAATGGCTATTCCAATCTCGGCCATGATTGAGGTTGAGTTTATGAGTTGGGACACCCGTTGTCAGGGTCTAGTAGATGATAAGGATGAAAATGAAAATGAGGATGAACTTAACACCTCATATGCCTCAACTCTCCTAAGTGATGTTCGGGAGACGAACTTAATACTGTGGAGACACCTCTATGGTGTTAAATCTTCAATTAAGATGATAGTATCCTCATAGGATGAGATGGCATTCAATAGCTGAGTGGAGGGAGAGATTATTTTTTATGATCAGCTGTTTAAGGTCGGCTTACGTATGCCAATTCATTCTGACGTTCGAGCCGTCCTCGCAAGTATCGGCCTCTCCCTTGCGCAGTTGACCCCTAATGCATGGAGGAATTTTCTAGGGGGAATTCAATTATGAAAGTTAGAATATAAGACCATCTGAAGTCTTTAGAGCCCGTTACAAAGTTTCCACAGAGAAGTCTGCACCGTGCTATTTTTATTTCATAGCTCGGCATTCTAACAAGAAATTTAACCAAATCAACCAGACTTCCAACCATGATTGGAAATCTCGATATTTTTTCATGTCTCGTGACTGGGAGTTTGATAAAAATATTCCTTCTAGCGTCCATGAGCCAAGAGTTCCCTAGAAATGGGGTAAGGTAACCATGGCTGCCAAGCTTGACCCCAGCTTGAGTTTAGATGCTCAGGAGAACATTGAATTTCTTCATACATCTGGGAAAGACTATGGGGTGGTAGTTTTTTAGGACCTTATGAATCCATATCTACTAGCCGAGACTCTATTGGGGGTTAGCCCTCTAACTGAGTTGTGTAAGTTCATTTTACAAAATCTCTTAACTTTACTATCGTCTTTTCCTAATTTTTAATTTAGCTGACACTTATTATTTGCTTTGTTTGCAGATCGTCCAACATAATTCATTGATGAAGTTTGGAGAATGGCAACCCTTATCACTGGTAACCTTTTATCTAAGTTGGATGGCAAGAATGCTGTGCCTTCACGTCCATAGCAAAAGTCAACCATAGGTGGTCCCCTTATAACTGAGGGATCAAAGAAGAGGAAGGATGTGCCTGAGGGCACTAGTACCAACCCTTCACAGGCACAGAAAAAAAGAATAACGTCTCATCTAAGATTACTAGGGATGTTGCCTTCCTTATTTTTTACAACACTATAGATGCGGCTATCATCTGGCACAGCTCAGTAAGATGACAGACTGATTGCTTAATAGTTAACAAATGGCCCAAGAGGCCGTTACAATGATTATCCCCGAGTGTGATAATCGATACTTCGATGCTCAGGACCCTATCGGTTTATTGACTTTGCTCTTCATTGGACTACTCAGGTCAAAATTATTATCATTAAAAAATTTTGTGTTGCATCGTCTTGTATTGACTTTTTTTATCTTCCAACCTATGATTTTACTTCAAAATGTGCAATTATGGTCGAAGGATTCCACCTAGAAGATCAAGTAGGCTGAGTCTGCCATTTCCGAGAGTGATGACCTAAAGAAGAAGCTTCAGACTATTGAGGCGACTCATTAGAGTCAGATCACTGATCTAGGTAAAAAACATAAAGAGGTGTTAAAAACTCAGAGGTTGGACCACAAAGCTAAGATGGACGAGGTCAATTGGTAGATGAACCAACTGATCAAGAGGAAAGAAGTTAAGATTTAAAAGGCAGTGGATAAGGTAATATCGTACTTCAAAGAGTCGAACGAGTTTTCCAACTATTCCATTCAATATCTAGAGAAGGGCGCCAAAATCGCTTGTCGTCGGGTGCTGAACATGCGCCCTGACTTGGTTTCGACTAGCCCCTAACTTGGTAAAATTATGAAGTTGTTCAATTTGGGGCCTCTGAAAACATCAATGATTCAAACCAAGCTCAGGCTTAGGCTGAAGCTAAAATTTCAGCCGTCGAGACTACGATGGTAACTCAAGAGGTGGTTGCGGTAGCTGAGGGAGGCACTAAAGACCAGGAGTAGAACACTACCAACCCTCCCATTATTTCTGAAGTGTCGGCCAACACCTAGAACTTCAACTTCGAGAATTAGATTTTTTCTATCTAATGGGTGACTATCTGTGGTCTTTAAGGCCAATTTTTATTGTGTGGCCTCATCTTTTAAACAATCTTATCTTTAAACAATGATTGTCTAAATAAATTTATATTGTGAATAGCTCTCGTTCTGACTAAATTGAATGATGTAATGTTGAATGTTGATAACTATTATATTCGACCTAACTCTTATCACTAATTATTGATGTTTGAGTATAATATTCAAGTTATTCCTTGGGGTTGTTTATCACCATTCAACATAACGATGTTACACATAACCATTACTAGAATGAGTTTTCAATTTTTGCTTTCACCACTAAGTGTGATGTTCCAGGGGTGATCCATCTCTCGGTGTTATTGGGAGGGTATGAGGGAGATGAGACTCCTCAATCACTCTCGTATCACTGAGAAAGAGTTATAAGTCAATTCACCATAATAAATGCTGTTACACAACTATAATTAAATGATTTTTAATTTTTGCCTTCACCACTAAGAGTGATGTTCCAGGAGTGATCCTCCCTCTCGGCATTATTGGGAGGGTATGAGGGATTCGAGACTCCACAATCACTCTCATATCGCCGAGAGAGATTTATGAGTTAATTCACCATGATAAATGATTTTACACAACCAAAATTAAATGGCTTTTAATTTTTGCCAGTAATGTTCCAGGAGTGATCCTCCCTCTCGACGTTATTAGGAGGGTATGAGGGAGCCGAGACTCCTCAATCACTCTCGTATCGCCGAGAGAGAGTTATGAGTCAATTCACCATAATAAATGATGTTACACAACCATAATTATTTGATTTTAAATTTTTTCCTTCACCACCAAGAGTGATGTTCCAGGAGTGATCCACCCTCTCGACGCTATTAGGAGTGTATAAGGGAGTCGAGACTCCTCAATCACTTTTGTATCACCGAGTGAGAGTTATGAGTCAATTCACCATAATAAATGAGGAAAAAGTTATTATTTCTCAGTCCATTAATTTGATTTCTAGTATTTGCAAAGGGATTCAATTTAGATATAATATATCTTGCTTTGATATTGGCATTCAATCCACCTTATATCTCAACATCAAACAGTTTATTAAATTGTCTATCCCCATCAAATGGAACTTCCCCTACCCTCATAAATTCAAATTAAACATTGATGGGGCCTCTAAAGGAAATCCTGGAAGAAGTGGAATTGGTGGCATTTTAAGAAATCACAAAGGAGACATCATATTTGCCTATGCCCAACCTGAGGGATATGCTTCTAATTCATTTGTGGAAATCAAAAGTCTCTGGATGGGGTCTAATATTTGCTTGGAGTACAACATTGAGGATGTAGTGATTGAATCAGACTCTTCTTATATGGTGAATCTGATAAATCGAAACTGGAAACCGCCTTGGAATCTTTTTAAATGTGTGGAAGAAATCAAAGTGAATCTCATCAATACCAAAAGTTCATTAATTCACTGCTTCCGGGAATCAAATATGGTTGCAGATAGTCTGTGACAACCCGCCTAATAAAATACCGGGCGATCACTCCTGTACCAAACTAAAACCGGAGTCGCATATGGATCATTCTTAGCATCACTGTCGAAAATCCATTTTAATTACTAATAACCTATTAGGCTGGCGTAAATTTTTTACTTAACTACTCTTTTTAATCAACTACAAATAAAAACATCCACACAGTTTACGTAAATGAAACTGAAATGAAATAAAATTACCTAACACTCGGTCAAAATTATACAACCATATCGAATGCCGCACTAAAAGGAGGGAAAAAATAAATAAATGCTGTTGGGTTATTAGCCTGAATGTGTATACTATACCTCCTATCTAGATTACAAGAATAGAAGCGTCTATCGAGAACCTGCATGCATCCACAGCTGCTGCAGCTGACGTCTGACTCGAAAGAAGTGTCATCCAGGCATCCCTGTGTCTGGACACCTATATATATATATATTTATATAATATATAGTAAGAAAGGAAAATATAGAAACGGGTCAGAGCCCAAGTTGTGAAAATATTTTGCAAGTGCATAAATGCTTTATTTTTAGAAAAAAGGTTTTATCTCATATTCAAATTGGTATCGTACTCCCATGAGATACCCCTCACCTCTCTTCTATTAGTGAACACCTAGCGCATCCTAACAAAATACCCTAGTCAAGCTACCCCTGCCTAACTAGTCTATTAATCCATCTTCTAACAACCCTAGTTACTCCAAGTACTAAGGGCTAAACTTCTCCCCAGTCTCGACACTATGCCGTGTTCGTACGTGGGGTGTCTCGCAGAGCGAAATCCAAACAAGGAACCTCCCCATACACTACTACACGGCAAGGTCGATCGTCGAGATCCATTAGACCCTCATTACATAACGTATATACATACTATATAACGACATACATAACATACTTACTCTAATATACATAATTCAATATACATCCGGATAATATCTCCCGGACTGAGGTTTATTCTATTTTCATCTTTATAATACACATCCGGATCTATCTCCCGGACTAAGGATTCATTTACAAAATGTTTACCAATTCGATTTCATTTCAAAACTTTCTATTTCCCTTCTTCTATCCAGGAAATATATTTAAAGCAAGTTTTATTATCAAAAAAATGCTTTTCCGTTTCATAACATCCCATTTCCCTTCTTCCATACAGGAAATGTATTTAAAGCCATTTTATTATCATAAAATGCTTTAACCTCAATAATGTCCCACATTATTGAGAATAGTTATATTACATATCATATAACGTTTCTAAGACTACCTGTCCGGGTTTTCCCACTGTGCGCGCCCCTAAATGGTTATCATCTTCCAGGGCCTATTACCAAGACAACCTGGGATCCTAATGAAACGTCGGGAAGCGGCCATAAGCCTGCGGGAGAGTCATAACCACACCCATAATTACCTCACCATCGCAGAAAAATATATAATAATCGCTCATATGGCCTAGGAATATATTCACCCTGCATTCATTAGCCAGAGGACTTCACCTTACGTGCGCAACTTCCCTTATGATAGCGATTTAGAGAGGTGTGTATACATAAATTATCATTTATGAAAATCATTTCTTTTCCATTTTGAAATCATTCACATTTTACATTATCAAAATCATATATTCTCAATGATTAAGTACCAACTTTATAATGAGCATTTCTTATTCTCATAGACATATATATTACCTTGTTCTCATGCACAAGGAATATACTATGTAATACACATCCGTATCATATTTTATATATACTTTAATCACATAGTATACATACTATATATTCCTCTTCGAATATATATAAATGGCCATAATTGCCAATCACATCTAGCGATGACCAATAATCCCAAAGATTCTCTCAAAGAATCATAATCATGCATTCATATATGCATGATAATATACCCAAAGTATTTCCTCACTCTGATAAATAATACATACCTTAATCCCATCTAAGGATTTATTGGATATCTCCAATTATAACACTCCACACTAAGTGAATATATATCTATATTCCCAATTTATCCTAATTATCTCATAGGATATACTCAATCCACAATCGATTATAATTATGTTTCCTACACGCATAATTATATAGGCCTAAATGCCCACTGAAATATCCCCGGGGATTATCCTTCCCCGATCAACCTTAAACTTAGTAGGTCGTGGATTCCATTTCCACAACCCAAGGACTACATCTCGTCCATATAATCCCTTAGAGGTCCCCATCCTAACTTAGGAACCGTAAACCTTCCAATCCTATAATTTCTCTATTTTCCTCGAAAATATAGTTTAAGGGTTACACATTTAAAACCCTCACTTAACCCTCCTAAATTCCCTTAATTGGAGGACTATATACTCCTAAAATGTCCCTTATGTTATCCCATAATTAACCTCGAATTAATTAGAATTGGAATTCATCCCATCCAATCCACCCTAGGAAAATTGCCTAACTTTCAGAAGGGGTCGATCAATCGACCCATGGCCCTCGATCGATCGATGGTTCGATCGATCGATCCCCCATGATCGATCGATCGATCATGACAGGCAGCTTTTTCTCCTAGAAGCTGTTTCGGCCATTAAAGCTTCTCCCAAGCTTTTATCGCCTCTTCCGATATCCTACAACCTCAACCAAATACAAATACACATATAATAAGGGTTCTAAACGTCCTAGAACCCTAAATCACCAATTAATTTCAATTAACTTCTAAGTTTCTCCAATTAGAAAATTATTGGGGGTTATTCTTTTTAACTCCCGAAAACCCGTTTTATCCATGAAAACCCAACCCAAAATCTTAAGGGTTTGTTAAGACCAAAATATGATATGAGATTTATGCTCAAAAATAAATAAAGCAAGTAAACACTTGCCTCGTGAATAAAATTCGACGATCCCGAGTTGAATCCCGCGGAGTTTGGCCGGAATCTCCCCTTTTCTCCTCTTTTTCTCTCCTCCTCTCTCTCTTCTCTCTTTTCCTTCTCTTCTCTCCCCCTTTCCCTCTTTATATAGGGAGAAAAAGGGTTTTAACCCTTAAAACCCCCAAAAGACTCGTTTACTCGATTACGAGTTACTTTTAGCTCTAAAATTTCTCGAAACTTAATTTCGACAATCGAACACTCTTTTCCGACTATCTCGGCCATTCCGAGACTCACCGCGCAGTCAAAATTTTCATCCGAGTTACTTAATCGCAACTCACTATTTTAACCCAATACATCTCACCGCGGGTTTTCTAATTAAAACCTTACCTCTTGTCGCTTTACTCAACGGTGACATATAATTAAAATACTCCGACATTTTTACTTAATCCCAAAAGTAAATATTTCACCCATCGACAATCATCAAATCCTTGAAAATCCCAAAAATCACTATTCCGAGAAATTTCTCAAATTCTAATTTATACTCAATTATGGAATTTAATTATCCCCCAAAAGGACAGGTTGTTACAATAGCTTTGCTAATTATGGGGTAAATATTCATTCCACTTCAATTTTCAACAACTTCTCGGACCTTCCAAAAATAACTCGAGGAGCTTACAAGCTGGACAAGATGGGTTGTTGCTACATTAGATCTTCTTTCAAATGATCTTTCTTATCTCTTGTAATGGGTCTATTATAAAGCCCCATATTTATTGCTTTTTTAAAAATCTTCCATTATCTTTCTTGTATCTAAGATTGCTTAGTCGCCACTTGGGAGAGGTTTTTTCTCCTCCATTTAATAATATTTAGGGGGTTCAATCACTCTTTTAAAAAAAAATGATGTTACGCAACCATAATTAAACGACTTTTAATTCTTGCCTTCACCACTAATAGTCATGTTCCAGGAATGATCCCCCCTCTCGGCATTATTGGGAGGGTATGAGGGAGTCGATACTCCTCAATCACTATCGTATCATCGAGAGAGAGTTATGAGTCAATTTACCATAATAAGTGATGTTACACAACCATAATTAAATGATTTTTAATTTTTGCCTTCACCACTGTTGATACCAAATTTAGTCTGCTGACATGGACCATTCACTTACAGTCACGTGTCTTCCAACGTGGAAATTACAAATACTTCTACCGAGAAACTCATACACTCCGAACCGATCGAGCGTACCGAGCAACCAAGCACCCCGAGCAACTCAAGCGTGCCGAGCTACTTAGCGTACAGAGCACTCAAATTAAGATAATCAAAGAGACAACTGCGCATTAAATGCTCATTATTATTATACAGATGTATATGTCTACTAAATAACAGCGCATTGTCCTTTCACATTTACAGCCTCAAGGCTATAAATACATTGTAACCTCCTCATTAGATGGGGACTCAGAATTTCTTGGTAAATCCATTATTGAGAATTCTAAGCAAACAGTCAGCAATAACAAAAACAGTGGACGTAAGCCATTCTTACAAGGATGAACCACTTTAAAAATCTTTTGTCTTATTTATTTTATCTGTGATTGATTAATTAGAGATAATATAATTTTTTACATCAACAGATTGGCGCCGTCTATGGGAAACGACTGTACTTATCATTTTTCACCAAAACAATTTATCCTCAATGGCTGATAATCCTGAATCCAGTAATCGAAACGCTGGAATCCCTCCAAATCCATCTACTCCCCCAAATGTCCAAGATCTGGCTGGTATAATGGCTAATTTGGCCCAGGTCCAGACAACCATGAAAGAAACCATGCGACAACTCATACAAACTGTCCAGGGTGGAGTGCCGGCCCAGTCAGGACAAAGAATTATCTGAAGAAATACCCGACTACCCTCTTCGCGAACTAGGCGAACGTTATTCCCAGAGGAGTCTCGATCCAGACGCACCGACTCATATCGTACTGAGAGATCTAATGATCTTTTTTATCAACCCGGTCGAACTTCATCAGTACGAGCTACAAACACTCAACAAAATGTCACTTTATCTCCAGAAAGGACCAGTGCTCTTGAAAGGTTAAGTAGAGTGTCTCATTTTGATCGTTTGGGCCCTAGGAGGAATATAAGTCCCCCTAGGATTGTGACGAGGAATTATCAACGACCATCCGAGTTAAGGGAAGGCTCTGCCCAATCACGACCAACTGCTCGTAATGAAAGAACCCAAGAGATAAATTCAACGCGATCAGTTGCTCGAACCAATAGGCCCGAGAAAGGAAATGATGCATGGAAGGGCTCTATTCAGAGATTGGAAGACAGGTTAGGGGAAATGGCTAAGACCAAGAATCCACTACAAAGAACTTTTGTTCAAGGGACACCCTTTGTACAGGCGATTGTGGGGTTTCCCACACCATCAAAATTCAAAGCCCCAATTGTGACGCCTAAATATGATGGAAAAACTGACCTTGTCCTTCATATAAAATAATACCAAACTGCTATCGATATCTATGCAGTTCCAGATGAGATGAGATGCAGGGCATTTTCAGGAACTCTTACCGGATCTGCTCAAATATGGTACAATAATCTTCCTCGATGGAAGATTACGACTTTCTTTTAACTGGCCGAGCTATTTATTGGGAACTTCTATTTTGGAACAAAACCAGTTAAACGAGTAGCACACTTGCTAAGTGTTAGACAAAAGGCAGGTGAAAGCACCAGGGATTATATTAATCGTTTCAATAATGAGAAGTTCGAGGTAATTAATTACGAGGAGAAGACAACAATTACTGATCTGATGAGTGGACTGTTGCCAGATAAATTGTACTACACTCTAGCCAAAGATCCGCCTAGAACCATGGCAGAACTAATGGCAAAGGTAACCAAGATTATGAACGCCGAGGAAGCTATGGCTGCGAAGAAGAATATGGACTCTAAGGAGACCAAAGTTGAGGCTGATAAGGCTGAAAAGAAGGAGCAGAATAATAATGGTGGCAACATGCAATAAAAAAAAAAGCAAGCATTGGAACAATTGAAGAAATTTAGAAATTACTCCTTTAAAGGTAGATATAAACCACATTATGGAAGAGATCAAGAACAACGAGGAGCTAAACTGACCAGAAAAAATAAAGGCGGATCCTGACAAGAGGAATAAGTCCAAATATTGCGAGTTCCATAAAGACCATGGTCACATGACCAAAAATTGCATAGCTCTCCAGAATGAAATTGAAGAGCTCATAAGGCGGGGAAAATTGACTAAGTATGTGGATCGCCGAAATGGTGGAAAGTTCAACGACCGAGTAAGGCAGAGGTCTAGATATCCTCGACGAGAAAAAGAAGACAAGAAAAGAAGTCATGAAGAAGACCCAGAAGATGACCAAGATGACCCCGATCTCCCCAAAAGACCAAAACAGCCAGAACATGAGGTATTTTAAATCCATTTTTGAAAACGAGGAGTTGGCTCCCCGGAGTTTGATGATCACAATTAAAATATATAATTTCCTTTTTAAACAAATGCGGAAGCGTTAAATACAAGTGATGGTTCCACAAAACAAAACAAGGCCAGGTTTTAATATCTTAAGAAACAAATTAAAACAACATAATTCAAGTCCTAGAATTTGCCTAAGTCATGATTATTCATTTAAACAAAGTTAGGCGACACCAATATTAGCAAATGACTTGAATAAACCAAATTAACCCAATATTTAATTTAAGTCCCAAATTAAATGCGTGTGATTGTAAAACCAAATTTTATCTTGAAATTAATCTAACATGCGTTCTAAGTGATATAGAGCAAGATAAAATAAACAGTCACACTACACCGCGATATACGAGGAAAAACCCACTAACGGGAAAAAACCTCGGGACGGCCCTAGCCTCAAATCCACTAAAAACGGTATTACAAAATACAAGACAAAAGACTTACTTCCTAAACTCGAACCCTCTCAAGCCGTGATGCTCCTTCTTGTATCAACCTCCAATTAGCGGATAACCAACGGAGCTCCACCGTGGTCTCGGAATACACCGATAGGACTTTAAACGGTCACCGTCACCCGAACATGGAGCCTTTCTCCAAACGGGTAGAATCTCAACAAAGGTCTTCTTTGTGATGGGGTGTAGAAGCAAACCCGAAACGTCTCTTGAATTCGGTAGAGAAAACCGGTGCCAAAAACTCCAAGTAAGGATATGTATATATAGAACTTGGAATAAACAACAATGGGTGTAAACTAGAGTGTGTATGAATTTTTCATTAAAAATTAACACTCAAAACTTGAACATTTTCCCTAAATAAATTTGCTCTCAAACTCTCTCTAAGAGATGGATATGGAATGGAAAAGTTGTCTTGGAAAATGTGTTTCCCGCACATAATATTGCATGAAAAATGTTGGTTGAAAACCAAGTGGAGGAGTGGGGAAAAACTGCAAAAAACTGCCAAATAACTGTTCCCGCTGGAAGTTCGTTCGAACGAACGTGATTCTCGTTCGAACGAGACTTCTAACGAGTGACCAGCCTGGGCTCGTTAGAGGTTCGTTAGATACCTCGTTAGAACGAACCTTCGTTCGAACGACATATCGAACGACTGTCCAGTTAGGGTCGTTGGCAAAACTCGTTCGAACGAACATGGTTCGAACGACAAAAACTCGTTCGAACAAAATCTGGTTCGAACGAAAAAACTCGTTCGAACGACATTTCAAACGAACAAACAGAAAGATTGAAAAATTCGATTTTGGCCCATAAACTTTTATATACTTATTTTTAAGTTTCTAATTGATTCTTTCTGAAAAATAAAATGCAGTTTTAATTCACCTAACACCCAATACAAATTGTTCCAAGCTCCTATATACATATAAATACATTCATACCTTGGGAGCATGGAACCTAAGTTGATGACGTACAAACGAGGCACATAAACTACGACATGTTGATGATGCTTTATACTCTTTGCCGCTACGTCTTCAACAAACACTTCATAGGTCTTGAATATTACAATTAAATAAAATCCTATGAAAAATGTTTTTGTCCGGAATTGAGCCAAAACTATAAGAGGACTCAATTGGAAATTTGTGTCCTTACAAATCTCCCCCTTTGGCTATTCCGGGACAAAAACCAAACAAAAATCCTAAAAGGGCCGTCAAGCTCTACTAGACTCAAAACATAACCCGCCCAATCTTGACTCAACCCAATGATTAAACTCTTTGCCATAGAAAGATGCCGCTATAGAATAATTCCTGCACACTTAAGCAAACTCATCAAATGCATAGGGAATATCAAAATATTAAATGCAATTTTTAATTAATTACTCCCCCTAAATTAATTCTCTCTTTAAACACATGACCTACTTAGAAAGACGTCTCCCCCTAAGATAAATCTCCCCCAAACGAAGATACGATAATAATAGGATTAGATACCATTTCTCCCCCTATCATCATTCTCCCCCTTTTTGTTCGGGAATAGGCAAAGGATAAAGAACTAAGAAACAGCAAGTGAAAGCTTAAAGTGATAAGACATGAAAGCATATGGGCAATTAAAAACATGGCAAAGACAAACAAATATCATATATATATACACTAGAAATATATCAATGAACCACTTGCATATATATATAGATATAAACACACACATGACACAAAATACAATAAGTTTGCACACTCGTATGGCAAAAATGTGTCATATGGAAACGGAAGTGTAGGGGTGTGAACTAGCAACAATTAAATTTAGACCCAAACACTTAAGAAACGTTCACGGAGTTCTCATTTGATTGCAAACTTCATCACAGTTAAATATAACCTCATGTGATAATATAAAGATTGAACTCAATGAACAAACATACACAATGCATACAAGCCTAGCATGATGATGATTCTACAAACCAAATAGAGTCATGACATTGAACACAACTAGGATAAATGGACATTGTGCAAACCGTTGATATACCATCCAATTCTCCCTCAATAAGCATATACATTCTTTTGTTTTTGAATGAATATATCAAACAAACATAGGCCTTGGCAATTGCTTTCTTTGAATGCCAAATATTCTGTTTTTAGGCCTTTGGATCACGTATTTCTTTTAGATCCAATCAACGGTGGCTTACAATCGCAAAGGATTTAATTCATCCTTTCGGAGCCCTTCCCCGTGCATATATTTATTTATCATGTTTTCATTTTTCGCACAAATCTCACATGCAACGGATTTTGACATGCACTAGTCCTCCTAGGTCATAGATATGTAGATGACTAGATTGATAGGAGAACACCTCAAAAAAAAGCTCAAATATAACATGTGACATTAAGATTTCAAAAGAGCTCGTGCATGTGTGAATAGAGGCATATAGAAATAGAATCCATTTAAACAATACAAAATCCAATTACTCCATATAAAACATGGTAAAGAACATTTTAAGGATTGAAAATCTAAACCAAAAGTTCTAGCCACATGGGAGCGTAAACGATAGGATTCAAACACAAATATATGCCACATAAAGTGTGTCAAACAAAAATACACACAAAACAAAATCTTTTTGAGTTTTTAACATTTTAATAAAAAATAAAGATATATACTCAAAAGACTAAACAAAAATCATTTGTATTTTTCATTAAGCTTAAATGAAATAAATAAAACACAAATGATAAAAAAAAATCTTTTTATATTATGCAGTCAATTTAAACACAAAATGTAATACAAAAAGATAAACAAGTCATAGTTTCTAGCATGTGATATGAAATAAGGCAATGACTAGAAAATGACTAAACAAGCATACATTTAGCATATGAATATAGCATGAAGTACAAATGCTAAAGTATGCAAACACTAACACATTTATCCTTTAGATTTAGCAGGGGAGGAGGCATGAGTACGTAAATGAGAATCAAAATCCCTATTTTGTAAGGCAACCAAGTCGGATTTCCTAACCCAAATTAATGAAGAATTACTATCTTGGGGTGTAGAAACATTAGCTATCGTGGTTATTTTACTATGGGATTTTCTAGGAATTCGTTTAAGATCTAAACAAAATTTCCTAAGATGACCTTGTCGACCACAAAGTGTACAAGTGAGAACATGTCGAAAAGATTTACTTAAGGAGTGATCTTTAAAGGTATTCCTAGTTGATTCTCCTAAAACATTGGTTTGGGCATTATGAGTAAATTCATTACAAGGATTGAAGCCTAAACCACAAGTGTCATTTTTAATTTGGATTGTTCCTAACATTTTATCAAGTTTTTCCGAACGACATTCCAAATCAAATTTGACATTACTAGAATCTTTTAATTTATTTTCCAATTCAACAATGTTAGATTCTAGTAAAGAATTACGCTCTTCAAAAGCAAGAAGCTCCTTTTTCAAGGATTCCATTAAACCCCTAAGGCTATCTCTCTCGCCTTCTACATATTCAAGCTTCTCTTGAAGAGCCCTCACATGTGTCCTAAGGTCTTCTATTAAGGCACTTTCATCAATGACCTTGACACTCTCTCTTAAACTCGCTTCTAACTTCAAATTAGCTCTTTTCAATTTAATAGATTCTTTATATAATTCATGAAAAGCATTTTGAAGTTCACTCATATCAACCTCTTCTTCATTTTCACTCTCTTATTCTTCTTCACTCTCACTATCATAAAAAATAAGAGAATCATGTACAATGACCTTGGAAGTGGCATGTGCTATAATTTCATCATCCGATGAGTTCTCATTATCACTCACATGTGCCATAAAAGCCACAAAATTTTTCTTAGTGGGGGATTCGGGCTTCTCTTCCTTATCACTATCACTAAGGGTCGCATTATATGAAATGGGTCGTTTACCCTCTTTCCTTAGTTTAGTGGGGCACTCAAAAGCCCTATGGCCATAACCTTCACAACCAAAACATTTATTAGACTCGTCCCTATCAATATTTTCATTACTAGGTTTAGGGATCTTATCGGCTTTAGAAATCTTCTCGTTTTTATCATGTTTAGAAGATTCAAATTTCTTAAAATCATTTTTAACTTTATCTTTGTTAAATTTAAGAAATTTTCTAAATTTACAAGCAAACAAAGCCATATCTTCCGAGTCACTATCACTATCGCTCTCTACTACTTGTTTAACCTCTTTGCGGGCTTTTAAAGCAACGCCCTTTTCAATTTTCTTTTCAGTTTTAGAGGGAAACATATCTAGTTCATAGGTTTGTAAATCACCTACAAGCTCTTCTAATTTCGTAGAGGCTAAAGTGGGTAAAGAATTTAAAACGGTCACCTTTGGAATAAATCTATCGGGTAGGGACCTTAAAATTTTCTTTACTACACGGTCGTCAGGTATTTTCTCTCCCAAGTTAAAGGATGAATTAACAATATCAGAAAGTCTAGCATAAAATTTATCAAATGTTTCTTTTTCATCCATTTTGATAGTTTCAAATTGAGTAGTGAGGTTTTGGAGTTTAGAAGCTTTAACGACACTCGTTCCTTCATGAGTTAATTGTAAAATATCCCAAGCTTCTTTAGCGGTTTCACACGTCATAATACGTCGGAATTCATCCGGTGCGACAGCGCTAAACAAGGCATTTAAACCTCGGGAATTAAAGTTTGCTAGCTTAAACTCATTTTCAGTCCATCTATCAACGGGTTTGGGAACATGTACATTTTCAATTAAATGTGTTGGTGGGGTCCAACCGTTAACAACAGACATCCAAACACGTTCATCGATAGATTTAAGTGCCGATTTCATTCGCGCTTTCCAATACGCGTAGTTAGAACCATCAAAAATAGGAAATTTTGAAAATGGGGAAAAATCCATATTTAGCCAAAAAGTAAAGGATCTTTAACGAAATAATTTATCGTTTTTGGCTCTGATACCAATTTGAAAACGCGAAGTTGGCTCCCTGGAGTTTGATGATCACAATTAAAATATATAATTTCCTTTTTAAACAAATGCGGAAGCGTTAAATACAAGTGATGGTTCCACAAAACAAAACAAGGCCAGGTTTTAATATCTTAAGAAACAAATTAAAACAACATAATTCAAGTCCTAGAATTTGCCTAAGTCATGATTATTCATTTAAACAAAGTTAGGCGACACCAATATTAGCAAATGACTTGAATAAACCAAATTAACCCAATATTTAATTTAAGTCCCAAATTAAATGCGTGTGATTGTAAAACCAAATTTTATCTTGAAATTAATCTAACATGCGTTCTAAGTGATATAGAGCAAGATAAAATAAACAGTCACACTACACCGCGATATACGAGGAAAAACCCACTAACGGGAAAAAACCTCGGGACGGCCCTAGCCTCAAATCCACTAAAAACGGTATTACAAAATACAAGACAAAAGACTTACTTCCTAAACTCGAACCCTCTCAAGCCGTGATGCTCCTTCTTGTATCAACCTCCAATTAGCGGATAACCAACGGAGCTCCACCGTGGTCTCGGAATACACCGATAGGACTTTAAACGGTCACCGTCACCCGAACATGGAGCCTTTCTCCAAACGGGTAGAATCTCAACAAAGGTCTTCTTTGTGATGGGGTGTAGAAGCAAACCCGAAACGTCTCTTGAATTCGGTAGAGAAAACCGGTGCCAAAAACTCCAAGTAAGGATATGTATATATAGAACTTGGAATAAACAACAATGGGTGTAAACTAGAGTGTGTATGAATTTTTCATTAAAAATTAACACTCAAAACTTGAACATTTTCCCTAAATAAATTTGCTCTCAAACTCTCTCTAAGAGATGGATATGGAATGGAAAAGTTGTCTTGGAAAATGTGTTTCCCGCACATAATATTGCATGAAAAATGTTGGTTGAAAACCAAGTGGAGGAGTGGGGAAAAACTGCAAAAAACTGCCAAATAACTGTTCCCGCTGGAAGTTCGTTCGAACGAACGTGATTCTCGTTCGAACGAGACTTCTAACGAGTGACCAGCCTGGGCTCGTTAGAGGTTCGTTAGATACCTCGTTAGAACGAACCTTCGTTCGAACGACATATCGAACGACTGTCCAGTTAGGGTCGTTGGCAAAACTCGTTCGAACGAACATGGTTCGAACGACAAAAACTCGTTCGAACAAAATCTGGTTCGAACGAAAAAACTCGTTCGAACGACATTTCAAACGAACAAACAGAAAGATTGAAAAATTCGATTTTGGCCCATAAACTTTTATAAACATTTATATACTTATTTTTAAGTTTCTAATTGATTCTTTCTGAAAAATAAAATGCAGTTTTAATTCACCTAACACCCAATACAAATTGTTCCAAGCTCCTATATACATATAAATACATTCATACCTTGGGAGCATGGAACCTAAGTTGATGACGTACAAACGAGGCACATAAACTACGACATGTTGATGATGCTTTATACTCTTTGCCGCTACGTCTTCAACAAACACTTCATAGGTCTTGAATATTACAATTAAATAAAATCCTATGAAAAATGTTTTTGTCCGGAATTGAGCCAAAACTATAAGAGGACTCAATTGGAAATTTGTGTCCTTACAAATCTCCCCCTTTGGCTATTCCGGGACAAAAACCAAACAAAAATCCTAAAAGGGCCGTCAAGCTCTACTAGACTCAAAACATAACCCGCCCAATCTTGACTCAACCCAATGATTAAACTCTTTGCCATAGAAAGATGCCGCTATAGAATAATTCCTGCACACTTAAGCAAACTCATCAAATGCATAGGGAATATCAAAATATTAAATGCAATTTTTAATTAATTACTCCCCCTAAATTAATTCTCTCTTTAAACACATGACCTACTTAGAAAGACGTCTCCCCCTAAGATAAATCTCCCCCAAACGAAGATACGATAATAATAGGATTAGATACCATTTCTCCCCCTATCATCATTCTCCCCCTTTTTGTTCGGGAATAGGCAAAGGATAAAGAACTAAGAAACAGCAAGTGAAAGCTTAAAGTGATAAGACATGAAAGCATATGGGCAATTAAAAACATGGCAAAGACAAACAAATATCATATATATATACACTAGAAATATATCAATGAACCACTTGCATATATATATAGATATAAACACACACATGACACAAAATACAATAAGTTTGCACACTCGTATGGCAAAAATGTGTCATATGGAAACGGAAGTGTAGGGGTGTGAACTAGCAACAATTAAATTTAGACCCAAACACTTAAGAAACGTTCACGGAGTTCTCATTTGATTGCAAACTTCATCACAGTTAAATATAACCTCATGTGATAATATAAAGATTGAACTCAATGAACAAACATACACAATGCATACAAGCCTAGCATGATGATGATTCTACAAACCAAATAGAGTCATGACATTGAACACAACTAGGATAAATGGACATTGTGCAAACCGTTGATATACCATCCAATTCTCCCTCAATAAGCATATACATTCTTTTGTTTTTGAATGAATATATCAAACAAACATAGGCCTTGGCAATTGCTTTCTTTGAATGCCAAATATTCTGTTTTTAGGCCTTTGGATCACGTATTTCTTTTAGATCCAATCAACGGTGGCTTACAATCGCAAAGGATTTAATTCATCCTTTCGGAGCCCTTCCCCGTGCATATATTTATTTATCATGTTTTCATTTTTCGCACAAATCTCACATGCAACGGATTTTGACATGCACTAGTCCTCCTAGGTCATAGATATGTAGATGACTAGATTGATAGGAGAACACCTCAAAAAAAAGCTCAAATATAACATGTGACATTAAGATTTCAAAAGAGCTCGTGCATGTGTGAATAGAGGCATATAGAAATAGAATCCATTTAAACAATACAAAATCCAATTACTCCATATAAAACATGGTAAAGAACATTTTAAGGATTGAAAATCTAAACCAAAAGTTCTAGCCACATGGGAGCGTAAACGATAGGATTCAAACACAAATATATGCCACATAAAGTGTGTCAAACAAAAATACACACAAAACAAAATCTTTTTGAGTTTTTAACATTTTAATAAAAAATAAAGATATATACTCAAAAGACTAAACAAAAATCATTTGTATTTTTCATTAAGCTTAAATGAAATAAATAAAACACAAATGATAAAAAAAAATCTTTTTATATTATGCAGTCAATTTAAACACAAAATGTAATACAAAAAGATAAACAAGTCATAGTTTCTAGCATGTGATATGAAATAAGGCAATGACTAGAAAATGACTAAACAAGCATACATTTAGCATATGAATATAGCATGAAGTACAAATGCTAAAGTATGCAAACACTAACACATTTATCCTTTAGATTTAGCAGGGGAGGAGGCATGAGTACGTAAATGAGAATCAAAATCCCTATTTTGTAAGGCAACCAAGTCGGATTTCCTAACCCAAATTAATGAAGAATTACTATCTTGGGGTGTAGAAACATTAGCTATCGTGGTTATTTTACTATGGGATTTTCTAGGAATTCGTTTAAGATCTAAACAAAATTTCCTAAGATGACCTTGTCGACCACAAAGTGTACAAGTGAGAACATGTCGAAAAGATTTACTTAAGGAGTGATCTTTAAAGGTATTCCTAGTTGATTCTCCTAAAACATTGGTTTGGGCATTATGAGTAAATTCATTACAAGGATTGAAGCCTAAACCACAAGTGTCATTTTTAATTTGGATTGTTCCTAACATTTTATCAAGTTTTTCCGAACGACATTCCAAATCAAATTTGACATTACTAGAATCTTTTAATTTATTTTCCAATTCAACAATGTTAGATTCTAGTAAAGAATTACGCTCTTCAAAAGCAAGAAGCTCCTTTTTCAAGGATTCCATTAAACCCCTAAGGCTATCTCTCTCGCCTTCTACATATTCAAGCTTCTCTTGAAGAGCCCTCACATGTGTCCTAAGGTCTTCTATTAAGGCACTTTCATCAATGACCTTGACACTCTCTCTTAAACTCGCTTCTAACTTCAAATTAGCTCTTTTCAATTTAATAGATTCTTTATATAATTCATGAAAAGCATTTTGAAGTTCACTCATATCAACCTCTTCTTCATTTTCACTCTCTTCTTCTTCTTCACTCTCACTATCATCAAAAATAAGAGAATCATGTACAATGACCTTGGAAGTGGCATGTGCTATAATTTCATCATCCGATGAGTTCTCATTATCACTCACATGTGCCATAAAAGCCACAAAATTTTTCTTAGTGGGGGATTCGGGCTTCTCTTCCTTATCACTATCACTAAGGGTCGCATTATATGAAATGGGTCGTTTACCCTCTTTCCTTAGTTTAGTGGGGCACTCAAAAGCCCTATGGCCATAACCTTCACAACCAAAACATTTATTAGACTCGTCCCTATCAATATTTTCATTACTAGGTTTAGGGATCTTATCGGCTTTAGAAATCTTCTCGTTTTTATCATGTTTAGAAGATTCAAATTTCTTAAAATCATTTTTAACTTTATCTTTGTTAAATTTAAGAAATTTTCTAAATTTACAAGCAAACAAAGCCATATCTTCCGAGTCACTATCACTATCGCTCTCTACTACTTGTTTAACCTCTTTGCGGGCTTTTAAAGCAACGCCCTTTTCAATTTTCTTTTCAGTTTTAGAGGGAAACATATCTAGTTCATAGGTTTGTAAATCACCTACAAGCTCTTCTAATTTCGTAGAGGCTAAAGTGGGTAAAGAATTTAAAACGGTCACCTTTGGAATAAATCTATTGGGTAGGGACCTTAAAATTTTCTTTACTACACGGTCGTCAGGTATTTTCTCTCCCAAGTTAAAGGATGAATTAACAATATCAGAAAGTCTAGCATAAAATTTATCAAATGTTTCTTTTTCATCCATTTTGATAGTTTCAAATTGAGTAGTGAGGTTTTGGAGTTTAGAAGCTTTAACGACACTCGTTCCTTCATGAGTTAATTGTAAAATATCCCAAGCTTCTTTAGCGGTTTCACACGTCATAATACGTCGGAATTCATCCGGTGCGACAGCGCTAAACAAGGCATTTAAACCTCGGGAATTAAAGTTTGCTAGCTTAAACTCATTTTCAGTCCATCTATCAACGGGTTTGGGAACATGTACATTTTCAATTAAATGTGTTGGTGGGGTCCAACCGTTAACAACAGACATCCAAACATGTTCATCGATAGATTTAAGTGCCGATTTCATTCGCGCTTTCCAATACGCGTAGTTAGAACCATCAAAAATAGGAAATTTTGAAAATGGGGAAAAATCCATATTTAGCCAAAAAGTAAAGGATCTTTAACGAAATAATTTATCGTTTTTGGCTCTGATACCAATTTGAAAACGCGAAGTTGGCTCCCTGGAGTTTGATGATCACAATTAAAATATATAATTTCCTTTTTAAACAAATGCGGAAGCGTTAAATACAAGTGATGGTTCCACAAAACAAAACAAGGCCAGGTTTTAATATCTTAAGAAACAAATTAAAACAACATAATTCAAGTCCTAGAATTTGCCTAAGTCATGATTATTCATTTAAACAAAGTTAGGCGACACCAATATTAGCAAATGACTTGAATAAACCAAATTAACCCAATATTTAATTTAAGTCCCAAATTAAATGCGTGTGATTGTAAAACCAAATTTTATCTTGAAATTAATCTAACATACGTTCTAAGTGATATAGAGCAAGATAAAATAAACAGTCACACTACACCGCGATATACGAGGAAAAACCCACTAACGGGAAAAAACCTCGGGACGGCCCTAGCCTCAAATCCACTAAAAACGGTATTACAAAATACAAGACAAAAGACTTACTTCCTAAACTCGAACCCTCTCAAGCCCTGATGCTCCTTCTTGTATCAACCTCCAATTAGCGGATAACCAACGGAGCTCCACCGTGGTCTCGAAATACACCGATAGGACTTTAAACGGTCACCGTCACCCGAACATGGAGCCTTTCTCCAAACGGGTAGAATCTCAACAAAGGTCTTCTTTGTGATGGGGTGTAGAAGCAAACCCGAAACGTCTCTTGAATTCGGTAGAGAAAACCGGTGCCAAAAACTCCAAGTAAGGATATGTATATATAGAACTTGGAATAAACAACAATGGGAACTAGAGTGTGTATGAATTTTCCATTAAAAATTAACACTCAAAACTTGAACATTTTCCCTAAATAAATTTGCTCTCAAACTCTCTCTAAGAGATGGATATGGAATGGAAAAGTTGTCTTGGAAAATGTGTTTCCCGCACATAATATTGCATGAAAAATGTTGGTTGAAAACCAAGTGGAGGAGTGGGGAAAAACTGCAAAAAACTGCCAAATAACTGTTCCCGCTGGAAGTTCGTTCGAACGAACGGGATTCTCGTTCGAACGAGACTTCTAACGAGTGACCAGCCTGGGCTCGTTAGAGGTTCGTTAGATACCTCGTTAGAACGAACCTTCGTTCGAACGACATATCGAACGACTGTCCAGTTAGGGTCGTTGGCAAAACTCGTTCGAACGAACATGGTTCGAACGACAAAAACTCGTTCGAACGAAATCTGGTTCGAACGAAAAAACTCGTTCGAACGACATTTCAAACGAACAAACAGAAAGATTGAAAAATTCCATTTTGGCCCAGAAACTTTTATAAACTTTTATATACTTATTTTTAAGTTTCCAATTGATTCTTTCTGAAAAATAAAATGCAGTTTTAATTCACCTAACACCCAATACAAATTGTTCCAAGCTCCTATATACATATAAATACATTCATACCTTGGGAGCATGGAACCTAAGTTGATGACGTACAAACGAGGCACATAAACTACGGCATGTTGATGATGCTTTATACTCTTTGCCGCTACGTCTTCAACAAACACTTCATAGGTCTTGAATATTACAATTAAATAAAATCCTATGAAAAATGTTTTTATCCGGAATTGAGCCAAAACTATAAGAGGACTCAATTGGAAATTTGTGTCCTTACAATTTTGGATCATTTGAATGTAATGTTATTACAGGTGGAGATGCAAGAGGTGGAGATATGACCACCGAGAGAAAAGCTTACCTCAATGAGGCTCAAGCTTTCTCGTACATTCAGCGAATAAATATGGCTGAAGATGATCGCCCGAGAAAGGTGAATAAGGACAAACTGGTCATTGGTTTCTCTAAAAATGACGTGACAGGTGTACTATATCCTCATGATGACCCATTGGTGATCAAGATGAATATGAAGGAAGTGGTGATTTCACGAGTACTGGTGGATAATGGTAGCTCGGTAGATATCATGTTCTATCCATGCTTTGATAGTTTAAATCTGAAGCTAGCCCAGTTGGAGCCATATCATAGGCCCCTCCTTGGTTTTACTGGCGAGAAGGTTTTACCACTTGGGATCATCAAGTTGGATATGCTTATCGGTACATGGCCTGCTTGTCGAACAGAAAGAGTACGCTTTATAAAAACGTCCAATCAGCTTACAACATCATCATGGGAAGAGTAGGTCTGAAGAAGTTTAAAGCAGTACCATCTACTATGCATCAATGTTTAAAATTACCAACCAATTTTGGGGTGGGGGTTGTGAAAGGCGACCAAAAAGTAGCTCGAAAATGCTACTATTCATCTGCTGAACAGGAGGAGCGTGAGGAATCTAGGCAGAAGACGATCACCTATCAAGTGGATGAGATAGGAGATGCAGAGATTGAAACATTAGATCCTAGAGACGAGTCTCAACTCGTGAAGGGACAGGTCATGGAAGCTACCGAGAATGTCATTCTGGACGACGAGCATCCAGAATGAACAACTCAAATTGGTGCATCATTGGATGTATCAATAAAACAAGAACTGGTAGCATTTCTAAGACGCAGAAAATAGACTTTTGCATGGAGTCATGAAGACATGTCAGGGATAGACCCTAACTTCTTATGTCACGAGCTTAACGTGAACAAGGAAATTAAGCTAGTGAAGCAGCGAAGAAGGGTATTCAGTCTTGAGAAGAATCAATCTATACAGGAGGAAGTAGAGAAGCTGCAAAAAGCCTCTTTTATTAAAGATGTCAAATATCCTGATTGGCTAGCAAATGTGGTGATGGTGAAGAAGAAAAATAACAAGTGGAGGATGTGTGTAGACTTCACCGATCTCAATAAGGCATGCCTAAAGGATCATTTTCCTTTGCCCTGAATCGATCAACTAGTGGACGCAACCTCGGGGCATGAATTGTTGAGTTTCATGGATGCTTATTCAGGCAACAATCAGATTAAAATGAAGCCTGAAGACAGGGAGAGTACCTTTTTTATCACCCCAAGGGGAACTTATTGCTATAATGTTATGCCTTTTGGACTTAAAAATGCAGGTGCAACATATCAGCGGCTGATGAACAAGGTGTTTACAGAGCAAATCAGTCATAATATGGAGATTTATGTTGACAATATGTTGACGAAAAGCAAGAAAGATGCCGATCATCTAGCTGACTTAGGTCAGACCTTTGATCAATCAGAGAAATATCAAATGAAGCTAAATCCCACCAAATGCATATTCGGAGTACGAGAAGGCATGTTTCTCGAATATATTATTAACCAATGAGGTATCAAAGCCAACCCTAAAAAGATCATGGCTCTATTGGATTTACGATCTCCAACAACGAAGAGGGAAGTGCAAAGTCTCACATGGCGAGTTGCAGCACTTAATAGGTTTGTGTCACAAGCAACTGACAGATGCCTACCATTCTTTAAAATACTCCGAAAAACCTTTGAATGGAATGATGAATGCGAGGAGGCCTTTTGAGAATTGAATAAATATCTGGGGACACCTCCATTATTGTCCAGACCAGTGACGGGAGAAAGATTATACTTGTATCTGGCAGTATTAGAGAATGCAGTTAGCTCGGCATTGATCAGGTTGGAGAATGGAGTACAAAAACCAGTCTATTATACCAGCAAAGCTTTCCGAGGAGCAGAGATCAGATATCCAAGGCTGGAGAAATTAGCACTAGCACTGATTGAAACAAGTAGAAGAATGAGGCCATACTTCCAAGCCCATACTATAGTGAAGTACACCGATATGCCGTTAAGGCAAGCTCTGCACAAATCGAATAAATCAGGAAGATTGATGTGTTGGGCAGTAGAACTTGGTGAATATGATATAATTTATGAGCCTAGATCATCGCTCAAAGGGAATGCAGTAGCGAACTTTATTGCAGAGTTTACTTAAGAAGACACCTCCGAAGAGCAGAAGTTGAATACCGACCAGCCTGTGGATGTTACATGATCATCAAATTTAAACCCCGACCAACTTACGTCGGGGAACGAGCAAGAGAGGATGATCAACGAGCAACAAGAAGTGCCGAAGGAGGATAAAAGGAAGCACCAAATATTCCACCAAGGAACTCTGTTAAATCAAGAGTTTGATAATGAAGTACCTATATGGAATCTATATGTCGATGGCTCTTCTTGCACTACAGGCAGTGGCGCATGGATTATTTTAAACAGCCCGGATGAGATTGATGTGGAGTATGCTCTACGCTTTTAATTTTAGGCTTCTAATAATGAAGATGAATATGATGCTATGATTGTGGGTCTCAATTTGGCAAAAACCATAAAGGGAGATCAGGTCGTTGTATTCAGTGACTCACAGTTAATCATAAATCAAATGCTGGGGGTATATGCAGCAAAAGGAGAATTAATGATCAAGTATCATGCGAAGATAATGGAAGTTGTGTCGAGTTTTAATGCAATACAGTTGATTAGAATACCGAGATTGGAAAATGCAAGAGCAGACGCATTAGCTCGGTTATCATCTGCCACATGCACCGAGCTACGAAGAACAATCTCGATAGAAATCTTAGCTAGTCGGAGCATAGACCAAGATTTGATGATAAACTTTATTGCCCTTGATTTAGGACCATCTTGGATGGATCCCATCAGGGCCTATATTTAAGAGGGGGCTTTACCAACTGATAAACTCACAACCAAGAAACTAAAGTTTAAAGCTGCTCGTTATGTATTGACTAATGGAATTTTATATAGATGTGGAATTATAACAGGTTTGCAAAGATGTGTCCACCCCTCCGAAGTGAAAGATTTGATCGAAGAGGTCCATGAAGGGTCTTGTGGGGCCCATGTAGCAGGTCGGACGCTTTTGCGAAGAATAACAACACAGGGGTATTACTGGCCAACGATGAGAGCTGATTGTACAACTTATGCAAAGAAATGTGATAAATGTCAACGCTTCTCCTCTGATGATGCTTAGATTCAGCACCTCCAGATAAGTGATGATGAGCTCAAACTGTAAGTACTATGGTAGCCATAGATGCATAAGTGTGTAAGTGTGTAGAAGGAGATGAGTATAAGAGGAATAAGATAATAATGTATAGTGGTTCAGCCAGTTAGTCCTACATCCACTTAGAGTGTGTGATCCACTAAGTATGGGCACTAATGACCTTGGATACAATGCACATAAGCTCCATTTCTCTCTCTACTGTGTGCACAGGCAGAGTTTTTTTGCTAGGGTTACAACTATCGATCGATCCCCTTGTAGGGTTGTAAGTGGCAATTATATATAGGTCTTGGGGGGTGTAGTGTACCCCCCAAGTATGCATGGTGCATGTGAATGATGATCTAGCCAATCCCCTGTTGACACTTGTAGATGTCACCTATGACTAATGATGACATAATATTCCCTCACGTGAGGGGGTGATATTGTTATAACGGTCTTCCCCGTGCCATGTGAGCCTCACGCGCACTGTTCCACACGTATCTCAAACCACGCAGTATGATGATGTCACCCTCGGCCTATGATATGAGGCCGAGGACAAAGTTCCTTCTGGTAGTGAGTCTGGCCCAATTTGGGCCTCGTACTGTCATACCCTCGGAGGGTCGTCTGGGCCTGATGGAGGGTCGGCCCCTTGGAGGGTCGTCTGAGCCTGATGAGGGGTCGGCCCCTTGGAGGGTCGTCTGATCCTGATGAGGGGTCGGACCTTGAAGGGTCATTTGGTCCTGATGGAGGGTCGACCCCTTGAAGGGTCGTCTGAGCCTGATGGAGGGTCGACCCCTTGGAGGGTCATCTGATCCTGATGAGGGGTCGATCCCTTGTAGGGTCGTCTGAGCCTGATGGAGGGTCGGCCCCTTGGAGGGTCGTTTGATCCTGATGAGGGGTCGGCCCCTTGGAGGATCGTCTGGGCCTGATGGAGGGTCGTCCGAGCCTGATGGAGGGTTGGCCTCTTGGAGGGTCGTCTAGGCCTGATGGAGGGTCGTCTGAGCCTGGTGAGGCGTATGGTGCCCTCGGTCTGGCCGAGGGTATATATGGGTATATCAATCACCCCCAGGCCTTAGCCATAGATGATGCTGAGATGGCTGAGGGATAATGTCGCTTTTGAGACAAGTGTATGGTCAGTTAGATGAATGACACCTGTCAAGCTGAGGTGACACTTAGGCAGATACTCATTGTTGTTCCTATTTCCAAGGCGTGGCAGCTGCACATTGCTTGGGACTTCGTGCCCTAATGATGCCCTCCTCGTGGGCCGTGTTTTGCCTTGGTTAGTGGGTCCATTTACTAGCAAGGTATTTAAACAAATTTTAAAGTTTTATTCCCCTTCTTCTTCTTCTTCTTCTTCTTCTTCTTCGCGCCCAAGCTCTCTCTCTCTCTAGATTTTCAACAGACAAACCACCATTTCTGCAAATTTCAACATTTTGAGTTTGGCAGTCTCTCTCTTCCTTCTCAAGTAATCCCTCCGCCCTAGTGTCCTCTTTACTTTTATTTCTTATTTGCTTTCTTATTTTAGGCTTGTAGGGTCGGATTTTCCTTAGGCTGTTTCATAACTTTTCCGGCGTCTTCTACGGTGACTGGTTCTTGAGTGTTCTTGATTAAAACCCTCGATTTCTTTTGTTTCAATCCAAAAGTCCAGTTTAGTCAATTGCCAACTTGTTTGTTATTAGGTTAGTAAAATTCTTCCTAAGTGTAGGGTGTCCCTCTTAATGCTTAGGAGGCTTTACAATTTAGCCGAGGAGTTTCCATCTCTGAGAGAGAAGTTCTTTATAGAGATTGGGCGAATAGAGGAAGAGGAGGAGAGGAGATGAGGGGCCGACCCTAATTGGGTACGACCCATCTTTCCCATTTCTCTTGCCCAAATAAAGCCATCTGGGCCATCTGAGTATTGCGGGTCGTCCTGTCATCGAACCGAGAGTCATTCAGGAGAGATGGACGAGAGAGCGTCGTCACCAACTGGCGCTGGACCTTTTGGGAGGAGAGAAATGTCTGATCTTAGCCCAGGCCGACAGGCCGAGGGGGTGGTCCCTTCCGAGGCTGTTCCTGTGACAACTCTATCCCCCCATGCTTTTCAGATGGCATTTCCTTAGGGGCCTCTGACAGGTGATGAGGCCGAGGGAGAGGGGACTGAGGATGATGGTGAGGACTCTGATGCTAACCCAGTTGACACCTCCCACGCCTCGTCCTAAATTTCCTCGGTCAGGGATTGTGACCTACTACTGTGGAGGCATGCATTTGGTGTGTCTCCCATCATAAGTATGAGGGTCCCCTCTGAGTCTGAGAGGGTCTTTGAGGGTGAAGAAGGAGAGGTAGCAGTGTACGAACATATGTTTAAGGTCGGTGTTAGGTTCCCTCTGCACCCTGCCATTGTTAATATACTGTCAGCCCTCAGCGTTGCCCCCTCTCAACTTCCTCCCAATTCATGGAGGACGATCCTCAGCTACATTTCTTTATGAAATAATGCCTTCATAGACAAGCCTTACTCCGACGTGTTTTTGGCCTGCTATAATATCACTTCCTCATCCAAACAGCCTGGGTACTATCACCTGAGGGCGAGGAGGTCTGATAAAAAACTTCTCCACGTGGCACAAACCTAGAACCACGACTGGAAGAAGAGATTTTTCTTCATTTCTGGAGAGTGGGAGTTTGCCGCCGAGGCTCAACATTTGGACGATGGTCCGAGGGTTCCAAGAAGATAGTCTAACCCCTCGATGAAGGCCAGGTCAGATCCTGGACTTAGTCTGGATGAGAAAGACATAGTTGAGTACCTGAGAGAACGAGGGAGAGGGGGTGAACTTGCAAAGTTTGAAGATCTGATGACCCCTCGGTTCCTCAAAGAAGTTGGTCTGAGGGTCGGTCCACTGATAGAGCTATGTGAGTTATATTATTTTTTGTCAAATCTTTTCTTTTTTCGAAGTGTTTTATCTTTGCCTTTGCATTTTTCTAATGTGTCGTCTTCTTTTCAGGTCGTCCTGCAGGTATATCTGACTAACTCTGGGAAATGACTACCCCAAGTTTGTTATCTGGATTGGGCAAGAAGAAGGGCAAGGAGCCTCAGCAGGCTCCGAGGAAGTCGAAGGCCGTGGGGCCGACACCTGTTGAACCTTCCGCCGAGGGTTCCAAAAGAAATGGCTCTGAATTTCCTATTGACCCTCGGCCGGACTCAAGGACGAGGGCAAGGGTGGAGGCATCAGAGGGGGCTGGATCCTCTTCCAGCATGGGGGCCTATTGGTCTCAGAACTTGGCATTTTTAAAGGCCGAGCCGTCTTCTCTGATTGCCAACCTGAGGGCGGCCAAAGCATCAATGTTTTCTGTCCCCTCGGCTGTCGATTATGAATTACTATCCAAGATGCCTCCGGCGAAGGTGTATGACTATGGTCTGCACATTATGGCTCAGGTACTTGTCTTCCTTCCCTTAATTGCATTATTTCACAAACTGTTTCCTCAGCCTCCTAACGAGTTTCTTTTTCTTATTCAGTCTGTCTGTGCTTTTACCTCGGCCACTAAGTGGATGGCTGAGAACCAAGCGAAATTTCATGAAGCTGAGAGGGCTATTCAGCACAAGGCTGATCTACAGTTAGAGCTTGAGACTACAAGGGCTGAGTTGGAGAGCGCAAGGACTGAGCATGCGAGGATCCTGAACGAGCTGACAAGGCAGCATGATGCAGACATGGCGGCCAAGGACTTTCTTCTTAAATAGAAGGATGAAGCCTTGACCCATCAGGGGGCCCAATTTAAGACTGAGCTATCTGAGGCCGTGAAGAAAGCAGAGGCAGCCGCTGTGGAGGCCTACAAACTCTCGGATGAGTTTCAAGGCTTCGGCCTTGAATACTTAGAGAGGGGGATTAGGACGGCCTGTCGGTGGGTCGTCCTTAAGTTTGCTGATGCAGTATCCTTTGTCCGCCCCTCTATTGAAGCAGTCCAACTGGACGACCCCCTGATTGCTGAGGCTTTGGCACAGGTGGAGTCTCAAGTGCATGTCGAGGGTGTCGGCACGTCTGAGGATCAACCTGTCATGGTCGTCGAGGAGACTTCTCTAATTGACGTTGAGGCCTTGCCCTCTGATGCTGCTCAACAGGGTGGCTGTTTGTAGCCTATACCTCTTTATGTACCTCATGAATGTACTTTATTTTTTAGAGAACAAACATCCCTTTGTAATGTTTTATTTATAATATCATCTATCTTGTTGTCTTTCATACTCGTCTCTTTTGCATTGTGAATTTTTTATATTAACAATATCACTAATCCCTCCCTCGTCTTTCTTGAGGGTGAATAATTGGTTGTCCCCTGCATTGACCCTCATCATAGCCGAGGGTTGCTTCTACCAAATTAACGGTTTTTAACAAAGTATTCCCTCGTCTTTCTTGAGGGTAAGGGTGGGGTCGTCGACACCATTGACCCTCATCATAGCCGAGGATTGCTTCTACCAAATTAACGGTTTTTAACAAAGTATTCCCTCGTCTTTCTTGAGGGTAAGGGTGGGGTCGTCCCCACCATTGACCCTCATCATAGCCGAGGGTTGATTTTACCAAATTAATGGTTTCTAATTAAGTCCTCCCTCGTATTTCTTGAGGGCAAAGGTGGGGTCGTCCTCACCATTGAACCTCATTATAGCCGAGGGTTGATTTTACCAAATTAATGGTTTCTAACTAAGTATTCCCTCGTCTTTCTTGAGGGCAAAGGTGGGGTCGTCCCCACCATTGACCCTCATTATAGTCGAGGGTTGATTTTACCAAATTAATGGTTTCTAATTAAGTCCTCCCTCGTCTTTCTTGAGGGCAAAGGTGGGGTCGTCCCCTCCATTGACCCTCATTATAGCCGAGGGTTAATTTTACCAAATTAATGGTTTCTAATTAAGTCCTCCCTCGTCTTTCTTAAGGGAAAAGGTGGGGTCGTCCCCACCATTGACCCTCATTATAGCTGAGGGTTGCTTCTACCAAATTAATGGTTTCTAATAAAGTCATCCCTCTCCTTTCTTGAGGCCAAAGGTGGGGTCGTCCCCGCCATTGACCCTCATTATAGCCGAGGGTTGATTTTACCAAATTAATGGTTTCTAATAAAGTCCTCCCTCGTCTTTCTTGAGGGAAAAGGTGGGGTCGTCCCCGCCATTGACCCTCATTATAGCCGAGGGTTGATTTTACCAAATTAATGGTTTCTAATTAAGTCCTCCCTCGTCTTTCTTGAGGGAAAAGGTGGGGTCGTCCCCACCATTGACCCTTATTACAGCCGAGGGTGGTTCCCCAAAGATGATCCCAGACATACTAGAAGTGACAAACACGAGATGATAGGGAACACTGATATTTCTCATTAACATTCCAAGTGTTCTGTTGGAGCAACACCCATTAAAGTTATGGTTCGTCAGGACATTACAACACTACTGATAGTATTTCTTCAAATGATCTGCATTCCAGGGGTTGGAAAAGGGTTCCCCTTCGAGGTTTTCTAGTCTATAGGTCCCAGGGACGACTTCATTGATGTCCCTATATGGTCCATGCCAATTCGGGTGGAGCTTGTTGGGTTTTTGCCAAGTCTTTTTGAGGACTAAGTCCCCCACTGCAATTGGTCTCTGCTTCACCCTCTGATTGTAAAACCTTGCAGTCCTCTGCTGGTAAGAGGCCTGCCTTATCTTGGCGTCTTCCCTCCTTTCCTCAATCAGGTCTAAGTCAAGCCTCCTCTCTTCCGTATTTCTCTGGGGGTCATACATTTGGACCCTATGAGTAGGAAACCCAATCTCGGTGGGGATGACGGCTTCTGAGCCATAAGCTAGCATGAATTAGGTCTCTCCGGTAGAGGTCTTTGCCGTCATCCTGTAGGCCCACAATACAACATAGAGCTCCTCAACCTATCTTCCTTTTGCCTCCTCAAGTCTCTTCTTGATCCCATCTAGGATTGTCCTATTTGTCACTTCCGTTTGCCCATTGGCCTGAGGTCGGCCTGTGGACGAGAAGAATTGTTTGATACTCACCCTTTCACAGTACTTCCCTAGAGATGTATTCTTGAATTGAGTCCCGTTATCTGAGATGAGTGTGTTGGGGAGACCATATCTTCATATAATGTTTTTCCAGATAAATTGGAAGGTCTTCTGCTCTCTAATCGTGACCATTGGCTCTGCCTCCACCCATTTTGAAAAATAGTCAATTGCCACAATGAGGAACCGATAGTTATTGACTGCCTTAGGCAAGGGTCCTACTAGGTCGATCCCCCACACTGCAAATGTCCATGGGGATGTAATGGAGGTTAGAGGATGATGGGGTTGGTGAGGGATGGTGGCAAATCTTTGACATTTATCATACTTTTTTACATATGTCGTGGTATCTTTCCCCAAGGTCGGCCACCAGTACCCCTAGGTGACCACCCTCTTTGCCAGAGATCTGCCTCCAATGTGGCTTGAACATGACCCCTCGTGCACATCTTGCAAAATGTGTGGGACTTCAGATGGGTGAACACACCTAAGTAAGGGGAGCAAAAACCCCTTTTTGTACAAGGTGTCTCCGATGACAATGAACTTTGCAGCTCTGTATCTCAACTTCTTCCTTTCTTGCCTTGCTTCTGGCATCTCCCCCTCTTTAATGTATCTGATCAAAGGGTCCATCCATGAGGCTTCCTTATCAATATTCAGGCAAGTGCCAAGTGTTCCCTCAGTGTCTTCGATAGTTAGTCGAAGTAAATTTCCACTGGGACTGTCCTCCTGATATCTGTCCTAGTTGCCGAGGCTAGCCTAGCCAGGGCATCAACTCGACTATTGTCAAGCCTAGGTATCCTATTCAATTTTACTTCTCTGAAGCTCTTCAATAGCAACCTCACTTTTTTAATGTACTTGTCCATCCGCTCGTCTTTGGCCTCGTAGGCTCCTAGTATCTAATTTACTACTAGCCTTGAATCACTATGGACCAAAATCTGTCTGACACTAAGAGACTTAGCCAAGGAGAGTCCTGCTATCAGGGCCTCATATTCAGATTCACTGTTGGAGGCTTTGAAGTTGAACCTCAGGGCGTACTCAATGTCTGTGCCATCGGGTGCCGACACTATTAATCCAGCCCCACTCCCGCTTTCGCAAGAGGACCCGTCGACGAAGAGGCTCCACACGGTATGTTCTTCTAAGAAACTTCCCTCGGTGAGGGACCCCTGTCTAAAGAGGTATCTTCCCTATTCATTTTCGGCCACTCTCCCTCTAGCGGTGTTTATCTCATCCTTATCTGCAGGTGTGTCGGTGAGCCTGTCTTGTTGGGTGTCTGTCTTCCCGAGGCTCTCATCCTCAGCTTCATCATCTTCCCAAGTAAACTCGGCCATGAAATCGGCCAATGCTTGCCCCTTAATGGCCGTCCTAGGCTGATACACAATGTCAACCTCCCTAGCTCTATAGCCCAGGCCATTAGCCTCCCTGATTTTTCTGGCTTATGTAAGACCTGCCTAAGAGGAGAGTCAGTGAGGATGACCATTGTATGGGACTGGAAGTATGGCTTCATCTTTCTCGATCCATGGATCAAGACATAGGCTAACTTCTCCATCCTTGGGTATCAGATCCCCCTGGAGTGCCTTACTGTTGAAGTACACAGGCTTCTGTACCCCGTCTTCGTCTCTCAAAATGGCTGCACTGATGGCTGATTCTGAGACATCTAAGTACACATGTAGTTGTTCGCCCTGCACTGGCCGGGACAACAACAAGGGAGACCCTAAGTATGACTTTAACTCCTTGAAATCCTCATCACACTCTTCGCTCCATTCAAAATACTTTCTAAGAATTTTAAAGAATGGTAAGCACTTGTCAGTGGCTCTGGACATAAACCTATTCAAAGAAGTAACTCGCCCCGTGATCCTCTGAATGTCTTTAA
Organism: Sambucus nigra; assembly: GCA_949130495.1. Classification (NCBI taxonomy): domain Eukaryota; kingdom Viridiplantae; phylum Streptophyta; class Magnoliopsida; order Dipsacales; family Adoxaceae; genus Sambucus; species Sambucus nigra. The sequence continues at coordinate 487,230,611 of OX422218.1, read as the reverse complement.
TGGTCTTGGGGGTCTTCATTTCTATAAGGGACTTTATCTTTTCAGGGTTGGCCTCGATGCCTCTTTGGTTGATAATGAACCCCAAGAACTTCCCTGCCCCGATCCCAAAGACACACTTGGCCGGGTTGAGCTTCATCTGGTACTTGTCTATTGTATTAAAGGTCCTCTCTAGGTCAACCACATGATCCTCGACCTTTAAGCTCTTAGTCAGCATGTCGTCTACATAAACCTCCATAGACTTCCCAATTTGGTCTTCAAACATTTTATTTACAAGGCGCTGATACGTTGCCCCCGCATTTTTTAGGCCAAAGGGCATGACCCTATAACAGTATGTCCCCTTGTCGGTAATGAAAGATGTCTTCTTCCAAGTCTTCAGGGTTCATAAAGATCTGGTTGTACCCTAAATAGGCATCCATGAAGCTCATGAGCTCATGGCCTGCAGTAGCATCTACCATCTGATCAATACGGGTGAGAGGGAAGCTATCTTTGGGACAATGCTTGTTGAGGTCTGTGAAATCTACACACATCCTTCACTTCCCATTGGCTTTTGGGACAATGACTGCATTGGACAACCACTCGGGGTAGATGACCTCTCTGATAAACTCTGCATCTTCCAGCTTCTTGACCTCATCCCTTATAACCTCATATTTTTCTCGAGAGTAAATTCTCCTCTTCTGCTTCACTGGCTTTGCACCCTCTACCACGTTGAGCTCGTGGCTTATAATTTCAGGATCTATCCCCGACATATCTGCATGACTCCATGCAAAGACACTCTGTCTTCTCCTTAGCAGCTTGGTGAGGTCTTCCTTTATGTCTATCTTCAGAGCTTTGCCAACTTGGACGGTTTTTTCCGGCTCATCCTCATTGAGGATGATGGATTCTACCTCTTCCGCGGCTTCTCCTTTCTTGAGTTTTTTCTCATCCCTGGGGTCGAGGGTGTCAATATTGTAGGTGGTTGTTACCTTTTTGTGCGCCTCTCTTTCTTCAGCGGAGTTAAAATAACATTCCCGCACTGTCGTCTGGTCTCCCTGGACTTCCCCTACTCCGTAAGGGGTTGGAAATTTAATCATCTGATGGACCTTAGATGGCACAACTTCAAACCCCTTGAGGGATACTCGCCCCAGTATAATATTGTAGGCCGAGAAGACATGTTCATCCAACATAAAGAAGCTGACCTTTTTGGTGAGCCATCTCGGCCACTCGTCCCCCATCCTGACATCGGCCTCATACATTCCAAGGGGATGAACATTTTCCCCACTGAACCCAATCAATGGGTGATGGTATGGGATGAGTTTAGCACGACTGAGACCTAAGGCTTTGAAGCATGGCCAAAACATTACATCTGCAGAACTACCCCCGTCGACCAGTATCCTCGGCACCTCACACCCGTGCACCCTAGTAGTGATGACGAGTGGGTCGTCATGTGGGGCTAAGAGGCCTTTGAAGTCCATTATTGAGAACCCCACTATCAGGTGTCCATATCGACCTTCTTCCTCTTTTCTGATTTTGCCTCCAGAGAGGTTGAGTGTACAGTTCTTGTCACTGCCTTGGCCTCAGCTACATGGGCCTTCCTGTCGGCGACCTCTGACCCTCCCCCTGCCAGACCCCCGAAGATCATCCTCACACCGAGAGAGATCATATTGAGTCTCTTGACAGGGCCGTTGTCGTCTCTTGGAGGGAGGTCAGGGTCGTCCTCATCATCAGAAGGGTCGTCCCCTATTTTTGGAGGATCTTCTCGGCATGCATCACCTCGCTTTTTTCTGGGGTCGTCCCCTCGGCCCCTCTTAAAGGCACTTTTGTCAACCTACTTCCTGAGCTTCCCTTCTTTTAGCATCTTCTCAATCTCATCTCTCAGAGCAAAGCATTTGTCTGTTACATGGCCATGGTCTTGGTGAAATTCACAGCACATGTTTTTGTTCCTCTTGTTGGGGGCTGCCCTCAACTTCTCAGGCCACCTCAGGGACCGGTCACTCTTTAGCTCATTAAGAATATGTTCACAGCTGACCGTTAGAGGGGTGTAATCAATGAACTTGTCGTCCGTAGACCTCTTCTTCCCCTCTTTGTTCTTCTTATGGTACTTACCCCCACTAGTGCCTCCTTTTTCATCTTCGTATTTTGCGGCCATCGCCTCTTCGACGTTCATCACCCTCCCTGCTGTCGACATCAATTCAACCATCATTTTCGGAGGGTCTTCAGCAAGCTTCCATAACAGCTTCCCCTTTTGGAGTCCTCCAATCAGGGCTGTCATAGTTATGCTCTCCTCATAGTCTTCCACCTCTAACTTTTCTTTGTTGAATCTGGCTATGTAGTCTCTTAGACTCTCATTCTTCCCCTTCTTAACATAGAGCAGGTGGGTGGTCTTCTTCTGTGGCCTCACCCCAAAGCAAAAGTTATGGATAAACCAGTCTGCCAACTGCTTAAAGCTTTCGATGGAATTTTTTAGAAGAGACATATACCAGACATGTGCAGCCCCCGTCAGAGTGCCAGAAAAGGCATGACACCTCATCTCATCTGAGATAGAGTATATGTCTACCGCTTATTGATACATCTTAATATGATATACATGGTTAGTACTCCCGTCATACCTTGGGGTGACCACAGGTGGCTTAAACTTTGATGGCATAGGAAAGTTGACTATCTTCGCCACAAAGGGTGAACCTATGGAGTATCCTCTCTGAAGAGGGTCCCGGCTCTTCAGAATATCACCGATCTTATCCTCCAGTCGTTGGATCGAGTCGTTCCAGGGCCTCGTAGGATCTTCCTGGACGATGTTATCCCCTGCCGCCTCTTTGAGGTGGACGGAGGGTTCTGTTGCAGCAGGCCTGTGTCGGCTGTTTACTTCCCCTTGACCATCGTCCTGTCCTTGGGGTCGGCCCCCGTGGGGTCGGCCATCTGCTACCTCCCTTGACCTTGCAGCACTCCTTGATCTGGACAATTTTTCCCGCAGGTCATTTACTGGGCCGAGCCTCTCAAAGGCCGACCCCCTGCTCAGGCGATCGAAGGCAGAGCCTCTCGGGCGGTCGTCAGGATTTTGCCTTGCACACTTCCCTCTGCTCTCCTAGAGAGGTCGCACAATATTTTTGGAGACTTCATATGGTTCCCAGCACTCTATGGGGGCCTCCTCTCCCTCCAGATCATCATACCTATCCTCAGGGCAAGGGTTTCCTTGCCTCCCCAGGCGTAGACACCGGGGGTCAGCAACATCCCTCCGCCGCTGTGGGGGTGGCAAGTCTTTACGCGGTGCCTAGGGTGGTCCCCTAGCCTCATGCTGTCCTGGAACCGCTGTCGTAGTAATCATCTCAGGTGAGACCCTTGGTGGTCTTAGTATGTTCTGTCTTAGAGCTGTAAACTGCTCCTGTATAATCCGCTGGCTTGCAGCCACAGACTTCAAGGCGGCCGCCACATCAGTCATCTTAGACTGAGGCGGTGGTTAGCTGGAACTGGGTCCTCCCCCACTATCCGGTGGAGGAAGTGGTGGTGGTGGCATCTCCGGTGCCATGTGTTTGAGCTATGAAGAGCTGAACTGAAGAAAAGACTGGTGAGCTTGAGAACCTTAATGGGTCTCTTTCAATGGTGAAACATCTCCTCACAGGGGGAGAACTGGTTCACCGCCAGAATGCTCGGTAGGGTCAAGCTGTACAAAGGAAGAGATGTCTTCTCGTTCCCACAAACGGCGCCAAACTAATGATGCTTGGATTCAGCACCTCTAAAGAAGTGATGATGAGCTCAAACTGTAAGTACCATGGCAGCCATAGATGCATAAGTGTGTAAGTGTGTAGAAGGAGATGAGTATAAGAGGAATAAGATAATGATGTATAGTGGTTCAGCCAATTAGGCCTACATCCACTGTGAGTGTGTGATCCACTAAGTATGGGCACTAATGGCCTTGGATACAATGCACATAAGCTCCCTTTCTCTCTCTACTATGTGTACAGGCAGATTTTTTTGCTAGGGTTACAACTATCGATCGATCCCCTTGTAGGGTTATAGGTGACAAGTATATATAGGTATTGGGGGATGTAGTGTACCCTCTAAGTATGCATGGTGCATGTGAATGATGATCTAGCCAATCCCCTGTTGACACCTATAGATGCCACCTATGACTAATGATGACATAATATTCCCTCACGTGAGGGGGTGATATTGTTATAACGGTCTTTCACGTGCCATGTGAGCCTCACGCGCACTGTTCCATGCATCTCTCAAACCACGTGCTGTGATGATATCACCCTCGGCCTATGATATGAGTCCGAGGGAAAAGTTCCTTCTGGTAGTGAGTCTGGACCAATTTGGGCCTCGTACTGTCGTACCCTCGGAGGGTCGTCTGGTCCTGATGGAGGGTCGGCCCCTTGGAGGGTCATCTGGGTCTGATGGAGGGTCGGCCCCTTGAAGGGTCGTTTGAGCCTGATGGAGGGTCAGCCCCTTGTAGGGTCGTCTGATCCTGATAAGGAGTCGGAGGGTCATCTGAGCCTGATGGAGGGTTAGCCCCTTGGAGGGTTGTCTGATCCTGATGAGGCGTCGTCCCCTTGGGGGGTCGTTTGGGCCTGATGGAGGGTCGACCCCTTGGAGGGTCGTCTGAGCCTGATGGAGGGTTGGCCCCTTGGACGGTCGGCCCCTCGGAGGGTCGTCTGAGCCTGGTGAGGCATATGGTGCCCTCGGTCTGGCCGAGGGTATATATGGGTATATCATCCTCTATCCGAAGAACTCCCCAGGCATTGTTAACACCCATCACTTCTTCTTGGCCATTCTCCATGTGGGGAATAGACTTGGTCGGGCCACTTCCAATAACCCAAGGATGATTTAAATACCTTGTGGTTGCTGTGGATTACTTTACCAAATGGGTGGAAACTGAGCCTCTCATTGATATGACATACGACAAAGTCTATCAATTCATTTGGAAGAATATCATCTGCAGATATGGTCTCCCACATGCATTCATTACCGATCATGGAACCCAGTTTGATAACGAGGAGTTTGCTGTGTATTGTCATCAATCCAATGTGTTGAAGGCCCATTCCGTACCAGGCCATCCGGAGAGTAATGGGCAAACTGAGGTGACAAATAAAACTCTGCTGAATGGTCTAAAGAAATGACTAGATGATGCAAAAGGAAATTGGATTAACGAGTTACATTCAGTGCTGTGGGCTTATCGTACAACACCACGAACAGCAACAGGAGAATCTCCATATATGCTGGCATTTGGAAGTGAGGCTGTCATACCCGCCGAATTGGGTCTACCCACCATAGGGTGCTCAATTTCAATTCTCCTATCAATGATTTGATGAGAAGATTAGACTTGGATATGCTCTAAGAATTTAGGGAAGAATCAACAATCAGGAACGCAGCGTATCAACAACAAACAACTTTGTTTAATAACAAAAGAGTGAAGAAGTGTGATTTGAAGGAAGGAGATTATGTGCTGAAGAAAGTAATACAGAAGAATAAAAAACTGGAAGCCAACTGGCATGGACCCTACAGAGTAAAAGAGATTGTTCGTCCAGGAACATACAGGATTGAATCCTTGGAGGGGGAAGAATTTAAGAATGCGTGGAATACAAAACATCTGCGCAAATATTATTAGTAGTTGAAATTCCTATGTAATGCAGTTTCTTAAGTATGAATAAAGTGTTGGATGTTTTACCCAGTTCTCTCTTTTTGTTGAAAATTTTCAGAATATTAGTGCTACACACTACACATCAAGTTCAGACCAATTACCACCAACTCCGATTGGTCGACAAATCAATTTCCCCCAACTCCGGTTGGTCGGGAACCAATTACCACCAACTCCGATTGGTCGACAAATCAATTTCCTCCAACTCCGGTTGGTCGGGAACCAATTACCACCAACTTCGGTTGGTCGGCAAATCAATTTCCCCCAACTCCGATTGGTCGAGAACCAATTACCACCAACTCCGGTTGGTCGGCAAATCAATTTCCTCCAACTCCGATTAGTTGGGAACCAATTACCACCAACTCTGGTTGGTCGACAAATCAATTTCCCCCAACTTCGGTTGGTCGGGAACCAATTACCACCAACTCCGGTTGGTCGGCAAATCAATTTCCCCCCAACTCCGGTTGGTCGGGAACCAATTACCACCAACTTCGATTGGTCGGGAACTAATTACCACCAACTCCGGTTGGTCGGTAAGTCAAGTACAATCAACTCCGGTCGGTTAAACCAAGCGGGAACATGAGATGCAAATCATTTCATTGCTTGGGCCCAAAGAGTGACAAGTCGCTATAATCAAACAATAAGTGGCACAAATTCCATTATCCAAAAATAAAATAAGAAGAAAATAGGGACATTCTACAAATTATGGAATAGTAAAAGACTATTTTTCTTCATTCAAATCAAGTAGAATTACAAATGATGGGAAAAATGTACTTCATTAAAAATCCTATTATATTGGTTTTTTCCCTTATGCCTTTGAAACAGTTTCTACCCCAGCAGGAGGGTCATCAAATGCATAAGGGGAATTTATAAAGTTTACATCTCAAAGCATTCGAACATTCATCACTGATGGCCGATCAAGTAAGTGCTCCGGGTGAGATATCTCAAAATTCGCATGAAGACTATAGTCACCGAGATACTTGGAGATCAAGCACTGAGGAATTTCCCGAGCAGGAATCCAACTAATGTCGAGCTTAAAAGGAGGCACGGGCAACTCAAGCAATCTAGGGTCATAGTAATCCCATAAGTAGTGCCCCTACTCCACTTTTAGCACACACAATGCATTCAACTATTATTGCTTGTACCCCTCATTATTTGACTGCTGGATCCGATCATCAAGATGGTAGAGGGCTTCATTGTAACCAACTATCCAAGGCTCTCTGGGCTGTTTATGGAATTGGTAAGTCAACCTCTCCAGTTGCTCGTGGAGATTCTTCACCAGAAGTTCTTTATTTTCCAAGGCAGAGATTTGGGTAAAAAGTTATTCGCTGAAGTTCAGAATCTTCTTAGACATCTCTACCAAAGCTTGATTCTTCGCCATCAACTGAAATGCCTGATTCTCCAAGGCCGCTTGAGTTATTGCTTCTTCAACAGAAACCCGACCAACCCTTTCTCGTCCCCAAGAAGAAGATCTTGCTCATCCACGAGTAGAGGTGGAGGGTCCAGCTCTTTTCAAAGTTTCCAACTCATTTCTTAGGTTGTCATTTTTTACCTTCAAGAAAAAGAAACCTTCATCATTAACTGGGACCAAGGCTTCCGAGGAGGCTGCAGCAGATTTGAGTTGTTTTACCTCCTCTTGCAAGGTAATGTTCTCCTATTCCAACAACTTGGCAATATGCCTGTATTCTTCAACCTCAGGCTTCAGAATGCTCTCTTTCTTCTCATAAGCAGAGATGAATTTATCATATCCTTTATCAACACTCAATTGCTGATATTTCCTCTCATATCCTTGATGCAAAAGTGTGGAGGACTCTTTGTACTACAACTAAAGTTCCTCGATCGTTCCTTGGAGATCTTCAATCATCTCATAGTAATCCACATTATTGGCAACTTCACGATCGAGCAAACACTTCAGGTATTGGTAAGCTTCAACTGCTCGGTCAGAAGCATCTGCTCCGAGGATGTCGATTATTTCGATTTCATTAAGATCTGCATGACCAACTTTGAAGTAATCATTGCATTTCTTCATCAATTCTATATCATGAGCTGATAATAGCTCCATCCTGGCCATAAACTAGCAAAGAGAAGAGAAATAAGAAATCAATAAGTATGCAGACAGAGCAAGTCAAAGAAAAGATCAAGATAAATAACCAAAGTTTGAATTTTTATTTTATCATAAGGGAAAATACAAAATTCGAGGTTACATTCAATAGAATAACAAAATTAACACCCGAGCAACTCTACACCTTCTCTTTGTTTCCTATGACTTCCTCAGAAGGTTTTTAGGAAGAGACCGGTTGCTCGGAGGGCAAGATTAGCTGCTCGGTGGAAGTACTGGCTGGTTGGGGTTGCTCGGAAAGAGGAACAACAGGAGCATCAAGGACCTGATCTCCAATCACCATTGAAGATTCATCTGAGGCAGCCTCATCCTCCTCTTCTTCTCCTGGAGAGGGAGGTGGGCCATGAGTGTGTTGCTAAAACAATTCAGAATTATCATCAATTTTCAGCTCCTGCAAAGCTGCAACCCATTAATCCCTAAAATATTTGAGGCCGACATACTCCATTTGGTAAGACATGGCAGCCAGGCCCTTGTTCCAGCCTTTGTCCCAACCAGCACTGAATGATTTTTTAACAGCCTTTTTCCTTTTTTCTCTCTCCGAGGAGGTCCTTTCCCTAAGGAGCTCCTCGACAGCCTTTAATTTCTCCTCCACCTCCATTTTTTGGCGTCTAACATCTTGAATTCTAACAACTTCCTCTTTAGCAGACTTGAGCTTAACTCCAGCTCCTTATTGCTTTGTTCAAAGACTTTATTGCTCTGCTCAAACTCCGTCAACTTCTTCTCCAAATCCTTGGAGGCATTCAAAGCTTGATTTCTTTCTTGCTTAATGGACTGGAATTGCTTCTCCCAAGCAGCTTTATCTTCCTCGTATTTTTGACGATAATCTTTCAGAGATTGGGTCAGCCCAATAAAAGCTTCCTCTACCCCTCCCGAGGAACTTGAAGCCTTGATAGCTCCATCCCTCTTCAGAATGCTGTTGAAACACGTTACTAGCTGAAGAAAGAAATAACTTTGAGTCAATACATGAACATAACATTAGAAAGTAATAAAACTGAGGCTAATAATACTTACTGAGGTAATGTGTTGAGCAGCCAGGGCAGTGACTTTGTCACAATAAAGAGTGTATTCAATGCCTTGGACTTCTAGGATAGTCCAGGACTTCACCAAGCCCATAGCAGAGCTCAGAGGAACAAAAGTTGGAACACCACTTTCAGCATTTAAAGGCTGAGAGATAGGTTTAGCGGGTCTCTCAGAAGAACTTTTCTTTAACCTCCTCGGAGGAGCAGGAATATTTTCAACCAAAGACGTTGTCTTTGTTGATGATATGACAATAACCTCACTAGGAGGAGAGATAACAACAGCCTTGCTCGGAGCCACAGGGGGCTTCTCAAAAACTTTCTTGGCAGCAGTAGGAGGGGGTGCATCAATGTTTCTTGTCCCTTCTGCTGGGACATCTTGTTTACTTCTCTTTGCCTCCCCATTGGTAGAGGTAGGTTTATCAAAGAAAGAAGGAGCTCTTCTCTTCTTCATTAGATTAGTGATGGGAATGCTTGATTCGAAAGAAGAACCCTCAACGCTAGTCTCAGAGGCTGGTACTTGGTCAAGATTAACCACCACTGGACGAGGACGAGCAGTGAAAGATGAAGTATAGCTCTTATACTGCAACAAGTAAGAGGCAGATCTAATATGTTCCTCGGCAATAAATTGATGCAAATCCCAGATAAGTTTTAAATGCTTTAAATTAACATCAGCTTCTTTGGGAGATCTTCTTTTACTGTCAACTGTAACAAATAAAAAATAAATGTCAATGATGCATTTTATCAAACATAAAGAAAACAAGATTTCAAAAAAATAAAAATAACCTATCCCATTGCCATAAGGTGGACATCTGGGACCTTGGTATACATCATCTCCATTCAAGGGAGGGTGTTGCCAATTTTCATCACCGCTCCATGTTCAAAGTAATCCCTATTGGCGTCAGGGAGATTGACAACTAACGCCCTATTTAAAAACCTAGTTTTTAAATAGAAAGTACTATAGCTGATAACCCATCTGTAGCAATACATAATTTTTGAAATCCCTAAACGGGTTCCATGAAGTTGATTTAACCTGTGTACGCCATTAACTATCCTCTATGTATTTGGAGCTATTCTTGCAGGTACAACATCAAAGTATTGGAAAAACTCCGAACACAGGGGATTTGGCGGGAAAGAAAAGCCACATACGGCTACAAAAAGACTGGGGAACCAATGTCCCTCAGCCAAAGAAAAATAATCAGAAGGTTCAGAAAGCTCTTCCAAAGTAACTCACGAGGGGATCAAAAATTCAGATCGAAATTTATCCAGTGACTCGACAAGATAAACAATGATGAACAAAGAAAATAAAAGAGAGGGAAGAAAATCTTATAGACAAAGAGTGAATCAATTGACAATGAACAATGGAAGGAACGAAGGCACAAGATAGAGAGGAAATGAAAAGTTCAAAGACGCAAATTTGAAAAGTAAAAGATAATGTAATTTCTACCGTGCTTAAAAACTTTATCTCGGGAATAGAGAAAGATAATGATTACAGGGAAAGACGTTTGCGTATTTGGCGGCTAAAAGAAGAAAATGAGCACAAATATCGAAGCGGTCATTAAAATTTAAAATATTTATGAGACCTGATACTGTGTACTCAAAAAAGAGTTATATACAACGAATGCTTTCCTAAAAACCATACAAACCAATAATCTATGCAGTTTTCAAGCAGAATGTTCCATACTTTTCTTCAGCATCAAACTATGAAACATTGGGGGATTCTGTTGATACCAAATTTAGTCTGTTGACATGGACCATTCACTTACAGTCACGTGTCTTCCAACGTGGCAATTACAAATACTTCTACCGAGCAACTCATACACTATAAACAGATCGAGCGTACCGAGCAACCTAAGCGCCTCGAGCAACTCAAGCGTGCCGAGCTACTTAGCATACAGAGCACTCAAATCAAGATAATCAAAGAGACGACTGCGTATTAAATGCTCATCATTATTATACAGATGTATATGTCTACTAAATAACAGCGCATTATCTTTTCACATTTACAGCCTCAAGGCTATAAATACATTGTAACCTCCTCATTAGACGGGGACTCAGAATTTCTTGGTAAATCCATTATTGAGAATTCTAAGCAAACAGTCAGCAATAACAAAAACAGTGGACGTAAGCCATTCTTACAAGGCTGAACCACTTTAAAAATCTTTTGTCTTATTTATTTTATCTGTGATTGATTAATTAGAGATAATCTAATTTTTTACATCAACAACCACTGAGAGTGATGATCCATGAGTGATCCCCCTTCTCGGCGTTATTGGGAGGGTATGAGGGAGACGAGACTCCTCAATCACTCTCGTATCTCCGGGAGAGAGTTCTGATGTTCAAGTTCATCATAATAAATTATATTCTAATTCCCCATGATAAATGATGTTCTGTAGTTAGATGTTGTATAAACCATGCAGGAATTGATGATAAAGTAAAATAATTACGAAATGACACTTGGAATTGTCATTGCACAATAGCATCTTAGCATAACTCCTTGACACATCAATAAAATTGAGATGAATATAGCACACCGAATCAAGCAATACATTGGTCTTTTACATAGATGATACTAGTAGAACTTTGGTCTTTTACATAAAGGACACTAGTAGAACTATTGATAATATCTCTTCAGATGGTCTGCGTTCCATGGGTTTGAGAAGGGTTCACCCTCAATATTTTCAAGTCTGAATGTCCGTGGAACGACCTCTTCAGTCACTCTATAGATCCCATGCCAATTGGGTATATCTTGTTAAGTTTCTACTAAACGTTCTTTAGGACTAGGTCTCCGATGGCTATAGGCCGACACTTCACTCTATTATTATAAAATCTTGCTATAGTCTCTGTTGGTAGGTCGACTATCGAACCACATCATCCTATCTTCTTTTTTCTATCAGATCTAAATCCAACTTTCTCTCTTCCATGTTGGCTTCTGGGTCGTAAGTTCAGACTCCGTGGCCTGGGAGTCTGAGATCTGTCGAAATGACCGCCTCATACCCATAGGCTAACATAAATAGTTTTTCTCCCATCAATATTATTTCTGTAGTCCAATATTCCCATAAGACTCCATGTATCTCATTACTCCATTATCCTTTTGCATCTTTGAGGTTTTTATTGATCCCATAAAGTACGGTCCTGTTTGTGACTTCGATTTGGTAGTTAGCTTGGGGTTGACCATATGCAGATAAGAACTACTTGATGTTGACCTTTTTATAATATTCTTCAAAAGACTAGTTCTTAAATTTCTTATCATTAACTGAAATCATTGTATTGGGCAGGATATATCGGCAGATGATATTTATCCATATGAACTTAAACGTATTTACTTTTGTCATAGTTATCATCGCTTCAGCTTCTACCCACTTTAAAAAGTAGTTAATTGCCACAATTAGATATCTATAATTTCCTGGTGCTCGATGGATAGGGCCGACCAGGTCTATTCCCCATAATGCAGACGACCAAGGTTCCATTATGAATAAGAGAGGGTGATGAGGTTTGTGAGGAATACTTGCAAATCTTTGGCATTGGTTGTATTTCTTTATGTCCCCTGTTGAGTCTTTGGCATGCATCGTCCAAAAATACCCCTGAGTGACAATCCTCATAGCGATAGATCGACCACTAATATGGCTTGCACAAGACCCTTCGTGCACATGTCGGAGGACATACTCGGTGTTTAAGGGATGCACGCATTCGAGCAGCAGGAGTAGGAAGCCTTTTTTATAAAGAACGTCGCCGATGATGGTGAACATTATTGCTCGATATCTATTTTTTTTTCCTTTTTGCCTTCGACTCTATAAGTTTCCTGTCCCTGATATATTCTATTATGGGGTCCATCAAAGATATCATAAGATTCAAGTTCAAATAAAAATTCATGGAATTCTCATCTTCTTCGATACTTGACTTCTCCTAGATTTCGATAGGTATGGTGCACCCGATCTCAGTCCTAGTTATCGACGCTAATCACACCAGAGCACTGGCTCGGCTGTTCTCCAATGTTAGAATTCTTTTTACTTTGGCTTCACTAAAATCCATTAACATTTTTTTGACTCTAGTCAAGTACTTATACATTTTCTCATCCTTGGCATTATAGACCCCCAATATATGAATAACAACTAGCTGTGAATCACCACGGGCTATCGTTTTCCTGACATTCAGAGCTTTGGAAATGGGGAGACCTACCAGTAGGGACTCATACTCTGACTCGTTGTTTGATGCTTTAAAGCTAAACTTGAAAGAATATTCAATGTTTGTTCCGTCTGGGGCTGACAGTATCAACACTGCACTGCTCCCACTCTCGTAAGATGAGTTATCTATAAATAAGCTTTAAAGAGGCCCCCTTTTTAAAAGGGACCTTCACCCAAAATTCCATTCTTGAACAAAAAATATTTCTCCGTAATATCGACCTGGAATTTCTTGGCCACTACTTCCTTTGGGTCACACGTTGGCATTTCAACCTTTACTTTAATCTCATCATTGTTGTTCGCAACCTAGGTGAACTCGGGTACAAAACCTGCCAATGTTTGTCCCTTAATCACATTTATAGGATGATAAACGATGTTAAACTCCCCTAACTTTACTAACCAAGCCATTATCCTACACGATATCTTGGGTCTATGAATGACTTGCCTCAGTGGAGTGTCGGTGAGCACCACCATTAAATGCGCCTAAAAATAGGACTTTATCTTTCTCGAGGCATGTATTAGTGCATACGCCAACTTCTCTATATTAGGGTAGTTCATCTCGGCCCCTTGCAATGCTTTGCTATTAAAAAAAATTGGATTTTGAAACCCAACATCGTCTCGGATAAAGGCCACGCTGATGGTCAACTCTAAGACGACGAAGTATAAAAATAATTTCTCTCCTTGAATTAGCCAAGAGAGAAACATTGGAGACCCAAAATAGACTTTTAATTCTTAAAAAGAGTTTTCACATTCCTTGTCCCAGATGAAGGATTTTATTAAGATTTTAGAGAAGAGCAAACGGTTATCAGTCGCCCGAGAGATGAAATGGTTAAAGGCCGTAACTCATCCTGTTAACCTTTACACATATTTGATGGTTTTTGGTGTCTTCATATCAATCAAAATTTTATCTTCACGGGGTTTTACGCACTTAGCTGAATTCAACTTCATCTTGTACTTATTCATACTGTCAAAGGTGGGTTCTAAGTCGGCTACATGAGTTTTAGCTTTCAAGCTCTTCATCAGCATGTCATATACATACACTTCCATAGTCTTCCCAATTTGATCTTTGAACATATTATTAACCAACCTCTTGTAGGTTTCCCTTTCATTCTTCAAGCCAAAGGGTATTACTTTATAGTAGCATGTTCCTTTATCAGTGATAAAAGAAGTCTTCTCAGCCTAGTCTTCGTGCATGACAATTTGATTGTAGTCGGAATATGTGTCCATAAAACTCATAAGCTCATGCCCGACTGTGGCATCCACCATATGGTTGATCCGAGGTAAAGGAAAAATATATTTTGGGTAGGATTTATTAAGGTATGTGAAATCCACACACATTTTCCACTTCCCATTCTGCTTTGGCACGATGACGACATTAGAGAGCCAGTTAGGATACTGGACCTCTCTAATGAGTTATGTTATCTACAATTTCTCAACCTCATCCTGGATGACCTCGTACCTATCTCGGGTAAATTTTTTGCATCTTTGCTTTACAGGCTTTAAATCCTTGTCAATATTGAGCCTATGGCAAATAATTTTGGGGTCAATCCCGACATATCTCTATGGCTCCAAGAAAATATGCTCTGTTTTTTTCTTAAAAGTTTTACTAGATCTTCCTTCACCTCTGCTTTTAGGGATGAACTTATTTGGACTATTTTTTTGGGCTCATCCTAATAAAGGATGATGGATTCTACCTCCTTAACCGGTTCACCCTTTTTAAGCTTCTTCTCGTCCCTTGGGTCAAGAGTGTCAATGTTATATGACATTGTCTCTATTTTGTGGGCCTTACTTTCCTCGATCGATGTAAAGTGGCATTCTCGAGCTTTCACTTGGTTACCCTGCAATTCCCCTACTCCGTAAGGAGTCAGGAATTTCATCATCTAGTGAACGGTAGAAGGTATGGTCTCAAATTTCATAAGGGCCACTCTACCTAAGATAATATTATAGGTAGATAAAACATGCTTGTCCATTATAAAGAAATTGACTTTCTTAGTTAAGAACCTCATCCAGGTACCCTTATAGACAACCATCTCATATACCCCGAGTGGATGGACTTTCTCTCCTCTAAAGTCGATCTGTGGTTGGTGATACGAAACTAGACTTTTCTTTCTCATATTTATGCCTTTGAAGCACTCCTAGAACATAACGTCGGTCAAGATCCCCATATCAACAAGGATACGAGACATGTAATAGCCATGAAATACCATAATAATAACCATAAGGTCATCGTGTGGAGACAATATTCCCTTAAAATCCAACCTTGGGAATCCTACCACAAGGTTGTCCATGTATACCTTTTTTAACTTGCCCGACTTTACCTCAGCCTATGCATAGTTTACTTTGATTCTCTTAGGTGTTGCCTTTGCTTTAACTATGTGAGACTTTTCGTCTGTCGGCTCAGTGCCTCCACCAACCAGACCAACACATATCATTTTGATGTCAAAGGAAATCATGTGCAAAGCTTCCTTAGATTTCAGGATTTTTTATAGTAGGCCAGAATCATCGTCCCCACTATCATTAGCCCTTCTTCATTCTTATCGGCCCACACTTCCTTTTTCGACTTGTTGTCCTTTATTTAATTTAATCTCTTTCTACCCTCACCTTGGCAACCAATCTTTTTCACATACTTTTGGAGCTTCCCCTGCTTTAATAGTTTTTCTATCTCGTCTTTAAGGGCGAAGCACTTGTCAGTCGTATGGACGTGGTCTTGATGGAACTCAAACCACTTGATTTTAATTCTCTTGTGAGGAGGGGACTTAAGTCTTTTAGGCCATTTGAGTTCCCTATCGTCTTTAATACCATTAAGGATTAAATCTAAGCTTACAGCCAGTGGAGTATACTTGGCAAACTTATTATCATTCCACCCTTTTTCCCTTCTTTATCCTTGTTCTAGCCAAACTTTCCATTACCAGTTTCATTTGTGTCCCCTCTCTTGTCCCCCATGGCCTCCTTTGCATTCATGATCCTCCCGGCCATGGCTAGGAGTTCCATCATGGTTTTGGAGGATCCTCAGAGATGTTCTACAAAAGTTTCCTTGGTTGTATCCCACTAATAAGGTCTCTTATCGCAATATTCTCATTGTAATCTTCCACCTCCAATTTCTCTTTGTTGAAACAAGAGATATACTCTCTTAGAGGCTCATTCTTCCCCTATTTGATGTGCAATAGACGAGCCACACATTTTGGCAACTTCATGCCAAAGCAAAAATTATGGATGAATTTATCTGCTAACTGCTTAGAATTCTCTATAGCTACTCTCACCAAGTCAGTGTACCAAACATGCACTGCACCTGTAAGTGTGCTTCAGAAGGCTCGACATCTCATCTCATCAGGCGTTGAATAAATATCAACTACTGATTAATACATCTCAATGTGATGCACGGGATTTATGATCCTGTCATACCTCGGTGATACACTCGGCTGTTTGAACTTAGCTGGGGTAGGATAATAGTAATCCTTGACACAAATAGTGACCCGTTCATGTAACCTCAATTACCGGGGTCTCGAATTTTAATTAATTTATTGATCTTGTCCTCCAACATTTGAATATGACTATTCCCTGTCTTTTCTTCCACCACTGCATTGTCTCCAACCCCTTCTATCTCAACTGCGCTCTCGACCGACAGTTATCTACCGACTACTAACTTCTCTTCAGTCCTCCCTTTTATGATATCATCTTGGCCTTTCATCTTTATGATGTCTATTTCCCCTCGCGCCACTAATTCTATGAGAGCGGCAGTGTCTGTCTCATCCCACTTTATCTTTAGGGCCGAGAGGATCAAAGGATGATCCTCGACTGAGACAATCAAAGGTTGATCATCTGCTCAACCTATTAAATGCTGAACCTCTTAGTCGACTCTTGAGAGTATGCAGAGTGCTATTACCTTGGTAAGTTTATGATGGTGATGCTTTAAGGTGGAAATTTTTGCCAAAAATCTCATATCTCTCCTAGTAATCTTCCTCAACATAGTCTTGGTTATCTGGGCACCCTTAAGCTTACTTTCCAAGCCAGAGATGCTATGGATAAACAACGTCTCTCTGCCTGTGGTGGTGTTGTGCCTACTTGGCTGGGGCTGGGGGTGGTCTCCTTGCCACCATGTACCCAAGCACCAGAGGAAGTAAAGAAGTGTTTGATCCAACCTCCACCATTAAAAGTTTTTGGCGAAGAAGGACCCTTGTAATTGCACCTAGAGATATCCATCCATGCAGTTAGTTTAATTTTTATTTGAAAGAGGAAGGGGAGTAAAGATCCCTTCTATTATGCGATAAAAACTCTACTCGATGTCGATTAAAGATACCTCCCATTAGATAAACTTGCATACGCATTGATGATTACCTCTCGTAAGTTGAAACATTACTTTAAGGCACACATAATCATTGTTCTAACATCCTTTCCTCTTAAGGCAGTTCTTCGAAAGGTTGAATTATTTGAATGGATGTTCAAGTGGTTGGTAGAGATAGGGAGGTTTGATATTCATTATCAACTTAAGACATTGGTAAAGGGTCATATTCTAGCTAACTTCATCACTGAATCCTCAAGTGACGAGGCACCTAAGGAAGTTAGAACCAGAAGTCAAGGAAATGTCCAATAAAACGTTGAAGAAGATGAGAGGTTTATTTAAATGGATCCTCTAAGTCGAAGGTGGCGAGAGTAGGGATAATCCTAGTATCCCCAAAGAAAACTGTCCTCGATCATGTAATATGATTAATATTTGAAGCCTACAATAATGAAATAGAGAATGAAGCATTAATTGGAGATTTGAAGAAGGCACTCTCTTTAGGAACATGTCACCTTAACGTGTTTTATGATACAAGGGTTAGATCAAATCAAATTTAAGGAGACTACGCCGCGAAGGATCAATGCATGGCTGCATACCTTGAGGAGGCCCCAACCCTGGTCGCTCAGTTCCAACATGTTCACGTGTAACAGTTCCCAAGATGGAACAATAATCATGCAGATGAATTATCCACACTTGCTTCAGTCGTGAAAGGATACGTTAAATGAATAATTCAAGTACAATATCTCTATCAACCCAGCATCAACAAAGGGAAAATGGTTGAGAAGTTATGGCCATTAACAATTCTCTTAGTTGGATGGACCAATTGTTCATTATCTGAAAGAGGATTTTTTGCTCGATCATAACAAGGAAGAACACAAGATTTCGATAAAATCTACTCGTTCCATTTTTTGCCTGGGAAAAACATTTATTGGTGCTCCTTTTCAGAATCCTATATACAATGCCTTCACCCAGATAGTGTCAACCAAACCCTTTATGAGTTACATGAGGGGATATATGGAAGCCACACAAGGAGAACGTCACTGTCATTCAGGGATATGAAAGAAGGATATTGGTGGCCATATATGCAACAACATGCTGTCAGATACGTCAATACGAGAAAAAAATACTAGCTTTTCTCACCTTTAGTACAATAGCCTGCTAGTGACCTCAAATCCCTCACGAGTCCTTGGCCTTTTACACAATGGGGAATGGACATTATTGGTCCGCTACCTCTTGCATCCGGTAGCAGGAAGTTCCTTTTGGTCGACACATATTAGTTTTCTAAATGGGTTAAAGGCAAACCAAAATCAAACATCCAAGATATTGATATGACCATATTCATTTGGACGAACATCATAACATATTTTGGTATTCCTCATACCGTCATAATAGATAACGGTACATAATTTGAAAGTATCCCCAAAGTAATGGACAAGTAAAATCCTCCGATAAGACAGTCCTCGATGGGATAATAAAGAGGTTGGGGAAAGTGAAGGGCACATGGGTCGACCAACTTCCCCACAATCTATGTCCATATCGAAATACGCCTTGGAGATGATGGGGAAAACACCCTTTGCCTTAGATTTTGCAATAGAAGTTATAATTCCACTAGAACTAGTTCTTTCGATCATCAAGTTCTCCCTATTGATTAAGGTCTCAATAGGAAGATTGTGAACTACTTATTAAGGAAGATTACGGGGTGTAAAAAAGCCTTTAGATGAAAAGCTCGTGCCTAATTAGAAAGGTCCATTCAAAGTTATGAGAGATGACCTGAAGGGACCCGACCATTTAAAAGCAATGGAAGGCAAGGAAGTTCCCCAAGCTTGAAACACATCCAACCTCAAGAAATTTTACTTTTACTTTTAATTCATTTCAATTTCAAATTGTTTTCCTTAACTTTATTGCAAATTTTTATTTGTCGAGATTTAACTAGAATTATGTTTTAGAACTTATGCTTCTATCTCTTTGCATTGTTCTAAATGACAAGAAATGAGTATTTAATAAAGAAGAGTTTTAGTCAAATGGATTGTTTTTGGAGTATTATCTATCACCCAATTGTCTATTTTATTCAAATGTCTTCTTTTAAAACTTATTGGCTAGTCGACCAAGGACCACAATGTGATCCTCGAGTAGCGACACTTCATTAAATTGTCTTCTTTTAAACTAATTGGTTGATTAACTAATGACTGACTAGGAACTTAATTATTTTTTCATTTGACAAAGCATATAATATTTCTCATAGCAAATAAAAGGCCTACGGGGAAGCCCTAGGCACCTAGTACCAACCAGTTCGAAAAAATCCTAGTTGGGAGATGACCCCACAAACAGGTTCATTCATACTTTTCTGGATCTTGGGCTAAGGTTGGAGGTGATAACATCACTTAAAAGTTAAGATAGGAGACCAAACAATATAAGGGAAAGAAAAATGTTAAAATTTCCTTTAATACTTGAAGCCATCATAAGGAAATTGAAACTTTGAGTAATTTATAACAAATAATTAACCATAAATGGGACACTTATGTGACTTAGGTGACCTAGACTTAGAGGAATCAACTTCATCGGTTGGACCATCCCTCCCGGGGAACCTAAAGGTGTCAGCCAAATCCCCTAAGTCTTGATGGACCTCCTAGAGTTACCCTGTTGACTAAGTGTGGAGGTTCCCATAAAATTCATGGTCTTCAAAATATTTCCTCATTAAACTAATAGGAATGTCATCCACTAGAATCCATGAAGCATCAAGTCTGTAAGGGGGGAGCTGATAAGAGGGGCAACCGGGGTCATATCAATACCACAACTCGAAATCCTTTGGTACACTTAAGGCATTGAGCCATCCATTCTTATAAGTAATATTTTGAGAATTGACTAAGGTATAAAGGAATTAAGAAGAGACTCATCATTCCACATTTGGCAAGATTTCTTGTTGAATTAAAATATGAGACAATCAAGTTTATCAGATAGACCACTAATGATCACCCTCTTATCGTGTAAAGATTTATGGGTCTTCTCAAGTTATTCCTTTAATTAACTATTATCTTTCTCAAAGAAGGAAGCTGCCTCTCTATAATGTTGGTTTTGTAGAGACTTATTGGTTCTCCTAAGCTCGACCCTCATATCATTATTTTCCTTCTCAAGAATAACATTAACCTGTCTCTCTCATAGGAGGATGGATTTTAGAATATAAGTCTTTTTAGCACGCATATTCTCAATGTTGGCCAACTTTCGATTAAATCATCCAACTTTAGCTAGCTTGGCAATATCCTTGCCAAATTTAATCTTCAATCTGACTAATATTTCAGTATGAATGTATTGTTTGGCGCGAATCATGCCATGATAAATGACATTGGTCACCGTAGCCTGATGGAAAAGTTGGCACAGGTTTGAATATGCATTTTTTTACTTATGAAGATGCATCAGAACCCAAGATCTGGTCAAGTTAACTATCATCATTAATATAATCACACATAGCAGCGAGGAGTCTTCCATGCCTTTTCTCAAAGTCATGATGCACATCGATAAGTGTAATACATATCGCATCAAACTGAAACGTGCAAGGATAAGTGGTCGATCATTCACCCAAACAAAGGAAAAATTATAAAAAAACATTACAACACGAGCAAGTATCTAAGTCAGTGGTGAAGCTGGGCCATGGCAGTGGGGAGCCATAGCCCCTACCAATCTTTTGAAAAAAAATACCCTACATGTAATATATTTATATTTTTAAGCCCAATAAAAACGATGGCCCAAGCCCAAACCTTATTTTATCTTTAGGTTAATTAAAAACAAAATATCTCTTCTTTCTCTCACTATCTCACGGGGACCACCAATGTAGCGGACTCTCAAGACTTCCCCATATTTTCTCAAAGGCATTAGCAAAGCAAAGGTATATCTTCATTGTTAGAAATTCTATTATTTTAATATGTTAATGCTTATTCAAAGAAAATGTATCTCCATATTTTAATGCTTATATCAAAGGTATCTCTATATTTTAGTGCTTATTCAAGGTTTATTTCAATTGTTAATTGTTAGAGCATTATTAATGAAAATATTTTAATTATTATTTTAATTGTTGACTATTATTGTTAATTGTTAATCAAGCTTATTGTAATTTTTAATTTTTATATGATATTCCAGTGTTCAATTAATATATGGTAATTAACTGTTTTAGGGAAAATAATAAATTTCAATTGTTTTATTTTTGTGTTGTAGAATTATGGACGTGTGATTTGCTAGCTTTTTGTATTATGTTCCAATAATTACTTTATAATGTTGGATCTTAGTTACGGTGAAAACATGTGTTTTGTATGTGGTGCAACTATTATATTTTGATGGTGAATATATAAGATATTTTTGGAAAAAATACTTATGATCAATATATTTTTAGTTCTAAAATATTGGATAAAAGCATAAATAATCCTAAAAAAAATCGCCTCGGGGGATACCGCCCCTGAACCCCCGGTAAATTGTGGTCCTGCCCAACATAAATTTCTGGCTTCGCCCCTGACCTAAGTTGATTATAAATTTAGATTTCATTGACAAAACTTAAAGGACGAAAACCCTTATATTACAGATTGAAGGAAAGTAAAAAAGATATAATGTCTCTTAAATTGATGTAGGTGGAGCTCTTATTATCTTTCTCTTCCACTTTTGCCTTCTCAGGAGCCTGAGCAGCAACAATGTCTTGTAGTTGCTCGACCCCATCCTTAGCATTCTCAGAATCTTGAGGAGCTCCCACCTGTTTGAGAACCTTGACAGCATTGTAGATATCTTTTGCTTTCTCAACCTCCTGGTAACCTTCAACCGATTTTTGTTGGTCGTCCTCAACGTTGGTCACCTCAACACCAACATGCTGGTCACCTAAGATGCCCCTTATCATCGTCATCAGTTGGAGGAGGGGAGCATGCTTTATTTTCCTTGAACTACTACGAGATACTAGCTTTGATAAGAGCTTCGTCCCATCCATTCTTGAAGAATACCTTATTCAGGTATTCAATCTTATTTTGGGCTTTGCCCATGGCCTTATAGCAGTCGCGATTGAACGCATCAAATATAGCCTATGTGACTACAACCTAGGCCTTCTCAGCTATGGCCATCACCTCGCTTGGCCTTTTGAAAGTATAGGCCAAGTCTTAAGACTCCCTGATCTTCTTATTAAGATCGATATTGGCAGTTTCCAACCTCAAAACCTTCTTTTTAAGGTCCATAACCTTTGCAACCTCGGCATCACCAATTTTTTGGACAAGCACAGGGTCTTGGTCAACTCATCTGGGGCTACACCAGGTCACAAGAGGACTTCCTCAAGGCAACATATCTCTCCAATAACTAATTGTAGTCAACGGGAAACTACTAAATACGGAGAAAAAGAAAATTAATAGCTCGTAACCAACAAATGATGTAAAAATAAATCAATGGGAAAAGACCAACTTACGAGAGAAAGGGTACGAGTGGTGCATTCCACAACTCGATCTTGAGTCAGACTATCGAGGCACCGAGTCGGCAACGGTTTTTCCCTTATCAGTCACAGTCTTCCCCATAATAATAGGAGGGGGAGGCATATCCTTTTCCTTCTCAATCTTCTTAATGGGTGATCCACTTACTTAGTTTGGTAGTTCATAATCTCCAGGGGGTTAATAATACCCCCAACTTTATTTTTTCTTCTCCTAGTCCAAGAAGGCTCTTCTTTCTTAAATAGCGATTAAAAATGGGAGATCTGGGATCTAGATTGGCAGATATTCGATCCACTTTTTTTCTATTGAGGGCCATTTCATGAGGAGAAAATTCAGTATCAGGAATGGATAAGAGATCTAATGACCCGAATGAAGAGGGTATTGTCTCCTTATCTAAACCCTCAGAGGTTGAAGCCTCCGAATCGTTCAAATTGATTAGGTAACAGAAGTCAGGTCAATCATCCTTTAAACAAAAAAAAACGATTTAACTCATGTAGCCGATAAGAAAAATAACCAACCTTGGATGATCAATATCTCCAAGTGCAAGAGCTAGTTTTATACTTGCTCAGTTTATTTTTAAGTTTGGCATATTTTGTTTAAGTTTCGTCACCATATACATTCGAAGATAGTTTGAAGCTGATTTGAACGGATTGGTTGTTTGTTCAAATGAGTTAGCATTTTTATTCAAACGAGGCCCTATTTTCATATTCGAATGAGATTGGTTGTTTGTTCAAATGAGTTAAAATTTTTGTCTAAACGAGGTCATGTTTTCTTTCGAATGAGTCTTCTCAAATTTTGTGCCACCTTGAAATACGTGTTTACTATAAAAAGGGGTTTTGAAATTAGCTTTTCTCATAACTTTGAGAGAATTTGTTTCCTATACATGTCCAAAAGGTCTCTAAACCCTAGCTTGTTTAAAATCTTTTGTTTTACAATCCAAACCCATTGGATGATTTGTTGAGCATTTATCAAACCCTAGAAAAACACATCCATGTTAATACCATTGTAGAGTTGATTCTCTAGTGTTGAAGATAGGGATATTATTTCCTGGGTATGATTGGTGGACATCGAGGCACATGGAGCTTACTGTGGAACGTTGCTGGATCTGCATCACTATTTATTGAAAATAAGGATTAATGACACAACTGCATCTCTTAGTGGAGTCTAAGGTTCTATAAGTCTCTTAGTGTTGTTCTGTAATACCTAGTTGTAAAGATTGCTGAAATATAAGTTTTGTTTGAAATGAATTTTTCCTCATCTCATATCTTCTAGATTGTGATTTGGTTTGTTTTCACTCAAATATAATATCTTGCATGTTTAGGTTCACCTAATTTAATCAACATAAAATCTAGACTAAATAGAATTTGGATTTTGTACATGTGACCTACTCTATGATTTAAACATACCAGTGTACATTTTTTTCAAATTGGTATAAGAGCTTATTTCTGCAAATTACTTAGATGAATCTGGTGGTTATATGGATAACTCGTACAATAGGCCACTTATGTTTGATGGATCTAACTATGCCTATTGGAAAGCTCGAATGAGATCATCTCACAAATCGATCGACGAGCGCATCGGGTTGCTATTGAAAGTCGATGGACTCCTCCTATTGTGACTAATGAAAATGTCATTAGTCTTAAACTAGTCGAATTTGGACTGAAGAAGATTTTACATGGAGTAACTTTAACTCTTGGGGATTAAATGTAATTTTTGGTGTTGTCACTCCTGACGAATTTCAGTCATATCATGTAGTGTACACTATTTAAAGAAGCTTGGGATATTATCCAACTCACAGACGAGGGTACAAACATTGTTCAAAATCACACCACACAATTTGAGACCATAAATATGAATGAAACTGACACTTTTGATGAATTCTTTGCACCTTTGTCTGATATTATGAATTCTAGTTTTAATTTGGGTGAGCAAATTCTAGAAGTGAGATTTTTTAAGAAAATTATAAGGTCTTTCTCGCCCCATTTTAGTGCGAAAGTCACCGTCCTAAACTCTTTGGGCATTCTAGACATGATTAGGTTAGAAAAGATCGTAAGTGGTTTTAAGACTTATAAAATGGACATGTTCTCTAAAACTAAAAGGAAAAAGGAAGGAATCTCTTCAAAACCTAAATCAAAAGAAAAGTTTTTGACTCCGATTTTGAAATTGATCTACATGATGTTGCCTTGTTTGTAGAAAATTTTAAAAAATTTCTTCAATTAAATAAACTAAATTCTCTAATATAGAGAATAAAAGTTTTGAGAAAGACAAAATTTTCAAAGTGTTCAAGAATGCTTTTGAGAATGATAATCAGAGATAGAAATGAGTACCTTAGAAAAGTTGAATCAGATAAATGTTATGAGTGTGAGTGGAAAGTTCACAAATCCCACTAGCGTCTCACTAGGATTAAGAGATAGGGCAAAGGTAAAGCCCCCAATAATGTCACTCTAAGCGATAGTGATGTCAAGTTGGTGGATTCTATAGGTGAATCACCATATAAACCTAACTTCACCACGTCTATGGCCAGTCACGTTAGCATTTCTAGTACATCTCACTCTAGTGAGGACATTTCTAAACGTGATAGACTTGATAATATTTTGAACCATTCTGGAGAGAGTGATGGTGATGAAGAGAATTTGAGTGAGGGAGAATGTTGCCTCCAATAGGCTTACACCGAGATTTACATTCAGTCTCTAAAAACCAAAAATCAAAATAAAATTTTAACTTTTAGGGGTTTGTCTTTAGAATAGCAGTTGAAAGTTTCGAGAGAGTGTGAGGCCTTAGTGAATCAACTTCAAAAGTTAAAAGTTTCTTTGTGTGAGCAATTTATTGTGGTAGGTAGGGAAAAGATCATTTTGACTAACAAAGTGGCTAGTCTTACCTGAGAGATCTTCAATCATTATTAGAGACTCGTGAAAAACTTGAAGCCCATATTTTGCAACTCAAGAAAGATCTTGAACGTGATCGAGAGGTCAAGGTCGCTTTAGAGGACACATATAAGAAGGTTGGATGTTCCTCAATAATGTTAGGTTTTAACGAGAGGCAATGGATAGGTTACGATGGTGCATCCACTTATAATATCACACTCAAATTGGTTCTCGAGTTAGTAATGGATCCTTATAGGCCTCTATTTAACCCACCAAAGAGAACTTGTCCTAAATGTTTTAACCAAGTTCGACCCAAACCAATCTATATTTATACCCATTGCAAATAAAGAAGTCACTTTATGGAATTTTGTTTTATGCTAGGGAGAGTCTCTAACACACATGCTCCCACACATCTCCATAGAGACATTACGAGTCTTCAAGAGCAAGTGTATTTCTTAGTGAAGACTTCTCAATAATTGATAGAGGAATTATACTTTTGAGGACACCTCCCGAACTAATGATAAAGGTCAAGATTTGTTTCTTGTAAAAGGTGTTTTTCATGTTACTATCTTTTGATACTATTAATAGATTGTATTCTCATGTTTATATTTTGAAAAATTCAAAAAGATTTTATTTTCTTTTAAATTTTTTTTCAAAAAGATTTTATTTTTTATAAAATTGTCAAAAATTCAAAAAGATTTTTTTATTTTGTTTTACATCATATATGGACGTGAATCTAATATTTTCAAATCACAATTACATTCCATCATTTATGTGTCTTAATAATGGTGTTATGAGACTCGACTTCATTTATTTTGTGCCATTAAAAATATATGTTTTAGCATTGCGTTGTTCTTTGATGATTACTTTCTTTTTATTAGACTTTTTATATCGCCTTTATTTCACATATGCACAAACTTTTTGAACATTGTATTTGGTTGTCATATATCGAATAGGATGTTATCATCTCAATCATGCTTAATGACGAGTTAAATGTACTAGGAACTAATTGTGCATGTAAGAACCATTGCCTGAATTTTTTTCCTCAAAGAATTGTTTAGGTTTAAGAAACGAAATTGGGCTACGAAAGAAGTAGTCTTATTTGCGTTAACAACAGCCTAAAAGATGACTTCGACGCATAAGAACATAAGTGCTAAGGCCCATTTTTTTGTTTCATTTATATTTAATTAACATGATCAATATGATTCCTTTAAACTTTTTGAGAGTTTATACTTAAAATATGAGATTTTGAGGGTATTATAAGTTAACGATCAATGAGTTTGCACAATAAACTTCCTTCAACAATATTAAATAGTTTGGATTAATTGATTTGAGAAGTATTGAAAGTCATGACGTTTTTCATAAGTTGAGTCAATTTCATTTTCTTTAATAATTTTACACCAAAGATTGAATTGAGTTATTTCTTTAGGAGTATCTCTTTGACTTCGTGAACCTTTACTACATATGCCTATGTTGAATTTTTTGTGCATTGAGTTCACACAATTTCATTCGATTTTCATGATTCGAATATTTTCGTGGTACTCCATGGTGTGACCTTTTGTATTTGTATATATATGTACTCAAACAATTTCGATAAAATTACAAAAACAATTTGTTTCTTTCATTGAAGTCTCATCGCATATGCATCATTGTTTATTCTTTGTGATGATATTTCATATTTGGATTTTCGTGATGCTAAATTTTTAGGCTTAGCTACTAACCCTCGATCTATTACAGACAAAAGGGGGAGAACATATTGAGGGGGAGTTTTTGTGATTTCTTTAAACTCCATGCGTCACCATATTTCTTTTGCTTCATGTGAGTAGGTATTGTTTCCTATGATTTCATGAACTACACAATGAATTTTTTTAGTTGAAGACAATGTCAAAAATGTCTTTCCTTTTCGATTTTATGAGGGATATGAGTTGAACTTTTCTTAGGGTAATATTTTTTCAATTTTTATGTTTTGTACCGGAATGGACAAAGGGGGAAATTTGCAAAAGAAAGTTTTATAATTGCTCAGTTTATTTTTAAGTTTGGCATATTTTGTTACACTTTCATCCTCATGTATATTCTCAATAGCTTTAAGTAAAGACAAGTTAGTGACCGCATGCAACAATCGAATATTGAAAGAGTTTAATTCATCACTTCAAACATCAAAGAAGGTATATAGCTTTGATTATGTGTAAACATTTTATTCAGGGGTTGTCTTTATAAAATGTTCAAAAAATGATTATTTTAAAGAATTTTTATTTTATTTTTTAAGTCTTCTTCCGAACAAATTTAATTCTTCATTCGAACGGGATTGATAGTTCATTCAAACGAATTTCGAACGAACATCAAACGACATTTGTCTGTCAACAAAACTAAATCATTGGAAGCTAGTTCGAACGAGTTTGGTTGTTTATTTGAACAAGTTAGCATTTTCTTTCGAATGAGGTCCCGTTTTCATTCGAAAGAATTTTTTTCGAATTTTGTGCTACTTAAATTCATGTTTTCGATAAAAAAGGGTCTTGGGATAAGATTTTCTCGAAACTTTTGGTGAAAATTATTTCCCCAAACATATAAAAAAGGTCTCCAAACCCTATTTTTTTAAAACTCTTCTACTTTACAATCTAAACACCTTAGATGATTTTTTGAGCATTTATCAAACCCTATAAGAACACATACATGTTCATACACTTGTAGAGTTGATTCTTTACTCTTGAAGATATAAATACTGTTTAGTGGAGCTTATTATGGAGGGTTGCTGGATCTAGATGGCCATATATTGACAATAAGAATTGAAGACACAACCGAGTTGCTTAATGGGGTCTAAGGTTCTATAAGTCTATTAGTGTCATTCTGTAATATCTAATTGTAAAGAATGCTTAAATATATGCTTTGTCTAAAAGGGATTTTTCCTCATCTCCTATCTTCTGGATTGTGATTTGGTTTGTTTTCATTTAGTTTTAATATTTTTCATGTTTAGGATCACCTAATTTAATCAAGATAAAATTTGGACTATATAAAATTTATCTTTTGTGTGTGTGACCTACACTATGATTTATATAAAGAACCGGACAACTCTACGTTTTTTCACCAAGCCTTTGCATCACCGACCAAAACTTTTGGAGATCAATGAGTTAACATCACTATCGCGAGGAGGTTTTCTTCTTTCTTCGAATGTCAAGAAATAAAAGGAAAACAATTACAATAGGGAAAATGCATCCAAAAGTGAAAAATGCAAAGTAGAAACAGAAAAATCAGTATAATCTATTCCTCGCCCTTCTTGAGGGACTATTGGCCCCTCATATTTTTTACCCTTAAGGAGGGGTATATTGCCAATTCTGAACAATCACACCATGTTCCTAATATTCTTTAATGGAATTAGGTAAATTTACTACCAATGCATGATTAGCCACCCTTGTTTTTAGATAACAAATATTTTCATTGGTCGTGAGCCATTAGTAACAATACATGGCATCAATGTAGACAAGGTTGGTCCTATAAAACTTGTTAGTGTACTGAACCTCATTAATGATCCTCTAAGTATTTGGAGCGACCTGGGTCTAGACCACATCGAAATTTTGACAAAAGTAAAAAAAAAATCTATTTGGGTGGAAAGACACACCACAGTTAGCAATGAACATTAAGGGAAACCAGTGGACCTTATCAATCTTACAAATGTTACAAAGACCTCTAACTAACTCTACAATGACCCAATTGGGAATATAATCAAACTTGAATTTAATTGTAGTGTTTTAGTTAATAATGTACACCATTGTTGAAAAGTGGGGGACAACACAAATAAGGAACTAAAGAAAGAAAGACAGAAATGTAGTTGCAGACAAATTAGAAAGATGGAGATAAAGTGCTTACAAAAAGTGGAGGGAGTGTGAACCCTTGTTCGAATGATTTGATTTTGAAATGAAGAGATGAGAGATGGAACATTCTTTTTATGGTGGTAAACAACCTCATGGTTCCCCAAAATGATCATTGCATACATGGTAACCGAAATGACAGTTCACGACTATCGAAACGATGACTGCGTCCCTCCAAGGCCATGTAAATATGCCATAATTATGAGCTTGCCCCTAGGGCACTTAACGGTAAAGTACTTTTCAGTTCTTGGGTAATTTATAATATTTTCCTACAATTGATAAATAGATATATGGAACAGTTGTCGACCTCTGACCAAGAGAGGATTCTTTCATCGCTGAAGAGCAAAAGGACATGACCACAGCAAAAACCTAGTAATCTTAATGAGCACTTGGATTTTAGGGGAAATTATGGGGTTAATTATTTTACCAGCACATGCTCGGTCACGTGGGCCCATAATCAAAATAGTCATCCAGTCAAAATAAGAAGAACAATTCAACTCAATCACAAATAACGACTAACTATGATCAAGGGATAAGTCCGAACTCTTAGTGATAATTATTAATGGAGAAGTTCCATTATAAATATAAACTCATCCCATATGCATGGGGCGCGATGTATGTAACATGGAGCAGTACTATAATTCTGTCGACTTGTGTTTTCAATCAATGAAGATTAACCCCTAACACCCCGTAACACAGGCAAGTTATCAAATCACATACATCTTATGTTATTTGTGTGACATCACTCATTCTACAATCATTATTATTCTTGAGCTTGTGTGCATTGACTATCATAACTTGTAGGAATTTAGAACCTAAACCTACAACCATTTTTGTATTTGCTTATTAATAGTTAATACTAAAAGTCTAAAATGAAAAATATAAAAATCTTAAACTTAAAGGCTAAAATGTAATATGTAAAACTCTAATCTATCGCAAATCCCATGACCAAAACAATAACTCTCCTCTTGAGTCCAACTTACGTAAAAAATAAAAAATAACGGTGATAATCCTCTTGTATTCTTATTTTTCAGCTACGATATTTAGGTTAGCATAAAATCCAATTACTTTTCTCCAACAAAAAAGAAAATTGCATAAATTTTGAGGTTAATTTAGTGTGTGTTTTTGCAGAGATTTTAAATAAAGGATGCTATTTTTTGGGGTGCTATAATTTTTTTCAAGTAAAGGGTGTTGGTATTTTTTTAACTGCATTTTTTTCTTTTCTAGTAAAAATTGAAGGTTAAGGTGAACATAATTTATTATTGTTTTCCTCATGTCGTTTATTCATTTTGATTTCAATAACCTTCATAGTTCATATACAGATACTCAAAAAAATTCCTCATCTTCTGTTTAAAAATTTGTCTTTATATAATTCCAAGAAGATCAACTTAAGAAAATATGCAAATGTTTGATTTTTTCGGTGTAAATTATGTTCAAAATTAAAACGGGTAACTAAAGGTAAGTACAACTAAAGAAATAAGGGTACCTGTACCTCATTTCTTTAATAGGTTACCATATTTCTTTATTTGATGAGAGTTTCAAAGGAAAAAAGGTCACTAGAAACTTACACGAATGATCTCTCTATCTTTCTGTTTGTACATTACAACAACCAATGATCATAATTTTTTCTTTATGATTGGTAAATATATTTATTTTAGCAAAATACAAAGTAACCTAAATAAGAAACCACAAATTAAAAGGCCTAAATTGAAAAATAGTGGTGCACACACCCCACATACATTCAAAAGCACAAAACTAAACGACAACTGAGAGGAAGAGACAGAGGTGTATACACAACCTAGGGCTATTTTTATGCACAGTTCATTGGTTTCATTAGGAAGAAGAATAGATTGTACATTTATTTTGGGTAGACAAAAAGCTTATTTGGGTATTATAGAGAGAGAAGGCCATACATTGAGTAAAGATGGAGATAAGTAAAATAGTAAGTCATGATATTTTATAAATTTCACACGTAGCATAACAATTATGTCTCGGAGTCCCTTTTATAATATTTTACCGATATAGGCGATGAGGAGTATTAGCATCCCTTTATAGTAGTATCGAACTCTGTCAGCTAATCATTGTTCTTTTGATAGATATTAACTCAGTCAGCGAGTTCATGAATGACCTATATGCTCTGCACAAAAAAAAAGGGAAAAAGTTAGAAGCAAATTTTGGCACACAACAAAATTAAATGGTATATGATTTACCAGAACATTGTACCACAAGATTTACTTGTGCAACCTCTCAAAGGAGAAGCCCCTCAGATCTAGAATATCGGACGATAACATCGCTGACTGAGTGATCGTGAATTCTACCTTTAAATTCCAGTGGTTCGAATCGGCCTCAGTTACTGGCTCTTTTCCTTTGCTAAAGGAGATCTCCCAAGGGAGAGCCTAGTTCCCTTAGGGGAGGGGTCCTTAACCATTCCCCTTACCGCTGTTGAGGTTCGTTGATCGTCATAGGTCGACTGGAAATAATAGTAGGGACAGTCGAAGCACCGACCTGAGTTTTATTCATCCACATTTTCTTCGTCCATTCGGCCTCCTGACGTTGACATTCCTTCTCTAAGGACTCTTTTTCCCTCGGGATGACCAACTTCTTCTTCCTCTCAGTAAAACTTTGTTCATCTTGGTTTCTAGTGCTCGTTTGTTTTTAATATTGTCTGGAAGATCCCAGATTGATCAGTTTCCTCTACCTTCTAGCCATGTTTTCCAGATAATTAAGGACTAGATGGAATGAAAAATCTTTCGTGCAAAGGTTCTCTTAAACAACTTCCTCTCAAGGACAACCAAAAATTCTGGCGTCATAAGAAAATAGTGGATCAAGGTTGTCCAATAATGAGTCAATATCCTCTTCTTAGTTAGATTTGATTCGGTTGAGATGATGTATGGGGAACATTCCACCAAATAAACCCCTAGAGGTCTCACTAAGAATGGGGGTTAAAGTTAGAATGGAGTCGTCACTGACCACAAAATAATTTGTGACCCAAACTTCAGGAATGGATCTGAAATTTTTGATCGACTGAACAATCAATTTATAGTCGAGCAAGATATGAGCCTTCCTCTAATGTGAACAAAAACCTTTTGGAGTTTGACACCTCCAAAATTTATCCAAATATTCAACGTTAACTTGATAGTCAGTCGGATTTGTATTCAGAAAACGATCTTCATAAAAATTAGGTCGGTCAACAGAAATCTTTCATGCATTTGGAAAAAATGAAAACAACTAGACGACCTACCAGGTTCCTAGACTTGGAATGAAATGATTAAAGTAACTGAAATAGCAAGACGACCTAAAAGTGTAAATTATACAGGCCACATGCCCAACTAAAATAACGAAATATGAATCCTAGACTAGGAATTAAATGACTGAAGCGTCTACTAAAGTCCCGTATGCCTTTAGAAGTGCTACAGCTACACGTACGTGAAATGAATCTTCATCCTGACATCCATGTGGTTGAACGCCTAAAAGTTTTGAAAATACATTTGATACGGGTCAGAGCCCAAAACGTTTGAAAAATATTTCGCAAGTATTTAATGCAATAAGAGCTGTTATCGTACACATGTTAATTTTGTGCGCACTCCCTTGAGTTTCTCACCTTTCAATTATAGTGCACACCTAACATCTCATATTATACTCACCTAGTTATGATACCTAGTCTAACTAGTCCTAACAAGCATCCATTTAACCACCAATATGCTTAGCTCACTAGTACTTATCATACGATACGATACCGTATGGGCGTATATTGGTGAGGTTCCACACACGACAATCCCCTCACTATAGCCAGTTCGCCTAATTTCGTTAGCCTTGCATATATTGGTGAGGTTCCACACACGACAAGTCACTATAGCTAGTTCTTCCGTATTTTGTCAGCATGCACATATTGGTTATGCCAACACACACCCACGTCGCTATAGCCAGTTCGCCCCTTATTCTTAGCCCTGCATATATTAGCGATGCCAATCCATTTTAATACCAATTTGTTATCTTAGGTATTAATCCTCAATTTTTTTAGCTTGTCATTATTTTATATCAGTCCCACCCTAATATAGAGCATAAATCCTCAGGCCTACCCCCATTCCCATACGTAAAGGTCTCCAAAACACAAGTATATCTGAAGGACCCCCTATTTTTAAATCTTTCACTTTCAAAATTAATTTCCTTTAAATGCGAAATAACGATGGTTCAACACAATACAAGCTAAAATTCTAGTTTCAAATTTTAATTTCTTTCAAATTAAAATAAACTAAACTAAAAGTGACATTAAATTAAT
This sequence comes from Sambucus nigra, assembly GCA_949130495.1. Taxonomy (NCBI): domain Eukaryota; kingdom Viridiplantae; phylum Streptophyta; class Magnoliopsida; order Dipsacales; family Adoxaceae; genus Sambucus; species Sambucus nigra. The sequence continues at coordinate 487,196,955 of OX422218.1, read as the reverse complement.
CAAAAAAATGATTTTCACTTAAACAACTTAATTCAATTGAAGTCCTAAAATTTGCCTAACAAGACTAATTCATTTTTCTACATAGGCCAAACCAAATTTTATCAAATTAAAATTAATGACTTGAACTAAATTAATTAAATATTACCCAAATTAAATTAGCACCAAATTAAATATTCCAATTTTATCTTTTTACCTAAGCATGCATCTAATGTGATTTTGCAAAAGATAAAATAAACAAACCAATACGCCACGATGTACGAGGAAAAACCCACAACGGGGGAAAACCTCGGACGGACCTAGACTTAAGTCCACTAAGTACGAAATTACAATTACAAGACAGATGACTTACTACACTCGACTCGACTCCTTCAATCCCCAATGCGTCTTGTTGCAACTAACTCTGCTTAGCCAACAATCCCGTAATCCACCAGAACCTTGGAATCCACCAATGAAGCTTTAGGGAACAATCGTCAACCACACACGGTGCCTTTCACCGTATGAGAATGACGCAGCCAAAAACCAAACTTCTTCTTTGAGGGATGTAAAAGTAGATCCAAACTTCTCTTCTTTGAGCTGTAGAGAAAACCTGGTTGTGACACCCCGACTAATTAAATACCGGGTAGCTACTCCTTTATTAAATTAATTCAAAATGCCAAGTTGGTCCAGTTAATAGCATCACTGTCGAAAACATTTTTACGATTACTAACCACCTAGTATTTAAAAAGTAAGTGCCAAATTTTAATTAAAGTCCGATTAACATGCAACAAGTGTAATAAAGAATAATAAAACCATTCACCATCATGAAGTAAATAGAATGACCATCACATATCGTAAATAAAGTATGGAGGAAAAACTCCTCACTACAATCCCACAACTGAAATAAGTAAACCGAAAACTAAAACAGTACATGCCAAAGTCTGAAAACTGTAATGGAAATGTAACTCTAATAGAAATGGGCAACATGCCCTACAACTGATAGATAATGAATCTGGAATCCAAGTGATAGAGGCGTCTACAAGCAAATCCCTGTAGCTTCCACAAACAGCTACAGCTCGTCACCTGAATGAATATCCTATGCATGGTGTCCTTGTGGCTGGGCACCTAAAATGGTTTTACAAAGAAAAATAGATTTGAAAAGCAAACGGGTCAGAGCCCGAATGTGGAGTTATATTTTATAAACCTGCAAGTGCTTTAAAAACATTTAAAACATTAAATGCAAAGTATATGTTAGGACGTACACTCACATGATATTCTCACCTCTCGTCTAACTGTGCACTCCTAACGTAAGTACCCATCTACAACGACACAAACCACTAGCTAAGTGACATCAGCTAGACTATCATAGGTCCTACCCATATTACTCGGTTCTATTAACATCATAACGCTCGTAATTAAGTAGGGGTTTAACGTAAACTCAGATGCTCAATATGCAATATATATATATCACTATCAGTTAACTCTTTATATTTCTCGAATCAATACCGTAATTATATTCACAACATTAACATGAAGGTTCTCATTAATTAAGTGTATATTGTTCACATCATAAATATACAATATAAGCACCCCGAGAACTAAGCTGTGGTGCACACATACTCTGCTATCCATCCCGGTACATCACGTACATAAGGATTACATATTCCGAATCTCTCAGGAATAGCTCACAGATAACAACATCACAAATAATGGAGGCGAACACAGTCACATAACATAGGTCACGCACATACCTACGCTCCTACGATCAGCGGACTTATTAATATCCCAATAAGTCTTTCTATGACCTATGTTCATCAAGGTAACCAGTCTAAATCCGGGCAACACAAGGATTAGAGGGTCCTAAGCGAACGCAAACCTCCCGTGATAGCAAGTATGGTAGGTATGTCATACACACAATTCATATACCAATACTAAGTAACACACATCTTAGTAATCCCATAGTTTAATCGTAGTACATATCGCATTCTCGTACTAACTTATAATTTATCACTATTTATACTATTCCGGTTTATAATTATACGCGCCATAATCTATTCTCACGTCGTAGTGGACACTCACGTCTCAACCCAAACCGTCCATTTAATATAACTCTCGTATATAAATTTCCTTCTCATAAATACCCAAAAGTCCCAATTCTATCATTACATCATCATCGGAATGTTATCTATATCCTCGAACAAGTTTACGGGACTCCAAAAATCAAAAAAGTCCAAAAAGGCCCAAACTGTCAACTCGTTAGAAGTCTCGTTCGAACGAGGCTGTTCGAACGAGATTCCACTGTCGGCTCGTTAGAAGTCTCGTTCGAACGAGGCTGTTCGAACGAGATCCAGTTCGTTCGAACGAACTGTACCTTCTAACGAAATCTCGTTCGAACGAAGTTATCGAACGAGGCTCCCTTTCGTTAGAACGACCTGTCAATTCGTTAGAAGCTCGTTCGAACGAGTTCGTTCGAACGACCTGGGCAGGGGCTTCTAACGACCTACCAGATTCGTCCCAGATTTGCCTAATCTCGTTTTTTCACCATTCTTACTCCTCAAATCTCTTCTAAACTAAGTCCCAACAATCGTTTTAAGGTCTCTAAACAATCCTAAACATATTATAATCACATCCTAACACGTTTTGAAGGATTAATCCATCTTAACATCAACCAAATTTACAAATCTCTAAACTTTTTCCCAATTTTTTTTCAAGAACATGAACCCTAACTTTTTGAATCATGAATTAACCCAATATAAATCCGTTTTATATTCTTCCAATCACAAATATTATGGGAATACTCATCTACCTATCATTCTACATGCATTTCTCCTCAAGATTTTCAGGTTCTAAGATCCAAACTACATGGGTTTTCATTATCTTTCAAGAACAATTGATATTCTTCAATTTTCTAACATGGAAGGAACATTCTACAAATTTAAATATAATTAAAACACTTGCCTTGATTGTCTCTGAGTTTGGATGATGGTTTGATGAAGATTTCTGCAGAATTTCTTCTCTTCTCCAAGCTTCTTCTCCAATGGTGGCTTAAGGTGGCTAGGGTTTTCTTTGGGAAAGTTGTAAACCTAATGATAGCCTCCGTAGCTTAATGGGTTAATATGGGTTGGTTAGTGGATTTAGTGGGTTAAATCCACATCAGATTAAAACTCCCAATTTTCGTCACTTTTAATTCCTCAAAATGTAAAATTACCAAAATACCCTTTATGATGCCGGTATGGCCTAAAAATACCCCGGGACCCAAACTACACCCCCGGCTAGTGTTTTCTGACTATCTCGACCCTTCCGGACGCGTTGGCGCACTCAAAACGACCATACGGATAATAGAAATAAAAATCACTTTTATAATTAAAATAATATACCATGACGCGGCGGTCACACGCGTCTCAACAAAATTCTCAAATTACCGTATATTAATCTCACGAAAAATTTCATAATTCCAAATTCATATATAAAAACATGTATGCACATAATCAAATACCAACTCGCATCTCGTTAGTATTTATAACCCGGATTAATTTCCAATTAATACGCATTTAATTAATTAATCCCAAAAATAAATATAGCCAAAAGTACGGGGTATTACACTGGTGCCAAACACTCCAAGTAAATATATATCAATAGGTACTTGGAACAAATAAAACAAATGGTGTGTATGTGTTTTTGATGAATTTAATCCATAAAAATCAAACACAAAACATGGAACTTTTTCTTAAAAGTTTTTCTCTCAAAAAGACTCTTAGAATGTGAAAAAGTTGCTTTGAAAGAGTTGGTTCCAGTACTTAGTAATTATGGAAAACTTAGTGGGAACAAAAGAGTGGGGTAGTGGAGAAAACTGCCAAAAAACTGTCAAAAAATCTTCCCGCCTGAAATCTCGTTCGAACGAGATTTTCGTTCGAACGAAGTCTCGTTCGAACGACCCTTCTAACGAAGTTCCAGTGGCCAAGTGGGAAAAGTCGTTGGCAAACTCGTTCGAACGACAAACTCGTTCGAACAACAATATCGAACAAACTGCCAGAATGGTTAAAATTTGATTAAGCCCAAAAACTTTATTTTAAAGTTCTAAAGTAACCTTCTAAAAATACAGTTTATTTTAAAATAAAATTACACCCAATAAAACATTGTTCCAAGCTCCTATATATATATGTAGTGCATTCATACCTTAGGAGGGATTGGAACTAAGTTGGTGACGTGAAACGAGGCATATAAAAACCCGCAATGATGTTATCTTGATACGTAGGCCGCAACGTCTGCAACTTTAACATGTCATAGGCTTGAAGGATACACAAGAACACTATCCTATGAATCAATTGTTTTTGTTCGGAATTGAGCCAACACAACATTAAGACTCAATCGGAGACTTGTGTCCTTATAAATCTCCCCCTTTGGCTATTTCGGGACAAAAACTAAAATAAAATCCTAAAGGGCCGTCAAGCTCTACTAGATTGAGAAATAACCCACCCAAAATAAAAAGATACATAGCTTGACTCAAAACCCAAGGATTAATATCTTTGCCGATAAAAGATGCCACTTATGAAAAGTTCCTGCACACTTAAACAAACTATCAAACGCATAGGAAATATCAAGAATATTAAATGCATGTAAAATAAATACTCCCCCTAAATTAATTCTTCCTTTATCAACTATGATCAACCTAAGAATGTCGCGATTCCCCTAAGTTAAATCTCCCAAACTAAGATACGATTATAATAAGATTAGATACCATTTCTCCCCTATCATTCTCCCCCTTTTTGTTCAGGAATAGACAAAGGATAAAAACTAATTTAAACACAATGAAGCGTAGAGAGATAAGAGCATGAAAGCATATGGGCAAAATGATTATAACTAATCCATAAAAATAATAACGGATACCAACGAAGATGCAAAAAAAAAAATGATACCAATGTGATACATAAGATACTAAGCATTTGATATCAACAACAATATGCAACACGATAGATACCAATTATGAATTAGAAGCATAAATGGACTAGAAAGTGAGGCAAAGAAAAAAAATGCCATATATATGTAGGCATAATGAATATCACTATCACACACACACGCACACGCACATATATATAGTTATAGACACCACACATGACACATAATACAATAAGCTTTTCACACTCGTTTGGAAAAAATGTGTCATATGCAAATGGAAGTGTAGGGGTGTGAACTAGCAACAATTAAATTTAGACCCAATCACTTAAAACATGTTCACGGAGTTCTCATTTGATTGCAAACCTTATCACATTTGAATATAACCTCATGTGATAATATATATTAAACTCAATGAGCAATCTACAAACCAATAGAGTCATGACATTGAAAGTACAACTAGGATAAACGGACATTGTCCAAACCGTTGATATACCATCCAAACACCCTCAATTTAAGCATTTTATTTTAATCTTTTGAATGAATAAATCAACTAAATAAATAGGCCTTGGCAAATAATTTCTTTTAATGCCATTATTCTTTTAAGCCTTTAGACCACGTATTTTGTTTAGGTCCAAGAAGATGGTGGCTTACTTGCAAAGGATGATATTTCATTTCGGAGCCCTTCCCCGTGCACACACACACACACACACACACACACACACACACACACACACATATATATATATATATATATATATATATATATATATATATATATATATATATATATATATATATGTATATATATAATATTTTATCGCTCAATTCTCGCGTGACATGCACTAGTCCTCCTATGTCACATAGCATGTAGATGACTAGATTGATAGGAGAACACCTCACAAAGCTCAAATATACATGTGAAGTTATAATTTCAAGTGAGCTCGTTCATGTGTGAATTGAGGAATATAAAAATAGAGTCCATTATAGCAACACAAAATCCAACTACTCCATATAAGCATGGTAAAGAACATTTTAAGGATTGACAATCTAAACCAAAAGTTCTAGAAATATGGAAGCGAAAAAGGAGGGATTCAAACACAAGTATATGCCACATAGAGTGTGTCAAACTAAAATACACACAATTTTTTTTTTTGAGTTTTTGAAAATTTTTAACCAAACAAAGAAAAATATTTACTCAAAAGACAAACAAAAATCATTTGAATTTTTCATTAAGCCTAAATTACTAAAAAGGTAAAACAAAAATGATAAACAAAAATCTTTTTGTATTTTTCATTTAATGAAAACTAAAATGAAAGAACTATGATACAAAAAAATAAACAAACATCATAATTCTAGTATGTGATATGTGATAAAGCAATGACTAGAAAATGACTAAACATGCATACACCTAGCAATGATATATAATATAATGAACAAAAAGCTAGAGTATGAAAAAACAACTAACACATTCAACCTTTAGATATAGCAAGGGAGGAAGCATGTGAAAGTAAATGAGAATAAAAAATCCTATGTTGTAAAGCTACCAAGTCAAATATCCTAACCCAAACCAATGACGAATTACGATCTCGGGGTATAGGAATCTTGGCTACCTCGGTTGCCTTACGTTAGGATTTTCTAGGACCTCGTTTAAGATCAAAATAAAACTTCTTAATATGACCTTTTCGATCACAGTGTGAACAAGTAAAAACACGTCGAAAATTGGTACCTAAGGATTGATCCCTAAAGGCTTTCTTAGATGATTCTCCTAAAACATTGGTTTTGGCTTTATGAGTTGATTCATTGAAAGTATAGAAGCTTAAACCACACGTGTCATTTTTAATTTGGACCGTTCCTAATATTTTATCTAATTTCTCCGAACGACACTCTAAATAAAATTTGACTTTATAAGAGTCTTTTAATTTATTTTCTAAATCTATAATGTAAGACTCTAATAAAACATTGTGCTCTTCAAACGTGAGAAGCTCCTTTTTCAAGGATTCCATTAAAACTTTAAGGCTATCTCTCCCGCCTTCTACATATTCAAGCTTCTCACGAAGAGCACTCTCATGTGTCCTAAGGTCTTCCATTAACGCACTCTCATCAATGACCTTGGCACGCTCTCTTAAACTAGCTTCTAACTTCAAATTTTCTCTTTTTAATTTAATAGATTCTTCATATAATTCTTGAAATGAAAATTGAAGTTCACTCTCTTCAACCTCCTCATCACTTTGTCTCTCTCTTTCTTCTCCACTCTCACTACCATCATTTCTTTGGGATTCACAAACTATGGCCTTGGAAGTGTCACGTGTTAAAATTTCATCAATAAAGGAGTGCTCACTTTCACTCACATGACTTGCCATAAAAGCCACAAAGTTGGGCTTAGTGGGGGAATCGGGTCCCTCTTCATTATTACTATCACTAAGGGTTGCATTGTAGGAAATTAGTTGCTTACCCCCTCTCCTTAGTTTAGTGGGTCACTCTCTCACCCTATGGCCACAACCTTAACAACAGTAACACCTATTTGATTCGTCCCTATTTAAATTGTCATTAAAAGTTTTAGGGATCTTCTCGGCTTTGTCATGCTTAGAATTTTCAAATTTCTTAAAATCATTTTTAAATTTATCTTTGTTAAATTTAGGAAATTTATGAAACTTCCTAGTAAACATAGCCATATCTTCCGAGTCACTATCACTTTCACTCCCTACTACTTGTTTTCCCTCCTTTTGGGCTTTCAAAGCAACACCCTTATCTATTTTCTTTTCAGTTTTGGAGGGAAACATGTCTAGTTCATAGGTTTGTAAATCACCTACGAGCTCTTTTAATTTCATAGAGGCTAAAGTGGGTAAAGAATTTAACACGATCACCTTAGGAATAAATCTATCGGGTAGGGACCTTAAAATTTTCTTTACTACTCGGTTGTCGGGTATTTTCTCTCCCAAATTAAAAGATGAATTAAATATATCGGAAAGTCTAACATAAAATTCATCAAATGTTTCTTTTTAATTAATTTTGATGGTTTCAAATTGAGTGGTGAGGTTTTGGAGTTTAAAAGATTTTACGACACCAGTTCCTTTATGAGTGAGTTGTAAAATATTCCAAGCTTCTTTAGCGGTTTCACTCGTCATAATGCGACGAAATTCATCCGGTGTGACCGCGCTAAATAAGGCATTTAAACCACGGGAATTAAAATTTGTAAGTTTAAATTCATTCTCACTCCATCTATCAGTGGGTTTGGGAACACGTTCATTTTCAACTAAATATCTAGGTGGGGACCACCCGTTTACGACTGACAACCAAACCCTCTCATCTAGAGACCTAAGTGCCGATTTCATACGCGCTTTCCAATACGCGTAGTTGGAATCATCGAAAATAGGAAATTTGGAAAATGGAAAAAATTCCATTTTAGTCAAAAATATTTGAAAGGACCTTAACGCAATAAATTAGCGCTCCCGCTCTGATACCAATTTGAAGGACCCCCAATTTTTAAATCTTTCACTTTAAAAATTAATTTCCTTTAAATGTGGAATAAGGATGGTTCAACACAATATAAACTACAAATTCTAGTTTCAAATTTTAATTTCTTTCAAATTAAAATAAACTAAACTAAAAGTGACATTAAATTAATAAACAAATTGATTTGCACTTAAATAACTTAATTCAATCCAAGTCCTAAAATTCGCCTAGCAAGATTAATTCATTTTTCTACATAGACCGAACCAAATTTTATCAAATTAAAATTAATGACTTGAACTAAATTAATTAAATATTACCCAAATTAAATTAGCACCAAATTAAATATTCCAATTTTATCTTTTTACCTAAGCATGCATCTAATGTGATTTGCAAAAGATAAAATAAACAAACCACTATGCCGCGATGTACGAGGAAAAACCCATAACGGGAAAAAACTTCGGACGACCCTAGCCTTAAGTCCACTAAGTACGAAATTATAATTACAAGACATATGACTTACTACACTCGACTCGACTCCTTCAAGCCCCGATGCGTCTTCTTGTAACTACCTCTGCTTAGCCGACAATCCCGTAATCCACCAGAACCTTGGAATCCACCAATGAAGCTTTAGTGAACAACCGTCAATCACACACGGTGCCTTTCACCGTATGAGAATGCCGCAGCCAAAAACCAAACTTCTTCTTTGAGGGATGTAGAAGTAAACTCAAACTTCTCTTCTTTAAGGTGTAGAGAAAACCCGGTGCCAAACATTCCAAGCAAATATATATCAATAGGTACTTGGAACAAATAAAACAAATGGGTGTGTATATATTTTTGGTGAATTTAATCCATAAAAATCAAACACAAAACATGGAACTTTTTCTTAAAAGTTTTTCTCTCAAAAAGACTCTTAGAATGTGAAAAAGTTACTTTGAAAGAGTTGGTTCTCGCACTTAGTAATTCTGAAAAAGTTAGTGGGAACAAAAGAGTGGGGTAGTGGAGAAAACTGCAAAAAACTGTCAAAAAATTTTCCCGACGAAAATCTCGTTCGAACGAGATTTTCGTTTGAACGACCCTTCTAACGAAGTTCCAGTGACCAAGTGGGAAAATTCGTTGGCAAACTCATTTGAACGACATTTTCGTTCGAACGAACGAACGAACGAACGAACAGAATGGTTAAAAATTGATTTAAGCCCCAAAACTTTATTTTAAAGTTCTAAAGTAACCTTCTGAAAATACAGTTTATTTTAAAATAAAATTACACCCAATAAAACATTGTTCCAAGCTCCTATATATATTTATGTAATGCATTCATACCTTAGGAGGTATTGGTACTAAGTTGGTGACGTGAAATGAGGCCACGAAAATCGGCAATGATGTTCTCTTGATAAGTAGGCCTCAACGTCTTCAATTTTAACATGTCATAGGCTTAAAGGATACACAAGAACACTATCCTATGACTCAAACGTTTTTGTCTGGAATTGAGCCAACACAACATTAAGACTCAATCGAAGACTTGTGTCCTTACAATGTCATGCACTATCATATAAGATGAATCTCTACCATTAATTTCCTCGTAGTCTCGCGCCTAGACTATCAAATCAACAGAACGACACAAAAATCTGCCCCACCCCAGAACATCTCATTTACAAAAATATACACTAACTAGTCCCATACCTAGAAAGTGTTAATAACCACTGATCCATATTCACTAGTCACATACCTAGCAAGCACTCCTAAAATTAGGTGAGAGCATAACTACCCGAAGATCCTGTCGTGCCCGTGGTGTCAAAATAAAATTAAATCATTAAGTCGCATGAGACAATTTTATCAACAATTTTACCAATTTCTTATAAGATCACAAATAAATCTAATTTCACCTGTTCAATCAATTTTCGTAATTGAATAACTTATCTTATGCAACTAATATAATTTCAACATCAGGTAAGTTTATGGCGCGCACAATAAAATTTCCTTTTTATCATGCTTACATAATTTTATGTGATTTCACAAGTCCCTTTCAATCTAAAGAAATTACTGCGATTTTCTACATGCAAATATACATCCATATCAACAAAAAATCCAACCTCTACCCTAAGCACATAAGGGTTATAAGTATTAATTCATATTAAGATTTTCATTAAAACAATCCTAATATAGATTTCACTTTCCCTAATAAAGGTTTCTAGTTTATTTTAAGAAAAATATGTAATTAAATGTTAGGCGACATTTAGAACGCATAATACTAAAGAGAAAGAATAGAAGTATTAATGCCTATAGAAAATTCAGATGAACATTCTTATTAGATGGTAGCGTTCCTCTCAAAAAATTAATAAAGACTCATTCTTGAATGATCTTGAGAAAATACGATCTGAGCCTTTAAAATTTAGGTTGAAAGTTGTGTTCAATAGGGTTTAGGTTTTGTAGATGAGAGAAAAGGAAATTCTGAGAGGTTACTGGTTTTTGAGAAGGCTAAAATGTATTTTAAAAGTCCAAAACTCGTTACTTTATATTTATATACCAAAAAGAATTTGAGTCTTAATCAAACACAAACACTAAAAAAACATTCCTAACGATCGAACCTTTGGAATTGGCTGAAATTTTAATATGTTGTAGCTGAAGACGAGACGAAGAGGTTTAAAAAAATCCAACTCAATCGTACGGTTGGATATTTTTATTTATTTATTTTCCTTAGGTCGGATCCTCCCCTGATTTTTATACAAAAAGTTATAATTTCCAAATTTTAATCCCGATTTAAATTCCACTTAAAACCTTATTTTTACATACAAATACCAACCTTTTTACATAACAAAATTAAATGGATTCCAAAAATAATTTTTTTTCGAAAATTTCAATTTAACAAAGATTTTATATTTTAAAAACACGGGTTGTTACAATTTAAACCCAGATACTAGATTTTGTGTTACATTAATAGGAGGTTGATCTCAAAGATGATATTACCACAAATTATGAATCAAATCTATACATGTATTCCCAAAAATCATATTTTCATGTAATATTAACCCTACACTATAATGGGTAATATAAGTACTCAAAAGAATTAGAAGTTTAAACACTTGCCTTAGGATGAGTGGTCTGATTTTGGTTGCTAGATGATGAATGCATCTTCTTCTTGCTTTGATGTTGATTTCGGTAACGACGGTGGTGAAAAATAGTGCAGGTTGGCTTAAGAACCCTTCTTCTACCCTCTCTTATAGACTCTCTTCTCTACTATGTATTATAACCCTAGGCCCGCACCTAAGTAGATAATATATTTCTATAAAATTCAGAGTTTTGCCAACCCTAAACTCTCAAATGATCGAAAGACCCTTACGTTCTGCTGGATTGATCTAAAAAGGCCCCGAGACCAAATTAATATACCCGGATACGCTATTCTGCCTATTTTGGCCCATTCGGAATAAACCGTGATCTCAAAATCACCATCTGAGTCACTCTACATAAATTTTCTATCTTAATCAAATTTTCTATCTCGACCTTAACATAGCCTACACACAACTCCCGATTGAGATATAATATAGTCCCGTCAATATTACTTACTACGTTGTATAATAATTATCACTTGTTATTTACTACACACTTAATATATTTATTCTGTGAAAATTAATCATAATCTCTCCTGATCAATATTTAATAAACCCATAATATTTTATTTAATTAAATTACTGCACACGTGTAATAAAAAAATATACCAAAATTAATTAAAAAAATACTCGAATTAATTAAATTTCAAATGCTAAAAATTATGGGGTGTTACATACTTTCCCCCCTTGCACAGGAATTTCATCCCCAAAATTTTGACATACTTGCGATAAATAACTCTAGATACTGCTGTCCCATATCATCCTCCCACTCCCAAGTCGACTCATCTACATTATGGTGCTCCCACTGAACTTGAACGAAAGGCACCACCTTAGACAGTAGCTTACGCTCACTACGATCAAGTATATAAAATGGTCTCTCCTCGTAGGATATATCTAGCTACAACTCGATCTCCTCCAATGGAATATGCTAATAAGCCCTTGGGCTCCTCCGTTACCTCTTCAAAAATGACACATGGAACACATCGTGAATCCTCTATAAGTGCTCTTATAACCCCAACCTATATTCAATTAGTCCCACCCTATTGATAATCGAAAAAGGTCCCACATACCTTGGTGCTAAATTCCCTTTCTTTCCGAACCTCATGACTCCCTTCATAGGAGACACCCGTACCAAAACCTAGTCACCAATCTCCAGCTCTATGTGCCTCCTGACTGCATTAGCGTAACTCTCTGCCTGTCTTGAGCTATATGGATGCGCCCCCGAATAAGCTCAATCTTGGCAGTGGTATCCTGAATCATCTTTGACCCTAACAATTTGTTGCCCCCCATCCTTAACTAGAAAGTGGGAGAACAACAAGTTGAGTATACAAATCCTCAGTATATCCTCCAACGTCTGATTAACTCACTCCGTTTTCCCACCCGTCTCTAGATGATACGCGGTACTCACCCAAATTTATGCCCATAACCCCCTAAAAACTCTGCCAGAAGTGGTACTTAATCTTATCCCTATCTGACATGATATTAGTCATAACCCCATGCAACCTCACTATCTATGCTTTGAACAACTGCGTGTACTACCTCATTTCAAAATATGTAAAAACTGGTAGAAAATGGGCTACCTTAGTCAAATGATCCACTATTACCCAGATGGAGTCGCGATCTCTTTGTGATACCGGTAACTCGATAATAAATTTCATAGGAATACTTTCCCACTTCCACACTAGGACCTCTACTGGCTGCAACATCCCTATCTGTCTCTGGTGGTCTACCATCACTAGTTGGCAGGTAATACACTTTGAGACAACCTTAGATATGTCTCACTTCATCCGTGACCACCAGTATTGCCTACGTATGTTAGGTACATATTATCCCTATCGAGATGTACCGCAAACCTTAACCTGTGAGATTTTATCATCACTGCGTGTATCAAATCCTTATCATACGAAACAAAGAGTTTACCATTGAAGTGCAAACCTCCCTCAGAACTGATCGAATAAGACTCTGCCCCCTCTGCTAACAACTGAAATAGTTTATCCTGGAAAAACTGATCCCTTGCACGTGCTTTCACCAGCCACATAAAAATCTCGAGAGTGATAGCCATCACAGATATACAAACTCTAGCGACCTCGTTGTCATGTTAAAGCTCATTCCACTTCGCCTTTCGAATCTCTAATATCTCCCGAGTAGGCCATCGGCTCAACGTGTCTGCTATTATATTAGCCTTCCCACGATGATACTGAATATCAAACTAGTAGTCCTTCACGAACTCTAACCATCTCCTCTGCCTCATATTCAGATCCTTCTACATGAACATATACTGAAGTGATTTATGGACCATTAATAAGGCAAATCGCTTCCCCAAAAGGTAATGCCTCCAAATACTCAAGGCAAACAAAACCGCTGCTAACTCAAGGTCATGTATGGGATAATTCTTCTCGTGAGGCCTAAGCTTCCGAGTTGCATAAGCTATAGCCTTTCCTCCTGCAGTAGTACACCCCCAAGTCCCTATAAGGTTTCATTTGTATAAACATAGTACTCCATTTCTCCTCTAAGTAATGCAAGCACAGGTACTGAATTTAACTTGTCCTTTAGCTCATCGAAAGCTAAATGATAGTGGTCATCCTAAACAAACGACACCCCTTTGTGATTCCTCCTTATTTAGTAAAATTATCCACCCATTTGTGGAAGGTATCCGTAGCACTTGCCAGAGCGCGATTCTGCTCAATACACCAAAACTATTGGATCCTTCCTTGGATAGAGATATCCCTCGACTGTATCTCTACATTCTTTTAATCCGTCTTTTACGTGATAGCTTTCCTTACTGTACACATATTCGGACCGTCTTCCTCCTCGGTGAGATTCGGTCCATCTTACTATTCCAAATCTGCTTCTAAAGTTACCCTTACACGTACGTTCACCCATACATTTCCATATCTTCTCATCGCGAACGATACTAAAAATCCAACTAACTAGGCGCCAATACACTTTATATTCTGTGCATATCTGCACCAAATAATAAACACAACATATTTATATAAAATTAGGCCTTACATACTTGGAGTGCCTATACAATAAGGTATACTAAATTACCCCACTATTTAATATAATTATTCTCGAGATTGCCCCACCAACCTGCTAGTGATGTAGACATTCCACAATGTTTCCTACATAATACTACCCGGCTCCACTGGCCTTAAATAATAAAAGGATTCTCCCTCAGAGTTTTGTCCTCACATATGTGCAATAATTAAATTACTAAGTCCGTGCCCGAATAACCACGCATCTCCGAACTCTCGACGTTCACTAAGGTTCATGCGTGGGACATCTCACAAGTGAAATTCAAATAAGGAACCCCCTGGTACACTAGTATCTAACATTATCGATCCTCGAGATCCATAGGCCCTAAAGGACATAACCAGGAAATCTAAAATCCCATACCCAAACATATAAGTATAATTCACAACTCCTACATCTTTAAAGGAGTCATGCAACACTGCGCTCGCCTTCCCTAAGTCATCGACGCTAAATCAATAACGAGCTCAATCTCTTACTCAATGGTAAACCCGATATACCCTAAATCACATCGATAAAATTTCTTATACATCGGGATCCAATATAATAAGAAAAATATATTCTTCGAAGTCTATTTTACAATATAATGTATATACAGGCCTGACCCTCTTTCAGGTGATACCTTGTAAAACAATACATGCTATCATGAATAGCGAATATGATAGTCATACGATAACAGTCCACTATTGCTCAAACCTTCTCTAACTAGTCAATACTCAGAATAATAATATTTTCTACTCTTATAAGTCAAAATATGACAACTACCTCATGATATTAACATTCCTTTAGTGCCCCTATAATCTTCCCTACAGGCGGCACCCAAGGGCCTTAGTACCCAATGATAAATATATACATAATAATAAGGCTGATACTGTCAATGCACCCACTAAACCCTACTCACCCATGAAATTTAGTGTTAATAATCATATATTGTGATGCACCCATGTCACCCGAAACATACCCCATCTCCCAAAGGATAAAAATAATAACAATATTGTACCTTCCATCGCCAATGGAACCGGCTGCTCAAATGGTTCATAGTCCTACTACTGCCACCGAAATTAACTCAAGAATTGTTGTAATGGTTTCCCTTGTGGGATACCCCGCTGCCCTCCTGCCTTGCTATGGGTAATCCATCTTTTGGTGTCCCGTCTCCCCACAATTAAAACAACAACCAACAAAGTCCTTCTGCTCTTGGCTCTGCTGGTCAAATCGAGGCTGTTACCTAACTGGCCGTGGACAAGCTTGACGCTTGTGGCCCTTCTTTAATCATCTAAAATCTCTCTTTTTGAAATCTCCTTACTTCTGGCTCTGTTGGCTTTGGAGGACTTGGTTGTGTTGTCCATTTTCATTCTTCTCTTGGACCTGATGACCCCGAGAAACCTATCGCTATTGTAGGTGGTGCTGATGATAATGGCCTTGCTGGCCCTGTCTAAATCCATTGTCATTAGGCCTAAAGTCCCTTGGACGAAATATTTTAGAAGAATACCCCGGCTACGAATTTTGCCCCTGCTGATGACTAGTCTGCTACTTCGGTGCTCCACAACCACTGTTTAATAACCCGTAATTTTAAATGACTTTTAAAATGGGTTATATTTTAACTTAATGGATTAATTAGGTTTTATTATTAATTAATTCATTTGGGTTTTATCCTGATTGTGGATATTAAAATGGATGATTCTGAATATTACTTAAAGATATTTAGGTAATATATGAATGTGATGTCATTGATATGACGGTGTGATATAAAATCGATAATTTAAATTTTTAGTCAGACGCGGTATGGGACGTGTCGGGACAAATTTATTAAATTAAAAAGGAAATTTATTTTCTATTGATCTTATAGTCATTTTGACTGCGTCATTGCGTCCGAAAGGTTCGAAATAGTCAGAATAGTCTATTTGGATGTTAATTTTGAGTCTCGGGCCATTTGGAAATGAATAGACAACCCGAAAGGGCATTTTGGTCATTTTTCTAGGGGGATGAATAGTGATTTCGGGTTTTGTCCTATTATAAGTATTCGTAGATTAAGTGTACGTGGGTTATTCATCTCCTCTACACAAAATTGAAAAGTCATCTTCTTAGAGATAGTGAAAAATTACTTGGAAAGAAAAAGCCTGCTTGGAAAGGAGGAGAACCAAAGGTCAAAGGTCACCACCACCACCACCACCTGTGTTATTCAACTCCAAAGGATTAAATCTTCATAAGAGGCAAGTGTTTGATATTTGCAATTTAAGTTCGTATATTTTCCATGTTAGGATAGTTATAAAAAGAGATGATTTTCATGCTTGGAAGATGAAAGGATATAGTTGTTAATGGATTTTTGGAATCTAAAAATATATAGGAATTAAACTCATGTTGTAGGTAGTTAGTAATCCAATAAATATTCATCAATCTGTGGAAGAAATTCTGAAAATAATTTAGTGTTCTTGAAGATAATATGTTGATAATTTTCTGGAAAAAAAGGCAAAAACGAGTGGAATGAGAAGAGCCAATTTGGAATATTTAGATCTTCTTTTTGAGTGCATTTGGATGAGATTTAAGAAAAACTCAAAACACATACATGACTCAATTTTTCGTGTAGAATCCAAATCTGAAGTCGGATTGATGATTCGAATAATTTTTGAATCTGATTTTTCTGAGTATTTAAAATATGAGAATTCGTGATGTTGTTTCTTTTTAATGTTGGTTCTTATCCCAAAACTTTTTTTAGATCTTCGGTGATTATTAATTGGATATTATGGGTCTTAGAGAAAATCAGTAAGCCCTAGTTAAGATTTGAATTAATTTGATTGGGATTTAATTGATTAGAATTATGATAATTAAAGTTAAAGAGATTTCGGTTGCTAGATTCATGTGTTGGATTCTAATCTGTTTATATGAGGATTAAGGATAGTTCAAGTAGGGGAGATTTAATATAACACCTGGGTAGCCTTAGGGTTACAATTTAAACATCAACGACTGAGTTTAAGCTCATTATTGATTTCGCAAGGGCTGAGCGTAGTACAAGAGCGTAGTGGTATGGCTCCTGGATAGAGATGGGAGTTTAGAACATATTTGGTTAAAAGAGGGTATGAGGTTATCCCGATCGCGTATTTGAAGTTGACGGACCTCCACATGCAACAAAGTTAAGTAGTAGTGTATTGGAGGGGTTCCTTGTTTGGATTTCGCTTTGCGAGACGCTCCGCGCATGAACCTTAACGACGCCGGGAGTGGAGAGATGTTATAGGATGCGAGGGTAATTAAATAATGAAGTAAAGATATGATATTTTAATACGTAGGATTTGAAAGATATAATGCTATGTATGGGAATTATCTAAGGGTAATGTGAGTACCTTATTGATATTATATTATAGGTATGATAATACCTATTTGATTGATTGATGATTTATGTGTATGACATACCTAGCTTACTTGCTATCGACGGGAGGTTTGCGCGTGAGGGCAGTAATATCCTGATGAATCCATGGGATCTTTGATTTGTCGCTCGAGAACATACGTCTATGAAAGGCTTATCGGGGAGTTGATAAGTCCGCTGACTGTGGGTACGTAGGTATGTGCGTGACCCATGGATATGAGAACTATGTTCGCCTCCAATGTTTGTGTTGTTATTTATGGTTCGAGGAATCCTTACCGAACCTTTTGTCCACTATTCGGCGACCAGCGATGATGGGACATGATAGCAGAGTAATGCATTGCACCGCAGCTGTGACTCGGGGTGTTGTATTATATATATATATATATATATATATATATATATATAATGAATTAAATGAATGAATTGATTTATTGTGGTTAAGTCATCTACTGTGTGATAATTGTAGATAATGGAAAATTGAGATAAAGAACTGAAGTAAGTTAATGAATGTTTATTCTTAAAGAATTGAAAAGCTTGTTTCATGCTAATGAGAAATAATTCATAAATGAAAAATGTATAAGAATCATTATATGACGTATGGTATGGGACATATGGGGTTATGATATGTGAATTGAATTATATTATGGAACTAGTGAGGAGGAACCATTAACTAGGAGGTTAATAGGAGACGTTAAGTGTGCACTCTAGTTGAGAGGTGAGAATAGCAAGTGAGAATTGGATCTAACATGTACATAAAAAATGCTTTATTGCACTTGTTAAATACTTGCTGTTTTAAAAATCATTTACACAATCGGGCTCTGACTCGTTTCCTTGCATATTTTCTTTTCTATTGTATCTCCTATATCAGGTGTCCAGCAGCAGGGATGCCAACCTTAGTGAATTATGATGAGCTATGGAGCTATGGATTATTGCTTAGACGCCTATCTTCATTTGATTCACAGTATTCTCTTAGTTGGGGCATGTCGCCCAAATGATTCAGCTATCTTCTTCTATCGGGGTCAAATACTATGGTATTCGTGTCATTTTAATACATTTAACATTGTTGGGATTACTGTAATGGATTATAATTATTTGGGAATGTTTATTCCAATTGCTTTTAAATTCTTTTGTGTTATCTATTTGGTTATTAGTGTTGTAGAATAAAAATGTGTAGTGTTATTCTTAAACTAAAAATGGTTTTGTTGAAATTTAAGTTTGGAAAGTTTTTAACACCAGCTTAATTGGGTATTGGGTGAGTTGTAAATGTTTTCGACACTGATGCTAAGAATGAGCCAACTGTATATTCTGTTTTAATTTGGTATGGGACTGGCCACCCGGTATTTAATTAGGCAGGGTGTTACACACTGTTACCTCCTGTCCTTCCTGACTAGCTAAATTCACTTGTCCTTTTAATCCCTATCAGCTGGAAACAATGATTATAGTAGTGAAATAATGTGGTAGAAACTACCTATGCCACAATGTCAACCACCTCTGTGGTTATCACTCTTCCCCGTGGTACTTGAGGTAGCTGAAGAACCAGTCCGGTATTAAATCTTCTAGCGATCCTAGCATGTCGTTCTATCTTAGGTGGCATATGAAACCAGGTCGAATTGTATGAGTTCACAGTTAATACAAAAATAATAGCAGAACATAATCTCATATATGTAACAATCATAGTAATAAGGCTCTATATTAAAGGATGTTATGCTGAAATCGTAGTAATCCGCACAGATCTTATGGACACTAGAACCTGATGCTTTGATACCATATGTGACGCCTCGCCTATTTTAATAATGGGTGATCAGTCATTTAATAAAATAAACAGGAATCTCATTTGATTCATTTTTAGAATCATTGTCGATTTTTTTTTTAAATTACTAACCACCTAAGTTAAAATAAGCCAATGCCAAATTTTATCTTTCATTAACATGCAGTAATATGTAGGTATAAAAAATAATGTAATCCATTCATACCATAACTGAAGTCTAGAACATCCCAGGATAAAATAAATAAATAATAAATGTCAAATAAACCATCGGCTCCAAATCCAACATCCAAATAAAAAATCTGACAGAACTGAAATGAATTTGAATATAGATTTTGAAACTGAAAAGAATAAATAAAACTAAAATCTAAACTCGATAGTAAACATGCCCAATTGAAATAACTGAATATGAATCCTAGATTAGGAATGAAATGACTGAGTTATCTACTCAAGTCCTGCATGCCTCCACAAGTGCTGCAGCTACGCATGCTTGGAATGAATCATCATGCCTAGCGTCCTCGTGGCTGGACAGCTAAAAGTTTTAAAAATAGATTTGATATGGGTTAGATCCCCCAAAACCTTTGAAAAATATTTAGCAAGTATTTAAAATTCAATAAGAGCAGTTATTATACACAAGTTAATTTCGTGCGTATTCCCTTGAGTTCCTTACCTCTCAACTATAGTACACACCTAACGTCTTTTATTATACTCACCTAGTTATGCTACCCAGTCTAACTAGTCCCAATAAGCATTTATTTAACAATTAATATGCTTATCTCACCCGTACCACCCATATGATACGGTATTGTAAAACCATAATCAATATTAGACGAATATTATATTTGAACTATAAATTAAGTTTCTCTTAAGTAAGTTACATGAGATACACGCTAATATCTTCTACTACTATATGTATATATATATATATATATATATATATATATATATATATATATATATATATATATATATATATATATCACACTATCTATATATACAATTACAACATCCTGGGAATGAGAACCACGATGCATGCATGCATGCTCTGCTATTGAGTTCATGTACCTTACGTACTAGAATCAAGGACTACCAATTCGGAATATTCCTCAAACCATAAATGAAATAAAAACATGACGGAGGGGAACATAGTCCTAATCCTTTGGGCTACGCACATGCCTAACGTACTCAAATGACCCATTGGTCCCACTATTGTACACTCAAAATAATGATCCACCCAAAGTTTTATCTTCTGGGGCACACATCCAGACCTTACTGGCATTGCCAAGGTGAGATTGCCATCTGCGCGTGACCTCCCGTGATAGAAAGCAACGTAGGTATGCTCACAGACATAAGAAAGCACATAATAGGTGTTGTATATGTAAAAATTATTCTCCTACGTGGACCAATGAACAATTGACACCTGTCATCCTAGGTGGTTGTCTTGATCGAAATCAGAGTTACCTAGTCAGTTAGAATGCCGACCAATTGCTAGAATATGAACCATCAAGAATAAAAAAGTTACTTGGATGGAAAGGCGACCAACACTGAATGTTAAGAGTCTCATTTTTGTACCCAAATGTAAATGCCTGGAGATATAAAGACATTTCATCTCTAGGGTTCCACACCCCTATTACTATATAATCTCCCTTAGATCAAGGGGATTGGATGATCTAAAGAAAACCATATTGAGCCCTTGTAAACATCAATAATAATACCAACAATGGATGTAGGCTCTCAACAACTGAACCACTTTAAAAATCTTTGCCTCTTTTGTGTTTGTTTATATTGATCTTATTATTTATCTATGATTATGAAATTGGCTCCACTCCATTTTTAAATATCAACAGATTGGCGTCGTTTGTGGGAATGACTATTTTTCATCGTTCTCTACATCTTAAGTTTCTTTGTTCATTCATTGGATTGAAGAATGACCATTGTTTCAAAAAGCAGCCTGGCGGCTACAGGAAATAACCCATATATATATGCTCCCCCTAGTGAGGTAGATCTCCATCAGATTTTACTCAACTTGGCTATGGGACATAAATCCATGCAAGATCCAGTCAGACAATTGGCTCATACAATGCAAGATATATCCTCTAATTCTAGGAGAGATATTCTACCTCCACGAGCTAGGAATGAAAGGAGTTACCACTCTCAATCTTCTCGTGATAAGTCATGCCGTCTTGGCGCAACATCTTCATTCTGATCAACGGATTACTATGACAGTAGATCTTTTTCTAAGGAGAGGCAAAACGTGTTGGAGAGACTAAGTAGGGAATCTGCTTTTGACCATTTGGGTCCCCGAGTAATTAGAGGTCTCATAGGGAGCAAGAACGTCATTATGAGCACATAGATCGATCTTTGAGATCTAGAGCTAACATGAGGGGCTATGTGCGTGCTGAGAAGACTTCTCAGGAAGAGAGTTCAGTAAATATGCAGAGTAAAGTCACAAAATTTTCTTCTGCCAAATCCAACCAGAGGAATGTTCCTGGAAGGGATCCATGCAGCGACTGGAAGATCGGTTGGGGAAATGGCCAAAATAAAAAAATCCTCTACAAAGAAGTTTTCTTAAAGGCTCACCTTTTGTCCAGGTTATGATGTACTACCCACACCTTCCAAACTCAAACCACTACTGTTCACTCCTAAATACGATGAGAAAACTGATCTAGTCCTCCATATTAAATAGTATCTAGCTACTGCCGATATTTATTATGTTCTCGACGAGATGAGGTGCAGGTATTTCTCCAGTTTCATCACTGGACTTGCTCAAATATGGCACAACAATCTGTCCAGAGGTAAAATTTCCAGTTTCCATTAATTTTTTGAATTATTCATTGATAACTTTTGCCTTGGGGCTAAGCCGATCAAGAGTGTTACTCACCTCTTGACCGTGCTCCAAAACTCGAGAGAAAGTACCCGACAGTATATCACACGTTTCAACAATGAGAAACTAGAAGTGGTGGAATATGAAGAAAAGACAATTATTGCATCCCTGATGAGTGAATTAGTAGCCAATGATCTTTACTATTCTCTAGCAAAAAATTCTACCAAAACTATGATAGAGCTGATGTCTTAGGATGGAAAGATTATGAATGTCGAGGAAGCTGTGGCAACAAAAGAAGTGCCTGAGAGCAAGGCTGAAGGACAAAAGAATAATTCATTCAATAAATATAAAAAAGACAATAAGATTGATAGGATCAAGAAGTATGATGAGTATACCCCACTCACTAAAGGTGTCCATCATATTCTAGAGGAAATAAAAGGAAACAAAGATTTCAATTGGACTAAAAAATTGAGTTCACCTCCCAATAGGAGGGACAAATCCAAATACTGTGATTTTCATTGAGATAGTGGACACACTCCTGATATTTGCATCGCCCTCAATAATGAAGTTGAAACTCTTATTCATGTGTGTGTGTGGGGTGGGGGGGGGGGGGATTTATCTAAATTTGTTGATCAAAATGGTAGCGGAGATGCTAGGAAAAGATCCGAGTCACTCAACCGAGGAAAAGATGACACTAAAAGGGCGTGCAATAACGACTATCAGGATGATCCTGACCTGCCAAAGAAGCCCGATGAACTAGACATAGATATAGGTATGATCTTCTTTGATTGCCATTTCATTTTAGGGGGAGACACTAATAGAGGATATGGACTTGTCGAAAGGAAAGCCTACCTAAATGAAGCCAAAGCATGTCCTACTATCGGGAAAATTGATATGTCCTCAAGTAGTGATGATCAGCCTAGGAAAGTCAACAAAGATAAATTGGTGATTGAATTCTCCAAAAATGATATGAGTGTGGTGTAATATCCTCATGATGAGGATATTACACCATGGTAAATTGGTGATTGAATTCTCCAAAAATGATATGAGTGTGGTGTAATATCCTCATGATGATCCATTAGTCATCACCTATAGAGTTCACCATGGTAGAGTAGCAAGAGTTTTGGTCGACAATCGGTGTTCGATGGACGTCATGCTCTACAACTATTTCCAAAGCCTAGGGCTAAAGCTAGATCCGTATCACATGCATCTCATAGGGTTTTCAGGAGAAAGGGTATATTCCTAGGAACAGTCAAGCTAGATGCGTTGGTGGCCACTTGGCCAATAAGCACAAAGGAAATAATTCTCTTCTTTGTACATGACAAAAATGTACCTTCAGCTTACGACATAATACTTGGTAGAGTAGGGATGAAGCAATTAGAGGTAGTTCCATCTACTCTGCATTAGTGCATGAAGTTCCCTACTAATTATGGAGTCGAGGTAGTGAATGGTAACCATATGGAAGCCAGGGAATGTCACTATACCTCACCTGACCAACATGAGATATAAAGTGGCACAACTAATTTCCATATTGACACTTTGGATCATCGCAAATAGAAGACTTGGTGAAAGGACAGGTTATGGAAAAAACTGAAACTCTTGTACTTGACGATGAGAAACTAGAAAGGACCGCTCAAATTGGTTTAAGACTAACACTATCTCTCAAACAAAAATTAGTTACATTCCTTAGAGATAGGAAGAACGTGTTCGCCTAGAGCCATAATTATATGCAAGGTATTGATCCTAACTTCATCTTCCACAAACTCAACATTTACAAGGATGCCAAACAAATTAAGAAGAAGCCCAGAGTTTTCAGTTCCAAGAAGTATAAGAGGCAGAAATCCTGAGCTAAAACCTTTTATGACAATTTGAGAATGCGTAATATCAATTATTTATGTAATTAAAAAATTTTCAATATTAAAACTTATTTAATAAGAGTCAATCTTCAATCCAACCCTAAATATGCATCTATGTGAATAAATCAAACATACAATAACAAATCAAGGGACAAACAAATTCAGGAAAAAAATCCCTTTCGGGTAAAAACCTTTATTTCACTAGATAATTTAATTCCCAACTTACAATTACAAAGAGAAAAATGCAATGAATTTCCCATAGAAAATCCACATAGACTACAGCCTAAAATCAACAAAGATTCCAGCAAAAACCTCTAGAACCGCAACACTTTCATCATCAGTGAATACCCTCGAGTATTGCTAATGATCGTAGTTGTCAGCATATAGCTCCCACACAAACTATCAATCCAGCAGTAGCGAACTCCTTCTCTACAAGATAAACTTCAACAACAAGTGTTTTGGGTTCCAAAATGATTCATCAAAGTATATGGGACGATTTTATGAATCAAAAACAAAGTTTTGTGCCCTAAAAGTGAAGATTAAAATTCTGCAGATATAAAGTTTTTATTTAGAAAAAAGTCTTAATGAAAATGTCTCACAAAACAAGTATTTATAGCAAGATAAAATTCTTGAGGCGGTGGAGGTCATTCGAATAACTTCTGTCATGTCGTTTGAACGACATTAGATGTTGTTTGAACGACTTTAATAATGACCAGTTAAAATGTAAAACAGTGTAGGGTTGTTTGATGCAAACAAGGGACGATCTATCTCGCGGCCTAAGAAACGACGTGTGATGTCGTTCGAATGGGTTGTTTGAAAGACATCGCTTTATCGTTTGAACAACTTAAGAAAAAAATAATATATTTTAATGAATGCCTACAAGTCTTCCAAAAAACATTTTTAGTTAGAAAAATGCCTCATTTTGATAAAAATACAGTTTCGAAAAATATCCCAATACAATCGAAAAATATTTTGGAAACTTAAGCACATTCCTTATCAAAACCAATCTCGTAGATTTTCGTTGTTAAAGACAAAATCAATATCATAGATGTCTGTTGATGAAGATACTTGATATTCGGATCCGTCATCTTTGAGTAAATGATAGTGAACTTCCTTCGATGGTTCTAATGATATACGATATACACAATGTAAACTCAGGACGATGGAAAACATATCCTTACAAATCCCCCCTATGTCTATGCCAATACAAAATAAAAAGAATCCGAATTATCAATAAAATGTCCTATACAAATCTAATACCCTCCCATGAACCCAAAAATGAAAAGATACTAAAAATGCAAGTCTTCAAAAAAAAAATCTTCAAGATCTTCAAGTCTCTTTGCTTTCCTTACTCTTATTTTTGTGTGCTTTCCAAATTATCATCAAAGTCCTACACACAATAAACAAAGCAAATACCTTTGTGACGTATTGGGTTTGAAATGAGGTAAACATAAATAAAATCAAGTAAATCAATTTTCCCCCATAATTCATAATTCGTTCTCTCCCTTTTTATTTGTTCGAAATACACAAGGAAAAGAATAAACAAAATAAAGAAGGAGTGTTACGATAAGCATAGCAAGTCGTCATAAATGTACGCTATGCAAGGATATACTCAAAAGCAAACACAACCAACTATTTTTGAAAATTTTTAAATTTAAAAAAATAAATAAATTTCATAAATACAACACACACCTTGAACTTACACTAAGATAACCGAATCATAGATACAAAATGAATGGATGTGAACAAATTTTATAGGAAAATCAACTCAATCAAACATAACATATGTGCACGATCAATATGAGTACTCCCAATGAATGAGCTCAAAATCGTCCTTAGGTGTAAAATTTTAGAATTTAAATGACATCGACTCAATCAAATCAACACATCAAAATCTAAAATGATTTTCACACCAATAACGTCTAAAACTATGTAATGCGTTTTCAAGACTTTGTCAGGACTTGCAAACCCGTTGTTTTACTTCCATCCAAACACCCTCATAAATAATAATTCCTTTTATTTTTCTATTGAGGTGATCAAACTAAACTATTTGACCTCTTTTTGGCATATATTCTTTTTATTGCCTTAATTTTTTCTTGGGCTCTTTTCAAACGGTGGCCTTCACGCCGAGATTATTATTCTCTCGCTGCCCTTTCAGTATACACTCTTATTTTTTCACTTCTAACAAATCCTCACGGAAAACGGTTCTTACATGCACTACTTTCATTGTCAAGTTTTATCGCATTTGGTTCATTTTAAAGATAAAATAGAGATAAAAACATTTCGACCAATATGTGATAGACAAGTACAATAATAAAGAAAATCCGTCCACGTGTGCATTGAAGGAAATCATGATTCAAACATGTAGGAAGTAATAATAAATCACATCTCAATGACTCAAAACATTGTAAAGCACAAAATGAAATGACGATGTGTCTCAAATCACTATCAAACAGACACATGAATAATGGAATGAATTTGTGACTTGGTCATCCTAAATGTCCATCCATAAACGGTGTAAAATGAAACACAAAAATCTTTTTATCTTTCTCCAAAAAAATTATCAAAAATAAATTCTTTTGGGAATTTTCAAATTATTCTAAAAAAATAGAAAATCTTTTTGTATTTTTCCAAAATTTTTTTAAAAAAAATCTTTTTTGATTTTTCAAAAAATATATCAAAATGGAAAAAATAAATACAAAGGTGATACACACTAGCAATAAACGTAAAATATCATCATGAAAATCATACTATGCTAGCAAACAAGTCTAAACCTCAATCATTAGGCTTGGAGGTGTTTTCCAAAGGTGGTGACATCTTATGAAAACATCCATCAAATCATATGAAGTCTTGACTAAGTACTCAACTTCTTCTCGAAAGTGCTTAAAATCTCTCGTGTGATGTGCAGGAGCATGTGAAGTATCATGTGTGAGTGTGCGTGTGGGAACACGTCTAGTAGCATAACGAGGTAAAAACCTATGAGACACACTACCCAACTTAAAGTAAAATTCTCTAAGGTGTCCTCTCTTCTTGCAATGAGAGCAAACATAATCGGGCCTAAGAACACCTATCTCAAAATGTTTAGGACACGCTCTCCTATGGGTAAACGTACGCCTAGGTGGGTTAGGTCGAGATCCATATGGATCTATCACAAACTAGGGAACTGACTTAGGTGCAACATGAGAAGTAAATGCACCGTCATAACCTATTCCTAGTCTCTCAACATTACCTAAAGCGGGATCGAAGAGCATATTTCCAGCCTTCTTAGATGTGTCCTCTAAAGTGACCTTCACTTCCTGATCACTTTCGAGATCTCTCTCGAGGTGGGACAGATGGACTTCAACTTCACTCTTTTCCCGGTCTAAGACGATTAACTACTCACTTAAAGAAACTTTCACCTTCTCGAGTTGATTTACCAACGCCTCATACTCCCTCAAAACTTCTATCTCTTTCTCCAAATCTAACAGCTTAAGACCTAACTCTTTATTCAACTTCTTCATCTTTAAGGTTTCGGTGTATAAATATCTAAATGCCTTTTGGATATCATTTTCATTCTCACTTCCAATCTCACTCTCACACTCACTCAAAACACTCAAATCATCATCGGGTCTCTCACGTATACAAGTCTCCTCGTCGCCGTGGTTAAAACTAGGTGTGCTCACGTGACTAGTCATAAAGGCAACACGCATACCATGTGATGATTCATCCCCTGAATCATTCACCTCGATGCCACTATCGCTAAGAGTGGCTGGCATAGCAATATTCTTGCCCTTTCTCTTTAGAATAGTGGGACATTCAAATGCTTTGTACCTTTGACCTTGCACCCAAAACATCTCGCCTCTTCCTCTTTCTCATCACTCTCTTTGGCCTCTTCTTTATTTTTATTTTTCTCAAATTTTTTTTTATTGGAATAATTTTCTTTGGAAAATATGATAAGCATTTTAAAATTTTTAGCAAAAAGGCCACATCATCAAAATCAAACACTCTCTCAGACTCGGACTCACAAACTCTCTCTCTTTCTTCTTCTTCTTCTTCTTCTTCTTAAACACTTCCTCACTCTTTCTAGATTGGTACATAAGTGCAATCCCTCTATCCTTAGGCTTAATAGTGTTAGGAAACATGTCGATCTCATAAGTTTAAAGATCTCCCATGAGTTCTTCTAATCTAAGTGTATCTAATATCCCTAATGAGTTAAAAACAGTGACCTTAGGAATAAAAAGTTTCAGGAGTAACCTCAAAATCTTTTTCACGACCCTAGAATCATCAATTTTCTCATCCAAATTAAAATTCGTGTTAACTATGTCCGACAAACTAGCAGAAAACTCGTCAAACACTCGGACTCTAACATGGTGATCGTCTCAAACTCCGCGGTTAAATTTTGTAATTCCGACACCTTAACCGCGTTGGTACCCTCATGTGTCAATTGGAGGATATTCAATGTCTCTTTAGATGTGGTGCACGTTATGATATTATAGAACTTATCAGGGGTGATGGCTCCAGAAATAGTACTAAGGCCACGGGAGTTAAATGTACTCCATTTATAAACATCCTCAGCCCAGTCAGACACATGTTTGGGATTGGGGACATTATTCGCGGTGACAGTGGGAGGATTCCATCCTCTTTCACATATTAACCAAACACGTTCATCAATAGCCTTTAAACAAAATCTCATGTGGACTTTCCAATAAGCATAATTTGTGCCATCAAAGACGGGCATCCAATTATATAAGTTCTCCATTGGAAAAATGGCAAAATTTTTCAAAATTAATTTTTAAAAATAGATGTCATAAAAGTTTTGCGAAAAAAGGATCACATGATAATTTAGAGCAACCTGCTCTGATACTAATTTGAGAATGCGTGATATCAATTATTTATATAATTCGCAAATTTTCAATATTAATTATGTAAATTCGCAAATTATTTAATTAGAGTGAATCTTCAATCCAAATTGATTAAACCCTAAACATGCATCTATGTGAATAAATCAAATATGCAATCAACAATCAAGGGACAAACAAATCCAGGAGAAAAACCCATTTCAGGTAAAAACCTTTATTTCACTATATAATGTAAATCGCAACTTATATTTACATAGAGAAAAACTCCAATGAATTTTCCGCAGAAAATCCACATAGACCGCAGCCTAAAATCAGTGAAGATTCCCGCAAGAACCTCCAAAATCGCAACTCTTCCTTCAGTAGTGAATACCCTCGAGTATCACCAATGACCGCTGTCATCAACAAACAACTCCTACAAGAACTATTAATCCAGCAGTAGATAACTCATTCTCAATAAGAGAAACTTCGACAAGAAGTGTTTTGGCTTCCAAAAATATTCACCAAAGTATATGGGATGATTTTGTGAATCAAAAATAAAGTTTTGTGCCCTAAAAGTGAAGACTAAAATTCTGCAGATATACAGTTTTTATTTAGCAAAAGTCGTAATGAAAAAGTCTCACAAAATATGTATTTATAGCATGATAAAATTCTTGAGACTGTGGAGGTCATTCAAACGACTTCTGACATGTAATTTGAATGACATTAGATGTTGTTTGAGCGACTCTAATAATGACCAGTTAAAATGCAAAACAGTGTAGGGTCGTTTGAACGAAATAAGGGACGACCTATCTCGTGGCCTAATAAACGACATGTGATGTCGTTCGAATGGGTCGTTTGAAATACATTGCTTTGTCGTTTAAATGACTGAAGTGAAAAATAATATTTTTTAATGAACGCCTACAGGTCTTCCCAAAATATTTTTAGTAAGAAAAATGCCTCATTTTGATAAAAAAAATAGTTTTGAAAAATATCCCAATAAAATCATAAAACCTTTTCGATACTTAAACACATTACTTACCAAAATCAATCCCATAGATGTCCATTATTGAAGATAAAATCATTCTTGTAGATGTATATTCTTGAAGATACTTGATATTTGGATCCATCATCTTTGAAAAAATGATCATGAACTTCATTCGACGATTTTAACCATATACGATATACACAATGTAAACTCAGGACGATGGAAAACATGTACTTATAAAAAGAATAAGGCAATCCAAGAGGAAGTGGAAAAGCTATAGAAATCCCAGTTTAAAGAGGATGTTAAATATATGACTTGGTTGGCTAATTTGACAATGGTAAAGAAGAAGAAAAATAAATAGTGCATATGTGTAGATTTTACTGACCGTAATAAAGCATGCCCAAAAGATCATATTACTTTACCAAGGATTGATAAATTAGTTGATGCAAAAACAGGTCATGAACTACTCAACTTCATGGATTCCTATTCTGATTATAACCAGATTAAAATGAAGTCGGAGGATAAGGAGAGCACATCCTTTATCACCAACCGAGGAACCTACTGCTACAATGTTATACCTTTGGGCTAAACAATGCTAGAGCAACATATTAGAGGTTGGTGAATAAAGTATTCGAGGACCAAATTAGCAGGAACATGGAAGTATATATAAATGATATGCTCACCAAGAGAAAATTTATTACCGACCGTATTGCTGATTTGGTCCAAACATTTGACCAGCTTGAAAAATATCAAATGAAGCTCAATCCGGCCAAGTGTATTTTTGGAGTACAAGAAGGTATATTCTTGGGGTACATCGAAAATAAAAGGGGAATTGAATCCAACCCTAATAAAATAAAGGCTTTACTGGAGATGTAATCACTGACAAGCAAGAAGGATGTGAAAAAATTGACACGAAGAGTGGCATCTCTAAATCGGTTTATTTCTCGATCTACAGATAAATGTCTTCCATTCTTTAAAGTGCTTAAAAAGACCTTTGAGTGGAATAATGAGTGTGAAAAAGATTTTTTAGACTTCAAGAAGTACATGGGATCTCCACCACTACTCTCTCGACCAATTTTGGGCGAGAAGTTATACTTATATTTAGTTGTTTCAAAGTCTGCTGTTAGCTCGGTCTCAATTCGGTTAGAGGAAGGTGTTCAAAATCCAGTATATTACACCAATAAATCATTTCGAGGAGTAAAAATGAGATATCCATGCTTGAAGAAGTTAGTATTGGCCCTCATTAAAGCCTCCGAAAGAATGAGGCCATACTTTTAGGCCCATACCATTGTAGTATATACTGACTTACCTCTGTGACAAGCTTTGCGCAAACCTGAAAAGTCAGGAAGACTAATGTCTTGGACATTTTAACTTGGAGAATATAAAATTATTTATGGGACAAGAACTTTAGTGAAAGGTCAAGCCATGGAAGATTTCATAGCAAGTATTCAATTATACAGAGGTAGCAAGCAAACCAAGTTTTCCTACCGAGCAGACTTATTTGGAAAATAGCTCAGCTGAAAAGAAATGGTCGTCGACCAAACAAAATCATTGATCGTTTAAGAAAGATCTATGTGACTAACTGAAGAAAGCAATAAGATGTTTAAATACGAGGTACAAGTAGATGAAGACTTCAACAGCGATGTTCCAGTTTAAAAATTATTAGTAGATGGCTCTTCGTGCACTACGGGTAGTGGGGCTGGACTCATTATCAAAATTCCAGATGATTTGGATATAGAGTATGCATTGAGATTTCAATTTTTAAGCCACCAATAATGAAGTTGAATACAAAGTGAAAAGGGGGTGGTCCCTATGTGTGTTTCAAATTAAACCAATTTTTACCAAAAATTATTCAACTTTTAATTAGCACCAAACCAAGTTGAGAAAACCAATTTTTACTTTAAACCATTTTTATCTTGATTAATCCTAAACATGCATCTAGTGATTAAAGACAGTAAAGTAAAGTAAAGAATACTCACAATGCCTAATGGACGAGGAAAAAATCCAAAACGGGAAAATAACCTCGGACGGCCCAAGCCAGACAATCACTATGAACAAAGGTTTTACAAAGACGGATTAGCTTTACTCAATGACTCGATCCCCATGGGTCTTGACGCTCCTTCTGATCTTCTACCATTCTTTAATAGTGCCCACGTAGAAATTCTGTCTTCCATGATACCTGTCCATAACACTCAACTCCACGAATGTCTCGGTGTCAACCGAATGGCTTTGATTCGTCTACGATGTCGAACAAGGATTTCTTCTATTTTCTTCACCGTAAAACCCTGATGTTAAATGGTAGAACAAACCTTCTTGGTGAAGTAAGATCAGATAAACATATGTGGTGAAGAAAAGAGAAGGACTTATTATTCGACATCGTAGACGAATCAAAGCTATTCGGTTGACACCGAGACATTTGTGGAGTCGAGTGTTGTGGACAGGTGTCGTGGAAGATAAAATTTCTACGTGGGCACTATTAAAGAATGATAGAAGATCAGAAGGAGCGTCAAGACCCATGGGTATCGAGTCATTGAGTAAGGCTAATCCATCTTTGTAAAACCTTTGTTTATAGTGATTGTCTGGCTTGAGCCGTCCAAGGTTGTTTTCCCATTTTGGGTTTTTTCCTCGTACATCCGACATTATGAGTATTCTTTACTTTACTTTACTTGCTTTAATCACTATGTTGATGTAAAAAATTAGATTGCTTCTAATTATTTAATCACAGATAAATATAAATGAGACAAAGAATTTTAAAGTGGTTCAGCCTTATAAGAATGGCCTACGTCCACTGTTTCTGTTATTGCCAAGTGTTTTGGAATTCTCGATATGTAATTCTATCAAGAAATTCCGGTCCCCTTGAATGAGGGTGATACAAGGTATTTATAGCCTTTAGGCTGTACATGTGAAAGGGTAAACAATTAATGCCCTTTAAGAGTATACGTTTGTATGATAAGCATTCAATGAATAGTTGAACTGTTGAGTTTCTGGCAATTAATGCTGTGGACGAGATGCAGTTCGGACCGCCTTAGTTGATCGTCGTTCAAGAGTTCCTCGGAGCGTTGGAGTTACTCGGAGCGTTGGAGTTCCTCGGAGCGTTGGAGTTCCTCGGAGTATACTTGTTGCTCGGAGTGAATCTGACTTGGTCGGGGAAATAACCTTCCTCGTTGCTATTGTGCCACATAGATCGACACGTGTCTTCTTATGATTCGTCTATATCAACATATTAATTTTGGTATCAATAGAAGCCCCCAATGTTTCATATTTCGAAATTTGAGGAGTATGTAACATTCTTTCTCGGAATATGGCAATATTAAATGACCTTCCTGGTGTTTAGGAGCATTTTCTTTGTGTTCGAATGTCTTCCAAATTCGCAGAATCCGCCTTTTTGAATTTTTATAAGCGCTTCGATCTTCGTGCACTTTTTGTCCTTTTAGCCGCCAGTAGCGTAATAGTTTCCTTTTTGTAATCATTTCTTTCGCCGTTTCCCAAGGCAAAGTATTTAAACTTCATAGACAATATCACCGTCTTCTACCTTTTCCAATTTCTTCTTTCCAGTTTTCCATAGTCTTTCTTTCTCTTGTGCGTTCATCCTTGTTTTCGTTCGTTGTCAACAGATCTCCCTTTTTCCTGTAAGATCTTCTTCCTCCTTCTTCATTTCTTTTCTTCACCATGGTTTATATTATTGAATCTCTTGAGAAATTCCGTTCTGATTTTTCTATTCCATCTTGGGTAGCTCTGGAAAATCATTCTGAGCCTTTAGATTATTTTCGTTTGGCTGAGGGACACTGGTTCCCTAGCCTCTTTATTGCTGAATGCGGATTTTCTTTTCCACCAAACCCTTTGTGCTTAGAGTTCTGTCAGTATTTCGATGTTGTCCCTGCAAAAATAGCCCCCAACACATGGAGGATAGTTAATGGAGTGTATAGGTTAAATCAAACTCATGGAACCCGTATAGGAATTCCTGAGATTATGTACTGTTATAGATGGGCTGTTCTAGATAATATTTTTTATTTAAAAACTAGATTTTTGAATAGGGCCTTAGTAGTCAACCTCCCTGATGCCAATAGGGATTATTTTGAACATGGGGTAATTATCAAAAATTGGCAACATGCCCCTTTGACTGGAGATGAAGTATATCAAGGTCCCAGATGCCCTCCATATGGCAATGAGATAGGTTATTTTCATTTTATTTTATTTCTGAAATTGTGATTTCATTATGTTTGAATAAATGTGTGACTGATATTTCACTATGTATTTGTTTGCAGTTGACAGTAAGAGAAAAACTCCAAAAGAATCAGAAGTAAATATCAAGCATTTGAAACATATCTGGAATTTGCATCGAAAAGTTACAGACGAGCATATCAGGCCTGCGTCATATTTGTTGCAGTATAGGAGTTATACAACATCCTGTGGTCAGCGCCAGTGAACCAGCATCAATTCCTGAGGACTCTTCTCCAGAATCTCACATTCCTCTAAGTCAGAAAATGGGCAAAAGAAGAGTTCCTGCTCTCTTTGACGAGACTACCTCTGCTGGAGATGGAAAAAGGAACAAGGCTGACGTCCCAAAGGGGACAAAGAAAATATATGCTGCCCCTTCTGTTGTTCCTCGGAAGGTTGCCGAGAAGCCCCCAGTGGCTCCTAGTAAGAAGGATGCACTTGTGGAAGTGATCACCATTTCCCCAACCAAAAGCTCTTCTTTGGTTGAAACTGTTGAAATGCCACCGAGGAGACTGAAGAAATCCTCCTCGGTCAGTTTTTCTGAAACCATTCCCCAGCTCCAAGCTAGTGGAGCTAGTGTTCCAACTATTATTCCCCCGAGTTCTGCAATGAGCTCGGTAAAGACTTGGACCATTCCTGAAGTCCAAGGAATTGAGGAAAATATGTCTAGGGATATGCTGACATCCCTAGCTACTCGTCACCTTGCTTCAGTAAGTTTCTCTTATCCTGAATTTTTCTTTCTTTCCATCAATAAAGGTATCTCTGCAATAACTTATCATTATTTTCTACTTTTTCCAGCTGGTGAGTTGTTTTAACACCATAGTGAAGAAAGATGAAGCGATCAAGGCTTCTAGCTCCTCGTCCGGAGTAGAGGATGCTTTACAGGGCTTGGCCCAATCTTTGAAGGATTCTCGTCAAAAGTATGACGAGGATAGGGGTGAATGGGAGAAGAAGTTGGCTCCGTCTGAGACAGAGAAAGTGCAGTTGGGAAATAAGGTGAAAGACTTGGAGAGAGAGAATAAAAAATATGCCGAGAAGCTCACAAGCTTTGGGGAGCTTGAAAATAAGTTGAAATTGGCTGAGGAAGAGCTAACCCTTCTGCGAGAAGTAAATCGCCAGAAGGAGGAGGTGGAGGACAAGTTGAAAGCCTCCGAGGATCTTCTATCCGAGAAGCTATCCTCGGAGAGAATGAAAAGAAAAGTGGCTGTGAAAAAATCTTTTCGTACCGGTTGGGATAAAGGATGGGACAGGGGGTAGCAGCCATGATGACCCAGGTGCAGTATGGGAGTTTGAAATACTTTTGAGATGGTTGGGTTGCTTCCCTGCAAGAATTAAAGGTTAGCGAGGACTCTGAGCTATTTCAACAACATCTTCTTGGCCCCCCCTCCTATAATTGAAGATGAGGAAGAGGATGAAGCTGCATCCGAGGAGTCTTCAATGACAGTGGGTGATCAAGTCCTTGCTTCCCAACCTATTCAGACAGTTACCGAGGAGATTTCATCTTTGCCTGCTCCTCCTAAACAAGTTCCAACTCCAGCTGACCAAATTATTATTTCCACCGAGCAACCGAGCTCCTCGTCCCAGCCTCCCGAGAAAGTCTTGGGAGACAAGGAAAAGGTGTGAAGTTGTTCGGTATTTATTTTATTTTCTTTTACTTGTACTATGTATTCTGAACGCTGTACTCCTTTTGATGATGTAATAAAAATCACCTTTTTATTCCTCTACGTTGTTGATGTTCTGTCTGCTTCTTTTATTAACTCTTGTCTTCTCTTCTTTACTAGGTTATGGCTAGAATGGACTTGCTGTCTGCCAATGATACAAAACTGATGCAGCAATGCCATGAATATTTTGAAGCTGGACATACTGACCCGAGTGCATCAGAAATTACTGATATCCTTGGTCATGATGCTTCAGAGCAAGCAATCGAAGCTTATCAGTACCTGAAATGTTTACTTGATCGTGCTATAGCCAACAATGTGGCTTATTACGAAATGATTGAAGACTTGCAAGGTACTCTCGATGAACTTCAGCATCAGTATAAAGAATCAACTGCCCTTTTGCATGAGGTGTATGAGAAGAGGTATCAACAGCTTTCTGCCGAGAAGGGCTACGAGAAGCTCATCGCTGGATATGATGTTAGGGAGAGAACCCTAAAGGGTGAAGTTGAAGCATGTAGACAGATTGCCGAGCTACTGGAGCAAGAGAACAACAATTTTCAGAAAGAGCTAGCACAGTATAAGTCTGCAGGTTCTTCTTCAACAGCTGTAATCCCAGTGACTGACGAGGGATTTTCATTTTTGGAGGTTGAGAATGCCAAATTAAGGCAAGAATTATAGGCTTTGAGAAGAGCTGGGCCTTCTACTGCTACTCGGGGACGAGGAAGAGGTTCTCGTGGACGAGGAAGAGCTGCACAGAATGTTGCCGAGGAACCAAGTTCTCGTCTTGCTCGGGGAGGATCAAGATCTCTTAGTCGTACTGTTGAAGAAGCTCGTACTCGATCAACGTTGGAAAATCAAGCTTTCCAATTGATGGCAAAAAATCAAGCTTTGTCTGAGATGTCCAAGAAAATTAGAGAATTGGAAAATCAAATCTCTGGAGATAAATCAGTGTTAGAGACTAATGGACTTTTCATTCAGAGTCTTCAAGAGAAGCTTGATAGGTTAACATTTCAATTTCACAAACAACCCAGGGAGTTCTGGATGGCTGGATACAATGAAGCTCTATTCCATTTAGATGATCGTATCCAGAATGCCAATAATGAGGGCTACAAGCAAGGTTGGATGAATGCCTTGGGCGTGCTGAAGCTCGAACAAGGACACTACCTGTGGGACTATTATGATCCTGGGGTACTTGACTTGCCTGTGCCACCGTTCAATTTGGACATGGAATGGATCCCAGCTCGTGCCATTCCTCAGAGCTTAATTGCGAATTACCTCGGTGATTACAGTTTACATTCTCAGTTTGAGGTATCTCGTCCAGAGCATCTTCTAGATCGACCTTCTGTGATGAACGTTAGGATGCTGAAGGACTTGAACTTCATTAATTCTCTTCAGTCTTTATATGATCCGCCTGCTGGCGAGGAACCTGTATCGAAAGCTGAAGGGAAAAAACCAATAGAATAGGGATTTCTGATGTAATAATTAGTACACAATTTAATATCAATGTAATAAACTTGTGTAATTCATTTTCACTTTAATGAAAGAATTTCATTTTTGTTCGCAATCTTAATTGCTATTGTCTTGTAAAATACTTTACATCTGTGCATATGTATAAGTTAAAAAGATAACAATATTGTGTGGTGCATCGACCAACTTAGTAATAAAAAGTTACAAGTATCAGAAATATTGCTCGATCACTTAGTAATAAAGTAATGTGTATAAAAATGTTGAAAATTCTTCCAACCAACCAAGGTAGTTAAGTTGTGCTCGTCGATCAATTATAGTTAATGGGTTTTTATCCCCGACCAGCTATACTTGGTACTGTTTAAAATATTTTCTCCTCGTCGACCAACTACAGTTAGTGGATTTTTATCTCCGACCAACCATACTTGATTCAGTTCGGAATATTTTGTTCTTCGAGGGACTTTTATGTAATAAACTTACCTCCCGACCAACATAAGTTGGCATTTGAGAGCATATCTTGTTTCCTAACCAAACACGTTGGCATTTTTAGGAGTCTCGTGTTCTCGCTCTTTTACCAACCGGAGTTGGTCTGAGTTCGAACTATCATGTCCACTAACTCTTTTACCAACCGGAGTTGGTCTGAGCTAATGTACGCCTCCTAACCAAAGGAGTATGGGGTGTTCTCGCCCTTTTACCAACCGAAGTTGGTCTGGGTTCGAACTATCGTGTTCTCGCTCTTTTACCAACCGGAGTTGGTCTGAGTTTGAACTATCATGGTGTTCTCGCCCTTTTACCAACCGGAGTTGGTCTGGGTTCGAACTATCGTGTCCACTAACTCTTTTACCAACCGGAGTTGGTCTGAGCTAGTGTACGCCTCCTAACCAAAGGATTATAAGGTGTTCTCACCCTTTTACCAACCGAAGTTGAACTGGGTTTGAACTATCGGTGTTGCTTTTATTGCTGAACAGCGTAGTGTTGCACACTAGTATTCCCCGAAAAACTTTCAATAAAAGAAAGAAGATGGCGAAATATCATCGTTTTATTCATATTGATGGAATTGCTTTACATCACTGATAATACTTGCGTAGGTGTTCAGCATTCCATGCATTCTTAAATTCCTCTCCTTCTAGAGTTGCTATGCGGTAAGTTCCTGGTCGAACAACTTCTGTAACTCGGTAAGGTCCATTCCAGTTTGCTTCCAATTTATTGTGCTTCTGAATGACCTTCTTTAGAACGTAATCTCCTTCTTTTAAGTCGCATTTCTTCACCCTCTTGTTGTAGAACATAGTTGTACGTTGCTGGTAAGCAACATTCCTAATGGCTGCCTCTTCTCTAACCTCCTCGAGCATATTCAAATCCAATCTTCTCATTAAGTCGCTGACTGGGGAATTGAAATTCAGCACTCTGTGTGTTGGAAGACCCAACTCGGCAGGTATTACAGCCTCACTTCCAAACGCCAGCATATATGGTGATTCTCCAGTTGCGGCTCGGGGAGTTGTTCTGTAAGCCCACAATACTGACTGTAGCTCATTAATCCAATTAACCTTAGCCTCACTTAGCCTCTTCTTCAAACCATTTAGTAATGTTCTGTTCGTCACTTCAGTCTGTCCATTGCTTTGAGGATGGCCTGGTGCTGAATGAATCTTCAAAATATTTGTCTGATGACAATAAGCGACAAACTCCTCATTATCAAATTGTGTTCCATGGTCTGTGATGAAGGCATGAGGGAGACCATATCGGCAGATGATGTTCTTCCAAACGAATTGGTACACCTTCTCGTATGTCATATCAATTAGAGCTTCAGCTTCTACCCACTTAGTAAAATAATCCACTGCAACGACGAGGTACTTGAATCTTCCTCGGGTTGTTGGCAGTGGTCCAACTAAATCAATTTCCCACATGGAAAATGGCCAAGGGGAAGTTATGGGTGTCAACAATGCTTGTGGAGTACGTCGGATGGAAGAAAAACGTTGGCATTTATCATATCTTTTGGCATAGGCTATACAATCAGCCCTCATCGTTGGCCAGTAGTATCCCTACGTCATCACCCTTTGCAAAAGTGTCCGACCTGCTACATGGTCTCCACAGGACCCTTCATGGATTTCTTCAATCAAATCTTTCACCTCGGAGGGATGTACACATCTTTGCAAACCTGCCATAATTCCTCGTCTATACAAAACACCATTAATTAGTACATACCGAGCAGCTTTAAACTTTAATTTCTTGGCAGCGAGCTTATCCTCTGGTAATTATCCTTCCTCAATATATGCCCTGATGGGATCCATCCAAGATGGTCCTAAATTAAGAGTAATAATATTCATCTTCAGGTCTTCATCTATGCTTCGACTTTCTAACACCTCAATTGGTATCGTTCTTCGCAGCTCGGTACGAGTAGCTGATGCTAGTCGGGCCAGTGCATTTGCTTGTGTATTCTCCATTCTTGGTATTCTGATCAACTGAATGGCATCAAATTCTGCCAACAATTCCATCACCTTTGGATGATACTTGACCATTAATTCTCCTTTAACTGCATATGTTTCCATCATCTGATTCACAATTAATTGAGAATCACTGAATACCATCACTTGTTGTGCTTCCATAATCTTTGCTAAATTAAGACCTGCTATCATGGCCTCATACTCAGCCTCATTATTGGAAGCTTTGAATTGGAATCGCAGGGCATATTCCATGTCAATCTCGTCTGGGGTTTTCAAAACAATCCCTGCTCCACAACCTGTTGTGCAAGATGACCCATCTACATACAATCTCCATGTAGGTAATTCGTCTTCAAATTTCTTATCTGACAGAGTTCCTCAGTGAAATATCTGCTTTTTCTTTCATCCTCCCCTGGTAATTTTCGCTCCTCGTCGACCATCTCTTCTCATCCTTTTACCAACCGGAGTTGGTCTGGGTTTGAATTTGATGATCTTTTTACATCCACAAGCCCTTTTACCAACTGGAGTTGGTCTAGACTTATGTCTGTTGATCCTGTAACATCCACAGGTTGGTCAGCGAGCAACTTTTGTTCCTCGGAAGTATCAGGATAAGTAAACTCTGCTATAAAATCTGCTACAGCTTGCCCTTTTAATGATGATCTGGGTTCATACATAATATCATATTCACCGAGCTCTATTGCCCAGTACATCAGTCTCCCTGATTTTTCTGGCTTATGAAGGGCTTGTCTCAATGGCATGTCGGTATACACGGCGGTGGTATGAGCCTGGAAATATGGCCTCATTCTTCTACTTGCCTCAATTAATGCCAATGCCAATTTTTCCAGCTTTGGGTACCTGATCTCTGCACCTCGGAAAGCCTTACTTGTGTAATAAATTGGCTTCTGGACTCCATTCTCCATTCTGATCAATGCCGAGCTGACTGCATTCTCCGACACTGCCAGGTACAAGTACAAATTTTCTCCCATTACAGGCCTGGACAACAGTGGAGGTGCTCCCAAATATTTCTTCAAGTCTTGAAAGGCTTTTTCACATTCATCATTCCATTCGAAAGTTTTTCGGAGTGTTTTGAAGAATGGGAGGCATTTATCAGTTGCTCGGGATACAAATTTGTTGAGCGCTGCAACTCGTCCTGTAAGACTCTGCACTTCTTTCTTCATCGTTGGAGATCGCAACCCTAAAAGAGCTTTGATCTTTTTTGGATTTTCCTTAATGCCTCGTTGGTTGACAATGTACCCGAGGAACATTCCTTCTCGTACTCCAAATGTGCACTTCGTCGGGTCGAGCTTCATTTGGTATTTATCCAGTTGATCAAAGGTCTGACCTAAGTCAACTAGATGATTAGCAGCTCTCTTTCTCTTTGTCAGCATATCATCGACATAGACTTCCATATTGCAACTGATTTGTTCGTCAAAAACCTTGTTCATCAGCCGCTGGTATATCGCTCCTGCATTTTTCAAACCAAAAGGCATAACATTATAACAATAAGTTCCTCTAGGGGTAATAAAAGAAGTACTTTCCCTGTCTTCAGGTTTCATTTTGATCTGGTTATAGCCAGAGTAAGCGTCCATGAAGCTGAACAGCTCGTGTCCCGAGGTAGCATCCACTAGTTGATCAATTATGGGCAATGGAAAGTGATCCTTTGGGCATGCCTTGTTGAGATCGGTGAAATCAACACACATTCTCCATTTATTATTTTTCTTCTTTACCATCACCACGTTTGCTAACCAGTCTGGATATTTCACATCTTCAATGAATTGGGCTTTCTGGATCTTGTCGACCTCCTCTTGTATAGCTTGATTCTTCTCGGGACTAAATACTCTTCTTCTCTGCTTTACAAGTTTGATCTCCTTATTTACATTGAGCTCATGACATAAGAAGTTTGGATCTATTCCTGGCATGTCCTCATGACTCCATGCAAAAGTTTTCTTCCTGTTTCTCAAGAAAGTTATCAACTCCTGTTTTATTGAAACATCCAATGACGAACCTATCTGGGTTACTCGTTCAGGGTGCTCGTCGTCCAGAATAACATT
Organism: Sambucus nigra; assembly: GCA_949130495.1. Taxonomy (NCBI): domain Eukaryota; kingdom Viridiplantae; phylum Streptophyta; class Magnoliopsida; order Dipsacales; family Adoxaceae; genus Sambucus; species Sambucus nigra. Next base: position 487,155,065 of record OX422218.1, on the reverse strand, counting down.
TTCCGTAGATTCCACCACCTGTCCTTTTACAAGTTGGGATTCATCTCTGGGATCAAGTGTTTCAACTTCTGTACCTTCCTCCACCTGGTAGGTAGTGGTCTTTTTTCTTGACTCTTCAAGCTCCTCTTGCTCGATAGATGAATAATAGCATTCCCGAGCTACTTTTTGATCACCTTTCACAACTCCTACTCCAAAATTTATTGGGAATTTTAAGCACTGATGTACTGTAGATGGAACTGCTTCGAACTTCTTCAAACCAACTCTTCCCATGATGATGTTGTAAGCTGACTGCACATTCTTATCCATCACAAAGAAGCGTATTCTCTCTGTTCGACAAGCAGGCCAAGTTCCAATGAATATATCCAACTTGATCGTCCCAAGTGGAAAAATTTTCTCGCCAGCAAAACCCAGGAGAGGTCTGTGATAAGGTTCCAATTGAGATAATTTCAAATTTAAACTGTCAAAGCATGAGTAGTACATGATGTCCGCCGAACTACCATTATCTACCAAAACCCTTGAAATCACTACTTCTTTCATCCTCATTTTGATCACCAAAGGGTCGTCGTGAGGGTAAAGAACACCTGCCAGGTCATTTTTTGAAAAACCAATGACCAGCTTCTCTTTGTTTATCTTCCTCGGGCGATCTTCCTCTGCCAAATTTATCCGTTGAATGTATGAGCAAGCCTGAGCCTCACCGAGATAAGCTTTTCTTTCTGCAGTAAGATCCCCTCCTCCTGCATCTCCTCCTGTAATAACATTACAATCAAATGTTTCAAAATGTATTGAAAATACCTCGCGTTCTGGTTGCCTTGGCCTTTTGGGAAGATCGGGGTCATCCTCTATATCATCTTTATGATCCCTCTTCTTCTTCTCCTCTGCTCGATGAGGAGATCTATACCTCTCTCTAGTTCGATCATTATTTCTTCTTTCACCTCCCCGATCAACATACTTTGCTAGTTTCCCTCTTCGGATGAGTGTTTCAATCTCGTTCTGAAGAGCTATGCAATTTTTGGTCATATGGCCATGATCCTTATGGAACTCGCAATATTTCTCCCTATTCCTCGTGTCAGGGTCTGACCTCAGTTTCTTTGGCCACTTTACTTCCTTGTTAATGATTAATACCCATTTTCAAAGGAGTATAATTATCGAATTTTTTCAGGACTTCCCATGACGACCTACTATTCTTGGAATGCTTGTCACCGCCATTGCCCTTATGCTCTTTCTTCTTAGATTTGTCGACTTCCACCTTGGTCTCTTTATCCATATTCTTCTTCGCAGCCATAGCCTCCTCGGTATTCATGATTTTGGCCGCTTTTGCCATCAACTCTAACATAGTTGTAGGTGGATCTTTGGCCAAAGTGTAATACAACTTGTTAGGCAACAACCCACTCATCAGGGCAGTGATTGCTGTCTTTTCTTCATAATCTATGACCTCCAGCTTCTCGTTATTGAAGCGAGTTATGTAATATCTAGTACTCTCACCAGATTTTTGTCTAACACTTAACAAGTGTGCTACTCTTTTTACTGGCTTTGCTCCAAAATATAAATTGCCGATGAACAACTCGGCTAACTGAAAGAAAGTTGAAATCTTACCCCGAGGAAGATTGTTGTACCATATCTGGGCAGATCCAGTAAGAGTTCCTGAGAATGCTCTGCATCTCATCTTGTCGGGGATGGCATAGATGTCGGCAGCAGCTTGATATTGCTTTATGTGAAGAACAGGATCTGTCTTTCCATCATATTTGGGGGTTACCACAGGGGCTTTAAACTTTGACGGGGTAGGAAAATCCACAATGGCCTGGAAAAAAGGTGTCCCTTGAACGAAAGTTCGTTGTAGGGGGTTCTTTGCCTTAGCCATTTCTCCCAATCTATCCTCCAACCGCTGAATGGAACCTTTCCACGCATCATTTCCTTCCTCGGGTTTATTGGTTCGAGCAATCGATTGTTCTGAAGTGGCCTCCTGGGATCTATCCGGACGAGCAACTGGTCGTGATTGTGCTGATCCTTCTCTTAGATATGATGGTTGTCGAAAACTCCTCGACATGGTCTTAGGTGGACTCCTATTCCTCCTAGGGCCTAATAGACTGAAAGGAGACACCTTACTCAATCTTTCCAAAGCACTGGGTCTCTCTAGAGAGAGAGTGATACGTTGCTCAGTATCTGTAACGCGTATTGACGAAGTTCGCCCAGGTTGATAAGAGAAATCATCAGATTCCTCATTACGATACGCATCTGTACGCCTGGATCGTGAAGAAAGTAAATAGGTTTGCCTTTGACCACTTCGATGTTACAAATGTGCAGGTGCACCGCCATGAAGGGTTTGTATGAGTTGCCACATCGTCTCTTGCATGGCGGTTTGTCCTTGAGCCAGATTCGTCATAATTCCAGCCATATCTCGATTGCTGGATTCTGGATTATCTGTCATTGATGATAAACGATTTTTGGTGAAAAATGATAACAACAGTCGTTTCCCACAGACGGCGCCAATCTGTTGATGTAAAAAATTAGATTGCTTCCAATTATTTAATCACAGATAAATATAAATGAGACAAAGAATTTTAAAGTGGTTCAGCCTTATAAGAATGGCCTACGTCCACTGTTTCTGTTATTGCCAAGTGTTTTGGAATTATCGATATGTAATTCAATCAAGAAATTCCGGTCCCCTTGAATGAGGGTGATACAAGGTATTTATAGCCTTTAGGCTGTACATGTGAAAGGGTAAACAATTAATGCCCTTTAAGAGTATACGTTTGTATGATAAGCATTCAATGAATAGTTGAACTGTTGAGTTTCTGGCAATTAATGCTGTGGACGAGATGCAGTTCGGACCGCCTTATTTGATCGTCGTTCAAGAGTTCCTCGGAGCGTTGGAGTTCCTCGGAGGGTTGGTGTTCCACGGAGCGTTGGAGTTCCTCGGAGCGTTGAAGTTCCTCGGAGTATACTTGCTGTTCGGAGTGAATCTGACTTGGTCGGGGAAATAACCTTCCTCGTTGCTATTGTGCCACGTAGATCGACACGTGTCTTCTTATGATTCATCTGTATCAGCATATTAATTTTGGTATCAACACACTAGATGCATGTTTAGGATTAATCAAGATAAAAATGGTTTAAAGTAAAAATTGGTTTTCACAACTTGGTTTGGTGCTAATTAAAAGTAGCATAATTTTTGGTAAAAATTGGTTTGATTTGAAACACACATAGGGACCACCCCCTTTTCACAAAGCATTAATTATTGGTTTGGAACTAGCCTCATCAATAAGTGTTGAGCAGGTGATAACTCATAGTGATTCTCAACTTTTTGTTCACTAACCACTTCAGATATATGGAGTTAAGGGAGAAATAATGCAAAGATACCTGAATAAGGCTAGGGAAGTTATCTCTTCATTTCCTGCACTCAAAATGGTACGAATTCTAGAGGTAGATAATGCTCGAACAAATTCCCTTGCTCGATTAGCCTCAGCAACTCTAATGGAGCTCAGACAAACCATTCTAGTAGAGATTCTCACAAGTAGAAATATTGATGTCAGTATCATTTCTATAAAATTAGGGTCGTTGTTGATGGATCCAATTAAGGAATATATTGAGAAAGGGTTGTTACCGGAAAGAAGTAAGGAAAATAAGGTACAAAACAGCCCGCTATATCTTGGAGAGAGGTGTTTTGTACATAAGAGGTTACAGAGTCTCTTTACCTCGTTGCGTCCATCCAACTAAAGTAAATGACGTAATTAAGGAAGTTCATGAAGGTTCATGTGGAGCCCATTACGATGGAATATCTTTGGTACAAAGTATAACCATGCATGGTTATTATTGGTTAATAATGAAAAAAGACTGTATTTCCTTCGCTAAGAATTGTGATAAGTGCTAAATATTCTCCACTATTCACAGAAAACTCGGGGCTTCGCTAACGTCTATTAATTTTCCCTAGGCTTTTACTGTTTGGGGAATAGACTTGGCTGTACCATTGCTGACCACTAAAAGAAGGTTCAAGTATTTAGTTATCGCGGTGGATTACTTTACCAAATGGGTGGAGGTTGACCCCTTAATCGATATGCCATATCAAAGAGTATTTCCGTTCATATGGAAGCATATTATATGTCGTTATGGAATTCCCTACACTTTCATCACTGATCATGGTACTCAGTTTGACAATGAAGAGTTTAAGGAGTATTACATCCTATCCAAGATTCATAAACTACATTCAACACCTAGACATCCACAATGCAATGGTCAAACATAAATCACTAATAATACTTTGCTTGATGGATTGAAGAAAGATTGGATGACGCTAAGGGAATTTAGATCAATGAACTGCATAACGTTCACTACACCAAAACAAGCTTTTAGTAACAGACTGTTTTTTGGTTTACTAACAGTATTATACTGTTACTATTTCTCACAACACCATACCGTTACTAATATCAGATAAGTGTTACTAATATTATTTAAATATTTTAAAAGTAATTAAAAAAAAGTAATTAACTAACATTCTCACAACACAATACCCCTAGCGTCAAAATATCCCCGACAAAGAAATTGTCTTTCTCCACAATACACTTAGCGTGACCTAGGGTTTCTCCAAAAAGCTAGCGTTTGATCTTCCTCTTCTCCAAAAAGAAATAGCGTTTGATCTAGCGTGGTTGCAAGTAGGTCGGTCGAAAAAATTCCTTCTTTTCCAAAATGCTCTTCCTCTTCTCCAAAATGCTCTAGCGTGACCTAGGGTTTTGGAAGAAGTCTCAGTTAGCGTGACCTAGGGTTTGGAAGAAGTCTCAGTTAGCGTGACCTAGGGTTTTGGAAGCATTCGGCGCTCACATCACAACCTAGGGTTTGGGAATTGCGATTTGCTTTCATAAGGTAATTATCTAAGAGTTCTAAGCGATTTACTGTTCACATCACAACCTAGGGTTTATTTTTTTGGTAAAATGCAATGTATTTTTGTTATTGTTGTTGGGTACATACTTTTTATTTTTTTTGGTTCATGTTTTTGATTATTTTGTATTAAATCCAAAGCTTAGAATGTTTTTTATATACTGATTTATAAAAAACACATAATTGTATACACTGATTTATACTATTAAAACACATAATTGTATATACTAGACCTGGTATTTAATACCCTGTTATACTATTAAAACACATAATTGTATACACTGATTTATACTATTAAAACACATAATTTTATATAACTAAGGAAATTGCACCCCTCCCCTGTTGTTCTAACAAAATTACATGTTGTAACTGTGATTTTTCTTATGTGTATCAATAATTCTATTTTTTTTATATAATCATATAACTTGTGTGTAAACCATATTTTTTTGGTAGTGCAGAATGTCACAAACATTGAACAAAGAGTGGATGAATGAGAGGAATAGAATAAGTGAGGTGTACACAAATGGAGTTGCGTCTTTTATTAATTTTGCAATTGCAAACAAAGTCCATCAATTCTCGACCTTTCCTTGTCCATGTGTTAAGTGCCGAAATATGAAGCGTTTTACTGCGGTAGATATCAAGGGTCATTTGATAATGCACGGTATAGACAGGACATATACTAAGTGGGTTTTACATGGTGAAACACTATCATTGAACCTAACATGTCCCGTAGTAGATACTATTGATTGTGAAGGACATGATGAAGCTGGTAACAATGAGAATGAAAGGTTGCGAAACTTAGTTGACGCATGTTACGGAGTGCACGAACAACATTGTGTAGAACCCGATCAGGAAGGATTCTCTGAAAAATCGTATGTCGACAATGAGAAGTATGATCACTATAATAAATTAGCGATGGAGAAATTGTACCCTTCATGTGAGGGTTCTGAGACTACTCTCTCTGCAATTGTTGAATTGCATAATTTGAAAAAGCAGTTTGGTTGGTCGGGAAATAGCGTGACCTCTCTCTTGTCGGTTTTAAAGAGGTGGCTTCCAAAAGGAAACACGTTACCAGAAAAATATCCGCACATGAAGAGAATGATAAAAGACCTAGGTATGAAAGCAAATTACATTCATGCTTGCGTTAACAACTGTATTTTATACTGGAAAGAGAATGAATATTTGGAGGAATGTCCTCAGTGTGGAGAACCGAGATATGCAGTGACCTCAAAGAAAGGGAAGAGGAAATGCAAAGAACCGATGAAAGTGTTGAGACATTTCCCTTTAATTCCAAGGCTAGTGAGATTGTACACTATTCCTTGGATAGTGCATGAAATGACATGGCACCATCGGGCAACAAGTTCATGGGATTATCAGCGACATCCTTGTGATTCATACCAATGGAGAATGCTAAAAAGTAGATGGCCCGATTTCGCTGAGGAAGGGCGCAATGTTTGGCTTGCAATAGCAACAGATGGGTTTAATCCCCATGGTATTCAGTCTAGTAGTTATAGTTGCTGGCCTGTCATGACCGCGCCTTATAATGTGGGGCCTTCTTTATGCTTGAAGCGTGAGTTCCAAATTTTATCTTTGCTGATTCCTGGGCCAAAGGCACCGGGTCAAGACATTGATGTTTTTCTTCAACCATTAGTAGATGAGTTGAAACAACTATGGGAAGGAGTTCCAGCTATTGACATGCACAAAATGCAACCTTTTACGTTGAGAGCTATGTTGATGTGGGGGATTCATGATTTTCCCGCATATGGAAACTTATCTGGGTGTGTAACACATGGTTACAAAGCATGTCCTATTTGTGGCGATGACACTCCATCCATTTGGCTAGAACATAGCATGAAGATAGTTTACACAAACTATCGTATGTTTCTTAAAAGCGATCATCCTTTTAGGAGTGGTAGAGGTTTGGGACTTAGGACACAAGAAGTTGGACGTCCCCCGATTCGACTAAACGGAGATGCACTTGTGGAGAAGTTAAGAAATATAAAGTATGTACCTGGAAAAGTCTCAAAAGTTCCCGCTAAGAAGAGAAAGTCTAATAATGTTAATGGGAGTGCTAATGTTGAAGTTAAAGAAGCTTGGTATAAAAAATCTATTTTCTTTGATTTGGAATATTGGCCATATCATCAAGTTCGACATGTCCTTGATGTGATGCACATCGAAAAGAATGTTGCAGAGCATTTGATAAACACAATTCTTGATGATAATAAAACAAAGGATACTGAAAAGGGTCGATTGGATATGAAGGGTATGGGCATACACAGCGGTCAATGGCTTCAAGTTGATGGACGCACCGGAAAAACGATAAAACCAACAGCACCATTTATCTTGGATAAAGAAGAAAAAAAACAATTCTGCCAAATTTTGAAGGACTTAAAGCTTCCTACCAGTTTTTCCTCTAACTTGAGCAATATAGTAAGTCTTAGTCCCCCATCTTTGCACTCCTTAAAGTCGCATGATTATCATGTCATAATTGAACATCTGCTACCTGTGTTGCTCCAACATGCCTTTCCGAAACATCGAGATTTAAGAAGAGCAATCCAACAATTAAGTTTGTTCTTTAACATGTTGTGCTCTAAGGTCCTAATTCGGTAAGATATCCAAAGAGACAAATACATGGTTGTTGAAGCATTGTGCGTGTTGGAAAAATATTTTCCACCTACGTTTTTTGATATTAGCATTCACCTCACTGTGCATCTAGGAGATGAAGCCCTGGTTTGTGGACCCACCGACGCTCATTGGATGTATCCGTTCGAAAGGTGAATTTTTTTACCTTTTAATATAGTAAAATATGCCCCATTTAAGTTAATAATGCTTGCTATTAATTTTTATTACCTAATACAAATAGGACGATGAAAGATTTCAAAGATATACCCAGCAATAAGCGGTATGTTGAAGGTTCAATTGCAGAATCCTACGTTGTTGCTGAATCTGTTAGATATTGTATGGAGTACATGCCAAATCCATCTGATGGAAATCATAAACGCTGCCGTGAGGCCTTTTTAGAGGAAGGTGGAGAGTTCTCTGATGAAGGGCCTTTGCTTGATGATAAGACTATAACATTGGGACCCGTACAGTTTCAACAAATACGTCGATGGGTATTATTTCGACTAAATGTTGATGGATTTCAAGAGTACTATAGGTTTGAGTTCTTTCGTTTGTTTATAGTTAAGAATTAATTATCATTTTGAGTTATAATAACTTATATCAAACTACATATTGCAGTGAATATGAAGCATCACTGAAATCCGTGTCTCGTCCTAAAGGGAAGGGGATTGAAATGACAGAAGTGGAGAAACAAACTTCTTTTATCCCTTGGTTATCCGAGAAGGTGATTATATAAATACTAATATTTTTATTAATATTTCCATTAAGTATGATGAGAATTGAAACATTGTAGTAATTATGATTTGTTTTCATCAAACAGTTGCTGAAATCAGGAGAGACGAAGACAAATGAAACATTGTGGCGGTTAGTTCAAGGGCCGCAATTCAAGGCTAAAACATATAAAAAGTATCGTGTAAATGGTTTCGTATTCTCTCCTAAGTATCACGACGATACTGTTGTCACACAGGATAGCGGCGTTTGCTTGAAGGCATGGACACAATTTCGAGCTAAAAAAAGTGATAAGAATCTCACAAATACTTGGACTATGTGGTATGGAGTTATCAAACAAATTATTGAGCTGGACTATACCTTGTTTAAGGAGGTGGTATTTTATTATGATTAGGTGAGAGTGGAGGATAAGACTAATGGTTGTAAGCTTTGTACAGACTCCAACTTATTGATGGTAAATTTTGATAAGTTTAAGAGCGTTGATAATGAGTATGATGAGCCTGCCATTCTTGCATCCGAGGCTAGTCAAGTATTCTATTCGAAAGATCTTAAAAATCCCAATTGGTGGGTTGTTATACAGTCACCTAAGAGATTGACGAGTCAAGTGGACGACTTAGAGACACCAACAATCTTCCAATCTATTCTTGAAGACCAATCGCACTTGGAAAGTTTGCTCAAGCAATACGACTCGATTTAGTTGTTTTAATATTTTCTTTTGGATATTGTAACCATTGAAAGTTGTTTTGTTTTACCAACATGACTATATATATCTCTATCAATATGCTAATGTATTGGGCATCTATTTTTAATTCAATGCATATTATTTTATAACAGTTATTTCTATTGTTGGCATCTATTTTTTGTTTTGGCAGCACTATATTGGGCATCATGGCTTCAAGTGCAAGTGGTGGTTCGAAACAACAAACGTCATCAACACCACAACAAATATCATCCACTCCGCATCAAGAAAATAAAAAGAAGCAAGAAGAAATGGATAAAAAGGCTAAACAATTACAATATATGACCCAAGATGGTAAAATGAGAGTCACCGTTCAAGTGGATGGGAGTGTAGTCGGTCCATGGAGTGGGAGATGGAGCACTCGGGTTGGTGATCTTGTTAGATCTTATATTCCGATTAGTTACGAAGATTGGAGAGTTGTGCCAAACAATTACAAAGATGATGTTTGGAATGCTTTAATGGTAGGATTTGAGTTAGATGTTGAACCGGAGGTGGCTCGCCCGCTGATGGAGAAACGGTTTGCACAGAAGTTTAGGACACACAAAAGTAATATGAGATGTTTTTTGCCTACCGAAGACAATCCTGGAGTCCTACCGGAAGGTGTTGATCCCAACATATGGATATTATTTTGTGAGAACGAAAGGAAAGCAAAAAAGAAGTCACAAAACATTCAAAATGCCAAGAATCGAACCAATTTAGAATATTCCCATACACTTGGGCGTCGCACCTATGCTGCTTTGCAATATGAAATGGTATGTATCATAATGTTTTTCAAATATCAACACTACTTTTGTGTATAACATGTGATATTTAAATTGTAGGTTCAATCGAACCCAGAAGAAGAATTAACGCGAGTAGACACATGGCTTGCGGGACACGAGGACAAAACGGGGAATGCCTTAAACAGTGCTAAGCTTTACTATGTGCGTATTTACATGAAAAATAATAATATTTTTAGTATTATTTATTGCGTTTATTAATGAAATTTTCTCATTTGATAGGATAAAGTAAAGGATGTGATTGAGAAAAGAAAGAGAGAGAGTGGAGAGGGTAGTAGCAAGAGCCAATGCATAGAGAATGATGAATTGATAGAGGTTTTTGGGAAGGAGAAAAAGGGAGGAGTTCGTGGAGTTTGTCCCCAAATTTCGAAGAAGCAGTTGATGCATTTAGGGGTGGCAAATGCCAAACTTAAACAAAGAAAGAAGGCAAATGATGATGTGGATGCATTGAAGGAAGATATCATCTCTTCTGTCAGTAGAAGATTTGAGGAAAATAACACACAAATTATGGTATATTTGTATTTTATATAATTTCATTTATAAAAAAGACTTATTTAGATATAACAGATATTAACTTACTATTGTTTGATCCGTTTTTTCATAGGATGCTATAGGACGTTTGGTTGATGCCTTCAATGCTCAAAACGGAAAGGGTCCACCAATCACACCGATAAGTGATCATGCATCCAATACAAGTCTACAAAATAGGAATCTCTGTCAAAATTTGGATAATGTTTTTGCATCCGCTTCTCATCCTGTTTGGGCGACCACACCTTCTCTTACCAACAATCCCAAAGTAATTTTGCTTGATAGGTATAATGAAGAACTGGCAAAGGGGTATGTCGTGACAGATGCAACAAAGGATATATGTCATGGTAAGCGAGTTGGAGTCGGGGAGAGGAAAGTATATGTGGAGGAAGTGATGAAGCCGGATGCTAGGTTGTTTGATGCTCCTCAAGGTGACCAATTCACTTTTGCTGACCTAGTCTTGGGGGGATATTTGATTTGGCTGGATTGTTGGCTTAAATATGTTTAGTTTATGTTATGAACTTTGTTTGAGCTATCTATATGTGGACTTAGTTTGCATTATGCGTTTGTTATGAACTTTGTTTGAGTTATCTATATTTGGACTTAATTTGCAATATGTGTCGTTGTGAACTTTGTTTGGATCTATCTATATTTGATTTGGAATTAATTTGGACTGTCTTTTTTCTTATTGTAAAACCCCTTTTAACTCCGCCAATGCTAATATTCATTTGAGCATTGCCGGTCCCAAGCCCGGATAAAGGAGGAGGGAAAGGTCATTGATTTGGTTTCTTTATTCTCATTCTTCATTTTGCTCTCATTCTTCATTTTGCTCTCATTCTTCATTTTTCTTTTCTTTCTATCACAAATGTCATTCATTTTTCTTTTCTTTATGCAGGGACTCAGAAATCAAATGAGCTGTTTGGTCAGTTTCGAAATAAGGGATATGTTCATATAGAGAGAATTCTTGTCACTTAAATGACTCATTATAAACCTCACTTTGTAAGCTTCTTGTAGAATTCTTGTTCATGAAATGGATGATTTATGTTTCAAAAGAAATCAAATATATTATTTTGCAGATTGGTTTGCAGTCTTAAACAGTAAGATGCGGTGGGATAAATAAAATTGAAGTTGCCGGACATTATATGATTCAGATATGGAGAGCTTTGGGGATGAACCCGCAGGTAGAATTTGTCTGGTTGTCAGCGGTGATCAATTCTAGAGCGGATGAGTACTGGCCCCTGATACTGGATATTGCCACCAGTAATGATATTAGTAGGATAATGAGGTATTTTTTATGAGATGATTTACTCATTTCCCAACACTTCAAAAAAATTGTAATTATACTTATAGCCAGAATTATTGTCTTTTTCAGGTGTGGCCAAGTTTTGGATCTCAAAGATGAAGATACGGAGAAAGGCGTAAAGCTGCCAGAATTATTGGTTAGGTATTCCTATAAAGCCTCTTGTTCATCATCATGCTTGCATTCCCCACTATTTTGGTTTTGTATTGGTGAAGGTTCTATGGTCCTTAGAAGTAAAGTTGCATGATCAGAAGCTACCTTACTCAAGTGTTCTACCATCACCTTAGTACAAGATTCAGACCATTTAGATTCATCAGCATTTTTTTAATTCTCTCCCATATGGATGCATTGCTATCTCTTTTATTCTACTAAGTGAATCTAGATCCCAATTAGATCAAATCAATCAAACCATTAGACTCCATACATTGAAGAAAATCCTCTGCAGAATTCAAATCATAAGGCAAACCTCCCACATGATCCTTGGAATTAGTTATTGTATTGAAATCTCCCCCTACAAACCAAGGATCCACTATGTAAATTGAATTCAGATAGTCCCATAATTATATTCTTTCTGTCCTAGTACACTTGGCATATACCAAAGAGACTTGAATATCTTTTGGTATTAAATGATGAGACATCTTCATAGTAACACATTGAGGCATTTGGGATTCTACTGAAGCAGTTATATCAAATTTAAAGAAGCACCATATAGTATTGGCCTGATTAGATATTGCTGATTGAAACCCAAATTTAATTTTAAACTCCTTCAATTTTTTTGAATCAACTTTAGGCTCTAAACATACCAGCATAACAAACTTATTCTTCTTCACCCAATGTTTGATTCTTCTAACAGCACCTTTCTTCCCAATTCCTCTAATATTCCAAATCATAAGCCTTATCATTTAAACAAAGGTTAGGGTTGAGTCTTAGTTGATAATATTAAGAGTCTATTTACTGTTGGCTCCTTATTCTTCTTCAGCAGTCTTTGTTGGTTTTTACTAGTAACATTAGTCCACTCCTCTGTAGTTTGCTACTGATTATTCTCCTCTATAGCAGGTCTGATCCCTTAAGATAAGTGCCAATCTCCTATGAGTTAATTATTTTTATCTACAACATTACTGCCTTCCTTTATAATACATGAATCCACATTCATCACCTGAAGTTGAACATATATTTATTCTATTTCTTAAATTTCTTCTTCTTGCATTGCTTTTTTTCTTCAAAACAGTCTGCTCTATATGCGTGTGTGTGGTGTATATATGCGTGTGTGTGGTGGAAGGGGGGAGGAAGCAGGGCTGAGGGAGGGGGGGGGGGGGTATGTGTGTGTGTGTGTATGTATATGCGAGTCATGAGCCTTTTCCATCTCAAAATCATCATACCATACTGCATCAATTCGTTCACAGTCAACTAAACCAATCATGGAATTGGACTTGCTTCTCCCAATCTCCTTGATTGTGATTTCCACCACAGGAAGCCCAGAGATGGACTCTGAAGAGTCAAGTGCATTCTCAAAACGTTCTCTCACAGTAGGATAAAGGGATTTCCCTGGATTATGAAATCAAGCAATATTCTTATTCTCCACAAAAAACTCACAGTACTGAATTTCCAAATGAAAATGAGGTTTGTTGGACTATGGACTTGCAATAAAGTTGTTGGTGCAGTTTTTGACTCATGGTGCGGACGTGACTGTTGCATATCCCAAGACTCTTATATCAATTGCAGCTTCAGTTGGGGGACTCGCCGCGTTCATAATTTTCGCTTCCTTACTTTTGGTCTCCCAACCAATCGGCTCTACTGTTCGTGGTTATTTCTACGCTGGTGCTGATCGTCAGGTCAATGAAGCGGTTATTAATTCGCTACTTGAGGCTAATGTCAGAAAATCAAATTCAATAATTTCTGGGGACAATGAAACTGAAGTTGATTCCCAGTTTAATCAAAATGAAGATGTGAATGTGATTGATAAAACAAATGAAGTATCTAATTTACAACAAGGAGTGCTTAAGACTGGGGGTCAAACACAGCCAATGCCGGGTTCACGAGAAGGAAGCACCATTGATAATTCTTTGTTCCCCGATGTTACAGATAAGGTTGAAAATGTGAAACCTCTCCTTCCGGATTTACCAAATCATTCAGGTATCAATCACACTCTTTATATACTTATTTCATTTATGTATAAGTGATAATATTTCTATGTGCTTTTGCCTTCTAAATTTATGTTATTTGTATTTACATTATTGTTCTTTATATAGGTAAACTTGGAATCTCATTCAGAATTTACTTACTTGTCTATCTATTAGTCTGCTGATTTATTTGTGTAGATGAGCAGATTGGATTCGGACTGAATCAAGGTCAATCCATATCCATTATGAAAAAAATTACCACCAGATCGGATTTGGATCATATAGCGGATCTTCAAAACTCTATCCATATCTGAATCCGTTCGGATCAGATATTATCTCGGCGATAATATGTCATTGCAAATCCGAACACAGCAATTAGAAATGGACCGATCCATCTTCGAACATGTATACCTCTCTTGCACATGTTTATATACTTTTTAATTTTTATTTAAGAATTATTTACTTACATAGTTATATGTATGTTTGTACAAACGGTGAAAGTGAGACGAGAGCTTGAGGAATGGCAAAAAAAAAAATAGTGGCAGAATCATAGCAGCGATTAAGAGATCAATATGAGGGAAGAGAATCCAGAGAATTTGATTCAAGGCTCCTGTTCCACCCCTGTCCCTCCTCAGCTCAACCCTTAGTAGGGTGGTCCACCTGTGCTGCGTGCTGCCCCTGTTTCCTACAGCAGAGGACCTCATTTCTCCCGTGTCTTTCCGCCCGTGCACCGCCCCTTGCAGAGGTAAACTAATTTTTTGTTTTGTTTTTCCAGTTTAGTTTTTATTGGAAGTTCAAGTAATTTTCTATAACCTACATTGTTAAGTGTAATATGAAAATCTCTCGAGATTAAGCAAATAAAAAAGATCAATTCAAGATATGAAATGGTAGGAGGCAAGATGAATCAACTCCTATAAAATGAGTCAATGTAATTCACTGACTCAGCATTCTCTTTCCACATAATATACCTATGTGGAACCTCTTTTTTGTTTAGTGATGGCCTACTTATATTATTGCACGGATTAATATTAGGCAGTTGTCCAAAGCCAAAGCCGAATATAGTAGTGTATTATATTTTCTTTATAGCAACTTCAAAAGGAAATGAGAATTCCACACAAGTGACTTAAGTTTCTTTTTTAATCCAATAATAAACTAGGTTCAATTTCTATGTCACGAGAATAACACATATAGTCAGTTTGGAGTTTGAACATAATCTTGAGAGAAATTGGGGTCTTTGTGTTTTGTTTTATGTTCTCAATTAGACACCTTTTTATACTTTTGGACTATATGGATTTAGAATTAGGACTCTACATTTTCGATTTTGGGAAACAAATGTATATACCTAAAAATAGAGAATAAATGTTCATTAAGTTTGAAAATATGAATTAGTTTTTCCTTTATCTAACTATATTTTTTCTTTGCATATGTAGGTGCTCACTATTGCAAGAAAGAACCAAATTGACCTATGTTCAAGTACATAAAGTACCATAAGAATTCAAACACCATTGTTGGTACATTGCGTATTATTTGTATAATTTTTACAGATTATTACTATTGTTGTTTGTAGTTTATTTGTTGTCTTTAGTAGAATGGATAGTCCTATAAACATGAGGAAGGAATATTATATAGGGAAGAAAGAAAGAGTGTCTCTAGTTTTTGGGTTACTTTAGTTACATATTGAAACTATTGTACATTTAACTTGCAAATTATATTGTAAAAGTTTGTTTGCTTGATTGGTTTACTTACCTTGCTGCCTTCTTATGAGATTGTGTTGAAGTTGGAAGCTGTTTATTTCCCTTTTTAGTTTGTAATATGATTAGGTTGTCCGTGTTTATTATCGAATTGATTAGTTTGAAATATGATTAGGCCACTATTTTGTATATATGTTCTTAGGATTTAATTAGTGTTCCTGATTTTAAATTCAGGATATTGGATCTTGAAAAATATTTTTTTTTAAATATGTACTAAGATTAGTAACAGAATTTTACCGTTACTATTAGTAACATAATTTTACTGTTACTAATTTTGAATTTTAATGTTACTATTAGTAACAAATTTTACCGTTACTAATCTCAAATTATTCGTGACTATTAGTAACATAAATTTTTCATTACTAATTCTAAATTTTTCGTTACTATTAGTAACAGAATTTTACCGTTACAAATCCTGAATTTTACCGTTACTATTAGTAACACAATTTACCGTTACAAATCCTGAATTTTACCGTTACTATTAGTAACAGAATTTTACCGTTACTAGCTTCGTGCCCCACGCCTTTTTTCTAGCAGAAAAATTGTGTTACTAATATATTTAGTAATGGTAAAATTGTGTTACTAATGGCGTGTTTTGGTGTAGTGGTTATTTGGGTTTATAGGACTACGTTAAAAATGACAATAGGAGAGACTCCGTACATGCTCGCTTTCTGTAGGGAGGTAGGGGTACCAACTAAAATAGACCTGCCAACTCATAAGGTGCTGAATTTTGATTCCCCTAAGAGTTATCTAATGAGTCGAATAGATCTAGACATTATTGAACAAGTCAGAGAAGATGCTACAATTCAAATTTCTGCCTATAAACGAAGGATTGCTAGGTTCTACAATCGGAGAGTTAAGCCAACCAAGATGAAACAAGGAGATCTTACACTGAAGAAAAAGATTTAGAAAAACAACAATTTGAAGCCGAATTGGCACGGTCCATATCATATCTCGATTGTCATCCAGCTAGGAACATATTTCCTGGAAATATTGAAAGGTGAAGAGTTTAAGAACCCATGGAACATCGACCATCTCCTCTAGTATTATCAGGAATTTTAATTTTGATTTAATCAGTTATTCAATTTAATGAAGTTGCATGTTTCTCTCTATTATAATTCCTTTTTATATTTTATTTTTTGGAGTATGGTGTGATACCACACTAAAATTAGTTAATTTTATTCAAACTTTTCCAACTTCAGAAAAGTTATTTTTATTCAAACTTTTCCAAATTTAGAAAATCTAATTTAATTCCAACTTTTCTAACTTCAGAAAAGTTATTTTAATTCAAATTCAAACTTTTCCAACTTCAGAAAAATTATTATTCAAGCTTTTCCAACTTCAGAAAAGCCATTCTTCAAAACTTCATATATGATTTCGTATTCAACAAATTCATAATAAGAAATTAGTAAAACCTCGTGTAAGACTCAAAGTTAAACACAAGGGGCTTTACTTGACTAAGTTAAAACATAGGGATAACTATACATTCCTAATACACTTGATCGCGACTGATAACTAATGCTACAACCTAGTTCAACAAAACTATTTAGAGTTTTATCTAGGAAAAACATTTGTATAATCTAAAGCATCATAATTAGATTCTATCATGAATCAAGCATTTAACATATAAGTAGGTCATGTAGTCAATAAGGTGACTAACTAGTCATTATATAGATTACCTGGTTGGCAACAAGATTAATAGTAACCATAAGCTTAAATAAAGAAGACAAAGTATCGAAAATAACTTCATTTAATTCCAATGAATAGGTAATACAAAGTAAACAAAGCATAGTGTAAGGATAAATTTCAAAGTGTGTCAATGTGCTTGTAATTGACTTAATTCCGGACAAAACAAAGTTTATGTCAAAGGATTGTATTTCGAGTCATGATATCGATTAAGCCTATGATGCAGTTTTGAAGACATAACGGTCAAGCATCAAGATAGATCATGCCTTGGTGCACGTTTCACGTCTTCATATCATATTGCATTCCGAGATACTCTCAAGTATGAATGCATAATGTTTACGGGACTCGAAAAATGTTTTCAGGATGTTATTTTCATTAAAATTGATTTTAAAACGTTTTAACTTCGTTTATTCTAAGATAAATACGTTTTAGAGTCGTATGGATCCTTCCCTTATGTTTTGGAGGATCAAACGACATATATATTTGTTTTAACAACATGTGGAAGTCATTCAAATGACATTTAGTTCTCGTTTCAATGAGATTTCCATATCGTTGGAACGATATGCCAATATCGTTCTAACAATGCCCCAATTTAATATTTTTATTTAAGATGATTTTTGCTTAGAATTTCTTGGTGTGGAGATTCAAAATTATAGAACAGAACCATTATGTTGTTCCGCACTTGTTTACAAAGGTTTCCAATGTTAAAAACATCCTTTGTGCTTCAAGACCCGATCTTTCATATAAATATGCTAGAGAGAACTTGGTTTAGCACCATTTAGAGTTTGGTCATCTCTGTTGAATAAAATTGTTTCATTGAGTTTTACGGTAAAAAAGCGGTGGACTTTGTGTTCTGAATCATAAACGGTGCCAAAGTAATATCGGTGGATACCGAGCCACACATGGATTCTTGTGTTATGGACTTGGCGTAAGTGGACTCCTATGTTTTACTGTGGAGGGGAGGTTGAATCATAAAAGAGCATCAAGGCTTATGGGGATCGAGTCATTGAGTAAGTATACTGTCTATACTTTGTAAGAGCAACCCTTATGGGTACCGCAAACCGGTATATTTGGACTTTTTAGGTTTGCTGTGCGCAAGGTAAAATTGCAAATTTAGCCTCTGCTAGGGTAAAAAATAACAAATTTAGAATTGCCCTAGTTGGTTTTTTGTGGGACCCACTGCCTAAACGGAACATCATGTTCCGCGCAAGAAATAAAAAAATAAAATAAAAAGGGTAAAGCGGAACATCATGTTCCGCGGAAGACCTTTCACTATTTCACCTATTTCAACTTTTCCCCCCCAATTATTCCAACAGCTCTATTTTTCAACGGCTCTTTTTTTTTTTTTTTTTTTTTTTATAAATAGCAAGTTTATAAATAGAGGATTTACCTTGTATTTAAAAATACCTAACATTGAATTAAACATTTACTAATTTATTTACTATAACAAATATAGCAGACAAATATATCACAAATAATTTCATATTTCATATATCACAAAAAACCTAACATATTTCACTTATATGAATTTATTTCACAAATATTATTTATAAATAATATTTATAAATAATTAGTGATATTCTTTATAAATAATTTACAAAAAAATAAATTACAAAAAATAATTTACAACTAAATAATTTACAACTAAATAATTTACAAAAAAAATATAAACAGAGGATTTACCTTGTATTTAAAAATACCTAACATTGAATTAAACATTTACTAATTTATTTACTATAACAAATATAGCAGACAAATATATCACAAATAATCTCATATTTCATATATCACAAAAAACCTAACATATTTCACTTATATGAATTTATTTCACAAATATTATTTGTAAATAATATTTATAAATAATTACTGATATTCTTTATAAATAATTTACAAAAAAATAATTTACAAAAAATAATTTACAACTAAATAATTTACAACTAAATAATTTACAAAAAAAAAATAATCAGAGGATTTACCTTGTATTGGCCGGATTACTTGCTGATTTTATTTTCTTTTGAAGTGGTAAAGATTATTTACCGTGGTTGGATTTAAATAGAGGGTTGGTTTTAATTTGAGTAGGTGAAATGTAGGTGGGGAGTTGAGGATATTAATTGGGGGGCGAAGATTAAAGGGTTAAAAGATTTGGGGTGAAAAATGAAATTTCGGATAACCTTACGCGGAACATGATGTTCCGCGCAAGGTTTGGAATTTTAATGACCAAAACGACGTCGTTTTGGCATAAACCGGCGTCGTTTTGGCTTATTTCTGGTTTTTTTTTTTTTTTTACCCTTTTCAAATCACGCCCGTAGCAGTTTTCTTTCTTTCTGTACTGCAAATTTACACTACTCATTTCCATATTTGAGGTACCCATAAGGGTTGCTCTAATACAGTATCATAGTGATTGTCTGGCTTGGGCCGTTCGAGGTTTTTTCCCTTAGTGGGTTCCTCATACATCGTCGTTATGTGTCTTATGAACTTGATTTACTTTATCTTGCTTAATGTCACCTAGATACATGTTTAGGATTAACAAGATAAAATTAGTCTAAATAGAAATTGGTTCACATAATTGGTGTAATTAAAATTGGAAAGAGTTTTTTGAAAAATTATTTTCACCTAAAGCACACATAAAAAAGGAACTCCTACAAATTGTTATCAAAGCTTGAAACACTTTTTTATTATGTGGATCATCCCGTGTGTTTTATGGATGAATTTCACAAATTTTGATGGTTTTAAAACCCCTATTTTTATGGCACAAATTATACTTATTGAAAAATGTGAATGAAAAGTGCTTTAAAATCAATTGATGAGCATGTGTGTACTTAGAGATTGAAAAAGGGTGGTTACCACCAGTCACAAGATATGGAGAGGCCACTACTTTAAAACCCATTGAGTCATGGACCGAATCCTAACATAGACTTGCACTTTATAATTATAAAGGTATACATATTATTTCCTCGCCCGTCACACCGGAAGAGTATAATCGTATCATGATGTGTGAAACCTCGAAAGAGGCTTGTGATGTTCTTGTATTTTCTCACGAGGGAACTAGCATAATTAGGGCATATAAACTTCAAAACCTCACTACCCAATTTGATACAATTAAGATGTTAGAGAATGAGTCATTTGATGAGTTTTACGCTATAATGTCCAACATTGTCAACTCGTCGTTTAGCTTAGTACAGAAAAACCCAACAACTGAGTCATAAAGAAAATCTTAATGTCGTTGCCTAGTAGATTTGATCCCAAAGTGATCGTTTTAAACTCTTGGGTATGACTGAATCAACGAAACTAAAAGAGCATGTAGGTGACTTACAAACTTATGAGCTTGACATGTTTACCTCCAAGAAAGGTTCAAAGAAAGAAAAAGGGCATTGCTTTGAAAGCCTATAAGGACGAGCCTATTATTTCAGATGATGATTTCGACACCGATTTTGAGGATGTAGCCTTGTAGGCAAAGAAGTTCAAAAAGTTTTTTAAGTTCCAAATGCAATCGAAAGATGTAAAAGACTTGAGAAATTCAAGAACAACAAGGCCAATCACGTAAAAAAGAATAGAAGTGAGAATGATAAGAGGGATGAGTCGGATAAGTGTTTTGGTTATGAGATTTATGGCCATAAGGTAGCTGAATGGCCCAATAAACTTAAGAAGGAGGGCAAAAAATCTATAACATATAAAGCCACCTTAAGTGATAGTGAACCGGAAGGGGGAGGAGTTCCCCCATTGAGCGATTTTTTTTTGCATTAATGGCATGTCATGTGAGACGGTGATAAATCTTCTCATGAAGATACTCATGTGAATTACACTTATGAGTTCGTTGAGTATGAATACCAAGTGAGTGAGGAGGAGGAAATATAAGTGAGAGAGTTTCAAGTTACCTTCAACGATTTGTATCTAAAAACAGTGAATGTGAAGAAGGTAAACTTGAAGTTACAAGCAAGGTTGAAAGAACGTGCTATAGAAAATAACGATGCATTGATTAAAGATATTAGAACCTGGGAGAAGACTCTCCGGGAGAAACTAGAGTACATTGGGGGTAAGAGAGATAGTCTTCGTGGTTTGATGGAGGCTATGAAGAAGGATATTATAGAGTTTAAGGAGTTAAGGCATTTGCTTAAGTCTAGGATTAGTGAGCTTGAGGAGAGATTGAGACTCTCGAGTAAGGTGAAGTCTGATTTGGTGGATAGGTCGAAAAAGTTATATAGGATTTTAGGCACCGTCCAAATCAAGGATGATTGGTGTGGTATAAGCTTCAATGATTCTGTTTCTTCCATTCCCAAAGCCAATACCAATCGTGTGTTTGAGCCAACTAGGAACGTTATGAGAGGTCCACATTTAGGTCACATTCCTCGCTGTGTTTATACTTGAACTCATTGCAGTAGGAAGGGTAACCTTAGACATTATTATTATGACCTTAAAAATGCTCCTAGGAAGTTTAGAAATAAAGTCATTTCGATTACCAAACCCCCCATATGTCGTTACAGACCTACTTCGGTTAGGAAATTGGACTTATTGGCTTTAGAAATTAAACTTCATATTTCTCGTTTGGTTTCACTTGATTTTTCCCATGCTAAATCTAAAGGATGATTGTGTTTCCATGTTTGTCATACGCTAGTCTTCGCTTCATGATATACATCTTGCTAATGTTATGACATGTTTATCTTTTTGTATTATATTTTTTCATTTTATTGAGTCCTATGACAAAAATACAAAAAGATTTTGTTTTGATAAAATTTTTGAAAATAAAAAAAAAAAGATTTTTGCTTTCAACTACTTTTTGAGAAAATACAAAAAGATTTTATTTTTTTGAGTCAAAAATATTTTCGATTTATTTTTATGTCGTGAGTTTACAAGTTTGTGTTGCATGTTGGTGTTCTTGGACCCCCATCATTTCATCATCCACATGGCTAGGACATTTGGTCATAATTGTAGATGGGTTGAATAATCTTAACCATTGATTAATGTGGTTGTTTCGAAGTTGATTTCAATTTTGATACGAATTTGCATATATGCCATCGCACACATGCACGAGCTGACGTGAATATTTAACTTCTCATGCATATTTGAGCTTGGTGAGACGTTCTCCTCTCAATTTTGTCATTTATGAGTAATTAGACTTAGGACGAGGTGTGCATGTAAGAACCGTTGCCCGTGAGGATATAAATTGTTTGATTAAAAAATGATGAGTGTGCACTAGAAAGGGTTGCGAGAGAACAATAATCTCGTCGTGAAAGCCAGCGTTTGAAAAGAGCCTGAGAAAAAAATAAGGCAATGAAAATAATAATATACCAAAAAGGGACCAATTAGTTTAGCTTGATATCTTCATTAAAAAAGAAAAAAAAATATGAATATATGAGGGAGTTTGGATGGCAATATAAACGGGTTTGTACCACGAATCTTAATGTTGAAAAATTATGTCATGACACTATTATTTGTAAAATTGTCAAAATTTTGAATTTGTGTGCATGATGTTTGTTTAGTTCATTTAGTTCAATATATTAATTGTCCCATATGGCTAAAACCAAGTTTGATGATATTTTGCTATCAATTAGAGCTTCTTGATCGTTTTGATGTGTCTAAATTGTGATTCATTTGTTGTAGTTCGGTCCCATTCATTCTATATACATGTTTGAGCACATTGATACTATGTTAGCATGTAACTCATATTTTTTGTTTTGTGTGTGCTTTGCTACTGTTTCGTATTTCTAGTTGCTATTTTGAGGAAAGTTTTTCACTGGGCAAAAGATAAACATTTTTAGAACTGGAATATGAAGTTTTTGAAGTTGTTTAAATGACTTCTGGATGTAGTTCAAATGATATAACCATGTAATTCAAAGACTGGATTCAACGACCTTAGTCACGAGATGCATTTAATGTCAAATATGGTCACGAGATAGGTCATTTTTATGGTCATTATATAGATGCTTCGCATGACACCTTACTGTTTGAGGTCCTTTCTTATCGGGTTCAAACGAGATTCCAATGTCGTTCAAATGACCTGGCATTGTCGTTCGAACGACTTGAGTTGACTTTTTGAGTCTTCGTTCTGTTTTTATACTTGCTTCGTATATACGCTGATATTATTCTGTTTTGGTACTTTTGGGTTGTTCTGGGCAGATTAATGCAGTCGATATTGCTTTTTCATGCGTGATTCATACATTGCATCGTTTCATTTAGTCACATCATTCCTGCTACTGATGATTCATTCATGTGACTGTTTACTAGCTATGATTTGAGATCTTCTGATTATTATTAGTTGGCTACCATATTTATCAAGATATGATTTATATGATTATTCTCATGCTAGATATGATGATGTTTGTTTATCTTTCTCATTGGTTGTCTATTCGAGACAAAAAGGGGGAGAGAGAGTATGTGATGTAGGGGGAGTTTTTATTGTAAGCACATATATTGATATCATGATTTGAACATGCTGTTTACATATTATTATCATTTATTTGAGCTATATTGAAAAATGTGTATACAAATTGATATCATATGTTTTCTCACATGTTTAACATATGGTTTGGTTTATAATTTGGTATAATTCTTATTATATATTATTTGTTCCTTTATACTTCACATGGTATTTGTTTGTTTTATGTGTGTAGTGACTATTCAAAGATTCGATATTTTGCGACTACATAACATGGAGACATTCATGCTGCTGGTCCAACAATTATTTATTGGATCATGTCCAGTATTTTCTTTTTGGGTTTATGGAATGGGATTTAGGTCTTTCGACTTGATGGTCTGTCTTAGCATTCACTGGTTTAGTTTTGTCCCGGAATAATCAAAGGGGGATATTTGTAAGGACAAATTTCCAAGCATGTCAATGTGTATGTAATTGACTTAATCCCGGACAAAAAAAGTTTAAGTCATAGGATTGTATTTTGAGTCACGATCCCTATTAAGCCTATGACGTTGTTTTGAAGACGTAACGGCTAAGCTTGATCATGCCGTGTTTATTGGTGCAATTTTCACGCCTTCATATCATATTGTATTTCGAGATACTCTCAGGTATGAACGCATAATGTTTATGGGACCCAAAAAATGTTATAAGGATGTTATTTACATTAAAATGATTTAAAATTTTTTATCTTCATTTATTCTGAGATAAATATATTTTAGAGTCGTATGGATCCTTCCCTTGTGTTTTGGAGGATCAAACGACATTTACAGTCGTTCTAATGACATGTGGAAGTCGTTTAAACAACATGCAGTTCTCATTCTAACAAGATTGCCATTTTGTTTGAACGACAGGCCAATATCGTTCTAACGACGCGCCGACTTAATATCTTTTATTTAAGGCAATTTTTGCTCAGAATTTTGCGGTGTGCAGAATCAAAATTACATAACAGAACATTACGTTTTTCTGCACCTGTTTACAAAGGTTTCCAAAATTAAAAAAATCCTTTGTGTTTCAAGATCCGATCTTTCATATACATATGCTATATAGATTTTGGTTTAGAACCATTTGGAGTCAGTTTATCTCTGTTGAACAAAATTGTTTCGTCGAATTTTGTGGTGAAAAAGCGATGGACTCCTTGCTCTGAATCATAGGCGGTTGCCGAAGTTGTATCGGTGGATACCGAGGCGCACGTGGACTCGTGTGTTGTGGACCTAGCATAAGTGGACTCCTATGTTGCACTGTGGAGGGGCGATTGAAGCATAGAAGAGTGTCAAGGCTTGTGGGGATTGAGTCATTTAGTAGGTCTACTGTCTGTACTTTATAATACAGTATCATAGTGATTGTCTGACTTGGGTAGTCCGAAATTTTTTCCCTTAGTGATTTCCTCTTATATCGGCATTGTGTATTTTGTGGACTTGATTTACTTTATCTTGCTTAATCTCACCTCGATGCATGTTTAGGGTTAACAACATAAAATTGGGCTAAATAGAAATTGGTTCACATAATTGGTGCTAAGTAAAGTTGGAAAAAGTTTTAAAAAAATTATTTTCACAAAAAACACACATATAAAAGGGACCCCTACACATAGAATACAAGTCTATTCTACTAGGTTTTTCCCATCAGTCTTGCTCATACCAACAAGAGGTTCATCAAGCATTCTCGGTTGATTGATATATCTAAACTCTCTCCTCCTAGTGCGTCTACTGTCGCTCGACTGGTTAAGTAGATGTTGGTGACGAACATACTCCACTTCTCCTTCAAAGCCAAAATCCCTAATGTATTTTTTGATCAAGCTTCGAGGAAAGGTATCGGGTGGAATCCAATTAACGTCAATAGAGAAAGAAGGATCAGGATATTCCAATATTCTTGGGACATGCCAATACTACAATTCATTGCCCTTAGGTATCTTCATCAGGTTAAGTAGGTCCATCCAACCTTATTTACATCCCCCATTCCTGGACTGCTCCATGTGCTAGTCCAAGTAACTTAGGGACTCATCATACCAGTCCATCCAAACAGCATTATCTTGCTTATGAAAATGGAAAGTAATACAGTTCACGTTATCTTGAAGGTTTCTGATGGTTTTGTCCTTCTCTTTGAGCTCAACAGCTTCGTCGGCCAGGGTTTTCTTGGTTTTCTCTTCATCAATGGTTGGCCAAACAAATATACTTTGCCTAAAATATTATCCTGGCTTAGTTTTATTCTTCTGCAAGTCCTCCAACTCTTCTAGTAGCCCACCATTTTCAGTCTCCAAAATTGATACTCCCTCATCTGGACCAATGGTGATTAATTTCTTCAAACTATCAAGCTCATCCTCAAAGAATTATTTTACTTCTTCAATAAGGCAACAATTGATCGAACACTCTCTAGTTCTTGATTCAAAGATAATTCCTTTGTGTTCATGGCAAAAGTAATATCTTGTAACTTCTTATCAAAGCTCCAACCTTCACTTAAGGACTGATACTCAGCCTCATAATCAGAATGAAGCAGTGGCTTTGAGAGTTTATAGTCTTCCTGCATCTGCTCAATCATTTCATAATAAGCAACATTATTCACTACTGCTCTGTCCAAAAGGTAATGAAGATGAATATTGGACTCTTTCATTTAATAGGAGGCATCTGGGCGAGTAACCCCACTATATCTTCCTCGATCAATAGGCCAACCTTAAAAAGAATTTGACATCGCTTGAGTAGGTCGGATTCAACATAAACTATATCTTTCATCCTAGCATCGAATTGGAAATTCACAAGTATAAGTTTATGGGACCTATAAAAAAAGAAAACAACATACATAATATTGAAGACAACAACAAACAAAAAATCAAAATCACTTGAAGTGGGAAGCAATTGAGTAAAAAATGTCGTTTCATTCATCATTCTATGATTATAGAGCTTGATACATTATAAAAATGAAGAAGAAGAAATAAAAAATACATAAAGGAAAAAGTAAAAAATAAACTAACAAAAAAGAGCTGAACATTCTCCTTATCCTGCACCTGCTCCTCTGCAGTCTTGATCTCATCCCACCAAGCTTATTTTTCTCTCTCCAGAGCTTCACTCGAGGCTTGCAAGGATTTTTAAAAATCCTCAAGAGCTTCCTCAACATCGATAGAGGAAGAATATCTTATTTGGTCATCCTTCTCCATCATCTGATTGAAGTCGACCAAACTACAAGAAAATGAAAGGATCATAAGAAGAAAAGCATTTAAAGTTAGCACATACCAACAGAAAGGTTAAGAACTTACCAATACCAAATTATGAGCAACCCTCTCAATTAATCTGGCTTTAGTCAAAGGGGCTGGAGCCGAACTATCTACAGGCAAAGTCCCAGCTTTTATCAATTCCCTAGATATCCCTAGGTTGACGGCAATAGAAACATTTTCAATATTGCATTGCTCGACAGAAGACTTCTTAGCCAATTTAGTAGCTTAGACCAACTTAGAAGACTTTTTGGCCCGATCTAACTGGAAAAGTAAGCCTTTATTTAACCTTTTATATTGAGGCTCTTCAATTTGGTCCTCCTGAGTGTTCAAAACTTGAGGTCTCTTCTCAATGGATTAAGATTTCTTCTCTATTGGGTTAATTTTCTTGGCAGTAAGAGGAAGGGAATTGGTCAGCAAGTTTGGAATTTTTCTTTTCACCATCTCGATAGAAGGAGATGTGGGATGATGCTAATATTCAAAGACTCAAATGAAGAGGAGGTTCCTCCTTGAATGAATTCCACTCCAGTTAATTCTACAGTCGAAGAGTTGGATACAGGTTCTTCGTCAAGATTGAGAGCAACCCGAGGTAATGCAAGTGGTGCCCGAGCAACAAAAGAAGTAATTGAGCTCTTATACTCTAATAGTATAGAGTAAGCTCTAGCTTGTTATTCCCCAAATCTTTGATTAAGACCCCATAAATATTTGAGGTCTACAGGATTGACTTATCCCTTATTGGGACACTTCTTTTTACTCTCCTTTGCAATAAAAACAAAATAAGAAAGTTAGTTGAGAAATCTGCAAATAGATGATAAATAGGAAAAAAGTTAAGAATAAAGTTATAAACTATGCCACGCCCTTCTTGGGGGAACCTGGGACTAGTATAGGATACCCCATAGGAAGGGGGCATATTGCCAGTTCTTGGCAATAACACCATAATCCCAATAATCTTTATTGGAATCTGGAAAATTAACTACTAACGCCCTATTATCTTGCCTAGATTTCAAATAGTAAGTACTATCTCCAATGATTCCCCATTTGTAGAAGAACATTAACTCAGGGATCCCGATATGAGTCCGATAAATCTCATTCAACCTACTTACTCCATTCACCACCATTTATGTGTTTAGAGCTATCACAACAGGAATAATATCAAAATATTGACAAAACTGAAGAAATAGTAGGTTTAGGGGAAAGGTAAAACCACACTCAACAATGAAAAAATTGGTAAACCAATGACCCTCTGATAAAAAAATAAACATTTATTGGACCCTGAGAAATCTCTAAACCTACCTAATAAGGATTTTTCCTTTTCTCTTTGAACTTCTCTTAAGAATCCTCATAAATGATATGAACTATGATTGAAACAAAGGGAAAAAAAGACGAAAGGAGTAAAGAAAGCTTACATAAATCTAAAGACAACAGTAAGGATTGGAAAACGATAACGGGTAGCAAGCAGCAAAAGATCTTAGGAAGGAAGCTTGAATTCAAGAGAAAAGTGCAGATGATTTGAGGTAAAAAGAAATTGAGGGAAATGACTGCCTATTTATAGGTTACCTCAATAATAGAGACAAAAAGATTAACTAAATGAACGATTGAACTATCACCGATTGCACGCTTCCCAAAATGCAAAATGACCAACGCACCCTTTGGAAGTTCAAAAAAGTTTGAATTATTTGCAAAAATACCATCATTAACAGTGCTAGTAAAATTTTTTACAAGTCCGAAAGGTCAGATGCCGACCAATGCTCAGATCTTACGCCGAGCAACATTTTGAACAAATACTCCATGCTTTCGATCAATCATCAAGCATGGAGTACAGGGGGCTTTTATTGTACTTCTACATGGACAATTGAATAATAGACATCTGTCATCCTAGGTGGCTGTCCAGCTATCTTGATCGGCATCAGAAGTACCTAGTTGGCTAGAATGCTGAGCAACTGCCAGAATATGAACCAACATAAATATAAAAAATTACTCGGATGGAAGGGCAACCAATACTGAATGTCAAGAGTCTCATTTATTGTACACATATGTAAATACCTGGAGATATAAAGGCAATCCGTCTCTAGGGTTCCACAACCTTATTACTATACAATCTCCCTTAGCTTAAAGGGACGGGGGAATATCAAGCACACCATACCGAGATCTTGTAAACATCAATAATAATACCAACAGTGGACGTAGGCTCTTAACAGCTGAACCACTTTAAAAATCTTTGCCTCTTAGGTGCTTGTTTAGAATGCTCTTATTATTTATCAATAATTATAAAATTGGACCCACTCCATTTGTATACATCAATAATAGGTATACACATAACCTAAGAATATAACCATTACGTTCTACGTATATCCCGGATACCCAATGTACTAAAGTTCACACTAAATATTCTTTTCATATTTTCTTGAGTATCACTCACTACCCGAAGGGTTCTAATTAATCCTTAAGTATTTTCAATAGTTAATGCATCACTAACCAACTGGTATTAATTTTCGGGTTATGATCTACTCTTCCCATAACCCAATTTTACATTCTCGATACTTAACACAAGCGTTTCATTTCGTCGGTCCTAATCTCATTCTACCCTCATTTAGACTAAGACGAGCTTTAACTATAGGCCTATTAATATTCCCCAAGTCCTCATATAGTTAATTTAAACATTACCAAAGTCCTTCCCATAATTTTTGGTAAAGAAAATTACTTAAATTAAACCAAGATCCCATTTCCAGCTTTGGTTGATCGATTGACAAAACTCATCGATCAATCGACATCCCTTGATCGATACCTGCAGGAATGTCTTCTTTCAACTCCATTTTCTTTTAGTACCTAACCTCCATATAACTCATTTAAACGTCCACCCACATGAACCAGACATCATATAGGAATTTAAACAATATCTAACGTAATATATCCTCACATCAACATGAAATTCGCATTAAACAAGGTTAAATTCTCACTATATTCATATAAACCCTAGATTTACTTTTCATGCATGTTTGTCTTTAAGAACCCTAATTTTCCCCATTCATTTAAATCCAGATATCAGATTTCATGTTACATTAACATGAGGTGATCTCTAAGATGATATTACCAAAAATCATGAATCAAATCTCTACATGTATTCCCAAAAATCATGTTTTCATGAAATATTAACCCTACACTATTATGGGTAATATAAGTACTCAAAATAATTACAAGTTTAAACACTTTCCTTAGGGTTGATTGGTATGATTTTCATTACTAGATGATGAATGCGGCTTCTCCTTGCTCCGATCTTGATTCCGGCAATGCCGATGGTGAAAAATAGTGCAAGTTAACTTAAGAACCCTTCTCCAACCCTCTCTTATGATCTCTCTTCTCTCTCAAGTATTGTAATCCTAGCCTCCCCACCCAAATGGCAGATATATATCTGTAAAATTTGGAGTTCGGTCAATCCTAAACTCCCAAATGATCGAAATACCCTTACGTAGTGTCGGGTTGATCTAAAAATGCTCCGGGACCCAATTAATACACCAGAGTACTCTATTTCGCCTATTTCGACCCATTAGAAATTAACCGTGACCTCAAAATCACCATCCGAGTAACTCTTCATAAATTTCCTATATCGACCATAGTATAGCCTACACACGACTCCCGGTTAAGATATAACATATTCCCGTCGATATTACTCACTACGACATATAATAATTATCACTTGTTATTTACTACACAATTTGTAAATTTATTCTGTTAATATTAATCATAATCTCTCCCGATCAATATTTAATAAATCGATACAATTTTTTTTAATTAAATTACTGCACAAGTGTAATTAAAAATATACCCGAATTAATTAAATTCTAAATGCTAAAAAATACGGGGTGTTACACCATCATAATCCATAGAAGCAACCATTTGTTTTAGCTGAGAGTATTCCATGGTAACGAAGTACCCTCACTACCAATGGGTGAAGGGGGAAATGAATCACCTTTCCAACACGACAACTTCTATCAAACCTACCTCACTAGAGTGAAGATCCATAATATCATCTTCCTCTGGGGATATCCTTATGTTGACACTACCAAGAATTCTATATTTTTTATGAAACTTTCGAATGTTATCGGTTGCAAAAACCTCATACATTCTACCATGCTTAGACATGGAAAAAAGGAAAAAAGAAAAAGAAGAAGATAAAGAAAATTCCTTCCAGTAGCCAAAACTTTAGAAAGACAAAATTGACCAAGAATGCCTCTATAGACACTGGAATGATGAGGTATAAGGCTTTGAGGGAATAATACCTTTGGCCTCATGTCATGTCAATTTCCATTCGCCTCTTAGGATAGATAATCGTGCACTCAAGTGCTGCTATTTCCATGAAAAGTAAAGTTGGGTCGTGTGGCCCAAGGGTAGAAGTACGCGCAAAATGCTTCATTAAGTAATGATTTAAATTTTATCATGTGGCCTAAGGAACAAGCACATCCAAGCTTGAGAATGCCTCCCAATGAATGTATTAAAACACATGTCTAACAAACTAAATAAAAGGTCGGGTAGAACCACATATTGGCCGACTACCCCAACCTTGGGGACAATTGAAGGGAGAATGGCTGAAACCATGTCACGTGAGTGACACCCCGCTTAATTAATATCCGATTGATTAGGCCTTTATCAAATTAAATCAGATTTTCCATACGGCTCATTTTTAGCATCACTGTGGCAACATTATTAATTACTAACCACCTAATCTTCAATTAAGCCGGTGCTAATTTATTTATCTTATGAATTAACTCAAACCAATAAGTACAACACGAATACAAATATAACCAACACAAGATAATAGAGTCTGAACATGCCATAAATATCTAATAAAGTGTTAGCTGAATAACTTTGACTAAAATAAAAGAATCCCAACATAAATCCAACATCTGAAAAGTATCCAATACAAGCTGAATCAAAATAAAGAGTACAACTGTCATGGGCAACATGCCCGAAGTACTACTGAGATTATCCCTGTCTAGAAGAGAATGATAGCGTCTAGCGCAAATCCTGCAGCACCCACATGTACCTCAGCTACGTATCCTGGAAAGGAATTAAGCCTGGTGCCCCTGTGGTAGGACACCTAAAAGGTTTTGAAAATATTTGTGTAGCAAGGGTTAGAACCCAAAAACATTTGAAATATTTAACAAGTGAATTTAATTGTAGAAAATTAAAATGCATGAATGTTCTTCATATTAAAGTTAGTGTCGCACTCTCGTGAGGACCGACTCACCCCTCAACTAATGTGCACACCTAACGTCTTTCTATATAACCAACCTAGCTATCTATCCCGTAACTAGTTTTGTCATTTAGATACTATGTCACCCATTACTCTAACACGAGTAGTTTTAATACCTAATATATAAGTTATTAATCACATTACTTATCCCATTTAGACCATATAACATTCTCATAAGTTATATAACATCGATACAATTCACATGTATTTTACCCGTACATATTTATTCGCACTATATATACGTATCAACTATTTACAACATTCACACACATGTAGTAAATATATATATATAACCATCCTCCCGAGTAGGAACTCACCAGATGTTCTCTACAATGCTATTATTTCCACGTATACTCATCCACCCGGACCCCTAACACAGTTAGATTCCCGAATCAAAAAATAAAATAAACGTAGTGGAGGCGGCCATAGTTCCCCCAAAAAATTAGACCGGCTCATACCCAAGATGTTTCACCCCTAACAATACGGACGCTATTACCTGGGGATTATACTCACCCTTCTCCTCAAGCCAGGGGATTCACTCACATCGCGCAACCTCCTTTGATAGCACTATAGGGGTATGCTTTCATATAAATATTATTCACACAAATATATATATATATATATATATATATATATATATATATAATTAAATCCAGGCTACCCATGTACAGTCACTGTAACACTAGCCTAACATGTTCAAGTCTATATTCTGACCCAAATTCAATTAATCACACATTAATTAATTTTATTGCCTTAGTGTCTCTCAACCAAATATACCCACACTCGCTCGCTTGGCCCGAAAAAAAAAACATCCCCCAATTATTATTCAACTTCCTTCAAATAAGTTTGCACACTTGTAATGTAAGGTTCTTAATTCACTCAAATTAAACCTTAAATTACTTTTTGAATTCTCCCCCTAATAATCCACGAATAATTCTCCAAATCAAACTCACTATTTTTGCTCAATTATCATATCTGTCAAAACAATAAACCCTCGCCAAGAATTGAACACCCAGGGCCGAAACAGGGGAGGGAGGGAAAAGCTGTCAGAAAAAGTGATGTCTCGTTCGAGCGATTCGGCCTATCGTTCGAACGACTTTGATTGTCACTCGAACCAGAAGCCAGGTCGTTCGAATGATCCCGGTTCTCTCTCTTCTCCATTGTTAACCCAAAAAACTCATCCTCTATAGATGTGTTACAACTCCACTTTCTGTTCAGAATTTCCCCCTAAAACCCTCCAAGAATTACACTAAATCCATCAATTTAAGATCCTCAATCTAAATACAACATCTATATAGATTGGGGGTTTATAAATCATATTTTTATATCCTCTACATATTTTTTTTAAAATCATAAATCATAGAAATCCCAAATTTAATTATAGAACTAACCCTAACATCTCAATCATTTCACACTCACCATGACATGAACAGAAAAATGCAATTTATTTAGAAGCAAGTTACACCACTTACCTTTTTGGGTTTGTAGGGTCTGAATCTTTGTTGAAGATGATGGGTTTGATGAAGATTTGTCCACACTACTCCTTGATTTAGGCTTCTAAGCTCTTCTCTAATTGCACCCTCTTTTGTCTCCATTTGATTAGAGTTTCTAAGATAGTTAAGTCTCTCACACCTTCTCACTTTTAGGGGTTAATAGGTCAATCCCGTTTTTAAGCTTATGGACTTTTAATAAAAGGGCCCAAACTCTCTTACGTGGGCTCAAATATGCCTAAAAATATCCCGAGATCCCTTTACTACCCATGGGCACTCTTTTCCAACTATTTCGACCCATTTGGACTCAACCGTACGATCAGAATTGCCATCCGAAATATTTTACTATAATTTAATATTCACCTATCAACTTATTAACTTATTACTATTCGCAAGTAATATTAAATCCCATAAATATTAATCGTCTACTCACCGAATTAATATTTAAAAAATATCAAAATAATTAATCCAATTAAATTACGACGCACAAGTAATTTAAAATTTAACGAATTAATTAATTAATTAAAGTCCGAAAAGTGCGAGGTGTTACAACATGCCACATCACGTGGATACCATCTGATAGATGTTGGAAGACCACGGTATTGGAAGACCACGAATATAAAGGAAGATAAATCCAAATCTTGGAGGATCATACTGACACGATGTAAACCAATCCATATAGCGGCTCTGTGACTTATAATTAGGATAAACATGAAGAGATGTAGAGGAGGAGGATACCTAAACTTATAAATATGAGCGGGGTATCGATTATAACTTGGACGTGGTGACTTAGACTCTCAGCTAGCAACCCTAGCATTACAATCGCCATTGTTCTTTCTTCATAACAAACCACTCTCCCCATTTTCCCGAGGACTTTGGCAGAACCCCCTGTTGAACTATATACATCTAGTGTCCTTTATTCTTTCAGCATAATCGTTTAGGGGCTAATCTTTAAATATTTATTTTATTGTGAGTTAATATCCTCTACAATTATATATATATACACATAAAGAGAGAGAGAGAGAGAGAGAGAGGCCCCTTCTTATAAGGACTCCTTATGGTACAGATCTCGCTACATACCATTTTTTTAAAATAGTAAAAGAATAATTTTTTTTTATGAAACTTCATGGATATGATCTCTACGGTGAGAAGACAATCTCCATTTTTTTATAAAAAAAATTCAATAAAAAACCATTGAGATGAGGTGATATGTAAAAAAATGGTATAAATATGCATTTTTGACCGTTGAAATTTTGACGATCATCTTACCTACTTTTTGATTAAATATTTTGATGAAACTTCATGAATATGATCTCAAGAGTGAGAAGATCATATCAATGAAATTTTATCAAAAAATTCAATCAATCAAGTGGCTGGCCCAAACCCAAAATTTCAACGGTCGAAAGTCTATATTTATACCATTTTTTTAAATAGCACCTCATCTCAACAGTTTTTTTATCAAATTTTTTGCTGAAAAAAATTAGAGGCGATCTCCTCATCGTGGAGATCATATCCATGAAGTTTCATAATTTTTTGTTTACTATTTAAAAAATTAGTATGTATCGGTGTCTGTACCATAAGGAGTCCTTACATGAGACTTTATGTATATATATATATATATATATATATATATATATATATATATATATATACAGTCCTGCTCTCGTGCGGACTAGTCCGCATTTTAAGAATGCGGACTGGACATGTGTCACCTGGCGGTGAGCCCAGAAAAGAGAGAGAATGCGCCTATAATTTAGGCGGTAATTTCTAGGCACACCTTTAAGCGACACATGTCCGGTCCGCATTTTTAAAATGCGAACTAGTCCGCACATGAGCATTATTTTATATATATATATGCCTGTGTGTGTATATGTGTGGCTCTCTTTTTATCTGTGTGTGTTACATCTATATACATAGATAAGTAAGGACATAAACTATAAATGAAATTTGGAACATAAGATTTTAGTCATTGGATAGGAACAGTCAGGAAAAACTATGGGTCTAAATAAGCCCTCTAAGATCATCCAAAAATTTATGGTACAAACCATAATGCTTTAACCGTTATTTCTTACCTTATATTCTTACCAAATGCTTTAAATACTTGTATGTTTGACTAATCATGTTAAATCATCCTGCTAAGAAAAATTGTGATAAGAAATAGCTACAAGTGTAGCATTACTCATATCCCTAAGTGTGCATGATATATATATATATATATATAAAGAGAGAGAGAGAGAGAGAGTAAGCTTTCTATACATCACCCATAGTGTTAAGCCTTAAAAAACGTTTTTTTTTCAACTTTTTTACTTTACTCATGGAGTTATCCTTCCAATAAACATATGTTCAAAAAATTAAATCAAAATATAATTTCTAGCTATTTTTTAAAAATTCAGCAAAAAACGACTAAAAATACCTTATTTATAAGGGTATGCGCAAACAGAATTTTGTGACCTTTTTGAAAATAGCTAAGAAATGTGTTTTGACCTAATTTTTTGAATATGCGTTGATTAAAAGGTTAATTTCAATAGAAAAAAAATTGGAAAAAAAGTTTCTTACGGTCTAGAACTAGTTGTGATGTATGGTGTGATTTATATAGTGATGTAGGAAAGCCTCTCTCTCTCTCTCTCTCTCTCTCTCTCTCTCTCTCTCTCTCTATATATATATATATATATATATATATATATATATATATATATATATATATATATATATCTTGGGACTACCATAGATTTGTGAGGAAAAAACAACATAAATAGATAGATAAATAAATAAATAAAATGGAGTACAAATTCTCAAATTTCTATTTAGTATTTCTCTCGAATAAGTATATCCAAAGGACTTGAAACTTAGACTCGTATAGTAAATAATGAAAGAGGAAAAAAATAAAGAAAATAATTAATATTTTTGATAAAAAATATTTAATGTCCAATAATGTAGGTTTTTTCCAAAAACAACTATTCATTCGTATTTGGTTTATTAAGAGAGAGTCAACATGACTAATAGCTTTTTCCAATGAAGAAAAACATATAACACATAATAGGGTCATACATAAGGATTGCCTCATGCAAAATAATTTGAATATATTACGTCATACAAAAGAAGGTTATCATGACCTTGCAAAATTATCTTCATTCCTTGCATAATAAAAGTTGCAACGAAAAACAATAGAATATTTTTTTACGCTTTGATCCCTTCAACTTTATCTATATATTCACCTCATCATCTCTACTTCTATATTTTAAACTAAATCGCTTGAACTTTTAAAAACACATTAATTTAGCCCAAACTCTAATGGAGTTAAGTTTTGGACGAAAAATCAATCATGTGCGCAACACCAGGGAGTGTTTTTGTAAAAAAATACCTTCATGTGTCACAAACATGACTATTTTTTCATCCAATACTTAACACTATTAGGGTCGGTACGTGACTAATTTTATGTCCAATACTTAACACCATTAGAGTTTTGGAGTAATTCGATCCATTATAAAAAGTTGAGGGGGGTTACTATGAAAATGAAACTATGGGTTATGAAGTGCAAATGGGGAGAAAGTTTGAAGAGTCAAAATATGATAAATCCAAAATAAAAATTAGAAACCATCCTTGTAATCAAATCTCCTTTAAACTTAAATATTTAGACGCTTAATTGGTCATAGATCATATCAACATCCAATACCAAACAAATTTAATATTTTTCAACACTAAAACAGTGTTCATGTATCAAAGTGCAATTAATCACGCCACATAAGACCCGCATTGTCCAAGGTAACAATCTGAGAGAACACATATATACCACAAAATGAAACAAGTTGCAAATCTTGTCTTGCCAATAAATAGCTATGCATGCCCTACTTAACTCTGAAACACATTCACTCTTCCTTATCCAATTTCTTGGCCTCTCATCCTTTTAAATTAATCGGACACATTTTTCTTATTGCTTTCATTTAACTCCTTATTGGAGGTTGCCACCAAATATAATCATTTAAGCAAGTTGAAGTTGTTTTGGTTCATAACTTAATTATCCACTAGGGCCACCCATTTTTTGTTTGTTTTCTTACGTTGTAATATGCAATAATGAGACATGATTATATAACCTGACACGATTCCATTCGAAGTTATTAGTTATTGAGTTGGTCATTAACAGGTTTTGTGTTATAATGTGTTGACCCTTTAGACATTCTAATGTTATTGGGTGAGCCAAATCGTACTATAAACGACATGAAAATAGGTCACAAAGTGATTAGAATCTAAGGGATCGGGAATGAGAGTGAAGCAATTTTTTGCATGAATCTCTATGACGTGTCATAAATAAAGTACATACCACAAAATGAAACAAGTTGCAAAACATGTCTTGATAAGAGATAGCTATGCATGCCCTACTTAGCTCATCATAATATTGTAACACATTCACTCTGCCTTATCCATTTTTCTGGCCCCATCTATTAAATGGATATCTAACATTCATACACAACAATTTGCATATTATTCTTACTGTTTTCGTGAAACTACTTAGTGGACGTTGCCGCCAAAAACAATCTATTTAGCAAGTTGAGGTTGTTTTGGTTCATAACTTAATTATCCCCGGGCCAACCAATTTTTGTTTGCATGTGTATCTTTTAACTTGGCAGAATGAAATGTGACGATCTTATTTAGGTACTATAAACGACATGAATTTAGTATCTACGGTGAAAACACCGCACAAAGTATACTCGCACTTAAGGTCATCTTCAATGGGTAATGCAAACATGTAAATATATACATCCCACGTCGGGTAGAAAATAAGACACATTACACTGTTAAAAAATGTAGTGAAATTGTAAAATTACAACCTAGGCGGATACTCACCCGCCCAGCCACTGCGGCGCAAGAAAAACACCCCCTCAGGTTCTTTAAAAAAAATCAATTGACTGTGGATCCCATAAGCTGGGCGCGATAAAGTTCCACGCCCAAATTAAAAATCCGGTATTTTTTTCTAAACGTAAATTTAAATGCCTAAATTCCCATCCTTTTACGCCCTTGCAGTGTCCATGGTCTAAGGGATTGAATATGGGTGAAACAATTTTTTACATAACCCTGACATGGCATGACTATAATACAACCTGATTCCTTGTCACGTCCAGATATATTGTTCACTTTGATTAGCTAAGAAAGGAACTATACCACAATGGATATAGAAAGGTGGCCTCTACGACGTTGTTATCAACTTCAATATCAATAGGAACTAATTGGAAATTTGGGGAATGAATATCTAACTAATTTAGTTTATATTACAGGAAGACTTGGTTATGTATATATTATAAATGGTTAGTTTGAGATTTTGATGGCTTTAGGCAGACATTTGTCCGCCCCTCTCTCCTTCTCACACACCAGTGCGTGCCCACACACACACACACACAATTGTAAATAAATAAAGAATAACTTAGTGGAACAATAATCACATATTTCCTTAAATACGACTTTTCCCAACTTGAGAGTTTAGTAAGCGAATAATGATTGGCGTACCGTGCTTAGTACCGGGTTAGTACTGAACCCATTTTATCTTCTTGTACTATGGTGTGGGTCCCGTGAGGATACAAGTCAAATAAAGGGTGTCTGGTACTTAACCGGTACTAAGTCCCGCTCTTAGGAAGCACACCAAGTAAATATCTATGCACTTAGTTTTTAAAATTCCGTGGCCAGTCGACGCAATTTTGGGGGCCCTATGATTTATGTATTTTTGTAACCAGGCCTCATAATTAAAGCAACTTATTGAAAATGGTGGGGAGAATTTCTTTTACGACAGTGTTGATAAGAATGTTATAAAATAGAAATTATATAACAATTTTATAAAAGTCATTAAAAAGCGAATTTATAATGGTTTCTAATAAGCATCCATAAAGACCCCAGTTTGTATGTCATTTTTCAAGATTTTTATTTATTTATTTGGGTGGGGTTGGGGTTGGGGGGGGGGGGGGGGGGAGGGGGGGGGGGGTGAGGGGGACTAAAAAGTCCAACTTTCAGGCCCAAGGCAACTGCCTCTATGGCCCTCAAATTTGTTATAAATCCGTTTTTGTCATCCCTTTTTATGAACCCCCAATTTTTTTATAAATTCGTGCATGGCCCTCAATTGACGTGTGGCTCGCTTGGCCTAAGTACTTGATTGTTAAATTATATAATTGATATGTTATATTATAAAATGTGATATCTGAAATACGGATGTATAAGTTTTGATTGTATTAGAGGACTTGGTATTTTCATAAAAGCTGAAGATGTTATGGACAAACTGAATTTTCAAATGCTATAATTGTATGCTAAAAGCTGAAAGAGATTGTTGTATTGTGTGTGTTTGAAGTCTCAAATAGAAACCTGACACGGCATATCTTGATTAACGGTTTACAAAGTTGTTACTTAAAAGCTTTGTTTTTCGTTGTATATATTTTGTGCATTATCCTTTTTCACACAAAAAAATGATTACTTGCAATTTAACTAATTATATGATTCGAGTGAGTTTTTTATCCATAAATAGTGAGTCGGTTCAATTAAATCACTTTCATGCTGGGTGCAATTGATATGGATTTTTACCGCACCATACTGTTTTGGACCGAGAAAAAATAATTTTTGTTTCATATTATGAAATATCGAAAATCGATTTTATTGAAATCGAAAATACCGTAACAAATTTGGTTGGTTTTGGTTTTGGTTTTTAGATATAAAAAACCGATTTACCGAATTTACTGTACTGACTTATCGTACCGATTTTACCGTACCAAAATTACCGAATTTACTGTACCGAAATACCATACCAAACTTACTGCATATTACCATATCAATTACCAAATAAAAATTATATTTAAAAAATTATACATACCCAATTATCAAGACCCTCCATTTTTTTTAAAGTAATCTCATCCATTCATTTCCCATACTATAAATACCACCAAACCCTAAACTTAAACAAGAAAATCAGCCCCCCGCACACACAAGTGAAAAACTGTTACTAAAGTTTTTTAATACAAGATTAAACTATTTAAGTAACTCCGAACTGTTTTTTGAAGAAACTCTTTTCTTTAAACCAAATCAGTTTAATCACAAGATGTGTTTAAAAATTTGCAAGAGATCAGTTCAAGATTTGTTAACTAGTTTTGAAAAACAAAACTAAAACAGTTTTAAATCAGCACATTAATCAGAATGAGATGAGGAGATGTATAAAGATTAATGACAAGAGATTTTTAACGTGGTAAAACCTCACCCAACTGAGGAAACATCCACGACTCCCTCTACGGAGTAAAAAGAAAAATCCACTAAAACAAAATATAACAGTTACAAACTATATAACACACATGCACACAAATCAGTCCTATACAAGTTTAGGAATTTACCCACTAGTGTCCTTATAACTTTTCTGCAGTTCTGATTGTTGATGTTGTTCTCCCAGTTTGCTAACTTCACTTTGTTCCAGTCTTTACGTCGACTCTTATTTCAAGATCTTATTACCAACACTTTCAGTGTTGTAATGTGTAAGTGTTTGTGATGGTGATCTAACACATGCATGCACACACTCACGCTTATTTTTACAAACAGTCCTAGCAAATTACAAATTAGATCTATATGCTGTGATTTTCAGTCTCTCTCTTCTTAGAAAACTTAAATCTTATTTGATCTTTAAAATGAACCTAGAATCCACGGCTATCTTGCTCAGAAGGCGTATCAAGATCTTAATCAATTTCAGAGTTTTAAAAATGTTTTTAAAATTAAAAACCGCCAAGTGAGATTCTAACTAGGTCAAAGATCTTGTTTCAAAATAACTAGAAACAGAAAATGTTATTGTTGATTTTGAGTATGAAAATATTTACAGAAAACAATCAACAACAAATTTCTCAAGACGAGAAACAATAAATGCAGATCTAGGTGTAATGTACCATAAAATGCTCAGATCTAAAATTTCTATGAAACAGAAACGCAGATCTAGCTTAATGCTTAAGTTGGACACAAGATCTTAAAATGAAGAGGTTATAGCACGAAACCACTAACAAACCACTCTCAAAACTCTCAAACACTCAAGGTTGTGTTTGGTATAAAACTGGTTTTGATAAACGAATTAGGGTTTGAAAAAGGGTTTGGACGAACAAGGTTAGGGTTTCTAACTCTGGTTTCTCTTTTCTCTCTCTTATCTCTCTAAAAAGACGAAGTGGCAAAAGTCTTCAAATGGCTGAGGGTTACCCTCCTAATATAGGGGGCTGAGAAGGATCGAGAAGGTAGAGGAAAATCGAGGGTTGAGATTAAGTCTTCTCAAATTGCCTTTGATCCAACGGTTTAAGAGGATGGGTTGGTTAAAGAGCTTCTGATTGGAGGGTAAGGGTTTCACAGGGATTGGTAAGGAACGCATGCGGAGCGTTGATAAGATCAATCCAAGGGCTAGCAATCAACAACAGTTTTGTGTCTATAAATAAACACAAATCCAACCGGTTCAAGAGTGACAGGTGTAGGGCTAATATTAAACCTCACATGCGCGTCTAAAGAAATTACACAGCACCCCTTATAGTCTCTAGTGCTTTCGGTTTCTACCAATTGAACTTTACAGGGATAAAACCAACAATAAAAAATTATAGAATGACCCCAAAACTTCTTAATTGCATTTTTAATTAAGAAAAAATTGTTTTAAAATGTTTTAAATATTCCCAAAAATTTATAAAAAATATTTTTAAGGGAAATTAACACACACAACACACATCCAATCAATATAACAAAATGTGTGAGAAATGTATGCAGTCCTAAAGTGTGTGAGTGTTTGTGATTATACCTTGATCAGTCAAACAAGAGGAATGAAGTGTATTGAAGAGTCTGAGGCTCTTTGGTTTCTAGAATGGGGACTCAATTTTGTCTCTATTTCCAAATTAGATGAACACTTATACAATGTAGGGTATAAGATGCTTCAATCTCCCCCTTTGAAAATATGAGACAAAATCTCCTTTGAGTCAGCTTGGACTCGTAGGGCGACAAAAAGAAAGGAAAAACCTATTCCTATACAAAAATTCTATCTAGCCATTTTCTAGAAAGGAAAATTACATAACTCAGCTAACTACAATTCAATACCCTATTACAACTGTTGAGAATAACTGTACAGAATCCTGCAAATAATCACTAAGATCAAGCTCTTTAGAATATGTACAAAATAAGTGAACTCATTTGACTCAAATTTCTCCCCCATTTTGACTCAAATGGACAAAGGGAAAAATTATGTAAATCCAAGAGTTTATTCAGCACTAACCATTCCTATAGATTTACGCAAAGAAATAAATCTATTATAATCCAAAGGTTTGGTAAACACATCTGCGAGTTGCAAATCAGTAGGAAGATAATTGATTTCTAATTCCTTAGTTTCAACTAATTCGCGTATAAAGTGATGTCTTATTTTTATGTGTTTTGTTCGCGAGTGTTGAACAGGATTTTTAGAGATATTGATCGCGCTTTGACTATCACAATAGAGATGTAATTGTTCCTCTTTAATACCATAATCACTTAGCATTTGCTTAAGCCAAAGTAATTGAGCACAGCAACTGCCAGCGGCTATGTATTCGAATTCAACAGTGGATAAAGAAGTGCAGTTTTGTTTCTTACTACTCCAACCTACCAGGTTATTACCAATATAGTAGCATGCGCCTGATGTGCTCTTACTATCGTCAGTACACCTTGCCCAATAGGCATCAATGTATCCTATTATAGTGCTAGGAGTATCATTGGTGTACCAAAGTCCTAAATTTAGAATGCTTTTTATGTATTTTATAATTCTTTTAACACAAGTTAAATGGCTCTCTTTAGGATTGTTTTGATAACGTACATATACGCAAACAACATACATAATATCAGGACGCGAGGCAGTAAGGTATAGCAAGGTTCCTATTATACTACGATATAAAGTCGGATCTATGAATTTTCCAGTTTCATCATTAGACAGTTTGACCGTAGTACTCATGGGAGTGTTAGCATCTTTTGCACTCTCAAGGCCGAATTTTTTAACAATATCTAAAGTGTATTTAGATTGAGAAATAAATAGTCCTTCTGAATTTTGTTTGACTTGAAGACCTAAGAAGAATTGCAACTCCCCCATAAGAGACATTTGAAATTCTTTATGCTTAATTTTAGAAAAAGATTTAACTTCATTATGGGAGGTTGATCCAAAGTTGATATCGTCTACGTAAACTTGAGCTATAATGATATGTTTGTCAAAATGTTTGACAAAAAGGGTTTGATCATTTTCTCCTCTCTTAAACCCTTTGTCTAAGAGAAAATTGGAAAGATGCTCATACCGGGCTCTTGGCGCTTGTTTTAGGCCATACAAATCCTTTTTAAGACGAAAGACATGATTTGGATATTTGGGGTTAATGAACTCTTTTGGTTGTTCTACATAGGTCTCCTCAGTCAATATTCCATTAACGAAGACAGATTTGACATCCATTTGATAAAGCATAAAGTGTAAGTATCAAGTTATGGCAAAGAGAAGACGAACAGATTCTAATCGAGTAACAGGAGCAAAAGTCTCGTTAAAATCTATTCCTTCAATTTGAGAGTATCCTTGAGCAA
This sequence comes from Sambucus nigra, assembly GCA_949130495.1. Taxonomy (NCBI): domain Eukaryota; kingdom Viridiplantae; phylum Streptophyta; class Magnoliopsida; order Dipsacales; family Adoxaceae; genus Sambucus; species Sambucus nigra. Next base: position 487,111,039 of record OX422218.1, on the reverse strand, counting down.
CTAATCTGGATTTATTTCTAATGACTATCCCACTTTCATCGGATTTATTTTTAAATATCCAACATGTGCCAATAACCTTTTTGTGATCAGGCCTGGGTACATAATACCAAACATCATGAATGACGAATTGAAAAAGTTCATCCTGCATTGCAGAAATCCAATGAGGATCTTTCAATGCTTTATTAACATTCTTTGGTTCCTCAAGGGAAACAAAACATGCATAATGAGCATAGTTTCTTAATTGAGATCTTGTACGAACAGGCTCACTGGGGTTACCAACAACGTTGTGTATGGGATGGTCTTTAGCAACCCAATTAGGTACTTCATGTGTATCAATTGGTAAAGAATCATCTATTTCTGGATAGTCTTTTTCTAAAACATTTTCAAACTCATCCACAATAGTTGGTTGTCCAGTCTTACTCTCTATAGTAGTGTCACTTAGAATTACGTTTATGGATTCCATTAAGGTCTTATTGCGAAGATTATAGACTCAGTATGCTCTACTGTTGGGAGAATATCCTAGAAAGATGGCTTTATCTCCACGAGTCTCAAATTTGGATAAGTGTTCTCTATCTTTGCAGACATAACACATACTACCAAAGGTTCTAAGATACTTAAGATTGGGATTTTTCCCATACCAAAGTTCGTAAGGAGTTTGTTTATAGTTCTTTCTAAGATAGACCCTATTGATAATGTGACACGCAGTACGAATAGATTTTACCCAAAAATACTTAGGTAAGGATTTTGCATGAATCATAACACGTGCCATCTCTTGAAGAGTACGATTCTTTCTCTCAGCAATATCGTTCTATGGAGGAGCCTTAGGAGCACTAAATTCATGTTTGTAACCATTATTGTCATAATACTCTATAAACCAGTATCAATGAATTCTCCACCTCTATCACTACGAATTATATTTACTTGAGTATCTTTCTCATTTTCAATGCGAAGTAAGATTTTCAAAAAAGTTTGGAAGGTGTTAGATTTCTATTTTAAGAAAGCTACCCAAGTAAATCTGGTGAAGTCATCAACCATAACAAGAATGTAACTGTGTCCACAGAGACTAACAGTTCGAGAAGGACCTGATGGAAAAAAATTGCTTTCTCTATGTATTTGTTATTGCGGCAACTTCTCTATCCATTGAAAATCTTCACAAACCTATAAAAGTATAACAAAACTAGAATATAGAGGTAAGTGAGGTATCAATCCACATCTAAGGGTGAAACACAAAATTGGAGAGGACATATATAGATTCATTTGCATTTTATTATTATTATTATTATTATTATTATTATTATTATTATTATTATTATTATTATTATTATTATTATTTTATTTTTGCTTTTTATATTTTTTTTTATGGATTTTTCAAGGGATTTTTTTTAACTAACTAACTATACTAATTTTTATAACTACTAATTAAGAACTAAAAGCTAATTTAAGAAAAGTGATGTTGATGTAAAAAATTAGATTACTCTAATTATTCAATCACGGATAAATAAATAAGACAAAAGATTTTAAAGTGGTTCAGCCTTATATGAATGGCCTACGTCCACTGTTATGTTATTGCTGAGTGTTTGGGAATTCTTGATTACAAGTGCTATCAAGAAATTCCGGTCCCTTTGAATGAGGGTGATACAATGTATTTATAGCCTTGAGGCTATCATCTGAAAGGGTGATACATTAAATGATATATATATATATGAAAGGGTAATACATTTAATGCCCTTAAGCGTGTGCGTCAATGATAAGCATTTAATGAACCAGTTGAACTGTTGGTTATCTGGCAATCAATGCTGCAGCTCGGACCGTCTGAGTAGCTCGGACCGCCTGAGCTTCCTGGTATTCAAGAGTTCCTCGGAGAGGTCTGTTCCTCGGAGCATGTGAGTTCCTCGGAGAGGTTTGTTCCTCGGATTGTGTGATCATCTCGAAAATGCTTGTTGTTGCCATGTAGATAGCCAAGTGTCTTCGTATGATTGGTCCACGTCAGTAGATTAAATTTGGTATCAACAGAAGCCCCCAATGCTTCATGCTTGATGGTTTACTTGAAAGGATGGAGTATTTTATTTTGCAGTGTTGCTCGGTGCTCGTGAAATTCTTGATCTACCTTCTTGATTTGTTCAACATAAAGTGCATTATCTCCTGGACGACATATGATGCCGCTTGTAGCTTATCATAATATTCAAGTATGTTGATTGGTTCGCTAGCCGACCTACTGCCTCCTGTGAGCTAGTGGTGGACTTCAAAACATTTTCATACAACTTCTTCTTCAATGTTAGTCGAGACAGTAGTAGTAGAGCTCTTAGTGTTGTAGATGCTAAATTTGACTTCTGAACTTCAATAGTATGTGCATAATAACTCCTGAACTTCTGAATATGCCTCCGTGTGAGTTTGTGAAGTTGAATTATGTGCTCGACTGCATGATGTTATAAGGGTGTGCCACCAAATGAACAAATATATCTGTAATAGAAGCCCCCATATGAACAAATACTTTACCGAGCACCTCCTAGATCGACCATCCTTGATGAATATCAGGATGCTCAAAGATCTTAACTTTATAAATTTTTCTCTTACTTTAAATGATCCACCTGCTGGCGAGGAACCTGTTTCTAAAGCAGAGGGAGAGAAACCAATAGAGTAGGAATCTCAGTATAATAGTTAGTACACAATTTAATATCAATGTAATAACTTTGCGTAATTCATTTTGAATTCAATGAAAGAATTTCATTTTTGTTCACAAATTTGTATTTGCTATTGTCTTGTAAATATCAAACACTTTCTTATTTGTGCTTGCATACCAATATTGTATGGTTCATCGACCAAAAAAGTTACAAGTATCAATGTTGCTCGATCACTTAATAATAAAGTAATGAGTATAAAAATGTTGAAAATTTTTCCAACTAACCAAAGTTGTTAAAATGTGCTTGTCGACCAACTACAGTTGGTGGGTTTTTATCCCCGACCAGCCATACTTGGTTCAATTTGAAAATATTTTGTATTTTCTGGCATGATTTTACCAGCCGACCAACATAAGTTGGTATATCTTGTTTCCTAACCAACCGAGATTGGCATTTTTAGGAATGTTGATGTCTGATATATCTTGTTTCCTAACCAACCGAGATTGGCATTTTTAGGAATGTTGATGTCGTTCTCGCTCTTTTACCAACCGGATTTGGTCACGCTCGAACTATGCCTCCTAACCAAAGGAGTATGGTTTGTTCTCGCTCTTTTCCCAACCGGAGTTGGTCACACTCGAACTATGCCTCCTAACCAAAGGAGTATGGTTTGTTCTCGCTCTTTTACCAACCGGAGTTGGTCACGCTCGAACTATCATGTCCACTAGCTCTTTTACCAACCGGAGTTGGTCACGCTAGTGTACGCCTCCTAAACAAAGGAGTATAGTTTGTTCTCGCCCTTTTACCAACCGGAGTTGGTCGTGGGTTTGAACTATCGGTGTTGCTTTTATTGCTGAACATGTTGATTTTATTGCTGAACAGCGTAGTGTTGCACACTAGTATTCCCCGAAAAACTTTCAATAAAAGAAAAAAGATGGTGAAATATCATCGTTGTTATGCGGTAAGTTCCTGGTCGAACAACTTTTGTAACTCGGTAAGGTCCATGCCATTTTGCTTCCAATTTATTATGCTTCTGAATGACCTTCTTTAGCATGTAATCTCCTTCTTTTAAGTCGCACTTCTTCACCCTATCGTTGTAGAACAGAGCTGTTCGTTGTAAGCAGCATTCCTAATGGCTGCCTCTTCTCTAACTTCCTGGAGCATATTCAAATCCATTCTTCTCATTAAGTCACAGACTGGGGAATTGAAATTCAGCACTCTGTGTGTTGGAAGACCCAACTCGGTAGGTACTACAGCCTCACTTCCAAATGCCAGCATATATGGTGATTCTCCAGTTGCTGCTCGGGGAGTTGTTCGGTAAGCCCACAATACTGACTTCAGTTTGTCCATTGCTTTGAGGATGGCATGGTGCTGAATGAACCTTCAAAACGTTTGACTGACGACAATAGGTTGCGAACTCCTCGTTATCAAATTGTGTTCCATGGTCTGTGATGAAGGCATGAGATAGACCATATCGGCAAGTTATGTTCTTCCAAACGAACTGGTATACCTTCTCGTATGTCATATCAATAAGTGGCTCAGCTTCTACCCACTTAGTAAAATAATCCACTGCAATGACGAGGTACTTGAATCTTCCTCGGGTTATTGGCAGTGGTCCAACCAAATCAATTCTCCACATGGCAAATGGCTAAGGGGAAGTGATGGGTGTCAACAATGCTTGTGGAGTTCTTTGGATGGAGGAAAAGCGTTGGCACTTGTCACATTTCTTGGCGTAAGCTATACAATCAGTTCTCATCGTCGGCCAGTAGTATCCCTGCGTCATCACCCTTTGCAAAAGTGTCCGACCTGCTACATGGGCTCCACAGGACCCTTCATGGATCTCTTCAATCAATTCTTTCACCTCGGATGGGTGTACACATCTTTGCAATCCTGCCATAGTTCCTTGTCTATACAAAACACCATTAGTTAGTACATACCGAGCAGCTTTAAACTTCAATTTCTTTGCAGCGAGCTTATCCTCTGGCAATTCTCCCTCCTCAATATATGACCTGATGGGATCCATCCAATATGGTCCTAAATCAAGGGTAATAACATTCATCATCAAGTCTTCATCTATGCTCCGACTTTCTAATACTTCAATTGGTATCGTTCTTCGTAGCTCGGTACGAGTAGCTGATGCTAGTCGGGCCAGTGCGTCTGCTCGTGTATTCTCCATTCTTGGTATTCTGATCAACTGAATGGCTTCAAATTATGCCAACAACTCCATCACCTTTGCATGATACTTGACCATTAATTCTTCTTTAACTACATATGTTCCCATCATCTGATTCAAAATTAATTGAGAATCACTGAATACCATCACTTGTTGTGCTTCCATAATCTTTGCTAAATTAAGACCTGCTATCATGGCCTCATACTCCGCCTCATTATTGGAAGTTTTGAATTGGAATCGCAGTGCGTATTCCATATCAATCTCGTCTGGTGTGTTTAAAACAATCCTTGCTCTACAATCTGTTGTGCAAGATGACCCATCTACATATAATCTCCATGTAGGTAACTCGTCTTCAAATTTCTTTTCTGACAAGGTTCCTCGGTGAAATATTTGTCGTTTGTTTTCATCCTCCCCTGATATTTTTTGCTTCTCGTTGCTCATCTCTTCTCGCTCTTTTACCAACCGTAGTTGGTCTGAGCTCGAATTTGATGATCCTTCAGCATCCACAAAACCTTTTACCAACCGGAGTTGATCTGGGCTTGTGTCTGATGATTTTGTAACATCCACAGGTTGATCAGCGAGCAACTTTTGTTCCTCGGGGGTATCAGGATATGTAAACTCTTCTATAAAATCTGCTACAGCTTACCCTTTTAGTGATGATCTGGGTTCATACACAATATCATATTCACCGAGCTCTATTGCCCAGTACATCAATCTCCCTGATTTTTCTGGCTTATGAAGGGCTTATCTCAATGGCATGTCGGTATACACGATGATGGCCTGAAAATATGGCCTCATTCTTCTACTTGCCTCAATTAATGCCAATGCCAATTTTTCCAGCTTTGGGTACCTGATCTCTGCACCTCGAAAAGCCTTGTGTAATAAATTGGCTTCTGGACTCCATTCTCCATTCTGATCAATGCCGAGCTGATTGCATTCTCTGATACTGCCAGGTACAAGTATAACTTTTCTCCCGTTACTGGCCTGGACAACAGTGGAGGTGCTCCCAAATATTTCTTCAATTCTTGAAAGGCTTTTTCACATTCATCATTCCACTCGAAAGTTTTTCGAAGTGTTTTGAAGAATGGAAGGCATCGATCAGTTGCTCGGGATACAAATCTGTTGAACGCTGCAACTCGTCCTGTAAGAATCTGCACTTCTTTCTTCGTCGTTGGAGATCGCAGCCCTAAAAGAGCTTTGATCTTTTATGGATTCGCTTCAATGCCTCGCTGGTTGACAATGTACCCGAGGAACATTCCTTCTCGTACACTAAATGTGCACTTCGTCGGGTTGAGCTTCATTTGGTATTTATCCAGTTGATCAAAGGTCTGATTTAAGTCAACTAGATGATCAGCAGCTTTCTTGCTCTTTGTCAGCATGTCATCGACATAGACTTCCATGTTGCAACTGATTTGTTCGGCAAAAATCTTGTTCATCAGCCGCTGATATGTTGCACCTACATTTTTCAAACCAAAAGGCATAACATTATAACAATAAGTTCCCCTAGGGGTAATAAAAGAAGTGCTTTCCCTGTCTTCAGGTTTCATTTTGATTTGGTTGTAACCAGAGTAAGCATCCATGAAGCTGAGCAGCTCGTGTCCCGAGGTAGCATCCACTAGTTGGTCAATTCTGGGCAATGGGAAATGATCCTTTGGGCAGGCCTTGTTGAGATCAGTGAAATCAACACACATTCTCCATTTATTATTTTTCTTCTTCACCATCACCACATTTGCCAACCAGTCTGGATACTTCACATCTTCAATGAATTGGGCTTTCTGGAGCTTCTCGACCTCCTCTTGTATAGCCTGATTCTTCTCGGGACTAAATACTCTTCTTCTCTGCTTTACAGGCTTGATCTCCTTATTCGCATTGAGCTCGTGACATAAGAAGTTTGGATCTATTCCTGGCATGTCTTCATGACTCCACGCAAAAGTTTTCTTCCCGTTTCTCAAGAAAGTTATTAACTCCTGTTTTATTGAAGCATCTAACGACGAACCTATCTGGGTTACACGTTCAGGATGCTCGTCGTCCAGAATAACATTTTCTGTAGATTCCACCACCTGTCCTTTTACAAGTTGGGATTCATCTCTGGGATCAAGTGTTTCAATTTCTGTACCTTCCTCCACCTGGTAGGTGGTAGTCTTTTTCCTTGACTCTTCAAGCTCCTCTTGCTCGGCAGACGAATAAAAACATTCTCGAGCTACTTTCTGATCACCTTTCACAACTCCCACTCCAAAATTTATAGGGAATTTTAAACACTGATGTACTGTAGATGGAACTGCTTCGAACTTCTTCAAACCAACTCTTCCCATGATGATGTTGTAAGCTGACTGCACATTCTTATCCATCACAAAAAAGCGTATTTTTTCTGTTCGACAAGCAGGCCAAGTTCCAATGAATATATCCAACTTGATCGTCCCAAGTGGAAAGACTTTCTCGCCAGCAAAACCCAATAGAGGTCTGTGATAAGGTTCCAATTGAGATAATTTCAAATTTAAACTGTCAAAGCATGAATAATACATGATGTCTGCCGAACTACCATTATCTACCAGTACCCTTGAAATCACTACTTCTTTCATCCTCATTTTGATCACCAAAGGGTCGTCGTGAGGGTAAAGAACACCTGCCAGGTCGTTTTTTGAAAAACCGATGACCAGCTTCTCTTTGTTTACCTTCCTCGGGCGATCCTCTTCAGCCAAATTTATCCATTGAATGTATGAGCAAGCCTGAGCCTCACCGAGGTAAGCTTTTCTTTCTGCAGTAAGGTCTCCTCCTCTTGCATCTCCTCCTGTAATGACATTACAATCAAATGATCCAAATCGTATTGAAAATACCTCTCGTTCTGGCTGCCTCGGCTTCTTGGGAAGATCGGGGTCATCCTTTGTATCATCTTCATGATCCCTTTTATTTTTCTCCTCTTCTCGATGAGGAGATCTAGACCTTTCTCTAGTTCGGTCATTATTTCTTCTTTCGCCTCCCCGATCAACATACTTTGCTAGTTTCCCTCTTCGAATGAGTGTTTCAATCTCGTTCTGAAGAGCTATGCAATTTTTGGTCATATGGCCGTGATCCTTATGAAACTCCCAATATTTATCCCTGTTCCTCAGGTCAGGGTCTGACCTCAGTTTCTTTGGCCACTTTACTTCCTCGTTATTCTTGATTTCTTCCAAGACATGATTAATACCCATTTCTAAAGGAGTATAATTATCGAATTTCTTCAGGACTTCCCATGACGATTTATTATTCTTGGAATGCTTGTCACCGCCATTGCCCTTATGCTCTTTCTTCTTGGATTTGTCGTCTTCCACCTTGGTTTCTTTATCCATATTCTTCTTCGCAGCCATGGCCTCCTCGGCATTCATGATTTTGGCCGCTTTCGCCATCAACTCTGACATAGTTGTAGGTGGATCTTTGGCCAAAGTGTAATACAACTTGTTAGGCAACAACCCACTCATCAAGGAAGTGATTGCTGTCTTTTTTTCATAATCTATGACTTCCAGCTTCTCGTTATTGAAACGAGTTATGTAATCTCTAGTACTCTCACCAGATTTTTATCTAACACTTAACAAGTGTGCTACTCTTTTTACTGGCTTTGCTCCAAAACAGAAATTGCCGATGAACAACTCGGCCAACTGATAGAAAGTTGAAATCTTACCCCGAGGAAGATTGTTGTACCATATCTGGGCAGGTCCAGTAAGAGTTCCTGAGAATGCTCTACATCTCATCTCGTCGGGGACAGCATAGATATCGGCGACAACTTGATATTGCTCTATATGAAGAACAGGATCTGTCTTTCCATCATATTTGGGGGTCATTACTGGTGCTTTAAACTTCGACGGGGTAGGAAAACCCACAATGGCCTGGACAAAAGGTGTCCCTTGAACAAAAGTTCGTTGTAAGGGATTCTTCGCCTTAGCCATTTCTCCCAATCTATCCTCCAAGCACTGAATGGAACCCTTCCACGCATCGTTTCCTTCCTCAGGCTTATTAGTTCGAGCAATTGATTATTCTGATGTGGCCTCTTGAGATCTATCTTGACGAGCAACTGGTCGTGATTGTGCTGATCCTTCTCTTAGATCTAATGGTCGTCGAAAACTCCTCGACATGGTCTTACGTGGACTCCTATTCCTCCTAGGGCCTAATCGACTGAAAGGAGACACCCTACTCAGAATTTCCAAGGCACTGGGTCTTTCTGGAGAGAGAGTGATACGTTGATCAGTATCTGTAGCCCTTATTGACGAAGTTCGCCCAGGTTGATAAGAGAAATCATCAGATTCCTCATTACGATATGACTCAGTACGCGTGGATCGTGAAGAATGTAAGTAGGTTTGCTTCTGACCACATCGTTGTCCGGAACGCGTAGGTGCACCGCCATGAAGGGTCTGTATGAGTTATCGCATTATTTCCTGCATGGCGGTTTGTCCTTGAGCCAGATTCGTCATAATCCCAGCCAGATCTGGAGGTGCAGAGGGATTTGGAGGATTTCCAGCATTTCCAGCGTTTCGATCGCTGGATTCCGGATTATCTGCCATTGATGATGAATGAATTTTGATGAAAAACGATAATAACAATCGTTCCCACAGACGGCGCCAATCTGTTGATGTAAAAAATTATATTACTCTAATTATTCAATCACAGATAAATAAATAAGACAAAAGATTTTAAAGTGGTTCAGCCTTATATGAATGGCCTACGTCCACTGTTATGTTATTGCTGAGTGTTTGGGAATTCTCGATTACAAGTGCTATCAAGAAATTCCGGTCCCTTTGAATGAGGTGATACAATATATTTATAGCCTTGAGGCTATCATCTGAAAGGGTGATACATTAAATGATATATATATGAAAGGGTAATACATTTAATGCCCTTAAGCGTGTGCGTCAATGATAAGCATTTAATGAACTAGTTGAACTGTTGGTTATCTGGCAATCAATGCTGCAGCTCGGACCGTCTGAGTAGCTCGGACCGCCTGAGCTTCCTGGTATTCAAGAGTTCCTCGGAGAGGTCTGTTCCTCGGAGCATGTGAGTTCCTCAGAGAGGTCTGTTCCTCGGAGCATGTGAGTTCCTCGGAGAGGTCTGTTCCTCGGAGCATGTGAGTTCCTCGGAGAGGTTTGTTCCTCGGATTGTGTGATCATCTCGAAAATGCTTGTTGTTGCCATGTAGATAGCCACGTGTCTTCGTATGATTGGTCCACGTCAGTAGATTAAATTTGGTATCAACAAGTGATATTAACAAAATTGTCCTAATAAGTAAACTAATAAAATTGGACTCATTAGGACTTCAAAATTTCATCCCATTAATGGGAGATTAACCCTCATTAATCATCATCCAAAAATATAAGATAAACAATTGAAAGCATGAGATGATTAAAATAAAAGTACTAAGAGAGGAATGGATCAAACCCATTTAAGCCTTGAATTGAAATGGAATCTTCAATTACATCAACACTCTCTCAATTATACATCAAAATTCTCTCAATCTCAATCACTCATGTATTTACTGAATCTAAAATAAAAATTACAAACTAAAAATTAAAAAGGATAGTGGATGAATTCATAATGGACAATTAAATAATAAAAGAGCTAAAAATACAAATCCTAACATTATAAAATTGTACATTTGAACTCATCCAAAGAAATAAATTATAGATCATTACTTTATATTGAGATAATTGCTAAAAATTCAAAATCTCAACATAAAGGAATGGACTAGAATTTACCTCCCATAAGGAATAAATTTCACTACACAATCTATTTTGAAATAATTGCTAAAAAGGCAAAAATTGATAATAGAGTGCTGGGGTGAAATTTATCCTAGAGATAATTTTCACTACACACCTCTATATTGAGGTATTTGCTAAAAATGCAAATACTCAACATAGAGGGGTGGAGAGAATTTTATCACACCAAGCTTAAAACTAAATTTGAGATCCTTTGAAAATGGCCAAAGTCTTCAATTTATATGGTGCACATGGAGGCTAGGGGTATATTGGATAATTGAAATGAGTGTGCATGGAAATGGTGACAGGAGCATGTGGGTTGAGAGGATATAAAAATCTGATATGGGTGAGGGTATTTATGGGAAGTTGGGTTAAATATATAGTTGGGGGTAAAATGGGTGTAAGGGGTATAAGTTAGTTAAAAGACATGTGGGTAATTTATTGACTTTGGTCTTTGTTGGTTTATGCAGGTAGAAATCGTGACTTTGGAAAAATGTGGATTTGGCTTGTTGTTGGGTTTGAATGGATGAAATGGGTATGGGTCTTGCAAATGGGTTTTGACATGGGTCTTGAGGTTCGATTGAAGATGGATGGGGTCGAGTTGAACCGGGTTCGCATGTCGGTGATTCGTCGGCGGAGGTCGGATTGGTACCGCCTGGGGTTAACAGTTGGTTTGGACCGGATTTGGTGTCGGAGGAGTGAGGGCTGTCCGACGGATTTGGTGTCGGAAGGGTGAGGGCTGTCCGGCGATGGGTCGGTCGTGGATTGGGTTATGGGGTTTGAGGTCCGACGGGTTGGGGCTATCGTTGGTTGGACCAGGATTTTTCCGGCGATGGTGACCGGTGGTTGTTTCGGGTTACAGGTGATCGCGGGTTGTGGCAGCTGGGTTAAGGGATGGCTGATGAGGAGGGGGGTCCTGGTTAGATGTAGGGACCATGAGGATGAGAGAGAGAGGAATTGGTTTTCATTATAATAGAGGTTTGGAAAAGAGAGAGTGTTAGGAGGTGGAAGATGATAGGGGTCTAGTTGGGTCAGTTGAAGGTGTATGGTAAGTTGGGTAAGGGTGAGGGTTTAGTTAGGTGTGGGTTAGTGTATAGGTTTTGTGTGTGTGTGTTAGTTTGAACCCTTAAAAATAAAACTAAAACTAACTAATAAAAATAAAATTATAAAATAAAATAAAAACCTAAAAAAATAAAATCCTATTCTAAAATAAAACAAAGACTCAAATAAAAATTGGAACTAAAAAGAAATAAAAATAAAATCTAATAAAACTTAAAATTAAAATCCTAAAAAGAAAATGCAAAATCTAATCAAACTAAAAATACATGAAATCCTAAAAATTCTAATCCTAATAAAATAAAACTAAAACTAAAAACTAATAGAATAAAAATCAAAATACTAAATAAAAAGAAATAGAAAAATAAATAAAAAATAAATCCTAGAAAATTCTAAATAAATCAAAAATAAATCCTAAAAATAAAAAATGACTCAAACTAAAAATCTAAAAAATAATAAAAAGGGACAAATTAGACACACACGGGGTTTGAGGTAGGTTTAAGATAGGTCTAGGATAGGTTAGGGTTACGGGATAAGGTATTTAGCTCCATTATAACTGCAAATTACATGAAAATATAGATTTTGACACCGCAACTGCAATTAAACCTGCATATTGAACAATTAAGCGCATAAGACCCATATTGTCGAGAATTAGCAACTAAAATACATCTATTCGGGGTATAAATTATACAATTTTGGGTGCATATCACACCACCCCAAACAAAGCGTTGCTAGTCCTCGAGCAATAAGATAGAGAGAAAAAGAAAGATAAGTAACCAAAAGTGTACCACTTTCGCGGGCACTTGCGATTGCACTTAGCATGTGCAACAAGCCTTTAAACCTATAGGTTGCTCTACAAGACGAGTTGTGTCTCGTGAGGGTTTGCAGAGAATATACCCACTGTTGATGTAAAAAACTAGATTGCTCTAATTATTCAATCACAGATAAATAAATATGACAGAGACTTTTAAAGTGGTTCGGCTAGGAATAAAGCCTACGTCCACTGTTATGTTATTGCTGAGTGTTTGCAGAATTCTTGAATACAAGTTCTCTCAAGAAATTTCGGTCCCCTTGAATGAGGGTGATACAAGGTATTTATAGCCTTTAGGCTGTACATGAAAGGGTAAATACATTAAATGCAGCGTGTGCGTCAAGATCCAAACATTCAATGAATAGTTGAGCTGTTGATATTCTGGCAATTAATGCTACGTCCGAGATGCAGTTCGGACCGCCTCAGTTGTACGTCGATCAGGAGTTCCTCGGAGCGCTAAGGTACCTCGGAGTACTAAAGTTACTCGGTATATCATCGTTGCTCGGGGAAATGAAGTTCCTCGTTGTTATTGTGCCACGTAGATTGATAAATGTCTTCGTATGATTCGTCCACGTCAGCATATTAATTTTGGTATCAACAGAAGCCCCCAATGTTTCATATTTCGAACTTTGAGGAGTATGGAATATTCTTTCTCGGTATATGGCAATATTGAACGATCTTCCTGGGTTTTAGGAGCATCGTATTTGAATTTATTTCTAAATCCAAAGAATCCACCTTTTTTTCGAACTTTTAAGAGCGCTTCGATCTTTGTGCCCTTTTTGTCCTTTTAGCCGCCGGAAGTTCAATAGTTTCTTTTTTGTAATCATTTCCTTCGCCGCTTCCCAAGGCAAAGTATTTAAACTTCTTAGGTAACCATACCGTCTTCTTCTTTTCCCAATTTCTTGCATTCAAGCTTTCTATTCTCTTCTTCTCTCTTGTGCGTTCATCCTTGTTTTCGTTCGTTGTCAACATACCTCCTTTCGTCCTGTAAGATCTTCTTCCTTTCTTCTATATCTCTTTTATTCAGTATGGTTTATATTGTGTAATCTGTTGAGAAATTTCGTTCTGATTTTTCCATTCCTTCCTGGGTAACTCTAGAGGTTCTTTCTGAGCCTTTAGATTATTTTCGATTGGCTGAGGGACATTGGTTCCCCAGTCTATTTGTTGCTGAATGTGGATTTTCTTTTCCACCGAACCCATTGTGTCTTGAGTTTTGTCAGTATTTCGATCTTGTCCCTGCAAAAATAGCCCCCAATTCATGGAGAATAATTAATGGGGTGCACAAATTAAATCTAACTCATGGGACTCGTATAGGGATCCCTGAAGTTATGTATTGCTATAAATGGGCCACTCTAGATAATATTTATTACTTAAAAACTAGGTTTCTGAATAGGGCTCTTGTAGTTAACCTCCCTGACTCAAATAGAGATTATTTTGAACATGGGTTGGTTATAAAAAATTGGCAATATGCCCCTTTAGTTGGAGATGGAGTATACAACGGTCCCAGATGCCCCCCATATGGCAATGGGATAGGTTTATTTTTCATTTTATTTTTCTTATGAAATTATGCTTTCATCATGTTTGACAAAATGTATGACTAATATCTCATTATGTATTTATTTGCAGTTGATAGCAAAAGAAAAACTCCAAAAGAATCAGAGGTTAATATTAAGCATCTGAAACTTATCTGGGGTTTGCATAAGAACGTCGCAGACGAACACATCAGGTCTGCCTCATATCTGCTACAGTATAAGAGTTACACAACCTCTTATACTGCTCGCCCTGTTGAACCAGCTTCAACTCCAGAAGATTCTTCTTCAGGTTCTCATATTCCTTTAAGTCAAAGAATGGGTAAGAAAAGAGCTCCTCCTACTCTCTTTGATGACATTACTTCTGATGTTGGGGCTAAGAAAAGCAAAACTGATGTCCCAGAGGGGACTAAGAAAGTGGAGGCTGCACCCTCTAAAGCTGCCGAGAAGCCCCCAGTGGCTCCGAGCAAGAAATTTGCTCCTATGGAAGTGATTACCATCTCTCCTACCAAGAGTTCTTCTTTGGTTGAAGCTGCTGAAGTCCCTTTGAGAAGATTGAGGAAATCATCCTCAGTTAATTTGGCTGAAACTGCCTCTTCCCCACCATCTGGTGTTGTTGGTGTTCCAACCATCATTCCTCCGAGCTCTGCAATGAGCTCGGTAAAAACTTGGATCATTCCCGAGGTCCAAGGAATTGATGAAAATATTTCCAGGGATATGCTGACATCCCTAGCTACTCGTCACCTTGCTTCGGTAAATTTCTCATACTCTGGGATTCTTTCTTTCTCTGAATGCTTGCATTTTGTATTGACTTTACTGTTTTTCTCATCTTTCAGCTAGTGAATTGTTTCAATAATATTGTGAAGAAAGATGAAGCTATTAAAGCTTCAAGCTCCTCGTCAGGTGTAGAGGATGCTCTGCTGGGTTTGACCCAATCTTTGAAAGAATCTCGCCAACAGTATAATGAGGATAAGGGTGTTTGGGAGAAAAAGTTGTCTGTAGTTGAGGCCGAGAAGGTGAAGATGGCTGAGATCTCTAAGAATTTGGAGGATAAAGTAAAAGGTTTAGAGGTCGAACATTAGAAGTATGATGTCAAGCTCAAGAACTTGGGAGAGCTTGAAGATAAGTTGAAGCAGGCAGAGGAGAAGTTATCCGCTCTGCAAGATATCATGGTCCAAAAGGAAGAATTGGATGTGAAGCTATCCTCGGAGAAGCTAAGAAGAAAAGTCGCAGTCAAAAAATCCTTCAGCGCTGGCTGGGAGAAAGGATGGGATAAGGGAATTGCTGCGATGACATCCCAAGTTCAATACGGGAAGTTGAAATACTTCCATGATGGCTGGGTATCTGCTCTGCAAGAGTTGAAGATCAAAGACGACTCTGAGCTATTCCAACTACACCTCCCTGGTCCTCCTCCAGCAATTGTGGAAGAAGAAGAAGATGAGCCTGTCTCTGATGAATCTTCTATGGCCATAGGTGATCAGGTCTCTGCCTCTCAACCCTCTGCCACCAAGGACATTTCTTCCATGCCTCCTCCTCCTGAGAAGATTCCTGCCGATCAAGCCGCTGTTACTGCCGAGCAACCAAGCTCCTCATCCCAGCCTCTCGAGAAAGTCTTGGGGGACAAGGAAAAGGTGTGAAGTTGTTCGGTATCATTTCTTTCTTTCATTACTTGTAATCGAACAATGTAATCTTTTGATGATCTAATAAAACATATCTTCATTCCTCTTCATTGTTGATCCTCTGTCTGCTTTATTTATTAACTCCTGCTTTCTCTTCGTTATTAGTTTTTGGCCAGAATGGAATTGATATCTGCTCCTGATACTGAGTTGATGCGACAATGCAATGGATATTATAAAGTTGGTCATACAGACCTAAGTGTATCAGAGATTGTCGACATTCTTGGTCACGATGCCTCAGAACAAGCAATTGAGGCTTATCGGTACTTGAAGGATCTACTTGATAGATCTGTGGCCAATAATGTGGCATACTACGAATTGATCGAGGAACTTCATAGTTCCATAGAGGATCTTCAAAATCAACACAATGCATCAATGGCTTTGCTGCACAAGGAGTATGAAAATAGATATCAACAGCTTTCTTCTGAAACAGGCCATAAAAAGATCCTCGCTGGATATGATGTTAGGGAAAGAACTCTAAGAGGTGAGGTTGAGGCCTGCAGGCAGATCGCTGAGTTGCTGGAACAAGAGAATAATAATTTGCAGAAGAAATTGGCACAATATGAATCTGTAGCATCATCTTCCACTGCCTTAGTACCAGTTACTGATGAAGGTTTCTCGTTCTTAGAGGTTGAAAATGCCAAATTAAGGCAAGAACTAGATAACTTAAGAAGATCCGCTACTGTTTGGGGACGAGGAAGAGGTTCTCGGGGACGAGGAAGAGCTGTTCAAAATGTTACCGAGGAGCAAAATTCTCCAGTAGCTGCTCGGAGTCGATCAAGAGTTCTTAGCCGCAATGTTGAAGAATCTCGTACCCAGTCTACTTTGGAAACTCAAGCATTTCAATTAAACGCCAAAGATCGGGCTTTATCTGAATTGTCCAAGAAAAATCTAGCCTTGGAGGATCAACTTACTGCAACAAAGTCTGCTCTACATACTAAGGATCTTTTTGCCAAAAACCTTCTCGAATAATTAGATAGATTAACCTTCCAATTTCATAAGCAACCCAGGGAATTCTGGATGGCAGGATACAATGAAGCCCTTGTTCATTTGGGTGCTCGTATTGAACATGCCAACAATGAAGGTTACAAGCAGGGGTGGTTGAACGCACTAGGTGTGTTAAAATTGGAGCGAGGGCATTATTTATGGGATTATCATGCTCCAGGGTTATTAGACTTGCCTGTGCCACCTTTCAAATTGGACATGGCCTGGATCCCAGCTCGTTCTATTCCTCGGAGTTTAATTTCAAAATACCTCGATGATTATAGCCTTCATTCCCAAATCGAAGTATCTCGTCCAGAGCATCTAATGGATACACCTTCAATAATGAATGTCAGAATGTTGAAGGACTTGAACTTTATTAATTCTCCCCTTTGCCTGGAAGATCCTCCTGCTGGCGAAGAGCCTGTTTCTAAAGCAAAGGGCAAGAAACCAATAGAATAGGAATATCAATGTAATAGTTAGTACATTCATGTAATCTGTAATTTATCTTGAATTTTAATGAAAAGACTTTCATTTTCTGTTTGCAAATTTTGCTATTGTTTTGTATTTATCAAACACCTTTATATTTGTGCATATGTATCTGTTAAAAAGATAACAATAATATTGTTCATTGAGCAACTTAATAAAAAGTTACAAGTATCAAGGTTGTTCAATCACTTAATAATAAAGTAATGAGTATAAAATGTTCAAACTGTTTCCAACCAACCAGGGTGGATAAATAATGTTTGTCGACCAACTACAGTTGATGGGTTTTTATCCCCGACCAGCCATACTTGGTTCAATTTCAAATATTTTCATAAAATGTGTCCGACCAACTAAGGTCAATAATTTATCCTCGTCGACCAACTATAGTTAGTGGGTTTTTATCCCCGACCAACTATACTTGGTTCAGTTTGGAATATTTTGTTCTCTGAGGAACTTTTGTAATAATATTACCTCCCGTCCAATATAAGTTGAAATGTGAGAGTATATTTTTCAAATCCAATCAAAGGAGTATTTTCTGGTGAATATTTTTTGGTTCTTTCGAACTGTCCACTAGTTATCTTACCAACCGTAGTTGATCACGCTAGTGTCGTCTCCTAACCAAAGGAGTATTTTTTTGGTTCTTTCGAACTGTCCACTAGTTATCTTACCAACCGTAGTTGATCACGCTAGTGTCGTCTCCTAACCAAAGGAGTATTTTTTAGTTCTTTCGAACTGTCCACTAGTTATCTTACCAACCGTAGTTGATCACGCTAGTGTCGTCTCCTAACCAAAGGAGTATTTTTTGGTTCTTTCGAACTGTCCACTAGTTATCTTACCAACCGTAGTTGATCACGCTAGTGTCGTCTCCTAACCAAATGAGTATTTTTTGGTTCTTTCGAACTGTCCACTAGTTATCTTACCAACCGTAGTTGATCACGCTAGTGTCGTCTCCTAACCAAAGGAGTATTTTTTGAGCATAGTGTATTACACTAGTATTCCCCGAAAAACTTTCAACAGAAAGAAAATGGTGAAACATCCTCGTTTTATTCATAATGAAGGAAATGCATTTACATTTTACATTACTGATAATACTTGCGCAGGTGTTCAGCATTCCATGCATTCTTAAATTTCTCTCCCTCTAGAGTAGATATTCTGTAAGTTCCTGGTCGAACAACTTCTGTAACTCGGTAAGGTCCATGCCAGTTTGCTTCCAGCTTATTATGCTTCTGAATGACTTTCTTTAGCACATAATCCCCTTATTTTAAGTCACATTTCTTCACCCTTTTGTTGTAGAACAGAGTTGTACGTTGTTGGTAAGCAGCATTCCTTATGGCTGCCTCTTCTCTAACCTCCTCGAGCATATCCAAATCCAGTCTTCGCATCAAATCGCTGACTGGGGAATTGAAATTCAGCACTCTATGCGTTGGGAGACCCAACTCGACAGGTATCACAGCCTCACTTCCGAATGCTAACATATATGGTGATTCTCCAGTTGCTGCTCGAGGAGTTGTTCGGTAAGCCCATAGCACTGATTGGAGCTCATTAATCCAATTTGCTTTAGCTTCACTTAACCTCTTCTTCAAACCATTTAGTAATGTTCTGTTCGTCACCTCAGTCTGTCCATTGCTTTGGGGATGGCCTGGTGCTGAATGAAACTTCAAAATGTTCGACTGATGACAATAGGCAGCAAATTCTTCGTTATCGAATTGTGTTCCATGGTCTGTGATGAAAGCATGGGGGAGACCATATCGACAAATGATGTTCTTCCAAATGAACTGATATACCTTCTCGTACGTCATATCAATTAGTGGTTCAGCTTCCACCCACTTTGTAAAATAATCCACTGCCACGACGAGGTACTTGAACCTTCCTCGGGTCGTCGGCAATGGTCCAACTAAATCAATCCCCCACGTGGAAAATGGCCAAGGTGAAGTTATGGGTGTCAACAATGCTTGTGGAGTTCTTCGGATGGAGGAAAAGCGTTGGCACTTGTCACACTTCTTGGCGTAGGCTATACAATCAGCCCTCATCGTCGGCCAGTAGTATCCCTGTGTCATCACCCTTTGCAAAAGTGTCCGACCTGCTACATGAGCTCCACAAGATCCTTCATGGATTTCCTCAACTAATTCTTTGACCTCTGATGGATGTACACATCTCTGCAAACCTGCCATAATTCCTCGTCGATACAAAACACCATTAGTTAATACATACCGAGCAACTTTATACTTCAATTTCTTGGCGGTTAGCTTATCCTCTGGTAGTTCTCCTTCTTCAATGTATGCTCTGATAGGATCCATCCAAGAGGGTCCTAAATCAAGGGTAATAATATTCACCATCAGGTCTTCTTCTATGCTCCGACTTTCTAATACTTCAATTGGTATTGTCCTTCGCAGCTCGGTGTGCGTAGCTGACGCTAATCGGGCCAATGCGTCTGCTCTAGCATTCTCCATCCTCGGTATTCTCACTAATTGAATAGCATCAAATTCTGTCAATAACTCCATCACCTTTGCATGGTATTTCACCATTAATTCTCCCTTAACTGCATATATTCCCATCATCTGATTCACAATTAATTGAGAATCACTGAAAACAATTACTTGTCGTGCTTCCATAACTTTCGCCAAATAAAAACCTGCTATCATGGCCTCATACTCAGCTTTATTATTGGAAGCTTTGAATTGGAATCGCAAGGCATATTCCATGTCAATATCATCTGGGGTGTTTAAAACAATCCCTGCTCCACAACCAGCTGTGCAAGATGATCCATCTACATATAATCTCCATGTAGGTAACTCGTCTTCAAATTTCTTATCTGTCAGAGCTCCTCGATAAAATATCTGCTGTTTTCTTTCATCATCCCCTGGTATTTTCCGTTCCTCGTCGATCATCTGTTCGTGCCCTTTTACCAACCGGAGTTGGTCTGGGTTTGAATATGATGATTTATCAACATCCACAGGTCCTTTTACCAACCTTAGTTGGTCTGGACCTGTGTCTGTTGATCCTGTATCGTCCACAGGTAGGTCCGCAAGTACCTTTTGTTCCTCGGGGGTATCAGGGTACGTGAACTCTGCTATAAAATCTGCTACAGCTTGCCCCTTTAATGATGATCTGGGTTCATACACAATATCATATTCACCGAGTTCTATTGCCCAATACATCAATCTTCCTGATTTTTCTGGTTTGTGAAGGGCTTGCCTTAATGGCGTGTCGGTATACACGATGATGGTATGGGCCTGGAAATATGGCCTCATTCTTCTACTTGCCTCAATTAATGCCAATGCCAATTTTTCTAGCTTTGGGTATCTGATTTCGGCACCTCGGAAAGCCTTACTTGTGTAATAAATTGGCTTCTGGACTCCATTCTCCAATCGGATCAATGCCGAGCTGACTGCATTCTCTGATACTGCCAGATATAAGTACAACTTTTCTCCTGTTATTGGCCTAGACAACAATGGTGGGGCTCCCAAATACTTCTTCAAATCGTGAAAGGCCTTCTCACATTCATCAGTCCACTCAAAACTTTTTCGCAGTGTTTTGAAGAATGGGAGGCATTTATCAGTTGCTCGGGATACAAATCTGTTGAGCGCTGCAACTCGTCTCGTAAGACTCTGTACTTCTTTCCTCGTCGTTGGGGATCACAGCCCTAAAAGAGCTTTGATCTTTTCTGGATTTGCCTCAATACCTCGTTGGTTGATGATGTATCCGAGGAACATTCCTTCTCGTACTCCAAAGGTACACTTCGTCGGGTTGAGCTTCATTTGATATTTATCCAGTTGATCAAAGGTCTGGCCTAAGTCAATTAGATGATCAGTAGCTCTCTTGCTTTTGGTGAGCATGTCGTCGACATAGACCTCCATGTTGCAACTGATTTGTTCGGCAAAAACCTTGTTCATCAGCCGCTGATATGTTGCACCTGCATTTTTTAAACCAAAAGGCATAACATTATAACAATAAGTTCCCCTTGGGGTAATAAAAGAAGTACTTTCCCAGTCTTCAGGTTTCATTTTGATCTGATTGTAGCCAAAATATGCATCCATGAAGCTGAGCAGCTCATGTCCCGAGGTAGCGTCCACTAGCTGGTCGATTCTGGGCAATGGAAAATGATATTTTGGGCATGCCTTGTTAAGATCAGTGAAATCAACACACATTCTCCACTTATTGTTCTTCTTCTTTACCATCACCACATTTGCCAACCAATCTGGATATTTCACATCTTCAATGAATTGGGCTTTCTGGAGCTTCTCGACCTCCTCTTGTATGGCCTGGTTCTTCTCGGGACTAAACACTCTTCTTCTCTGCTTCATAGGCTTGATCTCCTTATTCACATTGAGCTCAAGACATAAGAAGTTTGGATCTATTCCTGGCATGTCTTCATGACTCCAAGCAAAAGTATTCTTCCTGTTTCTCAAAAAAGTTATCAACTCCTGTTTTATTGAAAGATCCAACGACGATCCTATCTGGGTTACTCGTTCAGGATGCTCGTCGTCTAGAATAACATTTTTCGTAGATTCCACCACCTGTCCTTTTACAAGTTGAGATTCATCCCTAGGGTCAAGAGTTTCAATTTCTGTACCTTCCTCCACTTGGTAAGTAGTAGTCTTTTTCCTTGATTCTTCAAATTCTTCTTGCTCGGCAGACGAATAATAGCATTCCCGAGCTACTTTTTAATCACCTTTCACTATTCCAACTCCAAAATTTGTTGGGAATTTCAAACACTGATGTACTGTAGATGGAACTGCTTCGAACTTTTTTAATCCAACTCTTCCCATGATAATGTTGTAGGCTGACTGCACATTCTTATCCATCACAAAGAAGCGTATTCTTTCTGTTCGACAAGCAGGCCAAGTTCCGATGAGTATATCCAACTTGATCGTCCCAAGTGGAAAAACTTTCTCGCCAGCAAAACCCAGAAGGGGTCTGTGATAAGGTTCCAATTGAGATAATTTCAAATTCAAGCTATCAAAGCATGAATAGTACATGATGTCTGCCGAACTACCGTTGTCTACCAACACCCTTGAAATGACCACATCTTTCATCCTCATTTTGATCACCAAAGGATCGTCATGAGGGTAAAGAACACCTGCCAGGTCGTTTTTTGAAAAACCAATGACTAGCTTCTCTTTGTTTACCTTGCTCGGACGATCTTCCTCGGCCAGATTTATTCGCTGAATATATGAACAAGCTTGAGCCTCTCCGAGGTAAGCTTTTCTTTCTGCAGTAAGGTCTCCTCCTCCTGCATCTCCTCCTGTAATAACATTACAATCAAATGACCCAAAACGTATGGAAAATACCTCTCGTTCAGGCTGCCTTGGCTTCTTGGGAAGATCGGGGTCATCATCTGGATCATCTTCGTGGTCCCTCTTCTTTTTCTCCTCTGCACGACGGGGAGATCTAGATCTCTCTCTAGTTCTATCATCATTCTTCCTCTCACCCCTGCAATCTACATATTTTGATAATTTTCCTCTTCGGATGAGCGTTTCAATCTCGTTCTAAAGGGCTATGCAATTTTTGGTCGTATGGCCATGATCTTTGTGAAACTCGCAGTATTTGGCCTTGTTCCTCAGATCAGGATTTGTCCTCAGTTTATCTGGCCACTTGATTTCCTCGCTGTTCTTGATTTCTTCCAAAACATGATTAATACCCATTTTCAATGGAGTATAATTATCGTACTTCTTTAGGACTTCCCATGACATCCTATTATTCTTGGAGTGCTTGTCACCACCATTACCTTTCTGATCTTTCTTTTTAGACTTGTCGACCTCCACTTTAATTTCTTTATCCATATTCTTCTTTGCAGCCATAGCCTCCTCGGCATTCATAATTTTGGCCGCTTTCGCCATCAACTCGGACATAGTTTTAGGTGGATCTTTGGCCAAGGTGTAGTACAGCTTGTTAGGCAGCAAACCACTCATCAAAGCAGTGATTGTTGTCTTTTCTTCGTAATCTATGACTTCCAACTTCTCGTTATTAAAACGAGTTATGTAATCTCTAGTACTTTCACCTGATTTTTGCCTAACACTTAGCAAGTGTGCTACTCGCTTTACTGGCTTTGCTCCAAAACAAAAATTGCCAATGAACAACTCGGCTAACTGAATAAAATTTGAAATCTTACCCCGAGGAAGATTATTGTACCATATTTGTGCAGATCCGGTAAGAGTTCCAGAGAATGCTCTACACCTCATCTCGTCGGGGACGGCATAGATGTCGGCAGCAGCTTGGTATTGTTCTATATGAAGTACAAGATCTGTCTTTCCATCGTACTTGGGGGTCACCACAGGTGCTTTGAATTTCGATGGTGTAGGAAAATCCACAATGGCTTGCACAAAAGGTGTCCCTTGAACAAAAGTTCTTTGTAAGGGGTTTCTTGCCTTAGCCATTTCTCCCAGTCTATCTTCCAACCGCTGAATGGAACCTTTCCATGCTTCATTTCCTTCCTCAGGCCGCTTAGTCCGAGCAATTGATTGCTCTGACGTAGCTTCCTGAGATTTATCTCGACGAGTAGCTGGTCGTGATTGTGCTGATCCTTCTCTCAAACCTGATGGTGGCCGAAAACTTCTCGATGGAGCTCTAGGTGGACTCATATTCCTCCTTGGTCCTAACCGACTGAAAGGAGACACCCTGCTTAATCTTTCCAAAGCGCTAGCTCTCTCTGGAGAGAGAGTAATATGTTGATCTGTATCCGTAGCCCGTATCGATGAGGTTCGCCCACGTTGATACGTAAAATCATTAGATTCCTCATTGCGATATGACCCAGTACGTCTGGATCGTGATTGCCCACGATCACTCCTTTGTCCTGAATAGGTAGGTGCACCGCCTTGAAGAGTTTGAATGAGTTGCCTCATAGATTCTTGCATAGCGGTTTGTCCTTGAGCCAGATTTGTCATAATTCCAGCCAGATCTGGAGGTGCAGATGGATTTGGAAGATTTCCAGTATTTCCAGCATTTCGATTACTGGATTCTGGATTATCTGCCATTGATAATAAATGATTTTTGTGAAAAACGATAGTAACAGTCGTTTCCCACAGACGGCGCCAATCTGTTGATGTAAAAAACTAGATTGCTCTAATTATTCAATCACAGATAAATAAATAAGACAGAGATTTTTAAAGTGGTTCGGCTAGGAATAAAGCCTACGTCCACTGTTATGTTATTGCTGAGTGTTTGCAGAATTCTTGAATACAAGTTCTCTCAAGAAATTCCGGTCCCCTTGAATGAGGGTGATACAAGGTATTTATAGCCTTTAGGCTGTACATGAAAGGGTAAATACATTAAATGATATACATATGAAAGGGTAAATACATTAAATGCAGCGTGTGCGTCAAGATCCAAACATTCAATGAATAGTTGAGCTGTTGATATTCTGGCAATTAATGCTACGTCCGAGATGCAGTTCGGACCGCCTCAGTTGTACGTCGATCAGGAGTTCCTCGGAGCGCTAAGGTACCTCGGAGTACTAAAGTTCCTCGGTATATCATCGTTGCTCGGAGAGAACGTAGTTGGTCGGGGAAATGAAGTTCCTCGTTGTTATTGTGCCACGTAGATTGACAAATGTCTTTGTATGATTCGTCCACGTCAGCATATTAATTTTGGTATCAACACCCACAAAATTTTTATTTGCAAAAATTTATTGAAAGGCAGTCAATCTCTTATTAGATGTAGAATAATCGCACAATCCATCACATGAGAAATATTTTCAGAAATACAAGCTAGAATGTGTAAAAAGATTAAGCTAAGTAAATACTCAGTGAAAGAAAATGAGAAAGAACGAACAATTTGAAAGAAAATGATCTCATGAAAGAAATGCTAATCACTATAGAGAGAATGCCGAGTTATTCACCACATTGACTTTCATTTGCCCGAACACCTAGGGAAAATATGGATGATAATGGGTGAGGGAAAATGAGATGGAAAGGATATGATAGGTAGGATGGATGGGATGGGGTAGTTAGGATAGTGATATGATGGATAATGGATGAGCGAGAAGAGTGTACTATACTTTAGGCACAAATGTATTTATTACTAACTACAAACTCTCTTTCTTTTCTTTTCTCTCTCTTTTTTTTTTCTTTTTTTTTTTTCGATTTTTCTTTTCTTTTTCTCTATTTTTTTATTTTTATTTTTTCTCTCTCTTATCAAACCAACACTTAAGACATTTATATTTGAAATCACACTCTTTTTCTCAAAATGATGATGGATGATATATGAATGGAGGTGATAGGTGATGGTGTGGGGAATATGGAAAAGCATGGGAATGTAGTGGGAATATGATATGGGGAAAAGTGGTAGGTGTATGGATGAAAATCTAGTATTCGGGACAAATTTCAAGACATGCGTTTCTTATAACTCGAAAAAGATGTCATTCTCAGTGATCAAGCCAAAATTTTAGGAAAGATAATGAGATCATGCAATAATTAAAGTGCGGACCCAAAAGAAGTTGAATCAACTTGTGACTCGGAGTTTGCGTAAAATACTCTGAAAGGGTGAAAGGCACAAATCTCACAAGCTAAAGTCTCTACTAGTTATCCTTAAGGTTCTCTTTAGAATTGTAGTACTCCTCAACTCTAAACCGTAGTGACGTGATAAGTGCGCAAATTTTGTTTAGTCTAGAAATTCATGGTGCAACATGTCTTGTTACGTATTACATAAGTTATTTAGAAAAAAATATTCTCTAGCTTGATTCCTAGACTTAAAAAGATGGATGATTGAAAATTCACATCAATGAGTGAGATGAAAGAAACTGCAAGAAATTTTAAAAATCAGGTTTAAAATTCAAAAATTTTCAAAAGAGGTACGATTTTGATAAAATTCCCCACCCCCAAACAAAAAGGAACATCGTCCTCAATGTTAAGTAAAATGATTTTTAAAATTGAGAGCATAAGGTAGGAAAGAGATTACCAGAATGAACCGCTAATGAAGTGGACAGATGTAGCCAAGAATAAACCTGAATAAATGATAAGAAAAAAAGGTGTACAGGTATATAAGCATGATAAAGCATTGGGTGATGTGAAACACCATCCCCAAACAAGATGAGACTAGTACTAGAAACGCGGGCTGCCTCCCGGTAGCGCTAAGTTTAATGTCTTTAGCCAGAACGAACCATTCTCACCCTAAAGATAAGAACTAGGAAAGCTCGGGGTGGCAGAAAAATCGGGTGATGAGAATCACCCCCAAACAAGACTGAACCGTCAGTCTTATTGAATAAAATTGGCAAGGGTGAGGGTGAAGAAACACCGAACACGAGCCTTATTATTATTATTTTAAAGATAAAGGAAAATATTTTTTTGTTTTTGTGGTTTGTGAATATTTTGAAAAAGAAAGGAATATTTTTTTTGAATTTTTATAAAAATAAAGGAAGAAGATATTTTTGAATTTTTGTGGAGAAAAAGAAGGGAAAAAAATATTTTTGGATTTTTGTAAAAATAAAGGAAAATGTTTTTAACTTTTTTTTTTTTGAAAGAAAAGGTGGGGAAAAAAATATTTTTGGATTTTTTATAAAAATAAAGGAAGAAAATATATTTAGATTTTTTTTTTGGAAGAAAATAGTGAGATTTTAAAAAAAAAAATTCAAAAGGAAATAAAATATTTTGGGATTTTTAGAAAAAATAGAGGATGAAAATGTTTTTGGATTTTTTTTATTTTTTTGTAAAAATGAAAGAAAATATTTTTGGTTTTTTTTTTCTGGAAGACAAGGTGGGGAAACTATTTGGACTCTTTGATTTGGACGAACCAACTAAAACCGACTACCAAAAAATGAATTGGACACACACACAAGTCAAGAAAATTTCCTAACTAGCATATAGCCAATTTTTATCTTCAAAATTAGTGAGAGGGTAGTCAAATTTTAATTAAGTCCGTGGGCGATAAAAAATCACGAAAATATATTTGTGATCGCCTTTGTAAAAATGTTTTCCAATTGGGTTACCTAGTTGATTGATTTTAAATTTAGTGATAGCTAGGGTAGCACACAATGATAAGCGAGTGAGTCAGGTGATGAAATCCCTTATCGTGAGTGACCGGGTGTAGGTCTTAGTCAATTAATTCATCACACCATTCAAAAAAATAAATGCGAGAATAAAATCACACAAGAGCATACAGGAGAACTGACTCGCTAACATGAGAGGCGCGAGGGTTTGAGAAATGTACCTCCCACGGTTTTTACGCCGTGGGGTGCCGAAAAATTTGAGTCGACCGGAGGGAGATCACGCCTATCTCAGTCGTCCTCGGGAGTCCTATCGACCCAAGGTAGAGAGGCTTCTAAATCCTCGCCTTTGGACGCCCTCTCTCTACCTTGTCTGGTGTCCCTATCACGCTTGTCTTCAATTATTACAAATTTAAATGGAAAATAAATGGTGTCTCTAAGTACCGCAATACAAGCAATGATAAAAATCCTAATACAAGCCTTCTAATAAATGCAAAAAATGGTACTAAAATGCAACAAAAAAAATAGGAAATAAATGAACTACAAAATTGAATCCGCTCCGAGTGGTTCACACTCCCAAGAATGGCAACGAAGCCATTTGATAACGAAGATTTTGTGTGTATTGTGTCGTTGTTGCAGGTGATCGCGGGTTGTGGCAGTTGGGTTAAAGGATGGCTGATGAGGAGGGGGGCCCTGGTTGGATGTAGGGACCATGAGGATGAGAGAGAGAGGAATTGGTTTTCATTGTAATGGAGGCTTGGAAGAGAGAGAGTGTTAGGAGGTGGAAGATGATAGGGGTCTAGTTGGGTGTGTTGAAGGTGTATGGTAAGTTGGGTAAGGGTGAGGGTTTAGTTAGGTGTAGGTTAGTGTATAGGATTTGTGTGTGTGTGTTAGTTTGAACCCTTAAAAATAAAACTAAAACTAACTAATAAAAATAAAATTATAAAATAAAATAAAAACCTAAAAAAATAAAATCCTATTCTAAAATAAAACAAAGACTCAAATAAAAATTGAAACTAAAAAGAAATAAAAATAAAAATAAAAATAAAAATAAAAATAAAAATAAAATCTAATAAAACTTAAAATTAAAATCCTAAAAAGAAAATGCAAAATCTAATAAAACTAAAAATACATGAAATCCTAAAAATTCTAATCCTAATAAAATAAAACTAAAACTAAAAACTAATAGAATAAAAATCAAAATACTAAATAAAAAGAAATAGAAAAATAAATAGAAAATAAATCCTAGAAATTCTGAATAAATCAAAAATAAATCCTAAAAATAAAAAATGACTCCAACAAAAAATCTAAAAAATAATAAAAAGGGACAAATTAGACACACACGGGGTTCAAGGTAGGTTTAGGCTAGGTTAGGGTTACGGGATAAGGTATTTAGCTCCATTATAACTGCAAATTGCCTGAAAATATAGATTTTGACACCGCAACTGCAATTAAACCTGCATATTGAACAATTAAGCGCATAAGATCCATATTGTCGAGAATTAGCAACTAAAATACATCTATTCGGGGTATAAATTGTACAGTTTTGATTGCTTATCTGGACCCATTAGGTCCATATGGATGAGTTCTAAGGGTTTAGAGGTAAGGATATCTTTGACTTTCTTATGAGGGGCCTTAACCATTTTTCTTTCTTGACAAGAACCACAAACAATATTAGAAATAGGTTTGATCTTAGGAATACCTCTAACTATTTCTTGAGAAGACAGTTTACTAAGGTTTTCATAGTTTATGTGACCCATACGATTATGCCATATCTCATTGTCATCCATTCTGGCAATGTTACAGATCTCAGTACTGTTTTGAACAGTATAACAATTGTCCAGAGTCCCGAGTCCTATAATTATGCACTCACCTTTTTCATTTAAAATTTCATTATTATTCTTTGAAAAGGTGACAGTATGATTTGAGTCACAAAATTACGAAATACTAAGTAGATTAGCCTTAAGACCATTTACTAGAAGAACATTTTCAAGTAAAGGTAATCCTTCTTCTTGGAGTGTTCCTTTACCAATGATTTGAGATGATACACCATCACAAAAATAACTTTTCCTCCAGCAAAGCTGGTTTTGTTTAAAAATTTGGTATCATCCCCAGTCATGTGCTTTGAACATCCAGAGTCTAAATACCAACCAGAAGGAGTGTGTTCAGCTTTTAAAGCAGTAATAACAATATTACACTTCATTTGGGGTAATAGCTCATCTTTTCTAACCCAAATAACTCTTGTTTTCATTTTGCGCTTATTTTCTCTTAATTGATAAAATTTGTGAGCATTGGATTTATGTTGAAAAATGTTTTGCGCATGAGGTTGAATTTTATGACAAGTATGAGCATTTGGTTTAGAAAAGTGTCTCGAAATCCTTCTTGGAAATGATCTTTTAGGTTTAGTCTTTCTCCTTCTATAGTTAGAGTTTTTATCTGGTTGTCTAGGAAGAACATAATTGTTACGGCTTCTCCTAGAATAGTTAAAGTTTTGGTACACAGGAGAATTATATGCAAGGTTAACTACACGTCTAGAGTAGCATCCTTGAAAGGAATGACCATATAAGTCACAGTAAGAGCAGTATAGATTGCTCGAGGATGATATCTCCTTAGGAAAATCTCTAAACATATGCTTGATGAAATTTTGAGGTTGAACCTTATTCCTAGGGAGTACGGTTTGAAAGACAGGATCACTCTTTCTTATCGGGGGGGAAGACATATTTGGTCTTAGGTGGACTTTCACAGTTAGAGTAACTTGATTCCCCAATATCAAATTTAGATTGGTTTTTGTCAAACTCACTTTTCAGAGAATGAAAGTCTGGACAAGTTTCTACAGGTCTTTTGCCTCATGACACAAACTTAATTGGTTTAAAGATTTTAGTTTGAGTCTTCAAATTGGAGCAAAATCATATTCCAGTTCGATCATCAGAATTGGTTTTGGAATCAGCAACAAATCCATCAAAACAGTTTGAGTTATTTTCAAATTTAGCAAATTTTTTAAAAACTGTTGCTGTCTTTTCTTTAAATTGTTCCAATTCTAATTAAATCCCTTTATATTTTTTCTCCAAAGTTTCATTTTCTTCAATCAAGTTCTTCAATTTTTGATCAAAAGATTTAACTTCATTTTCATGAGTTAGACATTGGGTAGTATACTCTTCAGCGTTAAGTTTAACCATCAGACTTCGGTTTTCTAATTTCTTAGGGAGATCTTTCACTATCTTCTCTAGTCTAGTGCTTTTCTTGAGAGTTTTCGTATAAAGTGTGTGAATGTTAGGGAGGCCTTAAGTGTCTGAGTCACCAAGTGCAGTGTGTGAATTGACCCTTAAGGATTCATTTTTTGAACTCACGCACCCATGGACATCGTCATTATCGCATTCCCTTTTACTCACACACCCCGTGGTAGAACTAGCAATATTCTTAGATTTTAAAGCATCTAAACTAGTAGCAACATGGTACATAATAGCAGAAGTAGAGTTACTAGCATCATTCTCATACATAGGCATATCATTATTGTAAATTATTTTAGCAAAGAAAGACATGCAAGAATAAAAACAATCAGAAGATTCAGGTTCCTCATTTTCATAATCGCTTGAATCATCCCATGTTTTACAAATGTTGGCCCTAGTATATTTATTGGTAGTGTTCAATTTCACTCTACAGTCTTGTGCTATGTGTCCTAGTTTTCCACATCTAAAACACTCAATGTTTTTGAAGTCTTTGTTGGGTCTCACGTCCTTGTGATGTTTGTCTTGACCTTTATCATGAGGTTTGTAGTTAGAATGAATTGGATAATTTGGCTTGCATTGTTTGTTTGCCAATTTATTTCTAAATTTGATAGTTTTCTTAAATTGTTTTGACATTAAGGCAATTTGATTATCCAAACTATCTATATCACATTCCTCATCAGAATCATCAGTGGGAATAGTAAATTCAGGTTTCATCAACTTAGAGGAAAAACTCAAGTTGGAACTAGTCTGTTTCTTATGGGACTGGGTCATTTGTTTCTTAAATTCTAATTCTATTTCCATAGTTCGAAGTTTACTATTGAGTAATTCAGGAGTGAAATTTTGAGAACACATTTCCTCAATAGCAAATCTTTTATTATTAAATTTTTGTGGCAATGATCTCAGAAATTTAGATACAATTTCATGTCGGTCATATGTTATCCCATTAGCATGCAGTTTAGTCACAATGTCAGTTAATTTCATGTAAAAGTCATCAAAAGATTCAAAATCTGACATAATTAGGGAGTTATACTGCTGGATAAGCATTTGAGCTTTCGCAGCCTTAACTCTGGTGTCACCTTTATGTGTAGTGATCAGTGTATCCCAAGCTTCCTTAGAAGTGGCACAAGATGAGATCCTTTTGAACTCATGTTCATTTATGGACATAAAGATTGCATTATTACCTTTGATATTATTTTGAGAAGTTTGCTTCTCTTCTTGTGTGAACTCACTTAATGCTTTCTTAATCCTCTCATTACTTCCTTCAGTGGCTGGTTTAGTAGGATAAGTGTAACCATTTTTAACAATATCCCAGACATCATCTCCCAAGGTTCCTTGTATGAAAGCAACCAATCTTACCTTCCAGTAAGCAAAGTTGTTTCCATCAAAGAGTGGGGGTCTGGTCAAGTTACCAAATCTTTCATTTTTCTCATCCATTGTTTTGATTTTAAGAAAACAATTTCAAAAACACAAGATCTTTTAAAAGATTTCCAAAGATCTGATACCAATTGAAAAACTGTTACTAAAGCCGTTTAATACAAGATTAAACTATTTAAGTAACTCCGAACTATTTTTTGAAGAAACCCTTTTCTTTAAACCAAATCAGTTTAATCACAAGATGTGTTTAAAAATTTGCACGAGATCAGTTCAAGATTTGTTAACTAGTTTTGAAAAACAAAACTCAAACAGTTTTAAATCAACACACTAATCAGAATGAGATGAGGAGATGTATAAAGATTAATGACAAGAGATTTTTAACGTGGTAAAACCTCACCCAACTGAGGAAACATCCACGACTCCCTCTACGGAGTAAAAAGAAAAATCCACTAAAACAAAATATAACAGTTACAAACTATATAACACACATGCACACAAATCAATCCTATACAAATTTAGGAATATACCCACTGGTGTCCTTATAACTTTTCTGCAGTTCTGATTGTTGATGTTGTTCTCCCAGTTTGCTAACTTCACTTTGTTCTAGTCTTTACGTCGACTCTTGTTTCAAGATCTTATTACCAACACTTTCAGTGTTGTAGTGCGTAAGTGTTTGTGATGGTGATCTAACACATGCATGCACGCACTCACGCTTATTTTTACAAACAGTCCCAATAAATTACAAATCAGATCTATATGTTGTTATTTTCACTCTCTCTCTTCTTAGGAAACTTAAATCTTATTTGACCTTTAAAATGAACCCAGAATCCACGACTATCTTGCTCAGAAGACGTATCAAGATCTTAATCAATTTCAGAGTTTTAAAAATGTTTTTGAAATTAAAAACCGCCAAGTGAGATTCTAACTTGGTCAAAGATCTTGTTTCAAAAGAACTAGAAACAGAAAATGTTATTGTTGATTTTAAGTATGAAAATATGAGATGGTTCCTCATTGTATTTTTTAGACCATTTGGCAGGAGAGGAATATGAGATGCTTCGAGGGGGTCGAAATCGATCCTTCTCGTATCATGTACAGTTTTTTGAGCCTTCTTCTTACTTGCTATAAGAAAAGGCAGGATTCGTCTTTGACTCTTGTCCTTCAGTTTTAGGGGCTTGACTGGTCTTTGTTGGGGTTTTGCCCTTTATTTTTTGTTTTGTATACTGCCTGTATACGGGATTCCACCCCCTTAGGCGGATTGTTTTATTGCATCATTTATTCATTAAAAAAATATGGTAAAGGTGTTTTACTATTCATTTTTATGTATGATATTTTTTCTTTTTATGTATGATATCTTGGCATTTCATGCACATGCATGAAATGTCATGCCAAAAGTTGTTGTTTTTTTTAAAAAAAAAAGGGGAGGGGGGGGGGGGGAAGTTTATTTTTAATATTTTTCTAAAAAAGTTTTTTTTAAATATTTTTTTAAATATTTTATTTTAAAAAAATATGTATATTTTTAAATATTTTATTTGAAAAAAAGTTTTTTTTTCCCTTTTTATTTTTTTAAAGGTGTTTTTTAAAAAAAAGGCGGGTTATTTTGGGTTGGGTTGGGTTTTATTACGGGGACAAATTTATCGTCGTTCCCTCAGCACGGGCATCTGCTAGTATATGTATATATGTAGGTATGTATATATACCGAAAGGATCTCATGCATACCCAGTTTGTATACCCTCTGTACGGACCATTATTTTAAAATAGTAAAAAAAAATTTGGGCTGGTTTTTTTTTATGATTTTTAAACATTTCAATAGGATCATGAAAAAAAATCAGCTCAAAATGAATTGTTTTGCTATTTTAAAAAAATCGGTCAAACTTTGTCAGTTTTTAAAAACTGACAAAGTTTGACCGATTTTTTTAAAATAGCAAAAAAAATTATTTTGAGTTGATTTTTTTATGGTCCTACTGAAATGTTTAAAAATCATAAAAAAAAATTAGCTCAAAAATATTTTTTTTACTATGTTTTCAAAAATGGTCCGCGTCAGCGGTATATAATTGGGGTATGTATGAGAACCGCTATCTGTATATACATACCTACATATATACATATTCTATACATAGATATATAGAATATATACATATTCTATACATACATACCTACATATATACATATTATATACATACATATATAGAATATATATATATTCTATGCATACATACCTACATATATATATATACACACAGAGCAGTTCTCATGCATACCCCAGTTTGCATACCACTGGTGCAGACCATTTTTGATAAAATAGTAAAAAAAATATTTTTGAGCTATTTTTTTTTTATGGTTTTTAAACAATTCATTAGAACCATAAAAAAAAATTCAGCTCAAAATATTTTTTTTTGCTATTTTAAAAATATCGGTCAAACTTTGTCAGTTTCTAACAACTTAAAACCTGACAAAGTTTGACCGAATTTTTAAAATAGCAAAACAATTCATTTTGAGTTGATTTTTTTTCATGGTCCTACTGAAATGTTTAAAACTATTAAAAAAAATCAGCCAAAAAATATTTTTTTCTAATATTTTGAAAAAATGGTCCGTACGGAGGGTATGCAAACTGGGTTTGCATGAGATCCTTTATGTGTATGTATATATGTATATATATATACATATGCATAAATGATCTCATGCATACCCAGTTTGCATACACTCCGTGCGGACAATTTTTTTTAAATAGTAAAAAAATAATTTTGGGTTGATTTTTTTTTATGATTTTTAAACATTTCAGTACGACCATGAAAAAAAATCAACTAAAAATGAATTGTTTTGCGATTTTAAAAAAATTGGTCAAACTTTGTCATTTTTTAAGTTGTTTTTAAATTGTTAAAAACTGACAAAGTTTGACTAATTTTTTTAAAATAGCAAAAAAACTCATTTTGAGATGAATTTTTTTTATGGTCCCACTGAAATGTTTAAAAATCATAAAAAAATTAGATCAAAAATATTTTTATTTTATTTTATCAAAAATGGTCCGCGCCAGCGGTATGCAAACTGGGGTATGCATGAAAACCGCTCTCTCTCTCTCTCTCTCTCTCTCTCTCTCTCTCTCTCTTCACTCATTGTCAATTGATTTTGAGTCAAATACTCTAATATTTAACATTAGATGACTTCAAGACACGAGGGTACCCTCTCCATATATGAAGGTAAGGTCAGTCAATATCCACCTTTTTTAGTCACTGGAATTAAGCGAGCGCCTTATGTCATGAATTCAACTAGCTCTTTAGATGACTTCATTATTTGCATAAAATGAAGATATGTGAAAATAAATCATTTTTCAAACATTATATTTAGGATCAAATACCAAAAAGTCCCTCAAATATTTTTTAATACACATTTAGTCCAAGTCTTTATTTTGTACCAAAAAATTCATTTTTATCTTATCTTTAAAGGTCCGCGCTAGCGGCATGATAAAATCTTTTTGACATGGTGAAGGACTTTTTAATGCAAAATAAAAAGACGTATATTAAAAAAAATTCGAGACTCTTTTGTATATGCCCCTTATATTTATAACTTGAACATATCAGAACTTGAATTTGGAAATGCGTGCCGAAGGGGTTGTTTGTGTGTGTTGAAGTCTCAAATAGAAACTTCACACGTATGCAAATCTTAATTAAACGTTTACTAAAGTTTGCTAAGTATGAGCTTGGCTACATGTCTTGAGCATTATCATGTTACCAAAAATAATAAGCTGTAATACAATTAAAATGAGATTCTAGTGAGTTTTATGAATAAATTGTGAATCTGATCAAATTAAATCATCCTTATAAACATTATTCACGCATCAATGTACAATTGGAGTGAACACATACTACAAATTGAAACAAGTTGCAAATCTTGTCTTGTCAAGATATAGCTATGCATGCCCTACTTAAATAGTCTCAAAATTGTAAATCATTCACTCCTCCTTATCCAATATTTTGGCCTCAGCCCTCTAAGTCATCCGCACACAACAATTTGTTTATTTTTCTTACTGTTTTCATGCAAATCATGATTTGTGGAGTGTACCACCAAAAATAATCTTGCAAGTAAGTTGTAATTGTTTTTGTTTACTGTTTCATTAAGGCCACCATTATATATATATATATATATATATATATATATATATATATATATATATATATATATATATAAACTCTCCTGTAAGGACTTCTTATGTTACAGACCCCGGTATATACCATTTTTTTTAAATAGTAAAAAAATAAATTTTTTTATGAAAGTATATGGATATGATATCCATGGTGAAAGATCATTGCTAATTTTTTTGGTCCAAAAATTCATTAAAAAATCAGTTGAGATGAGGTGATATGTAAAAAAATAATATAAATATGCATTTTCAACCGTTGAAATGTTAGGTCGGCGTCAGCCGCGTTATTGATTGAATTTTTTTATGAAATTTCATGGATATTATTTTCTCACTATCGAGATCATATGCATGAAGTTTCATCAAAAAATTCAATCAATAAGTGGGTGAGATGATCGTCAACATTTCAACGGTCGAAAATGCATATTTATATTTTTTTTACATATCACCTCATCTCAACGGTTTTTTTATTGAATTTTTTGATGAAAAATATTAGATATAATCAAGGTTCTAAAAAACGCGGGGCGTGATCAAGGCGTAGAGGCCAAGCCTTAAGCTTTATAAGCCTAGGCGGGCCTAGGCGTAAAAAGGCGTGAAAAGGCGTTTAGGTCTTTTTAATATTTTTTAACCATAACAAGGCTATTAAAATACTAAAATTGTACATATCATAAATATATGTCTGAATATTTGCAAATAAAAATACTATTTGATTATTTTGGACGAGATAATGGTCCGGTTAGTAAAAAATCTTTAAAAGGCGATATCGTTTCACTAACGCATTATTGTTTTTAGAGAAAAAGTATGCCTTAAGGGTTTTACCAAGCATAAGGCGTCAAAATCTTAAGGGGGCGTTTCTCCCAAGCCTCAAGCCTAGGCGTGCCTAGGGGGAGCCTAGGCGGATTTTTTAGAACAGTGGATATAATCTTCTCACCGTGAAGATCATATCTATGAAGTTTCATCAAAAAATTTATTTTTTACTATTTTAAAAAAAATGTATGTACCGGGGTCTCTCTCTCTCTCTCTCTCTCTCTCTCTCTCTCTCTCTCTATATATATATATATATATATATATATATATATATATATATATATATTATTTTTATTTTTAAAAAAAAATGAATTTCTTTTAATTTTTTTTTTATTTTTTGAAAGGTATTTTTTTTAAAAAGCGGGATATTATGGGTGGAGTTTTATCACGGGAGCAAATTTATCGCCGTGCCCTCGGCACGGGCATCCGCTAGTGTGTGTGTGTGTGTATATATACACATACACACACACACACACAGAGAGAGAGAGAGAGAGAGTCATTCTCTAATTAGGACCATAATTTAAGGGCAATTTATAAACGTATTTTTTTAAAACAAATATTTTGAGTTGATTTTTTATGGTCCTCACACCCCCACCCCACCCCAAAAAAACAATTCAACTGAAAATAATTTTTTTGTTATTTTAACAAAAAATAGTGAAAATATGTGAGTTTTAAATTGATATAGTTTACCCAATTTTTTTTACATGGCCAAAAAATTTCATTTTTGGCTAATTATATTTTTTTAGGAGTTGGGAGTGGGGGCGGGCGGCTCTGTGAAATGTTTAAACATTGTATAAAATATCAATTCAAAAAAAATTATTTTTGAGTATTGCTCCTTAAACTGCCCTTAAGTAGTAACTCTTATATATATATATATATATATATATATATATATATATATATATATATGAGAGAGAGAGAGAGATAGAAGCTTTCAAGCAGACTAAAAATGCGGATCACTAAGGGACACTAGCATTTATAATTAGTTTAGG
This sequence comes from Sambucus nigra, assembly GCA_949130495.1. Classification (NCBI taxonomy): domain Eukaryota; kingdom Viridiplantae; phylum Streptophyta; class Magnoliopsida; order Dipsacales; family Adoxaceae; genus Sambucus; species Sambucus nigra. The sequence continues at coordinate 487,073,542 of OX422218.1, read as the reverse complement.
ATCTTTTGGGGTTTTGCTCCCATTGAGTTTTTAATATATAGCAAACCCCCCATGTTTACTTTTTAAGGGTTTGGCCCTATTTTTAACATTTTCGTTAGTTATCATAGTTGACCATTTGTTCACTCAGATTTTAAAGATTTCTACCGATCTTTCTCTTCAAACCAACTACCAATAATTAAAGTTATTAATATTTAAAAATAAATACACTACACCACAAATTGAAAATGGTCACGACAAACTAGTCACGACCCAGGACCATGATCAGGTGGTCACGGTCAAAGATCGTGACCAAAGTCAAAGTACCTGTAACCAGGTCCATATCCACCCATATCCTTAACATAAATTGAACGCGGTGATAACCCCAAACGGTGACCACGGTGGTCACGACCATGGCCTGTGACAACCCCCATGACCACCATGGTGCCAAAATTGCATCAAAATTCTTGCCAACATTGGTCATGGACTAAGACCGTGATTAGGTCCATGACCAAATTTTCTTATTTCACTTGACATTAGTCATGATTTTAGGCCGTGAGCATTTTAAAATGATCATGATTCTTGTTCATGGTCCAGGGCCGTGACCAAGAACCATGACCATTTTTTTTTTCACGTCATAAACATGGCCACGGTCAAGTCCGTGACCATATTGATGATATGAAAAAAATAAAATGGCCACGTCTTGCGGTACGGTATAGGGCCGTAACTACATCCTTTAGATATTTGGCATCAAGCCCAATCGTTATTTTCACTCTCGACCTCTCTCTCTCTCGACACTCTCCGGCAACCCTCATTCTCCGGCCGATCCCTCTCTCTCTTTCTCTACATTCAGGTTCGCTGCTCTCTCTCTCTCTCTCTATATATATATATATATATATATATATATATATATATATATGTATATATATATCACTACACCAAATCTGCCGAATTGTCAAGGTCATTGACCTTGACAAATCCAACTTGTCAAGGTCAATGACCGTGACATTTCGAGGCGAGACAACTTTTTTTATCACGGTCGTGTCGCGGTCAATGACCGGGACACGTTTGTCACGGTTTACAACCGTGACAAAGCCATGACCCTTTTTTAAAAAAATTGTCACGGTCATTGACAACTTTTGTCACGGTCAATAACCGTGACAATCCTGGTCAGTATATTTGTACCTGTTATAGCAACGTTGTACCTGTTCCAAACATCATATATCCAAACAAACTAAAGATAATGCAAATATATATTCAAATAGAGACAATATGCATCACGATATAATTCAAAAGTAACAACTTAAAACAATTCAATTCAAACTTAAAACAATTCAATTCAAACTTAAAACAATGTCACTACATGTCTGGTGTATTGTTAAAACTGAGGAGGTGAGTAGGCCACACGACATACGAATTGACGCACCCACTAATATACGTCATGCCGCATTGTTCGCGCAACCACAATAGGGAGTTCTCCTTCCCGGGTATGACATGCGTGACGAGCACCCTGGACTCCATCTCTTGAAGCGCACGTCCATGAACTATTCCACCCTGGACAATATTCGGGTCCCTCAACCCCCACCCTATCCGCTGGCCATCAAATACGTCCAATATGAACACGCTCGGCCAACCAAGTGTCGACATTGGTCTGTTGAAGGGCGCCAAATAGGAAAGTGGATCATCGAAGTACGAACGTGTCGGTGATGAAGCAGCGAGGTCCACCTCCTCGTCATCCTGCGCCTCGTCCTCCCTCACCTCCTCCTCCACCGCCTTCTCCTTCCCTTTCCCTTTCCCTTTACGGTCTTCGCCCAACGTACGCTTCATGAATGCGTACATATCTTGGACCGTCGCCTCTAAACGGGACAACTTCGCGTCGTGTGAATTCACCGTTCGAGCCAACCCGGTGTCGCTCGTCTCCAATCCGATGATCCTATATTTGGCCACCCACGAGCTCACCCCCCTTGTCCTCCCCTTGCGATCAGAGCCAAGCACTTGGCTGAGTGCATCTGTGGACAAAGATGCCTTGTCGGCATCAGTCTGCGACTCATGCACTTCCTTAAGCTTTGCCTGAAACGACAAAAAGCACATGATTAGTAAAATAAGTAAACTAAAAAATTATAACGTAATTAACAAAAATTAAACTGTCGGATTACTTACAATCGTGGCCGCGACGCTTGGGGACACCTCCTTGTCCTTCCCCTTCTTCATCCGAAGAGCCACATAAGTATCGAGCCTATGTGGCTTACCCCCTGGCCCACTCCCTACCCCCTGAAATAAAATAAAGTAAAGTAAAATTAGTATCGGCCCCGTAAAGTAAAATAATGAAGAATAATATATTTCTGTAGTTATAGAAAAATTAAATCTTACCTGCATCCTATGCTCCACCTCGGCATAAGAGGTCCGGCCGGAGTAGTGCACGTCCGTCCTTTTTGCCCAATTTTCTCTCCCCGATTAGCGAGATGCCAATTGTCGATCCTCGATCTCATTGTCAATGAACTTCTGCCATTGTGCCAATGAGATCGGCTCCTTGGGGGGGACGGATTCACGCCATTGGATAATCGACTCTCGTGTTTTCCCAAAGTACCGTGCCCGCATATTTTTTTTCCACGACTTGAGTTGCTCCCTAATCTGCTCCAACACGGGATCGCATAGCTTTGGATCCAAGTTGAATTGTTCCTGTCCAACAAATACAATGTTAGTTGCGAATAAATATAAATATAAATATAAATATAAATATGAAATTGAAATTGAAATTGAAATTGAAATTGAAATTGAAATTGAAATTGAAATTGAAATTGAAATTGAAATTGAAATTGAAATTGAAATTGAAATTGAAATTGAAATTGAAATTGAAATTGAAATATAAATATAAATCATACCCCACACCCACCCCACCCCCACATGTTTACGGGCTTTCATCACCCGTCATAAATTTTTCGGTCTGTGACTTACTGGCTAGTTGTCTTGGGTCTTTTAGTCCCTTAACATTACTTTAAGAATTTTACCCAATCTAAATACCACATTTTCTTTCTTGTTATACACTTGAACACGTTTTGTTATTTAGTCCTTATTAATTTATCTTTGATGTATTACCAGCATATTTACTTTTATAAACTTTATTTAATTTTCAATTTTAAGAACTATTTTCATCACTTAGTGTTCATCTAAGTTCTAGTATAACAAGTTCCCATAAAAATCTTTAATAAAGTATTATCACAAATATAAACTAAGAGTGATAAAATAACTTTGAGGCATATAAATTAATTGTGACAAAGTAAGATTATGGGAACCCCACTTTTCTTTCTATAACTCCTATTTTATTAAACTTTAAATATAATTAGGGGTGTATAGAAAGAAAAGTTAAATAGGAATAAAAACAACATTTTTAAAATATGAAGGGCTCACCAATTTGATCAAATTTTTCAACAACATAGACTAATTGATCTTTATTATAAGACAATTACTACAAATTTATTCGCATCGCCCGAATTCAAAAAGTAATTTAATGACTAAAGTAATACTTTTTTTAACTTTAGTTATTCACCACAAATCTTAAAAAATATTTTATTTTTCATGCTTTTAGCAACTTCGGATGTCATTTTAACCCTTATTGTAGTTTTTTAGTTTTCATGCTTTTATTTGATGGATATAAAGTCATGTGATTATTTCACCATATAAAGTCAACAAAAAACGCCATATATGGTTTTTTTCTCCATTAGTATAAGTATATAGCGATTATTTCACACTTAAATCACATATTAAGCCAGCCTTCATTTTTTTATGAAATTTGTAGAAAATTACTTATTTATTTTGAATGAAAATAAATTGTTATCCAATATTTTTGGATATTATTTACATTTATATTTTTGGATATTATTTACATTTACATTTTTGGATATTATTTTTGGAAATTTATAGAAAATTACTTATTTATTTATATTTTTAAACCCCTACCCCCTACCCCCACCCTGCCCTACCCCCTACCCCCCACCCTGCCCCCACCCTACCCCCACCCTGCCCCACCCCCTATCCCCCACCTTGCCCCCACCCTGCCCCACCCCCTACCCCCACCCTGCCCCACCTCCCACACACTCATACACACACGCACATATATACACACATATATATACACACAAACATATATATAAATGGAAGAGAGAGAGAGAGAGAGAGAGAGAGAGAGATAATTAAACCTGAAAGTAGAGAGAGAGAGAGAGAGAGCAGCGTCGAGAGAGAGAGAGAGGGAGGGAACGGAGGGAGGAAAAAAAGAAGGGGGAAAGGGTTTTTGCTGGAAACATTGTCACGGTCGTGTCAAGTAAATTTGTCACGGCCTTGTCACGGTCATTGACCGTGACAATTATTTGTCACGGTCGTGTCAAGGTCAATGATCGTGACATAAAACGCGTGTTTTTTTGTCACGGTCAATGACATTGACAAGGGTGGCCCGCTGAAAGGTGACAATTTTGTCATTTTGGTGTAGTGTATATATATATATATATATATATATATATATATATATATATATATATATATATATATATATATATATATATATATATATATATTGTGTATGTATGTTTGTTCTGTGTGTATGTATGTGTATATATATGTGTGTGCATACGTGTACGTATATGTGTATGCGTGTGTATATACCCAAATATCGAATACCTAATTTTTTTAACCAATTTAAAATTTCCAATTCATAAACTGCTAAGTTTAATTTTATTTTAAACTAATTTAGTGGGAAATTTACCCAATTGGTCTTTAAGAGAATGAATGGGTCAGAGGGATGCTTAGCAACGCCACTTTCCCTCTATAGAAATTACCTAAACCATAAATCGTATACCTTAATTCCCAATTCTTAATTCCTAACCTGTATACTCCAAACCTTAATTCTTAACCTTAATTCCCAATTCCTAAATTGTATATCTAAAATCCCAAACCCTAAAAACCAAGCCCTAATTCAAAAATGCTAAAACTTATAACCCGAATTGTAAACCCTAAATTCTATGAGAAACCTATTCATGTTATACGAATTAACATGAATGCATTATTAATGACTTGGTACACTTGATACATTTATGAGCCGTTATAATATAACACACATAAATTAATTACATGTCTCTTTTATGTAAGAAAAAAATATAATCCTTTACTTGAGATATTGTTATTATTGATATGTGTTTTATCAAGTAGACGATAGAAGGATTACGAGATAATTGTTGGTTGTTGGTTTAGTTACTGGATAATGATGTTATATTGCTTGGATTGATAGTACATAGAAACTTTCAAACTCTTACCATACTCTCTTATAATAAACCCAAACAAAATGTGTCATAATAATTAACTTATCTAAATATAAGTATCGGGGGATTCCTTATTTGTTTGGGTTTATTATAAGAGAGTTATTATGAGAAAGTATATACATATAAGAGAGTATGTTGAGATTAGAAGCATTAAACATATTTTAAAGACTTATTATGAGAAAGTATATACATATATATAGTCGTAAACATGATTAGTTAGTTATAATTTCATGTTAGTATAATAATTTCTTCGCTTATTTTTTTGTAAATAATGTCGAGCGACAATGGATAAAACATACTAAGTAATGAGGTGACACCCCAACTAGGATTCTCATCTCATGCAATCCAATAAGAATTCTCATCACCACATGGTAATAAATTCTTTACTCCACCATTGGTTTAGTCCTCTACTCCTTCTACGACTAGGCAATAAACCCCTGTTATTTTAACACGCCACCCACTGCTCCCAACACCTCCCGAGAAAATGAGAAGAAATCCATTGGGTTCTCCCTTCTCAAGAATAATTCGATTGGAAATAAATATGATTTCTATATAGTTAAATCTTATTGTTTGTCGTGTGAAAAACTAAATGGGAGAGTCAAGGCAGCAGATAACTAAAATACAGTTGATCAAGCCATCAAGGGTGACATTTATGACCAACTCTGTAAGCATTTGTCCTTCCCCGTCCATTTAAAGAAAATGGTTCTTCACCAAGTTTCTGAATAGTTGAGAACATATCAGAGAAACCTTTCATATAGACATTTTCTGATGGGGCATCAAGCTTCGACATTTTGTCTCTAAGAGACAGAGTACCTTCGAATGTTGAAATGTCGGTTGATCAATGGAATAACTTTCTAGAAAATGAGGTGATGAATAATAAGTTGGTCGAGAGGGAGAAGAGTAGAAAAAAAGGCAAAAAGTTGATATCCACACGTTGGGCTCCAAATCCTATGAAGATTTGAAGAGCGAATGGTCATATAGGACAAAAGATGGTTCAGATGCCGATAAAAACCTAATTAGGCTAACGTGTACGTGCATACCCGATGGTACAAAGATAATAAATTCCCATCACACTTGGCTAAGACTCTGGAATTGATCCAGGCCATTAGAATTCAGTCTGCTTTGAGCCCTTACGATGACATTGAAAATGATGCCCTGACCCAGACCTTTGGAAATGAAAAAATAGGGAGGATGAGAGGTGTCAGATCACATATGTCAAAAATCAAATTAAAACACACTGCACCTCTCGTGGACGAGCTTTGAAGATTAAAAGTAACATGGGAGTCTCGACGAGTGAAATTCGGGGCCTTGCGTCCTTATTTACTTTAAGTTTTCAAACCCCGATTCCTCCTCAAGGTTTCCCTTACCCTCCTTCTCAAGGTTTCTCCTATCCCCCTCTCAAGATTTCCCCTCATAAATTTCTTCTCTTTTAATATTCCCATCACAAATGTTGCTTCCTTCATTATTCCCCTCCCTAGTGCCTCCGCCAGCCACAGGCCCCAGATCATTGTCATTCACTCACAATGACTAGGGTTAGCAGTACTATTTCAGAGACTTAACCAATAGTAGGGCTATTGGCGTGTACACACTCATATCCATAATTATCAGAACTCTAGTACATAATCTCTCATTGAAGATGGCGAGGCTCATATATTGGTTGGTGAAATATATAATGGTTGTGGAGATATGCCCGTGGCCATTGATAGAGGAGAAGGGGAATAACTGAAATACCACTAAAAATATTTTATCACTTAGCCAATTTTTTTATTGTTCAAGCCTAGGTCATGAATAATGTTTGACAATTTGTAATATATGAGAACAAGTTGTAATGATATTTTGTTTATTTAAGTTATTTTAATTTATTTAATTTGAGTTTAAGTTGTGTTGAATAATTTGATTGAATTATGAATTGTGCGTTCTTAATTTCAACTTATTAATATAAGTAAGTTGAATTTTTAAGATTATTTAATGGATTTTCCACAATACAAAGAGTGCATGGGGGAGAGTAATCGAATAGAATCATGTAAAGGGCATTCAAGAATTTATTAAATTTACATAAATCTTAAAAGTGACAAGATTATGTGTCTGTGCACCTATTGTATGAACGAAAAATATAAGTCTTTAAACACATTGAGTTGCATTTACTAAAGTGGGAAATTTGGCAAGACTATAAGATATGGACATACTATAATGAAAAGAATATATCATATGTTCCGGAAGAATACCAATACCCGATCGCGTAACGGAATCCCACTGAGTTGAAGTGGTACATAATTCACCAATGCATAGTCCTTTGATCGACCTAATTGATGATGCTTATAGAGTCCACCACTATCAAAACCACCAACTAATAGATACAGATAATGTGCATTACAATCAAAGTTAATTAATAAGTTGATTCTGAATTATGAGAAGATTTGGAATATATATGGTTCAAAGACGACGCGGCTAGACCGTTATATAAAGATTACGATGAAGATCAATCGATATTATATGAAATGATTAGTTTGTATAATTTGAAGAGTTAATTTGGCTTATCGGCTAACAACATAACTGAAATTCTTAAGCAAGTTAAAGACAGTCTCCAAATAGAGATCAACTAACCTGTGTTAATGAGGACTTTTAACTGTACCTTATTCGAGAAAATAGGGCTCAAGAGAAATACAATAGGCTACTAGAAAAAGATAAAGTTATGCAATCGAAGCTTGCCAGAACTACCCTAGGAACCATATGTTCTTGACTTTAACTCACATTTTATATAATGGCTATGCATAATTTATAAATGTTTTATTCCTATATAATGGTTGCTTAAGTGCTCATTTTGGGAAAAACTCAAAATAACCCCCCAAACGGCTCTGTAATGGGTATGAACACCTGGCAAGGAACTAATGTAACTTGTAGGAATTGACCGCATAGTAAAAGGATGCCAAGTTTGAGAATATGAATAAAAAAATTTAAATTACCAAACTTAGGCTCGAAAATATGTCGCTAGAGGGGGTAAACCTAAAATAGCCCCCAAACGGTCCCATAAGGGGCATCAACACCTTGCACAGGACCAATGTAACTCGTAGAAACTGATTGCGTGTCGTGGGATGCCTGATTTGAGAACAGGACTACAATTTATGAATAACTAGACTTAGGCTTAAAAACATGCAACTAAAGGGGAAAACCCAAACGGCCTCGTAAGGGGCACGAACATCTCGCAGCGAACTAATGTATCTCATAGGAACTGGCCGCATACTCACGGGATACTCGGTTTGAGAATAGGACTAAAATTGGAAAATAACTAGACTTAGGTTTGAAAATATGCTGCTAGAGGGGATAAACCCAAAATAACCTCCAAATGTCCCCAAAAGAGGCACGGATATCTCGCACGGGACCAATGTAACTCGTAAGAACAGACTGTGAAGTCACGGGATGCCTAGTTTGAGAATAGGAATATATTTTTAAATAACTAGACTTATGTTTGAAAGCATGCCGCTAGAGGTAAAACCCCAAAATAATCCCCAAATTTTCCCGTAAAGGGCACAAACACCTCGCACGGGACCAATGTAACTCGCAAGAACTAATCGCGTACTCACAGGATGCCTACTTTGAGAATAACGATAAATTTTCAAATAACTAGACTTAGGATTAAGAACATTTGGCTAGAGGGGTACACCCAAAATAGCCCCCAAATGGCCCCGTAAGGGGCATGAACACCTCATGTGGGGCCAATATAACTCGTAGGAACTGAACGCGTAGTCACGGGATACCTAATTTAAGTATAGGACTAAAATTTATAAAAATGAGACTTAGTATTGGAAACATGTCGCTAGAGGGGTAAACCAAAATAACCCCTAAATGGCCCCAATAGGGGAACGAACACCTCGCTCGGGATCAATGTAACTCATCCGCATAGTCACGAGATGCCCGGTTTGAGACTAGAACTAAAATTTACAAATAATAAGAATTAGGTTTGAAAACTGATCTCTAGTGGTAGTAAATCCAAAACAGCCACTAACGTCCTTGTAAGGGGCACGAACACCTCGCACGAGACTAAGTAACTCGTGAGAATAGACCTCATGGGAATCCCTGTTTGTGAACAGGATTAAAATTATCAAATAATCATACTTAGGCTTGAAAACATTCTGCTAGAGCTGATAAACCCCAAATAGCCCCCAAACGGCCTCGTAAAGGCCACGACTACCTCGCACGAGACTAATGTAACTCGTAGGAACTGACTGATTAGGAGTAAATATTTCATATTTATCCCCTTAATTTTGGTATTTTTACATTCCCATAAGTTGCATTTAGCCCGAATTGATCTCATATTTATGGTACTAACCCTTTTTTACGAGTATGTCGTGTTTTCTGTATTTCTCTTACGTTTTGTAGGTAAATTGTGCAAGAGGATGAAAGAAAAAAATCGAAACGGTGAAAAAATTGCAAAAAAGGGAAGTCAAGGGAAATTTTGTGTTTTTTTAGGTCAGAACCTAGAGGAGGAACCAACTGAAATTTGAAGAGCTTGAGTGTAATAACCCCTATTTTCTCACGTAAACGCTGTCCAGGCATGATAAACCAAATATAAGGCTTGTTTGTTAAATAATACCATTCTTATCATAATAATGATAGTAATAACTTCTACATTTGTAGAACAAGGAACACATACATAATAATCCAATATTCCAAACCACCATAATAATGATAGTAATAACAATATCCAACTAGAGTAATAAAATTCCAACCTACATAAAATAAAAGAGTATCGGACTTATGCCCTTACAAAAGTTCCAAATAGTAAATAACTAAAGCTGAAAAATACCTATGCTAGAAGCAACTGAATCTGGATCTGGAGAGAAAGCGAGATCGTGGGACAGCTACAGCACAATCCAACTATCCATATTTAGGAGCACCTGGGGGGGGGGGGGGGGCATTTATATTTGGGTCAAAGCCCGAGGTGTGCAAGAATTAACTTGAATAAAATATGAATGTAATTATACAGTTTATGCACAATAATTACTCCCCTTTTTCGTCACTCACATGCGGATGACACACTGCCCCTCATCTAAACGAAATATCATTCGCATCCCAAAAATTCCCAAATAATAATTGGTGACAATGCCTCAATTTATAAATGGGGATAACAGTAATAAATCATTTAAATGCACTTTCTACATTAAATTTCCAATAGTCAATTATTCGAGTTTCATAAATCTTTCAAAAGGGCATAAACATCTATTATGCATTAAAGAGCTTCATATATGTCTATATTTCTTAGACAATTCAATTTATTAAATTACAGTCAGGTCAATTAATTATATATATCCTTTCATATATTTGACACATAAGGGCATCTACCGTTGTTGTATATTCGTCCTTTATAGGCAAGTCCGTAGGAATTCTCTTATTCCTAAGTGGACAACACAAAACACACATACATTGGGGGCGGATACTATGCAGGACACCTGTATACGGACTATACCGAGTGGTGATACAGGAACGGTTAGTGTCAACCCTACCTCTAGTAGGTGGAGCCTCCACGTAGTGCCTATATATCCTACAGATCGTCTAGCGCACCTGCGTCGACGTGTGGTATGTGGCCCGAACGCGCGAACCCCTAAGCCGATAAGATAGTCCACCAATATGGTATGTCCACACAAATACATAATAATACACATTATTTATCTCCATAATATGTATAGGCAATAATTCTACAATTTTTAAATAAAATTCCCCATTTAATAATACACAATATTTCTCGTTTAATAAATTATTAATTTCAATCCATAAATAATTACTTAACATTCCCACTAAAAGTAATTATTATTTTAAATGCGGGTCTAAACTCATTCCATAAATTTATTAACCTATAAGTACAAACCCCTCCTTTCCTTAAGTTTTCCAACTACTATAAAGTGGGACACCAAATTCGTTTAGCATCAGTTCTCTAATTTGAGCTACATCAGAAAAGGGGAAGGAGAGAGAAAACCCTACATCGTTCGAACAAATGGGGTGGTCGTTCGCGTGACATGGCATGTCGTAGAACAACATGCCACATTGTTTTAACGGCGTTTCATCATCTCCGTCCTCCTCTCTCCATTATGTGTTCCCAGATCGTGAAAACCCTAAAAAATTTCTGCAAATCACAGCCCAGGATTTTTATCATATTTTCACCATCAGTTAAATCCCAAACAATTTACTAACAAATTCATATCTCAACAATTTAAGTCCCAAACCTCCAGCTATGTCCATCCCACTTGAAGAACATTTAATAATGGAAACTATACCTAAATGCCAGTCCATTAATGGGTAATAATATTCTCTACAATAATTACCAATTAAACCTCAAATAATCAACAAAACTTAATGGGATTCTAATCATCAATATAAGGCTTTTGATTCCTAAAATTTGGAATAAATTCTACATGTATGTCCTTCCTCTAAATGTGGGTTTTCACCATAAATTTCAATTTATCATTCTTCTACATGTGGTTATTCATCATGAAATTAATTATAATAAGCCCTAATTTCCAGAAATATAAGGGAATAGAATTATGCATTGAGAAATATATTAGAAACATAATTTACGCAAGAAAATTCTTGCCTTTAAATCTTATAGTAGAGAACTATTGAAAGCTTTTGATCCTTCCTTGTTCTTCCTCTTTTCCTTCTTTTGGGTGTTTCTCTTTTCTCTCTCCCGTGGCTGTTATCTTAGGTTTTAATTTGTGATAATGGGTGTTGATGTAAAAAATTAGATCACTATAATTATTCAATCACAGATAAATAAATGAGACAAAGAATTTTAAAGTGGTTCAGCCTTATAAGAATGGCCTACGTCCACTATTATGTTATTGCTGAGTGTTTTGGGAATTCTCGATTACAAATTCTATAAAGAAATTCCCGTCCCCCTACAATGAGGATTGTACAATGTATTTATAGCCCTGAGGCTGTAATGTGAAAGGGTAATACATTCAATGCCCCTTAAGCGTGTGCGTCTGAATGAAAAGCATTTAATGAACAGTCAAATTGTTGGTTATCCAGCTATTAATGCTTTGTTCGAGGTGCAGCTCGGACCGCCTGAGTTGCTCGGACCGCCTAAGCTTCTTGGTGTTCAAGAGTTCCTCGGAGAGTTCTCGTTCCTCGGAGCGTATGAGTTCTTCGGGGAAACAGTGTTCCTCATTGTAGTATGGTTGCTCGGAGCGTGTGAGTTCCTCGGAAGTGATCGTTGTTGCCACGTAGAGTGCCACGTGTCTTCACTTTATTGATCCATGTCAGCAGACTAAATTTGGTATCAACAGAAGCCCCCAATGTTTCATAGTTCGAATTTTGAGGAGTATGGAACATTCTTTCTCGGAATATGATAGCTTTAAATAGTCCTCCTGATTTTTAGGAGTGTTTCCCTTGTATTTATTTCTCTTTCCAAATTCATAGAATCAGGCTTTTTGAATTTTCACAACCGCCTCGATTTCTGCATACTTTTTGTCCTTTTAGCCGCCGGTAGCGTAATCGTTTCTTCTCGCTTCGATTACAGCGCCCTTTTTGTTTCCCTAGACTTCGGTAGCGTAATTGTTTCTTTTTATAATCATTACTTTACCATTTCCCAAGGCAAGGTATTTAAACTTCACAGATATCCCCATCGTCTTCTACCTTTTCAAATTTGTATTTTCGAGTTTTCCATCATCTCATTCTCTCCTGTGTATTCATCTCTTCCATCGTCCGTTGTCAACAGCTCCACTCTTTTTATGTAAGATCTTCTTCTTTCTTCTTCATTTCCTTTATTCACCATGGTTTACCCTGTTGAATCTCTTGATAAATTTCGCTATGATTTTTCTATCCCCTCCTGGGTTATTTTGGAAGAGCTTTCTGAGCCTTCTGATTATTTTCGTTTGGCTGAGGGACATTGGTTCCCCAGTCTTTTTATTGCTGAGTGTGGATTTTCTTTTCCACCAAATCCCTTATGTCTGGAATTCTGTTAGTACTTTGACGTTGTTCATTTGAAACTTATCTGGAGTCTGCATCAGAGTGTTGCCGACGAGCACATTAGATCAGCCTCATATCTGTTGCAGTATAAGAGCTACACAACCTCTTTTACTGCTCGTCCAGTTATAAGTGAATCAGAGCCAGTACCAGCTTCCACCAGTTCCTCGCCTGAATCTCACATCCCTTTTAGTGAAAGAATGAAGAAGAGAAGACCTCCCACTCTCTTCGAGAAGCCTGCTTCTGGTTCTGGAGAGGTAAAAAGAAGTAAAGTTGATAACCCAGGGGAGGGGACAAAGAAGAATATTGCACCTTCCTCGGCTACTGTTGTGAAGGTTGCCGAGAAGCCCGCAGTGGCTCCGAGCAGGTCTGATGCTCCTGGAGAGGTGATTATAATATCACCGACCAAGGGTTCTTCCTTGGTTGAATCTGTTCCTGTGCCCTCGAGGAGGCTGAAGAAGAGCTCCTCGGTCAATTTGGCTGACACCATCACTCAGCCCCCAGCTACTGGAACTGGGGTTCCAAATTTTGTTCCCCCGAGCTCTGCCATGAGCTGGGCAAAGTCCTGGATCATTCCCGAGGTCCAAGGTACTGAAGAAAACCTTACTCGGGACATGGTCACTTCGTTAGCTGCTCGCCACCTTGCTTCTGTAAGTCTTCTTACTTTGAACTTTTCATATTTCCCTTGATGTTTCTGTTTCTGACTTGCTTTCTTTTTATTTTCACAGTTGACGAGCTGCTTTAACATAATTCTGAAGAAGTATGAAGCAATTAAAGCTTGATGCTCCTTGTCCAGCGTGGAGGGAGCTCTGGAAGAAGCTATCAAATCTTTGGACGATTCTCGTCAGACATATGCTACTGACAAGGCTGTCTGGGAGAAGAAGCTTGCCTCCACCGAGCAGGAAAAAGCTCGAGGTGTTGAAGTCTCCAAAGAGTTGGAGAAAAAAATGAATGCCCTGGAGAAGGCAAATAAAGAGCTCGAAGAGAAGCTCAAAACTACTGGAGAGTTTGAAGATAGACTCAAGGCCGCCGAGGAGGAGCTGGCTCAACTTCGGGAAGTAGGTCGGCAAAAGGAGGAGATTGAAAATAAATTGAAAGCCGCTGATAACCTGTTGTCCGAGAAGCTTTCCTCAGAGAAGTTGAAGAGAAAGATGGCTGTGAAGAAGTCCTTCAGTGCTGGCTAGAATAAGGGGTGGAACAAGGGATTGGCTGCCATGGTATCGCAAGTGGACTATGGCAGGCTCAAATACTTTAGGGATGGATGGGTTGCTTCCCTTCAGGAGATGAAGGTGGATGAAAATTCCAAATTATTTCAGCAACACATCCCTGGTCCCCCTCCAACTCCTGAAGACTTAGAGGAGGACGAAGATGCCTCTAAAGAGTCTTCTATGGTGATGGGAGATCATCCCCCAGCCATCCAACCTGATGACGAGGAGCCTCAACAAATCATTACTTCTTTTGAGCAACTGCTAGTGCTCCCTGAGCAACTATCCATTCCCTCCGAGCAACCTACTTCCTCGTCCCAGCCTCCCGGGAAGGTTTTGGGAGACAAGGAAAAGGTGTAGAGTTGTTCGGGTTTATCTTTACATTTTATTTTTCTTTTATCAAATGTAACCCAAAACTTGTAACTCTGAACCTTATGATCTAATAAAACTTGGACTTTTTACATACTGTTGTCTATCTTCTATTCATACTCTTCTTGTACTTCTTATTGATGATTGCTCTTTCTTTCTCTGCTAGTTTCTGGCCAGGATGGAATTTTTATCTGCCCATGATACAAAGCTGCTGCGACAATGCAATGAATACTTTAAGGCTGGTCACACAGACCTGAGTGCAGCAAAAGTCGCCGACATCCTCGGCCAGGATGCTTCAGAACAGGCAGTTGAAGCATATCAATATCTGAAGTGTCTACTTGATCGAGCGGTGGCCAATAATGTGGCCTATTATGATATGATCGAGGATCTCCAAGTCACCCTCGAAGACCTTCAGCTACAATACAAAGAATCAACTGCCCTGTTGCATGAGGGGTATGAGAAAAAGTACAAGTTGATCATTGCCGACAAGGGCTACGAGAAGCTTTTTGCTGGGTACGATGTGAGGGAGAGAACCTTGAGAGGTGAGGTCGAGGAATGCAGACAGATTTCCGAGTTGCTAGAACAAGAAAACAACAACCTGCAAAAGGAGCTGTCACAATTGAAGTCTGCAGCCTCCACTTCTAAAGCCCTGATCCCAGTGATTGATGAGGGATTTTCGTTCTTGGAGGTCGAGAACACTAACTTGAGGGACGAGTTGGAAACCTTGAAGAGATCTGGCCCTTCCACATCTTTTCGGGGACGAGCAAGGGCTCCTCGGGGACGAGCAAGAGCAACTGGGATTCCTGTCGAGGAACAGAGGACTCAGTCTGCCTTAGAGAACCAAGCCTTCCAG
Source organism: Sambucus nigra (assembly GCA_949130495.1). Lineage (NCBI taxonomy): Eukaryota > Viridiplantae > Streptophyta > Magnoliopsida > Dipsacales > Adoxaceae > Sambucus > Sambucus nigra. Next base: position 487,057,871 of record OX422218.1, on the reverse strand, counting down.
TTAATGGCGAAGAACCAGGCTTTGGCTGAAATATCAAAGAAAATCAGGGACTTGGAAGAGCAGCTCTCTGAGCAGAAATCTACTTTGGAGAACAAGGAACTCTTCATAAAAAATCTCCACGAGCAGCTGGAGAGGCTAACATATCAGTTCCACAAACAGCTCAGGGAGTTCTGCATGGCTGGATACAACGAAGCACTATACCACTTGGACAATCGTATCCAGAATGCCAATAATGAGGGCTACAAGCAGGGCTGGTTGAATGCCCTAGGTGTGCTGCAACTCAAACAGGGTCATTACCTGTGGGACTACCATGATCCCGGGCTTCTCGACTTACCTGTGCCACCGTACAAATTGGATATGAGTTGGATCCCTGCACGGGCCATTCCTCGGAGCTTAATTTCAAAGTATCTCGGTGACTACAATCTCCATTCAAAAGCTGAGATATCTCATCCCGAGCATCTCTTAGATCGACCATCCGTTATGAATGTCAGGATGTTGAAGGATCTCAACTTCATAAATTCTCCTCTGGCTTTAAATGATCCGCCTGCTGGCGAGGAACCTGTGTCAAAAGCAGAGGGGAAAAGACCAGTAGAATAGGAATTTTGGTGTAATAGTTAGTATACATTTCAATATCAATGTAACTTTCATTTCATTATCAATGTAATTTATTTTTGGATTTAATGAAAGACTTTCATTTTTTTTTGCAATCTTAATTGCTATTGTCTTGTAAATATCAAACACTTTATATTTATGCATGTGTATTTGTTAAAAAATAACAATATTGTGTAGTTTGTCGATCAACTTATTGTCGAATAGCTTGAATTTATGGTAGTCATTTGGCAAAAATAATATTTTATTTCTCGACCAACTTAGTAATAATTACGAGTATCAAAAATGTTGCTCGATCACTTAATAATAAAGTTTTGTATAAAAATGTTGCTCGATCACTTAATAATAAAGTTACGAGTATCAAAAATGTTTAAAATGTTTTCGACCAACCAAGGTCGTTAAATTATACTTGTCGACCAACTACAGTTAGGGGGCTTTTATCCCCGACCGGCCATAGTTAATAGATTTTTCTCTTAAATGATTCCGACCAACCAAGGTCGCTAAATTTTCCTTGTCGACCAACTACAGTTGGTGGGTTTTTATCCCCTACCAGCCATAGTTAGTCTTTTTGAAATAATTTTACTTCCCGACCAACTCAAGTTGGCATTTTCGAGAATATATTTACTTCCTAACCGACATAAGTTGGCATTTTTAGGAATACTTTTATTTCACGAGAAACATATAGTTTTATTTCCCTTAGGAATACAGATTTTACTTCCCGGAGGAATACAAGTAGCTTTACTTCCCGGAGGAATATTGGTAGCTTTACTTCCCGGAGGAATATAAGTAACTTTACTTCCCGGAGGAATATTGGTAGCTTTACTTCCCGGAGGAATATTGGTAGCTTTACTTCCCGGAGGAATATAGGTTTCTCGATCAACCTTAGTTGGTATTTTCGAGAAAAAATTTGAGTAGCCTGAGCTTTGCCGAGTTTTGCCGAGTTTTGCCGAGTAGTGTGTAGCACTAGTATTCCCCGAAAAACTTTCAATAAAAAGAAAGAATTCGGCAGAATATCTTCATGTTATTCATCACTGATAATATTTACGCAGGTGCTCTGCGTTCCAGGCATTCTTAAACTCCTCCCCTTCTAGAGTTTCTATTCGGTAAGTTCCTGGTAGAACAACTTATGTAAGTCGGTATGGTCCATGCCAGTTTGCCTCCAGTTTATTGTGCTTTTGAATGATTTTCTTCAGCACATAATCTCCTTCTTTCAGGTCGCACTTCTTCACCTTCTTATTGTAGAATAAAGTTATTCGCTGCTGGTAAGCAGCATTTCTAATGGATGCTCCTTCTCTAACTTCCTCGAGCATGTCTAAATCCAATCTTCTCATTAAGTCGCTGACAGGGGAATTGAAATTCAGTATCCTGTGTGTTGGGAGGCCCAACTCGGCAGGTATAACAGCTTCACTTCCAAACGCCAGCATATATGGTGATTCTCCAGTTGCTACTCGGGGAGTAGTTCGGTAAGCCCAAAGTACTGACTGTAACTCGTTGATCCAGTTTTCTTTTGCATCATCCAGTCTTTTCTTCAAGCCATTTAGCAGCGTTCTGTTTGTCACTTCAGTTTTTCCATTGCTTTGAGGATGGCCTGGTGCTGAGTGGACCTTCAAAATATTTGATTGATGACAATAGGCAACGAACTCCTCGTTATCAAATTGTGTTCCATGGTCTGTGATGAAAGCATGAGGAAGACCATATCGATAAATAATGTTCTTCCAAACAAATTTGTACACCTTGTCGTACGTCATATCGATGAGAGGCTCAGCTTCTACCCACTTAGTAAAATAATCCACTGCGATGACGAGGTATTTGAACCTTTCTCTGGTCGTTGGCAGTGGCCTAACCAAATCAATTCCCCACATGGCATATGGCCAAGGGGAAGTTATTGGTGTCAATAATGCTTGTGGAGTTCTTCGGATGGAGGAAAAGCGCTGGCACTTGTCACATTTCTTGGCATAGGCTATACAATCAGCTCTCATCGTCGGCCAGTAGTATCCCTGCGTCATCACCCTTTGCAAAAGCGTCCGAACTGCTACATGTGCTCCACAGGACCCTTCATGGATCTCTTCAATCAATTCTTTCACCTCGGAGGGATGTACACATCTCTGCAAACCTGCCATAATTCCTCGTCTATATAAAATACCATGAGTTAATACATACCGAGCAACTTTAAACTTCAATTTCTTGGCTGTGAGCTTGTCAATTGGTAATTCTCCTTCTTCAATATATGCCCTGATGGGATCCATCCAAGATGGTCCTAAATCAAGGGTAATAAAGTTAATCGTCAGATCTTCATCCATACTCTGACCAGCTAACACTTCAATTGGGATTGTTCATCGTAGCTCGGTGCGAGTAGCTGATGCTAGTCGAGCTAGGGCGTCTGCTTTCGCATTCTCCATTCTTGGTATTCTGACCAACTGAATAGTGGCAAATTCTGACACCAGCTCCTTTGCCTTTGCATAATATCTGATCACTAATTCTCCTTTGACTGCATATACTCCTATAATTTGGTTTACGATCAATTGAGAATCGCTGAAGACCATAACCTGCTGCGCCTCCATAATTTTTGCCAAACCTAGTCCTGCAATCATGGCCTCATACTCAGCCTCATTATTGGAAGCTTTGAATTGAAAACGCAGGGCGTATTCCATGTCGACCTCGTCCGGAGTGCTCAAAACTATCCCCGCTCCACATCCTGTAGTGCAAGATGAACCATCTACAAATAGCCTCCATATAGGTAACTCGTCTTCAAATTTCTGATCAGTCAGAGTTCCTCGGTGAAATATTTGTTGCTTCCTTTCGTCCTCCCTAGATATTTCCTGCTCTTCGTCGATCATCTCTTCTTGCTCTTTTACCAATCGGAATTGATCTGAGCTCGAATTTGATGATCTTGTAACATCCATTTGCCCTTTTACCAACCGGAGTTGGTCTGATCTTGTGTTTGTTGATCCTGTAACATCCACAGGTTGATCAGCGAGCAACTTTTGCTCCTCGGGGGTATCAGGATAGGTGAATTCTTCTATAAAATCTGCTACAGCCTGTCCTTTTAGCGATGATCTGGGTTCATAGACTAAATCATATTCACCGAGCTCTATTGCCCAATTCATCAGTCTCCTTGATTTTTCTGGTTTATGACGGGCTTGCCTCAATGGCATATCGGTATACACTACTATGGTATGAGCCTGTAAGTATGGCCTCATTCTCCTACTCGCCTCAATCAACGCTAGTGCTAACTTCTCCAGCCTTGGATATCTGATCTATGCTCCTCGGAAGGCCTTACTCGTATAATAAATTGGTTTTTGCACTCCATTCTCCAATCTGATCAACGCCGAGCTAACTGCATTCTCGGACACTGCAAGGTACAAATACAATTTTTCTCCCATAACTGGCTTGGATAACAGTGGAGGTGCTCCCAAGTATTTCTTTAAGTCTTGAAAAGCCTTCTTACATTCATCATTCCACTCAAAAGTCTTTCTGAGTGTCTTGAAGAATGGGAGACATCTATCAGTTGCTCATGACACAAATCTGTTGAGTGCTGCTACTCGTCCTGTGAGACTCTGTACTTCCTTCTTCATCGTTGGAGATCGTAGCCCTAATAGAGCTTTGATCTTTTCAGGATTTGCTTCAATGCCTCGTTGATTGACAATGTACTCGAGAAACATGCCTTCTCGTACTCCAAATATGCACTTCGTCGGGTTCAGCTTCATTTGATATTTATCCAGTTGATCAAAAGTCTGACTTAAGTCAACTAGATAATCGGCAGCTTTCTTGCTTTTCGTCAGCATATCGTCAACATTGACTTCCATATTGCAACTGATTTGTTCAACAAAGACCTTGTTCATCAGCCGCTGATATGTCGTACCTACATTTTTCAAACCAAAAGGCATAACATTATAACAATATAAGTTCCCCTAGGGGTAATGAAAGAAGTACTCTCCCTATCTTCAGGTTTCATTTTGATCTGATTGTAGCCAGAATAAGCATCCATGAAGCTCAGCAACTCGTGTCCCGAGGTAGCATCCACCAGTTGATCAATTCGGGGCAATGGAAAGTGATCCTTTGGGAATGCTTTGTTGAGGTCGGTGAAGTCTACACACATCCTCCACTTGTTATTTTTCTTCTTTACCATCACCACATTGGCTAACCAATCTAGATATTTAACATCTTCAATGAAGCAAGCTTTCTGGAGCTTCTCGACTTCCTCCTGTATGGCTTGATTCTTCTCGGGACTGAATACTCTTCTTCTCTACTTCACAGGCTTGATCTCCTTATTCACATTGAGCTCGTGACATAAGAAATTTGGGTCTATCCCCGGTATATCCTCATGACTCCACGCAAAAGTTTTCTTTCTACTTCTTAGGAAAGTTATCAATTTCTGTTTTAGTGAGGCTTCCAACGACGAACCAATTTGACTAGTTCGCTCAGGGTGCTCGTCATCCAGAATGACGTTTTTAGTAGTTTCCACCACTTGACCCTTCACGAGTTGCGATTCATCTCTAGGATCCAATGTTTCAATTTCTGTACCTTCATACACTTGATAGGTAGTAGTCTTTTTCCTTGATTCCTCCAGTTCTTCTTGCTCTACGGATGAATAATAGCATTCCCGAGCTACTTTCTGGTCACCTTTAACAACTCCTACTCCAAAATTTGTTGGAAATTTCAGGCATTGATGCACCGTAGATGGTACAGCCTCGAACTTCTTCAATCCTACTCTTCCCATGATGATATTGTATGATGACTGAATATTCTTATCCATCACGAAGAAACGTATTCTTTCTGTTCGACAAGCAGGCCACGTACCAATGAATATATCTAACTTAATCGTCCCAAGTGGAAATACTTTCTCTCCAGCAAAATCGATGAGGGGTCTATGATAAGGCTCCAGTTGAGATAGTTTTAGATTTAAACTATCGAAGCACGAGTAGAACATGATGTCTGCCGAGCTACCATTGTCGACTAGTACTCTTAAAATTATTACCTCCTTCATCCTCATTTTGATCACCAATGGGTCATCATGAGGATACAAAACTCCTGCGAGGTCATTCTTTGAGAAACCAATGACCAATTTCTCTTTGTTCACCTTTCTCGGGCGATCCTCCTCAGCTAGATTTATTCGTTGAATATACGAGCAAGCTTGAGCCTCACCGAGATAAGTTTTTCTCTTTGCAGTAAGGTCTCCTCCTCCTGCATCTCAACCTGCTATAACATTACAGTCAAATGACCCCAAGCGTATTGAAAATACCTATCGTTCTGGATACCTTAGTCTCTTGGGAAGATCGGGGTCGTCTTCGGGATCAACTTCATGGTTTCTTTTCTTGTTCTCCTCTCCTCGACGAGGAGATCTAGACCTTTCTCTTGCTCGGTCATTGTTTCTTCTTTCATTTCCACGATCAACATATTTTGACAGCTTTCCTCGTCGGATGAGTGTTTCAATTTCATTTTGAAGAGCTATGCAATTCTTGGTCATATGGCCATGATCTTTATGGAACTCGTAATACTTCGCCTTATTCCTCTTGTCAGGATCTGCCTTAATTTTCTCTGGCTAGTTTAGTTCCTCGTTGTTCTTGATTTCCTCTAGAACATGGTTGATATCCTTCTTCAAAGGAGTATAATTATCATATTTCTTCATCACATCCCATACCGACCTATTTTTTGAATGCTTGTCATTACCATTGTTCTTATGCTCTTTCTTCTTAGCTTTATCACCTTCCACCTTGGTTTCTTTAGCATCCATATTCTTCTTCGCAACCATAGCCTCCTCGGCATTCATAATCTTGGACGCTTTTCCCATCAGGTCTGTCATGGTTCTAGGTGGATCTTTGGCCAAAGTGTAGTACAACTTGTTCGGCAGTAGTCCACTCATTAGGGCAGTAATAGCTGTCTTCTCCTCATAATCAATGACTTCCAGTTTCTCGTTATTAAAACGAGTTATATAATCTCTGGTACTTTCGCCAGCTTTTTGTCTAACACTTAACAAATGTGCTACTCATTTGACTGGCTTTGCCCCAAAATAGAAATTCCCAATGAATAACTCGGCCAGTTGAAGAAAGGTTGAAATCTTACCCCGAGGAAGATTATTATACCATTTTTTAGCAGATCCGGTAAGAGTTCCCGAGAATGCTCTGCATCTCATCTCATCTGGAACAGCATAAATATCGATTGCAGCTTGGTATTGTTAAATATGAAGGACAGGGTCAGTCTTTCCATCATATTTGGGGGTTACAACAGGTGCTTTGAATTTTAATGGTGTTGGAAAATCTATAATGGCTTGGACAAAAGGTGTTCCTCGAACAAAGGTTCGTTGTAAGGGGTTCTTAGCTTTAACCATTCCCCCAATCTATCCTCCAACCTTTGAATAGAGCCTTTCCATGCATCATTTCCTTCCTCGGGCCTGTTGGTTCGATCAACTGATCGTGTTGATGTGGCTTCCTGGTATTTCTCTTGTCGAGCAGCTGGTCGCGACTGGGCAGATCCTTCTCTTAAATCTGATGGTCGTCGAAAACTCCTCGATGGGGCTCTAGGAGGACTTTTACTCCTCCTAGGATCTAATCGATCGAAAGGAGATACCCTGCTTAACCTCTCTTGCGCACTAGTCCTTTCTGGGGAGAGAGTGATACGTTGTTCAGTATCTGTGGCTCGCACTGACGAAGTTCGTCTAGGTTGATAAGAAAAATCTTCAGACTCCTCATAGCGATATGAATTGGTACGCCTAGTACGCGAAGAAGATGCACGGGTATTTCTTTGAATACTTCGTGGTCATGAATGAGTTGGTGCACCGCCATGGAGGGTTTGTATGAGTTGACGCATAGTTTCTTGTATGATGGTCTGGCCCTGAGCCAGATTTGTCATTATTCCAGCCAGATCTGGAATATTTGGCGGAGCAGATGGATTTGGAGGGCTTCCAGCGTTTCGATTGCTTGATTCTGGAATATCAGCCATTCATAATGGATTGTTTTTGGTGAAAAACGATATTACCAGTCGTTTCCCACAGACGACGTCAATCTGTTGATGTAAAAAATTAGATCAATCTAATTATTCAATCACAGATAAATAAATGAGACAAAGAATTTTAAAGTGGTTCAGCCTTATAAGAATGGCCTACGTCCACTGTTATGTTATTGCTGAGTGTTTTGGAAATTCTCGATTAGAAATTCTATCAAGAAATTCCCGTCCCCCTACAATGAGGATTGTACAATGTATTTATAGCCCTGAGGCTATAATGTGAAAGGGTAATACATTAAATGATGTACATATGAAAGGGTAATACATTCAATGCCCCTTAAGCGTGTGCGTCTGAATGAAAAGCATTTAATGAACAGTCAAACTGTTGGTTATCCAGCTATTAATGCTTTGTTCGAGGTGCAGCTCGGACCGCCTAAGCTTCTCGGTGTTCAAGAGTTCCTCGGAGAGTTCTCGTTCCTCGGGGCGTATGAGTTCTTCGGGGAAACAGTGTTCCTCGTTGTAGTATGGTTCCTCGGAGCATGTGAGTTCCTCGGAAGTGATCGTTGTTGCCACGTAGACTGCCACGTGTCTTCACTTTATTGATCCATGTCAGCAGACTAAATTTGGTATCAACAATGGGGGAGTGGTTTACCCCCACTAAACCACTCATTAAGTGTAAATCCGGAGTTGGGTTATGGTCCTAACATTTGAACCCCAAATGAGCCCGAAACTATTATCTAATTAGTCCAATACTTCCCTAACCCATATGTTATTGACGCAAGAGCATTTTTAAAGGCTTAAACCACTTAAACGAGTTCATATGAGTCCCAAAACGTGGTTCGAATTATTTATGCCAAATTAATTACTTTTAATTTGTGTCACACATAACTTATATATATTTTTTTAATTTATAAGCAATTGACATATTCATGAACAAAAATGAATCATACACACAAGCATACTAAATAACAAATTTCCACTTAACATTTTCGAAAAAAATATTTTTGTTATGTTAAATTTCTAAAAATTAATTATTTATTCCAAAATAATATTTTTCTAATTATTCAAGAAAAATATAAGGTATTACATACTTCCCCCCTAATAATAGGATCCCGTCCTCTGAATCAAGACAGTACGTACCTAGCTAGAAGAGTTTGGGATACTTTGTGCGCATGTCGTTCTCTCTCTCCCAAGTTGACTCGTCCTCCCGGTGGTGCCCCCACTGCACCCGAATTAAAGGAATAATCATGGACCCCAGTCAGCGCTTCCGTATATCCAAAATGATTACCAATATCTTCTCGTAAGTATCATCTAGTTGGAGCTCAATCTCATCGACGTTGATATGCTGATATGACACCTCATCTCTAAGGAATCTCCGCAGTGAAAGTAATCTCAACTGGTATGCTACTGGTCCAATCTTCTCAAAAATATGGAACGATCCCATGTATCGAGGAGATAACTTCCCTTTCTTCCCAAATCTCATCACCCCCTTTAATGGGAGACACTTTAGTCAACACCTGGTCTCCAACGTCGAAGTCTATGTGTCTCCGGTCCGCATCCACGTAGCTCTTCTGTCTGTCCTGGGCAATGCGTATCCTTGCCTGAATCATCTCTACCTTCTTCGGGATATCCTGAATGAAATTCGGCCCAAGTAATTTGTTCTCCTCACTTCAACCAGCATGAGGGTGAACGAAAAGCTTTCCTAGAGAGTGCCTCAAACGGTGTCATCCTTATTGTGAATTGATAGTTATTGTAGGCGAACTCCACTAAAGGTAAGTACTGCTCCTAACTTCCCTTAAATTCCAAAATACACATACGTAGCATGTCCTCCAGCATCAGATTCACCCTCTCGGTCTTAGAATTTGAGGATGATACGAAGTGCTCAGTCTCAACTCTATTTCGAAAGCGTGCTGGAAATTCCACCAAAAGTGGGATACAAATGTCTTGTCCCTATCTGATACTGTATTGATTGGTACCCCATGCCGTTTAACAATCTCTATAAGGAAGAGTCAAGCGTACTTCTCTGAGCTATAGTTTATCCTGACTGGTAAGAAATGAGCTACCTTTATAAACTATCGATAATCACCCATATCAAGTCATGTGCCCTCTGTGAGCTAGGTAGCCTAGTAATAAAGTCCATAGATATGATTTTCCATTTCCACACCGGGATGTCCAACGGCTGCAGAGTACCCGCGGGACGCTAATGATCCACCTTTATCAGCTGACAAGTAGCACATTTAGATACAAACTCAACTATATCCCTCTTCATACCGGCCCACCAATATTAACGATGCATATTATGGTGCATCTTATCCCCGACATGGCGGATCACCTTAATTCCTCATCCTCTGGAACAACCAGTCTCTCTTGGAATCTCAACCCACCATCATACCCGATAGAAAGATACTCCACCCCCTCGGCTAGCAACTGTCTCACCCGCTCTTGACAAACATGCTCTTCCGCCTGGGCCTTCACCACCCGAATAATGATCTCAGGGGTGATGGTGAGAACTGACATAAATGCTCGGGTCAACTCATCATCTCCATGATGTGACTTCCACTTCGCCTTCCACACCACTGCCAACTCTAGAAACGACTTACGGCTCAACGCGTCTGCTATAACATTCTCTTTCCCCGGGTGAAACTGAATGTCGAACTGATAGTCCTTCATGAACTCGAGTCATCTCCTCTGTCGCATGTTCAACTCCAGCTGTGTGAAACCATACTGCAAGCTCTTATGGTCTATGAAAATATGAAATTTCTCCCCCAGGAGGTGATGTCTCCATACTCATAAGGCAAAAACCACGGCTGCCAACTCTAAGTCAGGGGTGGAGTAATGTCCCTCGTGAGGATTAAGATTTCAGGAAGCATAAGATATCGGCCTCTCCTCCTGCATCAAAACTCCACTAAGTCCCCTTAGGGATGCATCAGTGTAAACCCTATAATCAACTCCCGCCCGAGGTAATGCTCAAACTGGTGTTGTAATCAACCTCATCTTCAGTTCCTCAAACACCTGTCGGCACATCTCATCCCATACAAAAGGTACTCCCATCCTCGTCAGATTCATTATGGGCCCGGCTATCTTGAAGAACCCTTGAATGAATTGATGGTAGTACCCAGCCAATTCAAAGAAACTATGCACCTCAGTGGGTGTAGTGGGTTGTCCCCACTCCATCACGGAAGAAACTTTCTTGGGTCCATGGATATCGCCTGCTCGGAAACAATGTGACCCAAAAACTGTACTTCCCTCAACCAAAATCCACACTTCTTGAACTTTGCATACAACCGGTGATCCTGAAGTGCCTGTAAGACCATCCGTAGATGCTCTGCGTGCTCCTCCGCAGTCCATGAGTAGATCAAAATATCATCTATAAATAAGATAACGAACCGATCCAGAAAATCCCTGAATACTCGATTCATCAAGTCCATAAACACTTATGGTGCGTTAGTTAGCCCGAATGGCATCACCAAAAAATCTTATGACCCATAACTAGTAAGGAAAGCTGTATTTGAGATGTCTTACTCCGGGACTCTCAACTGATGGTATTCCGACCTCAAGTCGATCTTTGAAAAGTAGGCATCACCCCTCAACTGATCAAACAAATCATCTACGCGCGGCAATGAGTACTTATTTCGAATCGTGACTTTGTTCAACTCTCTGTAGTCGACACAAAGCCGTAAGGATCCGTCTATTTTCTTGACGAACAACATTGGGGCATCCTAGGGCAAAGTAATCCTCCTAATGAACCCCTTCCCTAATAACTTCTCAATCTTCTCTCGTAGATCCTTTATCTCCAATGGAGCCATCCAATACGGAGTGCGGGAAATAGGTCTAGTGCCCGAAATTAAATCTATCACAAAATCGATCTCCCGACTCGGTGGTCACCCTGGAATCTACCCAAAAACATCTGAAAATCCCTAACCACTGAAATGGAATCTAGATTCATCAAGACCTCCGAACAGGTATCCTCCTCAATATAATATAGATGCATGTTCGACCCACCACCGGGGTGAGACATCGTAACTAGGTACATCTCCTGCCCTAGAATGGAAAAGATGATGGACCTCCCGAAGAAATCCACACATGACCTATAAATAGCTATCCAGTCTATCCTTAGAATGACATCATACTCATGTATATCAAGCAGTAGTAAATCCTTAACAAAAGTAAGTTAGCCTATCTCAATACCGATCTCCCTACACACTGACCATACGGGTTCCCCTCTACCCGCTCGTGAGTCTATATGCAAGACTACATCTGAGGCAAAGTCTATCATACTCGACTCTCGTGCAAACCCCATGCTAATAAAAGAGTGTGATGCACCCGTGTCAAATAGTATACGACCAATGTGACCAAATATGGGAAACATACCCTCAACTGCCTCTGGAGGTGCAGGTCCATCTGATGCTGCTATATGGTAAACTCTTCCATACTACAACGGTTGTTGCCCCTGAGGTGGGGCGATGAGTGATGGGGTATCTAGTGCAGTGACTCCCTAAGCCTGAAATGGCGGGCGTTGTCCCAAAGGCTCCTGCCCAGGAAGGGACCCCTGTCAGTCCATCGACCTTACTTTCCTTGGTCCTGATGGCCTCTATACTGTTGGCCCTACTGGCCTCTGTACTGTGGGCCCTGATGGCCCTGCCCTGTCTGAACCTGGCTCGGCTCGCCCTATCATCTGTACCCCTAAATCTCTTACTCTGATCGGTGGGTGGGGTGCCCCTGTACTGCTGGGCCCTAGATCCGCTACTCCCACTCGCCTTGCCTTGTTGGCTAAATAACTCTCCCCCATTGCATTTTTCCCCTTGCTCTTCAGGAATTCCCTCTCATCTTGGCAATGAAGGAGTGCAGTATTAACCATTTGGTTGTACGTAAGGAAGGCTGGATTTTCGAGAAGAGCCTTCCTAATATGCTAAGCTGGCCACTTGATGAAATGGTACATCCTCATCTGCTATGTCCTAACATCCTCCATTGCAAAATATGAGAGAGAGATGAATTCCTCCTCGTATTTCGCAATCGTACGTCCCTCCTTCTTCAGATTCATAAACCTAGTCCTAATCTCGGACTGCCTAGCTAGGGGGAAGTATTTACCCTCAAATATATAGGAGAACTGATCTTTCGTAAGGTTGTCCCTCTCCTCGATTGTCATCACAGCCTCCCTCTACAAAAGGATGGTTCCCACCAATCTAAAGGATGTTAACATTTATTTCTGAACGGGCGTACAATCCACCATCCTTAAGTTCCTCTCGATTTCTTTCTTCCAGTGACTAGCAATCAGAATATCAGACCCCCTGCAAACTCTGGAGGATGGCATTTAACAAAGGCATCCCTTGCTCGCTCCCATGCGTAGCCCGGTGCCTTTGCTGGAATAGCCACCTATTGTGGTGGCTGCTGCGGTGCCTGAGGCGGTGAAAAATATTGTAGCATGGCCTCCATCACCATGGATACTGCTTGGGACACTACAGTAGCTATCTCCACCGGAGTACTCAACTGTGGGGCCTGTGAGGCCTACGGGACCTGTGGAGCCTATGGTGGCTGCGGAGGTTGAGGTGGATCTGGGTGAGCTTCCTCCTCCCCAACTGGTGGGACTACTCTCCTGGGTCTACCCCTATGTCCGTTTTCCATCTGTAAGAAAACAAGGTTCGAATCAGTACAAATCACATGAGTACAGTGAGTCTTAAGTATACGCTCCACATATCAAAGAACGTAATGCAGAACGTAATGAGTGCAAACACAAATCCTAGGGACACTAGAACCTTGCTTTGATACCAACTGTAACAACCCCTATTTTCTCACGTAAAGGCTGACCAGGCACGATACGCTGAAGATAAGGCTTGTTTGTCAATTAATATCATTCTTAGCATAAAGTAAATGTAATTAATTTATTTTTCAAAACTTTTACATTTGTAGAGCAAGGAACACATACACAATAATCCAATATTCCAAACTACCATAATAATGATAGTAATAACACTATCCAACTAGAGTAATAAAATCCCAACCGATATAAAATAAAAGAGTATCCGACTTATGCCCTTACAAAAGTTCCAAATAGTAAATAACTAAAGCTGAAAATCACCTATGCTAGAAGCAATTGAATCTGAATCTGGAGAGCAAGCGAGATCGCGGGACTGCTACAACACATCTAACTATTCCTGTCTAGGAGCACCCGGGGGGGGAGACATTTATATTTGGGTCAGAGCCCGAGGTGTGCAAGAATTAACTTTAATAAAATATGAATGTAATTATACAGTCTATGCATAATAATTACTCTCCCTTTTCGTCACTCATATGCGTATGACACCTCGCCCCTCATCTAAACGAAATATCAATCGCCTCCCAAAAATTCCTAAATAATAATTGGTGACAATGCCTCAATTTATAAACGGGGATAATAGTAATAAATCATTTAAATTCACTTTCTACATTAAATTTCCAACAGTCAATTATTCGAGTTTCATAAATCTTTCAAAAGGGCATAAACATCTATTATGCATTAAAAGACTTCATATATAAATATTATCTATTTTTCTTAGACAATTCAATTTATTAAATTCCAGTCCGGTCAATTAATAATATACGTCCTTTCATATATTTGACACACAAGGGCATCGACTATTGGTGTCTATTCGTTCTCTAACGACAAGTTCGAAGGAATTCTCTTATTCCTAAGCAGACAACGCAAAACACAAATACATTGGGGGTGGTCCCTACGCAGGACACATGTATACAGCTCATACCCAACGGTGATACAGGAATGGTCAGCGCCAACCCTACGTCTAGTGGGTGGAGCCTCCACGTAGTACCTATATGGCCTACACATCGTTGAGACCACGTGTGTCGATGGGTGGTATGCGTCCCGAACACGCGAACCCCCAGGCCGATAGGACAGTCGACGAATAGGGTATCTCCACACAAATATATAATAATACATATTATTTATCCCTATAATATATATAAACAATAATTCTGCAATTTCTAAATAATATTCCCCATTTAATAATTCACAATATTTCTCATTTATTAATAATTTAAAATATAATAAATTATCAATTTCAGTCCATAAATAATTACTTAACATTCCCACCTAAAAGTAATTATTATTTAAATGCGGGTGTAACCTCATTCCATAAATTTATCAACCCATAAGTACAAACACCTCATTTCATTAAATATTCTAACTGCTATAAAGTGGGACAACAAATTCGTTTAGCATCAGTTCTCCAATTTGAGCTATAGTAGAAAAGGGGAAGGAGAGAGAAAGCCACACGTCGTTCGAACGACTGGGGGTGTAGTTCGCGTGAAATGGCATTTTGTTCGAACGACATGCCACGTCATTTTAACGACACTTCGTCATGTTCGTTCGCCTCTCTCCATTCTGTGTTCCCAGATCGTGAAAACCCTAAAAAAATTCTAGAGTTCACAGCCTAGGATGTTTATCATATTTTCCCCATCAGTTAAATCCCAAACTATTTACTAACAAATTCATATCTCAACAATTTAAGTCCCAAACCTCCAGCTATGTCCATCCTACTTGAAGAACATTTAATAATGGGAACTACACCTAAATTTTAGTCCGTTAATGGGTAATAATATTCTATACAATACCTAATAATCAACAAAACTTAATGGGATTCTAATCATCAATATAAGGCTTTTGATTCCTAATTGGAATAAATTCTACATGTATGTCCTTCCTCTACATGTGGGTTTTCACCATAAATTTTAATTTATCATTCCTCTACATGTGGTTATTCATCATGAAATCTAATATAATAAGCCTTAATTTCCAGAAATCTAAGGGAATATAATTATGCATTGAGAAATACATTAGAAACATAATTTACGCAAGAAAATTCTTGCCTTTAAATCTTGTAATGGAGAATCCTTGAAAGCTTTTGATCCTTCCTTGTTCTTCATCTTTTCCTTCTTTGGGGTTTTTGTCTTTTCTCTCTCCTATGGATGCTATCTTAGGTTTTAATTTGAGATAATGGGGGAGTGGTTTACCCCCACTAAACCACGCATTAAGTGTAAATCTCGAGTTGGGTTATGGGCCCAACTTTTGGACCCTCAAATGAGCCCAAAATCATTATCTAATTAGTCCAAAACTTTCCCAACCCTTATGTTCTTGACCCAATAGCATTTTTAAAGGACCCTCAAAGGACTAAACCACTTAAACGAGTTCATATGAGTCCCAAAACGTGCTCCGAATTATTTATGCCAAATTAATTACTTTTAATTTGTGTCGCTCATAACTTATATTATTTTATTTTAATTTATAAACAATTGACATATGCATGCACAAAAATGAATCATACACACAAGCATACTAAATAGAAAATTTCCACTTAACATTTTCGAATAAAATATTTTTTTTTAGATTGAATTTCTAAAAATTAATTATTTATTCCAAAATAATATTTTTCTAATTATTCAAGAAAAATGCGGGGTATTACATTGAGGTCATGAATTTATCGATAGAAACAACACCTCGATCCAAGCTACGGTGAAGAAGTTATGCGCATTTGGTGTTGAGTGGAGAATCCAGTGGCAAAGCTGTAATTAAGAGAAAATCGAGCACATACGGTAACTTGAGGTAGAGATCCTGACCGAACTGGTTCAGTCAGGCGAACTGGTTCACCCCCATGGGTTCGGTTCGGTGAATAGGTTCAATTCAGTGCATAGGTTTTCCCACATTAATCATCATTGGTAACTTTAATTTCCTGAATATTTCTTGTTCTTTCTTTATCGTGTCTCCATGCAAATCTATATATTCATGCGTAGATATTATGATCATGTCCGGTGTCGGGTTAGATTTTGGGAGTTAGGCAACATGAACCCAACTTAGGTGTGTATATTAGATATAAAACGTAACGTAATCGTATATGTAATTACTAGGATTTGATACTTTTGTTGAGACTAATATTGTAGGTGTCTTAACTCTATTTGTCGTAGGCAACCGGAATGTTTGAAGAGACAATATACGTGTCAATAAATTAATTATTCGTTTTAGTTTAGTTGTTGACTAAATGTGTGGAGTAAATTTGTCATTCACCCGATATTGTTGTGGATTATAATGAGATACTAAAGTCCCACCTCTATAGGGATTATCAAGAGGCGATGGGGACGAAGTTGCGTTTTGAGCAAGACGTATTACTCGTAGATCAAGGAGTAGATGGGAGACGTGACTAAAATATTGGAGAATGCGAGGGATGCATATTCTAGGTTTTTGAGTAATATGAAGGAGTAATTACCATTGGTAAAGTTGTGTGTAATAACTCATACCAGTTTATCATTGGTAAGGAGCCTTTTGAAGCTTCGTGTGAGAGACCTTGTCGTCCGCCCTCTGGTTGGTTAGAGGTGGGGACAACAAGATTCTAGGGACGAAAGTAATTCAGAGTTCGTCAACAAGGATAGGGTTAATTAGACATTATTTTGTGTAGTTCATGGATGTCGTAAGGGTTACGTCGTTGCAAACCAAAGTTTTTAAGGTCTGAATGTCAGGTGTTATTATGAGTTTCTCCAATGAAGGGAGTTATGTGTTTTATCAAGAAGGAAAGTTCGTGCCTGAGGAAGTGGGACATTTTCCTTGTATTATGATGTTGGAGCCAGTAGTGTACAGACTCATCTTATTGGATCATTTTAGCAGGTTCACTATAGCTTTGAATGTCATCATCAAGGTGAGACCTTAAAAATGATGGAGTATATCAATATAAAATTATTTGAGCAGGCTTGTCACTAGACTTGAGCCATAGTGAATAGGCCATAAGACATGATGGTACCACTAGTGGGGGTATAATAGAGGCACCATAATATTTCCATGAGTTAATTTTGGGTACACAGGGATGCTATGTGTGTAAGCATCTAAAGTTATTGGTATCAGGCACATCCGAATTTTGGGGACGAAATTAATTTGTAGAAGTATGTAACACCCCGTATTTTTAGAAATATTTAAATTACACGTGTGCTTGTAATTTAAATAATTTGTGAAATTTAAACAGAATTAAATAAATATTAATTAGCAAATATATTAATATTTATTTGTTATTATATTTACTTATGTGATAAGTCAATGAAATTGAATTATTTTATATTACGTCGTATGTGGGTAAAAGTGATGGGTTGACAAGATCTTATTCAAGACACGCGTGTGTGGTCGTGTTGGGAATAAGATAGTAAATCGATGATATGTAACTTGAATGGTGATTTCGAGTGCACAGGTGATCCGGTATGGTTCGAGATAGTCATAATTAGGTACCCGGAGATTGTAATCGGGTTTCAGGGAGTTTTTAAGGTATATAGGACCCTTACGGGGGTGCTCAGATTATTTTAATGTTATTAGTTAACTTAATTTCAGGATTAGGGGAATATTAAGGGGGTTTGGTTAAGGGAGGCAACCCAATTGATCATTCTAATCACCTAGTCTTTAGAGAGAGGCAAAAGAGAAGGGAGAAAACTCAAAAGAGGAATCAAGAAGGCAACCCGGGAAGGAAATTGACAATTTTCCAGCTAGGAATCTTAGGCAATTGTTTAACTTGCTTTGATATTGTATACGTAGTTTTAGTTCATATTATAGTTGGCGACACAAATAAGAATTTTTGGGTGGGATTGATGTGTAAAAATGGAAATTTTGTGAATAAAATTAGAGGAGAATAATTGATTTATGATCCCATGTAGAATCTAAGATTATTCATATGGAAAAGTATGATCTTGAATGATTAGTATAAGGTTTGATTCAATATTGAAGTCAAATTAAAGATATATATAATTCTTGATTAACGATGTTGAATCCGAGGAATTTAGATTGTTATTGGGTGAATTTGAATGTGAAAATAAGTGTAATCATGTTTAGAATTGATAAAACTTAAATTTTGGGTTAGATTGGTGATATATATGGGATTTTTATGAGAAGATGATTAATCCTGCCTAACAAAGAGGGTTACAACGTTAATCTCATTACAAGATCGTCAGAATCTAGTTCGAACGAGTTGAGATTCTCATTTGAACGAGGTTGGTATTTCATTTGAACAACCCTAGATCTTTTTGTTATGAACGCATGGCCACCAGTTTCATTTTTTTTAATTAGTGATGAATTTTCTATGAAAGGTTGTTCGAGACTGAAATCTTTAGTTGAAAATCAAATTCGGGTATGCATGCACGGGTGTTAAAGGGTGAAAAACATTCAGGTTATGATTTATGAAATCAGGTTGGGATTCCAGAAAGAGTTGGGTTACGGGTCGATTTGAGATAGGCTTAGCATCCGAAATAAAATGTAAATGTGATATATATAAATAAGTAAGTGACTACTTATGAATTTGGGAGTTGAATTTAGACTCAAAGATTATAGGCTAGTGATATGCATGGTTAGCTGGTTTTATTTTATTTATATGCGGTTATAATGACGATATATATATATATATATATATATATATATATATATATATATATATATATATGTGTGTGTGTGTGTGTGTGTGAAAATATATGTGCATGTGATATATATGTCAAAAATACCCATCCTAGCGGATATGCTATCGATAGAGATTTCATATCGTGGGAGGTCACTTTGGCGAATCTCAGCAGAGGTGGTACCATTATCTAGGATCATAGGTATGTGCGTACCCACACTATGTAGGGTTGGAATCCCATGGAGTAATGTGGTATGGTTGTGACCACAGACTTAAGGCCATGAGTGCCTTCGATTTTTCTTTTCATTTTGGGTATGGTGTTGACATTCCGGCCCAGTTGCTCAAGTTGTGGCAGACATTCTTAGAGCTTGATAGCATGCTAGTGATTTCGCATCTAGTGAGTTATTACTCTGAGGGATTGTGGTTATACATAGAAAGTGAGTGATATATATGTAGGTATACTTGATGTGATTGGTGTATTCGTATATACATGTGTGTGTAAATATATATACGGTCGAATTAAAAGATATTATGAACAGTAAATTTATAGGTATCCAGGGGGACAACTCGGGAATGCTATGTGTAAATACATATATAAAAGTGAAAAAAAATTATATATGGGCATACGACACCAAAGTGTAAACATTTATTTAATAACTAGTGAAATTTAATTAAAGTGAATTGATAAATTATATTTGAGGATTATAATTATAAAGCAGATGTGAAAACTAATTGAGAATTTAAAGTGAATAAAGTTATGTGTGATTCAGGGTAGAGTGTGGGAGTAAGATTAGGGTTGAGGTATTAGTTAGGCTGAGTAGTGTAACTAGGGTGTTTAAGCTACATGCATTAGGTGCGCACTTAGATGAGGGGTGAGGGGTATCTCATAGGAGTGCAACACCGGTTTAAATATGAAATATTACCATGCATATTTATTAATCTATTTTAAACACTTTCTAAATATTTTTAGAAGGTTTTCGTCTCTGACCCATATCAAATATTTTCAAAACTTTTAAGTGTCCAACCACAGAGATGCCAGGCACGATTACTAATTCCAGGATATATGGAGCATCAGCTGATGTGAAGGCTTGTGGGTTTAGAAGTATATGATTCTATCTTTAGTATTCTAAATAGGTTCCATCTCATTCCGTAGTTGGGCATGTCGCCCATTTTATCAGACTCTTTACATTCAGTTTTATTTAATTCATCTAGTGCGGATTGTATTGGATTGTTTAATAACCAATGGTGCATTCGGTATTTGGATTTTAAATTTATTCCACCTTTAGACTTTTTTATACAGATGGTTGATTTTTAATTTGGTTACTTTGAATGGTTTTTGGTGAATGATTTACTTTTTGATAATTAATGAAAGATAAACGTTTGCATCATCTTATCTAAATAATAGGTGGTTAGTAATTACAATATTTTTGACAGTGATGCTAACAATGATCCAGATGGGCTTCCTAATTTATTTTAGTAGAAGACTGATCACCCATTATTGAAATAGGCAGGGTATCACATATTCTCACATATTAAGTGTTTTGATTCAATTAATGTTTCCTCTTAATCTCTTATATAAATATTAAGTATTTTGTATCTAATGAAAATACCTATGGTTTGGGGGATTGGATCCCGACTCCACTTTTCCAAATAATTTTCAAAAAATCAAAGTTCTAGTTTTATGCTTTCTTTCGAATTAAGTTGCACTTGCCAGTTAAGTTTTCGTAGTTACTTAGTAATTTTCTCAAAAATCAATTCACCTTTTTCTTTTCTTCCGAGAGTCGATACCTAGATTTTAGAAGCCTACTTTGTCCTCTTCAAAATGTTTATCATCCTATTCCCTAAGGATTTGACTCCGACTTACTGGGTATTACTTAAACGACCAACTTGCACTTTAACTGTAGGTACACACATATCACACATATTATGTGACGTGTTAAGTTTTTGGCGTCATTATAGGGGAATTAGGTAGATACATAGGTTGATCAATTTGATCTAAATTTGAGTCTAAATCCTAAAAAGCCAAAAAATAAAAAATCTATAAAAAACACTCAAAGATCCAAAATAAAAAAATAAATAAAAAAAATAAAAGTATTCTCTCCGGCCTTAAATGCAAAATACTCAGCACTATCTAAATCCCGATACAATAGTAGAATTCCCCCTATAGCAATAACACTCTAAAACTCTGAATTTCTGGTTACCACCTCCTACACTAAGTCATCACATCACGAGTTGAGCGTCTAGGAATTCCAATGAGGTAAGTGATTCTGTAAGTGTGAGTGAGATATTAGATCACGCTAGTTTAAAAATGGGAGAGGGAGTATTACTGTACCGGCTTATAAGAGACCTCTTATACTCGGCACGAACAATCGCTCTGGGATGCATTATATTCCCATATAATGTGGGGCAATTCCACTTTAGGAACGCGATGATTCAAATTATCCCTACTTTTCATGGAATGGAGTCGGAGAAGCTTTATCTCCACATTAGAGAGTTTGAGGAGGCATGTGAAACCTTCAACGATCAGGCTTGCACCCCATGATTTTCCTTTTTCACTTAATGACAAGTCTAATACTTGGATTTTGACTTTGGCATCGAACTCTATCAGTACGTGGATAGACATGCAGGCTAAATTTATCCATAAGTTCATTCCCGTACGTATGGCCAACTCTATTCGGGCTCAAATCCAGGATTATAAGAAAAACAATAATGAGCCCTTTGATAAGTGTTGGGAGAGGTTCAATGAGTTAATTAACAAGTGCCCACATCATGGTTTTGAGAAGTGGAGACTCATTTCCTACTTCCATCATGGGCTTAGCCTAAGCTCAAAATAACTTTTTAAAAATATGTGCCCAGAAGAGTTCTTTGAGTTAGATGTGGACAATATGGATGCCCACTTTATGTATGTTGCCGAGACTACTCAGGCTTGGGACACATTAGATCCGAACACCCAACCCAAAGATAGAATCACGTCCATATCTCCTTCTGTGTCCGGACTCTATCAATTAAATAAGGAAGTGGTATTGAAGCTTTAAATTAACCAATTGGCCAAGCGAATAGAGGACGTGGTAGAGGCTGTGGGGAGAGATACATCTGGTCCGTCTTGTTCTATAAAGGAGGATAATTGATCTAGTTATGAGGTGGAACATTTAGCAAAGGAATGTCCAATGATACCCACCTACAAAGTTATGCTCCAAGAGAAAGTTGAGGCACGACGGGAGATTATAAGGGTAATTTTAGGACCCCTCATAGAAATTCTTTTAATCCCTCATGGCAAAACCATCATGATTTTAGTTGCAGGAAACCAAATGCAGCGACGAACCTGAATTCACATATTTCCCAACAACTGCCACAACTCCCACCTTATCAACATGTGTTACCCATGCAAGTGCCTCCACCCGCACCTTATGTAATCCCACAGTGGAAGAGTCTCGAGGATACTCTTTCTCAATTCATACAAACTCAGTCAGTGATAAATGCTCAAAATTTTGCCGACTTAAAGGCATCGCTTTCTAAGTTGCAATGTTCCTTAAGTGTCCAAGAGAAAGGCAATTTTCCTGCTCAAGGCCAACAACCTCCTCAAGGTCAATACTATGTGATCCATAATCCCGATGAAAATAAAAAGCAATGTCAAGTGTAAAGACTCTACGTTGTGGGAGATTTGTTGACATGTCGCCTCACCCACATGACGTGCAAAAGACAAGGATGTTTCATCCAGCACGCAAGAGGCTGGAGATGCTCCCTTAGAAGAGAGTGAAAAAGATGACATAGTTAGGCCCGAGGTGGTAGTGAAACCCCCTATAGTTGCACCTTACCCTCAACGGTTAGTCCCTCCTCCTAAAGGGGCCTCCCGTGATGACATTTTAGAACTTCTTTAGCAAGTAAATCTTAAGTCATAATTTCTTGAGGCTATCAAGAAAATTCTTGCATATGCTAAGTTCTTAAAGGTCTTACTCATGGTGAAACATAAATTAAAGGTAAATAAAAAGGTGTTCTTAGCACAAAACGTGAGTTCAGTACTTTTGAGCGACCTCCCGCCTAAGTATAAAGATCAGGGTGCCCCTCCCATTTCGTGCATTATTGGAGAGAATAAAATGGAGAGAGCTTTACTAGATTTAGGGGCGATTGTCAACATTCAACCTTACTCCATCTGCAGGAAGCTTAATTTGGGAGATCCTAAGCCCGCCAAAATTACTCTCCAACTTAGGGAACGTTCTATGCAGATACCCCGCGGAATAGTTGTAGAAGTAATCATCCATGTTGACACTTTTTACTTTTCGGTGGATTTTATTATTTGGGACATGGAGCCCTCCTCCCCCTCGAGTCATCATGTTCTTATTATTCTTAGCCGCCCTTTCCCAGATACAGGTAGCAGATTGATTAATATGCGTAATGGGCAAATTCGACTCACGTTTAGGAATATGGCACATGAAATGAATATCTTCAACATCACTAAGAAAACGGGTGATGAGGACAAGTTACACAAGTCGAATATTATTGATGAGGTATCACACGAACAATTTGAGGGTAATAATTTTTAAGATCCATGATGATGTTGGAAATAGCACCACCAGGTCAAAGTGATGAATAAGCTCACACCAGTATAACAATAGAAGAAATGCAAAAGAAATATAACAATATAACAATAGAGAGAGATGAGGAGAATAGGAAGAACACCAGAATTTAAGTGGTTCGACCGGAGCCTACGTCCACTCTGTGTGTGAGTGAAATTCACTAAAAAATATGGCTCTAATGGCCTAGGATTCAACACTTAATCTCTTCCGGATACAAATGAGCAGGGTTTTACTAGGGTTTCGATTAAGAGATCTTTTACAATGAAGAAGATGAGATGTCTTTATAGTGCCTCGGGGGTATATTGTACCCCTAAGCATGTAATAAGTATGTGCATAATGTTCCTAGCCAATGAGGAGGAGCCAACTGTATTTGCCACATGCATGTCATGATGATCAAATATTCCTTCACGTGAGAGAATGATCTGGGCATAACAAATTTAGTTCACGTGTGTCACACATCCACGTGCTCATCTCCACGCATCTTCTAGCGTATACGCTCTGTCAGCAATATGACCCTGGTCGACCACATTGGTCGAGGTTAGACTTGTAGATCTGTGAACCATTAAAGAGTTGATATTGATTAACCTCGACCTGTCCTCATCGTCCGAGGTGAGGCCGAGGCCGAGGAAGAGGATGCTTAATCTCTGAGAACAATATCGACAACTCATCTTGGATAATTACTAAAGTTCGAGGTCGAAGAATCCCAAGATGCTCCATCAATCGAGTCAATATTGGCTAATCCTGATCAGGCTGAGTTACAACGTCCCACTTCTGGATGGTTGGTGAAGTTCGTCTATGGCCGAGGCTGTATGACCATGGATGAGGACGCACTTGGCATATCAATCACCCCTAGCCCTTAGTCTCTAATGTGTAGATGAGGTTGAAGGTTAATAATGTTATGTCATCTATTGACACTGATTGTAGTTATAGACAGGACATATGGCATCTATCAAGTGAGTGGAAATTGTTTGCGATAAGTGTCATAGTTCCCATTGGGTTGTATCTAATCGAGGCATAGGTGACGACTTAAACGCTTAGAGTTTCTCACTTGACATTACGACGGATATGGGAAATTGTGCGCTACTTTATAAGGCGTTCACAAATCATTACTAGTATTTAAATCATTTTTTCAACACCATTTTCTCTTTCCTTCTTTCATACCTTTTTCGCGCTTCTCTCTCTAAAACCATAGCTCTTGCCTCCTGTCTTTGTTCTTCCAATCATCTCTTAGGGCCATTCTTGCTTCCTTATTATCCCATTCCCTCCAGGTAACCCTCTTCTGCCATTTATTTTAAGCTTTTTTTTCGGTTTCAGCTTGTTATAAGGTTTCCAATTTTTTGGGGGAGTTCATTTAATACAACAGCGACTATATTGGGTGGCTAAGGTTCATTTTCAGGAAGTTTTGGTGGTTTTGGTAGGTAGAGGTTCTTTAGGGGCCATAATCACTTAGCTTTGGGATTTTTATGCCTTATTAGGCTTTTCAATGTATTCCAGCGATATTCTAGTCATCTTCCCAAATGAACCTTCAAACTATTCTTGATTGTTCACTCACAAAATAATTCATTTCTACCCTTTGATCCTTGGATCAAGGTTAATCAAACCCTTAAGTTATTTGTTCCTTTCATGCCTTTTATTTCTGGTATCTCAAGTGCTGCCTCGATTCTTGGATGTTGAAAGAGCTTTATAGGTTAGCTGAAGAATTCCCATCACTTAGGGATCCAGGAGATTCGTAGGGTAGAAGAAGAGTGTGAACAAAGCGTAGAGCCGATCCCATTTGGGTAAGACCTATTTTCCCTATCCCTCTGAAAACCATATACTCCTCTCCTTCTAAGGCTAATAGGGTTGAGAGGACTGGATCATCGTCTCCACAGGTCGATAGGAGGGACTCATTCAAAGAGGCCATAAGTGTACCCCCATATTATATCACCGACCCTGAGGTGGTAGAGACCTCAACTCGTGCCACATCATCAAGACAAATTGAGTCTTCTGGATAAGATGACTCTTCTCTTTAAATCATAAACGAGGATGCTTCTAGTGGGTCTTCAGTTCAGGTCATCTCTGAATCTGCCAAGCTGACCGTAAACATTTCCCTTCTGCCATTCTTCATCCCTCAGAGTGCCATGATATGTGATGAATTTTAAGAGAGGTTTCCAAATAGACTCCCGCCATCTAAGGCAGAGGTAGTGAATGAGGCCAAGGTATGTGATGAGCATGAAAATGATGATGGCAGTAGCTCTGAGGAAGAGTCCCCTATTTACTACACTTTCGTCGAGCAGTTTCCCTCATCAGTTAAAGAGTCTGACCTCCTCCTCTAAAGACACCTCTATGGCATTAAGTCTGATATAATAATGGGCATACCGATTGAGGAAGAGAGGGCCTATGGTGGCCGAGATGGAGAGATCGTAGTTTATGAGAAAATGTTTAAACTCGACTTCAGGTTACCCTTTCACATTATCATACGAGCTATTCTTTCCAAATTGAAGCTTGCTTCGACCTAACTAGCTCCTAAATCTTGGCAAGTCATCCTCAGCTATATCACACTGTGGCTGAATAATTACATGGATGACCCTTCCACAGAGATCTTCAAAGCCTGCTACCATTCATTATCTTCTAAGGCCCAGGCAAGCTATTATCATCTGGGGGAAAGGAAGCCTGATAATAAGATAATACAGGTCACCCAAACTTCTAACCACTTCTATAAACCGAGGTTCTTTTTTGTCTCCAGAGCCTGGGAGTTCTCAGCCGATGCCGATCTACCAGAGGATGAGCCGAGAGGTCCTCGTACCTGGGCGAACCCTTCAAGGTGGGCCAAAGTGGACCTCAGCTTGAGCATACCAAATCGGGAGAGGGTGACGTACTTGAAAAGTTTATGGAAGGGAGGTTTTCTTCCCAAGTTTGAAGACATAGTGACTCCTGCTCTTTTAGAGAAGGTCGGCCTATGGGTTGACCCCTTGGTCGAGCCTGTGTGTGATCTTTATTTTTTATTCTTTCAAGTATTCTGTTGGCTCGTACTTTTATTGTTACTGATCACTTCTTCTTATAAACTGCAGACCGTCCACAACACATTTTAGACGATCTCTGGAATATGACTGCCCCAAGTTTTAAGAACATTCTAAAGAAGGGGGGTAAGAAGCCTATAAAGGAGACTACTGCTGGTGGGTTGGCCCATCCTAAGGTCAACTAAAAATGAAAGGCACCGCCTCCACCAGCCGATACCCGATTGGACAGTCAGATGAGGCAGAGTATAATTCCACCATCAACTCATTCACTGACTGTTCCTTCATCCTTAACCCTCGACTCATCGTCTGGGGAGACCTTTGATCATTATTGGGTAGCTAACATCGCCTAGATGAGGGCTACTCCTGGTACGATCTTATCATCATCATTAAGAGCTAAGAGGGCCATGTTGCATTCCCCTTCTAAGGAAGATTACGATTTCTTATCTAAAATCCTGGCTCCCTAAGTCATTGACTTTAGACTTCACTCTTTGGCTCAGGTATTAGAACTTTCTTAACAAACTGTTGTCTCTTCTCTGACAAGTACATTATGAATTTTTCTAATCATTTTGCAGGCTATGTGTGGTATCGCCTTGACCTCCAAATAGATGGCCAAGAATTATCCAAGAGTTTGTGAGGTCGACGGGGACTTGAGGTCTGAAGAAGAGCTAAAAGGAAAGCTCAAGGACATCCGATGTGACTATCAGAAGGCTCTGGACACTCTGAAGGAGATGGACATAGCCTTGCAGATGAAGGATGACCTTCTAAAGACCTAGGGTGAGCTCCATTTAAATAAAGATAAACACCTTTCGACTTTGATTGCCCAACATGCCAAAGATCTTGAATCTGCCATTTCCCAGGCCAAGGTTGAGGCTTTATTGGCTAAGTCTCTACAAAAGATAAGGGGTGAAACCATTAAGTGTACAAGTCCAAGAAGAGTTTGGAGGTTTTGGCATGGAGTACTTTGAGACGGGACTTAAGACAACAGGTGGGTTACTACCAAGTTTGCTGAAGTAGTCTCCTATATCCGCTCTAAATTGGAATCTCTTGACATATAGGACTCTTTTGTGGCTGATGCCCTGGAATATATTGAGGCTCTATAGGCATCCGAGGCCGATGAAGTGATACTCAACCCCCTCTTGCATACAGTTGTCCCTACTCAGACTGAGGGAACTGTCGGTGGGTCGACCACTGTAATTGAGTAGGCCCTTGCTGATGAGAGAGTTACAATTACAAAGCCAACTTCATAGGGTGGTCGTCTGTGACGCATACCCTATCTTGATTGTAATCTTTTCCTTTGAACAATTTATTTTTTGGGCTAAAATCCCAAGTTTATTATCATCCTTTAGAGTATTGTAATTCCTGAATGAATGGAATCTTTTTGTTGTTCATTTACCTGCATCTCGTCTTAATTTGTTTGTATGCTATGAACTTAAACTATATTGTTGTCTCATCTTGATTGGAGATAATGTTATAAATCAACCATATTCAAGTGATTGTGCAATTTGACATTCACTAAATTATGGTGTTATATCATAAGTCCCCTCTCGTCGTTTTGAGAGTGTATGGATGAGAGTCACCTCGTCCATTCACTGTCGTCTCAGCAGAGAGAGTAAATCCACCAACTTAATGATGTTTAATAATAAAGCACAACTAAGTGATTTTTAATTTGCATCCACCAAATTATGGTGTTTCCCCTCTCGTCATTTTGAGAGTTTATAGATGAGAGTCGTCTCGTCCATTCAGTGTCGTCTCGGCAGAAAGAGTAAATCCACCAAGTTAATGATGTTTAATAATGAACCAAAACTAAGTTATTTTTAATTTTCATCCATCAAATTATGGTGTTTAAGCATAAGTCCTCGCCCATCATTTTGAGAGTGTATGGATGAGAGTTGCCCCGTCCATTCACTATCGTCTCGGTCGAGAGAGTAAATCCACCAGCTTAATGATGTTTAATAATAAATATCTTTTGATGTTATTAAGAACCCATGGACAAGATTGGCCCCGTCTGGACTCTCGTATCACCAAGGGAAATTTAAGTTTACTTCACCACGAATGATGTTTTGTAGCTTAAGATGAGTTGATACATACAAACAGCAAGCATTTAATCAAATATACAACATATGAGAGAGCACTTGAGACTTTTATAGAATTTCATTCATATTTCTTTCGCCATCTGAGTTTCATATACATCTATTCTAATGGAATTGGAAGGAAACTAGCAAAGTTGAAACCTCACTGATAATACTTTTTGAGGCGGTCGACATTCTATGGATTAGAGAATGGTTCCCATTCTAGATTCTCCAATTTAAACGTCTTCGGTACCACCTCTTAAACCACTCTGTATGGACCATGCCAATTTAGATGAAGTTTGTTAGGCTTCTGCCATGTCTTCTTCAATACTAGGTCTCCTACTTTCAGTGGGTGTGCCTTGACTCTCTTATTGTATAACTTCGTTGTCCTTTGTTGGTAGGCAACCTGCCTAACCTCAA
The DNA here is from genome assembly GCA_949130495.1 of Sambucus nigra. Classification (NCBI taxonomy): domain Eukaryota; kingdom Viridiplantae; phylum Streptophyta; class Magnoliopsida; order Dipsacales; family Adoxaceae; genus Sambucus; species Sambucus nigra. The sequence continues at coordinate 487,028,853 of OX422218.1, read as the reverse complement.
CATCTTCTCTTATTTCTTCCACAAGGTCTGAATCTGATCTCCATCTATCAATTTTCTCTTCCAAGTTATAGATTTGAACCTTGTGGGTAGGAAGCCCTGTCTCTATCAGCACTACTACCTCTGAACCATAAGACAACATAAATGAAGTTTTCTCGATAGGAGTCCTCTTCGTCATCCTATAAACTCAGAGGACAACATATACTTCTTTAACCCACTTGCATTTTACATCTTCTAATCTCTTCTTGATTCCATCGAGGATTGTCCTATTTTTTACCTCTGTCTGCCTATTGGCCTAGGGTCGGATAAGAGCAGAGAAGAACTGCTTGATGCCGACTCATTCATAATATTTTTGTAAGGAGACTTTCTTAAACTGTATACCATTATCAGAAATCAGGGTATTGGGTAGGTTGTACCTACAGATGATATTTTTATAGATAAACTGAAAGGCTTTCTTATCTGTGATTGTTATCATCGGCTCGGCCTCTACCCACTTTTAGAAATAATCGATTTCCACACTCAAGTAACGATAGTTATTCATAGCTCTTGGTAGTGGTCCAACCAGGTCAATCCCCCCAAACCAAAAAAGGCCAAGGATAATTAATAGAGGTAAGAGGTTGATGGGGGTATGTGACAAACCTCAGGATCTTATTACATCTCTTGACGTATACAGCTGCATCTTTAGCCAATGTCGACCACCAATAACCCTGCGCAATTATCCTCTTAGCCAATGGTCTTCCTCTAATGTAGATGGAACACGATCCTTCATGAAATTTTTTTAAAATACACTCTACCTCAGATGGATGGACACATCTTATGAGAGGAAGAAGGAACCCTTTCTTGTATAAGATGTCTCCTATGAGGGAAAACTTGGCGTCTTTGTACCTCAATTTCTTTTTCTCGACCTTAGACTCATGCAGCTCCCTATCTCTAATGTAACAGACTATAGGATTCATCCAGGAGGCTCCCATACTCATATTGAAACAAAATACCACGGTATTTTCTTCTCATTCGATCGTCGATCGATGAAGAACCTCTATCAGGACTGTTCGTCTGATTTCTGTTCTGGTATTTGAAGCTAACCTTACCAGAGCATCTGCTTGGCCATTGTCTAGCCGGGGTATCCTCTTCGATTTCACTTTGGCAAACTGCCTAAATTGTCTTAACCCTCCCTAATTACCTTTCCATTCTGTCATCTTTAGCCTCGTATGCCCCCAAAATTTGATTGACAACCAACCTGGAATCATTATGAATAAGGAGTTGGCCAACATCCAGTGCACGAGTAAGGGAGAGACCTGCAAGGAGAGACTTATACTCAGATTCATTATTGGAAGCTTTGAAGTTAAATCTCAATGCATACTCAATATTAGTCCCATTTGGAGTCGACACAATCAATCCTGCCCCGCTTTCATTCTTATAGGAAGACCCATAAAAAAAGAGGCTCCACATGTACCATTTGGTTAAAAACTACAATTTTCCAGGGCTCCATTCTTAAAAAGACTTCGTTCTTCCTCATTCTTAGACACGTTATTCCTTAATGAACTCGTCTTGACTTCGAGCGAGAGAGGACATACTCTGCTTTTTTGCCGACAAGCTATAGCTTCAACATCTTCTGCATCGACCTCATCCCAAGTGAACTCGACCATAAAGTCATCTTGGGCTTGCCCTTTAATAGCCGTTCTCGATTGGTAAATAATATCGAACTCTCCCAATTCAATTGCCTAAGCCATTAGTCTTCTTTATTTCTCAGGCTTGTGAATGACCCATCTGAGGGGTGAGTTTGTGAGGACCACCATAGTATGCACCTAGAAATAGGGCTTTATCTTCCTTGAGGCATTGATTAGTGCATAATCTAATTTCTTCATCTTGGGGTACCTCTTCTTGGCCCCTTGGAGTGCCTTGCTATTGAAATCACTATTTTTTAAACTCCATCCTCTTCTCTTATAACAACGGCATTGACGATCAACTAAGATACTACCACATAATGATACAGTTTCTCCCACTGAACATGTCTAGATAATAGGATTGGAGAGCTGAGGTAGGACTTTAAATGTTTGAAGTCTCTATCACACTCTTAATTCCATTCAAAATCTTTTCTCAATACTCTAAAGAAAGAAAGGCATTTATCAGTGGCTCTTGACATAAACATGTTTAATGTTGCCACTCTTCCGGTGAGTCTCTGCACATCTTTTATCGTCGTAAGAGTCTTTATTTCCAACAAGGCCTTGATCTTCTCGAGATTGGCTTCGATCCATCTCTGATTCACCATAAATCCTAAAAACTTGCCTGCTCCCATGCCAAAGACACACTTGGAAGGGTTGAGCTTCATCTGGTACTTGTCCATCGTGTCAAAGTTGTGCTCAAGGTCGGACACATGAATATTGGTCTTGAGGATCTTCTTCAACATATCATCGACATACACTTCCATTGTATTCCCGATCTGGTCCTCAAACATTTTGTTGACCATCCTCTGATACGTTGGCCTAGCATTTTTTAACCCAAATGGCATAACCTTGTAACCGTAGGTCCCCTTATCGGTTATAAAGGCTATTTTTTCTTCTTTGGTCAGGTCCATGAATATCTGGTTGCAACCTGAGTAGGTATCCATTAAGCTCATTAATTCATGGCTTTCTATATCGTCTACCATCTTATCAATCCTTGGCAACAGGAAACTGTCCTTCGGGCATGCTTGATTCAAATTTGTGAAGTCAATAAACATCCTCCACTTGCTATTGGCTTTGGGAACAATGATAGCATTAGCCAACCACTCTGGGTAGATGACCTCTCTGATGAATTCTTCCTTCTCTAACTTTTTCACCTCCTCTCGGATGACATCATATTTCTCTCGTGAGTAGTCTCTTCTTCTCTTCTAAAATAGCCTCGCATCGTCTTCCACATTGAGCTTATGATGAAGAACTTTTGGGCCAATGCAGGGCATATCCATGTGGCTCCAAGTAAAGATACTCTGTCGCTTCCTTAACAGCTTAATCAACTCTTCCTTAACCTCTCTCTTTAGGGCTTTTACCAACTTGGATGGTTTTTTCCATCTCGTCCTCATTGACGGAGATGCATTCTACCTCTTCTGCGGCTTCCCCTTTCTTTATTTTTTTCCCGTCTCTAGAGTCCAACGTATAAATGTTGTATGTTGTCGGGGCCTTCTTATGGGCTATCCTCTCCTCGACTGAGTTGAAGTAACATTCACATGACAACACTTGATCACCTTGGACTTCCCCTACCCCATAAGGAGTTGGGAATTTCACCATTTGGTGTATAATGGAGGGCACAACTTCAAACTCTTTCAGGTCCACTCTTTCCATGATAATGCTATAATCCGAGTATAAAATTTCATCCATTGCAAAAAAATTGACCCTCTTTGTGAGCCTATTCATCCAAACATCTCCCATTCTGACGTCCATCTCATACATTCCCATTATATGGACTTTCTCACCATTAAATCCAATCAAGGGGTGATGATAAGGCACGGACCTCTTCTTACTGAGTCCCAAGCTTTTAAAGCATGGCCAGAACATAACATCGGTCGATCTTCCTCCATCGACTAGTATTCTCAGCACATCATACCCATGAACTATGGTTGTAATCACCAGAGGGTCATCTTGGGGAGCTAGGATACCTTTAAAGTCAAGTCTTAAAAAACCTACAATCAAAGTGTCCATATCCACCTTCTTCTTTTTCTCTGACTTAGCGCTTACTGCAGTCGAGTTAACCACTTCAACTTTAGGAAGAGCTTTGACTTCTCCAATGTGTGCCTTTATATCGGCCACCTCTGAGCCTACTCCTGCTAGGCCCCCACAAATCATCTTTACATCGAACGAGATAGTATGAAGGATACCTTTGGGACCATCGTCCTTCGGTGGAAGGTCTAGATCGTCCCCATCATCATCATCTGAGGCACCATCCTTTTTCTTAGGAGCATCCTCTTTGCATTTATCGTCTCTTATTTTTCTTCGGTCGTCTCAGCCTCCTCTTGGACTATCACTACTTATATATTTTCTCAGCTTCCCAGCCTTAAGCATCTTATCAATCTCATGATCTAGAGCGAAACATTTATCGGTCAGGTGCCCGTGGTCCTGGTGAAATTCACACCATTGGTTTTTGTTCCTCTTGTGAGGGGGTGCTTTTAGCTTTTTGGGACACCTCGGTAATCGATCATTATTGATCTTATTCAAGATATGCTCATAACTTATCGTGAGGGGAGTATAGTCGGTAAACTTATCATCTGCTGATCTCTTTTTTTCATCTTTACTCTTCTTTTGGAACTTTCCCCCACTACTCGTCCCCTTTTCATCCTCATACTTCAAGTCCATAGCTTCCTCGACATTCATGACCTTATCAACCATCGCCAATAGCTCGGTCATAGACTTTGGTGGATATTCCACAAGCTTCCAAAGCAATGTTCCCTTATGTAGTCCTCCTAACGGTGCTATTATCGCAATACACTCTTCATAATCCTCAACTTTTAACTTTTCTTTGTTGAATCTCACTATGTACTCCCTGAGACTCTCATTCTTTTCCTTCTTGATGTACAACAGGTGAGTTATCTTCTTTTGGGGCCTCACCCTAAAGCAGAAGTTGTGTATGAATCTCTCTGCGAGTTGCTTAAAGTTCTTAATTGAACTCTATGGGAGTGAAGTGAACCACACATGAGCTGCTCCGGTAAAAGTTCTTGAAAAGGCACGACACCTCATCTCATCTGAGACTGAGTAAATGTCTGTAGCCGAATGGTACGTCTCGATGTGGTGAATCGAATTCCCATCGTACTTAGGTGTAACCACTAGAGGCTTAAATTTAGTTAGAGTTGGATAACTTACTATCCTAGCCACAACGTGTGAGCTTTCATTATACCCCCTCTATAAGGGGTCTCAGATCCTCAAGATGTCACCTATCTTATCTTCCATCCCTTTTATGGATTCATTCCAAGGTCTGTCGGCCATCACAACCTCAGCCACTTTCTCTCCTGCTCCTCTTTTCCATTTGGCCGAAGTGAAGATTCTTTGGGAACCGTTCTCTACCGGTTGTTTACCTATATTTTCTCCTCATCTCTACCTCTTAGGCCCTCGCTATCGTCACCCCCGTTGTTTCTTTGATAACCAACTATACTTCTTAATCTAGAAAGGTGGTTTCTTAGATCATCTGGCGCTGGGCCGAGCCTATCAAAGGCCAACCCCATGCTTAACCTATCTAGGGTTGATGCCCTTGGCCTACACTCTCGGCTCGGCCTTCCAGTATAGCCTCGGCTTGGTTCAATTGGTCTTATAGTACCACCTGTGATCTGGTAGGTCTCCCAGCAGCTTCTATCATTCTCCTCCTTACACTCTTGCTCCTCATTATTGGGCACCAATGGCACGGCCTCCCCAAGCATAAATGCCTAGGGTTGGCCACGTCTCTGTGCCTCTGCTGATGAGGGAAATCCTTATGTGGGGCTTGGGGTGGTCCTCTGCCCCCCAAATCTTAGAGTTATTCCCTTGTTGTCGGAAGTATCACATTGTCTCCATCAGGACCATTCACTTTTTGGCTAAGAGTAACGAACTGTTGGTTGGCCATTAGGGAGCGGAGGGTCGCCACTACTTCAGCCATTTTTTACTGAGGAGGTTGGCTGGTGCTGGGTTCACCATCCCCCGGTGGGGGGAAGGGGTGGAAGATCTGAAATCATATGAGGGTTTCGATGGCCGTAAAAATCAAGTGTTATACTGGAAGTGAGCTAAAAGCAAGATAGGGATCAAATCGGATCTCTTTCAATTGTGTCTCAAACTCAACCAAGGGTGTGGTTGGACCACCACCAGAGAATCCGGTAGAGCAACTGCAGAAGAAATGGAAGAGAGTGATTATCTTGTCCCAACAATGCCAGACTGATGATGCTAGAAATAGCACCACCAGGTCAAAGTGATGAACAATCTCACACCAGTACAACAATGAAAGAAATGCAATAGAAATATAGCAATATAATAGTAGAGAGAGATGAGGAGAAGAGGAAGAACACCAGAATTTAAGTGGTTCGATCGGATTCTACGTCCACTGTGTGTGTGAGAGAGTTTTCCACTAACAAATATAGCTTTAATGGCCTGGGTTACAACACTCAAGATTTCCCTCTCTTCCGGATACAAATGAGTAGAGTTTTGCTAGGGTTTCGATTAAGCGATCTTTTACAATGAAGAAGATGAGATGTATTTATAGTGCCTTGGGGGTGTATTTCTCCTCAAAGCATGTAATAAGCATGTAAAAAATGTTGTTAGCTAATGAAGAGGAGCCAGCTGTCTTCATCATATGTATGTCATGATGATCAAATATTCCTTCCCGTAAGAGAATGATCTGGGTATAACGGTTTTAGTTCACGGGTGTCACACATCCAAGCGCTCATCTCCATGCATCTCCCAATGTACGCGCTCTATTAATAATATGACCCCGACCCACCACATTGGCCGATGTTAAACCTGTAGATCTGTGAACCACTGAAGAGTTGACACCTATGATGTTAATTAACTTCGGTTTATCCTCATCGGCCTGGGTGAGGCTGAGGACGAGGATGCTCAATCTTTGAGAATAATGTAGTTAAATCATCTTGGCCAGTTACTGAAGGCCGAGGCCGAGGCATCCCAAGCTGCTCCATCGACCAAGTTAGTATTGGTCGAGCCTGATCACGTTGAGATGTAACGTCCCACTTCTGGATGGTTGGGGAAGGTCATGATCATGGACGAGGATGCACTTGTCATATCAATCCACGTGATGCATGTTTAGTGATGGTTATTGAAAGCGAGAGAGAGTATTTGGGTATTGATCGAGAGACGCATATGACGAATGAGATGTTAGGTGAGAATGAGGTTAGTGAAACAACCAATCCAAGTGCTAGGCCGCCTGATTTTTCTTTATATATAAGTTTTAAAAAATTTGAGAAAGAGTTTGACCCTATGGATGAGAATCTCACTATTGAAGTCTAATCGTTATTGGCCTCGTTTTATCACCTAAATGAGAGCAGTTAGAAAGATAGGATAGATAAATAACTTCTTTATGAATGTCCACCCAGACTATATGAATTTCGGATGCGATCAAGTGCATGCCTAGAGTATTGTCTGATTTAGATTTCAATTCGTGCATTCTCGAGTTTAAGGGCAATCTAGGATTGGCGTGTCACTCAAAATTTCAGTATGATAGTTTCTACAAGTCTGAGCATTTGCTATAAGGTGATTGGGAACCTAGATGATTTAACTCACCTAATTCATTAAGATGCTCCCTTAGACATTCATCAAGATGATTTCACTCTCCAAGTCTGAATGTGCATGTCTGCCCATATAGCCACACTCTTTAGGGATAAGTGTGAGTACCATGTGAAAGCTTTGTTAGTAAAGGATTTTAAAAACTCTCTTAGACATAACTTTTTATGGTTACAATTAGCACAAAAATGCTCAACAAATATCTTTATGTGCTCCTTTGGGTTGCCCCTTTCCCATTGAACTTCTCAAATATTGAGGGAATATACCCCTCATAATAAGGTTCATCATTGTACTCCTCACGATAAGGAGTATAAAAATCATCATAAATGGAAGCAACCTCCCCAGGAGTTTGTGAGGATAGTGCTAAAATTTTCATCATTACTTTCTTAACCTCCTCAATGGTAAAAGAAGTTGAGTCCGATGGCTCGACTCCTTTGGTTGTTGGAAAAGTAGCCACATGTGAAACACACACATCGACCCGTGTTTGAATGGTTGCTGTTGTAGCTGGATCAAGGTTGGTTACATAGGGAATAATAGGTCTTACAGTTAGAATGGGTGCACCACTCCAAGGAACAATAGATGGTGCCATCAGGGCGACGAAGTAGCTTGGATCCATCATAGAACTAAATATGGTCATTTTAACTAGAGTTTACAAAAACTCCATTAAATTGGTCATGATATGGGTCATCTGAGTAGGTCCCATCACTGAACTCGTTGAAGCTTGCCTCACTAGAACACTTCTTATAACGACAACAACTATTGGAGCTTTAATAAGAGGAACCCCAACATACTGCCCCTATTTATGTTAAAGACCATAAAAGTTGAGACCACTATTAATGTTATCATTTGCCATTTCTCTAAGTGCTAGGATATTTAAGGATAACCTGAGGCATAACTCATATTAATGACAATAACAAGATAATAAATGCACTCCTAAATGATAAGGAATAAAATCAAATGTATAACTCACAAAATCTTATGTATAAATCAATGACATGTAGTAAATACAATATGTTTAGAATAATAAATGAACCTCTGAAACATCCAGCTAAAGCGAGAGAAAATAAAACACTCTTGATACACCTCAGGTAGGCAGCTCAAACACCCAAGGTATGAAGAAACAATGGTCAAAGCTCAATAAATACTTTTGTTAATGAGCAGAACTCGGTAAATCATTAATGGTGGGAAGTAAACACTCTCTTGTTTGTAATAACTCTCTTAGAGTGGTCTTTTTGTATGAAGATCACGTATGTTCTCTTATTAAAAACGTCTTCCTTTATCAAGGGGTAGTTGGGATTTATATAGGCTCAGAAATATACTCGAGGAACATCAGGTGTCTTAAATGTTTTGTCAGCCCATTATGACCAACATATTAAATGCATTAAATACTGAGTGAAATCTCGAGTGACCAACTTCTATGTTAGGTGACACCACATTACGTTTGCACCGAACCAGCCAACTATTCACCAAATCACCATTGTTTGATGTAAGTTGATTTCACATGCCTAGGTATGGTATGACATCACTCAAATCTTTTACGAAAAGATACTCAGTTTGGTGCCAAAACTCCGTGGTTGATAACTGAGTAATCTTAAGGTTGTTCTCTAATGGTTGCTCGAGTAATGCCTAATCAGGCTGGTATAACTCTTTAGTGGCTGGGAATAAGTTTGTCTAAGTCTTCTCAAGAAGTGCTTATTCGAGGTAAGTTGGGTGTTTTATCTGGTGTATTAAAAATGTTTAAGTCATTCTTTAACGTTGTATTACTTCTCAACCCTCCAAACTAGCTTCCCCAAAGATTTCCAAGTGAGGTTGCTCAATAGAGCATGAAAGCTCTCCCAAAGTCCTGTCATACCTAGTCCATCGCTGGTGCCAAGTAACCTCATCTCAATATTACAATATAACTCAAATTTACAATACATCTCATAAATACATAGGAAACTCAAAATACATGGTGAAATCTAAATAACTTCCTCTGTCCAACTTCCTTAGTCTTCGATTAAGATCAACTTTGTTTTGATTTACCATTCTCTTTAATGAGGAGGTTCATCTATATTCCCCTCCTACAAATATTAAAAAAATACACTGTGTTTTATAATATTTTTATATTCAAAATATGCACATTATCATAAAATTATTTTTAATTAAAAAAAATAATTTTTAGAAAATTTTCTTTTAAATTTTTTTATATAAAATATTTATACATGTTATTTAACTATTTATATTTATGAAAAATGTACAATATTTTTTTTTAAAAAAAGTTTATAATTCTATCTATAGTTTTTGTTAAAAAAAGGGGTTAAAACTAAGGACCCGTTTGGTTCTCTATTCAGAAAATTCGATTTAAACGCTATTTTTAAAAATAGTTTTAAACTTCAGTTTTCTGTATTTATAATTATTAGTGTACGTTTGGTAAACTTATTTTTAAATACAGTTTTTTGAAAATTTGACAAAATTAGCAAACATGTATATTTATATCATACATATGTGTGTGTGTGTGTGTGTGTGTGTGTGTGTGTGTGTGTGTATAAATACATAAAACTTTCATACATATACGATACATGAATGTATACATACATACATACATACATACATACATACATACAACATAAATTATATACATATACATTGAATATCATGTACTGTTAGGTATATTTAATGAGATATGTTAGGGAGTTTAACAATAATTATATATATACATAAACATACATAAAACTTCTATACATACATGATACATGAATGTATACCTACATACATACATACATACATACATACATACATACATACATCAATTATATATACACGTACATGTAATATCATGTATTTTTAGGAATATTTAATGAGATATGTTGGGGAGTTTAACTATATATATATATAATTATATTGCATGCATAATTCACTATAAAATTATATACATACATGAACTGATAATATTTTTAATACATATGTATTATATGTATATTTTATATTATTCCATACATAATTAATAATACATGTATACAACTATATATAAGTATCATGTATCTGTCGATAATATTATTTAACTTTATATTATTCCGTACTTAATTTTGCGTACATGTACATATATATTTTTTATTTATAAGAATTACACACATATTAATATATTATGTATGTATATTATATATTAAGGTCTAACTGCATTAAAATATTAATAATGAATAATTATGAGTTGAAAAATAAAAAACAGAAGTTATAAAACACCCTAAACCTGTTTTCTGAAAACTTAACTATAACACATAAATATTATAGTTCTGTGTTTAAAAACAGGTTACCAAATGATTTTTTTATCAGAATTGTATTTAAACACAGAAAATCGAATTATAGTTGCAAACCAAACAGGCCAAGTTTTTATGACATTACTTTATAAAAATAGTTTTTTTTAATAGTTTTATATTTATAAAAATATCATTGTAAAAAGAATTTATAAATAAAATAGTTAAAACGACAGTTTTCATAAAAAAATGATTTTACATTTATATATCTATAAAAAGAGTTTTAAAAAAAAGTTATATATATGTGTGTGTGTGTGTGTGTGTGTGTAACCGTTTTTTGCCAAAACAAAGGTGAAAGTTATAGTTTTTATAAAATTACTTATTAAATTTTTTATTAATAAATGATATTATATTTATCTTCATAAAAACATTTTAAAAAAATCATAAAAAAAAAGAAGTTCAAAACTACAGTTTTTAAAACATTTCGATTGAGTTATAATTTTTTATGAGAATTATGAAAAGATAATGCTTTATTTTTTTTAGACGAGTTTCATTGGGATGACCTCAATTAGATAACTATTTAAACATTTTTTTTGTAAACTAAATGCAAGAGGGACTCAGGATTTGCGCAACTGACTTTTTGGCACTTAAAAATGACATTTGCTGGTTTATGTTTTAACCCATTTCAAGGAACACGGTTGGGTTATGTTGGGTTATCACTTGAGGCTAGGGTTTGTTGACCTGGTTCCCCACTATTATTGATCAAGCAATTTTTTTTTGATTTTTTAACACATCCCAAGAAGAATTTCCTTAAGTAACTAACGATAATAAGAAAAAAAACTAATCCAAATAGGCTTGGATTAAGCAAAGAGAGAAAAGAGAAAAATCATACAAAGAAAATAGGAGACTAGGACAACACTTAGAGATTAGAGTTTCAGTACAATTTACAAGTGTGGGATTCCGGTTACAACACATCTCAGTAATGAAATGAAGAAACTGGTGTCGAAGGTACCAGAGAACGAGCTACTCTGAACAAAGTCTGCGCACATAGCAAATAAGCGGTGGAATAATGCAAACCAAACACTTCTTAAACACCAGATCCAATGAGGGTAGCTCAATCTCTACAGGACCTAAAAATGATGCACCATACTTAAGGTGGAAGAAACCCAAAAGGGACCAAAATCCTTCTGATTATTAACTCTAGAGGAACAACCGCTGGGACAATTGGACCAAACCCTCCAAGACTTGAAAGTCATACTAAAAGCGGATAAAATACTCATAAAGGCGACGAGAGATAGGACGTCAAACGAACCCAGAAAATACAACAAATGTATAAAAAAAACTAGCTAAAATAGACAAAAACAAATCTTCGTAGTCAGGAGTTCAATCTACTAACAAATAAGTAGTTATTGTCGCATTTACTCCGATCTGATCTTCGAGATGGTGTTTTTCATTCGAGAAAAATGCATTTCTTGTATCCCCATCTAGAGTGACCAAACCATGTAAGATCCACAAGGCGAGTTTAGATATTATTTACTTTTGAATTTGAGAGAATCTGAGTTCTCTTCCCCTCCACTCCCCCCTACCCCACCCACCCATATGTAGTGAGGGAGGGGAGTAAAAGATGAAACGAATGAGGGTGGTGGGGGGAGGAGGTTGAGTGAGAATTTTTTTAGGGCTGATTAGTTTTTGGAGATATTCTCTCTCTAGAATGAAAAACAAACGTAAACTAATTTTAAACGCAAGTTAGTTAGCAATTTGCATTTTGAGTTTGAGAGCCTCGCTATTCACACACACACATGATAACATGATACGAATCAATTCGAAGTTAGTAGTTAATGAATCTAACTCTTAATGGATTTTAGTTTATGACAAGTTGACCTATTAGATTCGCTAACCAAAATGAATGGCTAGGGATAGTTTTCGGTCGGTTTGGTTAGTAAATGGAGCATACCAATACCATACCAACTTTGCTACTCGGTACATAATGGTAATTATTTGTACCATTTACCTAAACCTTTTTATATGAATATTTAAAATAATAATAGAAAATAGCCTACGTAATTGTGTCGTGTCCATAACTTGATATAAATATTAAACTCCAAAATAAACATCATAAATTATAATTTAAGTTACACTATTGCCCAAATAACTCGAATAAATATCAACTCGGGTCGTCATATTTAATGATAAACCAAAACGAAAATGTTTCACATTTTTGTTTCTTGTACTCACCACTTCTTCATCTATAAAAGAAAATATCAATATCAATATATTGCCAAAAAAATAAAAATTAGTCGAAACTTACAAAAAAATCATATGTACAAAAACAAGTATAGAACAAAATACAAAATAGAGTGAACAACTTGCACCCATTCAAAACTTAAAATTACTTAACAACTTGTATCGGATCTGAAAGATTTATACCAAAAATGATATATACATAAAAAAAAATGATCGAGGTGAAGTATTACCGCAAAAGTGAGCTGAGCTGATATTGAATCCGGGACGATGGGTTGACGAAAAGAGCCAAGTTGAGGGTTTTCGTGAAGGAGAAGGGATGAAAGAGGAAAGTAAGTTATTTTATGAGATGAGAGAGAGACGTAAGTTGTGGCGTTAGAATATGAATCATTAACCATAGTCATGTTATAAGTTATTTTTTGAATGATCAAAGGGTTGTAAAATCTTGTATTGATCTAAGGGTTACTAAAAGCTTGACAACTTAAATAAAAATAAAGAACCTAAAAAATAAGTGTGGTTGTGTCTGGCTTCAGCCATTGGGCATTCTTATTTGATTTAATTTGATATTTTCAATTTGGTAAGTTCGTTAATATCATTTTAATATTTTCGGTATATTAATTTTTGTACGATAAATCGATAAATCGATTTTTAAAATGTTAAAGCCAAAACCAACCACAAAGAATTTGGTGATTTCAGTTTCGATAAGTAAAAAAATTTAAGCCATTACCACTAACTTTCGGTATAAAATGCTACGATACGAATTTTTATCGTACCGCGAACACCCTTATGAATGACACAAAACTGACCATGAACTACACGAACCAAGTATCTTTAGAAGATATACGATTTAAATACAACACGAAAAATGCACGATTTTTAAGGAAATAAATATGGGCTAAGCAATATTTTACACAAATTCAATATGACAAGAGGCAAACTACATAGATTGTTCAACTTCGTTAGTAGAGTAATGGACTTTAGCCAAATAAATGTGGAGATGTAGTCTCTAGAATATTAGCTACTTTACGATGTTAAATGAAATGATCTATTAGTGTTTGTATGTTTTCCAGGAAAAAAAGGAAAAAATAGTGTTTGTTTGATTTGAGGGTTTATATACCTATTTTAGAACTTTATATTGGTAACATATATTGTTGTATGTAAAAATTATCTCTCCACGTGGATAAGTGAAATCCAGGCAACTATCATCCTAAGTGGCCATATAGTTATCTTGATCAGCATAAGAGGAACCTAGTCGGCTGGAAGGCCGACCAACTCTAGAATTCGAACCATCAGGAATATCAAAAGTTACTCGACTGAAAGGGTGACCAGCACTGAATGCCAAGAGTCTCATTTATTGTACATGGATGTAAATGCGTGGAAATATAAAGGCATTCCATCTAAGGTTTTACACCACTATAACTACAGAATACTCTCTCAGCTCAAGGGGAGGAATTCGATCATTCTAAAATATACCATAGTGAGCTATTATAATCAGAATAAATAAAACTAACAGTGGATTTAGGCTTTCTTCACAGCTGAACCACTTTAAAAATCTCTTCTATTGTGTGTTTGATTTGATTAACCTACTTTATTTTGTCCGTAATTATAAATCTGGATTAGGTCCATTTTTAGACATCAACAGATTATTTCATTCTTTAGTTTAAATATTGACTACTGTTCCGAAAAGAATGCGGTTGCAGTAAAAAATAAAAAAATATTCTCTCCACCTGGTGAGACAGACCTCCAAATGATCTTGTTCAATTTGTCTAAAGGACAAGAGGCTATTCAAGAGTCAGTCAGACAATTTGGTTCACACAATGCAAGATAAGTCCTCCAATTACAGAAGAGATATACCACCTCCACCAGCCAAAAATGAAAGGATTTATAATTCTCATTCTTCTCATGACAAATCATACAGTCCCGGTGCAACTTCTTCATTCCGATCAATCGATTACTATGATAGTAGACTTTTTTCTAAAGAAAGGCCAAGTGTATTGGAGAGGTAAAGTAGGGAGTCTTGTTTTGATCATCTAGGTCCCCGAGTAACTAGAGGACATCACAGGGAGATAGAGCATCATCGTGAATACAGAGAAGGATATGTGAGATCAAAAGCTAGTATGAGGGGCTCGATACGTGGTGAGAAGACCTCTCGTGAGGACAATTCAGCACATAGACACAGTAAAACCATTAAATCTCATTCAGTCAAATCCAAACCAGAGGAACATTCATGGAAGGGATCCATGCAGTGACTGGATGATTGGCTAGGGGAAATGGCCAAAATAAAAAAGACCATTACAAAGGAGTTTTGTTAAAGGCTTACCTTTAGTCCAGGCTATTGTGGACTACCCCACACCTTCCAAGTTCAAGCCACTAGTGGTCATCTCTAAATATAATGGAAAAAGTGATCAAGTTCGATATATTGAGAAGTACTAAGCTGCTGCTAACATTTATTATGTCCCTAACGAGATGACATGCAAGGCTTTCTCTAGTCCCATCACAGTCCCAGACCAGATATGGTATAAGAATCTGCCTAGAGGTAAAATTTCAAGTTTTGACCAATTGGATGAGTTATTCTTTGATAACTTTTTCTTTGGGGCCAAGCTGATCAAGAGTGTCACTCATCCCTTGACCGTGAACCCAAATTCGGGAGAGCAAGTACTCGGGATTATATTACTCAGTTTACTTATGAAAAGTTAGAAGTGGTGGATTATGAAGAAAAAACAGCCATTGCAGTATTAATGAGTGGATTACTGGAAAAAGATCTTTACTACGCCTTGGCATAAAATCCACCAAAAATTATGAAAGAGTTGATGGCTAAATCTAGAAAAATCATAAACGTCGAGGTAGCCATGGCAGGAAAAGAAACACCAGAGAACAAAGTTGAGGGACAGAAGAGCAATTCATTTAAGAAAAATGAAAACGATAAGAAGTTCGACAGGATGAAGAAGTTAGAAGAGTATACTTCGCTCACTAAGGATGTTAACCACATTTTGGAAGAAATCAGGGGTAACAAGGATCTGAACTGACCTAGGAAATTAAGGATGCCCCCAACAAAAGAGACAAGTCCAAGTATTTTGATTTTTATTGCGATCACAAACACACCACTAATAGTTGCATAGCCCTCAAAAATGAATTTGAAACTCTTATTCGACGGGGAAACATTATAAAATTTATTGATGGAAATGATAGTCGAGATACCATGATGAGATCTGAGTCACCCGACAGAGGGAAGGAGGATGCTGAAAGGGAACGCAACCATGATTATGAAGATGACCCCAACTTGCCAAAGAATCCTAACGAGCCAGAAATGGATGTATTTATGATCTTTTTCCATTGTCATTTTATCGCAAGTGGAGACACTAATGGAGGAGATGGACTTGCTGAAAGAAAGGCGTACTTAAATTAACCAAAGATAATCACACTATTAGGCAAATTGATATGGCTGAGAGTAGTGATGGTTGGCCTAAGAAAGTAAAAAAGATAAATTAATGATCGAATTCTGCAAAAATGATATGAGTGGGGTACTTTACCCTCACGATGATCCACTGGTAATTACTTGCAGAGTTCACCTTAGCATAGTGGGTAGAGTTTTGGTTAATAATGGGAGTTCAACTGATGTAATGTCTTACAACTGTTTCCAAATCCTAGGACTAAAAGACAGTAAGATGGAACCATATCACATACCCCTTATAGGATTTTTTAGAGAAAGGGCATATCCCTTGAGAACTATTAAGTTAGAAGTACTGGTCGGCACTTGGTCGACAGGCAGAATGGAAAGAATTTGCTTCTTTGTATTGGACAAACATGTACTTGCAGCATACAACATAATCCTTGGTCGGGTAAGGTTAAAATAACTGGAAGTTGTTTCGTCTACTATGCATCAATGCATGAAATTCCCTACTAACTATGGAGTCGACATGGTAAATGGTAACCAGCTGAATGCAGGGGTGATATTATACTTCAGTCGACTAATAGGACATGAAGAGAGGGACAACTACTTTTTATATTAATACTTTAGATACTCGCGAGGAGGAGGACTTGATGAAAGGATAAGTCATGGAAGAAATATAAACTATTATACTAGATGATGAGAAAACAAAAAGAACCACTCAGATTGGCTCAAGACTAACACCTTTTATCAAACAAAAATTAATTACATTCCTTAAAGATAAGAAGAATGTGTTCGCCTGGAGTCATAAATATATACCGGGGATTGATCCCGACTTCATCTGCTACGAAATCAATATTTACAAAGAGGCCAGGTCGATCATGCAGAAGCACATAGTTTTCAGCCTAAAAAAGAATACGGTAATACAAGAAGAGGTGGAGAAACTACAAAAATCATAATTCATTGAGGATATTAAGTATTCAACTTGGTTGGACAATATAGTACTGGTCAAAATGAAAAACAACATATGACGAATATGTGTGGATTTTACTAACCTTAATAAGACATGTCCAAAAGATCTCTTTCCTTTACTAAGGATTGATCAAATTGTAGAAGACACAGTAGGTCATGAATTGTTTAACTTCATGGATGCTTTTTTAGGTATAACCAGATCAAGATGAAGCTGGAGGATAAGGAAAACACATCCTTCATTCGAGTTGAGCAACTTACTGCTACAATGTAATGCCCTTTGGGATCAAGAACCCGAATACAAATAAGATGTTGGTAAACAAAGTCTTTGAAGATCAAATTGGTAAGAACATAGAGGTGTATGTAGATGATATTCTCACCAACAACAAGTTCACCACCGAACACATTGCTAATCTGGCCTAAACTTTTAACCAATTGGAAAAACATTAAATGAAGCTTAATCAGACCAAGTGCATATTTGGAGACCACGAAGGTATGTTCTTGGGGTACATTGTGAATTAAAGGGGAATTGAAGCCAATCCTGATAAAATAAAGGCTTTATTGGAAATGTAATCCCCGACCAGTATGAAAGATGTGAAAAAATTGAAAGGAAGAGTAGCAGCCCTAAATCATTTTGTATCTCGAGCCACGAATAAATGTCTTCCATTCTTCAAGGTGATTGGAAAAACCTTTGAATGGAACGACGAATGTGAAGAAGATTTTTTGGACTTGAATAAGTATTTGGGGTCTCCCCCACTACTCCCCTGACTAGTTTTGGGTGAGAGTTATACTTGTATTTGGCTATTTCAGAGTCTCAATAAGTTCATCCCTGCTCTGATTAGAGGAGGGTGTTCAAAAACTAGTGCATTAAACCAATAAGGTGTTCTGAGGAGCTGAGATTAGATATTCATGCTTGGAGAAATTGGCATTGGCTCTCATTGAATCCTCTAAAAGGATGATACCCTATTTTTAAGCTCATACCATTATAGTATATACTAACGTGCCCTTTCGACAAGCTTTGCATAAGTCTGGAAAGTTAATATCTTAGGCACTTGAGTTGGGAGAATATACAATTACGTACAAAATAAGAACTTCATTGATGGGGCATGTAGTTATAGATTTTATGGAAAAATTCATTTGTGTCGAAGTACCAAACACACAAAGTTGGCTTACCGAGAAGACTTCTTCGAAAGAGAGCTCAGCTCCAAAGCCAACTGCAATGGTTGGTGATCAACTAGAATCATCAGTTGTTCAAGAAAGATCTCTTCAACTAGTTGATCAAAATCAGAAGGTTTTCAAGTACTAGGTGTTGATGGATAAAAACTTTAACAGTGATGATCTAGTTTAGAAATTATTCGTGAATGGATCTTCTTGTACAACTAGCAGTGGTGTTGGACTTATCCTCAACACTCCCGATAACTTGGATGTAGAATATTCAATGAGGTTTAAAATTTCAGGCCTCTAATAATCAAGCCAAATACGAAGCATTAATTACTGGTTTAGAGTTAGCCTCATCATTAGGCGTCGACCAGGTGATAGCCCACAGTGATTCTCAACTTATTATCCATCAGTTACAGGAAATATATGGCGTTAAAGGGAAAATAATGGTGAGATACTTGAATAAGGCAAAGGAATTTATCTCCTTATTTCATGCAGTTAAGATAATCTGTATTCCAAGAATGGACAACACTCGAGCAGATGCCCTTGTTCGGTTAGCCTCAGCAACCCCAATGAAGCTTAGAAGAACCATTCCAGTGGAGATTCTCACCAGTAGGAACATTAATGAGGAGGAAGTCAACATCATTTCTGTAAAGTTGGGGCCTTCCTGGATGGACCCAATCAGGGACTACATTGAAAAAGGATTGTTACTAGCCGACCAAAAAGAAGCAAAGAAATTGAGATATAGGGAATGTTATTATGTTTTGGAGAAAGGTACACTGTACAGAAGAGGCTATACATTCTCTTTATTTTGTTGTGTCCACCCAACTGAGGTAAATGATTTGATTGAAGAGGTATATGAAGGCTCATATAGAGCTCACACAATTGCGAGATCTCTAAGACAATAAATTACAATATAAGGTTACTACTGGACGAAAATGAAAGAAGATTGTGTTGCCTTCACCAAGAAGTGTGATAAGTTAAAAAAAATTCACCACCATCTGTAGAAGACCAGTAGTAACTCTAACGCCCATCACTTTTCCTTGGCCTTTTGTTATTTGGCGAATCAATCTGGTTGGACCATTATCGGCCACCAAGTAAAGGTTTAAATACCTTGATGTAGCAGTCGATTACTTCACTAAATGGGTGGATGTTGAGCCTTTGATTGATATGCCCTATCGGAGAGTGTTTCAGTTTATATGGAATCATATAATTTATTGGTATGGCATGACTTATGCTTTCATAACCAACCATGACACTCAATTTGATAATGAGAAATTTAAAGTGTACTGCATCAGGTCTAACATATAGAAACTTCATTCAGCTCCTGAACATCCACTGTGCAATTTCCATATGAAATCACCAACAAAACCTTGATAGACGGATTGAATAAAAGGTTGGGCGATGCTAAAGGAAACGGGATTAAAAAGCTCCACAGTGTTCTTTAGGTATATATAACCACTCCCAAAACAGTAATAGGGAAAAGCCCGTGTATGCTTGCTTTTGGTACTGAGGCAGTAATACTAGTTGAAATTAGTCTACCGACTCACAGAGTGATGAATTATGATTCACCCAAAAGTGATTTCATAATGCGACTAGATCTGGACATGATAGAACAAGTCAGAGAAAATGCTTCTAATCAGATGGATACTTACCAACAAAGGATTGCTAGGTTTCATAATCGACATGTTAAGCCGATCAACTTAAAGTAGGGAGATCTTGTGTTAAAGAAAGTGATCCATATTCATAAGTTGAAACCCAAATGACATGGTCCCTACAGTATCTCGGTAGAAATTTGACTAGGAATATATCGACTGGAGACATTAAAGGACGAAGAATTCAGGAATCCCTGGAATGTCGATCATCTTCGCAAATATTATTAGTAATTTTGCTTCCGATGCAATCCTTTATTCAAGTTAATGAAATCTGATGCTTCTACTCGTTATGCTTTTTTTTTATGTTTTTTGAAGTATGGTGTGGTACAACATTAACATTAAATTAAACACTACATTTTAATTTTAAACTTTTCCAACTATAAAAAAGTTCAAACTTTTCCATCTTCAGAAAAGTTCCTCGTCTTTAAACTTTTCCAACTTCAGAATAGTTCCTCGCCAAACTTTTCTAACTACAAAAATGTTTTTCAGTAAACTATTTTAACTTCAAAAAAGTTCTTCGTCAAACTTTTCAAACTTTAAAAAATTTCCTCGTCAAACTTTTCCAACTTTAGAAAAGTTCTTCGCCAAACGTTTTTAACTTCAGAAGCGTTCCTCATCAAACTTTTCCAACTTTAGAAAGGTTCCTCGTCAATATTTTCCAACTTTAGTAAAGTTTAACATTAATAACTTCATGTATGATTTTGTCCTCGACAAATCACCAACTAGAAGTTAGTAAAATCTCCTATAAGACTCAAAGTTAAACACAAGAGGTTTTACCCGGCTGAGTTAAAATACACGAATAATTATCCATTCCTAATACACTTAGTCGTCACTGATAACTAATGCTACAACTTAGTTCAAAACTATTCATAATTTTATCTAAGAACAACATTAGTAGAATCTACGGTATTACAATCTGGTTCAATTACAAATCAAACATCTAACATTTGAGCGGGACATTTAATCAACATGTCGATTAACTAGTCAGAATACAATTACCTAGTTGACAACAAGATTAGTGGCAACCATACGCTTAAATATAAAAGATAAAAGTGTATTAAAGACATTCATTTCATTACAATGAACTTGAATTATAAAATCAGTCATACGAGATACAAATTATTCCACTGGACGCTTCCCATCAGCCTTGCTTATTCCAATAGGAGGATAATCTAAAGTGTTAGAATGATTAATATAACTAGAAGGCTTCGTTGTAGCGATCATAAATATGTTGAGGACGAACATATTCGAGTTCTCCTTCAAGGCTAAAATACATGATATATTTTCAAATCAAACTTTGAGGAGCGGAATCAGGAGAGATCTAAATAAAGTCAATGGACAAAAGATTATCGGGATAGTCTACGATCCCTGGGTTGTGCCAGTGCCATAATTTATCACCTTAAGGTATCTTCAACAGAGCGAACAGGTTCATCCAACCCTATTTATAGCCCTCATTCCTAGCCTGCTCCATGTGCTTATCCATATAAGTCAGAGCTTCATCGTACTCGTCCATCCAAATAGCTGTGGGTTTCATGTGAAAATAGAAAGTAAGTCGGTGAACATTATCTTGAAGCTTTTTGATGGCCTTATATTTCTCCTTGAGCTGAGCATCTTAGAAGTCTAGAGTTATCTGGGTTCTCTCGTCATCAATGGTTAGCTGAACAACTATACATTTCTTGGGGGATTGGTAAGGTTTAATCATTTTCTTATGCAAAGCTTCTTGATCATCTAACTGCGTGGCACTCTCAGTTTCTAAGAATAAAACTCCTTCATCTGGACCAATAGTGGTTGATTTATTTAAACTATCGATTTCATTCTTCAATTCACTATATTTCCTTTCTAGTATGGCATCAATTGATCGGGCATTATCCAATTCTTGGTTTAAGGCTAATTCTTTCTTATTTAAAGCAGAAGTAATGTCTTTTTACTTCTTATCAAAGCCCCAGCCTTAACTTAATGATTTATAATTGGCCTCATAGTAAGAATGAAGCAGTACTTTGGAAAGTTTATGATCCTCCCGCATCTTCTCAATCATCTCATAATGACCAGCATTATTGTCTACAGATCTGTCCAAGAGACAATGGAGATGAATGTAAGAATCCTTCACCTGATTAGAAACTTATGTGCTGAGCAAACCTGATAAATCTTCCTCGCACAAAGGACATGGCCAACCTCAAAGATAATTTTTGCACTGCCTAAGTAGGTCGGATTCACACTACACCAAAATTGTTGACTTGTCAAGGTCTAAAACTGTGACAAGTCAAACTTGTTAAGGGGTGATAACTACCTTTGTCACGGACTTGTCGCGGTCTTTGAGCTTGATAAGTTTTGTCACAGTTAAAGACCGTGACAAAACCGAAAAGAACTGTCATGGTCAAAGACCATGACAAGTTTTTTTGTCACGGACTTGTCACGATTTTTTACCATGACATTTCTGGGCAAAATTAAAAAAACTGTTGCGCAGTATGGCCACTGCCCAGCAGTATATTTGTACCTATTATAACAAAATTATACATGTCCAAATAACATATATCCAAATAAAATAGAAATAATGTACCAAATCATAGCATATATAATCCATATCCAAATAAAATAGAATTACAATTATCCATATCCAAACCAATAAATAAAATAGAAATACAAATATCCAATATCCAATAAAAAAGATAGAAATAATGTCATGGCACAGGGTCTTGAAAAGGTTAGAGGAGGAAGTAAGGCCACATGATATATCTATTGACAACCCCCGTCAGTTTGCTAAACGCCGCATTGATCGCACAACCACAAAGGTGAATTCTCCTTTTCGGTCACCACAAGCATGACAAGCACCCTTGCTTCAATTTCTTGAGGGGACGTCCAATTCAAATTCAATCTCAATTTATACTAATTTATACCAATTCAATTCAATTCAATTGAATTTCAATTTCAATTTCAATTCGATTCAATTCAAATTCAATGTCAATACCAATTCAATTCATGTTATAAGGCGGGGCACATTAAATCGTCTATTTACTCGATACGATCAATCCATGCAACAACTCACTCACACTATCTACAACGCCATCCTATCACGCACTAACTTTCTTCACTGCCAAATCAAACTCTTAATTTTGCTTCTTGTCAATTCCTCCCCCCCCCCCCCCCCCATACACACACTGCCCCTACCCCTACACACACACATATAAGCAGACCCACGCACACCTACACACACACGGCGTCCTACACACATATATAAACACACACACACACACACACACACACACACACACACAATATTTGAAGGCTTATTTGGTGTTTTCTCGAGTTTGGGCTAGAAAGAATTTTGATTATTTTCACGAGAGGAACGTGATGGTGCGATCAAATTTTGAGGCTAAAATTTATGTGATGATTCATGTGATGATGTTGAGGTATGGGGTTACACAATATGCTCCTAAATTCTCTTGAGAGTATTCCGTTTATTTTCTGTGTCAATTGCACTCATGTTGAATTGCGATATTCATTGGAATCCTAAAAAATTATTGAAATCTATTATTTGATTCATTGAGATATATTATATTATATTATTGATTTGAGTGTAGTGTCATGAGATTTTAATATGGCATGGAGAATGGGCACCCGCCAATGCCCAAAAATCGTTATATAGCTTTGAAATGCCTAGGGGAGGTGAGTTGAGGCCTGTTGACCCATTGATGTGTGGTTGAGAAAATAATATTGATATAATGCTTGAGTATTGCATTTAATTCATATATGTGGATTCGTATTGTTGCGATTTATTCAGCGTGCTATTTATTTTTAGGGATCTATTTATGTCATATTGTGTACTTCCCCATATTTTCTTTTAGTGGCAGGTTACCGGGGATTGGGATGCTAAGGCTTATTTGGACGTTTATTTTAGAGCATGGATTGGAAGATTTATTTTTTGATGTATAAATTAGTGGTGTAATTATAGTTAGAGACTTTTGTATTTTGAGAGAAACATTATTGTAATTATTGTGGAAGTGTAACAATTTATGGATTTGTTACATTTAAATTATGGAATATAGATGCTCTATACTTACTGTGGATGGTTTCAGTTTAGTTTTTATGGTTGTAGAACGCCGCGTATCTCTTTTCGGGCGCGTGGGGTGTTACATTTTTTTTATACTGTTCCCCCGAAATGTTTAAATATCACATAAAAAAACTCAACTCAAAATCATTTATGAAATGGGTCCGCGCCAGCGGTATGTACTGTTTGGTATGTTCAGGAGCCTGACTCATATATATATATACTAGGGTGTACCCGTACCGATGGCACGGTGATAAATTTGTTCCCATGGTATTTTTTGTACCCTCTCATGGCACAACGTTAAATTTGTTCCCGTAATAAATGTGTACATGTGCCGATGACACGGTGAAATAAACAGTAAAATTAAAAATAATTTAACTCTATTGCATTCTACCCCACCTCACTTCGTCTAACCCATGGGTCATAATAATTATTTTTATTACTTCACAATTCCTATAGCTCTAAGATTAATGTTTCACGCCTCCACATATTATTTCGTAATAGTGATGAAGTCTCTCAAAATGGCATGACATGATCACACTGTTTAGTGTGCAAAGTTATAAAGGAGGTGAATATATATTGAAATGAAATAGGAACCAATCCACTTGCACATAACATGAAATATAAAATATGATAAAAAAGATTTCTCCATGAAAAAGTGTACTCGTGTTAACGGCATGTTAATTATTTCTTACTCGATGAACTTTTATTTATAGTATGTTTGGCTTTATTATCGTGATCATACAACATTTCTACTACCCAATAAATAAATAATTATTTGAACTATAAAAATGATTATTAACATTCATGTTATAGAACACAAACACGACATGAGCAATACCATTAGTTAATGTGGACACCCGTAATAATGTGATTAATGTTATCAATAAAAATGATCACACACAATACAAATTAACACAACAAGGATTCCCAGACCAATTTAACGTTAGTAATAAATGGTAAAATATTAATAATTTTTCAATTAATTTGTCTATGTATATTAATGTTAACGTCTTCTACTAATGAGTTACGTCTATTTCCATAACATCGTTTAATTGGCCTAGGATGAGTCCGTGTCGATGGCATGGTGAAAAGTTGAGACAAATGTTGTCTTCCATTTGTATTCACTTTTTCAGTTCGTTTAATAGAACTCCTGATCTCCAGCTGTAGTAAGTATGTTTAATATTTTCTATTGACATCTGTTAATTCAATATTTTTTTAAGATAATGAAAAAAAAAGTTAAGATATTTACAAAATTGGCACAAAAATATTGTTTATTTCAGGATTGTCTAACACGAAGTCAAGAGTTGAAATTATTACCCATGTATTTTTTAATAATATTTAAAACTAAAATAAAAATCAAAACAAAAAAGTAAAATACATTTATTAATTACAAATCTAATTACCTCGAGCAATGAGCTCAAAACTGGTGATATAGGTGTGACAGCTCCATCAAAGGCTAAACATGTACTAACCTAACAAGTAAAGACTTCTACTTCTTATACAAAAGGTACAGTTATTATAGCTACAAGAGCTCTAATCGATCAACTGAATTGAACCTAACAGTATTAAAGCTAAGACCTAAAGAACAAAATCAAATACGCGTAGGCTCACAAAAGGTTTAAAACTACAGTTATGATGTTATACTACATCGTAACAAAAAGACATATTTCAAACCATAAAACATGATGTTTAGTATTGAATAACAAAAAGACGAAGCAGAAACTCCAAGTTAATTATAAAAGACTATTTTTCCAATAAAAAAAATTAATCACATAGTTTTTTCCTCTCTTTCTCCCACACAAACACACATGAGTGAAATATCAAGTACGCATTAAAAATCATTATGTTTCCTGAAAAATCAAATTATAAAAACAGATATCAATCTCAGTAAAATCATATGAATAATGATAAACATCCCTAATGTTTCAAAAAAATGATAAGCGTCCCAAAGAAACCCTAAATCATTAAGATATAAAATAAACAACCTAGACCCAAAAGCAAATAATATATAGAATTCTGAGCAACATAGTAAAAGAAAATTATGCCACTCAAAATTAAGAATAAAAAACATCACCTCTTGAAATGTATTTCTCAAATGGAGAATTTTCCATTATAAAAAAATAAAAGTGAAACCCCAAAATCTAAGTCACTCATCAAAAACCCCCATGATCTAACCACCAAAATGCATAAAAATAGCTACATGCCCCATGAATAAAAGATATATAAAAAAAACATAAACAAAAAAAATACAAATTTAAACAGTATGAGTTGCACAAAACATACAAAAACCAAAACAAATTAGTAAATTCCCATATTTTCCATAACGTTTTTGTGGTATCCATCTTCAAATACGCAATAGTCAAATAAATGATGTCTCGCTACATCATCTTCCTACTTTTCCTTTTTCACACAAATTTATGCATCAACACAACCCTACATGAAAACCCATTACTCATTATCTCTCCAAGATAAAGTATATTAATACAAACCTCCAAAATTGCACCAAAGTTGATAGAAACCTCCAAATTTAAAGCTCTGGAACTAAAAAAAATAAACAAAAAACAACATGATGCAAGAAATTATTTACTGACAAAAAATAAACATAAAACAACGAAAAATATTTAACAACTTCAACAAAATAGAACAACAGAATATCTTGATTAATTTTTTTTACCTCATAACTTCATGAGATTTTCCACTCACTATTGGCACATCTGATCTGAACCGATCCGTGGGGAGCACCAAAATATCAACACCCAAATATCTCGGAACTAACTTGATCTGAATCGATCGAAAAACGTCCACCATATCTAAAAAAAACTCCACAATAAAAGCCACAAAACATAACCCCGAATCAAAATAAGACAAAAAAATAATCTATAAAAATGAAAATCAAAGAACACGATATATGCCAGAAATCCCATATGAAACACCCACGAAAATACCTTACCAGACTTACTTCTTAATAGAGAGAGGTAGAGGTAAGTTGAAAGTGCGCTTGACAGGACCTAGGACTCTGATCATGGTCGAGAATATTTGTCGGCGCTAGCTCCGACGTAGATAAAGTGCATTCAACGCTAAATGATGCCGCCGGGAGTATCGTTGGTGCTATGTTTGGCCTGATTTAAATGAAAAAATTTTAACCTCGATATCGCCATCGGGTATTAGCGTTGATACTGACCTAACTTTTGAATGAACAAAAAGAATGATCTACTTTTGTTTTTAAGATGTGAGATGATGATGGTACGCTTTCGTGAGCTCTTTGGGGTAGGTTAGATATTGAGAGGCTCGAGGTCTGACTACAATAAGGAGATATTGAATGACTCAAGCTACAACTAATAGGGTGGATGGTGTTAAGCATGTGCTCTCTGCTGGTTAAACGTATACACGTGTCCCCTTATTTCACCATTAGATACAAACCCTCATATAGATAGATACAAAATCTTTTTATATAGGTTTTGTATATAAAGCCTAATGACGTGCCAAAAAAACCCTCCTCTTTTATTATATACATATATATATATATATATACATATATATATATATATATATATATATATATATATATATATATATATATATATATATATATATATATGGCGAAGGCTCACCTACATCATGCTCTATACATCATCCGTACATCACACCTAGTTGTAGCCCTATAAAAATTTTTTTTAAAATTTTGTATTTTTCCCTTGAAATCAATCTTCTAAAAAACTCATGTTCAAAAAATTAGGTCAAAATACATTTTGTAGCTATTTTTAAAAAAAATCCAACAAAAACTGTTCAATAAGGGCCCGCGCCAATAGTTTTTTGTGGATTTTTTAAAAATAGGTACTAAGTGTATTTTGACCTAATTTTTTGAATATGAATTTATTAGAAGGTTAATTTCAAGATAAAAATAAAAAATTTTGAGAAAAGTTTTCTTAGCACCTAGAAATAGGTGTGAAGTGTGGTATGATGTATACATTATGATATAGGTGAGCCTTCCTTATATATATATATATATATATGTGTGTGTGTGTGTGTGTGTGCGTGTGTGTCCATGCCTGAAGGCGCATCAAAAAATTTCAAAGTATGTAATTGTAAAATGACGAATATTTCGTCCCCAATATTCGTAGGCGAGAGACATATTTTTTACGACACGCCACCACCACCAACGATAAGATCGCTTTATCAAACACATAAACCACATAACCATTTAAATTCCAAACATTAACCTCTTAACTTAATGTATAAACATAAACCACATAACCTATTTAATTTGATTGAGAAAGATGAGATCTGGCCGAAAAGAGAGAGGATAAATTTATGTCATCAGTTGTGAAGTACAATTACAATTTACATTAATACAAATGCAAAAATTGTTAATACATATTTCATACTTCCACAATATCAATCTGTGGACGCTCCTACAACGCAACTCACATAACCATATCACTATCTTCAATTTCATAATATACTCTTACTCGTAATCTTGACAATTTTTGCAGAACCAAGCAGTATGGAAGATATGAGATAGATTCGTAATATTTTGTAGGTAACCTAAAATGGTAAAACAACATAACTAGTCAAAGGAAATTGTACAAAACCAACGTATATAGTATAAATAAAATATTAAACCACTTATAGTAAGGCATTGATATAATTTAGAAGGAAATTTAGGAAAATTTACTTGTTCATAAAAAATAAGCATAAAAACATATACTAGCTTTGAAAATAAGAATGCAAGTGTTTAAAAGTTATAAGATATATCATAAAAAAACACCTCTTTAAGGTGATGAGTTTTGAAGAAACTTATACATGAAGGTCATGCATACCTGAACATTCAAGCTTTTTAAAGGACCTCTGCTAAAAAATCGTAAATAAACACAACACGACAAATCAAACTATGTATCATTAAGCTCAAACTTAGCATCTCAATCAAGAGAAAAGTAAAGCAGTTTATCGAATATAAAAAACTAACCCTGGCATTGGGGCAACTGAAGCTGCAAAGAGCCTTTGCCAAAGACGACCGTGGAATTTGCCAAAGATGACCATGAGCCCCTATATAGAAGTGGAAGAAAGGAAGAATATGGTTATTAGGCTCAAAACTAAATATACAGACTGCTACAAATGAACATAGAAATTCGTAAAGGTCATGCATACCTGCTATAAAAGAACATAAAAATTCAAGGTCTGAAACTTAGGAAATGGTTATTATGTTAAGGTAAGTCAAATTATTAAAGTAAAATAAACTAAACATTTAAACAAATAAATACACACCTTTGTTTCACAGCTTGCAGATGTATCCTAAGAATGATAACCTATACCCCCGGAAGTTCCGAGTCATTTTATGTGAAATGAAACAAATCATATGAACACAAACATAAATGGAGAACAATAGGATGATTAGTTCTAATGTCTTATAATTTCAAAATAGAACCACAACTGAAGTAGAAGAATCAAGATTGGAGCATAACACCAAGCCTTCATGTCATCATCCCATAATAAATTTCAAAAAGCCTCATGTCACCATTTTTAAAGAATCACTCTGAAAGTGATAGTCTACAGGAAAAAAATGGTACATAACCTTCACATGCATCCTCAATCCAAGTAAAAATTCTTAACAGTTATTATAAACTATATAAATAAATAAGTATTCAAAAAAGAAGATCAAATATGTTTAAGGAACCAAATATATAAAAAACAACATATAAATATCAAATTAGATAAGTGGATAACAATTATAAACACATAGATGTGATAATGATAAATAATCAAAATTAAGTTTGGGCCTTCAGAAATATGAAATCAAGAAGCGTATTATGCATTGAGTATATGATTTCAAATAAAGAAACTGAAAAACGCGAACTTTTGAAACCCATCCAAAAATTGACAGATAGTCTCCACTGCACTTCGACAATATTTGCATCTAGATGTGAGTCTAATCCCAATATTTTGAATTTAAGAATCCACAGCTACATCAGAATTATGAAGTTTATACTTAAAGAGATGGGGTGATGTCTTCTACAAACCTTTATAATTTATTTGAAGGTGAACTGTCCTATTGTAGATGATTTACATATGACATTTCCATAATGCATAGCCAAGAAATTATCTTTTGCTTCTGTAACACCTTAAATTCGAAGAGAAAATAATACTTAAATACAAAGATAACAGTGTAATATACACACACAGTTGATAGCCAACAAAATAAACTATTAGTTTCTCATTTATTAAGTGAGGAGCATAATTCCAGCAACTTATAAATCTGATGGAGAAAAAGAGTAAAGGGATCCTCAAAATAGTATTAAAGATGAAATAAAAGAACATAAAATAAAAATAGGCATACTCAAAATAGTTTTAGACCCTGTTTTAGGATAGATAAAGATCCATTGAGAGAGCGAGAGTACCTCCATATTTTAGAGCACCGGTGAGCTAAAAATATGAAAGTCTAACTTCTTTAACCAAAGTCCGCACTACACATTTGACAATGGGATTGAAACAAATCAATAACATAAACAAATTATACACACAGAATAAAACTGAATCTGTCATTGCATAAAAAAATCATTACAACACAATATTGTTCTTTACATTATTAAACAAAGCCATCGGAACCACTGAACAATATGTCATTACGTTATATGCATGCAAACATTAATTACATCCTTAATGGTAAAACTAATTGTTCATCTTAAAATGAAAACTTTATTATTAAAGATAACAACCTAAATTTAAACATATCAATTGGTCATGTTGCTTATTAGGCCATACTAAGAAAGTAATTAAGGGTGCCCTTCCGATTTATTTTCAACGTATTCTTCCTACAATCCCATTATCAGAAGTATATACCTCTAAATGAAGTTATCGTCCCGATTACTTCCTAATGATGGTGAACGGGCAGAATGCTGCTGATAACACTGAGCAATTAAAATCCATTACCACTTTTTTTAGCCTTAATCTATTACTAATTAAAATCCATAAAAAGTCTAGTAATTATCAATAACATACTACAACAATAAGAAAGCTACTTGATCTCAATGCAAATGTTATGTTTTAATGAAAATGTTATGTTTTAATGAGTATATGCCATTTTTTCTTTAGTGACAAACTAACTAACCTTGTTTGTCTGTTCAGCTACGGGGAATAGCTTTTATAGCAGTTAATTCCTACTGGTTGAAGTGGGTGTAAAGTCTGTTGGTATTCAGCTCTCTCGAACAGAAATTTCGTGTAATGGACCGGATAGTGGATAGTTGACTTGAATCCTTTTACCTATAGGATCCATTAGTTGCAAGGGCCTGCTGATGTAGCAGGGCATTCTTGTCATCCACGTGAATCACACTTGGTCCCATAAGTCAAACATATAAACCCCTGGGAACTCATTAGGTTAAGTAGACGTAAATGCATCTCCATGAATTTCACCCAAATGGGAAAGTATAAATGAGTCTGGGTAAGTAAATATACACACCAATGTCTTAAGTTGTTATAAAAAATAAAAACAGTGACAGTTTAAAATAAACCAAATAAGTTGTTGAACTCTAAACAATCAACAACATTATCATGATTAGTTTGATTGAATCACACACTTTACATTAGACAGTGCTGGGGGACCATAAAAACTATGTTCTCTACTTTATTAAAGAACAACCATTGAACAAATATTAGAAAAGTCATTAATACTTGGATTCTAAAATGGGAAAAGACAAATATGAGAAAATAAATATCTACAGAACAAACAGGTCTCTATTAAAAAAATGCCTACACACTTGAAATCCTAAGGTCACATTTAACCTAAAATGTAGATATCTGTTCAAAAAATGAAAAGGTCTTATAACTTATTATCAAGACCACATTAATCAACCAAGTTCACCTGATTACAACAACCTAAAACTAACAGTTAACACCTTTTTCTTTAAGAACATACTAAAGAGAAATTTCAAAACAATGAAGTGAATACCTCAGCGGCTAATCACCTCATCATTTCAGGTCATGTTGCTAAAAAACTTGGGATTTTCTAAGATTAATGGGAATCAATCAATTGTCTTCATCACTCCATAGTTCAGTTATTTCTAAGTAGAAATAAGGCTCTGTTTGATGCAAAACCAATGAATTCTAGAAGCAATGTGGTAAAAGTGATATCCAAAATCTTAGAATGATCTCGATTAATCACCCTCAAAGGAAGAGTAAATGAAGTAAGTCAGGAGGTTCTGATTATTTTTAAAATCAATATGGTCCAATACTCTTCTATAGTTGAGCTAATGTGGAGAACTAATATTAAATGCGGCATAAAAAATCTCTCAAAACACAAAAAAATCACCTTGGTTTTCATAGGTATTGTCTCATGTTTCAATTTTCCAAAAGTAGTCGCAGCAGCCTTCGTTATATGTGAGCCAACATATGAATATTGCAGTTCAAGTTATGAATATTACAACATTGGAAGGCATTCAGGTATTAAGGTAAAAAATTAGAAGTACACAAACAAAACATCAGAACAATAGCATATATAATGGAAGTTCGAAACATAACATCCGAAATATACATCAGATCAACTTTGGTATTTCACCCATGAACCGATTTTAAGCAAGATCACTGATCAAATTGAAGTACAGCAGACAAAAGGAGTCTGTTAGCATAATTCTCTACAAAATTAGTGGATCGGGCAAAACATAGTTCACATAGGTATTATATGGAAAAGTTATGGTTGAACAACATAATCAAATCAAGGCCACTTAAAGCCCATGCTTACCTAATAATATGAATTTCATTAGATACTTTTATCTAAAAACAAATTGGAGTCCAAATACTATGCCAATGACATAACTAACAAATATAATGAGCCATTGGTGACATATCTAAGAAAGACCCTTATTAAGAAAATCAAGGCCACTTACTACCAACTATTTTGGTGAGTGTGTAAAGATTAAAATAGAATAAAATAGAACAAAGAGGAGAATAAACAGAGCAGGAGGTAGTAAAATCTTTAATCCCACTAAGGTTTTATAGGAAAGACCATCAAAAGACTGCAAGCAACTAATGAATTCTATTTAGGTAAATACATTGCCATATCAAATGATGTTGCCATATCAGGTAAATACATTGCCAATTAACTATAAGATAAAGATGTTGTCGAACATAAAGTGGAGTTTGTATATCTCGGATGCCAAACTTTCAAATAGATCATAATAGTAAGGTATAAAATTGAAACATATGTTTTATTCACATACAATTAAAGAATAATCACAAACATCAATGCCACCATATGTAGAAGAGACCTCGTGGTCAATAGGTTGCAAAATAAATCATCGACGCCTTTTATAGGTTGCAAAATTAATGATCAACGTATTTTACAACTCCAAATGGTATCCAAAAGCATAACAAATGAAATTACTATGGACAAAACCTATTACCTGGAATTGACAAAATATTCGGTTGCCAAGCGAGATATAACAATTGAGATTGTATAAAAATATAGAAGAAAAAAAAGACAAAGGATCCAAAATGGTTTCACAGTTACAAATTGATTCACAATAAACCAACCTTGAGAACGAACAAAGAATAATGTGATAACTATATTTGAAACCCAAAAGATCAAGAAAATCCCCAAATCAAAAAGGGATACTTTCTCAGAAATAGCAAAACAACACATATAGCCATTGCTAGATGCTTAACATCTCTTCCATGTGAAAGGCATGCAGATATAAGTTAACAAAAATTATAAATAGTAACCTAAAAAGTAATTAGTAATAAACATAAAAAAAATAGAATCTCACCTGGAAGATAGACAAATCAAGATCTACTTTTTGGGTTCAACCTGCAAAATATAACAAACCATTGAAAATAAGTACTGAATTAAATAAAACCCTCAATATTTAAGTCAATAACACACAAATCCCAAAAAAAATGGCTCAAACCCTAGAAACACACAAATACAAATTTTCACAAACCCTCGATCAAGAAATTATTGAAATACTTTAGATTTGCAAACTAAAAACATTAGATCTGCAAAAACAACATTAGACTTGGAAATAAAACATTATAAGTGAACAAAAAGTTAAAAACAAATAGTGTGATTGAGCTCCCAGATTTGTGTGTGCGTGTGTTGTAAGGAAATTTTTATCATGTCTAAAATGTTACATTTATGTATGTCGTACGCCGCTACATTTGGCACGTCTCAACACGATCTCACACGATGGCCTCAATATGAATTTTGGGATTCAAGCATTCAACATCTCCATCATGTGTCCCACATTTTCCTCAATGACTTCACGTTCCACAATTATAGTCACTTTATGCAAGTGGTACGTAAGGGAAGTCAAAATAATGAAAGAAGGCAAGATAGGAAAGTTCAAGGGCATTTTCATAATATTATAACCATCGTCCGGAGGTCCGATCAACTGGAAAGTTGAAGATCTTGACACAACGAAGATACTGGAAGAAACGGAACCTCAATCCGAGCTACGGTGAAGAAGTTATGGCCCTTTGAAAATGGAAAAAATTCCTAGAAAACTCTTGGAAAAATGCTAAGTGTTTAAAGCCCCACATTCCAGCGAATTTTTGCGAACTGAAGGTCAAACCGGTTCGGGGGGCGAACCGGTTCATGGTATACCCAAACCATTTCGGGGTACCTTACGCTGGATAGAGTTCAAGATTTTTAAAACTCTTTTTGGTTCCTTATAAAAGACAACTTTAGGGGAGTTATTTTATAAGACTTTAGGAGACGTTTTTGAGTGTCCAAATACATGAAGTCTTCATATTTTTTAGTCCCAATACTCATGTTTTGATTTAACATATCATTTCCAATCCTTGTGAATCCTTTTGTAACCCAAGAACATAACCTTGTGGAAAAGTCGTCTTCCTTCTTCTTCATTGTTGCCCTCCTGGAAAGGGAAAGCTCCAGTCGACGACATCAGAATCGACACCTGTGGGTATTTCTGTGTCACACTGTATTTCTAGACGTTGCTTTGGAGGTTTGACAAATACACCGTGCATTACACTTGTGAGCGATTATCAGGTTGTATGTAAGTCAATGGTCTTGTAAATTCTTTAAAGTTCTAGAAATAAAAGGTTTTACCCGAAAGGGGTTTTTTCCTTAACTTTGTGTCACATGCTTCATCTATTTATGGTTTGAAATGCGCACACACATAGATACATGTTTAGGGGTTTATTTACTTTGGTTTATATAGACTCTAATTAAATAAGGATTTATTGGAATCTTGCGAATTAATTTAATCAATTATCACACACCGAACCTATTCGGTTTTTCAAATTGGTATCAGAGCAGGTTACGCTAATTTATTGCGTATTCCTATTTTCCGCATAATTTGTGTTATATTAATTTTTTTTAAATCAAGTTTGTGAAAATTCGCAATTTCTCCTATGGAGCACTTATATAATCAGATGCTTATTTTTGACGGGTCTAATTATGCCTACTGGAAAGCTCATATGAAATCTATTTTAAAATCTATCGATGAGCGTGTTTGATTGCTTTGCGAAAATGGTTGGACTCCTCCCACTGTCACCATTGATAATATCACTTCTTTAAAACCCGTGTCAGCCTGGACTGAAGACGATTATAAAATGTCTAATTTTAATTCTCGTGGTCTATATTCTATTTCGGGAGCGGTCACTCCTGATGAGTTTTGCCGAATTATGACGTGTACCACGTCTAAAGAGGCCTGGATATTTTAAAATTGACACATGAGGGTACGAACGCGGTCAAAGACTCAAAATTACAAAATCTGGCCACCCAATTTGAGACTATTACCATGTCTGAGTCTGAATGCTTTGATGATTTTTATGCACGTTTGTCAGACATTGTTAACACATGTTTTAATTTGGGTGAGGTGATTGATAACACGCGTGTCGTTAAAAAGATTTTGAGATCTCTTCCAAAACGCTTTATTCCTAAAGTCACTGTTTTGAACTCTTTGGAAAATTTGAAATCATTTAAGTTGGAAGAACTTGTAGGAGATATTCAAACCTATGATATTGACATGTTTCCCGAAACCATTGAGGCTAAGGATAATGGTATTGCTTTAAAGACTCATTTTATGAAAAATAAAGAAAAAGTTTGTGAGTCCAATTCTGAGGAAGATTTTGATTTTAAAGATATGGCCTTGTTTGCGAAAAATCTTAAAAAGTTTCTCAAAATGAATAAAGAAAATTCTTCCAATAAAAAGAGATCTTTTGAGTCAAATAAAAAGAAAGTGGAGCCAAAGATAGTAACAAGGAGGATGAGATCAGGTGCTTTGAGTGTGAGGGCAAAGGGCACATAGTTAAAGAGTGTCCTACTAGGATAAGGAGAAAGGGCAAAGAGACTGCTATGCCCACCACTCTTAGTGATAGTGAGGGTGATGAGGGAGATAAGTCTGATAAAGGTTTAGCACATGGGATGGTTGTCGCCTTTTCTAGTCGTGTGAGCACACCCACTTTGTCTCACGAGAGTGCACACGAGAGCGATGATAGTGATTTGTGTTCTTCGAGTGAGGAAGAAAGCAAGGAGGAGAGTGGAGATGAAAGTGATCTCCAAAAAGCATTTAGAGATTTTTACACCAAGACCTTGAAAACAAAGAAGTGTAATCGAGTCGTCGGGTTTTAGATTTGTAGAGAGAGAAGGAGGTTTTAAGAAAGGAGAAGTGTGATTTGACCAACACGTTGTCTAGTCTGACGACACATGTATCCCAACTCGAGAATGATCTCGAACGTGTCAGGGAGGTCAAAGTCAATTTTGTGAACGCACCTAAGAAGGTTGAACATGTGGTTCTTAAGCGTAAAGGTGATAAGCTAGGAATAAGTCATGACGGTGCTTCTACTTCCCAATTAGCACCCCAGTCGGTTCCTACTTTAGTGTTTAATTCACGTGAGTCTCACCCTAACCCACCTAGGCGTCCCATTTATTTTAGGCGAGCGCGTCCTAGAGTTTTTGAGAGAGGTGTTCCTAGGCCTATTTATGTTTGCTCACATTGCAAGAGGAGAGGGCACTTTAGGAAATTTTGTTTTAAGTTGGGTTATGTGTCACATTTTGCTTCTACACGTGTTTCTGGCCCACATGCACCCACACATGATACTTTACATGCTCCCAGAGACTACATGAGAGAGTTTGCACATTTAGGTGAGCAAATTAAGTTTTTAGTTAAAACTTCACAAGAATTGATGGAGGTTTTTCATAAGTTTTCACCACCTTTGGAAAACCCCTCCGCACCTAACGATTGAGGTTTGACTTGTTTACTAGTATAGAATGTTTTTCATGATGATATTATTTACCTATAGCTAGTATGTATCATGTTTGTATGTTTTAATTTTTTTTTAAATTTTGAAAAATTCAAAAAGATTTTATTTTGTTAAAATTTTGAGAAAATCCAAAAAGATTTTTGTATTTTGTTTGCACCATTTATGGATGGACACTTAGGATGACCGAGTCACAATTTCATTCCATTTATTCATGTGACTATTTGATAGTGTTTTGAGATAACAGGTCAGTTCATCCTTGTGCTTTATAATGTTTGGAGTCATTAAGATGTAATTAAGTGTTACTTCCTACATGTTTGACTCATGATTTCCTTTATTGCACACATGCACGGATTTGTTTGATTATTGTGCTTGTCTTATCACATGTTAGTTGGATGTTTTCACTTCAATCCTGTCCGTTAAAACGAACCAAGCGCGATAAATTTTGATAAGAAAATTGTGCATATAAGAACCGTTTTGTGAGTTTGTGTGCTTTATTTTAAAATGGTGAAGGGCTACGAAAGGTTTCCATTTATCATTTGCGATTAAGCCGCCGTTTAATTGGACCTAAAAAATGGAGGAATTTTATTATACGGGGTCCAAAGAGCCCTAAAAATTTAAAGGCAATAAAAAGAAATTCATGCCAATTATGGGCCATTTAGGTTTTTGCACCAATTCTCCAATGTTTGAGAATTTAGATTACCTCTAAAAGAAAATATAAATGAGGGAGTTTGGTTGGAGATTTTAGAACGGGTTTGCACGTCCTTGAAAATCTTAAAAAAGCGCTACATAGTTTTGGACGTTATTGGTGTGAAAATCATTTGACTTTGATTTGTTGATTTGCATAAGATGATGCCATCTAAATTCAACAAATTTTTACACCTAAGGATACCTTTGATGTTCATTCGTTAGGAGTACACATATGCATCGTGCACATATGATTGATTGAGTTTATTTACATATCGAATGTGTTCACACCCATTCATTCCATTTTCATGACTTGGTTGTTTTAGTTTAAATCCATGGTGTGCTTTTTAGTATCTTATTTCTGTTTGAAAATTTTAAAAAATCAATGATAGTTTTTCATTTAATTGATCCTTGTTTTGAATAACGTGACACCCCGTCTTTGATTGTTTGATTTTTTTCTTCTCATTTGTCTATTTGGGGACATAATAAAAAGGGAGAGAAAGGATTATCATATTATGGGAGAATTTGAATTTTGGGGGAGTTTTGATATTTGACATATGCTTTCATCATAAATTGGTATCTATGTTTATCTCATTTTAAACTCTATGCGTCACTTGGTATTTTCTTTATCTCATATGTGTAGGTACTACATTGATGATCTCTGAATTACACACCTTGATGAGAAAAGTTTTGAAGATTTGAAGATCAAACGATGAAGACTTGTTCATTTGTATCTTTTCAGTTTTGGGTTCATGGAAGGGTAGATTTGTTTAGGCGATATTGTATTTGATAATTTGGATTTTTTATGTATGTACCGGCATAGACATAGGGAGAGATTTGTAAGGACATCTTTATCATGTCCGAAATGTTACATTTAAGTATGCCGTACGCCGCTACATTTGGCACGTCTCAACACGATCTCACACGACGGCCTCAATCCGAATTCTAGGATTCAAGCATTCAACATCTCCATTATGTGTCCCACATCTGCCTGAATGACTTTACGTTCCACGATTTTAGTCACTTTATGCAAGTGGTACGTAAGCGAAGTCAAAATAGTGAAAGAAAGCAAGATAGGAAAGTTCAAGGGCATTTTCGTAATTTTACAACCACCGTCCGGAGGTCCGGTCAACTGGAAAGTTAAAGAGCTCAACGCAAAGAAGATACTGGAAGAAACGGAACCTCAATCCGAGCTACAGTGACGAATTTATACCCCTTTGAAAATGGAGAAAATTTCGAGAAAACTCTTGGAAAAATGCTAAGTGTTTAAAGCCCCACATTCCAGCGAATTTCTGCGAACCGAAGGTCAAACCGGTTCGGGGGGAGAACCGATTCGTGGTACACCCGAACCGGTTCGGGGTACCTGACGCTGGATAGAGTTCAAGATTTTTAAAACTCTTTTTGGATTCCTTATAAAAACCAACTTCGGGGGAGTTATTTTACAAGACTTTGAGAGACGTTTTTGCAAGTGCAAATACATTCAGTCTTCATATTTTTTAGTCCCAAGACTCATGTTTTGATTCACATATCATTGCCAATCTTTGTGAATCCTTTTGTAACCCAAGAACACAACCTCGTGTTTGTTCAACCCTTGTGGAGAAGCCGTCTTCCTTCTTCTTCATTGTTGCCCTCCTGGAAAGGGAAAGTTTCAGCCGATGACATCAAAATCGACACCTGCGGGTATTTCTGTGTCACGCTGTATTTTTAGCCGTTGTTTTGGAGGTTTGACAAAGAGACCGTGCATTACACTTGTGGGCGATTATCA
This sequence comes from Sambucus nigra, assembly GCA_949130495.1. Taxonomy (NCBI): domain Eukaryota; kingdom Viridiplantae; phylum Streptophyta; class Magnoliopsida; order Dipsacales; family Adoxaceae; genus Sambucus; species Sambucus nigra. The sequence goes on along the minus strand of OX422218.1, from coordinate 486,989,277 downwards.
GGTTGTATGTAAGTCAATGGTCTTATAAATTCTTTAAATTTCTAGAAATAAAAGGTTTTACCCGAAAGGGTTTTTTTTCCTTAACTTTGTGTCACATGCTTCATCTATTTATGGTTTGACACGTGCACACACATAGATACATGTTTAGGGGTTGATTTACTTTGGTTTATATAGACTCTAATTAAATAAGGGTTTACTGGAATCTTGCGAATTAATTTAATCAATTATCACACATCGAACCTATTCGGTTTTTCATGTGTGCGTGTGTGAGAGTGAGAAAGACTACCTGAATCCGGCAACGGAGGGCAGCAGCGATTAGGGTTTGTGGTTTGTGTTGAGAGGGGAAAGAGCTGAAACGAATGAGGAGACGGGAGTGGGTTTGGGGTTAGGAAACTATTCTCTCATTTGCCATATCATAATCCTCTTCATTTGACATGGCACAATGTGAGACCCTTAGATCGCAACAGGATAACAAATCACACCCGTTAGATCGTTTCACTATTCAAACACCCCTCACACACACACACACACACACACACACACATATATATATATATACAGAGATATATATATACAGAGAGAGGGAGAGAGAGAGAGAGAGAGAGAGAGAGAGAGAGAGAGAGAGAGACTCTTATACATCATACTTTCTACATCACCCATACAGCACATCTTAGATTTTTGTTTTTGTCAAATTTTTTTTATTTTACCTATGAATTTAACCTTCTAATCAACACATATTCAAAAAATTAAGTCAAAATACAATTTGTAGCTATTTTTTAAAAATTCAATAAAAAAAAACTTCTGAAAATACTTTGTTTATAATTTGTGCACCAGCAAAAATTTGTAATTTTTTTAAAAATCGCTAGAAAATGTATTTTGATCATATGTTGATTGAAAGATTTATTTTAATAGAAAAATAAAAAATTTGAAAAAAAAAGATTTCTTTGTCCCTAGAACTAGGTGTGATGTAGAAGAGACTCTCTCTCTCTATCTCTCTCTTTCTTTATATATATATATATAATCTCATCAAATGTAAAAATTTGAATAGAAAATGATTTTTCATTCCAATGATTAAATTAAAGTTTATATATGGATTAACGTTATGAAATTTATAAAAAGTACAAAACATCAAACCAAACGCTATAGGTTGCAATTTGATACAATAACTAATCACTGATTAAATAAATGAATCGGGCATGATCTCAAGTTTTACAATATACTTATTAAAAAATCTCAGAGTTTGAATGACCACAGTTGGTTAGGGCTTGACACAACCTGGAAAGATGTATGCAGAGGAATTAAATTGTAATATGACAAATTTCTTTTGGTAACTTACATTAAATATTTGATGTAAAAAAACATTGTAAAATTTTATTCTGTAGTTTAATAAATTATTGTCGTGTTTAAGGTGGGTTATTAAGCAATTCTTAAGTCACTAATTGTAATATTTATCAATTATCACGTAGTAAGACGGGGCACACAAGTATGTGACAGTTCAAGATGGGTGTAAGTTGACCCAATGAGTTCAACCTCAATTACATTTTAAATTAACGGCTGTTAAGAATGATTAGGCGTGGACATAGACTCGTCCAGCTCGAAAGGTATGATTTGCTTATGTTTTCTCTCTTTTTAATGGGGATAGTTATATATTCTTAAATTTATTGTTTTTAACGTTAATTTATTGAGTTCAACAGTTAACTTTGAAGTTTAGAAGTATGTCTTTAGAACTTGTAAATATCACTAGAAATGCTTTTTCTTTATTCTTTTAATAATACTTGTCGGGTACTTTCCCTCTTCTTTAAAACAAAAATATAAGGCTTGATTAAGCAAATTAAGTCCGTAAACCGGACGTGACGAACTTTTTAAGCGCCACCCATAAAATTTTTGGTGTCATATCCAAAAATTGGTTTATTGAATTATGTATTTCATAAAAAGTTATGAAAGGGTGTTAAACTTATCTTGGTTTATTGTTGACACCTTTATTATCATGTTCTATACATCATCTATACATCACACCAAATTTTAGCTCCTTAAAAACTATTTTTTTCAATTTTTTTATTTTTCTCTTGAAATTAACCTTTCAATAGACGCATGTTCAAAAAATTATGTCAAAATACATTTTTTTTAACTATTTTTAAAAAAATCACAAAAAACTGCCGAAAATACCTTTTTTATAAGGGCTGCGCCTGTAGGTTTTTGTGAACTTTTTAAAAATAGCTACAAAATGTATTTTGACCTAATTTTTTGAGTATGAGTTGAATAGAAGGTTAATTTCAAGGGAAAAATAAAAATTTTGAAAAAAAAGTTTCTTAGGGCCTAGAACTAGATGTGATGTATGGTGTGATTAGTAGTACCAAAATGTAGCACAAATAATAAAACAATCCATATTAGCCCAGTCATCTAAATATGAGGACCATATTTAAAAGCTACGAGTTACATATGGGGCCCATATTTCAACGCTATGAGTTAAATATGAAGCCCATATTTAAAAGCTAGGAATCAAATATAGAGCGCAATTTTAAAAGATATAAATCAAATATAATACTCATTTTTAAAAGTTGTGAGTAAAATATGAGTTTTTTTTCAATATACCTCGAATTGTAATACTTACTTTAATAAAAAAAACAATGGGTTGGCCGAACCCACATTTGGTTCGCCCATATTTGGCCCGACCCACATTTAACCCAACCCATATTTGGCCCAACCCATATTTAACCCAACCCATATTTGACCCACCCAAATTAGGGTCAGCCCATAATTTTGCCATTGCTAGGTGTGAAGTATACATCATGATGTAGGTGAGCCCCCCCCTCTCTCTCTCTCTCTCTCTCTCTCTCTCTCTCTCTCTCTCTATATATATATATATATATATATATATAGTTCTGTTCTTGTGCGGACTAGTTTGCATTTTAAGAGTGTAGACCGTTGTGCGGAGTAGTTTGCATTTTAAGAGTGTGGACCGGACATGTGTCACCTAACGGTGAGAGCAGAAAAGAGAGAGAGTGTGTCTTTAATTTAGGCAATAATTTTTAGGCGCATCGTTAGATGACACATGTCTGATCCTCATTTTTAAAATGCGAAGTAGTCCCCACAAGATGCGAAGTAGTCCCTACAAGAGCATTATATATATATATAGTGTTGCTCTTGTGCGGAGTGTCTCCCATATTAACAGTGCGGACTTGACATATATCACCTGACGGTGAGCTCAGAAAAAAGAGTGAGAGTGACGATAATTTAACCAATAATTTATGGCTCACAATCAGGTGACACATGTCCGTGTGCATAAGAGCAGTACTAAAAAATTATTTTTTTACTATTATAAAAAAATAATATATATCAGGGTCTGTACCATGAGAAGTCTTTACACGATGTGACCTTTATATATATATGTGGAAAAGTCTATATGTACCAAATTTATTTACCATGTGAATATTCTAAGTGCACTAAAATGTTTTGTCTCAAATGTATGTACAATTATTCAATGCTCTTGGAACATTAACTGGGTAAAAAAAACTTGATACGTAGAATATTACTCTCTCTATATATGTGCGTGTGCAAAATTTTTATTGATGAAATATGAATAATATAATAAATTTAGATTAAATATGCATGCGAGTTGGACCGGATCGGGTTTCTGCACTTGTGGACGAGATGGCTTGTACAAGTATATTTGGGCATGATGGGAGTCTGGATGGGTCTTGAAGAGTATCATATAACTTACCATGTAATATAGGCCCGGCCCAAGCGCCCCCCCCCCCCCCCCCCCCCCAAAGGATGATATTATTATGTTGTCCATATCTACTGTTAATTCAAGAATCCCTTGAAAACAACTGTTTAAAATTGATAGTCCAATTGTTATGGAGAACATACCCTGGTCCCTATACCCACCAGCCTAATGATGCAAAACAAATTAAGTAAAAGATATGTTGTATCCCCACCAACCTCTCTCATGACTGATGTAAAGGAACAACGGTTATAATTTATTGGACATGATTTGGCCCCAAGGCATGCCTATGGGGGTCATCATCTACCTAACTCGTGTTGACAAAGATTCATGATTTTCGATTTTTTTTGGGCAATGAAGAGGGACCATGAGTTTTATGAAGAAATATAACATTTTTCTTCATTTTGTAAATCAAATAGTATATGTCTGTCCAATTGTTGAGATTGTTCTTAAGAACAAAATAATTACGTAATTTGATAAAATGATCGTTTGCGTTTACGGAGCATGCTAATTTTTACAATAAAATTACAATTATGCGCATATAAAAATTTGCCATAAACAACTCTCTCAATGGTCCAATCAAATAAGACTAGTAATTTTACTCCATGACACAACACCAATATGTGTTAATTTTTTAAAATTTTAGCTTCGAAATTCAACAAAAAAAGTTAATAATTTATTAAGTTTTATGTTGAGCTAAAGAATTTTTTTGCCATTTGGATCGAGGGCACAGACTTTGTGGTCTATGGGTATGGTTTATTTGTGGCATATTATTTTTATATTTTATAATATAATGTATTAATAGAGGGATAAAAATCGTACATAAGATGTATCAAAATGACACACGACACGATAACACGAAATTATAAGTTAATGTGTTTAGATTTATTGGGTTTAGATCAATATCGAGTCAACACGATACACATGTTAAGATAACAGTTCGGGTTTAAAAATTTTAATACACCCGATTAGACCTGTTTGTACCCATTAATACTACCAAACTCTTTGTTGATAACTTATCTTTGATACATTTGATAATATTTGTTATATATATAAATCTGGACTTAGGATGTAAGAATTAAATATAGTATGTTTTAATGGAAAATTTTAGTCACTTAACGGCTCTCAACGATTTGGGTCGGGTGACCCGTTAATAATAGCGGTTTGGGTTTGGTTTTGTAATTGGGAAACGATTTGTTAATGAATTGTGTATAGATTAAAAAATTTCTGATACGAACAAATTATTACACGACATAAACACGATCCGTTGACATGTTATAATTGGGTTGGTAAACAGTTAGCCGTCCTATTAATTTTTAAATAAAAAAACTTCTCTATCTAGTAATCATCATTTCTTAGTAAAAGCATGGTGAGGAATTTAGGATTTGACACTAAGAATGTTTGATTAGTGGTAATCAAAGGTTCTTTCAAGCATTAAGAACTGATGAATATTTTATCTTAATGAAATTATATTTTTATTTTTTCCACAGTTTTTTTTGTTATCTACAGACTAAAATAGTTCAAACTACATAAATTTCGATTTCAGAACAAATGGTGTTAATTTTAGGTAGAAAACATAAATATTTACTGAGCTTTCTATTCAGCATCCAACATTCAGCTTATAGAATTCAGTCTTAATATTATAAGAGGTAAAAATATACCAAATTATATTGTTTTGCTCTCTCTGTGTTTGTTTTCAATTTTCCCAAATCCTATGCATGATGCTAAATATATAAATAAAACTAATTTGTACAAGCAATTTCAACCAGTTGCATGGCAATCAAAATTCAATTTTCCAAACATTGTATATAATGATTCATTTTCTACTCTAAATCCTATAACCTCTTCACACTTCGATCATTATGTTTTCTTGTTAAAGAAAGGAAGAAAAATATCTGACAAAAAATAATAACTTGTACTTTCATGAATTGATTTTATGTGTAATCATCTATTCACACTCCCATGGTTATTTTTTTTTATATTGTTTTTTGAAAGAAACCTGATGAAGAAAAATTAAAACTTGTAATTTTATGACTGGATTTTATAAGTTGTGTACTTGATTGAAGAGATTGAGAGATCCACGGGTATATTTAATTAAAATGTGTAATTGTACAATTTACTATAATTAGAATAGAAAATATAATACAAGTCGTGGAAGCTACATAAAATTTACTATAATTAGAAACCTAAATGTAATACAACAGGAGGATGTTATGTACCCCAATTGCAATAGAGAAATAAAAAATAGTTTTTTATTTAGTTATTGGGAAAAGGAGAAAAAAAACATAAAAAGGATATATGTTCATCCAAAATTTGTTGGAATTCTATTAAAATAGTTACATGTATTAAAAAAAAACCAGTCACGAGGCTGTGTTTGATTTATGAGAAAAAGAGAGGATAAAACATTTACCCATTTGGTCATGTATTCAGAAAATTCGATTTCAACACTGTTTTTATGAACAGTTTAAAAGTCAATTTTTTGTGTTTATACATTTGACAAAATTGCTTTCAAATACAGTTTTCTGAGAGTTTGCAAAATTGGCAAACATGTATATTTATATTATATATATTTGTGTGTGTGCATATATATATATATTGTGAGTGCAGAAAAATTCACAATAAAAGATTTTACGAAAACAATAACAAATGGCAGAAAATAAATGGAATCACACACACAACAACGATGTACGTGGACGTGGCTCAACAACTTGCCACGTCTACGTAGAGGTTACTGGTTCTTATTAAGTGTCTCTCAAAGTCTCAAGTTTTCCATACCTTTGTCTCGGATCATGGTGTACAATTTATATAAGTCGTTGCAGAGACCGAGTTGCTTAAGGAACTCCATGATAGGATGCGGATTGGCCATGAGGTTCTTGTATATCTCGTCCGAGATTCTTGGTACCTGATTTGATCATATATGCGAATGTCTTACTTTAACTAAACTACTCGTGTAGAAATTAAGTCATGATTTGGACCGGACCAAATACTTAAATTATCTTGGTCGGCTACTTTCATGGACTTGTAAAAATGGGCTCCCACAATTGCCCCTGAAATCTTTGGGCTAATAATTATGGGTCAATAGATTTCAACTGGGTCGAAGGGCCAAACACTTAAATATGATGAAAGACCGACATGTTATGTTTGTAATTGTAAGACTTGCACAAGGGGTACGCTTTTCTATAAAGAAATTGAAGCCCCAAAATCTTCCTAGGAAGACGAAACTCATCATTAGAACTGTAAGTTCTCATTTTTACCCTCTTAGTTATTTTTCTTTGTATTAGCTTGTTACTGTAGTTAGGGTTTCTTATTGCTTGTGCGATTATGGCGATGCTAGAAAATAAGTCAGTAGAGGATTTTAAGAGCCAGTATAATATTCTTGATTGGGTGATTATCGACTAAGCCCCCCTTTCTCGGAATGTTCGTGATTTTGACCGGGGGGGGGGGGGGGGGGGAGGGGGGGCACTGGATTCACACACTTCTTGGAACTCAAGAGGATTTGACATTCCCCCCAAATGGGTTATTTCTTAGACTTTTGAGGTATTTTTCCATTGTGTCTTCCCAGTGTGCCCCAAATGTGTGGAAGATAGTAAATGGAGTCCACAAAATCAATACACTTTATGGGACAAAACTAGGACTTGCTGAGATATATTAGTGCTACATGTTCTCAAGGACCAAAGGAGGCCTGTTATATCTGAAAACCAGAAGAGCCGAACAAGTTCTGGTGGTAAATATTTCGGATTCCCATATAGATTACTGAGAAAATGTGTTCATAGCCATGAACTGGCAGCGCCTCCCATCGTTAGAGGGGGAAAGACAATGAGGCCCTATAATTTTTTAATACGAAGAGGCTGAAATAGTGTGCTTCTTCTTTAATCTTTTCTGCTAACTTCTTGTGATTTTTTCCCATTATTATGGCAGATAGTCCTCTCTTTTTTTATTACATCTTGTTCCAAAATTAAGGAACTTGATATTAGGGAGATTAATGCCGATGAGATTGTGAAGGCCGGTAGAATTAGAGAAAGAGTGGCAGGCGGTGAACATCTAAGGTCGGCGGCCTTTCTCTTAACATATAAGAACACAAGCGCCAACGTTATTGCTTGATCGGTTGATAAGGTCCCATCTTTGAAAGCTCCAGAGGTAGGTCCTTCTGATCTAATTGTTAATGAAGAGGAGAGTTCTGAAGAAGAGGGAGAGGGAGAGAAGAAGAGGGAAAAAAGAGGCGGGGTAAAAGAAGAAGAAGAAGAAGAAGAAGAAGAAGAAGAAGAAGAAGAAGAAGAAGAAGAAGAAGAAGAAGAAGAAGAAGAAGAAGAAGAAAAGGACATGGCCCCTTTGATTAAGAGGAGGCAGTTAAAGCTTCCTGGTGATGAAGATGACAATATGGTCCTTTCTGACAATATTCCATCTTTGAAGATCCCTGTAACAGATTCTTCCAAGGGAAGTGGTTCTGGTCCATCTGATAAAGGAACAGAACAAGAAAAAGAGAGAGAGAAGAAAAAGAGAAAAGGAGAGAAAGAGATAGAAATAAAGAAGAAGAGAAAAGGAGAGGGTTGAGGCTAAGAGTAAGTTTGTCCTATAATACTTTGGGGTTCCCACTTTCCCTAATCTTGAGGGGGCTAGTGTGTGTGATTCCCCATCTCTGGCCCTAACCTTCTAAAAAGGTTTATACTTGCTACTGATCGTGAGAGTTTCTATAGGCTTGAAGCAGCCCAATTCATCCTCAAGGGCTCTAGTAAGTCTTTCATACTTGGTTCTTTTCCTTTTCTCTTCTGTTTCTGTTCTGATTCTCTATTATTCTCTCTAATTCACAGATGTTATCTGATTTTACTACTCTTTTGGATAACCAAGTTGGTGGCTTCAAAAGGAAGAAATAATTGAAGAGTTCCCTCGAAGCTAAGAAAGAGGATTTTGTTAATGCTCGCCAGGTGTGGGAGCGTGAAAAGGAGGAGATGTCTAAGGCCTATGATGCTCTTGGGGATACTCAGAAGGTGATAATTGCTGAGAAGTCTGGACTGGTGGAGGCCAATAAAAATTTGTCTGATAAAGTTGCCAAGATAGAGGGTTAGATTCCCTAAGCCAAGGATGATAGCTACCGTGAGAGAGGATGCACGGCGCCAAATGTCTTATGCTTGTAAGGTCTCTTTCAAGAAGGGATGGGACCAAGGTTTGAAGGTTGTTGGAACTCCTGCAGAATCTGAGCTTTTTAGTCTTCATTCTCTTAGTCCTGGCCCTTATGTTGAAGAAGAAGAAGAAGAAGAAGAAGAAGAAGAAGAAGAAGAAGAAGAAGAAGAAGAAGAAGAAGAAGAAGAAGAAGAAGATGGCGACCATGTTATTGGCAATACTGGGATTGTTCCTGTTGAGGTCGACAGAAGTGCTGGAGCTAACCAGGAGCAGCAGGTGGTCGATAAGGGGAAAACCATAGTTGAGGGAGATGAGGTGAAATACTAGGGATTTGTAGACTAGGATTTTACATTTTTCTTATACAACTTTTAGCCTTGCTTGTTTGTACCCATTTTTTAGAACCTCATGTATTGGCCTCTGGCCACCTTTTAATGTTATATAGTAGTGAAACCTTTCTACCCTTTCTTTTTTATATGTTAATATACTTGCTTTTGGTTTGGTGTGTATTGTTTGTAGTCTGCTGATTTAGATCCCTATATTTCTCCCAACTCTCAAGTGGGGAGAACTCTTGAACCTGACATTATCTTGTAAGCTCGCAAAGCCTTTGTAAAAATATGCAAGTCGTTAAGAGCGAGGAACGAGTAGTACAAGAACCAAACTGAAGTGATTGCTAAATTGAAAGATGATCTCCAAGAAATTGAGGAAATATGGGCCCCCGTTTAAGAGGAGGTGAATTCCTTAAGGGCCTACTATTGGAGATGACTGGGGTCGACTAAGTAGGCAATGTCCTGCAGTCTAAAAATGATGCTTTAAGAAAGGAGGTTTCTAGCTTGAAATCTTTTATTGATGTGCTTAAAGGTAATGTCGATAAACTCAGATATGCATTCAAAGTAGGACATTGAGAGGTTTAGGGAGAGGGTTACAATGCTAATTGGGAAGATGCCCCTGCAAAACTTAAGGAAGTAAAAATCATTGCCTTTTCTCAAGGATGACTACGTTCCCTTAAGGAGGCAAAAACTCCAAAAGAATCCAAGCTTTGGTATAAATACCATATTGAATGTCCTGCCTATAGCCATAACCCTTTCTCTAAAGATGATGAATGGATCCCAGTCGTTGATATTCCCTCTCAACTCTTGGATCATGATCTTGATGAATTTGTAGAAGAGTTTGCCCCAAAGCCAAATAATGGTTAGAGAGCGATTGTATCATAATATCTTGCTCAGCGCTCTGGCCCTTCTTAGGCCTTTATGTATTTCTTTTTGGTTTGTAATTTTAACCTTTTATTTTAATAAAGGTTTTCCTTATGTTTTGAGCATATACTGACTAAACATATGTTAATTTTGTCTACTCGAAGGTTACTTAGTATTTTTATTGACTAAGGAGATATTAATTAATCAATATTAGGCTTTAAGTAGGCTTATGCTTAGTTCGAATCATTTTGGGCTTTTACAGTCGATTAAATGATCTTTGAGTCATAGCAGTCTGCCTTTTATGTGTTTGAACATTCTCACAGTCCAATATTCTTATGCAATACCATCCATTCACTTTACCTTTTAGGTCATGCCGTTACACTCCCTAAAGCCTAAGTGAGATGATGGAAAGAATGCACCTGACTAGTGGGAAATTTTTCGGAGCATGATTTTTTCGTCCAACGAAAGTTGGTGACCAATCGAAGTTGGCTTTATTACCTAAGGATCCCCTGTCGGGATTTTGTTATTGTCGGGGTAACTCATGAGGCCTCTTGTGTTTGCAATAAGGGCCTGAGGGTAATTTGAAATACTTGTAATTGACTTGCTAACCCTATTTGTTAGGTATTTAAATATGAGCAAAGGAGTTATCATTGGAGTAGGTGAAAATTAACGAGATATAATCAGGATAAATTAAGCAGCCAGTGCAAAATACAAAAATAGAGGGTCCAGCTAACCTTTATTCATTGAAAATTGTCTATAAAGAAACTAAAAATAAAATTTTGCTAGCTTGAAAGATAAAGAAGAAGATCTAAAAGTAGAACTTTTTAAGATTGACTTCGTTCCATGCTCTTGGTATCTCCCTGCCCTCCAGTGTTTCCAAGTGATGTGATCCTTGAAGATCATCTCTAATTATTCTGAAGGGTCCTTTCCATTTTAGTCCCATTTTATCGTCTGATGGTTTTACAGCACTGCCGAGGACTTTTCACAAGATATAGTCTCCTATTAAAAACTTCCTCGGGTTAAATCTCTTGTTATCTTGCTTGGCTAGTTACTGTTGATAGGAAGCCAAATTGATCAAGGCTAGATTTCGTCGCTTATCTTCTAGGTCAAGTTTAGTACGTAGTGCTTCATTGTTGAGGCCTTGGTCGACCTCTTATAGTGGGGAGACATGCTTCTAGAGAAATGACAACCTCCATTCCATAAACGAGTTCAAATGGTGTTTCTCGAGTTGGTCTCCTAGGAGTTGTGCAATAAGCCCATAGGACATGGGGGAGTTCATCCACCCAAGTTCCCTTAGCTCTTTCTAATCATTTTTTTAATCCATCGATCATGGTTTTGTTAAAAGCTTCTGTTTTTTCATTGCTTTGGGGATATGCCACAGAACTGAAGTGGTGCTTGATGTTATGCTCATCATAGAAAAAGCTTAAAAGAAACCACTTTTAAATTATTTACTGTTGTCAGTAATGATGGTCCTTAGTATCCCAAAGTGAGTTATGATGTTCCTCCATATGAACCTTATCATGTCAGAATCTCGAATGTTTGCCAATGATTCTGCCATTACCCATTTGGTGAAGTAGTTTGTAGAGACTAGTAGATACTTACGATTTCCTGATGCAATAGGTAGTGGTCTCACGATATCTTATCCCCATTGGGAGAATGGCTATGGACTAGTAAGTGAATTTAGGTCACTAGCGGGCCGGTGAACCATAGATGAGTTCTTTTGGAACTTTTCACATTTGTTAACGTATGCACCAGCATATTATACATGTGAGGCCACCAATATCCTTTTTTGATCGCTCGAAAGACTAACGATCTTCCACCTGAGTGACTCCCACATATTCCCTAATGGAGTTCACTAAGTACTTTTCTCGGCATTTTGTGGGTAAATGCATTGGAGGTAGGGGCCTGCGGATGATTTATTATATATTTTTCCTTCAGGGTTGAGGTAAAAATGAGCAGCCATGGCCCTGATTTGATGGGATGACCTCCTGTCATCTGGAAGTACATCATTTCATAGATAAATGGTGATGAGATCCATCCAACTTGGAGATTTATCTGTGAGGAGAACTTGCTCGGCTACGACTGTATGGTCAATACTGGGCTGGGCAAGGAACTCTATCTGAATTGTCCTCCTTAGGTTAGAGTCGATTGCCGAGCTTAGTGCTTCTAAAGCATCAGTGTAACTGGTATGTCCTCGCAGGAACTTTTGAATTTCCACCTTTTAGAGGCCTCCCATGATTCTTATTACTACATTCAGGTATGATGCCATTCGATCATCTTTGGCATTGAAGTCTCCACTTACTTTTTTGGAGACCAGTTTGGAATCACCGAATACATGGAGGCATTTCCCCCCCATTAGTTTGGTTTTTCGTAAATCGGTGATAAGTGCTTCATACTCAACTTCATTATTGGAGGCTTCAAATACGAATCTAGTTCCCTATTCAATAATGGTGTCTTCGGGGATAAAGAGAACAATCCCCACTTTTTCCCCCTTTGAATTTGAGGCTTCATCAACATACAGTCTCCAATATTTGGATGACGCTTCATATATGCTCAATTTCTCTTCGTTCAGCTAATCTGATGGTCGATCTACTGTGAACTCAATAATAAAATTTTCTAGGATATGTCCCGTGATTGTCGTTTTGGGATAGAAGTGGATGTTAAATCTCTCGAGATCGATCGACCACTTTAAAAGATGCCCAGAGAGGTCGACCCTACATAGAATGACTTTGAGTGGGTAAGAGGTGATTACTGTTATGGAGTGGGCTTCGAGGTAGTGATTCAAATTTCTTGAAGCGATCACTAGGGCATATGCAAGCTTTTTAGAGGCGAGTATCGTTGTTCAGCCTCCAAGAGCATCTTATTGGCATAGTAAATCGAGTGTTGTTCTCTCTTCTTTTTACATACTTTGGCAGAGCTCGCAGCATGGTCTGATACTTCCAAGTAAAGATACAGTTGTTCCCTATTATTCGAAATTACCAGCAATAGAGGCTTACTAAGGTAAGACTTGATCTCTCCTAAATATTACGAATTAGTCATCAATCCATACAAGGACTTTGCCTTTCTTTAAAAGATGAAAGAATGGTCGACAGCGTTCCGAAGACCTAAAGATGAACCGATTGAGAGTCATGAGCATCCGAGTAATCTTCTGAACATCTATCAATATTTGAGGAGGCTGAACCATGGTGATAGCATCGATTTGATCTGGTTAGCCTCGATTCCCGCTTTACTTATTAGGTATCCTAATAATTTTCCTGACTGGACACCGAATGAACACTTACCTACATTAAGCTATATTTGATGCTTCCTAAAGATCTCGAAGGTTTCTTCTAGAGCTGAGAGGTGATCGGACTTATCCTTGCTTTTAATAAGCATGTTGTTGATGTACACTTCAATTATTTCTCCCATTTGTTTCCTAAACATCTTGGTTACTAATATTTAGTAAGTTGCCCTTGCGTTCTTGAGGCCAAACGGTATGGCCTTTTAGAAATACAACCCAATTGATTTTATAAAGGATGTTTTATCCTCGTCGGACCCGTATAAAGGGATCTGATAATATCCCAAGTACGCCTCAAGGAAGCTCATTCTCTCATGTGTCGTTGTGGCGTCAACCAACTGATCTATCTTCGGGAGAAGGAAGTTATCCTTAGGATATTCCCGATTGAAGTTGGTAAAATCAATGCATACGTTTCAACTTCCATTGCTTTTAGGTACCACCTCTGGGTTAGATAGCCATACAGGGAACTAAACTTCTCTGATGGAACTTGTATCCAGTAACTTCCCTACCTCTTTATCCACTGCCTTAGCAATCTTGAGGGATGCTCGGCGAGCCTTTTGAGTAATGGGTTTAAAAGTGGGATCAACATGCAAGCGATGGCACGCCACATTAGGGTCAATTCCTGGTAATTCATAAGGCTCCCACGCAAAAATATCTATGTTACTTTTGAAAAGTACAACTAACTCCATTTTCTCTTAATCGGTGAGAGCAGATCCAATTAAAAATTTCCTTTATGTCATGTTATTATCAACTACAACTTCCTCCGAGCTTTTTACGACCCTATCTTTAGGGTGGACCTTGGTCTCTTCCACCCCTGGTCGTCCATACCGTAGTTACTATTTAGAGAGAACAACCATATCCCAGGTTTTCTCCTGGGCATTCTCGAACTCCTTCTTCTACTCTTTCTTTGGGCGAATAACTACAATAAAATACTTTTTGATTGTATCCTGGTCGTTGAGAATCTCGACCACTCCACGATCTGTGATGCACTTTAAATTTTGATGATAAGTGGATGAAACGGCCTTAATAGCGTGGAGCCAACCTCTGCCCAAAATAGCATGATATGGGGACTCAATGTCCACTATTAGAAACTCGATTAACTTCGAGATGTTTCCTACCCTGATCGATAAGATTATCTTTCCTAACGGCATAGTGATCCTTTCTGTGAAGCCGACCAGTGGAACAATGGCCTCTTTAAGGTCGACGACGTTCAACTTCAGTTTATGGAACAATTCTAGGTACATAACTTCGAACGAGCTCCCCTGTTCACAAGTAGCTTGTCAACATCCCAATTATCAATTCTAAGTGTGATCACTAAAGCATCAGGATGTTGGGTCCTCACCCCGGCCAAGTCTTCTTTGGTGAACACGTTATGCTTCGTGTAATCAACGTCTTCTGGTCGTCGATGCTTTCCTGTCTAGGTTTTTGCAGGATCAATCTAAAAAGCTTCCATCACGGCAGTTACCTTCTTGAGTTCCATTCAAACAGTGTTATCCAAAATCTGCTTGAGGTCTAACGCCCCATGAATTACTACAAACTCATGTACTGTATCATCATTGAGGACATTGTATGGCTTTTGGTTGTCATTGGCTGCGAACTTCTCTATTTTCTTTTCAACATATTGTGACACCCTTGATACTTAAATACCGAGTGATCAGGTCTTTACTAAATTAAAACTGAATTTTCATTTGGTTTATTCTTAGCATCACTATCGAAAACAGTATTCAAAAAGTCAGTGCCAAATTTTATATTTTTACTTAAACAACATCAATGTGCAGAAATAATTACAATAATCAACATACCATGCAATAATAAATAATCCGAAATCACCAGATAAATAGATGAAATAAAATAATACCGAATAAACCATCGAATCCCAAATCCAATATAAAAGGCGAACATGAATAAAAATCTGAATATAAAGTTTGATTGACATAAATGAAATAACTGAGGGCAACACGCCCGAAATAAATACTGAACTGCACCCTACACTACAAATGAAGTAACTAAAGCGACTAAGTCTAAATCCTACAAGAATATACAAGTGTTGCAGCTACACATCCCTGGAACAAATCATCTTGCTTGGCGTCCCTATGGCTGGACACCTAAAAGGTTTGGAAAAAGGTTTGCAAGTATGGGTTAAAGCCCAAATAAAATCATTTTGAAAACATTTAGTAAGCATTTAAATTGCAGTTTAAATGAACAATTATTAGATACACATGTTAGGTTGCGAACACTCCCTTGAGTTCCTCACCTTTCATCTATAGTGTGCACCTAAAGTTTCCTACTAAACCCCACCTAGTCATTCTACTCAATCCAACTAGATCACAAATATCTAATAAACTCCCAATCAGTCTAGCTCACTCGTACCGCCCATATAATACTCTACCGAATACCCTTAATCCCCATTAAGTCTTAAGTTAAGTTTGTCCTTAACTTATCCATACCTCTCATTCAGTACTCTATCGAGTTAATAAATAATTAACATCCCTCTTATGTTATTATTAAAGCAAAGTTAACATTTCACATATGTTATCATTCAACCCTTTCCATTAAGTTTCTCTACTTAATTTTCGTGTTAGATATACACTATCTAATCCCCTAACTATTACACATAAGTAAGATTTCACATTAATTAGATATACACTATATACTCCCCTTACTATCACACATAATTAAGATTTCACATTCATGAGTATATATATATATATAAATAATACCGCATCTCCTTATCTAGTCATAACGATGCGTACTCGCATACTCTGCTATCAGTCCAAGTACCTTTCGTACCTAAGCATGTACTATCGGTTTAGAATGTCTCCTCGAACCATCAACCAAATCAAATAACAAATAATGGAGGCGAACATAGTTCTAAGCCTTTGGGCTATGCACATACCTAACGTACCCAAACGACACGTCGGTCCCACTAATACACGGCACATAGTGAGCCGCCCTAAGTTCTATGTTCTGGGACATAAATCCCGACCCCCTTAGAATTGACAAGGTGGGATCGTCCACTGCGGGGGAACCTCCATGATAGCCAGCAGCGTAGGTATGTTCACATACACAAAAGCACATAATAGGCATACACACCGCCTAACCATATGTTTATCCAATATAGGCACACAAATGACCTATAATAATTAATCCATATAGGTTTACAATCAACCTATAATCATCATCCGTATAGGTATACACTCAAGATATAAATATCATCTGTATAGGTATACACTCAAGTTATAAATATCATTTGTATAGGTATACACTCAAGTTATAAATATCATCTGTATATGTATAAATTCAAATTATAAATAGCATCTATATAAGTATACACTCAAACTATAAATATCATTCGTATATGTATACACCCAACCTATAAATATCATCCGTATAGGTATACACTCAACCTATAAATATATACAGCAGGGTTTCACACAGCCTAATTATCATCATTTGTATATACTATATATCACTTGAATACTCACCGTACATTCAATTTATGATTATTCTCACTATCATGTATAATGAAGTATTATTCTCTACTATAAGAGCCCTAGTAACCCTTTTTTTTTATATTAGTAGCTATGTCTACCTTACCCTACTAGTCTATACCATAAGCTCACTAATGCTTTCCCGTAATTTCATTCTCATTCTCTTGAATTAATTACATTACCATTTAAGCCCGAATATTCTAGTCTTAACTCTCTCTCAAAGACTACTACATGCCCTTATCAAGGTCCTACTATAATTCCAAAAATCACTCATAATGATTTAAAAAGGCCCCAAAGGTCACCTAATTATTTACACAAAGTTTTAAGGCTTAAATATGCAGAATAGGCAAAACTGGCAGGGCCGAATCGATTCGCCCAAGTACTAAATCGATTCGCCTTGCCGAATCGAACCGGTCTTAGGCCAAATCGATTCGATTTGCATAGGTCATCTTCTTCATTGATTTTTCGTACATTTTTCACCATTTTCACATATGTGTCTTGTTTGTTTCTTAACCAAATTTGAAACCAAATTTTCCAAACCTTTTCCACATACATTAGGATAATATTTAACGTCCTAAACGCATTAAATCCCCACGAAATTCAGTCAAGAATAAATCAAACTCAATAATCATAAAAAAAAAAACCTAGTTTTGTGTTCTTCCCACATATTTATCCAAAAGCTCGGATTTAATTCATAAAAAGCATCCCAAACCATATGATTTCATATTAAAAATATCAAGGAACCTCTCTACATGCATTCCTACTTCAATTCATGGATCAAACCCTACTCTACATGGGTATTATAACATGCTTATAAAAATGCAATTTAAACATTGCCTCTCAATAATAGTTCTGAAATTCATTGGTATAATGGTATGGATGTTCTCTTCTCACTCCGATCTTGATTGCTTTGCGTTTAGGATGAAACAATAGTGTAGGAAGCTTGGTTCTCTTCTCCTCTTCCTCTCGTGTGGCCTCTCTCCCTTTAGCTTTGTGTTAACCCTAGCCCCTATCTCTAATGGGAAGATATAAACTTGTAATTTTCGGAGTTCTCTAAACTACAAACTCCCAAATGACTGAAACGCCCTCAAATGGTGTCAGGTTGGTCTAAAATAGCCATGGGATCCAAATACACCTGAGTATACTATTCTGACTATTTTGACACTTTTGGAACCAACCATGACCTCAAAATCACCATCCGACTCACTTTATAAAGTCATCTTATTTCCACCTCAAAATACGGCACGTGTGAAATTTAAACTTAAACTGAATTAATTAAATCCAAACCGTCGAATTAAATAACTTCTCCTAATTAATAAATTCCTAAATCACCAAGTTAATTAATTTCCAAATTCTCCAACACTACGGGGTGCTACGCATACTCGCTGAGGTGCCCCCTGCCTGAACTAGCTCTTCTAAATGTAACTTCAAAGCTTTTCAATTCTCGATTCGGTGATCGAACTCCTTATGGAATGCACATCTCAACGCGTTGTTCCTTTTAGTTGGATCGCCACCCATCTTCTTGGGCCATTTGATAAAAGGCTCATCCTTGACCTTGCTAAGAATTTTGTAAATGGGTTCCTTGAAGACTGTATTAACAGCCTGAAATTCCTTGGAGGGGTCATTCTTATTTACACTCTTGGATCCATTCTTTCCCCCATTCTTGCTTCCCTTCTTATGGGTGTCATTCTTCTACATCCCCTTGTTCGCTTTTGCTCGAACATTATTGCGACGACCCGAATATGATTATGATAAACCATGTTTAACTCATGCTTACCGTATGGGATGGGGATAATGTGTTATCAGAATATATAATGTTAAGTTATTGTATTTATTCTAATCCTACCTTCATAACTTATGAAATATTGAATTAGTCACAAACACAAATTTGTGAAGTCTTCGGTAGGAATGTTCAAGTTCGGGACTAGTTTTGGCCACTATAATATGATAATTGACTTGAGATGCAAACTAGATAGTTGTAGACATATGATTTAAGTTTGTAACACAATAAACGGTGTATAAAACAAAGGTTTGGGGAAGGAGTTATGCTGAAATTACGAATAGGGGTAAAGTAGTCATTTAGCTTTAAAGGATATTTTGTCTTATATAGCGACACATGTCATATTTTGATTGGACCAAGGGGAGGTGACTTATGACGAATTGAAAACCTTAAAATGACATCCTCCATAAGCCAAAATCAGTCATGAGAGAGTTTGTCTTGAGGAGAGAGAATCGGGAAGCTCGGGAAGTAGAAAGTAAGGAGAAAAATTCGTACGAAATTATGAAAAAGTCCCTAAGTTATTTCTACGCATAAATCTTGTTATTATTTTGGTGCTATTGATTTAAATGATATAAATCATTGATTTTTTATTGAAATTTCATTCCTTGGTGTATATGTATGTATGGATAGATGCAAGTTTAAGCAAAGTTGAACGTGTAAATCATGTATATTGATTCGATTGGAAACCTCGTGTATTCAAACTTCCAAAACTTTTTGTAAATTTATTGGAATTGAATAATTCTAGTTGGAGATGAAAATAGGCTCATATATGTATACTATATCAGAATATTATGTGAAAATACCAAGAAATGAATCTTTGGTGATAGTTTGAAGTTCAAGTAGAAAATATGCCCCCAAAGTGTAAGAATGCACACCATGTGTTCGATATTTTGCTTGGCATAGCAAATCAAGCTTAAAAATTATGAAACTGTAAATTTATATTTTTAAATATGTTTATTGATGTTGGGTGAAATATCAGAGAAAGTTACGATACAAAAAAATTATGAAAATTCCTGGAAGTTCACTGAACGATAGAGGGGCCTATATGGCAGATTTGCTATGTAGTAAGGAAATGGGCATATCTTCCTCTAGGAAACTTGAAATGATATGTCATCTTTTGGATTTGTAACCTAATATATTAAGGGTGAAAATACTAAGAAAAAATTAAAATATATTTGGCCTATGATTTGGGTAGGGTAAATATCTTACCATGAAGTTAGATTGGACTTTATTTACGATATATGATTGGAATGGGGTTATATGATGCTTATAAATTGGGTTAAGTTTAAGTTTTCTTTGGATTGTTAACATCATTATAATGATACTAATATTGTAAGAATGAATATGTGGAAGGGAAAAAGAACTGGTTGAGCTAGTGCTAGACAAAGGCAAGGAAAAAACACATGAAGTGGCCATGGTGAGTGTACTCACTAGTAAGAAGTATTTATACATGATTATGGATATTATATGTTGTACTTGCTGAGTTGATTACAAATATGAGATATCGTACTTACCAAGTTGAATATGGATATAATATATTCTACTTATTGATTTGATTATGGTTAAGATATGTCGTACTTATTGAGTTGATTATGGATATGATGTGCATGTATTATAAGAGATGTTATGGCTTATCAAGAGCTAAGAGATGTTATGGCTTATTAATAGCCAAGAGATGTTATGGCTTATTAACAGCTAAGAGATGTTATGGCTTATTAACAACTAAGAGATTTTATGGCTTATCAACAGTTAAGAGATGTTATGGCTTATTAATAGCCAAGAGATGTTATGGCTTATTAACATCCAAGAGATGTTATGGCTTATTAACAGTCAAGAGATGTTATGGCTTATCAGCAGCCAAGAGATGTTATAACTTATCAACAACCAAGAGATGTTATGGCTTATTAATAGCTAAGAGATGTTATGGTGTATTAATAGCCAAGAGATGTTGAGATGTTTTATATTATTACATAGATACGACTTATTGCATTTAATTTTATGCACTTGTGTAGTAGTAATACATTCACTGAGCTATTTTTCTCACGATACCTATGTTATGTTTTTTTTAGGTAATGAAATGTCACTGCCAAATCTAGCCGGTCGGGTGGGGTTAGCAAGGGATACGTAAAAACCATGATTTTGGTCAAATTAAAAAGGGATAATTTAATCCTACTTATCCTTTGAGCAAGTTTGAATAAGCACAATTACTTTAAAATTTTAAAATGTTTTTAGTGTTATGGCTTAATGCTAATACTAAAAAAGGATACTTGTGTTTATTGTTTGGTTAAGGAATTATGGTTTAACTCACTTTGACTTTAAAACTCAATTACCAGTAACTGGGTTGGGGTGTGTCAACTTTGGTATCAGAGACTAGGTTTTAAAGGTTATGGGGGGAGAAGCGCCTAGATTTGGCAGTGGAAGTAGAAATTATTTTGAGTCATAAGAAAATTTGCTTAATTGACTAACATTTGTTAGTTATACATATATTTTGTTGTATGGGATATGAAATGTAAGGATCTTGCAGGAAGGAAAATGAGATGTTAAGGTCTATTCGAGGATGACAGCGAATACAGGTATTTTTATATGAATAGTTGAATTGTTTTATATGTTGTATGAATAAACATGTCATTGAAGAAATTTTTTTAAAGATCAAAGGTGGTAAGAAAAATTATCAAGTATTGGAAGTAATATCTTCCTATAATGGTATATGTGGACTTGAGTCGTGTTATGTACTAAGCCATGAATGGGTGCACTCCTCATCTGTATAGGATAGTGATGTACGGGAACCCATATCCTATTAAAGGATAAGAAGTGAGAAGAATTATTGTTATATGATTATAATAGGACTTGAATTATTAGAGAGTGAATAAAATGAAGGTTCACATAGTAAAGGTGAAGTGAGAAGATTAGTAGTTGTATATGTTTAAAGTTAATATGTGAAATGGTCTGAAATATAATCTATCACAATCGATCCGAACATATGTTCATAATGGATTATGATAAGTAAAAGAAAATAGTAATGAGAGCTGAGATGTACTTCTTTAATAGTATGAGTATATTCCATGGATATGACTCTAGTGATGTTTTACAATGCTTATGAGAATAGTAAAGTTGAGGCAAGGTGGCTAGGAGTTGGAAGTTTAAAAATATTAAGGAGTCCTTTTAAGAATATGTGTTGTGTATGAGAGTGGGAAAGATCCTAATCGGATTTGAATATTAACAACTGATTTGGGTGGATATTGAGTTGTATTTGTCATTGTGCCGATGTGCTATCACTAAGGATATATCATATAAAAAAATATGATTGACATTATAATGAGTCACTAGAAATATGTATAAGGATAATGTGCTATGTGGAATACTGTAATGTGATACATTAAGGTATTTGTACAGGTTACTTGAAAGAAATAAGACATAATAATTAGAAAAATATTATGGGGCTGGTAGGCATCGTTCAGGTTTTAAGTGGTGATGCTACGTTCAACATCCAAGTTATGAAAACTGGAAAATAGTAAATTAATGATGTTGCATAAGACTATCATGTTATTAAGGATTGGGGTAATATTATAATTGTAAAGTAATTATGTTGAATAAATGAATTATTAAGGTCATTGTATGTTGAGTTAAAGTCAAACACATGTATTTGGTATTGAATGGAATATGAGAATATGGCATATAATAAGCTAGTCTTGTAATATGATATTTATGAATTGAAATATTGAATGGAAATTGGAGAAAGGAAATATAAAAAGTTAGTCTTGTAATAGAATATTTATTATTTGAAATATTAAACGATAATAACGATGGACCATAGGAATGGAGGTATGAAGTAATATATGAATTGGGAATTGACTTCCATTTATAAAAAAATCATTAGATGATTATTCTTACGTATAAGTGATAAATAAAATAAAGATGATATAAGAGATGATTTTTCGGGCATGAGTAAATAGTATTCCCAATTGGTTGGTAAGTGAAATTCATTCTAAATTTCGGGGATGAAATTTTCTAAGGGGGGAAGGTTGTGACGACTCGAATATGATTATGATAAACCATGTTTAACTCATGCTTACCGTATGGGATGGGGATAATGTGTTATTAGAATGTATAATGTTGAGTTATTGTGTTTAGTCTAATCCTACCTTCATAACTTATGAAATATTGAATTAGGCACAAACACAAATTTATGAAGTCTTCGGTAGGAATGTTCAGGTTCGAGACTAGTTTTGTCCACTATAATATGATAATTGACTTGAGGTGAAAACTATATAGTTGTAGATATATGAGTTAAGTTTGTAACACAACAAACGGTGTATAAAACAAAAGTCCAAGTAAGGAGTTAGGCTGAAATTACAAATAGGGGTAAAGTAGTCATTTAGCTTTAAAGGATATTTTGTCTTATATGGCGACACATGTCATATTTTGATTGGACCAAGGGGATGTGACTTATGCCGACTTTAAAAACTTCAAATGACCTCCTCCTTCAACCAAAATCAGGAATGAGAGAGTTTGGCTTGAGGAGAGAGAATCGAAAAGCTCGGGAAGTAGAAAGTGAGGAGAAAAATTCGTAGGAAATTACGAAAAAGTCCCTAAGGTATTTCTAGGCATAAATCTTGTTATTATTTTGGTATTATTGATTGAAATGATATAAATCATTGTTTTTTTATTGAAATTTCATTCCTTGGTGTATATGTAGGGATAGATGCAAATTTAAGCAAAGTTGAACGTGTAAATCATGTATATTGTTTCGATTGGAAAGCTTGTGTATTCAAACTTCCATAACTTTTTGTGAATTTATTGGAATTGAATAATTCTAGCTGGAGATTAAAATAGACTCATATATGTATAACATATCAGAATATTATATGAAAATACCAAGAAATGAATCTTTGGTGATAGTTTGAAGTTTAAGTAGAAAATGTGCCCCAAAAGTGTAAGTATGCACACCATGTGCTCGATATTTTTCTTGACATAGAAAATGAAGCTTAAAAATTATGAAACTTTAAATTTATATTTTTAAATAAGTTTATTGATGTTGGGTGAAATATCATAAAAATTTATGATACAGAGAAATTATGAAAATTCCTGAAAGTTCACTAAATGATAAAGGAGCCTATAGGGCAGATTTGCTATGTAGTAAGGAAATGGGCATATCTTCCTCTAGGAAACTTGAAATGATATGTAATCTTTTGGATTTTGAACCCAATATATTAAGGATGAAACTACTAAGAAGAAATTAAAATATATCCGGCCTATGATATGGGTATGGTAAATATCTTACCATAAAGTTAGATTGGACTTCATTTACGATATATGATTGGAATGGGGTTATATGATGCTTATAAATTGGGTTAAGTTTAAGTTTTATTTGGATTGTTGACATCATTAAAATGATACTAATATTGTAAGAATGAATATGTGGAAGGGAAGAAGAACTGGTTGAACCAGTGCCAGACAAACGCCAGGGAAAAATACATGAAGTGGACAAGGTGAAGGTACTCACTAGTAAGATGTATTTATACATGATTATGGATATTATATGTTGTACTTGCTGAGTTGATTATAAATATGAGATATCGTACTTACCAAGTTGAATATGGATATGATATGTTGTACTTATTGAGATTATGGTTAGGATATGTCTTACTTATTGAGTTGATTATGGATATGATGTGCATGTATTATAAGAGATGTTATGGCTTATCAACAGCCAAGAGATGTTATGGCTTATTTATAGCCAAGAGATGTTATGGCTTATTAACAACCAAGAGATGTTATGGCTTATTAAAAGCGAAGAGATGTTATGGCTTATTAATAGCCAAGAGATGTTATGGCTCATTAAGAGCCAAGAGATATTATGGCTTATCAATAGCCAAGAGATATTATGGCTTATCAACAGCTAAGATATGTTATGGCTTATTAACAACCAAGAGATGTTATGGCTTATTAATAGCCAAGAGATGTTGAGATGTTTTATATTGTTACATAGATATGACTTATTGCATTTAATTTTATGCACTTGTGTAGTAGTAATGCATTCACTGAGCTATTTTTCTCACGATTCATATAATATGTTTTTTTCTCAGGTAATGAAATGTCACTGCCAAATCTAGGAGGTCGGGTGGGGATAGCAAGGGATGCGTAAAAACCATGATTTTGGTCAAATTAAAAAGGGGTAATTTAATCCTACTTATCCTTTGAGCAAGTTTGAATAAGCATGATTACTTTAAAATTTTGAAAAGTTTTTAGTGTTATGGCTTCATGCTGATACTGAAAAATGATACTTGTGTTTATTGTTTGGTTAAGGCAATTATGGTTTGACTCACTTTGACTTTTAAACTCAATTATAAGTAACTGGATTGGGGTGTGTCAATTATCTCCCCCACTAGGCTAGGCCACGTCTTTGACCTTGGCATACTTCTCGATATGAGCTATAAGATCATCGATGAGGATGGATTCCTTCTTGGTGAGGGATTGGTGAAGTAGAGAGCTAGTCAGCAAGACGATTTTAAAGGATGCTGCGAAAACCTACTCCGAGCAATCATCGATCTCATTAAAAACTTGTCAATATCTTTGGGCGTAATCTCAGAGGTTTTCCTGTGGCTTCTTCTTCATAGTGAGCAGTGCATTCATCCACTTAGGATGGGAGCTGATTGTTATGAATCGTGCTATGAACGCCTCTGCCGGTTCTTTAAAATTCCTGATCGACCTGTGGGGAAGCCTTTCAAACCACTCCTGTGCTACTTCATGTAAGCTAGAAGGAAAGATCCAGCACATAAGTGAGTCATTGTGGCTCCATAAGGTCATTACTTGTCGATATTGCCTAAAGTGGTCTATAGGGTCTATTTTCCCATCATAGACCTTGAACCTGGGGATAACGTAATTTTTTGGAGACTCCTCCCGTTTGATCTCCCTTAAAAAGGGGGAATTTATTTGAGAGTTGAGAGCTTTCCTGACTAGCTCTCTAGTTGATCTGACTCCTCAGTGCGCCATGTGTTGGTGCATCTCACTACGGACCAATATTCTTAAATCTTCACTCGGTCGATCACTATTCCTCTAGCACCTCTCTTGCTGGCCATGCTCTGAACGTGCTCACTTTGACCTATCACGTTCAGTTGTCTCCTGGTCACGCCTAGTGCTCCTTCCTCGGCTGGGGGAATCTCCCCCCTAAGGGTTAAGAGTTATGATTTGGCGCCGCTTTGTGTTTCTGGGGAGATCTCTCCCTATTCTTTCAAGTCGCCTCTTAAGGAGAACATTCTCTTTTTCTTGGCAATGCGTTGCCTCTTCTTGTTCTCGAATTCTGGCTTCATGGGCATCGACTAGCCTAGAAATCTGGGTGGACTTTGGTGGCCTATGGCTTTCTTCGGAAGGTTGCATTTCTTGGCAAAGTCTTGGGTTTGTATGTTGGCGAATTTCAGTCCTGCCCTAGGAGAAATTTGGTCTTCCTGAACATCGTCGGCTTGTGGAATGTTGCTATTGTGGTGAGACATTGCAGGCTTTCTAGCAATGAATGCTTTCGTCGGAATATAAGTCGTTTCCCACAAACGACGCCAATTGTGAGTGCAGACAAATTCACAATAAAATATTCTATGAAAACAATCACAAATGGCAAAAAAAAATGGAATCACACACACAACAACGATGTACTTGGTTCGAAAACTTGGCTACGTCCACGGAGAGGTTACTTGTTCTTATTAAGTGTCTCTCAAAGTTTCAAGTTTTCCATCCCTTTGCCCCGAGTCAAGGTGTACAATTTATATAAGTTGTTATAGAGATCGAGCTGCTTAAGGAACTCCATGATAGGATGAGAATTGGCCATGAGGTACTTGAATATCTCGTCCGAGATTCTTGGTACCAAATTTGATCATATTTGCGAGCGTCTTGCTTCAACTAAACTACTCGTGTAGAAATTAAATCATGATTAGAGCCTGTGTCAAATACTTAAATTATCTTGGTCGGCTCCTCTCATAAACTTGTAAAAAATGGGCTCCCCCCCATATATATATATATATATATATAAAGGATCTCATGCATACCCAGTTTGCATACCCTCTGTACGGATCATAAAAAAAAAAAATAGCTCAAAAATATTTTTTTTACTATTTTATCAAAAATGATCCGCGCCAGCGGTATGCAAACTGGGGTAAGCATGAGAACCACTCTCTCTCTCTCTCTCTCTCTCTCTATATATATATATATATATAAGAATTACACACACATATTAATGAATTATGTATGTATATTATATATTTAGGTATAAATTCATAAAATTATCAAGAATGAATAATTCTGAGTTGAAAAATAAAAAACATAAAGTCAGAAAACACCCTTTTACTATTTTCTGAAAATTTTGATTATACCATAAAAATATTATAATTCATTATTTAAAAATTAGTGTGCTAAACGCAAATTTTTATCCGAATTGTATTTAAACATAGAAAATAAAATTATAGTTGTGAACCAAACAGTCGGGTTGAATACCTAAAAACAAGTTTATTGTATATATACACATATATATACGCCTCCTCTTGTACATAGATAAAAATTAGATTTATGTCAAATGTAAGTGTGAGTATATATATATATATATAGGCCTCCTCTTGTACATACCTAAAAATTAGGTTGATTTTTTTTGAATCACAACGCGAGATTCAAAATCTCATGCTAAAGAGCGTGAAGGCTCAAGTCCTCTTCAAGGCACAATATTGAGAATGACCATTGAATGAGTAATTCAATAAGAGAGCTCGGATCGAATCGGTATATCAATACTGATTCGATTCGAGCTTTTGAAATTGGAATAAGTTCGGCAGCGAATCACGAAATCTTGACGATCTTCTCTATCTAATGAATGAGGAGTCTGGTTGATTTTTTTAAATGATTTTTCTTTGCTATTTAAAAAAAAGGATCACTTATAAACAACTTAAAACAATCAGATATTGACTCATTATTTACTATAGCAAAAAAAAAAATTGTGCTGATTTTTTTTATTTGAATTAATCTATGAGTAATATTAATGAACCAATTTGTTGTTGGGTCATTCAACAAAAAATCCATCAAAAATTTATTAATTAAAGTTTAGTTCAAATCTTTTTATTTTATTTCAAAAAATCTTTCACCATATAATAACACTCATAAACACCTTTTTTTTTTAATCCTAAACCTTAAGAAAAATTTGTCAAAAAATAGGCAAGTAACTTTTTGAAAGATAAAAAATAAGAAGAAATAAGTGAAAAATGTACTTAATTTCTAAGGACTAAACATTAATTATCCATTTATTTTATATATTTCTACAGCCTACAGTGTTAAAAATTTAATTTAATTAAATTTCTAGTAAACTATGACTTATATCATGTGAATTCAGAATTTCAATCCAAAAAAGTACTGTTCTGAATGAAAAAAGAGAAAAAGAGCAGAAACCCCACATGGCAACATATTATGGGACAAAGTGTAATAATCAGAGGAAAATTTTCCTTTGTAACATAAAAAAGGGTACAGTGAAGATATCCATGCCCTAGATTTACAATGCAATGATAGAAATTAAGAGCTTTTTTTGTTTTCCTCACCGATACTCATACAGACATATAATATAATTAAGCATGAGTTGTTAACTTGCCAAATTTTTATCTACATACAATCAGATCTATTAAATTTGGAAATTTTAGGCTTGAATTATAATGACCCGTTTCATATATTTTTCTAATTCTTAATATCTTATGTTAATATGGAGTAATTGAATTTGTTTAGAGTTACGGAATAACTCTATTAAAGACGGTAAATAGCTCAAAAGTATTTTTTTTGGTAGCATATCATAAGATGTTCGGTTCCGCTTACGCGCACCTCGACTAATCCTCATTCGCACTTCGTGGCTTTCGCTGGTCAAACATTTTTTTGACAGTATCAGAGATCGAACTGGGGACCAAACTCAATCCACCCCCAAGACTGTCATTATACCACTAGATCAAGGGACTTGGGTGGTTCAAGCGTCTAAAGTATCAAATAACTTTTGGGTGGATGAAGTTTAGTTCCTATTTATTTTGATGTATTTAGTCTAACGCCTTATGGTTTCCACTTCCTCAACTTAATCCCCAAATTTTTTCGGAATATATCTATTTAATTTGGTAAAAAAATGGTATGATTAATGGACATTACTAAATTAATCCAAATATTAAAAAAATACTCCCTCCCTCTCTCTCTCTCTCTCTCTCTCTCTCTCTCACACACACACACACACACACACACACACACACACACCATATGAATTATTCTTTGAAATTAGGGTATTTGTGAAATAAATATTGAGATAGCTATGGGTTAAGTTGGTTGACTAAATAAAAATTGTTAAAATTGGCGCTTTACTAAAAATGTAAACGTTGTGACAATCAGATTCAATATGAGAAAAAGGGATCAACTTGTAAATAACCATGATTTTATGTCGACTCACATTCATGATAAAAAAAAAAAAAAAAAACTTGATGACATTATATCGAGGTGAAAAAAGTACACGGAGCACTTAAAAGGATAATGAACACGGCCACCAATGCTCGATATTACACAATTGTTTGAGTTTTTTACTAATTAGTCTTTTTTATTGACTATAAAGTTCAATAAGTTCTATCATGTTTTTTATACTCCAATAAGTCCCATAAAAAAATGGAAAATGCTTTGAGTCACAAACAACTCCCCCAAATCTCCCCCAAATTCTACGTGGACGCCACGTCATTCTTCCACTTGCCTGTCATCTATTGCCATGTGATGAGGGTCCCGCCAGGGCACAAAGTCCAACTCATTTTGGGGGAGGTTTGGAGGAGTTATTTGGGATATGTAGCATTACTCTAAAAAAATATTTTGCTCTAATAGGTCATATTTATAAACATATAGTGAATAGTCACAACATGTATAAATAGTATCTATCGGAAAGGAAAAGAAAATTTGTGATTGTACATATTAGGAAATGTCTCATCCAAATAAGACTTATTTGTCAAGCACCCTTTGTTTTTGTAAATAGGAGAAATCGTTGTAAAATATTCTTTTAAAATTTAACAAATTGCTCCATTTTTAAATCGTGATTCTTTCAATTCTTATTAACCAGAATCTTCACTAATAACTTCAAATTTTGGAATAACTCCACAATTGTAGGTCAAAGGATTCTAATTGGAGATACTCAATATGAACCTAAAAAAATGTGACGTGACATGACACGTTAACATCGCCCGAATCGACACTAAATTATTAATTAATGGGTGAACAATTATTAGTTTGAGATCATATTAGCGTCAATTTGATAAAACACGATTGTTAGTGAATGTATTTGGTGCTTAACCCGCTTCACCCTTTAAAAATTGTTAAGATTCATTAATCTATGTAAATAATTTATATCCATTAGTGTTAAAAAAATTCGCAATAATTTTCTTAAAGGGAATTTGACTAAACACAAACTTTAACAATGATAATGAATTAATGCATCTAATTAAATTTGTCAGTGGGTCAAAATATTGATTCTTATTTTCAAAATGATTTACTATCTCAATAAATAATAACACATCATCATGATACTATTCGTTAAGATAACATATTGAATTTGATTATATTTTTTCAATTGATAAAAATATTAAATGTTTAAACAAAAATTCTAATAGATCCCAACACGATAAAAACTTTAACAAACACAATTCAGTTGAGTCATTGCCAGATGCAACTAGAAGTGAAGAAGATCCTACAAAATAATACAAAAAACAAGTGTGAATGCAGACATATTACTGTTATATATAAACAGCAATTTTTTAGTGGATTGCATACCATATACATGAGTAGAGGGGACATAATGAACATATGAAATCCAAATTGGATTTTGAGAGAAATTGTATTATTTGATAATGCCATGTTAGTCAAGATTCTCCTGCGCATAGATGTTCCACTGGCCAAAACCCACTCATATACAAGTAAAAAAATGCAAATATTTATTTATTTTACAATTTAAATGGATTGAGTGTTTGACTTTGATAACTTGGTGATTCAGTGTCGATCATTATGGACCCCTTTAAATACCTTTCTATGCTTTTGTTAGGTCAATGTAATTTCATTAGCTTTTATATAGTTGTACTGATTGAAAGGCAGACAGCTCAATTTGGCAATTAAAATATTTTTTTTAATTAAAAAACTCTTTTTTCTTATTTAATTTTTGTCTTAATTATGCCCACAAATGTTTAGGGATTTAAAAAAGAATCAATTACTAAAAGTCTATTAAATATTTTTTTAATATATATTTAGTCCAAATTTTTTCATTTTGTTTTAAAAAGTCTCTTAAAAACTTATTTTATCAATATTCTCTCATTTTAAAATATTTGCGCTAGCAAGGAACTCCGACGACCCTCACTAAATCTCTGTATTTTGAGTATTTTTATGTGATGAATAATTTTTAAAACAAAATAAAAAAGTTTGAACAAAATATATATTAAAAAATATTCGATTGACTATTTAGTATATACCAAATTAAAATAGTCGTCACACTATAACAATGTAAGAGTTAAATGAAACTATTTTTTTTTTGTGATTTGGCATATATGTCTGAACAAACTTTTTTTTTTCCATGTAATAGTTTTGAAAAAGTAATATAATTTGAATTGGATCAATGCACTAAAGTATGTTTAGCTAGTCCAAAATTTCTATAAAGTGCCATGAGAATAAGATTATTATACTATTCTCAAATCTCCAAATTTATTGAGTGAGACTTTAATGATTTTGTCAGAGAATTACGGACTGTTTGTCAATGATTGGCTTTGATATCATGGCCCGGATTGGATTCTTCCTTTTTCAACTTTGATTTGGCTTAGAATTTAAGGTAAATTTCATCTTAATCTTAAAATTATACTCATCTCATGTTTAGTTAATAGTTTTAGACATTAACTAAACTATTTATAAGTGTGTTATAATCAAGTGTATTCAGTAGTTTTAAGGAATGACTAAACTTTTTGGTAATTTTCAACGTTGCAATTAATTATCCATATTGTTTTTTTACTATGGGTTAAACAATTTTTAGTTGGTATCATTTGAAGTTAACCTCTAAGCAAAATTCTATGTGAGCATAAATTATACTAAAAAAATAAAATATGATAATTTAACAAGGTTTACATTGCTACAAATAGTTTTACGACAACATAATTTGTTAATAAAACTAATAAAATATATGAGAATGCCAAAATTTGGTGTGCTAATGTCCCAAGGGGGGTGAACATGACATATTTTGGAATTCTTTATCAATTAAAATTCTGCTCGTTTTAAAATGAAATAACAACAATTGATTTGCAAAATTAATTAAACAAATACTTAACCTTAAATTTATTTGAGCCAATTTTAAATTCAAGAAAAGTGTTATAAGATCAATTCAAAAGCCTTTGAGTTCACTTGCAACTAAACAAGATAAGAAATCTACACTTAGATTCAATTCGATCCAAGTTCAAGTTAATTTGTGATTTAGTTGAGATATAGTCAAATAAGTTCAATTCAATTGCAACTATGTGAGATCTAATCATCTAGCAACCTAAATTAATTGTAGATTTGAAATTATGTGAGGTTGTGTGTTCAAAATAAATGTAAATGTAAGAATAACCACGCCACCAAGATTAATGAAGAAAAACCCCACCTAAGGAACAAATATTGGAACGCTACAACAAATCTACCAGAAACTTGAAGATTTTTACAAGAGATCACTTAATTTACCTAGCTTGAATTCCCGTTTATAAGGTTTTGTAATCCATCAATCCTCTAAACTCCACACAACCTAGCGGCTCTTAACCCAAATGTAATACCTCGTATTTTAAGAATAAAAATATAATTTGTAGGAATTAAATTAAAGCGACGAATTTTATTAATTAAGCCAATAAATCAATTAATTATTATTTCATGTTATGTGAGATTGACTTTGCATGTTAAATAATTTCGGTAGAAAATAATTGCATCTGTATTGAATAATTGATATATGACGTGTGACACTATTGCAAGATATACTTGTTGAATAAAATAAATGGGACGCGTTCCAGGAGGTTTTATCAACTCGTTTAGGTGTTTCATACCTTTAGAAATGGTCCCAGGGTAAAGGTATATAAGTTGGGAGGTTATTGGGTTATTTTAGTTATGGGTTCGGGCCCATTTAAGGGTTCAAAAATGGGACTTTAGGCCTAACTCAAGACTTGAATTAGTATAAGTTAAAAAGGGAGATTAAGAAACTCTCTACACTTAATAAAACCTAAACCTAACATTTAGAGGATACCAAAGGCTAAAGGGAAGGTAAAATACTCAAAAAGGAGGCTAAGAATCCAATTGAAGAACACTCACTCAGTTTATACAGACAAAAATTTTATTGCTTAATTTAAATGTCCAATGTATTTCTTTATTCATTGTAGTAAACCCCATATAATTTTTGGGTTCTAGTATGAAATTGGTGATTGAATGGTAGGATTTAATCTCATGCATGTAGAGAAGACTAATATGAAATTAGGTGGTTTAAACTCAAAAATTTAGGATAGTTATAAATTTTAATTGGATGATAGAATTCATGCCGTAGGACGCTGAATAAATTGGGAAGCTTGATATACATGTAGAGGATTAGATCTCACGTGTTAGGATCTAGAATTTATGAGAATTATGATTCTTGCATATACTAGAATCTAATGGGGTTAAGAGGTGAAAATTTAATTTTTATAGAGATGACAATTAATGTAAATTCTGGGATTTGGGGAATGAAATTTGATGTTAATTTACGTAATTAACTATCCTAAGATGAAAGACTAAGCCATGGGGACCTATTCATATGTTATTGCAAATGTATAAACCATTAGAATGGAGTTTGGGATTGAATTAAGGATTTGTGCATTACGAAACCATAGCCGATCTGGGCTTCTGCCTAGAACCGAATCGAATCGACCCTGGGAGGGGAATCCATTCGGCTAGGCGAACTGATTCGGCCCTAAGAGGCGAACCCGTTCGAAACCTGGGACAGGTTGAGTTGGGATCGGTGATGGATTCTAGGGATTTTTAGGGACCCAAAAAAGTTAGTGGGACGGTGTTCGGATAAATTGGAATTCTATCAAAAATGATTTTGTGGCAAAAATATTAAATGGGAAAATATATTTAACTAGATGGTTAAACATTCTCATAAAAAGGAAAAAATTAATAATTAACTAGTTGGTCGATTATAATGTGGGATCGCTTATGAATGATCATACGAGACATTTAAGGGTAATTATAGAGTACGTACATACATACATACATACATACATACATACATACATACATAGATATATTGAATGAGAATAATATTCATTTATATTTATTATGTGGACATACCTATATTCGTGGACGGTCCAATCGGTTGGGGTTAAGTGTGTGGGTTCGTAACGTCAGCACAAATGGGCTCGGCATTGTGTAGGCCATAATTTTAGGTACTACATAGCTGCGGCACTTATGAGACATAGGTGTAGATGCTGGTATCCATTGTCCCCATTGGTTATGGACCGTGCAATGGTATACTGCGTAGGGACCGCCCCACTCGTGTGTGTTTTGTGATGTTCAATTTGAATAAGGGACTCCTTCGGACTTACCAATAGAGCAAGAATGAGACGTTACTGGTAGATGCCTTTAGTGTCACACATATATAAGGACATATATATAATCATAGATTAATTCATTAGTCAAATGATGTAGATAATAAATTACAGACCCAATACTAGGTAATATGCTAATGGATGTTATGTCACTTTTACAAGTAATATGGCTGGGATACTTTGGCAAGTGGTAATATGAATGTAGATGATTAAATTTCAGTACGTTAGTTATGCTAGATTCATTTTATATTAAATTGGTTCAATTATCAGTTATTATCTTGGGACTTGGGTGGTTATATATGTAGTACTGCACTTAGGTGAGGGGCTAGATACTTAACGTATGTGAGTGTGAATGGGGGATGCTTAATTTCAATTAACTGTATTATTGCACTTTAAATTCAATAAGTCAATTCTTGCAACTCTAGGGCGCTGACCCAAATTATAAATATTTTCTTCCCCCAAGTGCTCCTTGACAGGGACAGCAGAACTATGAAGATATCATCATTGCAGTCTCACTTTGCTTATTGGAGTTCAGATTGTTGATTCTAGGTTAGGTTGCTTCTCTATATCAGTATTATTATTTTTGGGATTATTGTACGGCCATAAGCCCGAAGTCTATTTTATTTCAATCGCTTAGAGTCACTTATGATTATGTTAGGTTTTTATTTATATTACGCGGATATCGTACTTATCATTGTCTTGGTTATTAATTTAAATTCAGTTTTAATTTGAATGTATATTGCAAATAAATATTTTATATGGTTTGATACTGAGAATGATATAAATTGACAAGTAAGCCCCATCGTCGCGTATTTTGTCTGACCAACCTATACATGGAAAAATGGGGATTGTTACAATTGGTATCAGAGCATCCAGGTTCTAGTGCATTGCCTTCATTACATTCTGTGTTGCGTTATTTCATATGTAAAGCCTATGACTAGGAATTATTATATTCTTGCGATATGTGCTATTACGAACCGTGTTTACTTTCAGATGGAAAATGATAGGATAGGCAGACCTCGTTGTGTTAGTGCACCGACAACTGATGAGAAGGCTCAGCAGGAGCCTCCGCAGGACCCATAGCTATCACCATCCCCACCTATGGCAGGCCCTATAGAGATTTCCACTATCGCGACCCATGCAGTCTCCATAGCAATGGAAGCTATGCTTCAGCATCTCCAACCACCCTAGCCACCATCACCACCACCCCCGCAGAAAGTGGTGCTACCAGTGAAGGCACCCAGGACAATATGGGACAGAGCTAGGGAGGCTTTCACTAAGGGCCACCCACCGGAGTTTGCTGGTATTTCTGATATTCTGGTAGCTAGTCGATGAAAGAAGGATTTTCAGCGTTACTTGCAGATGGTATAGTGTACGCCCATTTAGAAGAAGATGTTAGCCTCATTCAGGCTAGTTGAGGCCACTTTACACTGGTGGAAGTTTGTCACCACTTTAGAGGAGAGAGATAGTATAACTATTGACGAGTTTGGGGAAGGTTTGAGGGAAAATACTTCCTACTAAAAATGAAGTATGAGATGAGGCTTAAATTTATGGTCCCTAAGCAGGAAGGTTGCACCGTAGCGGAGTACGAGGAAGAGTTTACTGCGCTATCCAATTTTATTGGGGAGGAGTGTAAGGACATGTTTTTATTAATATCTATTTAGAATCTAGGAAGTTTTGTGTGTGTCCTATATCACAGTTAGTATGTCTAATACTGTTACATTCGGCACGTCAACACGTTCATCCATTACGACCTCGATCTGGATCCAAAGTTATCATGCTCCCACTATCTTTATACGTGCATAGTGCATCATCACCGAGCATCATGCAACGTTCGTCTTCAACATTCAGCATTCCCACTACTCCACTCGCATTAATGGTAAAATAATTAATTTGGAGTTTTTAATGCTTACATAATTATTTGAGAATTTTTAGAAAATATTTTTTAAGGTTTCAAAATGTTTTTCTTTGCAAAAAGAATTTTTTCTAAGTATAAAGGCGAGAAAAAAATTAATGCTGACATCGTTCGAGTGACAGAGAAATGTCGTTCAAGCGACATGCTGCTGTCGCTTGAAGTCGTTCAAGAGACGATCTTTTTAGTTCGAGCAACAACCCTCTGTCATTCGAGCGATGCGCCGCCTCGATCTCTGTACTTATAGCAGTGTTCATCATTCACTTTTTTTAAGTCTTTAGCACTCACGTTTCTACAAAACTGTTGCATAAAACGTACTTCATTTTTTCAAGGTTTTCACAACCTTTTTGACTCACAAATCCTTCCTAAATACATATATGAATCTTTATAAACTATACATTAATTTTTCTACTCATCTGGATTATTCTTATGGAGACGAAGTTTGTTCTCTATTGCTGACTTGGAGCTCTTGCGGGATCTCTTAATGATGACAATGAACCGACGCCTGCGGGTATTAGTGTGTCACTGTATTTTGTTGTAATTTTAAATATTACGAATTATAGTGAAATAAAAATAAAAATGGTTTTACCCTTTTGGGGGATTTTTCCTCATATTGTGATTGACTGTGCATGCGTGATTTGAATGAATTTGTCTGTCACAGTTTATTTGTAAGAGTTTGGATTTTTGGGATTAATTAGAAATTAATTAAACAAGTTAATCATTGATTGCTGGCGCACTTTCAAAGTCGTATCAGAGCCTATTACACAATTATACCGTATAATTTATTTTGCTCTAAAAATTGATTTTTGAAAAAGCGCAATTTCAACAAAAAACTTGTATAATCGAGTGCCAATTTTTGACGGGTCAAATTACGCATATAAAACTTGTATAATTGAAAACCCGTATGAAATCTCATTAAAAGCCATTGACGAACGTGTTTAGGTTGTATGTGAAAAAGGGTGGATGCCTCCCACTATCACTGTCGATAGCCTAACAACATTAAAACATGTGACTATATGGACTGACGACGAATTTAAATGGAGCACATAAAACTCACACGAGTTTAGTGCAATTTTTTAAAATGTCACCCCTGACGAGTTCCGACGCATCATGACATGTACCATGTCAAAAAAAGCATGGGATATTCTACAACTTAACCATGAAAGCACTAATTTAGTTAAAGAATCAAAATTGCAAAATTTAACTAAAAAATTTGAGACAATCACCGTGCTTGAATCTAAGTGTTTTGATTAGTTCTATGC
Organism: Sambucus nigra; assembly: GCA_949130495.1. NCBI lineage: Eukaryota > Viridiplantae > Streptophyta > Magnoliopsida > Dipsacales > Adoxaceae > Sambucus > Sambucus nigra. The sequence continues at coordinate 486,951,924 of OX422218.1, read as the reverse complement.
ACGCTTATCTGATATTGTAAACACTAGTTTCATTTTGGGTGAACACATTCCTGATGCTAGAGTGATGCTAGAGTAGTTAAAAAGATTCTGATATCACTGCCTAAGCGTTTTGTTCCTAAAGTCACTGTGTTAAATTCTATAGAAAATTTAAGTAGTTTGAAATTAGAAGAATTGGTAGGAGACCTCCAGACTTATGAAATTGACATGTTTCCTAACACAATGAAATCAAAAGATAAAGGGGTAGCACTTAAAGCCCAGGCTAGGAAGAGTGAGGGGTCAGTAAGAAAGAGAGGTGAGTCGTCTAGGATAAAAGAGGAAGAGATGCCTGATTCTGAGTTTGATTTTGATTTAGACAATTTGGCTTTGTTTGCAAAAAAAATCGAGAAATTTCTCAAATTAAAGAAAAATGTCAATTTCAAAGATAAAAAGAATTTTGAGAAAAATAAATTTGAAAAGAAAAATGATAAAGATAAAAAGGAAACATTTAAGAAAGACGAGGAGAGATGTTATGAGTATGACGGTAGAGGTCATAAGGAATTTGAGTGTCCTACTAGGTTGAAGCGTCAAGGCAAAGCTACTTTAAATTCCTACCTGAGTGACGACAGTGAGGTCGAGTCAGTGGATTCTAGATATTAAGTTACCGCATGAATGTAACTTCACCGCATTCATGGCTAGTCATGTGACTACTGAAACTGCACCTCATGATGATGAGGATGATACTTCATAAGGACACCTCGACAGTGAAAGCAATGTGAGTGAGGGGGAGGATGCTACAAGTGAGAGTGATAATGATCTTCGACGTGCGTACACTGATTTATATGCTGATTCTTTTAAAACTAAAAAGCGTAACAAAGCATTATCACTTAGGATCTTTGCCTTAGAGAAAGACTTGGTAGAGATGAGAGTCCTCCATTAGAACTGCCTTGAGAGAGAAAGAGAAACTGATTGTGTTGAGAGAGGGAGAGAGAGAGAGAGAAAGAGAGCTTGTGTAGATAGATAGAGTCAGTTTGGAGGGAGAGAGATGTTTAGAGAAAGAGAAAGGGGGCTTGACCAAGAAAGTGGATAGTCTTACGAGTGAGCTCCAGAGCTCCATAGACACTCGAAAGAAACTTGAAGCCCTTGTATCCCAGCTTACTCACAACCTTGAGAGATCTAGGGAGGTCAAGTTAAAGATAGAGGACATATCTGAAAAGATGGGAAAGATGTTCCTCTCCCCTACTTTAGGTTTTGGTAAAGGCTGGGAATGGGTTTTGATGGTGCCTCCACGTCCCATTTTACACCAGAACCAATTCCTGAGTTTACTATGAATCCATATGGTCATCACCAAAAACCTCGGAGAAGAGTTTGGCTAAAGACTGTGTACTTCTGTACCTGCTGCAAAAGAAAGGGACACCTTAGGGATTTTTGCTATAATTTGGATCGGACATGACGTAAATTTACTCCACCACGTTCCACTAAAGATTTTCCTAGTATAAGAGAGTAGGTCGAGTTTCTAGTTTCCACATCTCAGAGTCTAATAGAAGAGTTCCAACGAATTTCTATGCCATCAGTGGACACTTCTAAAATCTCGACTAGGGCCAATAATGACAAGGGCAAACAGAAGGTTACCTCATCTTGGGTGCGTAAACACGATGCAAAATCCCTTATTATTCATGTTTCTCTTAAAGCACATAATACTTCTCAGTAGTATTTTGATGGTGGGTGCTCAAGGCACATGATAGGTGATATCTCATTTTGTACCTACCTAGAGGATCATGGGAAGGTAAAGTCACCTTTGGAGATGGGAGTAAGTCTAGCATAGTAGGACGAGGTACAATAGAAATATCAGGATTTCCTAAGCTAGAGGATGTTTTGTATGTCAAAGGTTTGAAATAGAACCTTCTCAGCATTAGCCAACTATGCGACATTGACTTTGCAGTAAAGTTTGATCGGAACAAGTGCAATGTTTATGATTAAGCAAGTAAACTTCTATTGCAAGGGGTGAGGATTGAAGATAATTTCTATGAATTTGTGCCCAAGTCCTTATTTGTCTGCAATAACGCCACGATCACTCCAATGGATCTGCGGCATCAATGTCTAGGTCATGTGAATTTTAGAGATTTGAAGAGATTAACTAAAAAGGACCTAGTACGTGGCTTGCCATCTCTTGAAAATCTGACTTTCGTAATTTGTGGACCCTATCATTTGGGAAAGTAAGTCTGTAGCCCCCATAGGAAGTTAAATTCCATTACCATTTCACAAGTGCTAGAGTTGATACACATGGATCTTATGGGTCCCACTCGTACTGAGATTTTAGGTGTTAAGAGGTATATCCTTGTGATGGTAGATGATTTCTCTCGTTAGTCCATTGTAGGTTTTCTGAGAGAGAATTCGAGGCTGTAGTTCATCATGGGAAGAGTAGTATTGAAGAAGTTCGAGGCTGTACCATCTACAGTGCATCAGTGCCTAAAATTTCCAACAAACATTGGAGTAGGAGTTGTGAAAGGTGATCAAAAAGTATCTCGGGAATGCTATTATTCATCCGCCGAGCAAGAAGAACAGGTGGAATCAAAGAAAAAGACTACTACCTATCAAGTCGATGAAGGTGTAGAGATTGAAACATTGGATCCTCGAGACGAGTCGCAACTCGTGAAGGGTCAAGTGGTGGAAGCTAATGAAAACATCATTCTGGACAACGAACACCCTGAGCGAACTACTCAAGTTGGTTCGTCATTGGAAGCCTCATTAAAACAGGAATTGATAACTTTCCTTAGAATCGAAAGACAAACTTTTACATGGAGTCATAAAGATATGCCTGGGATAAACCCAAACTTCTTATGTCACGAACTCAATGTGAATAAGGAGATCAAGCCTGTGAAGTAGAGAAGAAGAGTATTGAGTCCCGAGAAGAATCAAGCTATACATGAGGAAGTCGAGAAGCTCCAGAAGGCTTGTTTCATTGAAGATGTTAAATATCCAGACTGGTTAGCCAATGTGGTGATGGTAAAGAAGAAAAACAACAAGTGGAGGATGTGTGTAGACTTCACTGACCTCAGCAAATCATGCCCAAAGGATCACTTTCCACTGCCCCGAATTGATCAACTGGTGGATGCTACCTCGGGACACGAGTTGCTGAGCTTCGTGGATGCTTATTCTGGCTACAATCAGATCAAAATGAAACCTGAAGACAGGGAGAGTAATTCTTTAATTACCCCTCGGGGAACTTATTGTTATGATGTTATGCCTTTTGGTTTGAAGAATGCAGGTGCGACATATCAGCGGATGATGAACAAAGTCTTTGCTGAACAAATCAGTTGCAATATGGAAGTCTATGTTGACGATATGCTGACGAAAAGCAAGAAAGCTGTCGATCATCTAGTTGACTTAAGTCAGACTTTTGATTAACTGGATAAATATCAAATGAAGTTGAACCCGACGAAGTGCATATTTAGAGTACGAGAAGGCATGTTTCTCGAATACATTGTCAATCAGCGAGGCATTGAGGCAAATCCTGAAAATATCAAAGCTCTATTAGGGCTACGATCTCCAACGACGAAGAAGGAAGTGCAGAGTCTCAGAGGACGAGTAACAGCACTCAACGGATTTGTGTCACGAGCAACTGATAGATGTCTCCCATTCTTCAAGATACTCATAAAGACTTTTGAGTGGAATGATGAATGTGAGAAGGCTTTTCAAGACTTGAAGAAATACTTGGGAGCACCTCCACTATTATCCAGGCCAGTGATGGGAGAAAAATTGTATTTGTACCAGTGTTCGAGAATGTAGTTAGCTCGGCATTGATCAGAGTGGAGAATGGAGTGCAAAAACTAATTTACTACACAAGTAAGGCCTTCCGAGGAGCAGAGATCAGATATCTAAGGCTGGAAAAGTTAGCACTGGCGCTTATTGAGGCAAGTAGGAGAATGAGGCCATACTTTCAGGCTCATACCATAGTAGTATATACCGATATGCCATTGAGGCAAGCCCTTCACAAGCCAGAAAAATCAGGGAGATTGATGTACTGGGTAATAGAGCTCAGTGAATATGATATAGTCTATGAACCCAGATCATCGCTAAAAGGGCAAGCTGTGGCAGATTTTATAGCAGAGTTCACCTATCCTGATACCCCCAAGGAGCAAAAGTTGCTCGCTGATCAACCTGTGGATGTTACAGGATCAACAAACATAAGCTCAGACCAATTCCGATTGGTAAAAAATAGCGTGTGGATGTTACAGGATGTGGCGCAGGGATAATTGTGAGCACTCCGGACGAGGAACAAAAGTTGCTCGCTGATCAACCTATGGATGTTACAGGATCATCAAACACTAGCTCAAATCAATTTCGATTGGTAAAAGGGCAAGTGGATGTTACAGGATCATCAAATTCGAGCTCAGACCAATTCCGATTGGTAAAAGGGCAAGAAAAGATGATCGACGAAGAGCAAGAAAAATTCGGGGAGGATGAAAGGAAGCAACAAACATTTCACCGAGGAACTCTAACTGATCAGAAATTTAAAGACGAGTTACCTATATGGAGGCTATATGTAGATGGCTTATCTTGCACTACAGGATGTGGCGCGGGGATAGTTTTAAGCACTCCGGACGAGGTCGATATGGAATACGCCCTACGTTTCCAATTCAAAGCTTCCAATAATGAGGCTGAGTATGAGGCCATGATTACAGGACTTAGTGTGGCAAAAATTATGGAGGCACAGCAGATTATTGTCTTCAGTGATTCTCAATTGATCGTAAATCAAATGTTGGGAGTATATGCAGTTAGAGGAGAATTAATGATCAGATATCATGCAAAATCAAAAGAATTGGTGTCAGAATTTTCCGCTGTTCAGCTAGTCAGAATACCAAGAATGGAGAATGCGAGAGCAGACGCCCTAGCCTGACTAGCATCAGCTACTCGCACCGAGCTACGACGAATAATCCCAATTAAATTATTGACTGGTCGGAGTATAGATGAAGATCTGACGATGAACTTTATTACCCTTGATTTAGGACCATCTTGGATGGATCCCATCAGGGCATATATTGAAGAGGGAGAATTACCAATTGACAAGCTCGCAGCCAAAAAGTTGAAGTTTAAAGCTGCTCGGTATGTATTAACTAACGGTATTCTATATAGACAAGGAATTATGGCAGGTTTGCAGAGATGTGTACATCCCTCCGAGGTGAAAGATTTGATTGAAGAGATCCATGAAGGGTCCTGTGGAGCACATATAGCAGGTCGGACGCTGTTACAAAGGGTGATGACGCAGGGATACTATTGGCCGACGATGAGGGTTAATTGTATAGCCTATGCCAAGAAATGTAACAAGTGCCAGCGCTTTTCCTCCATCCGAAGAACTCCACAATCATCGTTGGCACCCATAACTCCCCTTGGCCATTTGCCTTATAGGGAATTGATTTGGTTGGGCCACTACCAACGACCCGAGGAAGATTCAAATACCTCATCGTCGTAGTAAATTATTTTACTAAGTGGGTAGAAGCTGAGCCACTAACTGATATGACGTACGAGAAGGTGTACCAATTTGTTTGGAAGAGCATCATTTGTCGATATGGTCTTCCTCATGCTTTCATCACAGACCATGGAACATAATTTGATAATGAGGAGTTCGCTGCCTATTGCCACCAGTCAAACATTTTGAAGGTCCACTCAGCACCAGGCCATCCTCAAAGCAATGGACAAACTGAAGTAACAAACAGAACGCTGCTGAATGGTTTGAAGAAAAGACTGGATGATGCGAAAGAAAATTAGATCAACGAGCTACAATCAGTACTTTGGGCTTACCGAACTACTCCCCGAGTAGCAACAGGAGAATCACCATATATGCTAGCGTTTGGAAGTGAAGCTGTTATACCTGCCGAGTTGGGCCTCCCACCACAGCGACTTAATAAGAAGACTGGATTTAGACATGCTCGAGGAAGTTAGAGAAGAAGCAGCCATCAAAAATACTGCATACCAGCAGTGAACAACTTTGTTTTACAACAAGAGGGTGAAGAAATACGACCTGAAAGAAGGAGACTATGTGCTGAAGAAAGTAATTCAAAAGCACAATAAACTGGAGGCAAATTGTCATGGACCATACCGAGTTACAAAAGTTGTTCGACCAGGAACTTACCGAATAGCAACTCTAGAGGGGGAGGAGTTTAAGAATGCATGGAACGCAGAGCACCTGCGCAAGTATTATCAGTGATGTATATTCCCATGTAATGCAGTTCCATCAATATGAATAAAATGAAGATATTCTGCCAAAATTTTTCCTTTTATTGAGAATTTTTCGGGGAATACTAGTGCTACACACTACTCGGCAAAACTCGGCAAAGATCAGACTACTCAGCAAAAATATTCCTAAAAATGCCAACCTCGGTTGGTTAGGAAACAAAATATTCCTAAAAATGCCAACCTGTTTGGCTAGGAAACAAAAATATTCCTAAAAATGCCAACCTGTTTGGCTAGGAAATAAAATATTCCTAAAAATGCCAACCTGTTTGGCTAGGAAACAAAAATATTCTCGAAAATGCCAACTTATGTTGTTCGGGAGGTAAAATTATTCCAGAAAGTGCCAAAGTCTACTAACTATGGCTGGTTGGGGATAAAAACCCACCAACTGTAGTTGGTCGACAAGGAAAATTTACCGATCTTGGTTGGTCGGAAACATTTTATGGGCAAAATTATTTTAAAAAGACTAACTATAGCTGGTCGGGGATAAAACCCACTAACTGTAGTTGGTCGACATGAAGAATTTAACAACCTTGGTTGGTCGGAAACATTTTAAACATTTTTATACTTATTACTTTATTACTAAGTTGGTCGAGAAACAAAATGTTATTTTTGCCAAATGACTATTACAAGTTCAAACTACACAATATTGTTATATTTTTATCAGATATGCATGCACAAATATAAAGTGTTATAAGACAATAGCGAATAAAAATGAAAGTCTTTCATTAAATCCAAAACAAATTACATTGGTAATAAAATGAAAGTTACATTGATATGTATACTAACAATTATATCAAAATTCCTATTCTACTGGTCTTTTTCCCTCTGCTTTTGACACAGGTTCCTCGCAAGTAGACGGATCATTTAAAGCCAGAAGAGAATTTATGAAGTTAAGATCCTTTAACATCCTGAAATTCATTACGGATGGCCGATCTAGAAGATGCTCAGGACGAGATACTTCAACAATTGAATGGGGATTATAGTCATCGAGATACTTAGAAATCAAGCTCCGAGGAATGGCCCGAGCAAGGATCCAACTCATATCCAGTTTGAATGGTGGCACGGGTAAGTCGAGAAGCCCGGGATCATGGTAGTCCCACAGGTAATGACCCTGTTCGAGCTGCAGCACACCTAAGGCGTTCAACCAGCTTTGCTTGTAGCCCTCATTATTGGCATTCTGGATACGATCGTCTAAGTGAAAGAGAGCTTCGTTGTATCCAGCCATCCAGAACTCCCTGGGCTGTTTGTGGAACTGATATATTAGTCTGTCCAGCTGCTCGTGGAGATTTTTGACAAAGAGCTCTTTGTTCTCCAAGGTAGATTTCTGCATGGAGAGCTGCTCTTCCAAGTCTCTGATTTTCTTTGACATTTTAGCCAAAGCCTGGTTCTTCGCCATTAGCTGGAAGGCCCGATTCTCTAAGGCAGACTGAGTCCTCTGTTCCTCGACAGGAATCCGAGCTGCTTTTGCTCATCCCTGAGGAGCTCTTGCTCGTCCATGAGTTGATGTAGAGGGGCCAACTCTCTTTAAGGTTTCCAACTCGTCCCTCAAGTTGGAGTTCTCGACCTCTAGGAACAAAAATCCCTCATCGGTCACTGGGATTAAGGCTTTTGAAGAAGAGGCTGCAGACTTCAACTGTGATAGCTCTTTTTGTAAGTTGTTGTTCTCTCGCTCCAGTAACTCGGCAATCTATCTGCATTCCTCGACCTCACCTTTCAGGGTTCTCTCCCTCACATCGTACCTAGCAAAAAGCTTCTCGTAGCCCTTGTCGACAATGATCAGCTTATACTTCTTCATATACCCCTCATGCAACAGGGCAGTGGATTCTTTGTATTGAAGCTAAAGGTCTTCGAGTGTGCCTTGGAGATCCTCGATCATGTCATAATAGGCCACATTATTGGCCACCACTCGATCAAGTAGACACTTCAGATATTGATTTGCTTCCACTGCCTATTCTGAATCATCTTGGCCGAGGATGTCTACAATTTGTGCTGCACTCAGGTCTCTATGACCAGCTTTAGAATATTCATTACATTATCGCAGTAACTTAGTATTATGGGCAGATAGTATTTCTATCCTGGCCAGAAACTAGCAGAGAAAGAAAGAGCAATCATCAATAAGAAATATAAGCAGAGTATGAATAAAAGATAAACAACAGTATGCAAAAAAGTCCAAGTTTTATTAGATCATAAAGTTCAGAGTTACATATGTGGGTTACATTTGAAAAAGAAAAAGATAAAGAGATACCCGAACAACTCTACAACTTTTCCTTATCTCCCAAAACCTTATCGGGAGGCTGGGACGAGGAAGTAGGTTGCTCGGAGGGAATGGATAGTTGCTCGGGGAGCACAGGCAGCTGCTCGTAGGAAGTAACAATCTGCTGAAGTTCCTCGGCAGCAGGCTGAATGGCTGGGGGATTATCTCCTATCACCATAGAAGACTCTTCTGAGGCAGCTTCGTCCTCTTCAAGATCTTCAGGGGTTGGAGGGGGACCAGGAATGTGTTGCTGGAAAAGCTCAGAAGATTCATCAACTTTCATTTCCTGGAGAGAAGCAACCCATCCATCCCTAAAGTATTTGAGACTGCTATAGTCCACTTGTGACACAATAGCAGCCAACCCCTTGTTCCACCCCTTATCCCAGCCAGCGCTGAAGGACTTCTTCACCACCATCTTCCTCTTCAATTTTTCTGAGTAGAGCTTCTCGGACAAAAGGTTATCAGCAGCTTTCAATTTGTTTTCAATCTCCTCCTTCTACCGCCCTACTTCCCTAAGTTGAGCTAGCTCCTCCTCAGCAACCTTGAGCTTATCTTCAAGCTCCCGAGCAGTTTTGAGCTTCTCTTTGGGCTCCTTATTTTCCTTCTCCAGGGCATTTATTCTTTTCTCCAACTCCTTGGAGGCATCAACAGCTCGAGCTTTCTCTTGCTCGGTGGAGGCAAGATTTTTCTACCAGATAGCCTTGTCAGTAGCGTATGTCTGGCGAGAATCGTCCAAAGACTTGATAGCTTCTGCCAGAGCTCCCTCCACACTAGACGAGGAGCATGAAGCTTTAATCGCTTCATCCTTCTTCAGGATTATATTAAAGCAGCTCGTCAACTATGAAAGTAAAAACAAAGCAAGTCAGAAACAGAAATAAGAAAGGAAATATGAAAAGTTCAAAGTAAGAAGACTTACAGAAGCAAGGTGACGAGCAGCTAACGAGGTGACCATGTCCCGAGTAAGGTTTTCTTCAGTACCTTGGACCTCGGGAATGATCCACGACTTTATCGAGCTCATGACAGAGCTCGGAGGAACAAAAGTGGGAACCCCTGTCCGAGCAGTTGTGGGCTGAGTGATGGTGTCAGCCAAATTGACCGAGGAGCTCTTCTTCAGCCTCCTCGGGGGAACAGGAACAGATTCAACCAAGGAAGAACCCTTGGTCGGTGATATTACAATCACCTCTCTAGGAGCAATAGACCTGCTCGGATCCACTGCGGGCTTCTCTACAACCTTCACGACAGCAGCCGAGGAAGGCACATCATTCTTCTTTGTCCCCTCCCCTGGGACATCAACTTTATATCTTTTTATCTCTCCAGAACCAGAGGCAGGTTTCTCGAACAAAGTGGGAGGTCTTCTTCTCTTCATCCTTTCGCTTAAAGGGACGTGAGATTCAGGTGAAGAGCTGGTGAAAGCTGGTACTGGTTCTGATTCACTTATCACTGGATGAGCAGTGAAAGAAGTGGTGTAGCTCTTGTATTGCAGCAGATATAAGGTTGATCTAATGTGCTCGTCGGCAACACTCTAATGCAGACTCCAGATAAGTTTCAGATGTCTTATATTAACATTTGCTTTCTTTGGACACTTTCTTTTGTTATCAACTGCAAATAAATAAACATTGCCATCAGTGACACATTTTGTCAAACATAAAGGAAGCATAATTTTAACATAAATAAAACGAAATAAAAATAACCTATCCCATTGCCATAAGGAGGGCATCTGGGACCCTGGTAAACCTCATCTCAAATTAATGGAGGGTGTTGCCATTTTTTTATGACAACCCCATGCTCAAAATAATCCCTATTGGCATCAGGGAGATTGACTACTAAGGCTCTATTCAAAATTCTAGTTTTTAAATAAAAAATGTTATCATTAACTGCCCATCTATAACAAAACATAATCTCACAAATTCCTATGCGACTTCCATGGATCTGATTTAATCTATGCACCCCATTAACTATTCTCCATGTCTTGGGGGCTATTCTTGCAGGAACAACGTCAAAGTAATGACAGAATTCCAAACACAAGGGATTTGGTTGAAAAGAAAATCCACACTCAGCAATAAAGAGACTGGGGAACTAATGTCCCTCAGCCAAACAAAAGTAATCAGAAGGCTCAGAAAGCTCTTCCAAAATAACCCAGGAGGGGATGGAAAAATCAGAGCGAAATTTATCAAGAGATTTAACAGGGTAAACCATGATGAATAAAAGAAATGAAGAAGAAGGAAGAAAATCTTACAGAAAAAGAGTGGATCTGATGACAACGGACGATGGAAGAGATGAATACACAGGAGAGAAAGAGACGATGGAAAACTCGAGAATATAAATTTGAAAAGGTAGAAGACGATGGGAGCGTCTGTGAAGTTTAAATACCTTGCCTTGGGAAATGGTGAAGTAATGATTACAAAAAGAAATAATTACGCTACCGGCGGCTAGAGGAACAAAAAGGGCGCGGCAATCGAAGCAGAAGAAATGATTATGCTACCGGCAGCTAAAAGGACAAAAAGTACGCAAAGATTGAGGCGGTTGTAAAAGTTCGAAAAGCCTGATTCTACGAATTTGGAAAGAGAAATAAATACAAAGGAAAACACTCCTAAAAATTAGGAGGACTATTTAAAGCTATCATATTTCGAGAAAGAATGTTCCATACTCCTTAAAATTCAAACTATGAAACATTGGGGGCTTCTGTTGATACCGAATTTAGTCTACTGAGCTGGATCAATAAAGCGATGACACGTGGTAGTCTACGTGGCAACAACAGGAACTTCCGAGGAACTCACACACTCCGAGGAACCATACTACAATGAGGAACACTGTTTCCCCGAGGAACTCATACGCTCCGAGGAACGAGAACTCTCCGAGGAACTCTTGTGCACCGAGAAGCCTAGGCAGTCCGAGCAACTCAGGCGGTCCGAGCTGCACCTCGAACAAAGCATTAATAGCGGGATAACCAACAGTTTGACTGTTCATTAAATGCTTATCATTCAGACGCATACGCTTAAAGGGCATTGAATGTATTACCCTTTCATATGTATATCATTTAATGTAGTACCCTTTCACTTTACAGCCTCAGGGCTATAAATACATTGTACAATCCTCATTGGAGAGGGACCCCAGACCGGAATTTCTTGAGATAACTTATAATCGAGAATTCCCATACAAACAGCAATACCAAAACAGTGGACGTAGGCCATTCTTATAAGGTTGAACCACTTTAAAAACTCTTTATCTTATTTATTTATCTGTGATTGAATAATTAGAGTGATCTAATTTTTTACATCAACAGCCTGCATGAAATCTGCATTAAAAGCCATTGATGAACATGTCTGGATTTTGGTTGAAAAAGGGTGGACACCTCCCTCCGTTACTGTTAATAACGCGACTAGTTTGAAATCGGACACTACATGGATTGAAGAAGAATTTAAATGGTCATCTTTTAATTCTAAGGGTTTAAGTTCTATTTTTGTATCTGTCACACTTGATGAGTTCAAACGCATAATGACGTGCACCACGTCAAAAGAGGCATGGGATGTTTTACAACTTACCCATGAAGGAACTAATGCCGTGAAAGAGTCTAAACTGCAAAATTTAACAACTCAATTTGAAACAATCACCATGCTTGAGTCTGAATGTTTTGATGAATTTTATGCTAGACTGTCTGATATTGTTAACTCTAGCTTTAATCTTGGTGAACACATTCCTAATGCTAGAGTTGTTAAAAAGATTCTTAGATCACTGCCTAAGCATTTTATCCCTAAAGTCATTGTGCTAAATTCTATGGGTAATTTAAATACGCTTAAATTGGAGGAACTTGTAGGAGATTTCCAAACTTATGTGATTGATATGTTTCCTAAATTTGTCAAGCCTAAAGATAAGGGAATTGCACTTAATGCCCAGGAGAGAAAAAATGAGGGGTCGACAAGAAAGAGGGAATCATTTAGAAAAAGATATATAGATACGTAAGATTATGAGTGTGACTTTGATTTAGATGATTTGGCCCTATTTGATAAAAAATTCAAGAAAATTATCAAATTTAAGAAAAGTGAAAATTTCAAAGATAAAAAGAAGTTTGAGAAAAATAAGTCTGAAAAGAAAATTCAAAAAGACTTTAAAGACCCTCCTAAGAAAGAGAGTGAGAGATGATTTGAGTGCGATGGTTGGGGTCATAGAGTTTTTGAATGTTCTACTAGCCTGAACAGAGAAAAGGGCAAGGTTGTCCTTAATGCTACCCTTAGTGACGACAGTGAGGTTGAGTCGGTGGATTCTGCAGACGAGTCACCGCATGAGTGTAACTTCATCGCATTCATGGCTAGTCATGTGAGTACTTCTAGTACTCCTCACGACGATGAGGATTCTACTTCACAGGGACACCTCGACAGTGAGAGCGATGTGAGTGAGGGGGAGGATGATACAAGTGAGAGCGAGAGTAATGCCTACGTCGAGTAATATAATGAGTCATTTAAAACAAAAAGCGTAACAAAGCGTTAGTTCTTAGGATCATCGCTCTAGAGGAGGATTTAGAAAAATCGAGAGAGAGAGAGTCCTTCACCTGCACCACTTTGAGAGAGAGAGAGTCTGCTTGTGTTCGGAAAGAGAATTAGTTTAGAAAGAGAGAAACTATTTGGAGAGAGAGAGAGAGAGATGTTTTGAGAAAGAGAGAGGGACTTGACTAAATAAGTGGCTAGTCTTACGGGTGATCTCAATTCCTTCCTGAAGACTCGGAAGAAACTTGAAGCTCTTGTTGGCCAGCTTACTCATGATCTTGGGAGAGCACAGGAAGTTAAGGTTCAAATCGAGGACAGATCAGGAAATATGATTCTCGACCCCACTTTAGGTTTTGGTAATAGGCAGGGAATAGGTTATGATGGTGTCTCCATGTACAAAATTGCACCTAGACCAGTTCCTGAATTTAATACGAATCCATATGGCCATAATAAAAAACCACATAGGAGAGTTCGGCCAAGAAAAACAAACCCATGTCCTCCTAAGACTGCGTTCTTCTGTACATACTGCAAAAGAAAAGGCCACCTCAGGGAGTTTTGCTATAATTTGGGTCAGACACGACGTACTACTACTCCACCACATCATACTGATGATTTTTCTAGTCTGAGAGAGCGTGTTGAGTTTCTAGCCGCCACATCACAGAGTTTGATGGAGGAATTCCGACGGATGTATTTCCCGTCTGTGAATGCTTCTCGCATCCCGACTAAAACCAACAACAACAAGGGTAAACAAAAGGTTACCACTTCTTGGGTTCCTAAGAAAGATAAAAATGCTTTTGTTGTTCATGTCGATGTCAAAGCACATAATACCTCACAGTGGTATTTTGATAGTGGGTACTCTAGACGTATGACATGTGATGTCTCATTTTTTACCTAACTAGAGGAGTATAAGGAAGGTGGAGTCACCTTTGGAGATGGGAGAAAGTATAGCATTGTAGGACGAGGTACAGTAAAGTTACCATGATTTCTTAAGCTAGAGAATGTTTTGTACATCAAAGGTTTAAAAGCAAACCTTTTTAGCATTAGCCAGCTGTGGGACGCTGAACTTCCCGTAAAGTTTGACCGGGATGCGTGTAATGTCTATAATCAAGCCGATAAACTTTTAGTGCGAGGGTTGAAGACAGAGGATAATTTCTATGGGACTGAGCCCACTTCCTCACTTGTCTGCAACAGCACCACGATTACTCCTATGGATCTATGGAACCAAGGTCTAGGTCACGTGAACGTTAGAGATTTGACTCATTTAGCTAAAAATGACCTAGTACGTGGCTTACCATCTCTTGGGAAGACAACTTCCACGGTTTATGGACCCTATCAGTTGGGAAAGTAAATCCGTAGCCCACATAGGCAGTTGCATTCCATTACCACCTCCCGTGTACTTGAGCTGATTCACATGGATCTTATGGGTCCTACTCGTACTGAGAGTCTGGGTGGTAAGAGGTATATCCTCGTGATGGTAGATGATTTATCCAGATATTCTATTATAGGTTTTCTGAGGGAGAAATCCGATGCTGTGGAGTTTCTAACGACCAAGTGGCGTGTCCTATAAAATCAATATGGAGTCACTATTAATAGGATATGTAGTGACAATGACAATGAATTCAAGAAAGAAAAGGTAGATATTTGTTGTGATAGCCTTGGGATCAAACATGAGTTTTCTGCTGTGAAGACTCCTCAGTAAAATGGGATTGTTGAGAGAAAGAATAGGACGATCCAGGAAATGGCTGGATCTATGCTTCTAGGTCGTAGAGTTGCAAGGAAATTTTAGGCAGAGGTAGTGTCTACTGCATGCCACATGGTGAATAGGGTTTACCTGCGTCCACACATACTTAAGACACCTTATGAATTGTAGACTGGCAAGAAACCCAACCTTACATATTTCCATATTTTGGGGAGTAAATGCTACATCCTACGGGATAGAGAGAAATTAGGAAAGTTTGACTCTCAGAGCGATGAGGGAATATTGTTAGGATATTCATCGAATAATAAAGCGTACCGGGTCTTTAAGCTGAAGAGCTCTAAAGTTATTGAGTCAATAAACGTCACCATGCAATATGACGAACCTTTGAAGATTATTGATCCTAACCTTCAGTGTGAGGATGAGGACTTTTCTAGCAGTGATTTACTTGTCCCTCACCCACACTCTGTGGATCCTACTCCTGTGTTAGGGTACACACCAGCTTAGGTTCGCAAGAGTCAGACCCTGCCTCCATTGTAGGCGATCCCACTCTTGGGGTCAAGACTCGTGCTCAGCTAGAGAACGTCATTAGTCACTTTTACTACACGTCCAAAGTCGAGCCCAAGAATCACAAAGAAGCACTCAAGGATGAACACTGGATATCGACTATGCATGATGATTTGCTTCAGTTTAAAAAGAACAATGTCTGGGAACTAGTCCCCCGACCTAGTGAGACTAATGTGATAGGTACTAGATGGATTTTTAAGAATAAAATGGATAAAAATGGTACCATAATCAGAAACAAGGCTAGGTTGGTTGCTCAAGGCTACACACAGATAGAGGGTGTAGACTTTGGGGAGATATTTGCTCCTGTTGCGAGGCTTGAGTCCGTCCGCTTACTACTCACCATCGCATGTCATCTTCACTTCAAGTTATATCAGATGGATGTCAAGAGTGCCTTTCTAAATGGCATTCTTCAGGAGGAGGTTTACGTGGAACAACCAAAAGGGTTTGAAGACCCTAAGTACCCAAAACACATCTACTATTTGAGGATATCCTTGTATGGTTTGAAGGAAGCACCCCATGCTTGGTATGAGAGGCTTACTTCCTATCTCTTAGCCCATGGCTTCAAGAGAGGGGGATCTGATATGACGTTGTTCGTTAAGAGAGATGACAGTGCTATTTTGGTTACCTAGGTCTATGTGGACGACATAGTCTTTGGATCCATGTGCTCCCAGCATGCTCACCACTTTGAGGAGGAGATGAAATGTGAGTTTAAGATGAGCATGGTTGGTGAGCTTACGTTCTTCCTTGGTCTCCAGGTTCGTCAGCTAGAGGATGGGATGTTTATATCCTAATCCGAGTATGCTAGAGACACAGTGAAGAAATTTGGTCTAGACTTCGCCAAGCATGAACGTACACCTATGTGTACTTTTATCAAGCTTATTAAGGACACTTCAGGCAAGGACGTAGAGCAAACCTTATATTAGAGTATGATAGGTAGTCTTCTCAACTTGACTGCCAATCGTCCCGACATAACCTTTTGTGTTGGAGTCTGTGCGCGATATCAGGCATCCCCGAAAGAGTCACACTTATTCTCTCTAAAATATATTATCAAATACGTAAGTGAGACTCTCATATACGATATTTGGTATTCCTTTGATACTAATGACCATTTGTCCGCCTATTCGGATGCAGAGTGGGTCGGGGATGTAGATGGTTGTAGGAGCACTTCTGGTGGGTGTTTATATTTCGGTTATACTCGTGTCTCCTCGATGAACAAGAAGCAAAACTCCATCTCTTTGTCCACTGCGGAGGCTGAGTACATTACCGCCGGGAGTTGTTGCACGCAACTCTTATGGATGAAGCAGATGCTGGAAGATTATGGGATTTCACAGGACACCATGACCATTTCCTATGATAACACTAGTGTGATACACATATCCTGTAATCCAGTCCAGCATTCGCGAACAAAGCACATCAGGATACATGAACACTTTATACGTCAGTTAGTTGAGGAGAAAGTCATATCCCTGAGTTTCGTTCCCACCGACCGTCAGTTAGCCGATATTTTCACAAAACCTTTATATGCCCTTATATTTGAGCATCTTAGGAAGTGTTTAGGGATTTACATAGTTGACTGAAGGGTTGGTCCGTGTCTAGGATAGGATGCTTTTTCATGTTGATATCATATGCTTCCTATTGCTAGTTTGTATTAGTTTGTTTTTATTCTTTTTGCTTTTTATTTTTTTGGAAAATCCAAAAAGATTTTCTTTTTATAAAATTTTAGAAAAGCACAAAAAGATATTTGTATTTTTTTTGCACCTTGTATGGATGAGCATTTAAGATAGCCGAGTCACAAATTTCATTCCATTTATCCATGTGACTGTTTGATAGTGATTTGAGACGCTACATCATTTCATCCATGTGCTTTACATTATTTGGAGTCTTTGAGATGTGATTACTGATATCTTTATACATGTTTGACTCCTATCTCCTTTATTGAATAAATGCACGACTATATTGATTCTTGTACTTGTCTATCACATATTGGCTTGAGTGTTTCCATCTCAATTCTGTCTATACAACGAACCATTTACGATAAAACTTGACAAGAATGGAATGCATGTTAAAACTGTTTAGTGAGACTGTGTGTTTATTTGAAAATGGGGAAGGGCTGCGAAAGGTTCATTTAGCCTTTGCGAATACTAAGCCACCGTTAAAAAGGACCTAAAAATGGAGGAATTTTATTATCCGGGGTCCAAAGAGGTTAAAAGAGCCAGAAATATTTAAAGGCAATAAAAAGCAATACATGCCAAATATGGACCATTAGGTTTCACCATCAATTCTCAAAAGTTTGAGAATTTATATTACCTCTATTCAAAATATAAATCTGAGGGAGTTTGGTTGGAGATTTTAAACGGGTTTGCACTTCCTTGAAAGTCCTGAAAAAGCATAAAATTGTTTTGGACGTTATTGGTGTGAAAATCACTTTGAGCTTTGATTTGTTGATTTGATTGAGTCAAATGTCTCATATTTCCATCTTTTTACACCAAAGGAAGATCTTGAGTTCATTCGTTAGGAGTATCCGATATTCATCGTGCACATATGTCCTTTTTGTATGCATTGATTCTCCTATCGAATTTGATAACACCCATACATTTACGCTATCATCAACTTGGTTGTTTTGTGTTCTTTCATGGTGTGATTATTTATTTATATATTTTTTGTGAAAAATTTTGAAAAATTCAAAAATAGAAGTTTATTTCCTTATGACATCCCCCATGTGCATTTATTTTTGCTTCTCATATTCGTCTATTTGGGGACATCATAAAAAGGGGGAGAAGAGTTATCATATTATGGGGGAGTTTTTGAGTTTTTGAGATTTGACTTATGCTTTTATCATTCATTGGTTTCTATGTCTATCTCATTTCAAACTCAATACATCACTTGGTATTTGCTTTATCTCATATGTGTAGGTACTACATTTATGATCACTGAATTGCACACCCTGATGAGAAAAGTTTTGAAGATTTGAAGAACAAACGATGAAGTCTTATTCATTTGTATCTTTCCAGTTTTGGGTTCATGGGATGGTAAGTTTGTATAGGCAATTTTTCTATTTGATAATTCGGATTTTTTATGTATGTACTGGCATAGACATAGGGGGAGATTTGTAAGGACATTTTTATCATGTTCGAAATATTACATTTGTGTATGTCGTACGCCGCTACATTTGGCACGTCCCTACACGATCTCACACGACGGCCTCAATCCAAATTTCGAGAATCAAGCATCCATCATCTCCATCATGTGTCCCACATCTGCCTCAATGACTTCACGTTCCATGATTTTAGGGACTTTATGCAAGTGGTAGGCAAGAGAAGCCAAAACAGTGAAAAAAGGCAAGATATGGAAGTTCAAGGGCATTTTGGTAATTTTACAGTCATCATTCGGAGGTCTGGTCAAACTTTAAATTTAAAGATATCGCCATAACGAAGATACTGGAAGAAACGACACCTCAATTCAAGCAACGGTGAAAAAGTTATGGCCGTTTGAAAATGGAGAAAATTCTCAGGAAATCTCTTAGAAAATTAAAAGTGTTTAAAACCCCACATTCTAGCGAATTTATGCGAACCGAAGCCAAACCGGTTCGGGGTACCTGTACGCTGGAAGAGTTTTAAAATCATGAAACTCTTTATTGGTTTCCCTATAAAAGCCAACTTTGGGGGATTGTTTTGCAAGACTTTGAGAGACGTTTTTTAGAGTCCAAATATATCCAGTCTTCATATTTTTTGAGTACCAAGACTCGTGTTTTGATTCACACAACTGTGCCAAACCTTTGTGAATCCTTTTGTAACCCAAGAACACAGCATTGAGTTCGTTCAACCTTTGTGGAGAAGCCGTATTCCTTCTTCATAGTTGCTCATCTAGAGTTCCCGAGGGAGATTCCAGCTTCCGACTACAAAACGACGCCTGCGGGTATTTCTGTGAGACACTGTATTTTTTACTGTAATCCGTGTAACCGTTCCTTACAATATTATAGTGAAAATAAAAGGTTTTTCCCCTTTAGGGGATTTTTCCTCACATGTGTGTGTTTGAATGTTTTTACATGATTTCATCTTATTCAATCACACTTAGATGCATGTTTAGGACTTAATTAACAAAAAATGTGTTTAATTAAATAATCTCTCTATTTGAACACACGCACACTCCCTTTCATCATTTCGTCACCTCAAAAGAAAAACAAAAAGCATTATTATTTATTGAGGGATTTTGGATGGAATATAAAACGGGCTTGCACGTCCTTGAAAGTCAGGAAAACTCATTACATAGTTTTTGACATTATTGGTGTGGAAATAGCTTTGATCTATTGATTTTATTAAGTCAAATTCTTATAATTCCACCATTTTTACACCTGAGGAAGATGTTGAGTTCATTTGTTGGAAATATTCAAAATCCATCGTGCACATATATTATGGTTGTATGTGTTGTTTTTCCTATTGAATTTGTTCACACCCCTATATTTCCGCTATCACCGACTTGGTTATTTTCATGTTCTTTTCATGGTATGATTCTTTGTTGTATATTTTGTGCGAAGAAATTTGAAATATTCAAAAAGTGATAGTTTGTTTACCTTGTGACATTATCCATTTTCATTGCATCATGTTATTCATATTTGTGTATTTGGGGGGATCATATAATGGGGGAGAACGAATTACGGGGGATAATTTTTGTCTGATTTAATAATGATTTGCTACAGATTAATTGATATATATTTCTTCTTATGATTATATTTCAAACTGTTGCGCGTCACGGGTATTGTTTCTTGTCTCATGCATGTAGGTACAAAATTAAGGATTATCTTTGCATGCCTTGATGATGACAGAGAAAGTGAGAAAAAGTTAAAGATGTTGAAATATATGAAGACATGTCATTTTGTATTTTTAGTTTTGGGGTTTAATGGGGATACTAATTTGTATGTCATTTGTTTTGATTTTTGGTACCATAATTCAGATAGTTTTTATGTATGTACCGACATAGACATTGGGGAATATTTGTAAGGACATGTTTTTATAAATGTCTGTTTAGAATCTAGAAAGTTTTTTGTGTCTTAGATCACAATTAGTATGTATGATACCGCTACATTTGGCACGTCAACACGTTCATTCATGATGACCTCGACCTAGATCTGAAGTTATTGCACTCCCACTATCTTCATACGTGTGTAGTACATCATCACCGAGCATCGTGTAAAATGCATCTTCATTATTCAACATTCACACTACTCCATTCGCATTAATGGTAAAATAATTAATTTGGAGTTTTTAATGGTTACATAATTATTTGGGAATTTTTAGAAAATATTTTTTAAGGTTTCAAAATGTTTTCCTTAGAAAAAAGAATTTTTTCTAAGTATAGAGGTGAGAAAAAAGTGACGCTGACATCGTTTGAGCGACAGAGCAACGTCGTTCAAGCGACATGCTACTGTCGCGCGAAGTCGTTCAAGCGACTATCTTTTTAGTTCGAGCGATAATCCTCTGTCATTCGAGAGACGTACTGCCTCGATCTTTGTATTTATAGCAACGTTCATCATTCACGATTTTCAAGTCTTTGGCACTCACGTTTCTGCAGAACTGGTGCACAAAACAGACTTCATTTTTCAAGGTTTTAACACCTTTTTTGATTCTCAAATCCTTCCTAAATAAATATGTGAATCTTTATATACCCTAGATTAATTGTTCTACTCATCTGGAGTATTCTTGTGGAGAAGAAGGTTGTTCTCCATTGTTGACTTGGAGGTCTTGAGGGATCTCTCGCTAATGACAACAAACTGACGCCTGTGGGTATTCGTGTGTCACAGTATTTTGTTGTAATTGTAAGTATTACAAACTATAGTGAAATAAAAATGGTCTCGCCCCTTTGGGGAATTTTTCCTCATATTGTGATTGACTGTGCGTGCATGGTTTGAATGAATTTTTCCGTCATAATTTATTTACAAGAGTTAGGATTTTTGGGATTAAAAATTGGAATTTAATTGTGTAGTTTAATCATTGATGGTTGGCGCACACTCAACGAGGTAAACACCGAGGAGAAGAAGATGCAGAAATTCAGAGGGGCCAGCAGAGCTAAGGACAACAAGGTCGAGACCAATAGGGCCGACAGCCAGAAAGACACGCATTTCACAGGAATTCTTACAATTATGGTGAGAGAGGACATACATCGAGGTGGGGTCCTCGGGGCAATCAGGGACTTCAGGAGTAGGGTGGACAGTGAGAGTATCCAGTGCTACATATTGATTCATTTGATATGGGTTCATCTCATTCATTTGTTAGCACTAGCTTTGCACGAGAGTCATGGATAATATATTTTGCATCCAACATTGTACTTCATATTGATTCACTCGTTGGTAGTAGGCCACCCATACGTTTAGTGCATCAGGGTATAAGAGTCGATATTGGACGACTCATGTTTATAACAAACTTTTTGGTATTAGATATGTCTGAGTATGATGTGATTTTAGTAGGGCTGTAAACGAATATTGCATCCGTCCTATATCCAAATCTGAATTTGCGGATATTTATCCGAAAAAATTGAAACGAATACGAATATGGATACTCTATAAAAATATCCGAGATAACGGATACGGATAGTACTATCGCCCGACACGGATAATCCATATTCGATGCGGAGTATCCATTTACCAGACATCCGTTTCGTCGGATATCCGTATCCGTCAAACATATGTTTTAAACTTTACTAATAATATTAGTGTCGATACCAAATTTAGTCTGCTAACATGGCTCCATTGGGTGAAGACACGTGGCAATCTACATGGCAACAATAAACACTTACGAACAACAGCTCGACTCCGAGGAACCATATTGCGATGAGGAACTCTACTTTCCCGACCAACTCAGACGCTCCGACCTACAAAACCTCTCCGAGGAACTTTTGAGCACCGAGGAACTTAGGCGGTCCGAGCAGCTCAGGCGGTCCGAGCTGCACCTCGAACAAAGCATTAATAGTAGGATAACCCAACAGTTTGACTACGCATTAAATGCTTATTATCATACAGATGTATACACTTAAGGGGCATCTAATATCTTACCCTTTCACATTACAGCCTTAGGGCTATAAATACATTGTATTACCCTCATTGTAAGGGGACCGGAATTTCTTGAGAAAACTTGTTATCGAGAATTCCCAAACAGTCAGCAATAACAGAAACAGTGGACGTAGGCCATTCTTATAAGACTGAACCACTTTAAAAGTTCTTTGTCTCATTTTATTTATCTGAGATTAAATAATTAGATATAATCTATTTTTTTACATCAACAGATTGGCGCCGTCTGTGGAAAACGACTGGTAATATCGTTTTTCATCAAAAACAACTCATCATAAATGGCTGATATTCCAGAACCCATCCATCGAAACGCTGGAAGCCCTCCACATCCATCTGCTCTGCCTAATATTCCCGATCTGGCTGGAATAATGACAAATTTGGCCCAGGGCCAGACAGTCATGCAAGAAACGATGCGTCAACTCCTACAAACCCTCTATGGCGGTGCATCAACCCATTCAGTATTGCAAAATATTCAAAGAAATACCCGTTTACCTTCTTCACGTACTAGGCATACTGATTCATATTGTACTGAGGAATCTGAAGATTTTTCTTATCAACCTGGATGAACTTCGTCAGTGCGGGCCACAGATACTGAACAACGTATCACTCTCTCTCCAGAAAGGACTAGTGAACTAGAGGGTAAGAAGGGTATCACCTTTTGATCGATTAGGACCTAGAAGGAGTAGAAGTCCTCCTAAAGTCACATCAAGGAGTTTTCGACGACCATCAGATTTAAGGGAAGGATCTGCCCAGTCGCGACCAGCTGCTCGTCAAGATAGATCCCAGGAATCCACATCAACTCGATCAGTTGCTCGAACCAACAGGCCCGAGGAAGGAGATGATGCTTCCTCAAATATGATGGAAAGACCGACCCTGTCCTTCATATAGAACTATACCAAGATGCAGCCGACATCTATACTGTTCCAGATGAGATGAGATGCAGAGCATTCTCGGGAACTCTTACCGGATCTGCTCAAATATGGTATAATAACCTTCCTTAGGGTAAGATCTCGACTTTCTTTCAACTGGCAGAGCTCTTTATTGGGAACTTCTATTTTGGAGTAAAACCAGTCAAACGAGTAGCACACTTATTGAGTGTTAGACAAAAAGCTGGTGAAAGTACCAGAGATTATATAACTCATTTTAATAATGAGAAGCTCGAAGTCATTGATTATGAGGAAAAAATAGCGATTACCGGCTTGATGAGTGGATTACTGCCCAACAAGTTATAGTACACTTTGGCCAAATATCCACCTAGAACTATGTCAGATCTGATGCAAAAGGCGGCTAAGATTATGAATGCCGAGGAGGCTATGGCTGCGAAGAAGAATATGGATGCCAAAGAAACCAAGGTGGAAGGTGATAAAGCTAAGAAGAAAGAGCATAAGAACAATGGTAGTGACAAACACTCAAGAACAAGGTCTTCATGGGAAGTATTGAAGAAATTTAATAATTATACTCCTTTGAAGAAAGACATCAACCACGTTCTAGAAGAAATCAAGAACAACGAGGAATTAAATTGGCCAGAGAAACTGAAGGCAGACCCCGAAAGGAGAAATAAGGCAAAATATTGTGAGTTTCATAAAGATCATGGCCATATGACTAAAAATTGCATAGCTCTTCAGAATGAGATTGAAACACTCATCAGACGAGGAAAACTGTCAAAGTATGTTGATCGGAGGAATGATTGAAGAAATAACGATCGAGCAAGAGAGAGGTCTAGATCTCCTTGTTGAGCAGAGGAGAACAAGAAGAGAGACCATAAAGTTAATCCAGAAGATGATCCCGATCTTCCAAAGAGACCAAGGCAACCAGAACGTGAGGTATTTTCAATACGTTTTGGGTTATTTGACTGTAATGTTATTACAGGTGGAGATGCAGGAGGAGGAGACCTTACTGCCGAGAGAAAAGCTTACCTCTGTGAGGCTCAAGCTTGCTCATACATTCAACGAATAAATCTAGTTGAGGAGGATCGCCCGAGAAAAGTGAACAAAGAGAAATTGGTCATTGGTTTCTCAAAGAACGACCTCGCAGGTGTTCTATATCCTCAGGATGACCCATTGGTGATCAAAATGAGGATGAAGGAGGTAATGATTTCAAGAGTACTGGTAGACAATGGTAGCTCGGCAGACATCATGTTCTACTCATGCTTTGATAGTTTAAATCTAAATCTATCTCAACTGGAGCCTTATCATAGACCACTCCTCAGTTTCGCTGGCGAGAAAGTATTTCCACTTGGGATGATCAAACTGGACATATTCATTGGTACGTGGCCTGCTTGTCGAACAGAAAGAATACGCTTCTTCGTGATGGATAAGAATGTTCAATCATCATAGAATATCATCATGGGAAGAGTAGGACTGAAGAAGTTCAAGGCTGTACCATCTACGGTACATCAATGCCAAAAATTTCTAACAAATTTTGGAGTAGGAGTTGTGAAAGGAGAGCAGAAAGTAGCTCGGGAATGCTATTATTCATCCGCCAAGCAAGAGGAAATGGAGGAATCAAGGAAAAATACCATCACCTATCAAGTGGATGAAGGTGCAGAAATCAAAACATTGGATCCTAGAGATGAGTCGCAACTCGTGAAGGGTCAAGTGGTGGAAGCTACTAAAAACATCATCCTAGACGACGAGCCCCCTGAATGAACTACTCAAGTAGGTTCGTCGTTGGAAGCCTCACTAAAACATGAATTGATAACTTTCCTAAGAAGCAGAAAGCAAACTTTTGCGTGGAGTCCTGAGGATATGCCTGGGATAGACCCAAATTTCTTATGTCACGAACTCAATGTCAATAAGGAGATCAAGCCTGTGAAGCAGAGAAGAAGAGTATTCAGTCCCGAGAAGAATCAAGCTATACAGGAGGAAGTCGAGAAGCTCCAGAAAGCTTGCTTTATTGAAGATGTTAAATATCCAGACTGGTTAGGAAATGTGGTAATAGTGAAGAAGAAGAACAACAAATGGAGGATGTACGTAGACTTTACTGACCTCAACAAAGCATGCCCAAAGGATCATTTTCCGCTGCCCCGAATTGATCAACTAGTGGATGCTACCTCGGGACACGAGCTGCTGAGCTTCATGGATGCTTATTCTGGTTACAATCAGATTAAAATGAAACCTGAAGACAGGGAGAGTACTTCTTTCATTACCCCTAGGGGAACTTATTGTTATAATCTTATGCCTTTTGGTTTAAAAAATGCAGGTGCAACATATCAGCGGCTGATGAACAAAGTGTTTGCAGAATAAATCAGTTGCAATATGGAAGTCTATGTTGACGATATGCTGACGAAGAGCAATAAAGCTGCTGATCATCTAGTTGACTTAAGCTAGACCTTTGATCAACTAGATAAATATCAAATGAAGTTGAACCCGACGAAGTGTATATTTGGAGTGCAAGAAGGCATGTTTCTCGGTTACATTATTAATCAGCGAGGCATTGAAGCTAACCCTGAAAAGATCAAAGCTCTGTTAGGGCTACTATCCCCAACGACAAAGAAAGAAGTACAAAGTCTTATAGGATGAGTAACAGCACTCAACAGATTTGTATCGCGAGCAACTGATCGATGCCTCCCATTCTTCAAGACGCTCCAAAAAACTTTTGAGTGGAGTGATGAATGTGAAAAGGCCTTCCAAGACTTGAAGAAATATTTGGGAACACCTCCACTGCTATCCAGGCCAGTGATGGGAGAAAAATTATACTTGTATCTGGCAGTGTCCGAGAATGCAGTCAGTTCGGCATTGATAAGAGTGGAGAATGGAGTACAAAAACCAATCTACTACACAAGTAAGGCCTTCCAAGGATCAGAGATCAGATATCTAAGGATGGAAAAATTAGCACTAGCATTGATCGAGGCAAGTAGAAGAATGAAGCCATACTTTCAGGCTCATACCATAGTAGTATATACTGATATGCCATTGAGGCAAGCCCTTCAAAAACTAGAAAAGTCAGGAAGATTGATATGCTGGGCAATAGAACTCGGTGAATATGATATAGTCTATGAACCCAGATCATCGCTAAAAGGGTAAGCTGTAGTAGACTTTATAGCAGAGTTCACCTATCTTGATACCCCCGAGGAGCAAAAGTTGCTCGCTGATCAACAAGTAGATGTTACTGGATCATCAAATTCAAGCCCAGACCAGCTTAGGTTGTTAAAAAGGCAAGAAAAGATGATCGACGAACAACAAGAAATATCAGGAGATGGTGATAAGAAGAAACAAATTTTCCACCGAGGAACTCTCTCAGATCAGAAATTTGAAGACGAGTTATCTATATGGATTATGTATGTGGATGGTTTATCTTGCACTACATGATGTGGCGTAGGGATAGTTTTGAACAGTCCGGACGAGGTCGGCATGGAATACGCCCTACGTTTCCAATTCAAAGCTTCGAATAATGAGGCTGAATATAAAGCCATGATTGCAGGTCTTAGTTTGGCGAAAACCATGGGGGAAGAACAAGTTATTGTCTTCAGTGATTCGCAATTGGTCATAAATTAAATGATGAGAGTATATGCATCCAAAGGAGAATTAATGATCAGATATCATGCAAAGACAAAGGAACTGGTGTCGGAATTTGCTGCTATTCAGCTAGTCAGAATACCAAGAATGGAGAATGCGAGAGTAGACGCCCTAGCTCGATTAGCATCAGCTACTCGTACCGAGCTATGAAGAACAATCCCAATTGAAGTTTTAGCTGGTCGGAGTATAGATGAAGATAACGATGAACTTTATTACCATCGATTTAGGATCATCATGGATGGATCCCATCAGGGCATATATTGAGAAAGAGGAATTACCAACTGACAAACTTGCAGCCAAGAATTTGAAGTTTAAGGTTGCTCGTTATGTATTGACCAACGGTATTTTATAAAGACGAGGAGTTATAGCAGGTTTGCAGAGATGTGTGCATCCCACCGAGGTGAAAGATTTAATTGAAGAGGTCCATGAAGGGTCCTGCGGAGCCCATGTAGTAGGTCGGACTCTTTTGCAAAGGGTGATGACGCAAGGATACTACTGGCCGATGATGAGGGCTAATTGCATAGCCTATGCTAAGAAATGTGATAAGTGTCAGCGCTTCTCCTCCATCCGAAGAACTCCCCAAGCATTATTGACAGCCATTACTTCCCCTTGGCCATTTGCCATATGGGGAATAGATTTGGTCGGACCACCGTCGACGACAAGGGGAAGATTTAAGTATCTAGTGGTCGCTGTGGATTATTTTACTAAATGGGTTGAAGCTGAGCCTCTCATTGATATGACGTACGACTAGGTGCACCAATTTATTTGGAAGAACATCATTTGTCGATATGGTCTTCCTCATGCCTTCATCACAGACCATGGAACACAATTTGACAACGAGGAGTTCGCTGCTTATTATCATCAGTCAAATATTTTAAAGATCCACTCAGCACCAGGCCATCCTCAAAGCAACGGATAGACTGAAGTGACGAACAGAACATTAATAAATGGCTTGAAGAAAAGATTAGATGATGCGAAAGAAAATTGGATCAACAAGCTACAATCAGTACTATGGGATTATTGAACTACTCCCCGAGTAGCAACTGGAGAATCACTATATATGCTGGCGTTTGGAAGTGAAGCTATTATACCTGCCGAGTTGGGCCTCCCAACACACAGGGTACTGAATTTCAATTCCCCTGTCAGCGACTTAATGAGAAGATTGGATTTAGACATGCTTGAGAAAGTTAGAGAAGAAGCAGCCATCAGGAATGCTGCATACCAGCAGCGAACATCTTTGTTCTACAATAAGAGAATGAAGAAGTGTGACTTCAAAGAAGGAGAATATGTGCTAAAGAAGGTGATTCAAAAGCACAACAAACTGGAAGCAAACTGGCATGGACCTTACCGAGTTAAAGAAGTTGTTCGACCAGAGACATACAGAATAGAAACTTTAGAAGGGGAGGAGTTTAAGAATGCATGGAATGCAGAGCACCTGTGCAAATATTATCATTAATGTAAACTCTCATGTAATGTAGTTTCATCAGTATGAATAAAGCGACAATGTTCTGCCCAGTTCTTTCCTTTTTTTGGAAATTTTTTGCCGAATACTAGTGCTACACACTACTCAGCAGATCTCGGACTACTCAAATATATTCCTAAAAATGCCAACTTATGTTGGTTTGGAAGTAAATGTATTCCTACGGGAAGTAAAACTATTCCTAAAAATGCCAACTTGGTTGGTTAGGAAATGTATTCCTAAAAATGCCAACTTATGTTGGTTAGGAAGTAAATGTATTCCTACGGGAAGTAAAACTATTCCTAAAAATGCCAACTTATGTTGGTTAGGAAATGTATTCCAAAAAATGCCAACTTACGTTGGTTAGGAAGTAAATGTATTCCTATGGGAAGTAAAACTATTCCTAAAAATGCCAACTTATGTTGGTTAGGAAATGTATTCCTAAAAATGCCAACTTATATTGGTTAGGAAGTAAATGTATTCCTACGGGAAGTAAAACTATTCCTAAAAATGCCAACTTATGTTGGTTAGGAAATGTATTCCTAAAAATACCAACTTGGTTGGTTAGGAAGTAAATATATTCTCGAAAATGCCAACTAAGGTTGGTCGGGAAGTAAAACTATTCCTAAAAATGCCAACTTGGTTGGTTAGGAAGTAAATATATTTTCGAAAACGCCAACTAAAGTTGGTCGGGAGGTAAAATTATTCCAGAAAGTACCAAAGCTCCTCGTAGAGGAAAAATCCACTAACTGTAGTTAGTCGAAAAAGGAAATTTACCGACCTTGGTTGGTCAGAAACATTTTATGAATCCGAGAAAGTGATCGAGCAAAATTTTTGATACTCGTAACTTTTTAAATTATTACTAAGTTGGTCGAGAAACAAAACATCATTTTTGCCAAGTAAATACCACAAATTCAAATTACTCGACACTAAGTTGATCGATAAATAACACAATATTATTATCTTTTTAACAGATACACATGCACAAATGTAAAGTGTTATAAGACAGTGGCAGTCAAGATTTGCAAATAAAATTATTTCATTAAATGTAGAACAAAATACATCAGAAATGAAATACAAATTACATCCATATTCCTATTCTATTGGTTTCTTCCCCTCTGCTTTTAAAACAGGTTCCTCGCCAGCTGGTGGATCATTTAAAGCAAGAGGAGAATTTATAAAGTTAAGATCTTTCAACATCCTGATATTCATCACTGATGGTCGATCTAGTAGATGCTCGGGACGAGATATCTCAACATTGGAATGGAGATTGTAGTCGCCGAGGTATTTGGAAATCAGACACCGACGGATGGCCCGAGCAGGGATCCAACTCATATCAAGATTGAATGGTGGCATAGGTAGGTCGAGAAGTCCAGGATTATGGTAATCCCACAGGTAATGACCCTGTTCGAGTTGCAGCACACCTAAGGCATTCATCCATCCCTATTTGTAGCCCTCATTATTTGCATTCTGGATACGATCGTCCAAGTGGTAGAGAGCCTCGTTGTAGCCAGCCATCCAGAACTCCCTGGGCTGCTTGTGAAATTGATATGTCAATCTTTCCAACTGCTCGTGGAGATTTTTGATGAAGATTTATTTATTCTCCAAGGTAGATTTTTGCGCAGAAAGCTGCTCTTCCAG
The DNA here is from genome assembly GCA_949130495.1 of Sambucus nigra. Classification (NCBI taxonomy): domain Eukaryota; kingdom Viridiplantae; phylum Streptophyta; class Magnoliopsida; order Dipsacales; family Adoxaceae; genus Sambucus; species Sambucus nigra. The sequence goes on along the minus strand of OX422218.1, from coordinate 486,922,036 downwards.
GTCCCTGATTTTCTTAGACATCTCAGTCAATGCCTGGTTCTTCTCCATCAGCTGGAAGTCCTGGTTCTCTAGAGCAGATTGAGTCCTTTGTTCCTCGACAGGAATCCGAGCAGCTTTTGCTCGTCCCCGAGGAGCTCTTGCTCGTCCACGAGAAGATGTAGGAGGGATAACTCTTTTCAAGGTTTCCAACTCATCCCTCAGGTTGGCGTTCTCAAACTCTAAGAAAGAGAATCCCTCGTCAGTCACCGAGATCAAAGCATTTGAGGTGGAAGCTGCAGACTTCAACTGAGACACCTCTATTTGCAGGTTATTATTTTCGTGTTCATATAACTCAGTTATCTGTCTGTGCTCCTCGACCTCAGCCTTCAACGTTCTCTCCCGCACATCGTAAGCAGCAAACCGTTTATCATATCCCTTATCGGCACAGATTTGCTGATACTTCTTCTCGTACCCCTCGTGCAAAAGGGCAGTGGATTCCTTATATTGTTGCTGAAGTTCTTCAAGAGTGCCTTGGAGATCCTCAATCATATCATAATAAGCTACATTATTGGCCACTACACGATTAAGCAGACACTTCAAATATTGTTAGGCTTCAATTGCCTGTTTCGAAGCATCTTGGCCGAGGATGTCGACAATTTGTGCTGCACTCAGATCTGTGTGACCAGCCTTAAAATATTCATTGCATTGCTGTAACATCTTTGTATCATGAGTAGACAATAATTCCATCCTGGCCAGAAACTAGTAGAGGAAGAAAAGGAAATAATCAATAAGAGTACCAACAGAGTATGAAGAGCAGAAACGACAGTATGCATAAACAAAAGTTCAAATTTTATTATATCACAAAGTTCATAAGTACAAGGTTCAGAATTACATGTTCAGAAGATACAATTGACAAAGAAAAATAAAATAGAGACAAACCCGAACAACTCTACACCTTTTCCTTGTCTCCCAAAACTTTCTTGGGAGGCTGGGACGAGGAGGTAGGTTGCTCGGAGGGAACAGAGAGTTGCTTGGGGAGCTCTGGCAGTTGCTCGAATGAAGTAACGAGTTGCTGAAGTTCCTCGTTAGTAGGCTGGATGGCTGGGGGATGAGAAACTTGATCTCCCATCACCATGGAAGACTCTTCAGAGGCATCTTCGTCCTCTTCTTCGTCTTCAGGAGTTGGAAGGGGACCAGGGATGTGTCGCTGGAAGAGTTCAGAAGTTTCATCAACCTTCATCTCCCGAAGAGCTGCGACCCACCCATCTCAAAAGTATTTTAGGCTGCCATATTCGACTTGCGACATCATGGCAGCCAAGCCTTTGTTCCACCCCTTATCCCAGCCAGCGCTAAAAGATTTCTTCACAGCCAACTTCCTCTTTGTGTTCTCCGAGGAAAGCTTCTGGGAAAGAAGGTTATCAGTAACTTTCAATTTATTCTCAACCTCCTCCTTCTGACGACTCACTTCCCGAAGTCAACCTAACTCCTCCTCAGCAACCTTGAGTTTATCTTCAAACTCCTCAGCATTCTTGAGCTTCACTTCAAGCTCTTTATTCTTCTCCTATAGACTATTTAATTTTTTCTCCAACTCCTTGGAGACCTCAATAACATGAGCTTTTTCCTGCTCGGTCGAAGCAAGCTTCTTCTCCCAAGTTGCCTTATCATCAGCATATTTCTGGCGAGAATCTTTCAGAGACTGCCCCAAGGCCATCAAAGCTTCCTCTACGCCAGACGAGGAGCTTGAAGCTTTAATAGCTTCATCTTTCTTCAAAATTGTGTTAAAACAGCTCACCAACTGTGAAAAGAAAACGAAAGCAAATCAGTACACATATATGAAAAGGAAAGAATGAAAATTTAAGACTATGGGACTTATAGAAGCAATGTGACGAGCTGCTAGTGTAGTAACAGTGTCCCGAGAAAGGTTTTCTTCAATACCTTGGATCTAGGGAATGATCCAAGTCTTCACCGAGCTCATAGCAGATCTCGGGGGAACAAAAGTGGGAACTCCACTAGTCGGGGGCTGAGAGACGGTGTCAGCCAAATTGACCGAGGAGCTCTTCTTCAGCTTCCTCAGAGGAACAGGAATAGTTTTGACCAAGGAAGAACTCTTGGTCGGTGATATGACAATCACTTCTTTTGGAACATCAGTCTTTCTCGGGGCCAATGGAGGTGTCTCCGCAACCTTTACAGGAGCAGCCGGAGGGGCTGCATCAATTTTCTTTGTCCCTTCTGGGACATCATGTTTACTTCTTTTTGCCTCTCCAGCACCAGAGGCAGGTTTCTCGAAAAGGGTGGGAGGTCTTCTTTTCTTCATCCTTTCACTCAAAGGAATGTGTGACTCAGGTGAAGAACTTATAGAGGCTGGTATGGGTTCTGCGTCTCTTATCACCGAATGAGTAGTAAAAGAAGTTGTGTAACTCTTGTACTGAAGCAAATATGAAGCTAACCTAATGTGCTCATCGGCAACAGTCTGATGCAAACTCCAGATAAGTTTCAAGTGCCTTATATTAACGTCTGCCTCTTTTGGACACTTTATTTTGTTGTCAACTGCAAATAAATCAAAATTAAAATATCAGTGGCACATTTTATCAGACATAAAGGAAGCATAATATCAAAATAAATAAAATGAAATAAAAATAACTTATCCCATTGCCATAGGGAGGGCATCTGGGACCCTGATACACTTCATCTCCAGATAAAGGAGCATGTTGCCAATTTTTTATAACAAGCCCGTGCTCAAAATAGTCCCTATTGGCATCTGGAAGATTGACCACTAAAGCCCTATTTAAAAATCTAGTTTTTAAATAAAAAGTATTATCACCAACAGCCCATCTATAACAAAACATGATTTCTGGAATTCCAATGCGAGTTCCATGAATTTGATTTAGTCTATGAACCCCATTAACTATTCTCCATGTATTGGGGGCTATTCTCGCAGGAACAACGTCAACATATTGACAGAATTCCAGACATAAAGGATTTGGCGAAAAAGAAAAGCCACACTCAGCAACGAAGAGACTGGGGAACCAATGCCCCTCAGCCAAACGGAAATAATCGGAAGATTCAGAAAGTTCATCCAGAACAACCCATGAAGGAATAGAAAAATCAGAATTAAATTTATCAAGAGATTCAACAAGGTAAACCATGATGAATAAAGGAAATGAAGAAGAAGGAAGAAGATCTTACAGAAAAAGAGTGGATCTGTTGACAATGAACGATGGAAGAGATGAATGCACAGGAGAGAAAAAGACGATGGAAAACTCGAAGATACAAATTTGAAAAAGTAGAAGACGATGGGATTGTCCATGACGCTTAAATACCTTATCTTGGGAAACTGTAAAGTTAATGATTACAACAAGAAACGATTACGCTACTAGCAGCTAGAAGGACAAAAAGTGCGCGGAGATCGAGGCGGTTATAAAAATTCAAAAAAGTTGATTCTACAAATTTGAAAGGAAAAATAAATACAAAGGAAACACTCCTAAATTTCAGGGTAACCATTTAAAACCGCCATATATCGAGAAAGAATGTTCCACACTCCTAAAATTTTGAACTATGAAACATTGGGGGCTTCTATTAATACCAAATTTAGTCTGCTGACATGGCTCTATTGGGTGAAGACACGTGGAAATCTACATGGCAATAATAAACACTTACGAACAACAGCTCGACTCCGAGGAACCATATTGCAACGAGGAATCTACTTCCCCGACCAACTCAGACGCTCCGACCTACAAAACCTCTCCGAGGAACTTTTGATCACCGAGGAATTTAGGCGGTCCGAGCAGCTCAGGCGGTCCGAGCTGCACCTCGAGCAAAGCATTAATAGCAGGATAACCCAACAGTTTGACTGGGCATTAAATGCTTACTATCATATAGATGTATACACTTAAGGGGCATTTAATATCTTACCCTTTCACATTACAACCTTAGGACTATAAATACATTGTATTACCCTCATTGTAAGGGGACTGGAATTTCTTGAGAAAACTTGTAATCGAGAATTCCCAAACAGTCAGCAATAACAGAAACAGTGGACGTAGGCCGTTCTTATAAGGCTAAACCACTTTAAAAGTTCTTTGTCTCATTTTATTTATCTGTGATTAAATAATTAAATATAATCTAATTTTTTACATCAACAATTAGTATTAGTAATAAAATAACATTAAAACAACCTTTATCATTTACTCTCTAAAATAAAACAAACGTGCACATGCTCAAAACAAAAACACCCTAAAGTTATTATTTTGTTGGGTATATTATAAAATTCCATGTATTATTATTTTATTGGGTATATTTTCATGGGAATACATTAAAGTTACAATACACCTTATCACACACAACATACACCCACTAAGGAACATATACTCCACTCAAAATAAAAACACTCTAATTTCATTTCATTTCATTTTTCTTTCCTACAAAACAAGAGAAAAGAAACCATCATTTCTATCCATAAAAACCCATCATTTTGCCACCCCCTGCGCCGCATCAGCCTGTCGCTGCTTATCAACCCCGCCGTCGCTTCTCATCAATCCCTCCATTGCGCATCGACTCCGTCGCTGCGCATCCCATCCTCCTGCAGCAGAAAGTTAGCAACAACAGGTACATACAAAATAAAAATACAAATATATAACTGTATTTATATAATGTTCATGTGGTTGTTCATTAGTTTCCTTAATTATAAATAAATGTACGAGAGAAAGAAAAAAGTAAATAGATGGTTTTGATTGTAATGAGAACTGAAGTTAACAATAGGTATATTATATACAAAATAAAAATGTATACTTATTAAAATAAAAATATCAGTATGTTTTGAGGACTAAAAGGTCCATGACGTTATCATTCTCAATAAATTTGATTTAATCTAAAAGGTGCATATTTATATCTACTGTTATGGAATGCTAGTGTTATTTTTTTGGAAGGATTTAAGCTTATATTGTAGTAAAGTATGGATGACTTTAAGCCATATTATCATTATGGAATGCTACAATTACTTTGGAAGCCATAATTATTGATGTTAGGAGGTAGTAATTTTGTTATATATTTATTTGGATTGGATTGGATTGGATTTCAATAGATTTGATATTTTAACAGTTACTTTTTGTGATGGCTAAACAATGTAAACGGATACAGATATTATTCGAATCTGAGGTATCCGAGCGAATACGGATAAGGATAGTTGTTTGAACTATCCGAACGGATACAATACGAATACTGATAGTGCATCCAGATAGCAGATACGGATATGAAAAACATGGTATCCGATCCGTATCCGTCCGTTTACCACCCCCATATTTTAGGTATGGATTGGATATCTATGTATAGAGCATGTGTTGACTGTTATGGTAAGTTCATCGTATTTTCCAATTAGGGGTAGAAGATGTACCTGGTTACGATGCCTCACCCCATGGGTGGGTTGAGCATGCAGTTATACTATATTGAGGAGACTTATTTGGGGGTCATAATGTAGGTAGATTTCATATCTGTAGTTGACGAGTTTTCTGATGTATTTGGGGAGATCCAGGGGTTACCACCTAGCAGGGAGATAGACTTCATGTTTGATTTGATTTCAGGCACGATACCTACTACCCCTACATTGTATCGAATGGTTCCTGTAGAGATGGGGGAACTCAGGGACCAGATTGAGTAATTACTGGGATAGGGGTTTATTCGGGGGAGTACATTACCGTGGGGTGCTCCAGTTTTGTTTGTTAAAAAGAAGGACGAGACCTTGGGATTTTGTATTGACTACTGAGAGTTGAACAAGGTCACCATATGGAATAAATATCCATTTCCCTATATTGATGATTTGTTAGACCAGCTGAGAGGTGCTTCGAATTTTTTAAAGATCGATTTGATATCGTTTTATCATTAGTTGAGAGTCCAAGAGTAGGATATCTCGAAGACGGCATTTCTGACGAGACACGAGTCATATGAGTTTTTGGTTATGCCTTTTGGGCTGACCAACGCAGCGAAGGTATTTATGGACTTGATGAATCGGGTATTCAGGGATTTTCTAGATCAGTTCATTATAATGTTTATTGATGAAATACATATTTATTGTTGAACTATGGAGGAGCACGCAGAGCATTTTTGGGTAGTCTTACGGACATTATGAGACCATCAAATTTTTTCTAAGTACAAGAAATGTAGTTTTTGGGTGCAAGAGGTGCAATTCTTAGGTCACGTCGTATCTGTGAGAGGGATTTCAGTGTACTCGGGGAAGCTTATGCAGTGATAAAGTGGGGATATCCCATTACACCCACAGAGGTGCATAGTTTCATGGGATTTGTTGGGTGTTACCGTCGGTTCATATAGGTGATCTCAAAAGATAGTCGGGACCCTCACGAACTTGACGAGGAAGGATGTGTCCTTCATGGGGGATAATGAGTGTCAATAAGCATTTGATGAGTGACTATAATACCAATACTTAAATTTCCTCGACCAACGATAGACTATAAGGTCTTCACAAATATGTCCTTGTGGGGACTTAGAGGGGTGTTAATGTAGGAAGAGAGGTCAATAGCTTAATATTTATAAAATCTAAATCCTCATCGGGGACATTACCCCACCCACGACTTGGAGTTCGCAGCCGTGCTATTTGTTTTATGTATATGGAGACATTACCTCCCAGGGGAGAAATTCCAGTTATTCATAGACCATAAGATTCTACAATACTTCTTCACGCAGCAAGAGTTAAACATGAGACAAAGGAGATGACTAGACTTTTTGAAAGATTACCAGTTTGATATTCATTATCACCTAGGGAAAGAAAATGTGATGGCAAATGCTTTGAGCTGCTAGCCAATTCTGGAGCTTGCTTCAGTGTGGAAGGAGATGTGGAAATCTCTTCGTGGTGATGACGAGTTGACATGTGCTTTTATGGAAATTCTCACCATCACACATGAGATTATCAAGCGGCTCGTGAGGGCACAGGAAGGATACCGACTTTGTTAGGAGAGGGTTAAATAGCTATTAGCCGAGGGGGCAGAGCACTACTCGATTAGGTTAGATGGAAGATTGAGATTTCAGGGTAGATTAGTTGTCCCATATAATGAAATTAAGATGAGCTATTATGATAGAGGCTCACGGTTCATGATTTACGGTACATAGTGGGTGGGACAAGATGTACTAAGATATGCGGCATCAGTATTGGTGGGATGGCATGAGAAGGATATAGTAGTCTTTATGTCCAAATGTGCCACATGCCAGCTAGTGAAGGTGGACCATCAGCGTCCCACAGGCATGCTACAGCCTCTTGAGATTTTGATGTGAAAGTGAGAGAGCCTTTTCATGGATTTCATCACCGATTTACCAACGTCACAACAGGGACACAATTTATTAAGGTGATTGTGGGTTGATTGACAAAGGTGGCTCAATTTTTTCCAGTCCGGACAGACTACACATCAGAGTAGCACGCTAGAATTTTATTTGCTGAGACTGTGAAATTGATGCCGTACGGCTCAACATTGCGTTGGATAGGGACAAGACATTAGTGTCCCACTTTTGGAGGACCTTCCAGAAGACCTTGGGGGTAGAGATGATGTTGAGTACCTCGTACCACCCATAGATCGATGGACATATGGGGAGGGTGAACTTGATGCTGGAAGACGTGTTATGGATATGTATCTTATACTTTAAGGGGAGTTGGGAGTAGTACTTGCCCTGGGTGGAGTTTGCGTACAGTAATAACTATCATCTCACTATTGGGATGGCACCATTTGAGGCATTATATGGCAAACCTTTCCGTTCACCCTCATGTTGGTTGGAGGTTGGGGGAACAAATTAATTGGGTTAGAGTTCATCGAGGACACCTCAGAGAAGGTGGAGATGATTGGGGCCAGGAGTCGGTGTAACACTTCGGTTATTAAAATAACCGGTGGCTATCCCTTCTTAAAATAAAATAGGAATCTCATTTGGTTCATTCTTAGCATCACGGTCGAAATAAATTAATTACTAACCAACTATTATCTAATTAAGCCGAGTGTCAATTTTAATCTTTATTTTCAACAACATACTCAAACCATAATTTATTTACACAACTAAAGTAAATACACACTAATAATATAAATCTGAAACATTACTCTATTACATAAGAAATCATTGACCGTATAACCCATCAGTTGGAATAATAACAATACAATAATTTTAAATAACATGAAATAAAATAAACCATCCAACTTAGGAAACATGCGTGGAAATAAAAGTGACCCTATCTAGAACGTGATAAAAGGAATGACTATAAAAATATCCTGCAACATCTACAATTGTTGTAACTCCGATACCTGATAGAACGATCAAGCTTTGCATTTCTGTATATCAAATGCTCCACTCTTCCTTTAGGCAGTGCAAGTACAGGTGATGAAGTCAATTTGTCCTTTAACTTATCAAAAGCTAACTGACAATAGTCATCCCATACAAATGGAACCCATTTTCTAGTCAAATTTTTCAATAGACCCGCAATCTTTAAGAATACCTTGATGAATTGATGATTATACCCTACCATTCCCAAGAAACTGTGAACCTCCGTTAGTGTCTTGGGTTGTCCCCATTACTTTACTTCTAAAACCTAAATCGAGTTGACAAATATGCCTTTGTCAGACACCACATGACCCAAGAACTGTACTTCACATAGATATAAACCATACTTCGAGAACTTGGCATACAACTATTGATCCCGTAATGTTTGTAAAACTAGAAGCTAGAGCTCAGCATATGCTCCTCCTCAGTTTGAAAGTATACCAGAATATCGTCAATGAATATGATCATAAATTCGTCAAGAAAATCTCTGAACACCCTATTCATGAGATCCATGAATATTGTTGGAGCATTAATTAGCCTAAACGGCATAACCAGAAACTCATATGACATATATTGTGTCGTAAATGAGGTCTTAGGGACATCCAACTCCCTAATTCATAATTGGTGATATCTTGATTTCAAATCAATCTTGGTAAAGTACGCTGCTCCCCTCTCTTGGTCAAACAAGTCATTGATTTGAGGTAAAGGATTATTATTCTGAATCGTAACTTTTTTTAACTCTCGGTAGTCAATACACAATAGAAGTGAACCATCCTTCTTCTTCACAAACAACACTGGAGCATCTCATGGCAATGCACTCCAAGGAATAAAAACCTTCCCCAAGAGATGTTGAATATGATCACACAACTCCCACATCTCTAATGGGTCCATATGATATATTGCATGTGAAATCAGCCTAGTCTAGGCGCTAAATCTATAACAAACTCTATCTCCCGACTTGATGACAATATCGGTATTTGCTAAAATACATTCGCAAAATCCCTAACCACTGGGATCGAGTCTAGTGATGTAACCACCTCCTATGTCATCTCCTCTTAATATAAGACAAGTGAGTGTCTGACCCTCCCTCTGGAAGAGGTATGGCCACTAAGAACATCTCCTGTCCTGGAATTGCAAACACAATGTACCTACCAAAATAATATACCATCACCCGATTTTTTGCTAACCAATTCATGCCCAAGATAACATCATACTCAGTTATTTCTAATAATACAAGTAAGTCGATTGCTAAACTCAGTCTCCCGGCATCTATACCCACCCCTCTACAAATGAAGTGAATAAGTTCCCCACTACCTAAATGTGAATCTACACACATAACAATACCATCGACTGTCTCTAATAAATCGATCGTGCGTGTAAATTTAGTAGAAATAAATGAATGCGATGCTCCCGTATCAAATAATACCCGACCCATATGCCAATGGATAGGAAACATACCCTCTACTACAGGTGGTGCTTGCTGCACCTATGGTATCATTGCATTATAGACGTTATAAACATGTCCATACTTCATCTTCCCCTACTACTACTACTTCTAGTGCTGCAAGTGCTATTTATGGCTGTTTCCCCTACTGGGTGCCTTGTTGTGGAGCCTGTCCCCTCTGCGGATAATCCTTTTTCTTATGCTTGGCTTCCCCATACTGGAAGTACTGACCTGCAAACTGTTCCTTCATTTCATCCTACTAATCATACCGGGGCTGTCCAAGTTATTGACCCTGGTGACACGGTCCCCTGTGGCACTTGAGGCCTTTAATGTTTCTGTCCCACGTTTACCCCTACAGTGGCCCTAGCATGTCGTGCTCTCCTAGGTGGCACCTGAAACCAGATCAAATTTGTATAAATCCACATGTAATAGAAATTATATTAGTAGAAGAACATAAATGCGTAATTGAGTACAATAGTCCTAATAATAGGGCTCTATGTCAAAGAAAACTACGCTGGAATAATCATATGTCCGCACAAATCCTAAGGAATCTAGAACCTTATGCTCTGATACAATTTGTGACACCCCAGTTATTAAAATAAAGGGTGACCATTCCTTATTAAAATAAAACATGAATCTCATTTGGTTCATTCTTAACATCACTATCGAAATCAGTTAATTACTAACTACCTATTATTAAATCAAGTCGGGTGTCAATTTTAATCTTTATTAGAAACAAAGTACTCAATCCATAATTTAGTTAAGCAACTAAAGTAAATCCACAGTAACAATATAAATCTAAAACTTAAGTCTATTACATACCAAATCCTTAACCGAATGACCCATTGGTTGAAACAATATCCATACAACAATTCCAAATAAAATAAACCCACCAACTTAGGCAGCATGCCTAGAATTAAAACTGAACCTATCTAGAATGTGATGAAAGAAACAACTATAATATCCACAATTTTCGCAACTCTGGTACCTGATAGAACGATCAACCTTAGCGTCCTTGTAGCTAGACACCTAAAAGGTTTTGAAAATAGATTTGATACGAGCCAGTGCCAAAAAACTTTTAGAAGACATTTTTTAAGTAATTAAAATGCATCTTTAATTATGCCCATTCTTCTGTATTTTAAATTGGTGTCACACTCTCTTGAAACATTACTCACCACTTATCTAAAGTGTGCACCTAACATTTGCATTTTAACCGCCTAGTTATGCTATCTGCCTAACTAGTCCCATACTATCCTTAATTCTATAGGCTATCCCATTACTGCGTATTTTACTGCATTAATTCCAATTACCATTAATAATTATAATTCTCAATTATGGTCTATTAATTTAAGTCATTAACTATCACTAATTAATTCAACATTATTCACACTTAATGTTTAAGTTGTGTATACTTCTTCATATTAATATACACAATATTCATATCATAATATACCGATATATCACTCACTATATACATATACCCGTCATACCTCTGAGATAAAACTCCTTGAGATACTATTATCTAATATGATATTCTTCAGGACAATACCTCCTCACCCTGGAAATATCGAGACAAAATCGCTTACCGCACCCAAAAATAAAATGTAACAAAATAAAACTCTTCCCTTTATTCTAACTTGCATCCCTAATCAATATCAAATAATTTTAACCCGCCATCTAAATTCATATATTTTCATAATTTAATAATTATCCCCAGATATTTAATTCAATAAATGAAATACCATTTTAATATTTTCTAAAAAAACCAGCACAACTGTCCGTGGCAAGGGGTTCGAACCTGTTCCACTGTGGGACGAATCAGTTCGGCCCTAATTCCAATTTTTCCAGTCCAAATTTCAGTAATTTCAACCTCAAAAAATGATCAACGATATAATTTGTTTCAATCTCTGTTATGATTGATATATTTTATATCAATGGGACTCATGATTACATATTATCATCATCTAAATATTTAACTTTCATGGGGATAAATTTCATCTTTACATGTTATAATTCAAATTCAATCATAAGTTTTCTCTATATTAATTCCACTACATATGAACTCATAATCCCAAAGTTTCATGATTAAAACTCATCCATAAATTTTCATCATCATATGTCAAAATCCATTTTCATAATCATTTTTCAAAATTCCAAAGTTTGAGATGTGAATTCCACCCAAAAATAATTTTTCCAATTTTAATATGACAGAAATTGAAAGTATAATTATTTAGCAAGATAATCACTAGCCTTAACAGTTTGTAGTCTCAGTATTTGATGAAGATGATGATGAATCACCTAGAATCCTTTCCAAATCTTCAATCCCTTCGTGCTCTTGAGTTCTTCTTCACTTTCTCATTTGACCCCTTGAGTTTCCTCTCTAATTCTCTTCACTTTCTCTCTAACTCTTTGTATCTCAAAACTAGACCTTTAGAATATGGGAATGACCTGTTTTCACTCATCCTTTCAATATACAAGTAAGAATCCCGAAATAATCTTTTCACATACCAATAAAATGTCCAAAAAATCTTTTAATTAATCCCGACTAGTCTAAAAAGCCCCTGAGATTCAAACACAACCTTCAGGTACGTAATTTTGATTATTTTGACCCATTTTGAATCAACTGTGCACTCGAAATCCCCATCTGAGTCACTTATCAATATTTCCCATTCAACCCTCATAAGCAATTCTCGGTTAAGATATTAACAATTCATGTCGTGTTTAATCACTTACGACACAAATCAAATTTATTTACTATTACACATTCGTAAACATCATTCAATTTTATTTACTTATCACACACTAGTAAATATATAGTCACTTATATATTAATTTATTTCACATCGAAATTAATATTTAATAATTTCTCATTATAAATAAATTATGACTCACCCGTATAATTTAAATATCTTGTTTAATATATATAATATAATTTAATATATATATAAACTATGGGGTATTACATTCGAATTGTCCAGGATTGGCAAAAGAGCTATGTGAATGTGGGCCGGAGGAACTTAGACTTTGATGTCGGGGATCAGGTGTTGATTAAGGTGTCTCCCATGAAGGGAGTGATGAGACTGGGAAGAAGGAGAAGTTATCTCCACAGTATGTGCGACCATCTCCTATCATTAAGAGGATTAGGCCCTAGCGTATCGGTTGGGACTACCAGACCACTTCTTTCATATTTCGGCATTGCACATGTTTCTTTGGGATGAGATTACTTATAAGAATATCTATATTTGTGAGATAGAGCTCTAGTCTGAGACTCGTAGTCATTCTAGACCGTAGGGAACGCCGACTTCGATCTAAGATTATTCCCTTGGTGCATGTGCAATGGGACATGATAAAGAGGATGAGCCGACTTGGGAGATGGAGAACAACATGCGAGCGAAATATCCAGAACTCTTGTAGTCAGGTACATTTCGAATTCTGAGGACGGAATTTCATTATTAAGGAGAAGAATGTTATACCCCGCATTTTTAGAATAAAAATAAAATTTGTAGTAATTAAATTAAATCGGTGAATTTAATTAATTAAATTGTGCATAAATTAATTAATTATTATTTCATGTTTTGTGTGATTGACTTTGCGTGTTAAATTATTTCGCTAGAAAATAATTACATGTGTATTGAATAATTAATATATGATGTGTGACATAATTGAAAAATATACTTGTTGAATAAAAATAATTGGGATGCATTCTGGGAGGTTTTATGAACTCTTTTAGGTGTTTCAGACCTTTAGAAATGGTCCCGGGGCATAGGTATATAAATTGGGAGGTTATTAGGCTATTTTAGTTATGAATTTGGGCTCATTTGGGGAGTAAAAAAATGGGACTTTAGGCCTAACTTGTGAATTTGATTAGTATAAGTTAAGAAGAGAGATTCAGAAATTTTTCACACTTAATAAAACCTAAACCTAGCACTCAGAGGATAATAAAGGCTAAAGGGTATAGGAGGCTAAAGATCCTAGGGGAAATACTCAATGAGAAGGCTAAGAATCCAATTGAAGAACACTTAATTAGTCTATTGAGGAAATAATTTTCTTACTTAATTTAAATGTTTAATGTATTTCTTAATTCATTGTAGTAAACCCCATATAATTTTTGGATTCTAGTATGAAATCGATGATTGAATGGTAGGATTTAATCTCATGCATATAGAGAAGACTAATCTGAAATTAATGTGGCTTAAACCCAGAAATTTTGGATGACTCTAATCTTAAATTGGATGATAGAATTCATGTTGTAGGACTCCTGAATAAATTGGGAAGCTTGAAATTCATGTACAGGATTAGAACTCATGTGTTAGGATCTGGAATTTATGAGAATTATAATCCTTGCATATAATTAGAATATAATGATGTTAAGAGGTGGCAATTCAAATTTTTATAGCGATGACATTTAATGTAAATTCTAGGATTTGGGGAGTGAAATTTGATATTAATTTATGTAATTAACTATCCTAAGATGAAAGACTAAGCCACTGGGACATGTACTTATGTTATTGAAAATGTATAAACTACAAGAATGAAGTTTTGGAATGAATTAACTATTTGCGTATTAAGAAACCATACCAGATCTAGGCTTCTGCTGAGATCCGAATCGATTCGGCCCCTGGAGGTGAATCAATTTGACCCAAGAGGAGAACCGGTTCGACCCCTGGGGCAGGTTGAGCTGGGACTGGGGATGGATCCGGGAGATTTTTAGGGGCTGATACGAGTTGGTGGGACGTGTTCGGATAAATTGGAACTTTATTATAAATGCTTTTGTGTCACAAATATTAAATGGGGAATTTTATTTAACTAGATGGTTAAAGATTCTTATAAAAAGGAAGAAACTTAATAATTAACTACTTGGTCGATTATTAATATGGGATTACTTATGAATGATCATACGGGACATTTACGGGTAATTATATCATAATTACATATATATATATATATATATATATACATATATATATATATATATTGAATGAGAATAATATGTATTTATATTTATTATGTGGACATACCTATGTTCGTAGATGGTCCTATCGGTTGGGGTTATGCACATTCGGGACCATAGCTCATGTTGGCACAGGTGTGCTAGGCATTGTGTAGGTCATAACTTTATATACTACATAGCCACACCACTTATGAATGATGGGTGTAGATGATGGGATCCATTGTCACTGTTGGGTATGGGTCGTGCAATGATTCACAACGTAGGGATCGACCCACTGGTGTGATTTTTGTGATGTCTGATTTGTATAAGAGACTCCTTCGAAATTACCGATAGAGCATAAACGAGACGCTATAGGTAGATGCCTTTAGTGTCTCATATACCTAAGGACATATATATATATATATATATTCATATAAAATGAATAAGATTAATTCGTTAGTTTAATGATGTAGATAATAAATTACAGACCCAATACTATGTAGTATGCTTAACGGATATTATGTCACTTTTACGGGTAGTATGACTGGGATAATTTGGGAAGTGGTAATATGAATCTAGATGATTATATTCCAGTAAATTACTTATGCTAGATGCATCTTAAATTTAATTGGTACAATTATCAGTTATTATCTTGGGACTTGGGTGGTTATATGTGTAGTATTGCACTTAGATGAGGGGTGAGATACTTCACGTATGTGGGTGCCAATGGGGGATGCTATTATTGCATTTTAAATTCAGTAAGTTAATTCTTGCAACTCTAGGGCGCTAACCCAAATTAAAATATTTTCTCCCCTTAGGTTTTCCTAGACATGGATAGCAAAACTATCAAGGGATCAACATTGCTGTCTCACTTTGCATATCGAAGTTCATATTGTTGATTCTAGATTAGGTTGCTTCTCTATTTCAGTATTATTGATTTTGGGATTATTGTATGGGCATAAGCCCTAAGTCTATTTTATTTCAGTCAGTTTGAGTCACTTATGCTTATTTTGGGTTTTCATTTATATAATGTGAATGTTAGACTTATCATTGTCTTGGTTATTAATTTAAATTCAGTTTTAATTCAAATGTAAATTGCGAATAAAATTTTATATGATTTGATCCTAAGAATGATATAAATTGACACGCAAGCCCTAACTTCGGCATTTTGTGTCTGGCCAACCATTACGTGAGAAAATGGGGATTTGTTATACCAAGCTCCTTCAAAGCTTCATGTAGAGAGATAAAAATCCATGTTACAATAGCTGCTTATGTGAATTATAAGAGTTGTGACTGTGAGGGTGAAAACGTGAGAACTTCAATAAAGAGAGAGAGAGGGAAGCATGGTGAGAGTATTTGTGTGTGTATTAACGGTGGTTGGTAATCTTTAATTATTATGTGTAAATATATATGTTCAGTATAATAATTCTTGAGTTAGATGTGTTGTGTTGAATATGCAAATGGTGTTATATTTATCGGCACATTTAAGAGGTTGTGTCTTTACAAGCATTAAATGATATGTATTACGTTTTGGGTATAGTAAATTACATGAGACACTTTATCCCATAAATTTTCTCTTCTGGTCAAATCACTTGTATTGAGAATAGGTAGAATATATTATGACAATGAGAAAATTGGCATATTATTGGTTAGTCACTATTTCTCCTTAAAGAAATGAATTTGTACCATGTACTTTGTTACTAAAAAGTTATTATGCACATATCAATGTTGATATGAAACTTGTTGTGTAGGATTTTAAGAAAGTGTAATCGTGCAAGTGGCCAGATATTTATTCTTGTGAGCTATTGTTATATGACTGGGACTAACCCATTTTGGTCACTCGGTAAATGTGACTAAGTGGACTTGTGTAAGTGACCCATTAGGTCCCTCACAATCAGTGTTGTGTGAAACTTGCCTTAGGGGGGTTTTAGAATCCATCGTCGATCAAACTCACTATATCTCTTGTAATTGAAGTAGTTGATTTTAAACTTTCCCAACAAGTCATACTTCTCAACCTCTAATACAAAAACTCTCAAGAATCCCATAGGTTTCTTTGGTAGGTTCATTGGTCTAACGAGCCTTGCTTGCTTGCTCGACTAAGGCATCATGTCAGTCTAATGTGCAATAAAATAAGATAACATTAGCAAATAATCATGATTTACATGAGTACCCCTCTACAATAACCACCTCATACTAAAGTAACTTATAACGAAAGAGTTGTGTACGCAACTATCATGAATCGCTTAAGATCTTTTGTAATGTTTACTCTCTTGCACAACATTAAATTGTATGCACACTTTTTTCTCTTGACATTTTTTCTTCGCATCTAAGTGCCACATGTTGACTAGGACAAGGGAAATCAATCCTTAAGTAACAAATACGTGGAGCGATGAGGGAGCGTATGCTGGTGCGAATGTGTGAAGCGTTAATTGTTAAAAATTGAAAATGCGAGAGCAATGCCAAAGTTGTTAACACACACACACACACACACACACACATATATATATATATATATATATATTACAAAAAAAAATTACTTTTCATCAAATTTAAAATAAGTTTATTTTTCTTCCAAGTAGTTATAATTATAAAACTTAAAATGGAACAAATTAAAGATTAAAAAATAAGAATGTAACAAACTAAAGATGGAAGTGATAAATGGCGTCGATAAAATGAATTGGAAAAGATAAATGGTTTGAGGATGAGTAATAGGGGCATTTGATTGTGTGTGCATAAGGCAAAGCGTTGAACTGAGAAATGACATTTTCTCCTACGAGCTTGACATCTAATAGGTGACATTAAATTTAATCTACCTACAAATACGAATCCAAAAATCTGAGACTGCGACCTGTAAATTTTCAAGTTACTAATTAATGACAACTTCTCACACAGTTTGCAAAATCGCAATTTCAGAGCGGATGCGACAAACATATCTGGCGAATTGTGTGACTAGGATTAATCCCGTCATGATTCATTTTTTAAGTGATGGTGGATTAAATCTATGCACTATAAATGTCTTCCTTATTCTTTCTCTCCAACTTTAATTTTTATATTATTTTAGAGATGGAAAGTTGTAGAGCTTCTTACCCTCTAAATATTCTGGTGCTCAACATCTTTTTTCCCGTAACTTTATTCTTCCCTTTATTGTCAATGGCTTCAAATAATTCTTCATATGTTACTTCTGTTGTTGTGTCCACCATCAAGATGATAGGCATGTCGCCTTTTGATATTCACGTTACTAGTGCTATTAGATTAATTCAATCGTTACCACCATGAATTTTATTGTTTGTACCACTATTACCACCTACATTTCTATTGTGAATTCTGGGAAAGTGATTTTAGGTGAGGCATTTGCTATTATTACTAAAAATAATTTGTGCTTGATCGAGCAACATTAAATGAGATAATTTACCATTTACCATTATGCACCTTTCTTTGGGGTGAAAGATAACTTCATTGGATCCCTCGAGGAGTTCGTTGCTAAAACAACATAGTTGGTGAATGAGAGAATAATTATTGTCTTTCCTAAACCAACAAAACTTATCTAAGTTCCTTTTTATGATTCCTAATAGTGTTCTAAGACTCAGGATAGACAATGTGGATCTTTCTTACTCAAACATAGATTTTGATGTTTGTAGTGGGGCCCTAGGGGGATGAAATTTATAGGTAAACCACATTATGTAGACTCCTTAATATTAGAAAACTCTCGATCAAGTGGGCTTGGTAATGATTATCATGAGCTTGAAAGGTTGTACTATTGCCAAAAATGCTAGTGGTCAACATGTCGTAGTTTGTCATTGGAGTAATGACATCCACATTTTTATTACATGTTGAGATGGATTTACTATCACCTTAAAGGATATTTATGTGTTTATTAGTCGGCATGTAATTGATACACATGTCTTTCTTGATGCCTCTGAATATGGCGAGGAAAAAATTACTCCGTGAGTTGGAAAAGGCTATATCTGAGTGCGCTCATTATAGTGATATTACTTAGACAATAACTACTAAACATTCCTAATATATTAAAAATATATTGGTTAAGATATTTTGAGAAACCGAGCAAAGAAATATAAGGTTGTTGATGATCTAGGTTCAAAAGATCATGAGAAATTCGTTGCCTTCCTTCTTACCTTTTCTTTCTTATTTCCTGCTTCCTGGGAAGCCAAATGAATGTCCACGTGATCTTATTATTCTTTCTTATTTCCTGCTTCCCGAATATCATTAGGGAGGTGCATCCCCTCGTTGGTTAAAACTTTTCACATTTTATACTTGTCTAGGTCGAACTCACATTGACATATGGAGATCTCAAGGGCGTCATAACATTGTAAATTGTACAAACACTTTTCTTTTGATGGGGTTTATCTTAGAGTAATTTCACAATTGGGACCCTAAACAGCTCTCTTGTGATCGAAATATTTCTTGGATTGCAAGGTGGCACAAGAAAGTATCCAAGAATACCATCTCTGAGTTTTGCTTCCATCCTTGTGTGAGAAAAAGGGAGGCATTTTTTATCATTGATTACTTTGCATTGTTCAACAAATTACGTACCTCACATTTTTATTTGAAGGTATAATGAGTATCCCTTTAATTTCCAAAATGGGATTTTTATTTCCATGTGCTGTACAATCTTTGTCTGAGGTGGGGTGAGGAATTGAGTATTAGCATCCCGTGAGGTTTTGAATACAACATGATTCAGAGAACTTAGAGAAACGTTACCTCTAATATTATGTAATTTATATTAAATAGAGGGCTCTCAAAATATGTTCCCAACTTGAAGGTTTTACCATCATGTCCACTAACAGTTAACCAAACATGAGTGTGGCAATAGTGGCGCGTTAGATCACTAATATCCAGTCTTTTATCCATACATTTCCATGATAAACCTATATTGAGAAGATCCCTTTTTCGATAATATTTTGGGTAAAAGGACTACCAAGGCGAGGTAGTTACCTAGACAAGTTTAGACACTTGACTTAATGTTTTTTCTTCCTAGTTTTTGAAAACTTTTTTGAGAAAGTTATGTCTTTGAAACACCCATTCTCAGAAGACAAAAAGCTGAAGGCATGGGAAAAATAATAAGAAACACCCAGACTATGAATTAAAAATTTTTATTATTTTACCTAGGCTTGGTTCTTCACACGAACCTCTTCTGTTATCTAATACACAAACTTGAGTTATTAAGAATAATAAGAGAGTTATTAAACCCACTTTAAATACTCTTCATGATCAAAGTTCATAGACTTATCTTGCTCAAGTTGAAGAGACATATGAAGATGTTATTGAGAAGAAATATGAACCTTTTTATCCAGTTCCTTCTTACTTATTGTTTGATACCAAACTTTTTCCCTTATGGGAAGGTACTTAAATATTCCTTTTATTTATTTATAAAGATAAAAATTTGTGGCACAAAATGCACATTCAGTCGCTCGTTCTTTCGAAGAAGAACTTTTTGATTATGAAAGTATCCCTTTCTATGATTATAGTAGTTCTTATTTAAGTCACTTTTAACGCCTCTTTTTTCCCACCGAATTAAGAAAGAGTGCAAATAAACCTTGAGGACATTTCTGGCAATTATAAATAAGTGATTATACACTCATTTAGGACTTTAACTCCTATAATTGGTTTACTACCTCATAGACAAGTTCCATTTTTGATTGAGGTAACCATATAAGTTTTCTTATTCCTTTTTACCTTGATATTTTCATCTTGTTCTCAAGGTAAGATATTAATTATTATACGATCTTTTTTATTGCAAGTGCCTAGTACTGCTCGAGTGGGTGTTATCTGAGGGTTTAGTGTTACCCCTTTATTAGACACCACACAATTTCCTCCACTTTCATCCCTTATCGTACAGTGAGGAAAAGTGTATTGATTACTATGTTAACCCCTTAAACGGTGTATTTAATGCTCTATTACCATTTCATGTCATAAACTTGCACATTTCTTGGTTAAATTTAGCTTTATTGGTTTTTTAGTCAGTTGTCATGCCCTCCCAAACATGAATAATGTTTAGCACCAAAGGAGAATACCACGAGTGGGCTTTCTTAGTTAGGATCTTTGAAAAATCTATCAACCTCAACTTTGTTCCATTGCAGTGGACTCTTTTCCGTCTAACTTAATGAATTTAGGGGAATATATATATTTTATTATGGTAGGTCTTATATGTACTTAGGTAAATGATTCTTTAGTTCATTGTACAAAGAGGAGCACTACGCCAAATACCAGAAACGGTCGCGATTTTGGACCATGACCAATGGCTCGGGTCATAGTTTTGGATCGTGAAAATTTTGACCGTAACCATTTAAACGCCACAGTCTAAAACCATGACCAATATAGACAGTCACGGTCTCTATCGTAACCATAACATCGGGGACATGGTTACAGTTATGGACGATGGCCATTTGTCATGAATATAGGTTGTAAGTTCACAGTTCAGTTTACACCATATAATTATTGTCCAATAAGATAATGTCACATATTTCCAGTAAAAGAAAATTACATCCGAGTAAAATGCGTGGGATTAATAACAAAAGAATATTAAACGATTGACACATGTCAAGTCTTTGGACATGGATTAAGCACTAAAATTTTTTTATAGGAGGATTAATGCACCTAAGTAGGAGAAACTCAATTGAAAGGAATAACCACCCAGCAGTTACAAAAATAATTACTTTGAATTGCAAGAAAATTAATAAATAAGCAACGAGCAGATAAAGGAAGAAATGACTTCCTCAATAAAAAAAAAATACATTTACTCATTTTATCCTTTCTTTCCATTATTATATTTTCTTTTATTTGCTGCATTTCTTTCAATTCGAAGTAGATTGTAACTGTCTTTTATGTTTATTAAAGTTTCTTACCTTTACATGTGATTTCTTTTACTTTCTTACTTTACACTTCATAATGTAACTATTTACTTTCAAGCATTTACTTTTCTTTAATTTCAAATATTTACGTTTAAATATTTACTTTACAACTTCTTTAGTTCTAGTTATATGTAGTAATTTAGTACTCACATCAAAGTCTTCCCCTAAGGGAAACAAAATTCTTCTTCGTTGAAGCATAGAATGGTACATAATTGTCTCATATTATTATAAGGCTAAGTAGTTTGGTTGGAAAGACCAAAACTATAACACTCCATATAAATTCAACTAAATTTATAAGGTGAAAATTAAATTAAAATAGGAGACTAAACAGTTGAGTATCATTCTAAACATAAATGAAAAAAACTAGTACATAATATAAGTAACTAAAACATGTCATATGTTAACCCTATCAACTTTGATATCAAGCCAAATATAGTAATAGATCCATCGCATGCTACCACAATCTCCTAAAATAATCCATACTGAAAATGAAATACAAATGCTTACCCACTATAACTCAGCATAATCCAACTCAATAGGTAATAAAGATAGAAGGATGAGAATGCAAGTTCAGCCCCTACATCCTAACTGAGCACTAACTCTATGTAGGGAAAGACTAAATCAGGGGTGAGGTTTTACCGACGACATATGTTTTGAAAATGTTAAATCAACAACGTTAAGTATAATAATAGAAACAAGTTTGGACTACAATATAATTATACATCTTCCGCTCGCCTTTTAGTGTATTTTAAATTATCCCCAAACCCAACAATCCTAGATATTACATGCGCCTAATCCTAGATCCAAATTAACACCATGATTACACATTATTTTTCTCAGTTCAATATTCATAAATAAGTGTTCTATAAACCTCATGTATATAGTTCTAATTTGGGAATAAGTCTCTATGACTACATCAACATATATATGGTCCATAATAAGTATTTGTAGCTAACTACTAGAGTACCAAAGTGGTCACAGTCACACGGCCTAAGGTAAAACCTATTTCTATCAGTAGGGATTCCAAAGAGATATCACATAGATCAAGGTACAACCCATCTTTGTTTACCAAATTACCGAACCGATCATCCTCGCATGACCCAGTGCAAGCCCATCTCTATCTTTTAGGATCCCATTGCCATAACTTAATTACCATCTATTAATTATGATTATTAATTAAATATCGATTCAAAAGTTTCGATGTACTAAGTTAAACCATAGAAGAATTGTTTTTTTTATCTCTATAACCCTATTTCTATCTAACATTTCCATTTTACCAATCATAAACAAAATACCAAATTCTACACTGGCCGTACGCATGACACTAAACCTAGCCATTTCCATAGACCACAATTGTGACCCTTAAATTGGTTAAATCATAGAAATCTGCAGAAATCTGACTTTTTTTTTACATTTAACCCATATCCCAGCCCTTGTATTCAAAACTACCATTAATGGTGTATTTTAAGGTTTTAATACCTCTCATATACTCTAAATTATCCTACAAATTTCTCTAAACCAAACTTTATGATATCATTGTAAGTTTAATAGATTAATTTAACGATTTTGAAGTATATTTAAGAATTAGAACCTTAGACTTGAATTTCACTCTAAAGTCCCAATTTCCATTTCATTTATGCAATAATCGAGGGCCTTATACTCAATTCTTCAAGTCAACCAAATCCCAACATTCACGAGTTCCATATAAAATAAAATTTATCATAAATTGAATCAATTTCCATGATGAATAAAAACCTAATTTTACTAATTAATTTCAATCTAAAACTTGTTATTTAATTATCTACATCAAGTTATCTTATATTTAAATTTAGAATCTAATGAATAACTATATTCGAGTAACAAAATATTCATTTTAAGCTACTAAGTAAACTTGCCTCCAAATCAATGTGGTGAATTCTTTCTTCTAATTCCATGCCAATTATCCCAATTCTTCTCCTCCAAGTTATCTCCTTTACTCCAGTCTCTAGGGTTTTCTCAGCAAAGGTAATAGGGCTAATTAGGTTTAGTTTAATTATAATTTTAATAGGTTAACCATGAAATTAGGTTTGGTCCCAAATGAACTTTAATTAAATAAGCCCAAAACTCTATCCAAATGATCCAAAATATAGCCCAAGTCATATACTAACCATAAGGCTTAGAATCCATTATTGTATGTCCTTACTAACCATTTCACATGTCCCAAATGCTAATCCTAATTATTCAACCAACATCCTAGTCTACTAACTGATTATGAGTTTAAGATAACTAACTTACAAAATTAATTATTAACTAAATTATTTATTACTTTCATTATCGTGTTTTATCTGTAATTTAGTTTCATAAAATATATATGCATAACACATTTCAAATAACCCATATAAAATATGAAGTATAATTATTGACATTACTAGTTACTACTGAAAGATAAATTAATTTATTTAAATTTATTAATTAATTTGATTTTCTTAAATTACGTGGCATTACATTATTCTCTCCTAAAATAAGGAATTTTATTCTCAAAATTCAAATTCATACGTGACTAGAATAACTTTGGATATCTTCTCCGATTGTCATTTCTCTCCCAGGTAGACTCCACCTTGTTATATTATCCCCACTCAACTCTAATTAATCATATGACCTTTAATCACAAAGGCTTCTCTCTCCGGTTTAGAATACGTTGTGGTCACTTCTCTTAACTCACATCGGGCTGCAATGTAATCCCATCATGGTCGATATCTGATAGGTATCACTGTCTCGTAAAAACTTGCTCAATATGGACACAAGAAATACGTAGTGTACTCACTGAAGGTGGTCGGGTAAGGCCAATCGACATGCCACTGGACCTATCCTATCCAAAATATTGAAGGGACCAACTTATAGGGGATCCATATTCTCTTTAGACCCAATTATGAATACCCTTTCATTTAGGGATACTCGAAGAATAACATGATCTCCCACTTGAAACTCTAGCTTGTTCTTTCTCTTTTCGACGTAACTCTTTTGCCGATCTTGCGCTATCTTCATCCATTCTCGGATGAGTGATACCCTATTTGAAGTGTCCTCAATAATATCTAGTCTGAACATACTATGTTCCCTTGACTTTAACTAACTGTGACACCCCACCTAATTAAACCTTGAGTGAAGCCTTAATTTAATTTAAAAGAGGTTTCTTAAATGGTTCATTATTAGCATCACTGTCGAAAGCCTTTTTAATTACTAGCCATCTAAGTGAAATTAAGCTAGTGCCAAATTTTATCTTTATTAAAACAGATAGAACTCACGCGGAATAATATAAATTAAGCAGTACTAAAACCAAACATCATAAATAACTGAATAAAATAAAGTCTTGCCGAAAACCACGACTGAAATAAAATCAAATCAAAATCCAACACAATAGAATAACTGCAAATGTAAAGAGTGGACAACATCTTCCAAAATGAGAGTACTAAAATTGAGTTCCTACACTAGATTCGGAAGGACAAAGGAAATGTATAATCATTGCCCTGCAACACCCACCTATGCTGCAGCTCCGAAATCCTTGGAATGAAGTCAAGCTTGGCATCCCTGTGGCTGGACACCTAAAAGGTTTTAAAAATATTTTATAACAAGTGTTAGTATACAAAACGTTTTGAAAATATTTAACCAGTAATTTATCGCAATAAATATCAGTTATTGATTACACATGTTAGGATCACGCACACTCTCTTGAGTCTCCTCACCTCTCATCTATCGTGCACACATAACGTTCCTGCCTAGTCTCGCTACCCACTTTAACTAGGTCTCCAATGTCTACACACCTCAGACACTTTTAGCTCATCAGTACCACCCATACCGTACGCTACATGCTACCCTTAATTTACATTAAGTCATTAGTTAAGTTTCACTATAACCTTCCCATATCGCCCATACAGTATGTGTTCGAATGTCTAGTAATTATCATTACTTTTTACTTTATTATCAATACTTTAAAATTTAAGTTCTCACACTTAATCAAATCTTAGGTACACACTACCTACCTTTTTCTACTAATCACACTCAAGTAGATTTTATATCTATTCTAGCTGCACACTTATATGTTCCAGCAACCCTTACTCATAAGTAGTTTATACAATCTTAGTTACGCACTAATAGTTCTCACTACTATCACGCCTGAGTATATTGAAAGTAATATTTAGGTGCGCGCCACCTAATCTTACTACTATCACACATACGTAGATTATTCAGACGGTATATCTTCCACACAGACATATACCCAATATAGCATACCCTATCATCGGTCCTCTTTCACACATATACCCAATAAAGCATACTCAATACAGCAAACCCTATCACCTATTTCACACATTAAGGACACATATACCCAATGCAGGTCATCTTCTTCCTTGTTTCACCATGTCTGTCCGATCCAACACTCCATTACACCTTGTGAAAGTCCTTCCCAACATCACCAATCATCTTATAAATGTATAGGGATCATTCTCAATGTAAATATATTATTGAATCCTCACTAAATCCATCCAAGAACTATCCAAATCTAACTTTTCTCAAAACCCTAGATAATTTAGTTCTTCATGGTTATACATTATAAACCCATATTTAGATTCGTATTTATTAATATAAATTCATTTTTTCAGTCCTCTACAAATGTATATGCCAACTACATGCAATCCTACTCCAACATGTAATCAATTCATTCTTTTTCTCTAAGAACTTTCTACAAAAACAATTTATTTAAAAAGCCCTACACATGGGTATTATAACTTCATAAATTTGCAATAAACCACTTGCCTTGATATAGTAGGATTTGATTTCATGGTTGATGAAGGTGTTTGATTGACTCCTTCTTCAATCTCCCTTCCCAATTGTCCTTTGTTGCAATAATCTCTTTGGAGCCTTGACAATCTCCTCTTTGAACCTTGAGAACTCTTTCTCTTTTCTCTCAGTTGGTTCCTCTCTATTTTCTACGTAATGAACCCTAACTTAAGCCTCAAACCATCTGATATAACTTGCAAATTTCGAGGGTCTCCCCACCTCTATTTGCTAAATGGCCATAATGCCCTTAAGAGGTGTCGGTTTGGTCTACAATTGACCTGGGACCCAAACTGTACACCCGGGTACACTTTTTTTACTATTTCGACACTTTTGGGACTAACCGTGATCTCAAAATTACTATTCGAGTCACTAAAAAAATCATCTCATTTCCACCTTGAATTACGACACTCACACGGTTAAACATTTAACCAAATTAATTAAATTTAAATCACTGAATTAAATAATTTCTAAATATCCAATTTTAATTAACTTCTATATTCCCCAAAAGTACGGGGTGTTACACTAACATCTCATCAAATGGCACAATCACTCATATAATGCCTCGTATGGTGCCATACTAATAGTCTGTTGATGATTATTATTGCAATAAAACTCCACTAATGGTTGATGATGATACCAACCTACTATGATATCTAATACATATTCCCTAAGCATGTCTTCTAAAATTTGGTTCACTCGCTTAGTTTGACCGTTAGACTAAGGGTAAAATGTCGTACTCAAACTCAACTGTACCCTAATAGCCTCCTAAAAACCGCTTTGGAATATAGATATCAAAGTGTGACCCCGTTCGGACACAACGTCTAATGTCATACAATATCAACAAAAAATTATTTGGCATAATTATGCTACTAACCCTTTTCTATAGGTATTTTATATTTTGTGTATATGTCTTTTATTTTATAGGTAATTCGTGCCAGTAGATGGAAAAGAAACGTCGAAATGTAAGGACGTCAAGGGCATTTTTATAATTTTTCAATCGAAAACAGGAGGAGGAGCCAACTGAAAATTTGAAGAGCTTGAAGTCAAAAAAATATTGGAAAATGCGACACCTCAATCCGAGCTACGGTGAAGAAGTTATGCGCGTTTGAAGTTGAGAAAAACATCTAGTGGCATAATTGAAAATAAGAGAACTTCGAGCACACAAGGCATTACTTAGGCAGTGAGTAGGCCCGAATCGATGGACGAATCGGTTCTCTATTAGTAAAACTCCATAAACGTGATAAAATTTATCATGCTTAAAAATCGTGACAAATTAGTTGAAGCGGAATTTTTCTTTTGGCCCTATTTTTTAGTCTTAGAGAGTTTTATATTTTGAGGACTCTTTTAAACGACTTCTAACCTATATATTTAGTAATTAGGGTTATTTTAAGAGGGATTGGATTCATTGAAAAGCTCATATTTAAGGAGGAACATCTAGGAGAACAATTTATAATTTTGCACCTTCAATTCAAAAGCTTTTCCAGTTTTCTTCAAGCTTTGATTTCTTCTTTCATGATTATGTTCTTCTATCTTGGTAACATTAAATTCCAGCACTTTTATTATTATTTCATTATGTTTTCATGCATGTTATTGGATTCTTATATAGACATTTATAATATCATATCCGGCTAGATATTTAGAGGGTTGGGATACATGAACGCAACCTAGGTTAATAATTGGATATAAAATTGGATGGAATTATAGAGATAATTCATAGGCTTGATATTTTGTCGAGACAAGTATTATAGTTCTCTTAACTTCATTTGTCTTAGGTAACCGGTATGTTTGAGAGTGTAATATACTTATCGACAATCTCATCATTTACGTTAAATCTATCATTGGCTAGATATTGCGAGGAGTAAAATCCTCATATGTTTAGTACTTTAAAAAATTAAATGTTTTCTTGTAATTATTAATATAGTTTTTGAAAATTTTGTATCCGAGGAATTTACCGACGGTTTGGGGGATCGTATTACAATCTCGTTTCTCTCATGTAGTTAAAAGAAAAAAGTTTTCAGTCTTTGCATATTTTAGTTAATCTACATTTTTTATTTAGGTTGCATAGTTATGTATAATATTTTATGAAAACTCATCACCTTTTTCTTTCTTTTTCGTAAGTCGATCATTAGGTTTTGGATACCTTCCTTAATAGTCGTTACGTTTTCACGTCCTATTCTATGTGTTTGATACTCGACTTTTTTGGATTATTACTTACGTGACAGGCTTAAACTTGAGTCGTATCCACAAGCACTAGAGACGCAGTTAGTTAGTCAAGTCAAGATTTTGGCGCGGTTGTCGGGAAGTAGACAAACATACTAGGTTAGGTCGAATTAATCTAAGAATTTGACTTAAATCCTAAAAATCCAAAAAAAATATAAATCCCCAAAATTAAAAAAATCCAAATATAAAAAAAATTAGAAATATAAAAAAAAATAAAAAAAAATATGAGTCATGAAAATACCTCACAGGTTAGTGACAAAACCAAATTACCTTTAGGTATATATCTTGAAAATTTTGAGAAATAATTTGGCTCGGTGGATGAGGACCTCACTCTTGAAGTCCAATCGTTTTTGGACTCATTTAGTCACTTAGATGAGATTGATTTGAATGACAAGATAGATAAATCCTTCTTAATGATCATGCACCCGAGCCTTTCTAAAGTATGCTGAAATGTGAGGTTTTATCTATTAGTGATGAGATTGAGAAAATAATTCAAGCGTTTTCACCCGGTGATGCATGGTTTATCAAATCGTATTGTCACTTTCCATCACGTTCACCCGTGCCATTTGAGTTTTTGGATGAGATCGAGGACATAAGTAAAGTATTGTCTTATTTGAAGCCCGATTTATTTGGTCTCGAATTACAAAAAAAATCGTGGTTTAATGTATCAGTCAGAATTTCAACATAATAGAATCTTTAAGTGTGACTGTTTATGTTATGATGTGGTGGTGCATGCCGATTTCACTCCCCACATTCATTATGTGCCTCCATTTGTATACTTATTCTATTAGGTTGACTTTCATCTGTTCAGACTTTTGATTTATGATTTGGAGGACCAGGTATCCAAGGTCGAGTTAGTTTTAGGAGAGAGGTCGCCGCACTCCTGAAACGTTTGGGGTATTTTGTTTGTTATATTTTTGTGTTATGTGTTGGTGTTATATAGTGTCTTCTTGCATTTTAAGATTTATTTGTTTTATTTTTGCACTCTGCTTTTATTATTTGGATTTTAGTCCTTTTACTTGAGGATAATGCAAAAGTCAAAGTTAGGGGCATAGAAACGCGTTTTCAAAATTTCATAAATTTCAAAATTCTAAAAAAAATTAGAAAATTTCCAAAAAAAGGCCAATAATATTTTTCTTGAAAATAAATAAATTTTGGAATTTAAAAGCTTAAAAATATCACTAAAATTTTGTTTGAAGTCTCAAATTGTAAAAATCAAATGCACGAGAAAGAAATTAACCAATAACAGAAATTGAGCGAAAATATATGACTTTACGAATAAGTGTTGAGATTAATTAACCCGGTGAGATCTCAAACCTATCATTTTTGTGAGTAATTAAATCAATCCGAGTTAAAAAGCAACTCAAAGTTCAATTTTTCCTCAAACAAGTTGTTGAGGATCTTTATTCCTTTGTTCTGATCGGTTACGAGAAATGAGTGAGATGTTGTCTTGAAAAATGCGCTAAAATATTCTAAATTAAATGAATCTTGAAACGTATATGGTAATGTAATTAGTAATTCAGATAAATGACATTAGGCCATCGTTTGTTTCCAAAAATATTAGCCACAAAAAAGTAAAGAAAATTTCTCTTTTTATTTGCTAAAGACTTTGAGACTAATAAAAATTTCTCTTTTTATTTGTTAACTCGAAAAAAACTATTCATCTGGAGTTATGAAAATAAAAAATACATCAATTAAGTCGAAATAGTGCAATAAAACGGGGCAAGAAAACAAATAGGAAAAAACTCAACAAAAATAGCAAAAAATGAAAAAGAAAAGGAAAAAGAAAAGAAAGAAAAAAAAGGTAAAACGGGCAAAATGCCCGAAAAAGTGCCGATGGAGATCGCAATTAATTTTCCAACTCCGAAATTCCCAACCATTTCTATTTTTACCCAATATACCATGATCCGAAAAAGTCCTAATCGAGTCCGAATAATGAAATTAATTATGGCGTGGACAGCTAAAACATGAAAAGATAATAAAAGAGACAAAACGACGCGATTAAAAAAATATTTTTTCCGTTTTACAATGATCGTAACCTGTTTATGAGATACTTTCACCTAAATAATTCCGTCTTTCTATTTGTATGCATGAATTCGTTTTCCTATATATTTACACTTTATATCACACATACCTAAAGAAAATAGTCACATTTCGTGTGATTTGTCTGTGAGTGCATCCGTGAGAAATTGAATTGACGAGAATTTTTGAAAAGTAATGTCATGATCAATCAATGGAAGGTAGCAGTTTGATTTTTTTCTTCACACACACACATTATAAATTAAGATCTATCGAATAAAACTTATTATGATTTTTGGTTATTTTGACACTTTTCTTCGAGTCGAAAAATAAATTTTATGGGTATATTCAGTTCAAACCCTCACGAGACACCACTCGTCCTGCTAGGGTAACCTAGGGGTTCAATGTAACATCCCGTAGTTTCGAGGACATGGCATTTGTTTATTTTTAGGGAAAATAGAACTTCTTGTAAGTTAGAGAAATTTGAATTTATGATTTGGAGAAATTATTTAAATTGGAGGATTTATTTAATTTAGTGAAGTGAGATTTAATTATTCGGATTATTTTGTATTGCATTTTTGACGTCGAAAATTAGAGAATGTTATAAAGTAATTCGAATTACAATTCTGAGTGCACACTTGACTCTAGAGAGGTCGAGATAGTTGAAAAAGAGTACCCGAGGGTAGTAATTGGGTCACGGGAATTTTTTTAGGCATAACCGGTTTCACACGGGGGTGTTTGGGCCATTTAAATATAGACCACAAGTCTAATTTCGGGATTAGCATTAGAAAAGATAAATTTGAGAGTTTGAGGTAAACACAACTCTAAAGAAAAATATCATAAAACCCAAATTAGGGGAATTTTGATAAACAGAACTCAAAAAGAGAAAATCTAGTTCTGCGGAGAAGAAAAGAGGGCTAACTTTGGGAGCTTTTGGGAGGCAAATCCATCATCTTCAACAAAGGAATCAAATTCTACAAGTCATATACAGGCAAGTGTTTGATTTTCTTCGATATAAATCTCTGATAATCGATTTATATCATAGTGAGTGTGCTCGCATGAAAAACGCGTGTTTATATTTTTTTTTTTGGGGGGGTGGGGGGTGGGTGGGTTGTTTATGAATTGGGCAGTTTATATGGATTAAAAGTGTGCAATTAATATTAGGTATGAATCCAAAGGGTTAAGCTCTGAGTTATATGGTGTAGTAAAATTTATGTCATTAAATTTTGGGGTTTGGAATCGAAAAATTGAGGATTTGGAAATCATACAAATCATTTACTGTAAGAGTGATAAACCGTTGGAGATTAGGGGTCAAACCCATGAATTGAAATCTTAAAACCGAAGGAATCAGTGGTGGTCTTGTTATATTTAATTTTGGGTATTTAAAGACAGAATTGGGTAAGGGTATAAAGCTTGAAGAGGATCATTGTGGCAAACAACGAACTAGAGAAGAAGAAGAAGAAGAAGAAGAAGAAGAAGAAGAAGAAGAGAGCAATATCCAGAGGTCGCTCGAACGACCAATGTCCTCGTTCCCATGACACCACCTATCCTTCGAACGACTTGGTGGGTCATTCGAACGATGTATGTTCGCCGAGCGAGTTTGGGTTGTTTACTATTATGGGATGTAAGAAATGGTTTTAGTGGGTTAGCCTAAGTTCAGTAAGGAATTTTACTTTATAGTTAGGAATTATAAAGGGGATTTGAGAAAATTAATTTAGGTAGCGACCGAAGGGCAAAACCAAAATTATAAAATTTGGAGTGATAAATTCAGTATAATAAATTACGGTCCTAGGGAATGTGTCTGGTTATTCTGGTTGAGTGATACTGTTTTAATAAATTAATTAATGTGCAAATTAATTATAGTTTAGAGTCGAGAAATTGACTCAGATATTTTAGGCTAGTGCTACGGGATTTGTGCACTGATTAGCCGAGTTTAAATTATATATATATATATATATATATATATATATATATATATATATATATATATATATATATATATATATATATATTTGTGTGTTTTATAAATATTGGTGTGAGAAATATTTATAGGTATACATACCCTCTAGTGCTATCATAAGAGGTTGGGCGATGTGGGTGAATCCCATGGCCGGTAAATGCAGGGTGAGTATAGTCCCCAGGTTATAGTTGTCTAGGATTTATTGTGTGATTTATTTTGTGTGAACCGCTTTGGGGTATGATTCGGTTTCACTTCCAGTATAGGAACTATATCCGCCTCCGCTACATTTAATTTGTTTGACAGATTCGAGGAGCTAATTGAGTCGGGGTGTCCGGGTGGATGAGTATACCTGAGGGGATAGAATTTTAGAGAACATCCGGTGAGAGTGTCTACTCAGGAGGATTGTTATATATACGACATAAATATAGGGATTAAGATACTCAAGGAGGCTAATAAATCATAGATTATCGGGTGAGATACGCAATATTTGTGCCGTATCACCTACTTAGGAGGATGGTTATATATACGACATGTGTGTGAATGTTGTGATATATGATACGTATATAGGGTGTAGATTTATATAAGGGTAAAATACTTGAAGTGCAACTATATTATATAAGATATGTATATAAGAGTGTAGATATTTATATATGGGCAAAGTACATAAAGTAAAAGGGGATTTCTTGTATATAAGTAGTGAGATTGATATATAGTGAATTTAAAGAGGATTAATTAAGTTAATGGGATAAATAACTTATGAAGTAAAGGTACAAATTACTTAGGCTAGATTAGAGAGTCACGCAATTTCAGGAGGAGTGTTAGGTAGAAGTGATAGGGTGTGCATAATAGTTGATAGGTGAGTAGTATCTCAAGTGAATGCGATACTAAATTAAATATGAAGAGAATTCATGCATTTTAATTGTTGTATTTTAATTCACTTGCAAAATATCTTCAAAATGATTTGGGCTCTGACCCGTACTTGCAAAATATTTTCAAAACCTTTTAGGTGTCCAGCCACAGGGATGCCAGACTTAACGATCTATTCCAAGGATGCGTAGCTGCAACAGGTGTGGTTGTTGCAGGATTTGGACTTAGTCGCTTCAAATATTTCATTCCTAGGGTAAAATGAAGCTCAATATTTCATTTGGGAATGTTGCCCCAGTTGTTTTTATTTCAGTCAGACTTTGCACTCAGGTTATTATTTATGTTGGATTATTATTTCGAATTCGGGATTTTTAGTCGATTGTTTATTAGGCGAGTCTTTTATTTTTATGATTAATTGATTTAAACTCATTGATTGTGTGAATGGTTTAAACTTATATTTATATATATGTTGTTGTTTTATAATAAAAAGATAAAAAAAATACATCGGATTTTTTTAATACTAAGTAGTTAGTAAGTTTTAAAAAGTTTTTGAAAGTGATACTAAGAATGAACCAGATGAGAAAACTTATTTAATTTAATGAAGGTCTTATCACCCGGTATTTAATTAGATGGGGTGTCACAGATGGTATCATAGCATCAAGTTTTAGAGTCCTTAGAATCTGTGCGGCTTTTCACATTTCAGCTTAGTGTTCATTGATGTAGAGACTTATGATAGTGTTGTCGTATTCTTTTACAAACACGCATTTAAGTTCTTTTTTTATTGTATATATATAGATAGTGAACTCATACCACTCATTTTGAAATTGAAGATGCCTATTAGGAGAAGTAGACCGGCTAGAGCAACAACAAGGGATGAGGAGGGGGAGACTTGTAAGAAGACAGTGCTTCCACAACCACAGCCACCACCAGGAGGATGATGACTTCATAGGTGGCCAAGATACTAACCCAGGCATTCAATGCAGTGATGAAATCCATGACCGTTCATTTTACACAATCGCATCCACCAGCGGCACCAGAGATACAGGCCCATCCAGGGCTATCTACTTGGCAGTGAGTCAGAGAGTCATTTCAGAAGGGACACCCGCCCGAGTTTCTGGGTAGCTCTGATGTAGTTGAGGTTTGCCCGTGGAAAAAGAATATTCGGCGCCACCTGCACATGGTGGAGTGTAGTGATATACATAAGCATATGTTAGCTACTTTCAGACTTTTGAGAGGAGTACTACAGTGGTGGGAGTCAATCACCACCTCCGAGGAGAGAGATATGATGACGATTACTGAGTTCTGGATGCGGTTTGACCGCAAGTATTTTTTGACGACAGTGGAGACCGAGATGCGAAAGAAGTTCAGTGCGGTGAACCAAGGTGATCGCTCTATAGCAGAGTATAAGGAGGAGTTCACCCGTTTAGTTCATTTTGTTCCAAACAAGGTGAGTAATGAGGCGCGAAAGAAAGTGAGGTTTATAGATGGATTAACCCAAAGGATTGGGCAGTATTTCATTGGCAAAACTAGCACTGATGCATATACTGACGCCTTCCATGAAACATTATTACACTGCTAGGATTATCGCTTCTATGCAAAGGGAAGAAAGATAGGAGGTGAGACCAGCCAACAGGGCAAGGTACGTGGGGAAATTATTAGCAGAGCATAGCAGCAGGATGGTAGACAATAGGGGTAGGACTCCCGATAGGGGAATTCTGTCAAGAGATTCAGATCGGGGGGCTATAGACAGGATGGCCAGGATTTTCGACAGGGCCAGCAGAGTCCCAATAAGTAGCAGCACCTTGTTCCTCAAGGCTGTCAGGGCCAAGGGAATGGTAGGGGAGGCCAATAAATACATGATCGGTGGTAGGGAGGATTTGCAAGGAAGTGTTTCTTTTTTGAGAGGTAAGTCACCTAAAGAGAGATTACCCTGAGCGAGGTAGGCGCAATTAAAGGATTGGATTCTGGATATACAACTGCTACAGTAGCTTATAGGTCTGTTCGGATGAGAGAATTTTGTCTAGGGACCCAAGGACCAGGAAAAGAAACTAGATTATGGAGGTAAATTGTCTTTATTATCCTACGAGGATGGGGTATAGTTTGAATGACATTGGGTACATCACAGCGTAATATTGTTATCACTAGGATTCACGAGTGAGTCAGATTTATTTGATACGTTGGTCATAAAAGCCATATTATGTATATATAATTACCGTCGGGTAGCGGGGTTCGTTGGTGTTAACCACTAGAGTGCGGAGGTGTACGCTAAGAGGATGTTTGCATTATACGAGAGGTTACTACTTTCAAGAATTATAGGAGTAGGCTCGATGATTTTCCAAGTTTCGACTGGTTAATGATGGTTTGGAGCTATAGAGGATAGTTATAGTTAGGCTTGGTATTCACTGTACCAGGTATGGATTATTTTTGCCAAGTGTCACCTGAGATAGGGTCTAGATTATATATACGAGTATATGTGTTAAAATTTATTGCATTATAGTGTGGGTGCCTACTTTCAAACAAGCCCATACAAGTAGCCGGATAAGCCCAGAGGCGCTCGACCCAAATTATGAGCCTTGAATAACAGTCAAAATAAAAGATGTGGGAAAATGTATCCCCAAGATCTCAGAGAGATATTCAAGGGATATGAGCCCAATGTGTTAGTAACCAACGCACTCTTTTAACTACATATATATTGTACCCCTGGCCCGGGGAATGGGGCATGGGTCATGTGAAAAAACCAGTTCGAGAGATACTATAAAAGAATAGTAGGCCTCTCCGTGGATGTAGGAAATTTACCGAACCATGTATATTCTTGTGTTGTGTGATTGGTGCTATTTCTTTTATTCCGGTGATTGTTTTCCTTGCTTAAATTATTTTGTTTTGAGATTTTTGTCACCACAATGGGCGCCATCTGTGGGAAATGATTTCTTTCTCCTATGAAAACCCTCAACAACAAGAACCAGCATTGTCACATCACAGCAATAACATTCCTTAAGTAAGAGATATTCAACAACAGCTGAGCCCCCCAAGGGCAAGGTCTGAAATATGCCATTCAAGCCCGAGACTTCTCCACGGGAGGCAGGTCTTTGAGGAAAGTAAAAGGCCACCCAGGTTCACGCAAATCTATAGGTTGATCGATGCCTATGAGTCCAGGCTCCAAGAGCTGGAGGAAGCCACTCGCCAATAGGAAAATGAGAATACCCACCTCAAGAGGCCATTGGAGAGACTGGAGAGAGAGATCTCTGTCGAAATACTAGGCGACACTATAGTGGTACTCCTAGCCCTCGGGAGGGCAAATCTCAAAGCCGAGGAAGAAGCCCAAGACGTGGTTCAAAAATAATAGAAAGACCTAGGTCAGGCGACCACCACTCTGAGCACCCGCGACCATCTCGCCAGTACAGAAGTCCTGATCATCAGAATGATGATATTCGAAGTCTGGTCTGGAGAGAGATGGACCATCACCCAGCTCACCATGGAGCCAGATCAACAAGGGAGTTAGCAAGATGAGCTCTGAAAACTCAGATGAAGTCCGATTTTTCAAGGGAGAATGAAGAAGAGGAAGCCCCAAAGAAGTTCGCGATTCCTAATTTCATGATTTACGATGGGAAAACAGATCCCACCGACCATGTTTGGAAATACAGACAAGCAATGACTTTATGAAGTCATAATTATGCATTCATGTGCCGAATCTTCCCCTCGAGCTTGCATGACTTGGCCCATAAGTGGTTCAAGAAGTTACCTCACCGATCCATTAAGAGTTTTAAATCCCTGGCCGAGCTATTCACACCTCATTTCATTACGAGCAGTTCCCTTCTGAAAAGGATGGATTCTTTGCTTACTATGAAGAACAATCCACATGAGAGCCTCAGAGAGTACGCAAAGAGATACTGGAATATATTTAATGAAGTTGAAGACTGCTCGGAGAATGTCGTCGTAGCATCCTTCAAAATAGGATTGCCTAGCTCTTGCCTCTTACACCAATCCCTAACTAAGAGGGTGGCAATAACCATCGATGACTTAATGGCCCGTATTGAGAAATACGCTAAAGTCGAGGATGTGACCTATCTTAACGTAGGGGAAAATGATCGCGCGAAGACAGGAAAGGGGGGTGAGAAGGTTGAACCACAAAAGAAAGGAAATAAGAATGGGGGCAAGAACGACTCCAAGAATGGGAACAAGAATGACGCCTCAAAGGCATTTTAAGATATAAACACAGTCTTAAAAGAACCAATTTATAAGATCCCAGCGAAGATAAAGGACGAGTCGTTCATCAAATGGCCATGGAAGATGGGATGAGATCCATCTAAGCAAAACAACACGTTAAGATGCGCGTTTCACAAGAAAGGCAGGCACGGCACTGAACATTATAAGGCTCTGAAGTCTCACCTCGAGGAGTTATCCCAGGACGGACACCTCAATGAGTTCATGGAAATAAAGACAAATAAAGTGGCAACAAACGGAGAGTAGAGGCCGAATAATATCCTCGAGGATGATGCTGGTCATGAATTTGCAGCAATACATGGGGCATCATACCTCAAACAAATTCAAGGGAACACATCTCGAATGGAAGTTAAGAATCTTACAGCAGTTATACAGGCCTTTCAGATTGACCCAGCCAAGTCTCGGGCAGGAAAGAGGCAACGGCCAGAGGATATTGATTATAAAAAACATATCATTTTTACAGATGAAGATCTGGTGGGAGTGAGAACCCCTCATCATGATGCACTGGTCATTACACTCAGGATAACCAATTGGGACGTCAACATGTTTCTCATCGACCAAGGAAGATCATCCTAAGTAATGTACCTAGACTTGTTTAGGAGGCTAAAGTTAAGAATAGAAAATCTGAAGGAGGCCACTATCCCATTGGTTGGATTCATTGGGAAGGTCACAATCCCTCTAGGAAAGGTTGTCATGCAAGTCAGGGTAGGAAACATTCCCAAATTGATTGAGTTTCTTACTATCGATATCAAATCACCATACCAAGCCATCCTCAGACGGGGGTGGCTCCATTCAATGAAGGCCATTCCATCAACCTATCACTAGAAAATGAAGTGTGTAATTGGTAGAGGAGTAGTTAAAATCCATGAGGACCAAGATATGGGAATGAATTGTTTCATCGTGGCCATACACCCCAAACAGGCGAAGAAAGTAGAAAAATAAAAGGCAAAGAAGAAGGTCAGGAGGCGTTGGTGCCCTCCAATTAGCAGTTAAGGTATGGTCAACCATGAGTGGAGGAAACGAGGCTCCTCCCCTTTGAAAGGGTTGTTGAAGACCTGAAAGAGGTCGCAGCTGGGAGTGTCTCGATCGAAAAGAAGTTTTTGATTAGCACCTCCTTGATTGATGGCCAGAAATAAGAACTAGTTGCCTTACTCCGGAGCAACGTGGATGTTTTCACATGGGAGCCCTACGAGCTACCTGGGATTGATCCCAGCATCGCTTGTCATCAGCTATAAGTGGACTCGATATTTAGGCCAGTAGCGCAAAAGGCTCGTCGAACAACCCCGAATAAGGCTAGGGAAGTAGAGAAAGAGGTCGAAAAGCTACTCAACACAGGGTCCATACGGAAAGTTCAGTTCCCTAAATGGTTATCCAACCAAGTAGTGGTTCCTAAGAGCAACGAAGAATAGAGGGCTTGTATTGACTTCACTGACCTAAATTGGTCCTGTCCCAAAGACACTTTCCTTTTTCGAAGATCAACCAACTAGTCGATGCCACGACTACACACGAGAGAATGGTATTCTTAGATGAATATTCGAGATACCATAAAATCCCCCTTCACATGTCAGATCAAGATAAAACCTCTTTCATAACCACCGTTGGTTTATATTTCTATAAAGTTATGCCCTTTGGCCTTAAAAATGCAGGCACAACCTATCAGTGACTGGTCACGAAGATGTTTAAAGTCCCGATGGGGGATACCATGGAAGTTTATGTTAATGACATGCTCGTCAAGAGCAAAATCAAGGATGACCACCTCTTCGACCTGGCTAAGACCTTCGAAACCCTCAGGAAGTACCGAATGAAACTTAACGCAAGTAAGTGCTCTTTCAGTGTCCAGTTAGGAAAATTCCTTGGATACCTAGTCGGAAGAGAGGAATAGAAGAAAACCCCGACCAAATCGATGCCATCATCAAGGTCCAGCCCCCCAAGCAGTAAGTGACGTACAAAAGTTAATAGGGATGCTCGCCGCACTCAACTGGTTCATTTCTAAGTCTTCGAAACGATGCCAACCATTCTTTCAATTGTTGAAAAGAAACAAAGGAGTAACATGGAATGAATATTAATCTAGGGCCCTAGAGGATCTCAAAGTCTACCTGAGTAGGACCCCTTTGCTTGTAATTCCTGGGAAAGATGATCCGCTATACCTCTACCTAGCAGTGTCAGGCCACGTGGTAAGCTCCGCCTTGGTGTGCGAAAGGGAGGGCATCGAGCATACAGTCTACTACGAGAGCAAAACTCTCTTGGAAGCCTAACAACGATTTCTGGCATTGGAGAATCTTACTTATGCGCTCGTAATATCCTTAACGAAACTAAAACATTATTTTGAAGTCCATTCCATCGTTGTAGTTACTTCGCACCCCCTTAAGGTCGTTTTAAGGAAAGCAGATCTCTCCGATCGACTATCCAAGTGGTCAGTCGAGCTCGGAAGGTTTGACAAGAACTTTCAACCAAGAACAACCATCAAAGCACAAGTATTGGCAAACTTCATTGTCGAATTCATAGGGGTGAATCCTTGCGCCAGTTGTCCAAAGGAAGGTTCAAGTGTTTGGACATTATACGTTGACGGAGCCTCTAACTCAAGGGAGACAGGAGTGGGTATTATGCTAGTGACTCCTGAAAGCATAGTGCTCGAGCAGGGAATTAAACTTGGATTTTAAACTTCCAATAATGAGGCAAAGTACGAGGCAATGATCGCCGGTCTATGTAAAACAAAGCTATTAGGGGCAAGGCATATTCAAGTCTTTGTCAATTCACAACTAGTTTCCAACCAGATAAGTGCTGACTTTAACGCAAAAGATGAAAGGATGGTAACTTATCTCACCATTATAAAGGGATTAATGGACAATTTTGACCAAATCGATGTTCAGCAATTCCCTAGGGGATAGAACAGCCATGCAGATGCCCTAACAGCCCTAAGCTCAGCAATATACTCAAATATGAGAAGAAGAATACAAATTGATTTCCTTGCGCAACCCAGTATTCGTAAGGACGTTGAGTTACTGAACCCCGAGCAAATCCTCCACACTAAAAAAGCTTCGAGCTGGATGGATCCCATCATAGATTATTTGCGAAACGATAAGTCATCCAGTGACAGGGAGGCATCCCATTAGATAAGAGTCATGGATGCTCTCTTTCACTTATGTCCTGAGGACAAACTATATAAAAGATCTTTCAATGTCCCCTACCTCCAGTGCGTTCATCCATAGGACGTTGAGAAAGTCCTGCACAAGATCCATAAAGGGATTTCTGGAAGTCATGCAGGAGGAATATAATAGTGTTTCAAGCAATGAAGGAAGGATATTGGTGGCCATACATGCAGAAGTATGCTGGAACCTTTGTCTGGAGGTGAGAGAAATGCCAAAAGCACTCGCCTTTAGTCCACCAACCTGACAGCGACCTAAAGTACTTAACTAGCCCCTGGCCCTTCATCAAGTGCGGCCTAGACATCTTGGGCCCTCTACCTACTGCAACTGGAAATAGGAAGTATCTGTTGGTGGCCACAGACTACTTCACGAAATGGATAGCGACAGAGCCACTAGCGAACATCAGGGGCGCTGACATGATAAGGTTCATATAGAGGAATATTATCACATGCTTATGCATACCTAGGATGATCATTAACAATAATGGGAACCAGTTCTAGAGTGGACCCTTGCAAAGCTTTTATAATGATCATGGAATCAGGCACTACTTCAGCTATGCGGAGTACCCTCAAAGAAACGGTCAAGCTGAGGCCTCTAACTAGACAGTGATCGATGGATTGAGGAAGCACCTTGAACGAGCCAAAGGAGTATGGGAAAACGAACTAACCCACATCCTCTAGGCTTATCGCAACACCTGGGGCAAGAAACTGGGGAAACATCTTTTGCGCTTACATACGGAATGGAAGGAATCATCCCCTTAGAAGCTGTTCTTCCTATCATAAAGTCGATGTTGGTTGACTAAGGCCATAACGATGAAGAGTTACTCATCGATCTTAACTTTATGGACGAACAATGAGAATTGGCTCTAGTTAAGCTGACATCTTACCAGTAACAGTTAGCCAAATAATACAATCATAAAGTCAACCTAAAGAAATTTCAGGTCGGAGACTACGTCCTAAAGAAAGTTCTTGGCAGCGAGATAACACCATCATATGGAAAGCTTAGACCTAACTGGGAGGGACCATTCAACATCATAAGGGACGACCTATAAGAAGCCTACCACTTAGAAACACTGGGGGGCAGGGAGATACCAAGAGCCAGGAATGCATCCAACCTAAAGAAACTCTACTTCTAAATTTCTTCATGCACCATTAGTTTAGGCAAATTTTCATTTACAAACTAAAGTTGCTATTTGTTTCTAACTATTATCAATAAAGCGTGGTTGGACTTGGCATTTTATATATGTTGGTAGTCTCAAATATATGTTATTATATGCACCTTTTCCAAGTTATAGGTTCCACTGTTTTGATATAAATAGCCCCTTGTGGTTACATCACAGTAGCTGGGTTTATACTAGCTCTACTTCACCATAGAGAAGTAAGCAGGGTTGATATATAATCACCCTCCTCAGTTCCTTATTCGTTACACAACTAGCCTTTGAAGTTTCTATGACAATAAGTAAAGACCTACAGGGGATCCTCAGGCAATATGGATAACCCAGGTTGGTCGCCAACATAGTTTGGATTTAAAATCCTGCTCGAGTGGATTGCCCACTAGTCAGGTGTATCCTCGCCATCGTCTTACTTAGGCCTAAGGAAGTGTGACGACACGACCTAAAAGGTAAAGCAAGGAAGAATGGTATGTATACAGCATACTGTATTAGGGGAATACTTATTCAAAAATAAGCCCATGATTAGTCGGCTGAAAAGCCGAAAGTCACTAGAGATTATCAACCAAAAACATGTTTAGTCAGCAACTGCCCAAAATATAGAAATTTTATTGCTGAATGATATGCCTAAAGTATACCTTCCAGTTCAGAGACATCAACCTCGACCTAATTGATAGCCGAGGTATCAAGAGCTCGAGATTACCTATTAATGATGTCG
Source organism: Sambucus nigra (assembly GCA_949130495.1). Lineage (NCBI taxonomy): Eukaryota > Viridiplantae > Streptophyta > Magnoliopsida > Dipsacales > Adoxaceae > Sambucus > Sambucus nigra. Next base: position 486,879,382 of record OX422218.1, on the reverse strand, counting down.
TCCTTCACCAGGTCGGCCGCAGTCGACGTTGCAAATACCACCATGATTGGGCATCAACTGAGGTCTATATGACTCATGGAATCAGTTAACCATCAGGTCGGCCATAGCCGATGTTATAATTATCACCTCGGCCAGGACTGTATCCGTGGTAAATATGAACATGGGTTATCCATCAGAATTATTGCCAACATCGGCCATAGCCGATGTTATAAGTTTCACATAAGATCACAAGGTCTTGCAGACACAGCATCAAGTTTCAAGACAACGTCGACCAGGGCCGACATTCCAGATATCTAACCTCGGCTGGCATCCAGGCCAAGGTTATCATATAATCCTCAGCCAAGGCAGGGGTCATAATTCACCAACCTCGTACCCATCCAGGCCAAGGTTGGTACCAAGTAAAGACAGTCGAGCATCTATGCGTACATCTATGGATTGGAACACGTGGAAAAATTTGTTATAAATAAATCATTCCCTCCACGTGGGGGAATATTGAGGTCCTCATTACGTAGTTGCGATCAGTCAGGTGTCATCCTTACACTGGCTGGATCTCCATGCACATGCACATGGCATGCTTGGGGGGTACATTACACCCCCCAGGCACTATATATTTTGGTCATCCTCAACATTATAAGGGATCGAGAATTACAACCCTAGCTAAAACCTCTATCAATTTATACTAAAGAGAGAGAAATATTGAGAGATTATATATATGGTCGATAGTGCCTTATTTAAGTGACATTACTCATTCACTTGCACAGTAGACGTAGGCCTAATTGGCTGAACCACTTACATATTGGTGTTCATCCTCTTCTCCTCATCTCAATCTCTTATATTTAGTATACTCTTGTGCTGCCATTGTTATCACTGGTTTGAGCATATAAACAGCCTCACTGGTGGTGCTATTTCTACCATCAACACTGAAGGTTACACAGTTACACATAGAACAGTGATAAATAAGAAAAATAAACAAGGAGTAAATCTGATCCTAAGAGGGACTAGGTCACTGAGTGAGGTAATCAGCCACTCGTGCCCTTTGACCACCGTCTGGACAAGGGGAAAAGTCTTCCTCGACCTTAACTCTAATAGCTACCTCAGAATTGCGTCTATTGGGATCCAATAATCGTCCATCCTGAGTGGATTCGACTCCAAAGACGAGGGAGTGATCTCATGTTTATACCAAAGAATAGAGTTCATGGGCACCTTTAAGTCCTCGAGAGAACTTAACCACCCTATGACAAAGGATATCTCCTCGACCTCCTTTAACCTCGTGGGAGCGTCTGTCCATCCTTTATTGTATCCATTTGCCCACACTTATCGGGAACTTTTCTTGAATAAGTGCCTCAGTAGGGTAACATCCCTTTGAAGCCCAACAACTATCACGTACGCCCTACAAACATCTCCTCACAGTTCAAAAATCTCCCTAGATGAACCACTATCATTAGGACTAGCCCACTGCCTAGTTGATGAAGAAGAACCCTGTATGACTAGAGGGGAAATGCTTGGTGCATTCTCCACAAGGCGTGAGATTTACCTCCTTAAGGCATCCTTCTCCTATTGCAAAACTTCTTGAACCTGATTAATCTCAGAGGCATCTAAGAGCTTAGCCTTAAGAGCATCCATTTCTTCTTGAATAGAAGCACCGACTTCCTCCATCTCTGCAAGTCTATCCTTCAACCTGGCTACTACCTCGGATTGATCCTTATAATCTTGGTTCCTTATCTTAAGGGATTTACAGATCTTGAAGAATGCTCGACGAACTTGGTCACTTACATTGGAACCAAGGATTTGGCATAGAGGAGAAGAGGTATGAATGTAATCATCAAGGTCAACAAACTACAAGACATGGAGCGAAAATAACAAAAATGTATCAGCAAAAGAATAAATCAAATCCCTTTATTAAAAATTGGCACCATCCAGGAACAAGCACATGAAATGTCAATAAAAGAGAACCAAATAAAGGAGAAAATACAAAAATAGTCCTAAAAATCTATTGGTCGACCCCGAACTGCTCTGTGGCAGTTGGCTCTTTCCCCTTGCTAGAAGTAACCTCACTCATCTCTGCCCTAAGTTCTCGGGCATCAGTAGCAGAAGTAACAGGAACATCAGAGGAAGGATCACTAGGTTGGATCACAGCTGGGGCTTCATTAACAAAGGGTTTGGGTCTAAGGTTTTGCTCGCTAAATAAGGGAGAATCAGTAGAAATTCCAGCAGCAACTAAGGCTCGATCCTATTCGTTCTTAAATTTTGCCCGATAGATGCATTCAATTTTCTTCTTGGCATCTCGTAGGCCGCTTACCAGCCCCCATTGTAGCTATTCTCCGTAGTCGTGATCGCTTCTGCCTCCAAGCTCGTCACCTTCTCAGCAAGCTTCGTTTTCTTATTGGTTATGGCGAGCTTGCCAACCACTACCAGTTCGTAAGCCTCGTGGAGATCATGTATCTCTTTAGCCACCCCGACCCTCTCCTTGGAAAATAAGGCCTCAACTTTTATAAGAGCTTCCTGGGTAGTCTTCAGGCTCCCCTCAAGCTCATCATTTCTCCTCGCCAGCCCGTCTCAACTGCGACAGAGGACGGAGTAGTCAGACAGAATCTGGAAGAGGAAACAAGGATAAGTCAAGCGATGAAAAGAACCAAAATAAACAACGGATAAGAAAATAAATGGTATTATCAAGGCAAATCCCTGGTCTGCCTTCAGAACTAACTAGTTTGGACTCATCGTTGAGGACCGCTCATGGTTTGCTATTAATGTTGCTCTCTCGATCATCATAAGGGAGAGATGAGGGGATAAAGCCATAGAAGCCCCCTCAGATGGAGCGGCACCAGGGAAGCCTGTGCCTTTTTCCTTTCTTCTACTCTTCTTCTCTCTTCCTATTTCTTCTTATTCTTCTCTTCTTTTTTTCTCTTTTCCTCTTTCTCTCTCTCTCTCTCCCTCTTTTCTTCTTCTCTCCTTTTCCTCTACAGTTCCTTTTTATGAGCTGCTGTTTGGGAACCAATTGCAGTATCCCTAGGCCTGGTCTTCTAAATCTTTACCCTTTTGGACAGCAAGACGTCATCATCATCAGGGATCAAATTTTTCCTTCTGTAAGGATCCATATCTTCCTCCCTAGAACCACCTAACCTAGAGCCTTCCTCGCTAGATCTCTCTCCACCAGATTCCTCTTCACTGGATTCCTCCTCACAAGATCCTGCCTCACCACCACCACCTCTAGTAGCAGCGGACTCTGAACTTCCCCCCTCCTCTTCATCTAGGTTGATAGGTTGGAGAGCACCTTCTTCCTCCTCTTCTTCCTCTGAGACATTAAGATAAGTAATTGAGCCAAATGGATGGGCGATGAAGCTAGAGGTAGTGTTCTTATATTCCAATAATAAAGAAACCGAGCTAAGATATTCACCTTTTGTAACAAAGTCTCTTATATTCTAAGCCTTAAGCAACTTAGCAGTACAGATCTCGTGGAGAGAGGGCTCCCGGTTTTTTATCTTTGCTGAAAAGGAAAGGAAAATATTAAAAGAAGAACACATTATAGCTGCAATAAAAAGACAAAGAGATTGAATAACAACCTATATATTCCTTGCCATAAGTAGGAATTAGAGGTTCTGTGTACCTCGTACCCCCTACATGACGAGGGAATTTCTAGTTCCTAGCTATGAACTCTTCAGACCAGTAGTCCTTATGGGAATTAGGTAGATTAACTACCAACACCCTATCCAGACTCCTCGCTTTCAAGTAAAGAAGAGAAGAACCGGTACGTGAAAAAAAGTAACAAAAATAGATTCCAACCAAGTCTAAATTAGTGGCATAGAGTTGGTTTATTCTATGGAAACCATTAACAATCTTCCAAACTTTTGGAGAACATTGGGTTGGGACTATATCGAAATATTGGAAAAAATGTAAGAAGAGGCGATTTGAGGGAAAAGTTATACTCCCTTGGGACAACAAAAGAGCATGAATCCAGAGGTCATCCTCAGCATCGCAATCATTATGAGGAATAGAGGCGCACTCAATATCCACCCAATTAGGGATATTGTAACATTTCCTAAACTCTACTAGGGATTTTTTGTCTATCCTTGCCATAAGAAAAACCCTAATAATAGCAGAATTAAAAATGACGAAAGGAAATACACAAAGAGGGAAGATTGAGAATTTACAAAAAAGAGAATAAAGCTTGAAACGATGGAAAACCACGAGCAAATGAAGATTATTGAGGCGAAAAATAGCTGGAAGAATAAGCTTGAGAATAAGAGAAAGATTGGAGAACACGAGATGTCTTGAAAAAGAGAGAAGCAAGAAGTTGAAGTGACACTAAAAATCGTCCAACACCTTAGTTTAAACTCCTCAATGATAGCGCACTCTGATTGAAGAAGATTTGCCACCCAAACTTCCTGCCAAATGACGATTCACGCCCCTATCATTTTAATAAACTACAACAGTGCCATTAGAAGTGGACTGTAAGATGCTATTTAAAATTCGTGAGCCCAAAATATGGCCCTAAAAAGTTTAGGGGCAATTGTGGGTACGTATTGGTGAACAATCCCATAAAAGTAGTCGAATAAGACCAGAGGCGCCTGACCCAAATTATGAGCCTTGAATAACAATTAGAATAAAAGATATGGCCAAATCTATCCCCAATATCTCGAAGAGATATTCAAGTGATATGAGGCCAACATGTTAGTAATCAACACACTCTTTTAACTTCATATATATTGTACCCCTGGCCCGGGGCATGGGGAATGTGAAAAAACCAGTTCGAGAGATACTAAATAAGAACGGTAGACCTCTTCATGGACGTAGGCAATATGCCGAACCACGTATATTCTTGTGTTGTGTGATTGCTGCTATTTCTTTTATTCTGGTGATTTTTTTCCTTGCTTAAATTGTTTTGTTTTGATATTTTTTTCGCCACGTATAGTATGCTTGTATTGTTAATTTTGATCCAGGGGAGTAGGGACGTTTACTGATGTGATTCAGACTAGATAAATTTATTATCGAGCGGGGAGATATAGCTCAGGATTTATTCCGCGTAAGGAAACTAGTGATAGTAAGGGTGCGGCATTGTATGTCGTATTTTGGAGCATAAGAGCGGGCGAGTATACTTTTATTTTGAAATACGGGTATTTGGGGGTGCGTGCTATGAAATGAGGGGCTAATGGATCTCAATGACCGATAAAGTTATGTGATAGCGTATTGGGGGGTTCTTTATTTGTGTTTCATTTTGCGAGACGTCCCACGCATGAAACTTAGCGCAATGTTGGTAGTGGGGAGATGTTTTGTCTTTAGTACATGGGTTGGGTACCTCGGCTATTATTCAGGTATGTAGTTGTAACTATGAGATCGAAGTTCTATTGTGGTTTAAGGCTAGTAAAAGCCAATGATTATTTCGTGCGGATAAACATAATACAGGGTGTATGGGTGCCCTGGTTAACTAATTGAATTTTAAAAATAATTCGTATTTAAAAGTGGGACAAATAGGTGTAGTGATCTGAAGGGTAGAGGATTAGGGAGCAAGTCGAGGCTTAGGAGTGTTAGGCTCATATGAATTTCGAGGATGGAATTCCTTTATAAGGGGGAAAGTATGAAACACCACATAATTTCGAGGACATTGAATTTAATTATTTTTTAGGGAAATAGAACTTATTGTAATTTGGATAAATTTAAATTTATGATTTGGAGAAATTCTTTAAATTGGAGGATTTATTTAATTTGATGAATTGAGATTTAATTATTCAGATTATTTTGTGTCGTGTTTTTGAGGTAAAAAATTAGAGAATATAGTAAAGTAATTCAGATGATAATTTTGAGTGGACAATTGCTTCTGCGGGGGTTGAGATAGTTAAAAAAGAATACTCGGGGATTGTAATTGGGTCTTGGGACATTTTTAGGCATAATCGGGATGACACTAGGGTGTTTCAGCCATTTTACTTTAGACCAGAAGTCTAATTTCGAGATTACCATTAGAAAAGATAAATTTAATAGTTTGAGGTAAATACAACTCTAAATGAAAATATCATAAAACCCAAATTAGAGGAATTGTGACAAACACAACTCAAAAAGAGAAAACCTAGTTCTGTAGAGAAAAAAAGAGAGCTAACTTTAGGAGATTTTGGGAGACAAATCCATCATCTTCAACAAAGGAATCAAACTCTACAAATCATATACAGGGGAGTGGTTAATTTGATTCAATATAAATCTATGATAATCGATTCATATCGCAGTGGGTGTAAATCAAATTTGTTTTGGGCGGGAGATCGCATGAAAAATGGTTGTTAATAAATTTAAGGGGGTGTTTACGCATTGGGCAGTTTATATAGATTAAAAGTGTGCAATTAATATTGGGTATGAATACAAAGGTTGAGATCTGAGTTATATGGTGTAGTAATAATTTATGTCGCTAAATTTTGGGGTTTGGAATTGAAAAATTGAGGATTTGGAAATCGTAGAAATTCTTTACTGTAAGAGTGATAAGCCGTTGGAGATTAGGGGTCAAACCCATGACTGATTTTGGGTTTGTAAAGACAGAATCTGGGTAAGGGTATAAAGCTTGAAGAGGATGGTTATGGCATACGACGAACTAGAGAAGAAGAAGAAGAAGAAGAAGAAGAAGAAGAAGAAGAAGAAGAAGAAGAAGAAGAAGAAGAAGAAGAAGAAGAAGAAGAAGAAGAAGAAGAAGAAGAAGAAGAAGAAGAAGAAGAAGAAGAGAAAGCAATATCCAGAGGTAGCTCGAGCAACCTGTGTCCTCGTTTGCACGACGCCACCTTTCGTTCGAACGACATGGTGGGTCATTCGAATGACGTAGGTGAGCCAGGACAATTTAGGCTGTTTGCTATTTCGGGATGGAAGAAATGGTTTTGGTGGGTTAACCTAATTTAAGTGAGGAATTTTACTTTGTAGTTACGAATTACAAAGGGGAGTTGAGAAAATTAATTTAGGCAGAGACCGAAGGGCGAAACCTAAATTATAAATTTGGAGTGATAAATTCTATATAACAAATTACAGGCCCAGGGAATGTCTACGGGTAATTTGGTTGAGTGACACCATTTTAATAAATTAATTAATGTTTAGAATCAGGAAATTCACTCGGATATTTTAGGCTAGTGCTGCAGGTTTTGTGCACGGATTAGTCGGGTTTAAATTAAATATATAAATACAATGATTGTGTAGTATATATATATATATATATATATATATATATATATATATATATATATATATATGTGTGTGTGTGTGTGTGTGTGTGTGTGCTTTATAAATATTGGTGTGAAAACTATTTATAAGAATACATACCACTCTAGTGCTATCATAGGAGGTAACGCAATGTGGGTGAATCCTTTGGCTAGTGAATGCAAGATGAGTATAGTCCCAAGATCATAGTCATCACGGATTTTATTGTGTGATTTATTTTCAGGTGTGAACCACTTTGGGGTATTATTCGGTTTCACTTCTTGTGTAGGAATTATGGCCGCCTCCACTACGTTTAATTTGTTTCACTCATTCAGGGAGCTAACTGAGTTGGGCTGTCTGGGTGGATGAGTATACTAGGGGTGATAGCATTTTAGAGATCATCCGGTGAGAGTGTCTACTGAGGACGATGGTTATATATACGACATGTGTGTGAATGTTGTGATATATGATATGTGTTAATGGTGTACATGCATATACGGGTAAATTATATGAAGTGTAACTATATTATATGTGATAGGTATATAAGAGTGTAGATATTTATATACGGGGGAAGTACATAAAGTAAAAAGGGATTTCTTGTATATAACTAGTGAGAATGTTATATAGCGAATATAAAGAGGATTAATTTAGTTAACGGGATAAATAACTTATGAACTAAAGGTACAAATTACTCAGTCTAGAGTAGAGTGCCAAGTATTTTCAGGACAAGGCCAGTTAGTTGGGGGTAGCGTAACAAGGAGGGTTAGGTAAAAGTGCTAGGTGTGCACAATAGTTGAGGTGTGAGTAGTATCTCAAGTGAGTGCGACACTAACTTAAATATGAACATTATTCATACATTTTAATTCACTTGAAAAATGTGGCCATCCTCGATCCTTGCGGAGGGAGAGAGAGAGAGAGAGAGATGTGTCAATCTCCGTGGTGAGAGGATCATGGTCCTACGCATCCCTCTCGGGAGCGCTTCGGCCGACGTCGATGATGTGTGAGGTGAAAAATGTAGAGAGATGGAGTCGCCAGTCTATTTTACTCAAAATAGACAAAAGAAGGTGGAGCCATCCCGACGGACAACATCCAAAGACATACGAATACATACGAAACCAAAATTGATTCAAAAAGGGTTCGAAGGATAAGTTACGAAATGGGAAGGTGTTAGGCAACCATTCCGCCCTTGCGGTCTCTCATGGATTGTTGCTATTTTTCTTTATTTCCCCGTGATATGTGTGCATTTGTATATGTAGTGGAGATAGGAATCATCAACTTGTATCATGGGAGAGATAAAGCGAGTCATCCACAAGAATGTTCCAAAAATTAATATTATAAAATAGAATTTACGCGATTATCCTCGCGCTGATCGTTATAATGGAATGATAATGCATACGGAATAATACGCCACTAAGAACAAATATATGTATATGTAAATATATAGAATCTAAGAGAATTAAGATAAAGAATATAGAAAAAAAAAAAGGGATAGAAAAGGACACGAGTCTCGGGTTTTATACCAAGATGCCTACGTAGCCTATAGAGGCATCAAAGTCCACTAGTTTGTATGAAAAATGAGGGGTGGGATTTATCCCATAAATCCAACCGGGGGACTTCTCTTATACATGTGTGTGTGTGTAAAAAAAGTGTTTTATTTGTGGAAAAATTGTGAGAATTCCCATTTGGAATTTATGAGAAAACCCTCTTCTTCTTGTTTTTTGGGTTTTGTTTATATGAAAATAAGAGATGTGCAATAATATTAAATAAAAAGTATATTAGGATATGTGAGATGGAGAGAATAAAAGTGCTAAGTAATAAAATAAGTTAATGAAAACTGAGGAGAATTTGAAGAGAGAGTTGAGAAAATTGGACCTTCTTGAAGATATTAAACTTGATATTTAATGTTAGAGAGAAGACCATGCACTTGGATGATCATGAAGGGTAGTTAATTCACCAAGTTTGGTGAAAAAGATGATGAAAAGTGAGGGTTGGAAAGGGATTTGGATGTAGAAATCATGCTAATTCGAGAGAGGTTTTCTGAGTTCACTGAGAGTGATGGATCTTAGATCTTGGGTTCCTTGTAATGAGGTTAGGCCCTCATTTTTATAAGCCCAGGGTATTGCCGATCGGCATAGGCCTGGTCCTGCCAATCGGCAGTTGGCTGTCATTTGGCATTCTCTTTCAGGTTCCTTCAGAAAAATGGTCGTAGAACGCAAACCGTTGATCCGAATTAGGTACTGGGCAAACCGTTGGAAAGTTACTTTAGAGACCTTAGAAAGTACTTTAGACTGATCCCGGATCTGAGAGTTGTGTTTGGGACAAATGTGGCTTGGGAGCGCTCGTCCTTCCTTTGGACGGGGGATTATCGAATGCAAACGGATCATTCGTCCGTATGGTAAGCCAGAATCGTGCACATGGCAAACCATTGGAAATATTATGAGACGTACTTTGACATTATAAAGAGTTTGAACCAGTTTGGGGAGTTGACTTTGGTCAACCGGGGCCTGGGAGCATTCGGTGACCTTTCGGAGTAAAACAGATCATTCGTTCCTACCATAAGTCAAAATTGCGCACAGGGCATACCATTGGAAAGGGGTTTCAGAGCCCTTCGAGGATTCATTCAGTCTCAGTTGAGCTAAAGAGTTAAATTTGGTCCGACGAAGCCTGAGAGCGTCTGGTGACCACCTAATAAAATTTTGGGGGAAAACGGGTCGTTCGTCCGCACTGTAAGTCAGAATTATGCACAAGGAAGATCGTTGGAAAGGGATTTTAGTGCCCTTTGAGGATTCTTTCAATCTCGGTAGAGCTGGAGTGTTTGACTTTTGGTCAAATGAAGACTGGGAGTGCCCAATGGCCTCTAGGTCAGTACTCGGGGTATGAATTAGGTTTGTAGTGATGAAGGGAGGTGCTAGGGACCTAAGGAGAGGTTAGAGGGTGATAGAATGGGGTGTCTACAAAGCCCCTCGACGGGTGAGTTTGGAAAAAATGATAGCCGTCGAATAGAAACCGCATGATTCCTTTGAAAGAGGTCGATTCTGTGGACCTAAGGGTGAGGATGACTGATTCAGAGGGTTAAGGCCGATTCTAAGGACCTAAGTATGAAGATGACCAAGTCGGAGGGTCGAGGCCTTTTCTGAGGACCTAAGGGTGAGGATGACTGATTCAAAGGGTCGAGGCTAATTCTGAGAACCTAAGCGTGAGGATGACCGATTCTGCAAGTCGAAGCCAATTCTAAGGGCTTAAATTGTGTTGACCAATTCTGCGGGTCGAAGCCAATTACGAGGGCTTAAATTGTGATGAGCAATTCTGTGGGTTAAAGACAATTCTGAGGGCTTAAATTATGATGACCAATTCTGCGGGTCGAAGCCAATTCGGATGGATTAAATTATGGTGACCCATTCTGTGGATCGAAGCCAATTCTGAGGGCTTAAATTTTGTTTACCAATTCTGCGGGTCGAAGCAAATTCTGAGGGCTTAAATTGTGATGGCCAATTCTGCGGGTCAAAGCCAATTCTAAAGGATTAAATTGTGGTAACCAATTTTGCAAGGTCGAAGCAAATTTTGAGGGCTTAAATTATGATGAACAATTCTGCGGGTTGAAGCCAATTTCGAGGGCTTAAATTGTGGTGACCAATTCTGCGGGTCGAAGACAATTCCGAGGGCTTAAATTGTGATGACCAATTCTGCGGGTCGAAGCCAATTCTGAGGGCTTAAATTGTGATGACCAATTCTGCGGGTCGAAGCCAATTTCGAGGGCTTAAATTGTGGTGACCAATTCTGCGGGTGGAAGCCAATTCTGAGGGCTTAAATTGTGGTGACCAATTCTGTGGGTCGAACCCAATTCTGAGGGCTTAAATTGTGATGACCAATTCTGAGAATCGAAGCCAATTATGAGGGCTTAAATTGTGACCAATTTTGCGGGTTGAAGCCAATTCTGAGGGCTTACATTGTGGTGACCAATTCTGCGGGTCGAAGCCAATTCTAAGGGATTAAATTGTGATGACCAATTCTGCGAGTCAAAGCTAATTATGAGGGCTTAAATTATGATGACCAATTCTGCGGGTCAAAGCGAATTCTGAGGACTTAAATTGAGATGTTCTCGAGGTACTCTACCGGGGAAATTATCTCGTGATTTTGATTTGAACAAGGGAGTCGATTGCTGGGGAAACTTTCGTGCTTTCGGAGATTTTGCAAAGGAATAGCCAATTTGGTGCTGTAAATTCTACTGGGGAAGTGATTAGGTGGTCGAGGGTTTGGATGTTTTTCTTGGGGAAATTTTGAGACTTTTGGGGAATAGAATATAAACTGGGGTTTAGGACACTTTAGGGGTCTTATGGGGATGTTGTCGGGGGGAGATTCACTTGGCCTTTGAGAGTTCCGCTGGGAAAATAGGGGTTTTGCTTGAGGGAGTGTTAAATTTTCTTGGTGAAATTGTTCTAAATCCTCCCTGGGATTATTTGGAATTTTCTAAGGATTTTTCAGGTTTTTCTGGGAGTTTTTGTACAAAAATTAAATGGGGGCTCCGGTCGGCATGGTATGGAGGGTGCCATTCGATAGTGGCATGGACTTTTGGATTGCCTCGAGAAGGTAAAAGGTCAGTGCCGACCGGTAGGTTTGGGGTCAGTGCCGATCGGCATGACCCTTGGCTTCCTATAAAAAGGGGTGGGTTCCCCTCATTTTTCACAGCCTCTTGCCTTCTTTCTCTTTGCGATTTTCTTATGCAAATCGTTCTAACATTCCGCAACCTAAAAAATGGCAGCTTTTGTGAGCATTGCGGTACACCGGGAGTGGTTGGCTGTTGATGACTGGGTGAATGTGGAGTGAATGGCCTAGGCACCTATTTCTTTGGGGAGTAATAACTCTTTTGATGCATTCGAGCTAGTTGTGGATGAGCGGAGTTTACTGCGGGAGCCATCGCGTCATCGCTCTTCTATGATGGTGAACCCACCTCTACCCAGGTGGTTATGTAAGTAAAAAAATGTCTTTTGGCATTCTCTTTTGGTGATTTCATTTTTTCCTTTTTAGATTTTGACAAGGTTTTTTTTTGGCAGTCTGATGTTTCTTTGTTGACTATGTGTGCCTCCGGGACGACGAGGCTTAAGGCTTTGTGGGAGAACCTTCCACCTATGGTGCATTGGGTAGTATTGTCAGCAGGCTTTGGGAGGTTGGCGTCTGTGCTGGATGAGACGCCTCGTTCGATGGAGGTTTATGCACTTTGGGGGGGAGGTGGTGGTACACTACCCACACTTTCCATTTTGGCTTTGGAGAGATAACTGTGACTCCCATAAATGTGCAGCAGCTACTGGGGCTAGATTGGGATGGAGAGCAGATAGAGGTGGATCGTTCCTTACAAGTGAGGTCGGAGGCGGTGCGGGCGGCGTTAGGTGATGTGGGGAGGATAGTATCTGGGGACTCTATCCGTATATCGTTGTTGAGGGATGTTTTACTGAGTAGGGTGATGGATGTGGAGGACGGGCTGCAGGTGAGGCAGATGGCCTGGCTATTTATTTTGATGGTGTTGGGGGATTTATGGTGGCATCGAGTGGCGACGTTGTCCAATTATATTTTTTACCATACTTAAGGATGTTTTCGAACATCCCTCTCTATGACTTGGGGAGCTTCACTTTGGCGACACTTTATTTTTCTCTGGATGCATTTAGACGGTGCTGCCGTCAATATTTTACTGGAGCCATGTATCTTTTTGAGGTATTCTTTAGTTTGCACAATTTCTTTTCATGCATTAGAATTTTCTTTATGCGTCTCTTTTTTTATTATGGATTATTGTCTTTGGCAGACGTGGTTCTATGAGGTAATTGGGTGTAATACCCAGCCGATTTCTTTGACGGACGAGACTGTTGGGGACTTTTTTCAGTTGTATCAATGGCATAAGGCCAATCAAAAGTCGAGGAAGTCTCTTTCTCTAGAGGCGGTACGTCAGGTCTTGAATGGCCTGACCAATGATAGGGTAAGACTTTTCTCTTCTTCAGTCTTGGTCTTTGTGTGCTCTTATTCCATATTGACTTATATCTGCTAGGGATTTTTCAGGTGACATTTTACCCTTAAGGGATGGTTGTTCAGGATACAGGGTCGACTGGGTTGAATGCACAGATGAGGCATTTGCTGGCGCATAAGTTTGTCCACTCTTGGTATCTCAGGGAGAGGGTGGTTCGATAGATTTCTGAGGAGGAAGTTGTGGTGCCACCTGCGAGGCCCCTATGTCTATGAGGTGGGAACATATGTTGTCGGAGGACACGAGGATTGCGATGATGATTGGCGAGTCCTATGTTTTGTATATCGAGACATCTGTGTTGTATGATTATATGGACTTTATGACGAGTTAGCTTATGGCACCCAGCATATATGATGCACTTCATTTCCCTTCTGCGAGTTCGAGTAGGCCAGTGCGTTCCTCCCACGGCGGTGGTTCCGTCGACATCTGCGACGGCGGCGACTTCGGAGGTTCCCTTTGTGCGATTGCATACCCCTTCATACAACATTTGACGGGGAGAAGGAGGGCTAGTGCCTATGTCGCATCGTCCTCATGCGATGGACCTGGAGGAGTTGGGCTTAACAGAGGAGGTTCTTCGTCCTTTGGTATACCTTTTTGTTCTTCTCTTTTCCTTCTTTTTGGTTTCTTTTGATCCTCTCGGGTTGATACTGATTCTACCTTTTCTTGCAACAAGTCTGGGTGTCCATTACTTGGCTGAGGGACATTAGGGACTGGATATCTTTGGTGACTGCCCATATTCGGGATGTGGTTCATGTTTCTTCTTTCTTGGTATCGTCTGCCTCATTCGGGGAGGAGTTTGGTTTAGGTAGCGGTGGTGCATCATCTTTTCGGAGGGGAAATGGAGCGCATTGCAGGGCTGGAAGCTCTTTGGAGGGAAAGGTAGGTGGGAGAGAGAGGGAAAGGGTAGGTGAGAGAGAATGCAGGTTTGGGCTGAGTCTTGTTATTTTTCTTCTTTTCTTTAATTCCTGCAAAAATAACAGAAGAATATCTCTACAATGCAATGGAGTTTTTTTATTATCATTTGTTAGTAATGAATGAATGAATGAATGAATGAATATGCGTTTTTTACTTTGCTACTAAGACCGTAAAAAGAAATATTTTTGGAATTTTGAAGAAAATTTTAAAATGAGAAATTATATAAAGATGGAAGGGGATTTTGAAATTCTGTTGAGAATATCAATTTATTTCATTAAGCTTTCTGATTTTTTTTATTTTGGCAAAAGAGGAAAAAAGGTAAGTTTCCAAAAATAGGGGTTGCCGATCGATAAGTTCTTGTCCTGCCTATCGGCAGGTCAGTTCAGTATAATCAATCAAGGCTTTGATTGGTACTCTTTTCAGCCGTTGTTACCTTGTGGGGAAGGATTCCCTCTGATTTCTACAGGGGTTATGTATTTTAAGAGGGTTTTCAAGTATAAAAAGGGGCAAGGGTAGAGTGTTCTTATCACACCTTCACTTTATAATTTTCTTTATTCTGTGAGATGGCTCTCCCTGGTAGCGTTGAGTTTTCCAACTACCTCGAGACTTTGGAGCTGATGTGCTCCTACAAAGTTGACTATGATGCTTTTAACATGCATCGAGTCTCTTTATGGAGTAATCGTCCCATTGAGTGGAACATGGTGATGGCGGTCGTAGAATTTTGGTAACCGAGGACCATGTATTCTGCTTTGGCTTGGAAGAAGTCTGTCCGACTTATGAGGAATTTTTTTGCCATATTAGGGGTAAATCCTAGTGTCGCAGCTATTATGCCTAAGTTTTCTCTGTCTCCTCAGGAGCTGTTGGATGGAATTTTCCACATCTCACCTTCGACGGGTAGACCTTCGATTACTAGAGGAATGATTTCCCTTTCGACGGTGCTGCAGTCTGTGCATTTGTAGGGGGTTGATGATGTTGGGTACGTCGGAGCCATCGTTCTGGGATTGGTTTCTAAATTACTTCTAGTGACTGGGGAAATGCTAGTGGACCAACAACTTACAACCACAATTTCATGGATGTCATACCGTCACAATCCTACTGCGGTGATACTGGCGAAGACTGGAAAGAAGGTCGTTCTAACTTTCTGAGGGGTAGCCCTGTGATGCTGTTCATGTGGTTGTCTGAAAGACTCTGCCAAGTGACTCCTCCAGAATACCCTTTGTCGGCAGTACCCAACTTCTTTTTGCACCATTTCATCAGCATTAGCCTGGATATTGAAAGCTGGGAGAACTGGTTTATGGAGCATAGGGCTCTAAATTTGCACTGGTCTGTGCCTTGGTGGGGACAGTTGCCGCCTATTTTGGAGTGGGGGAACACCCGTACGTCTGGTTGGTTGGTCTCAAACAGACCTCTTTCTATTTCCCTTGGTGGCTTCTGCTCCAATTTGGCTGGGAGCAGGTCGTGGCACCTCAGACACTAGACTTCTTTCTGACAGAAGATCTAATAGAGCGTCTGCGCATGCGGCTTGGATCTTTATGGGAGAGTCGACGTCCGTCGACCCATCCCTCTCAATCTATTGGGAGAGTTTGGCACATCCCTGGGGATTATATGAAGTGATTGTGGAGAAGAGTAGTCAGCAGGATGTTAGTAGTGTAGATCGGACAAGGTTGGCTTACCTTATCTGATACCATGAAGGGATGTGTGGTAGTTTGTCCGAGGTTGGTTCGAGCTTATCGGTCCATGGAGCATCTATGGCACTCAATTCAGGCAGGGGAAGCTTGAGGACCCCACGATTTAGATGATGATGGAGCGAGCTCCTCTGGTAGTTGTGGGTACGACTCTTGGGGAGTTTATTTTGTAACGGGGAATAATTTTGGGAATTTATTTGGCTTCTTAGGAAGGTAGGGGGAAAGAAGTTATTCATTCCTTTTCTTATTTAATTGCACTGTAACTTCTTATTAGAGAAATAAACAAGTTTTTGATCATCTAGCTGTGCCTTTTGATGAATTTTGTATTTTGAATTATCTATACCAATCGCTAAGGCATGCATAATCCTTTTGTTCAAGTATATGTTAGACTGAACTGTCGTTCTCAGAGGTAAGAAAAGAATAGATTTTTTATGAAAAAAGAAAGGGTCGTGCTCACATGGGATGCATGAGCTGCCTACGTACCTCTGGGGATTTTGAAAAGTTTTAATTTTTCTGAAAGCAAATGGTTTTGTAGAGGATCGAACCAACGTAGTTCTGGGTAGACGGAAATAAAGATTTTTTTTACAATAGAAGGGAGATGATAAGGGTCGTAGCGCGTCGAGCTTTTGGACTGGGGGTAGAACTTCTTGAGACGGTCCAGGTTGACTGGACGAGCCATTTCTTCTCCATCTAGGTCGGTGAGCATGGCGGCATCGTCGGACAAGATATTTTTCATAATGTATGGGCCGCTCCAATTGGGCTTGAGTTTCCCTCCGGGGTCCTAGATGGTCTCTACTATTTCTTTGAGGGATAAATCCCCTTATCGGACACCACGGTCCTTGACTTTTTTATTAAATGAACGTGCTATTCTACGATGGTACCCTTGTATATGATACAGCTCTTTCAGTCTCCTTTCGTCCAAGAGTGATAGCTCATCGAGATGGCTTTGATGCCAGTCCTCCTCACTGACTTGGCTTTCGATCATGACATGAAGTGAAGGGATTTCTAGCTCCACGGGTAGGGCTACTTTCATGCGATAGACTAGAGAGTAAGGGGTAGCCCCAATAGAGGTTCAGATTGAGGTTCGCTAGCCCCATAGGCGTAAGGTATTCAGTTGGCCCAATCTCGATAGCTTTTTATCATCTTACTGATGATGGTTTTGAGGTTTTTATTGGCGGCCTCGACTGCACCATTGGTCTGAGATCGGTAGGGAGAAGATTTGTGTCTCTAAATCCTGTACTAGTTGACCACTTCTGTGACTTCTATCTCGAAGTGCAACCCATTATCTGACACTAGCTCGTACGGGACCCTATATCGGCAGATGATGTTCTTCCTGATGAATTTAGCCACTTTCTTGGCGTTCAGAACTGCGTATGACTCGGCTTCAATCCATTTGGTGAAGTAATTAATGATAACTAGTATGAATCCATGCCCGTTGGAATCCTTGGGTGTAACCTTCCCTATAATGTTGATGCCCCAAGTGGAGAACGGTCAGGGAGAAGTCATGTTGTACAATTCTTGCAGAGGCAGGTGTTGAAGGTAGGAAAACTAATGGCATTTGAGGCATCTCAGAACATAGGCGGTGCAATCCTGGACCATGGTGGTCCAGTAGTAATCTTATCGGATGATCTTCTTGGTAAGAAAGTGATCGTTCATGTGGTAACTGCATTCCTCACTATGGATTTTCAGCATTATCTCTTCAATGTCAGCCCCTACGATGGAATGTAGATGGGTTCCATCGATGTTTCTTTTGAAAAGTGCTTTGTGACAGATGATGTACTGGGCAACCAGTCTTCGGAGGGTTTCTCGGTCTTTCTTATTGGAACCTTCGGGATACCTACCATGCTTGAGGAGGTGCAAGATATCATAATATCAGCAATTGTCTAGCTCAGGATCTTCTTTGGTGATGAGATCAATGTGGTAACACTGGATTGGTTTATCTTACTTTTGGACTAGGAAAGGGGCCATTGTTATTCCCTCGGGCATGTCGACCATGGAGACCAAGGTAGAAATGGCATCGGATAGGTTATTCTTTGCTCGAGGTAATTATTGGAAGGTGATTTCTTGGAATTAGGAGGCTAATTCTTCTAAGTGGGCATGGAAGGGTTGGAGTTTCTCGCCCTTGACTTTACATTTTCTGAGCACTTGACCGATGATGAGGGCAGAATCCCCATAGACATCTAGGCATTGAATACCTTTCTTAAGAGAAACTTTGAGGCTTACCGTACATGCCTCGTATTCTATCACATTGTTGGTGCAAGGAAAATCCAATTGGATAGCGATAGGAGTGTGGGAGTCATCTGGGGCGATCAAAAGTATCCCAATGCCATATCCCTTTTTGTTGGCCGCCATCAAAGAACATTAGCCATCGAAGGTTGTCTTGAGAAACGCAGAGGATGTTTTCATCTGGTAATTCGTATATCCACATATTAACTTCTTCTATGGGGTAATCAACGAGGTAGTCAGAGATGGCTCTTCCTTTCATGGCTTTCTGCGCGATGTACATGATATCAAACTCGGTTAGGAGCATCAACCATCGAGCCATTCGGATGGATAAGGCAGGTTTCTCAAGCAAGTACTTGATGGGGTCCATTCAGGATACAAGTTTGATGAGGAAGATGAGCATGTGGTGTCATAAATTTTGGGTGACCCAGATAAGTGCAACACATGCCTTTTCTAAAGTAGTGTAGCTGACTTTGTACCCGATCAATTTGCGACTAGCATAATAAATGACCCTTTCTTTATGATAATTTTTAAGGTATTGGGATAACAAATCCCCAGTTGCAGTGTCAGTTATGGTTAGGTATAGGAGCAAGGGAGGTCAGGCTATGGTGGCATGAGTACCGAAGGTTGGGGCCGATATTATTTGATTCGTTCAAAAGCTTCTTAGCATGCCTCGTTTCAAACCTTGGTTAAATACTTTCGGAGGAGTTTGAAAATAGGTTTGCAAATGAAAGTTAGTTGGCTAATGAAGCGAATGATGTATTATAATTTCTCAGGAAACCACGAACTTCTTTCTCCGTTCAGGGAGGTGGCATCTCAAGTATGGCTTTCAGTTTGGCAAGATCTGTTCTATCCCTTTTTCACTGACCATGAACCCCAAGAGTTTTCCCTTTGTAACGCCAAAGATACATTTCTGTGGATTGAGTCTCATCTGATAACGTCGCAGTCGTTCGAAGAAATTTCGGAAAGCGGGAACAATGACCATCTCTAGTTTTGGATTTGATAATCATATCATCCACATAAACCTCTACTTTTTTGTGAATCAGATCGTGCAGGAATGGTTATGGAACCCTCTGGTAGGTTGCCTCATCATTCTTGAGACCAAATGGCATTAGAGTGTAGAAAAAGGTTCCCCACTATGTGATGAATGCTATTTTTTTATTGGTGATCTGGATGCATTTTGATTTGGTTGTATCTATCAAACCCGTCGATGAATGACTTAAGAGCATGACTGGTTGTGTTTTCCACGATCATGTCGATATTGGGTAAAAGATAATCATCCTTTGGAGAGACTTTATTCAAGTCTCGGTAGTCTACACACATTCGAACTTTCCCTCATGATTTCGGCACATGCACTATGTTGGCTAGCCATGTGGGATATTCGATCCCACAAATGAAGCCCATGTTCAACTGTTTGACCACTTCTTCTTTAACTTTGAGTGACCATTCGATGCGGAGCTTTCTCAACTTTTGTTTGACCAACTTGTAATCTGGAAGAATGGGATCTCATGTTGAGATATTTCAGGATCAATGATGGGCATATCGTCATAGGACCATGCAAAGATGTCCACGAATTCCTTTAATAATTCTTCGAGTTGTGTTCACTCATGCTCATCAAGGGTAGACCCTATCCTAATCTCGCGTAGTTGGCTACTAAAACCGAGGTTCATAATAACAGTCTCTTCTTCATTAATTTGAACGCGATTATGTTGTTTGTTATTAACCTTATTTAGATCAGTTAAGAATTGTTCATTTGTAAAATCATCATCATCAAAAGTTTGATTAGAATCTCAATAATTAATGTAAGGCACAGCAAGATACTCAAAATCTTCATTTATTTCATTGATAGGAAAAACAGCATTAAGAACCTCATTAAAGGAGTCCTCGATTAAATTAGAGCAAGGATGGACAACAGAAGAAGAAATGGGGCAAACATTGGGGTTAGGTGGGATTTCAACAGGTAGAACTGGTGCAGTATGCCAGTTGAGGAGAGGTGTATCAGCAGCTTTAATTAGGTGGGATGGATCGAGTGATGTAGTGCTTTAATGAACCATGCAGAGTACCAGCCCTAGTGTCTATAAGCTAAATGAATCCTTGAAGTCACTTCCCTCAAAATCTTTGGTATCTTTGGTGATCGGTTGTACATGGTATTGGGAACTTTCAACCCATGGGTAGCTGTCTTGGAAAAAGATCTCCATTCTAGGCTTCATCTTCTTTTCTGTATGGTCATACAATGGTTCCTAAAATCCACAAAAAGGGAAGTCTTCGCCCTCTTTAATGAATCATCCATTCACCTGGGATAGTCTGGATGCATTCTAGTCTTCTCTTAGGTTGAGACGGGCGGATCATTCTGAGCTCTTGTTCTGATGGTTGATACCCCAAACTACATGGAGGGTATGTTTTTTTCTGTACGATGGGCTCAATTATCCCTTGATGCCTTTATCCTAGCCCCAGTCCAGGCATGAAGTGCATGTTTTTAAACATTTGAATCACATTGACGTTGCCATGAGGGTCATATTCTGGACAAACCCTTTCTTTGAAATAGCCCCTTGCTGGGAGTAGAAGTGGCTCAACACGTAATCATGATAGGAGCATATCATTTGACATGTGATGTATCTCAAGGATTAGGTTGTTGGTAGTTGCACCCTCGGCATTGTCGTTGTCACCCAAAATAGTGATGACTCGTCCATCGGCGAAGAACTTCAATTTTTGATGGAGCGAGGAAGACACACCCTTGATACTGTGGAGCCAAGGTCGTCCAGTAACAAGTTGAAACAAGTTGGGATGTCAATAACTTGGAATTCAATGACAGGGTTTATAGGGTCAGCCCCTATTATAAGTTTTATATATCCCATCACCTCATAGCGGGTATTATCGTAGGCACGTACCGCAACGGAGGTTGGAGCGAGGTCACTTTCCTTCATCCCTAAGCATTTGAATGTTCTTAATGGGTATACATTCAAGGCGGATCCATTATTGATAAGAGAGAGTGGTACGATCTTCCCCATAACTTTGACGAAGATGTTGAGTGCATGATTATGGTTTGGCCCAATTCTGGGGATTTCTTCCTTAGAAAAGGATAACATTCGGGTAGAGGTCAAGGATCCGACTAAATTTATTGCTTCTTCTGGTGTAGTAAAAGGAGGAACTATGGGTCTAATGAGTAATGTAATCAAAGGAAAGGGTCTAATGAGCAATGTGATCGAGGATCTTGCTTTCTTCAAGGGTCATCTCTGGCATGGGAAGGTTTTCAACACCCTTTCCCTTGTCATTGGATGGTGGTAATCTTGGGATCTGGTAATGCCTTCCTGATCTGATCATGTGATTTACTGAAGAAGGGAAGAACATGAACCATTTTTCTTCATCAATCTCGAGTTATTCTTCCACCTTATTTATTTCTCCGAGTAGTTATTTAAATGATATCATCCCACATATGTGAGATATTGGGTCGGTTTTCTCTGAAGCTTTCTCTTCATTTGAATCTTCAAATTCTTCCCCCCATCAGGTGGAAATAATTATGTCTTTCCATGTAAAGCCAATGCATTCCACAACTTCAATGGCCTCTTCATGCAGGTCCTCCCATTCTGCGGGGGGATGTAAGGGTGAAGGGACCAGGCGCCCCTGTAGCTTTAGAGTATCAAGTAACTCGGTCATGCTACAAATATTCTTGGTTTGCCTAAATAATTCTGCCATGATCTGGACAACGTCATCCAGGCTGACTTATTCGGTCGGTACTACCCAACTATCTGACTCTCGGTCCCATTTTTTTTCTTCCAAGAATAGCGTACTGAACCACTAGCAATCAATGATCATCTGTGAGGTCAAATTCATCCCAAACTCTAGGATTTGGTTTAACGCTTCAGATAATTCCATACTTATATTTTCAGAACGGGTACGGATAGTGATGCATGCACTGGTAAGGAGTGACAGTGCCTGATTAGCAAGGATAACACGGTGTAAGAGGAAATATGGGCAAGTTTGGAGAGGTTCAGGAGAGTATATGGGTGTTATTTGAGTTGAGGGATCAAATGATAGCATTGGCCTGATTTGGGAGTGGGTTGTGAGTAGTGTTTGTCTTAAGATTGGCTCGTGGGGCAATGGTACCCCGGTCAATTAGACCTCGGATCATGTTTTGGAGGTGAAAGCATTGGTCGGTAGTATGGCCAACAGTCTGGTGAAAGGCGTAATGGGCATCTGCCTTGAAGTTTCTGGGAAGTGGATTTGGCAATGGACGGGGGTCCAAGGGTTTGATGAGGTTTCGGCTTAACAGGGATTGATAAACTTTGGAGAGGGGAGCATGGAGCTCAGTGTATTCCTTTTGGACTGGGACAAGGCTGCTTTCTGGTGCCCACGAGGTGGTTGGTTAAGAGATATTATTGATGTTAGAATGCAACACTGACAGGCTAATCATATTTTGGGGGGGTGAACTATCCGGACACTTTCTTTGGTTTAACTTCTGTTTTAGCAAGACCCTCCTCGATTTATACTCCGACTTCTTTGAGAGCTCGAAAGTGGGGATAGTATTGTCCTCCCATTGTTGCTCGGACATGGGATAAGAGATTCTTCTTCACTATGTTGACTTGTTCTTCTTCGTATGGACGATTGGTCATGGTGGTTGCTTTTTCCCTCCATCGGGCTATGAAGTTACTGACTGATTCCCCAGAGTTCTGTTTGAGAAGCTCTAAATCATGATGAGTGACCTCAAGTTCTTTGTTATTTGTACTGCGACATGAATTCTCGGGATACATCCTCCCAGCTACGAATTCTAGATTCCTCAAGAGACAAAAGCCATCAGAGGGCACTATCCTTCAAAGTTTGCTGAAATAATTGGGCCATCACTTATTTAGAAGCCCATAGGGGAGTTATAGAACGGTGATAATTACGAAGATGAACAATCGGGGGTCCACTTCCTCTGAATTTCTTGATATTTGGCTTCTTGAACTTCTCGGATAACCTTGCCTTAGGATAAGGAGACATGTGGGTGTAGTCTATGAAATTTCGAGAGATTTTCACTTGGTCGAATTTCATAGTTAGCATTTTGAGATATTCATTGACCTTGTTCAACTCTTCCTCTTTTGGATCAATGATCATAGGCAAGTTAGCCCCAGGCTGGGAAAGGTTTGGCATAGTAAGTTGGGCAGGCGGCGGCCCATTAGCAGCAGGGGCACGTGGAGCATGCTGATACTCTTTGAGAACCCAGATAGGCTCGGGTGGACCCATAGCATGAGGGAATAGGTCCTCGAGCTCTTGAGGAATATGAACCTAGTTCCGTTGCATCTCTCGAACCTCAATCTGGAAGTTGTCAATCTTGGACACTAGCTGAGCTAAGACTGCCATCAGATCTGGCTGCACAACTGGTACTTGCTTTGTGTTCTCCATGGAAAGCGGATGGATTTTGGGCTCGAAAGAAGTAGCATGGGAACGGACGAAACTCCGGGGTTATTTGACTGAAGACCAATAGTCTGGCAGGGGAATGGACGGAACTCCGGGGGAACCGTTCGATATACGTCAAAGGTACTTGGCCATTGGAAGGTGAGAGTCGTATCGCTTAGGCTAATTGCGCCCTTCCAGACCAGCACCCATCACGAAGTGACCCTCCAGTTACTAGACAAAATTTGGTAAATCACAATGCTCTTTGGTGATGTCGTGTGAATCATGCATGATTCTCTTATTAGTATCTTATGATGAGAGTATCTTTCTTGATCATGCCAAACAGGGAGAAAAGTATAAGTACCAATGGTATACCAAGTATGGATGGGTGATGTGTGCAGCATATGGACGTATGCGATCCTAGGTGCACGTGGTGCGAAGTGTACATGGAGAATTTTCTACAAGTGTGTGAATAGAAGCATAAGCGTGAGGTACACATGAATAATAAAAGGGGAACATGCAAAATAGGGGAATATATAAGAAAATAACATACCCATGTAAATAGAGTCCATCCCTCATGAACAAAAAAGTCCCCAGCGGAGTCACCACTGTGGCCATCCCCGGTCCTTGTGACAGGAG
Organism: Sambucus nigra; assembly: GCA_949130495.1. Lineage (NCBI taxonomy): Eukaryota > Viridiplantae > Streptophyta > Magnoliopsida > Dipsacales > Adoxaceae > Sambucus > Sambucus nigra. The sequence goes on along the minus strand of OX422218.1, from coordinate 486,855,382 downwards.
AGATAGATAGAGAGAGATGTTTCAATATTCGTGGTGAGAGGATCCTGGTCCCGCGCATCCCTCTCGGGAGCACTTCGGCCAGTGTCGACGATGTGTGAGGTGAAAAATGTAGATAGATGGCGTCGCCAATCTATTTTACTCAAAACAGACAAAAGAATGTGGATCCATCCAAAAGGACAACATCCAAAGATATACTGATACATACGAAACCAAAATTGATTTGAAAAGGGTTCGGAGGCTAAGTTACGAAATGGGAAGGTGTTAGGTTTCGGCCTTGCGATCTCTTATGGATTGTTGCTATTTTCCTTCATTTCCCAGCGATATGTGTGCATGTGTATATCTAGTGGAGATAGGAATCATCAACTTGTATCATGGGAGAGATAAAGCGAGTCATCCATAGGAATGTTCCTAAAAGTAATATTATAAAATAGGATTTACGCGATTATCCTCGCATTGATCGTTATAATGGAACGATAACGCATACAGAATAATATGCCACTAAGAACAAATATATGTAAATATATAGAATCTAAGATAATTAAGTTAAAGAATATAGAAAAATAAAAAAGGGAAAGAATAGGACTCGAGTCTCGGGTTTTACCCCGAGACGCCTACGTAGCCTATAGAGGCATCATAGTCCACGTAGTTCATATGCAAAATGAGGTGCGGGATTTATCCCATAAATCCAATCGAGGGACTTCTCTTATACGTGTGTGTGTGTGTGTGTGTGTGTAAAAAAAAGTGTTGTGTTTGTAGAAAAAGAGTGAGAATGCTCGTTTGGAATTTATGGACAAACTCGCTTTTTCTTATTTTTTGGGTTTTATTAATATGAAAATAAGAGTTGTGCAATAATACTAATTAAAAAGTATATTTGTATATGTGAGATGGAGAGAATAAAAGTGCTAAGTAATAAAATAAGTTAATGAGAATTTAGGAGAATTTGAAGAGAGAGTTGAGAAAATTGGACCTTCTTGAAGATCTTGAACTTGATCTTGAATGTTATAGAGAAGAAATTGAACTTGGATGATGATGAAGGGTAGTTAACTCACTAAGTTTGGTGAAAAAGATGATGAAAAGTGAGGGTTGGAAAGGGATTTGGATGTAGAAATCACGCTGAATTCGAGAGAGGTTTTCTCAGTTCGCTGAGAGTGATCGATCTCAAATCTTGGGTTCCTTGTAATGAGGTCATGCCCTATTTTTTTAAAGGAATAGGGTATTTATGATCGAAATAGGCCTGGTCCTCCCAATCGACAGGTGTTTTTAGGCACATTATCGATAGACAGGATTTGAAACCTGCCGTTTGGCAGTCTCTTTCAGGTTCCTTTAGAAAAATGGTCGTAGAACGCAAATTGTTGATCCAAATCACACAGGGGGTGAACCGATGTAAAGGTACTTCAGAGACCTTAAAAAGTACTTTGGACTACTCTCGGTTCTGTTATTTTTCTTTGGGACAAATGTGGCTTGGGTACGCTCGTCGATCCTTTGGACGGGGGATTATCGGATGCAAATGGATCATTCGCTCGTATGGTAACTCAGAATCGCGTATGTGGTGGACCGTTGGAAAGATTATGAGATGTAATTTGACATTTCAAAGAGTTTGACCTGATTTAGAGAGTTGACTTTGGTCAACCGGGGCCTGGGAGCGTTCGGTGACCTTGAAGAGTAAAACAGATCGTTCGTCCATACCATAAGTCAGAATTGCGCACGGGGTGGACCGTTGGAAAGGGGTTTTAGCCCCCTTCGAGGATTAATTCAGTCTTAGTCAAGATGAAGAGTTGACTTTGGTCAGACGGAGCTCGAGAGTGTCTGGTGACCTCCTGATCATGTTTTAGGGGAAAACGGGTCATTCGTCCGCACCGTAATCATAATCGCTTACGGGGTAGACCGTTGGAAATGGGTTATAGTGCCCTTAGAGGATTCATTCAGTCTTGGTCGAGCTGAAGTGTTTGAGTTTTGGTCAAACAAAGCCTAGGAGTTCCTGTTGGCCTCTAGGTTAGTACCCGGGGTTTGACTTAGGTTTGTGGTGATGAAGGGAGGTGCAAGGGACCTAAGGAGAGGTTAGGGTGTGCTAGAATGGGGTGTCTACCCAAAATCTTTTCAAAAAGATTTGGCTTTGACCCGTAGTTGCAAAATATTTTTTTAAAACCTTTTAGGTGTCCAACCAGTGACGCAAACAGGATGATATGTTCCAGGGATGCATAACTGATGTACTTGTGGATGCTTGTAGGATTTGGATTTAGTCCCTTCAGTTACTTCATTTCTAGTGTAGGATGCATTTCAGTATTTATTTCGCGCGTGTGGCCCTCAGTTATTCCATTTATGTCAGTCATACTTTATATTTAGATTTTAATTTACGTTGGACTTTATATTGGATTTGGGGATCGATGGTTTATTCAGTATTATTTTATTTTAGCTATTTATCCAGTGATTGTTCGGATTATTTATTATTGCATGGTATATTGATTATTATAATTATTATCCACTCATTGTTGTTTTTTAAATAAAAAGATAAAATTTGGCACCGACTTTTTTAATACTAGATGGTTAGTAAATGCTTAAAAAAATATTTTCGACTGTGATGATAAGAATGAAACACATGAGAATTAAGTTTTAATTTAATAATGGCCTGATCACCCGATATTTAATTAGGCAAAGTGTCACTGATGGTATCAGAGCATTAGGTTCTAGTGTTCTTAAGATCTTTACGGCTTTTTATGTTTCAGCGTAGCATTCTTTGATATAGATCCTTATCATAGGATTTTTGTATTCCTCTGTGTATGCGATTTACATTCTCATGCAATTAAGTATAGTTGATGCGATTCATATACGAGTTCAGTTGGGCTTCCTACACTAAACATGATAGGTTGACCAACAAGATCCGTTCGGATGATTGCAGGAAGAGAGGCTCAGTAGAAGACGTGGAGTATTATGGAAATAGTGATTGCAATAATAGTCACCATGATTATTGTTAAGACAAGTGGAAATAGAAAGTCACTCGGGAACAGTAGTTTCCCCAAGTAGTATCGTAGATAATAGTTTTACGATTACCGATTCACCCAGAGCATTCGAAAAGGACGAAGTCAGAGGAACTCTTTTGAAGAGCCATCTATAAGGATATGGGGAAGATAAGAAGTGTGATAAGACAACATAAGGAGATAATTTAATGGCAAATGGTGTAGGGTGGAGTGCAACGACACACAAGATTAGATTTCAGGTGAAATTTTTACTCATAGGAGTAGCATTGAGTGATGAGAGTTAGTTACCACTTATATAGAGGCACATATGAGATTAAATGAGAAATTTGGGTGTTGTTTGACCTTAAGATCATCAATCTACTATTCAAATAGAATTGTGAATGGAGTTCTGAACTTGTCATAAGTAGCCTAGGAAGAGGTTGATCGTGATAGAGAATTTTACTTGTTTAGCGAGCTTTGTAATCGCCTAAGAGGCTACAGAGAATAATAAAAGGGGGCCCCGTATGGGTATAATGGACTCATGGGTAAAATATGAAAGAGTGAATGGGAAATTCATCTAGGATGACTAGTACAGATGTCGTCAAATTCATACGTTTACACGATTACAAAAGCATCCATGAGAAGGGAAACAAAAGTGTGGGAGGATATGTCCTAAGGGTAAGACTGGATTTAACGATGATAGTGAAACACCGTAGGAGGGTATACCTATTAGGGGATCAGTTTATATGATATTGAACCAGTTAAATTTCTACAGAGTGACGGTGGGTTCAATCAGGTCCGAAAAGGCCAGTAATGAGTTCCATATGGATGCAAAGCTAATGAGACAAAGGGGGTTAGAAATCGGGACAGGACTATCGTGTTCGAGAGATGGAAACACTGACATGTTCAGTGGGGCTAGAGACAAGGGGGATGGCACAGAAAGGTGTCCTATGTATGGAGTGTAGGGTCACCTGCACTGAACTTGTCCACAGCGATAAAGTGAGACTAGTCAGATTAGAAAGTATGTGTGAACGGTGCTAGTGGGGCACGACAACAGGAGGATTAGGATTTTCGACAGGGGAATCATGCTAAGAGATCTAGGCCCAGAGATTTTCAACCCGATAATGGTAGGGTTTTGGCAGGACTATAAGGGTCCTCATTAGCTATAACATTCAGTTCCTTAGAGACCAAGGGAATAATGGGGAAGGCAAGTATGTCCGTAATCAGAGGCGAAGAGATTATCTGGCCGAGGTTTCACTTGTGGGAGTGTAGACCATGAAGGAAGAAGTATTACCCTAATGTGAGGTAGGGGCAACTACAGGATGAGATCACGGATGTAAAACCACTACAACAGATCGTGGATCAGTTTCGGCATGAGAGTTACATTCAGGGACTCAATGATTAGTCAAAGCACAAGGGAATGGAGGTTAGATTTTTGTTTCATCCTTATGAGTATGGGATTTGTACGGGTGACATGGGTGCATCACTATATATGATTATTAACACTACAATTCGATTGAGAGTCTAGTTTAGTGGGTACATTGGTCGTAATAACCTTATTTTGGATGTATAATTAATTATCATGTGGAAACGGGGCTTTTGGTGTTGCCTACGAGAGAGATAGGGTGTACACTAAAAGGATAGTTCCATTATGTGTTAGTTTACTACCTTCGACAGTTATGAGAATAGAGCATACTGTTAGCAGAGTGTTGGCTGGTTAGTGATGGATTGAGCTATAGTAGATTATGATAGTGAGATCTTATGTTTGCTGTTCCAGGGCATGATTTATTTTTCTTGGTGTCACCTGAAAAAGGGACTAGACCATATTTACGTGTATATATGTTATAATGTGTTGCATGATAGACTTATAGAACTATAAATGTATGGTTATATTTAATCCTGGTGAGTAGGGATGTTTACGAATGTGGTTCAGGGTAAATTTGCTTTTATCGAGCGCAGAGATATAACTCATGATCTATTTGCGCTAACAAACTAGTGATAGTAAGAGATTTGTGATATATGTTGTCTCATGTAACATGACAGTGGATGAGTATACTTTTATGTCGACAGACAGAAATTTAGGGGTACGTGCAAAAGATTGAGGGCCTAACGGATCTCGATGACAGGTAATGTTAGGAAGTAGTGTATTGGGGGTCCTTATTTGGATTTCTCTTTGCGAGACGTCACAGGCATGAAAATTAGATCAATGTTAGAAGTGGGGAGATGTTTGTCCATTAGGACATGAGTTTAGTACCGTAGTTATTATAAGTTTAGGCAGTTATATCTGAGGGATAATATCTATGTTATAAATTGAGGCTACGGGATTCGAGTAAAATTGGTGCAATTATTCACGAGCATAGGGTGTATGGGCGCCCTGGGTGGTTGAATTTGTAATATTATCCACAATTCAAAGAGATAGAAGTATGTGTCATGATAATCAGAGTACATGATTAAAGTAGTGTAAAAACCTTGGAGTACTAGTCTTATCCGAATTTAGAGGACAAAATTCCTTTGTAAGGGGGAAACTATGTAACACTTTGTATTTTGGGAGTATATAGAAATTAATTAAATTAGTGATTTAGTAATTTATTGATTTGGAGAAATTATTTAATTCGATGGTCTGGATTTAATTAATTCAGTTTAAATTTAATTTCACGCGTGTCGTATTTTGAGGTGGAAATAAAAGGATGTTATAAAGTGACTCAGATTGTTATTTCGAGGTCACGGTTGGTTCCTAAAGGGTCGAAATAGTTGTTATAGTATACCCAAGTGTATATTTTGGGTCCCGGGGCAATTTTAGACAAACCCGACACCGCTTAAGGGCGTTTCAGTCATTCAGGAGTTTGGGGTTTAGAGAACTCTAAAAATTGTAGGTTTATATCTACCATTAGAGAGAGTAAGCTAGTGTTAACACAAATCAAAAGGAAGAGAGGCCACAATAGAGGATGACGAGAAGAGAACCAAGCTTAATATACCATTTTTTGCCCCGAATGCAACGAAATAGAGATCGGAGCGAGGAGAGAACAATCATAGCATCACACAAATGAATTTCAAACCTTTTATTAAGAGGCAAGTGTTTAAACTGCATTTTATTTATAAGCATGTTATAATACCCATGTAGAGTAGGGTTTGATTTACATGTTTTGGTGAGATTTAATGTGAATTTGGTGGGTCGAATCCATAAATTGAAGAAGGGATGAATGTAGAGATATTCCTTTATGATGGTAACATGAAATCATAAGGTTTGTGATGATTTATATGAATAAAATATGGTTTCTTAGTTTTAGAGATAAAGAACATGAGAAAACTTGAGTTTTGTGTTAATTAAAGAAGAAATCGATTCTTGGATTGAATCATTAATGTTTTTGTGAAAACCTTTAATTGGAAATTATCCTTATGCACTAGAATAAGGTGTAGTTATGTTGGTCTAAATTTTGGTATAGAGTTATGAGGTTTTGATTGGTGAAAACTTAGAAAAATGCAACTGCGTACAAGAACTAGTTTTTTGCAAAATATCGGATCGATTCGGGCCAAGGCCGAAGTGATCCGGTTTGGCCAGATTTGTGAAATTTCCCTTTAAGCCCTTGAAATGTGATTTATTAATTAGGAAAATATTTTGGGAGATATTTTGGATGATAGTAGAAACTAGTAGGTTGGAGATTCAGCCATACATGTGAGAATTTAAGGCTAAGGTTAGATGGGCTTAACGATTAACGTAATAATTTGAGAGAATATGAATGGATTATGGAGAGGGTAAGGGAAATTATGAGGTGGACAAGTAGTGTATTTGTGAATTAACTACTAAATTAACTTAAGAAGTAACCATGGGTCGTTCGAGTAGGGAATAATACTTCGAAATATGCAATAGTGAATTAATATTGTAAATTAATTGTACGATGAGTATTCCAGAGATAAATACTACGTACGGGAGATAATCATAGGTTGAGTGTATATATATACGGATTATGTTCATAGGTTGAGGGTATACCTATACGGATTATTCTTATAGGTTGAGGGTATGCCTATACGGATTATGTTTATTGGTTGAGCATATACGTTTATGGATTACGTTTATAGGTTGAGTGTATATTTATACCTATACAGACTATGCTTGTATGTATTATGTTTATAGGTTGAGTGTATACCTATACATACTATGTTTATAGGATGAGGGTATGCCTATACGGACTATGTTTATAGGTGGAGTGTATACATATATAGATGATATTCATTGGTTTTACGTATGCCTATGTGTGACATATGGATTAGGTTGTGTGTATACCTACTATGTGCTTTCATATGTGTGAGAACATACCTACGATGCTTGCTATCACGCAGGTTTTCTCACAGTGGGCGATCCCTCCTTGCCAATTCGAGGGAGGTATGGATTTTTGCCCCAGAATATAGAACTTAGGACGGCTCACTATGTGTCGTGTATTGGTGGGACCAACGTGTCATTTGAGTACGTTAGATATATGCGTAGCCCAAAGGCTTAGAACTATGTTCGCCTCCATTGTTTGGTATTTGATTTGATTGATGGTTTAATGAGACATTACTAACTGATAGTCCATGATTAGGAATGATAGGTACTTGGACTGATAGCAGAGTACACGAGTACGCATCGTTATGACCAGATAGGGAGATGCAGTGTTATATGTATACATATATATAGTGTGACACATATATAGATACTTATGGATGTGACATCTTACTTATGCATGATATTTGTGATAATATATAGTGTATATCTAAACAAGGTTTAACCTACTTAAGTGTGACAGTAGTGGGACTAGACAGTGTAAATTTAAACGAACATAAATCTACTAATGGGTAAATAGTAGGAAAGATAAGAAACGTATGTCTAAAGCAAAATTTGAGTAACAAAACTTAATGAAAAGGCTGGAATGATAACATATGTGAAATATTAACTTTGGTTTAATAATTACATAAGGGAGATGTTAATTATTAATTAATTCGATAGAGTACTGAATGGGTTGTACGGGTAAGTTAAGTAGAAACTTAACTAAAGACTTAATGGTAATCAAGGGTATATTGTAGCATACTATATGGGCGGTACGGGTGAGCTATATTGGTTAATAGTGTGTTAGATACTGGAGACCTAGTTAGGTTGCGTAGAATGACTAGGTGGGAAGTAGCAAACATTAGGTGCGCACTATAGATAAGTGGTGAGAAACTCAAGGGAGTGTTCGCAACTTAACATGTGTATCTAATAACTGTTTATTTAAACTTCAATTTAAATTCTTGCTAAATATTTTCAAATGATTTTTACTTGGTCTCTGACCCGTACTTGTAAATTTGGATGATCTGTTCCAAGGATGTGTAGCTGCAGCACTTGTGGATGCCTGCAGAATTTGGACTTAGGTGCTTCAATTACTTCACCAAAATATTATCATCTATAGGCCGCGACCCTAATTCCTATTGAATGCATAAATGCCTTATATACATGTAGCAATCCTTAACATATAAGTTGCACCTATTCTTTACATGTCGCAACCCTAAACATACACACTGCGACCCCATTTACAAGATATATGTCGCGGCCCCTAAGCTCATTAATTAACTGGTCGCAGCATCTCTCATCACAACAGCAATATAGTGCACACCACCTATATACAGGGGACCACAACTCGAGATCCAAGATAGATTCATTTTTCCTCCCCTAGGGCTAGAGGGATTCATTATTCCAGACCCGAGTCCAATTTTTACATCAACACATAACTCAGAGCTGATCTCTCTCTCGACTTCGCTGGGGGCTTTCACTCAAAGCATCTTAACTATAGCTCTGGCAACCCGGATTCAATGTTACGATGTATTATCCTTCATTCTCATACTTGTAGGCCTCTTTAGGCTTAATTATATTGTATTATACAATGCATATAATGAGAATAGAGCAACACATTGGACATAGGCCCATTTTAGTGGCTGAACCACTCTATATTGCATGTCTTTTCTCTCTTTTTACTAGTTTTATTTGTTTATTATACTTTACACATGACCTGCTGATATGAGATCTACTCATGTACAATTTCTCATGTCATCAATTTGGCGTTGTCTGTGGGAAATGAGGTATTTCAATCTTATTTCTCTATGTTTTGAGTTCTTAAACGCCTTATTTTATTCATGGGGATCCTTTGGATCATCATCCCATGAGTAAATTTTGGTTATTGAGTTCTATTTTATATTAACACCCTCAAATGGGCTTTTCACCAGATATATTCTGATCTACTCTTGGGTCTCCTTTTTATGACCTTAGATCTATTTTATATACCCCCGTGATATCATTTCATCTAGATAATGCTAAAAAGCATGATGGGTTTACCCCCGTAAAGGTCCGTGATTAGGGAGAATTATATTTACTCCCTTTTTTCTATTCTTAACCCATGATATTGGGTTTGCCATTGAAGTTGTTCCATTTGTGCACCCTGGGGTTATTCTCTCACGGATAGACCCTAGTAGGTATGCTCTCCACGTGTCTCAGGAGAAAAAATCAGTTCCTAGGTTTCACTTTTGGGATTGTTCCCTTTACTACCTAGTTAGGGATGCAGCCTGACAGTTTAACTTCCTTCCTTGTCGTAGTCTCTACTAGTGCGGTTGCATTACATAAGCTTCAAATCATCAGGGAATGGACTCAGGCATTCTACAGCTCAACCTTGGTGAATATTATTCAAAGGCCATGGTAGTACACCTATGTGCTTTAATGGCTGTGGCCTCAGTAATAAAACCATGCAACATTGTAAGTGCTGCATCCCAACTTTATACTCTGTTCATACTATATCTATGTGATCACTCACTTATTTTAGTTTTGTCTCAGATTATATATATCTCTTAAAGACTAACAGAGTAGAAAATGGAAGGAGAATCCATCCATAGTATAAAAGTCAAAGATGAGATTGTGATATTGTAAAATCATCTCAACCATCTTTACGACAGTTATGCTTCACTCCAAAACCAGGTTAACTATTTGACCCAGAGGTTCCTCGTGCTAGAGGCCGCAACCTCATCCAATGTGGGTGTGGCACGTAGGATCATTGCAGTTGTGGTCATACAGAATCTCCAGCCGTGAAAGCAGCCAGTAGGAGCCAAAAAAGGAAATCAGAGAAGGCAGAGGGGAGCTCTAAGAACTACACCCCATTGGACTTCTAAATTTAGGACATCCTTGAATGCATAAAGGAAGATAAGCTGCTCAGAGGGAGCAAATTCCACCAGGATCACGGGCACGACACTGAGCAGTGCTATGCTCTGAAAGGTGAAGTTGAGAGGCATATAAGGCAGGGGATGCTGTAGCGCTTCCTCAAGGATGCCCAGGGGATGCAACCTAGTCTGACATGCCACATTTCTCTTTTTATACCCAATTTATGTTTCATCTATTTCTGTTTTTAATGAAAACTCTCTCTAAGGCATTCCATTTTAACTTTATATTGAATTAGCAAAGTCCTGAATATATCACTAGATATATGAAATTAAGTTCACTTTATAATGCCATATTTTGATTTCTCGATTCCATTAAATGATATCTCATGAAAGGCTTTTTGTCTTAAACAGATCCTAAACGGAGATAACGTATTATATCGAGAAAATTGTATCTAAATGGGCCTACAACGCCCGCCGTGAGGCCTGACTATATGAAGGCAAATGATATTTGAAAATGGCCAAAGCAAGTATTGAAAGAAGCCATCTGAATTAGTCAGCAATATCACTCATAGAGACTATATCCTGATATATTATGGCTACATTCTTGAAAGCATTTATCAGAAAGCATTATTACCTATAAGGGCTTATAATGCCCATTTTTAACTTTCTGTATGCGTCATTACCCATAAGGTCTTACATTGCTCGTTTTAAGTTTTCGGGATGCGTCATTGTCTACTAGGGCTTACAATGTCCGTTCTTAGCTTTCGGGATGCCTCATTATTCCAGGGAGGTTACTCCCCTGAAAAACATCATCAACTTGGTGGATATGCATTTGGTGATCTCCGCCCTAAAACATCATTAACTTGGTGGATAGAGACAAAACATCATTAACTTGGTGATCTCATATTATCTTGGGGAATCTTCACAATACCTAGCCTGGGAAGGCCTAAAAATAACCCACATGGCCCGAAGACTTAATTATCTATGGATAATCCTATATTTGAAAGGGTCGAAGACTTAATTATCTACGGATAATCCTATATCTGAAGGGGTCGAAGACTTAATGGTCTGTGGGTAATCCTATTATAGCCTGGGAAGGTTTTATACATATCCAAACATAGCTTGGGAAAGATTCACAATACCTAGCCTGGGGGGCTTGATAATAACCTAATCGAAGCGACTAAAGGAAAGCTACGAAATATAATCAAAGAGACTGAAAAAAGTTATGACACTGACATTATGAAACATGCCAAAGCTACATAAAAAGGATGATCTCAGCCCAATATGGTCATCAAGGACACCACAACCCTATCAATGTGACTGCAGCCATCAAAGAATCCATTCATTCTTCTAGAAGATACAATATATTGAAAGAGATGACATTTTTGTATTGAATAAATGCCACGGCTGGGTTGTAAACCAGCCGCAACCTCAGTATTGCATCATCAAGACTAGGAAAAGTGCTGGAAAAATTAAAGAAGTCAAAGGCAAAAAGAAACAGGTCGTGACCTATTCTGAGGATCCCTTTTTAAAGGGAAATGAAGTGGTCCAAAGACTTAATTGTCCGCGACAAGGTACTTGTTCCCTAAAATCCACTACAAATAAGAATACAAACACAAACTACTGCTAAAAGGTGCAAGAGTTATCATCATTCTATAAAATTCAATGACATCGTGACCATGTTAAAAAATACAAGTGAAGATCGCAGACCGCAGCCTATGCAAAGAATCCATTTATACTATGATGTCGCAGCCTTAACCTATTAGTCCTACAAGTTAACTCACTGGAGCAATCAAACATATATTCAAATAGGATGGAGAATAAAAATTATTGCAAGTATTGAAGCATAGGAAAAGAGTAAAAAAGCAGTCAAGACAAATAGAAAGATCAAACGCTAAAGCATTGGAAAAAGATTAAAATGTTAAGTTATACAAACAAGTGGCCGCAGCCTTGACAATGAAATTCACAATGTTTAAAGGGTCACAACCGAATGTATATGTCAATAAAAATCAGTGAAATTAAGGGATGCAACCCATGTTCATAGAATTTTAAGAGGCAACATCATCTTATTATTCACCTTCCTCTCATTTCGTGACAGTCTTCGTCTCCTCATCAGCTGCAGCAGCCTCTGCCCTTAGCCTATCTCTTTCTTCTATAGCAGCCCTGATCTCACCCACACATTGGTCACGCTCAGCATCACCCAACTTCCAAGACATGATCTGCTCTTTGGACTCCGGGAAATTTTTGATGACCCTATGCCTTAGATCATGGTAGCCTCGTAGGTATGCTCTATTTTTTATTAGGTAGAAGTATTTGGAAGCTTTCAAGGACTCCACAGTGCTATTAATGGCCAATTGGAGGTCCGCGACATGATGTTCATCTTTTTTCTTGATGGACACAGCATGGTCATCCTCTATTTTCTTAATTACCGCGGCATGATTTTCTTCCATCTTCTTTATCGTCGCGGTATGACCCTCGGTGTCATTAACAGCCTTGGTCTCCAACTCCTCGTACTTCTTTTGAAGTAGTTCAAGCTTGTTGTTTGCAAACTTCGTAGCCTTGGCAGTGTTTGCAGTCTGAGATTGGGAAACCTTGAGGGACTCTGTAGCCTACCAAAACTTCTCCTCAACTTCCTCCTTGGCCTTGACAGCAGCTTCAAGGTTCATCTGAGCTGCCTGGAGTGCTGTGATAGCAAACTTTTTTCCAGCTTCAAATGAAGAGTTCCTTACACTCTCCAAGTCAGTGGCATGTACCCTCTCCACGGACTCTTTCATCTTATAGAGGGCTTCGTACTTCCTCTTTCGGGACATCACAACATCCACAGCCTGCAAATAGATTTAATGTTATAAGTAAGTATGAAATGTGAAAATGATGCTAGGAAGGTACTTGCACTTATTCTCAACAGACTTTGGGCGGTAAAAGTAAAAAAACTCTGCGGGAGTAATGTCTCTCCCAATTTTTTTCTTTCCATAGCATAATAGTCGTAAGAATGGCCCTCTTGACATTGGGATCTAATTGGGCTGGGTCTAACTTCATTATCTGTAAGATCCTACTAACTGGAATAAGGATAGGTGGCCGCAGCCCATAATGGAAGCGTGGAGGGGGGAACAGACCCCATAATCGGCAAACGGCGTGCGTGGCCTTTGTTCCGCGAAAGATGCTGAGAATATTAAGCCCTCAGGAAAATCAAAGGCCTCATCTATCTCATCAACCCATTATTGGTTTATAGTGTTGCCGACACTAAGTGTAGCAGGAGGTCTCTCAACTCTCCTAGATGTGCTAGCAGGTATATCCCTACCCTCAGAAGTACCCCCTGCCACGGCATTCTCATCTATGTCCATTGGTTAGTTGATCTTCCTCTATGGTCGTTGAGTCTGGGTTTTAATTTGAATCTAGTACCACATAGTTGGGGAAATCACATAGTTAGCAAGATTCAATTGATTTCAAAGGGAGCACGAAAGGAAGTTCGGGAGGAGAGGCTCCAAAATGTTTGTTCTAAAAGCCTCTTAGAAATTCGTCTGTGTCAAAGTTCATATGGCTGCAGTAATACCTGAAAAGCAGAGAGTCCGCAGTTAGGCACCGCAACCAATATGGTCCTAAGGCCTCTCATAGGCTGCAATAAGTGTAATTATATATCAAGATTGAGGATTAAAAAGAAATGTTAGGCCAAATTAGCTAAGTATACCAAATGTTGGGTTCTAAACCCCTAGGAGTTAATTGTCGCTGCGTCATATTATTTTAGGGGAAGGATGTATGTTATCATCTTACATGCGGTAGTTATTAAACTATGGGCTAAATGCCGTCGAATCTAATCTGAGAACCTAATAAAAGAATATTTGTAAGGAAAATTTTATCCATTATCAATTTATTATGTCGCACGCCGTTACACCGTTGAAGAAATTCAAGATTCATACATTCATCAACGGATTCGAATATCAAAAGAAGAAGAGGAATCAAAGTCTGACAGAACCGGACCGGTCTGCCTGGAATAAAAGAACCAATACGGTCAACCGGATCGGTCCGCCTCAGACCCGGACCGATCCGACTGCTGAAGGCAAGTATACCCCGGACCGCAAGCAAACCGATGAAGCCTGGAAAAGAACCGATTCGATCATCAACGGACCGATCTGCCTCATAATAAAAGAACCGATCCGGGCAATTGGACCGATCCGCCTCAGACCCGGACCGGTCCGCCTGGGATAAACTTAAACAGATCATGTTCAGATCGTGTTCAGATTTTTAAGGCCCGAGACTTCTTATTTAATCCCACTACGGGAAGTGGTTATCAAATACTTATACACACGATTTTTAGAGTACATAAAGCCCTAAGTCTTCACCTATTGAGCATCTAGACTCTAGGTATTTGATTCACACAAATTGCCAATCCTTTGTGAATCACTTTGCAAGCCAGGAACGCACTTTTGTTGTTCACACCCTTGTGGAGAAGACCGTTCTTCTTCTCCATTGCAGCCCTACTGGAAAGGGATAGTTCCAGCCGCCGACTACAAAATTCGACACCTGAGGGTAATTCTTAGTCACTTGTACTTTCATTGTAATCCGACATTGTACAGCCTACAATATTATAATGAAAATAAATGGTTTTGCCCCTTTGGGGGATTTTTCCTCACAAGCATGTGTTTGAATGTTCTTGCTTAGATTATCATCTTATTCAATCACATATTGTTGCATGTTTAGGGTTTGTTTGGGTTAAAAGGTGTTTAATATATAATTTGCTCATTTGAACGCAAGCACATACGTTCTCAAATTGGTATCAGAGCAGGTTATGCTAATCTATCACGTATTCCTATTTTTCGCAAAATTTTTCTAAGATATCAATTTTCTGAAAAATTAATTTTTGAAAAAGTGCGTGTTCAAATGGAGAAGTTATATAATAAAATGCCTGTTTTTGACGGGACAAATTATGCTTATTGGAAAGCCCGAATGAGGTCGGCTTTAAAAGCCATAAATGAAAGGATTTGGATTTTGGTTGAACGAGGGTGGACACCTCCCTCCGTAACTGTTGATAATATGATCAACTTGAAACTTGTCACTTCTTAGACTGAAGATGAATTTATATGGTCTTCTTTTAACTCTAAAGATTTGAGTGCTATTTCCAGATCCATAACTCCTGATGAGTTTCACCGAATTATGACGTGCACTACGTCTAAAGAGGCTTAGGATGTTCTGAAATTGACACATGAGGGTACGAACGCGGTTAAAGAATCAAAATTACAAAATTTGGACACCCAATTTGAGACTATTACCATGTCCGAGTCTGAATGATTTGATAATTTTTATGCTCGTCTGTCAGACATCGTTAACACAAGTTTTAATTTGGGTGAAGTGATTGATAACACGCGTGTTGTTAAAAAGATTTTGAGATCTCTCCCAAAACGCTTTATTCCTAAAGTCACTGTCTTAAACTCTTTGGGAAATTTGAAATCACTTAAGTTGGAAGAACTTGTAGGAGATCTTCAGACCTATGAGATTGACATGTTTCCCAAAACCATTAAGGCTAAGGATAATGGCATTGCTTTAAAGACTCATTTTAAGAAAAAGAAAGAAAACAATTTTGAGTCCGATTCTGAGTGTGATTTGGACTTTATATGACTTGGCCCTGTTTGCAAAAATTTCAAAAGAATTCTCAAATTCAAGAAAAGTGTAAATTTCGATGATAAAAGGAATTTTGAGAAAAATAATGAAAAAGATTTTAAAGATCCTCATAAGATAGACAGTGAGAGATTCTTTGAATGCGATGGTAGGGGTCATAGATCATTTGAGTGTGCCAATCGTCTGAATAGAGAGAAAGGGAAAGATGTCCTTAATGCTACCCTTAGTGACGACAGTGAGGTCGAGACGGTGGATTCAGGAGATGAGTCACCGCATGAGTGTAACTTCACCGCATTCATGGCCAGTCAAGTGAGCATCCTAGTTCTCTTCACGACGATGAAGATGATGCTTCACAGGGACACCTCGACAGTGAGATCGATGTGAGTGAGGGGGAGGATGACTCAAGTGAGAGCGAGAGTGATATTCAACGCGCCTACGCTGAGTTATATTCTGAGTCATTTAAAACTAAAAAAATGTAACAAAGCTCTAGTTCTTAAGATCACCGGCTTAGAGGAAGATTTAAGAAAGACGAGAGAAAGAGAGTCCTCCACCGTCACCGCCCTGAGAGAGAGAGAATCTGCCTGTGTCGAGAAAGAGATTCTGTTTAGAGAGAGAGTGTGTGTTTTAGAGAAAGAGAGAGAGGACTTGACTAAACAAGTGGCTAGTCTTACGAGTCAGCTCCATTCCTCCGTGGAGACTCGAAATGAACTTGAAGCCCTTGTTGCCAAGATGACTCATGATCTTGAGAAAGCACGGGAACTCAAGGTACAAATCGAGGATAGATCTGGGAAGATGGGAAAGATGCTCCTCGGCCCCGCTTTAGGTTTTGGTGATCGGCGAGGAATTGGATATGATGGTGCCTCCACGTCCTAAATTGCACCTGGACCAGTTCCTGAGTTTACTACGAATCCTTATGGCCGTCGTCAAAAACCTCGAAGGAGAGTTCGACCAAGAAAAGAAAACCAAGGTCTGCCTTTGACTGTGCTCTTTTGTACTTATTGCAAAAGAAAAGGCCACCTTAGGGAGTCTTGCTATAGCATGGGTCGGACACGACGTACTACTGCTCTGCCACATCATACTGATGAGTTTTCTAGTCTGAAAGAGCGAGTTGAGTTCTTAGCTGCCACGACCCAGAGTTTAATGGAAGAATTCCGACGGATGTCTTTGCCGTTAGTAAATGCTTCTCACATTCCAGCTAAAATCAACAACAACAAAGGCAAACAAAAGGTCAGCTCTGCTTGGGTACCTAAGAAAGATAAAAAGGCCTTTGTTGTTTATGTTGCTCTCAAAGTACATAATACCTCACAGTGGTATTTTGATAGTGGGTGCTCCAGACACATGACAGGTGATGCCTCATTTTTTACGACTCTTGAGGACTATCAGGATGGCAGAGTCGCCTTTGGATATGGGACCAAGTATAGCATTATAGGATGTGGTACTATCGAGTTACCTGGATTTTCTAAGCTAGAAAATGTTTTGTAGGTCAAAGGTTTGAAAGCAAACCTTCTCAGCATTAGTCAGTTGTGCGACACTGACTTTGCAGTAAAGTTTGATCGGGACGTGTGTAAAGTCTATAATCAAGCCGGTAAACTTTTGATGCAAGGGGTGAGGACCGAGGATAATTGCTATGGGACTGAGCCCACGTCCTCACTTGTCTGTAACAGCGCCACGATCACTCCTATGGATCTGTGGCATCAACGTCTAGGTCACGTGAACGTTAGAGATATAAATCGCTTAGCTAAAAAGGACCTAGTACGTGGCTTACCATCTCTTGGAAAGTTAACTTCGACCATTTGTGGACCCTGTCAGTTGGGAAAACAAATTTGTAGTCCTCATAGGAAGTTGCATTCCATTACCACTTCTCGTACTCTTGAGTTGATTCACATGGATCTTATGGGTCCCACTCGTACTGAGAGTCTAGGTGGTAAGAGGTACATCCTCGTGATGGTAGATGATTTCTCCAGATACTCCATTGTAGGTTTTCTGAGAGAGAAATCCGATGTTGTAGAATTTTTAACGACCAAGTGCCGTGTCCTGCAAAATCAACACGGTGTCACTATTAACAGGATGCATAGTGACAATGGCACTGAATTCACAGAAGAAAAGGTAGACCTTTACTGTGATAGCCTCGGGATCAAACATGAGTTTTCTGCTGTGAGAACTCCTCAGCAAAATGGGATTGTTGAGAGAAAGAATAGAACGTTCCAAGAGATGGCTAGATCTATGCTTCTAGGTCGTAAAGTTTCTAGGAGATTTTCGGCAGAGGCAGTGTCTACTGCATGCCACACGGTGAATAGGGTTTATTTGCGTCCACACACACTTCAGACTACTTATGAGTTGTGGACTGGCAAGAAGCCCAACCTGGAATATTTTCGTATTTTGGGAGTAAATGCTACATCCTACGGGATAGAGAGCAATTAGGAAAGTTCGACTCCCGGAGCGATGAGGGAATATTTCTAGGATATTTATCGAATAGCAGAGCGTACCGGGTTTTTAAACTGGAGAGCTCTAAGGTTATGGAATCAATAAACGTCACCGTGTAAGATGACGAACCTCCGACAGTTATTGATCCTAACCTTCAGTGTGAGGATGAGAATTGTTCTGACAGTAATTTACCTGTTCCTCTCTCACACTCTATGGACCCTGCTCCTGTGCTAGGGGACACACCTGCTTGGGTTCGCAAGAGTCATGACCCGTCTACCATTGTTGGCGATCCCACTCTAGGGGTGAAGACTCGTGCTCAGCTACAGAACGTTGTTAGCCATCTTTACTACACATCCAAAGTCGAGTCCATGAACCATAAAGAAGCACTCAAGGATGAACACTGGATATCTGCTATGCAGGATGAGTTGCTTCAGTTTAAAAAGAATAATGTCTGGGAACTTGTCCCCTGACCTAGTGAGACTAATGTGATAGGTACCTAGTGTATTTTTAAGAACAAAATGGATGAAAATGGTACCATAATCAGAAATAAGGCTAGGTTAGTCGCTCAAGGCTACACACAGATAGAGGGTGTAGACTTTGGGGATACATTTGCCCCTCTTGCGAGGCTTGAGTCCCTCCGTCTTCTGCTCGCCATCGCATGTCATCTGCGCTTCAAGGTATATCAGATGGATGTCAAAAGTGCCTTTCTGAATGGCATTCTACAGGAGGAGATTTATGTGGAACAACTAAAAGGGTTTGAAGACCCTCAGCACCCAGAGCACGTCTACTATCTGAGGAAAGCCTTGTTGGTTTGAAGCAAGCACCCCGTTCTTGGTACGAGAGGCTTACTTCCTATCTCTTAGCTCGTGGCTTCAAGAGAGGGGGAGTAGATATGACGTTGTTCGTCAGGAGAGATGACGGTGCTATTTTGGTTGCCCAGGTCTATGTGGACGACATAGTCTTTGGATCCACATGCTCCCAGCATGCTCACCACTTTGAGGAGGAGATGAAAAGTGATTTTGAGATGAGCATTGTTGGTGAGCTTATATTCTTCCTTGATCTCCAGGTTCGTCAGCTAGAGGATGGGGTGTTCATCTCCCAATCCAAGTATGCTAGAGACCTAGTGAAGAAATTTGGTTTAGACTCCGCTAAGCATGCACGTACACCTATGAGTACCACTACAAAGCTTAGTAAGGACACTTCAGGCAAGGATGTAGAGCAAACCTTATATCGGAGTATGATAGGTAGTCTTATCTACTTAACTTCCAGTCGTCCCGACATCGCCTTTAGTGTTGGAGTCTGTGCGTGATATCAGGCGTCCCCGAAAGAGTCACACTTACTTGCTCTAAAACGTATTATTAAATACGTAAGTGGGACTCTCATACGATATTTGGTTTTCCTTTGATACCGATGACCGTTTATCCGCCTATTTGGATGCCGATTGGGTTGGGGATGTAGATGGTTGTAGGAGCACTTCTGGTGGGTGTTTCTATTTTGGTTCTGCTCTTGTCTCCTGGCTGAGCAAGAAGCAAAATTCCATCTCTTTGTCCACTGCAGAGGCTGAGTACATAGCCGCCGGGAGTTGTTGCACACAACTCTTGTGGATGAAGCAAATGCCGGAGGATTATGGGATTTCACAGGACACCATGACCATTTCCTGTGACAACACGAGCGCGATACACATATCCCGCAATCCAGTTCAGCATTCGCGCACAAAACACATTAGAATACGTGAGCACTTTATTCGTCAGTTAGTTGAGGAGAACATTGTATCCCTGAGTTTTGTTCCCACCGACCGTCAGTTAGCCGACATTTTCACGAAACCTTTAGATTCCCTTAGATTTGAGAGTCTTAGGAAGTCTTTGGGGATTTGCACAGTTGACTGAGGGGTTAGTCTATGTCTAGAATAGGATGCTTCTTCATGTTCATATCATATGCTTCCTATTGCTAGTCTGTTTTATATGTACCATTGCTTAGTTGTACAGCTTTTATAAATTCTTTTTTATTTTTATATTTCTTTTGAAAAATACAAAAAGATTTTCTTTTATTTTTTTAAGAAAAGCACAAAAAGATTTTATTTTGATAAAATTTTTGAAAAATCCAAAAAGATTTCTGTTTTTGCTTCTTTTATGGATGAGCATTTAAGATAGCCAAGTCACAACTTCATTCCATTTATCTATGTGACTGTTTGATCGAGATTTGAGAGGCTACATCATTTCATCTATGTGCTTTACATTGGTTGGAGTCTTTGAGATGTAATTAGTGATATCTTCCTACGTGTTTGACTCCTATATCCTTTATTGCACACATGCACTATCTCATATTGGCTTAAGTGTTTCCATCTCAATTTTGTCTATACAATGTACAATATGCGATAAAACTTGACAAGATTGGAATGCATGTAAAAACCGTTTTGGGTGAGACTGTGTGTTTTTATATAACGGCGAGGGACTGCGAAAGGTAATCATCTATCCTTTGCGCAAAAGCCACCGTTAAAATGGACCTAAAAAATGGAGGAATTTTAATATCCGAGGTCCAAAGAGGTTAAAAGAGCCCGAGAAAATTTAAAGGCAATAAAAAGCAATTCATGCCAAATATGGGCCACTTAGGTTTCACCATCAATTCTCCAAAGTTTGAGAATTTAGAATGCCTCTATTCAAAATTATATCTGAGGGAGTTTGGTTGGAGAATATTTAAACGGGTTTGCACTTCCTTGAAAGTCCTGAAAAAGCATAAAATCGTTTTGGACGTTATTGATGTGAAAATCACTTTGAGCTTTGATTTGTTGATTTGATTGAGTCAATATCTTATATTGTCATTCTTTTACACCAAAGGACGCATTTGAGTTCATTCGCTAGGAGTATCCTATATTCGTCGTGCACATATGTCATGTTTGTATGCATTGATTTTCCTATAGAATTTGATCACACCACGTCATTTACACTATCATCGTCTTGGTTGCTTTGTTTTCATTCATGGTGTGATTTTATCCTAGTGACACCCCGCACTTGCTTATTTGATTTATTTCTCTCATTTGTCTATTTGGGGACATCATAAAAAGGGGGAGAAAGAATTATCTTATTATGGGGGAGATTTGAAAGTTTGAGTTTGCTCAAAAATTGGTATATATGTTTATCTCATTTCAAACTCGATATGTCACTTGGTATTTTTCTTTTTCTCATGTGTTTAGGTACTACATGGATTATCATTGGATTGAACACCCTGATGAGAAAAGTGTTAAGATTCCTGAAGAATTGAAGACCAAACGCTATAGTCTTATTCAATTGTATCTTTCCAGTTTTGGGTTCATGGAAGGGTAGATTTGTATAGGCATTTTTAGTTGCTTTGATAATTTGGATGTTTGTTTTTATGTATGTACCGGCATAGACATAGGGGGAGATTTATAAGGACATTTTTTTTCCATTATCAATTTATTATGTCGCACGCCGTTACACCGTTGAAGAAATTCAAGATTCATACATTCATCAACGGATTCGAATATCAAAAGAAGAAGAGGAATCAAAGTCTGACAGAACCGGACCGGTCCGCCTGGAATAAAAGAACCGATCCGGTCAACCGGACCGGTCCACCTCAGACCCGGACCGATCCGACTGCTGAAGGCCAGTATACCCCAGACCACAAGCGAATCGATGAAGCCTGGAAAAGAACCGATTCGGTCAATCGGACCGATCCGCCTCAGACCTGGACCGGTCCGCCTGGGATAAATTTAAACAGATCATGTTCAGATCGTGTTCAGATTTTTAAGGCCCGAGACTTCTTATTTAATCCCACTACAGGAAGTGGTTTTCAAAGACTTATACACACGATTTTTAGAGTACATAAAGCCCTAAGTCTTCACTTATTGAGCATATAGACTCTAGGTATTTGATTCACACAAATTGCCAATCCTTTGTGAATCACTTTGCAACCCAGGAACGCACTTTTTTTGTTCACACCCTTGTGGAGAAGACCGTTCTTCTTATCCATTGCAACCCTACTGGAAAGGGACAGTTCCAGCCGCCGACTACAGAATCCGACACCTGAGGGTAATTCTTAGTCACTTGTATTTTCATTGTAATCCGACATTGTACAGCCTACAATATTATAATGAAAATAAATGGTTTTGCCCCTATGGGGGATTTTTCCTCACAAGCATGTGTTTGAATGTTCTTGCTTAGATTATCATCTTATTCAATCACATATTGTTGCATGTTTAGGGTTTGTTTGGGTTAAAAGGTGTTTAATATATAATTTGCTCATTTGAACGCAAGCACATACATTCTCAATATTCTATCAAACAAGAATTGCTACAGGCCGCGGCTAAATATATACGTACCACAGACTTTATTTGATACATGCCGCAGCCTTTACTTACTACAGGCCGCGGATGTTTATTAAACCAATTAAAGGTTGTATTGACTCAAGACAACCTTAATTTGCTAAGGGATCTTATCACATTGTGGCCACATACTCAAACAGGTTAGTACTCAATCTGGGTTAATTGAAAGATTAAAAGCCCTAGAATGTGAAGGGTCCCTCTCAAGAACATCAAAACATTTCATTGGTATGTTTATATTCTGTCTCAATGAAATGGGAATTCGACTATCATAAAAATCAAAGCGTAGCCAACAGCGTGTTCCCTTGGGTCAACAATGGAAGATTAAGAGACTTCATTCATTGGCTTAATAATTATGGATTTATTTTAGCAATTAAAGATTGATTCAATTTCAAATAAGTCATCCACTATAATCCAAGCAATCACATGAATTTTTTAATGAGTCCATTTCATCATGAAGTTAGCAGATATAGATTCAGATGAGGGATAAATGTGATTGCAATAGTTATTTTGTGATATATGAGTTCAAATAGAGCATCTAACAATCGGAAATCAAAAGCAAACAACAAAAATTTGAACCATAAGAGGTTTTGATTGAAAAAATTATATGTAAATAAAGAAACCACAAATGCTCCACCTCGAACCGCCTTCAACTGCCTTAGAACCACCACTCGCAGCTACTAGAGATCGCTGGAAAACGCAAGGAGATAAACGAGCAAAAATTCGCTCTCGATATGCTTTCAAAGATTTGGGAAACGTAATGAGTCCACGGTCAATACAATTTATATAAGAGGGTGCGGAAAAATGAAGCGTCACCTTGGAAATATCGCAGCATATTGAGAAGTCTTGATTACTAAATCACAGCCCCAATCGCAATCTCTTGGCACTACGACTTGGGGTCTTATTGATAATACAGATATTACATCACTTGCCGTGGAAGAAAGAATACCACAATATTATCATCTATAGGCCACGACCCTAATTCCTATTGAATACAGAAATGCCTTACATACATGCTGCAGTCCTTAACATATAGGCTGCACCTATTCTTTACTTGCTACAACCCTGAACATACAAACTGCGGCCCCATTTACAAGATATATTCCGTGTCCCCTAAGATTATTAATTAGCTGACCGCAACATCTCTCATCATAGCAGCAGTATAGTGCACACCACCTATATACAGGGGTTAACACCTCGAGATCCAAGATAGATTCATTTTTCCTCCTCAAGGGCTACAGAGATTCATTATTCTAGACCTGGGTCCATCTTTTACATCAACACATAGCTCAGAGTTGATCTCTCTCTCGTCCTGGTTGGGGGCTTTCACTCAAAGCATCTCAACCATAGCTCTGACAACCCGAAATTATTGTTACTATGTATTCTCATTCATTCTCATACTTGTACGCCTCTTTAGGCTTAATTATATTGTACTGTACAATGCATATAATGAGAAACATCAACACAATGGACGTAGGCCCATTTTAGTGGTTGAACCACTCTATATTTCATGTCTTTTCTCTCTTTTTACTAGTTTTATTTGTTCATTACACTTTACACTTGACTTGCTGATATGAGGTCCACTCGTGTACGATTTCTCGTATCATCACCTACTATAGGGTGCAGTTAAGTATTTCTTTAGGGCGTGTAGTCCTCAGTTATTTCATTTATGTCAGTCAGACTTTATATTTAGATTTTTATTTATGTTAGACTTTTATATTAAATTTGGGATCCGATGGTTTGTTCAGTATTATTTTATATCATCTATTTATCTGGTGATTGTTCAGATGATTTTTTATTGCATGGTATGTTGATTATTGTAATTATTATCTGCTCGTTGTTATTGTTTAAATAAAAAGATAAAATTTGGCACCGACTTTTTGAATACTAGCTGGTTAGTAAATGTTAAAAAAAATATTTTCGATAGTGATGCTAAGAATGAACAAAACGGGAATCCTATTTTAATTTAATAAAGTCCTGATCACCCAGTATTTAATAAGGTGGAGTGTCAAAATGATCTCCCACTTTCACTCGAGAATCTGCAAAGACTGTAACTCCCCTGTCAGTTTTTGGTGCTCCACTTTTTCTAGCTGAGAGGTGGTATACTTAGAGACAAACTCTAGAATATCATTCTTCATCCTAGCCCATCAATATACTCTACGTATTTCATTGTTCATTTTGTCCCCACTCGAATATACGTGAATCATAAACCATGTGACTTATCTAAAATAGCCTTCCTTAACTCAAAATTCTATGGAACTACCAACCGTCGCTGGAACCTCAATCCACCATCTGAACTGCTAGAGAATAAATGAATTCCCTCTGACACTAGTTGTGTTACCTACTTATAACATAAGGCTTTTAAAGCCTATGCATGTGTCACTCTTATCACTATGGTTGACATAACGATCACGACTCCTAAAAATACATTTGACAAATCCATGTTCGGAGTGGCACTCTAATGCTCTGCCCACATGTTCGATAAATCCTCCTTATACTCGGTGTAATAGTCAATCTTTGACTCAATGCATCACTACCACATCCACCTTACCAGTATGGTAATGGATCCAAAAATAGTAGTCCTTCACAAACTTGAGCCTTCTCCTCTACCTTATACTCATTTCTCTCTGAGTAAAATAGAAATATAGAGGGAACCTCTCACCCAGCAGATAGTGTCTCCAAATACGAAGGGCGAAGACTTTGTAGCTAACTAGAAATCTTGAGTAGGGTTATTACCATCATGAGGCTTAAGCTTTCAGTATGTATAAGCTATAGGCTCTCCCTTTGAATCAACACACCTCCTATCCCCTGAAGTGATTCATCTAAAAATACAAAATACTCCACACTAGCATGTGGTAAAGAAAGTACATATGAAGTTGTGAGCTTCTCCTTGTGCTCCTCAAAATGTCTCTAGCATTCTGCATTCCAAACGAATGGTACCCCCTTATGTGTGAGGTGAGTTAATGGCCTAGTAATATTTGAGAATAAGAAACTTTATAATTAGGTAGGCATCATGGGTTATCCCCACTATAAAACTATAGATTTTTTTTAGGATCCACCGAAATCCCAGCCTCACATGTCATATGACCTAAGAGTTGTACCTCCCAAATCTTAAGCCCACACTTAGAGAACTTTATGTACAACTTATGTTCCCGTAGTGTCTGTAAAACTAATAAAGAATGTTCCATATGTTCCTCCTTCAATCAAGAGTATATCAAAATAGCATCATAAACATAATGTCGAACTAATCCAGAAATGGTCAAAACATCCAATTCATCAGATCCATAAACATTGTTGGCGCTTTTGTAAACCCAAATAGCATGACTCGAAACTCATATGATCCATATCGCATTAGAAACTCTATCTTTGGGATATCCTCATCCCTAATACGTAAGTGATGATATCTTGAGTGTAAGTTAATCTTGGAAAATAATATTGCACCCCTCAACTGATCAAATAAATCATCGATACGTTAAAACGGGTACTTGTTTCGTATCATGACCCTATTCAGCTCCCTATAATACACACATAGACAAAATGAACCATCCTTATTCTTTAAAAATAATATTCGGGCTCCCCACGAACACATGCTCCTCCGTGTAAACCCCTAGCTCAATAAATGTTGAATATGTTCTTGTAACTCCTTTATCAATAACAGATCCATCCTTTAAGCTGCCCTTGTGATGGGCCTAGCTCCTGGTGATAAGTCTATACAAAAATCTACCTACCTCGATGGTGGTAACCCTTGAACGTGATATCGAAATGGTGACCTCCTTAGATGAAGTCATATATATATGATAGA
Organism: Sambucus nigra; assembly: GCA_949130495.1. NCBI lineage: Eukaryota > Viridiplantae > Streptophyta > Magnoliopsida > Dipsacales > Adoxaceae > Sambucus > Sambucus nigra. The sequence goes on along the minus strand of OX422218.1, from coordinate 486,829,104 downwards.
AGTGTGTGCTAGACCCTTCCTTGAGTTTAGGCATCGCAACTAAGAATATATTATGTCCCGGAATAGGAAATGTAATTGTCTTCCAGCACATGATGCTGAACTAACCAATCCATGCCCAATATGATATCATAAGTCGATATATCCAATAATAATAAGTCGACAGAAAAACACAACTGATTATTATCTACTTCCACGTCTTTACAAATATAGCATAATGAAGCACCCTACATATGGGGGTATCCACATGTGAATGTGAAGATAAATCCCCATCTATATATATTAATCTCAATATAGGTTCCAATGCGTAACTTAGAAAAATTGTGTCGTATGCCCGTGTACAGCTATCATAAACATAAAACATACCCTTACTCACCTAATGCATCATTAGCTAGCCTACTTAATGGACATTATAGAAATGTCTGTTGTGAAGATATGGGAGTCCCTACGCTTTAGGTAAATCCAGATGTGCAGGTGCTGTTGTTAAGGTCAAAAACTGTGGTGGGGCTCTAAGAGACTATTAAGCGGCACCTGCTGGTGGCACTGGCCCGCTTGATTATCCTTAGGGAAGTGATGAAAATAATGACCCAACTCACAATAAGTAAAATATTATCCCTTGATTTAGCAATCCCAGTGATGGCCCTACTGGCTCTACTCTGGCACCTGTCCTGATGTCTCTACCTTTGGACCTTCTGGCTCTAGCCCCTCTGGCCTTATTGGTCATACTGACCCTAGCTCGGATTGCAATGTCCCTGACCACCTTGTCGGTGATAATCATCTCCTCCTCTAAATCTCTTTAGGGGATGCTCCCCATGATTCTATACTCACTAGAACTGTGATCTTCTCTTCCCTCAAAATAAATCTTCTAAATCACATACTTTTGCCCCCTGGTTGTTTCCCCCTTTCTCCTTATTTCGTTCCATCTCCTTATAGAACTCACCAAAATCATGACAATGTTATAGTGTGCCGTCTATTATCTGTATATAATAAGTGTATTCCATATTTCCCATTAATATGCGTCTGATTCCCCGCGTCAGGCCTCAAACGAATCTGCCTATCTTCTTCACTTTCGAATCTTTGATATACAGGGTAAAGGGCACAAGTTGAGTAAATTAGTTCTCACATGCCGCAACTATGTGGTCCTCTTGCTTCAGTTAACCATACATGGCTCTCAGATCTTTTTTCTATGATGGAGGGAAATATATCCCTTCAATGTCTTCCCAAAACTTTGAAATGGGCATATGTGACTGATTATCCTCAATGGTAATCGGCTCCCACTAATAAGGCATCTCCTACCATCTTGAAATTGGCTAACATCTTCCTCTAGATATCGATACACTCTAATAGGAGTACATGGTGCTCGATGTCAATCCTCCACTGCAGTGTAACAATAGTGTCTGTAGATCCTGTGAACTCTGGTGGACACCTCTTCTCAAAAGCACTAATGACCTTCTCCCATGAATCTATGGTCAGGAGAATAGGCACAAGTGAGGCTAAAGGTGGTGGAAGTGATGTATTATGTTGCTGCTATTGCATGGCTTCCACAGCTGCAACTATGGTATTTGCGATAATATCTTCCAAGTTAGATTTTTTATTAACTGGTGTTTGTCCCACCTGTAATGGTAAAGGTGGATGCGACTCCTGCGAGGTTGTGCCCCCTCTAACTCGGCGCTAAGATTTTTCGTGATCGGCCTGCTCGTCTACATGTGTTCACCATCTGAAAGATAGTAAATGAAATGAATAATTACACGTATGACAATGGAGTACAAGGTCTCAATAAAAATATCTAAAGTATGAAAGGATGATATGCTGAAAGCGATGGATGCACTCAAGATCCCTAGGACACTACAATGTGGAATGCTCTAATACCGACTATGACACCCCATATAAATTAAACAAGATTAATTAGGTCTAAATTAAATTAAAATTGGAGTCTAAATAATTTAGTGTCCTTCTAAGCATAACTGGAAATAAAACTAGTATGTAATGTAAGTATCTAAAACATAACATAGGTGAGCCCCATTAACTCTTACATGAAACAAATTACATAAATAGAACCATCGCATGCTACCATTGTCTCATAAAATAACCCAAACCAGAAATGAAATACAGATACTAACTCAGTCCAACTCAATTCATAAATAAAGATATAAGGACAAGCATGCATGCTCGATACTTACATCCTAGCTGCGCAGCAACTTAAAGTACATAAATACTGGACCAGGGGTGAGGTTGTACCGTCGGACTATGTCCTGAAAATGTTAAATAGAGAACGTTAACAGAAATCCTATAAAGTATAATAATATAATTGATTTTGGACTACAATATGATTGCACATCTTCCTCTCATCTTTGAGTGTATTATAAATTATCACTAGACCCAACAATCCTAGATATCACATGTGTCTACTCCCAGACCCAAATGGACCCCATGATTACACATTAATTATATAGATTGGATATTCATAAATAATTGTTCTATACACCTAAATTATATACTTCTAATTTGGGAATAAGTGTGTACGACTACATCAACATATATACGGTTCATACCCATCTATAGATAACTACTGGAGTACCGAAGCAGTGACTGTCGTACAACCAAGGGTAAAACATTTCTTTATCTATTGGGATACCGAAAAGATCACCTTCGCATAAACCAGGGAATAACCCATCTCTGTTTATCGAAGTACCAAAATGGTCAACATCACTCGACCTAGGATAAGCCCATCTCTATCTTTCGAGATACCAAAGTGGTGTCGTCTCCTGGCCCAATGTACAAATCATCTATATCAACTATTATACTACAATTACCAATATCGTACAGTCCATAAAATATATCATCTAGGATGTATGTTTCAAGTACGCATACTCGATGTTTTTCACGGGGAATTGTTCATTCTACTTATATAATATTTCAAGTCATCATCCCAATGTCGTAACTTAATTAACATACATTAATTAAGATTATTATCAATATTAATCGATTCAGAAATTTCGATTTAGAAACTTAAATCATAGAAAGTTGTTCTTATATTTCTATAATAAGTTATATATTATTTGTCTAATAAATTTCTCACATATAATTAAAGGCATCGGGTCAGTAGCTTTAACATCTATATACTGTATTTTAATCTAACATTTCATTTTACCAATTACAAACAAATTTATAATTTCTATACTGGTCGTGCGCACAGAACTAAAACTTGTCGTTCACACGGCCCATGCGCATGGGCCATAATTGTGGACTTTTGAACGGTTAAACCACGAAACTCTCCAAAAATGTGACTTTCTTCGACCTTTATCTCCTATCCCGACCCCTGTATCCAGAACTATTATTAACGATCTGTTTTGAAGTTTTAATACCTCTTGTATACCCTAAAATTTCATACAAATTTCTCCAAACCAGACTCTATGCTATTCTTATAAGTTTAATAGATTCATATGGGGATTTGGAAGCATATTTCAAAATTAGAACCCCAGACTTAAATTTCATTCTAAAGTCCTAGTTTCCAATTAATTCATGAAATAATCAAGGGTCTTTTACTTAATTCTTCAAGTATACCAAATCCTAAAATCCATTAGTTCAATCTAAATTTAAATTTTTAAGAAAGTTAATCAATTTCCAGTTATGAATAAAAACATAATTTTACTAATTAATTTCATCCAAAACTTATTATTTGATTATCTAGATCAAATATTTTTATATTTAAATTTATAACCTAATGAATAAAGATATTCTAGTAACAAAAACAATTTTATTAAGATACTAAGTAAACTTGCCTCCAAATCATGGTGGTGAATTAAAAGTCAATTTCCCCAACTCCTCTTCTCATTCCAATCTAATTGTCACAATTCTTCTTATCCAAGTTATCTTATTCTCTCTAATCTCTTGGTTTTCCATCTAAAGATATCAGAGTACATTAGGTTTAGCCTAATGTTCATTTTAATAGGTTAACCATGAGATTCGGTTTGGGCCCCAAATGAACTTTAACTAAACAAGCCAAAAAATCTATCTAAATAGTATAAATATAGCCCAAGTCCTATACTAACCCATAGGCCTCGAGATCTATTATTTTAAGTCCCCACTAACCATTTCACAAGTCCGAAATAGTGGTCCAAAGTATTTAACTAAGTTCTAAGTCTACAAATCGATCATGAGTTTAAGATCACTAACTAAATTAATTATTAATTAATTAAATTATTTGTTACTTAATAATCAATTACTGTGTTTTATGTCTAATTTAGTTTCACCAAATATACATACATAACACATATAAAATATGAAGTGTAATTTGTAACATTACAAGACACTGGAGACAAATAAAGGATTTTATTTAAATTTATTATTTAATTTAATGCTCTTAAATTTCGAGGTATTACAATAACCTTGCATGGCATGTTCATAACTAAATTTACAACCTATTAACCAAGCGAAAGGAAAACCTTACAAACATATTATTAGCATGTCCAGTGGGACTCGCAGTGTTGAATTGGTGTTTTAAATCTCTAGGACATGTAGAAGCAAGGATGTAACAAAAAATGTCGGTCAGATTAGCTCAACCAGCCAACAACCTGCCACAACAGAGCACACAATTGTTTAACCAACTCACAAGTTACGCCCAAATTCTCAAGATTAATATTAGAATATGCCAATGGCTCCAAGAGTCGATAATATTCATAACACGTTAGGTGTTGGTGCATCCACAAATACCCATGATCAATTGCTCAAAAAAGTAAACCCAATCTTTAATCATCCTGGGAAAATGGTGAAGAACATTAACACCATGATCACCACAATAACAAGAATGTTCTCTACACCTGTTAGTGTAGTGCGTAATTATCTGGAATATACACCACGATTTTGTGTGAACCCATCCACTCAACCAAATTCTTACTATTATGTCTATTATAGACCTAATACTGATGAAACCAACTTTGAATTTGTAAAGTTTAAATTTTCCATTGGGTATCACTATTCAAGTCATCAACCCAATGGAAAATTCAGGACCATGCAACACCTATCAATAGTTGGATTACAACAATCTAGTAGGGAGAACATCTTTCCTAAAGGTAGGAAGAACTAGGTCATACCATAATGATATCAATATAGGCTTCTTAAGTGTATCTAGATATGAGATTGTCAATAATCTAATGTTCTAACAAGCACTCAATGGGTAGGGAACGTTAGGAGGTTTGATAACTAAATTTCCTAACTCTCTCATTCTCCAGCCTATGAATAATAATGAAATATGTCTCCATAAGTTCCATCGCCATTGGTGTAGCATGCTCCCTTAGTAAATCAGATAATTGCTCCATATAATACACAATTTCTTGGGGGATTCAAGAGAAATGATATTGTGCATGTCATTCATGAAATATGTGAACCTATGGATCATAGGGCGAGAACCCTAGTTTATAGGAATCCATATCTCAAGTGGATGGATTGGATTGAACTCCAAAAAGGTTTAAAATTCCCAACCTTCACTCTTTTTGTCGGGGATTGAAGTCAATCCACTGTCGAACACATTGATAGATTCACTAATCAATTTGTTTTTCTTGTACAAATGAGTATTGAAAACATCATTTATTTTTTAGTTCACTCAATCATGCAGCCTTCACATGGTTTAATAAGTTTATCACTTAACTCTATTAAGAATAAACAATAAATCAAAGATAAGTTTTATAGAAACTTCTTCCCAATGAAGCCTGAAATATCAATGGTTGATTTGACTAGACTCAGCCAAAAACCTAATGAAAAGGCAACTGCCTTTATTAATATGTTGAAAGGGTCTAGAATAAAATTCAAAACAGTCCTACATGTTGAATTTGTAAAGTTTTCACAAAATAGACTAGAATTTAGGGTTATAAATAAATTTGATGCCACTGAGTTTAGAGATTTGGTTGGTATCGAGATATGAAGCAATCCTAGAGGAAGATCATAAGAGAAATACCTCTTTTTTCAGTACGTATTACAAGGATCCTAACTTTAAAATTGATAATGATGAAATTGTAGTGATTGAGCCTATAGTGTGTGAACCATTAGTTCGAAAGGACATAACAATAGAGTCGTTTTCTCCTAAAACAAAGGGAATTATAAAAATAATCATTTGAAATTTTAAGGATGATGAGATTTTCTATTTTCTCTTAAATACTAAAATATTGAAACCATCTAATGATTCTAAAAACCCAAATAATATTAAAGGGAAAAAATATTGCAAATGGCGCAATATTTTCTCCCACTCAACTAATGCATGTTATGTGTTTCACGACATGATTTAAGAGCTAATCCGAATGGGAAAATAAAATTCTCTAGAAAATAAGAAAGAACCATGGGTGTGGATGATAACTCTTTGCCCAATGTCAAAGAGGAGGGGACAAATATGCAGTGCATTTAAATGATGAAAACAATGGACATGTTGTTTTTAAAGTGAAGACTGGACATATTGAAATTAAAATGAACACTAACTGTGAACCAAAGATTCCAAAGCCACAACTAATTGATGATCTAAACCAAAAGGTTATGAAGAACCTATTAATTAGGTGTGGAGAGAATTATGAAATATGTGCAAGTTGGTGCCTTTGAAAGGAAATTAATAACTCAAAAGTAGTAAGAATATGAATAATGTATATCCTTCCAAAGTCTCGGTGATCTGAAATGAAGAGTAAGTTCAAAGTAAATCCTTTGTAATGGTGAGGCCATTCTATGGTCCTTTATATCCTCGGGGGAATGCTAAGATGCCATGAAATCACCAATACATCAGGCTTGGATTTAAAGAGGCTAAATCACATTAGTTTATAGAGAACTCTCAACCTATAAAACTGCCAAAATCTATTCAAATGGTGAAAGAAGTGTGCCATTGATCTGTAGTACAAGTCTAAAGGTGTCATAAAATTTCAATGAAATTCGAAAGAAGCCAAAGGCAGTGTAGCCTTGACAGGGCCCTAGCTATATGGCATATAGTGTAACCACCCAAGTCAAAGAGAAAGAAGCAAGAAGTAGTGATCTCTCGAGCCCATTCGAGAAGGATCTAAAGATAGTTCATGGCTTAGAAAAAGGCCTTAAGATTGTGTGTACCATTGGATCAGAGGGATTTTCCTCCTTGTTATAAAACACAAATCCAAGGTTTCATAGGAAACGATAAGTTATTAACTCCTTTTTAAACTTATTAGTTAAAAGGCTTAAAGAGATGGTGATAATCACCCAAAAGTGTACATTTTATACCCCGAATAGATGTATTTTAGTTACTAATTCCCGATAATTTGGGTCTTATATGCGTAAATATTTAATGTGCAGGCTTGATCGCCGTTTGCGGAGTTCGAACGCTTATTTCAAGGCAAATGTACGATTTATGGAGCTAATTTCCCAGTCACACACCTTGCCTGAGTCTAAACCTACCCTGAACCCCATATGTGTTTAGTTTTTGCATTTTAGATTTTTGTTTAGATTTTTAGTTTGGGTCGTTTTTATTTTTAGGATTTATTTAGAATTTTCTAGAATTTATTTTTGATTTCTATTTATTTTTTATTTTCATTAGTTTTTAATTTTAGTCTTTATTTTTTGTTTTGCTAGATTTTATATTTTTAGGACTTTAGGTTTTATTTTCATTTGATTTGTAGCTTTTATTTTTATAGGAGATTAATAGATTTTATTTATTTTTAGAATTTATACATTTAGAGTTTTTAGGATTTAATTGTATTTTTTTAGGGGCATATACCAAATAGTCCATTGAGCTTATTTTAATACATGTATAGTCCAAGACTTTTTATTTTGCACCAAAAAGTCCTTCACCATGCCAAAAAGGCTTTACTATGCCGCTGACGTGGACCTTTAAAGATAAGAGAATAAATGACGTTTTGGTACAAAATAAAAGGCTTGGACTAAATGTGTATTAAAAAATGTTTGAGGGAATTTTTGGTATTTTATCCTTTTTTTTAATGTTGTTTATTTTGTTTTTATTTTATTAGGATAAGTTTTAGGAATTTATTTTTTTACTTTTGTTAGTTTATTTTTAGGACTTTAGTTTTAATTTTATTAGGTTTTAATTTTTATTTTGTTAGGACTTAATTTTTAGTTTTATTATTTTTAGTTAGTTAGTTATTTTTTGGGTCACAAATTAAACACACACATAACTCACACATACTATAACATCCAACACACTCACCCATACACTACCTATCCTACACCCCCATCCTCACCCAAACACCATACACCCTTATACATCCTATCACCCCTACTTCTTCTTTAACCTCATACCCACTTCTCTCTCTCCTACTCCATTAACATAACAATACCCCCTACTCACTCTCTCACCTCACACCCACTAATCAAACATCCACCATAACAAAGTACCACCACCACCACAAAATCCAAACCTCCTGCTATACGACCCCATAACCCCACACAACCCGGGCAGCAAATCACACCACCACCCATAACCCGCGACCCAAATTGCGAACCAAATCCATCTTCCCTCTAACCCTTCATCTACATACCGGACCCCGTACCCCCTTGTTATTCGTAACCCCAACTCGGTTACACCCTCAATCCAAAACCTCAAACCCCATAAACCTACCTGCCTTAATCCATAATCAAACCCGAAATCACACCCCGCCAGCGTTCCCCTCCGGCCAAATTTGTGACATACTATACCCACTGCCCTGGAGCACCCCCAAAACGGAGACCCGCAAATTCGCAACCATTTCCCACGAAGCTTCGAGCCACAACCCGAGACCCTCGGTTCAAACCTGCGAACTAGCACTCGAAAAATTATGGGTCGGGCATAATTTGGTCGGATCAAATATGGGTTGGGCTAAATGTGGGTTGGGACAAATAGGGGTTGGGTTAATTGTGGTCCGGGCCAAATATGGGCAGACCAAATATGGGTTGGGCCAACCCATTATTTTTCTACTAAAATAAGTATTACAATTCGAGGTATATATAAAAAAAACTCATATTTTCCTCACAACTTTTAAAAATAAGTATTATATTGTAACAGCCCTCGCTTTTGAGAACTTATTTTATATTAATTTACAGTGTGAAGTAATTAGATAAAATGTTTGGAAAAGGAGTAAATATTAATTAAATGAGTTGAAAGTTAATATTTACTAGATTGTTGCATATTTATTGTATGTGTATGTAAATATCATCATGCTACGTTTTGTAGTGTCATATGCTTTAAATGAAATTTATTGTTTAAATGAAATGGGAACTTGAAATGATTTATAAAATTGTCGGATGCTAATTTAGAGGACGTAGTTAGTCCCGAAATGTGCGAGATAGTCGAAATAAGTGCCATGTTATATTTTTATGTTTCGGGCACTTTTGAGTGGTTATAGCTTCAATGTGTAGTTGTGAGTCATTTTAATGCGGTATTAACCATTTAAGTTGGGAATTTAGACTAAAAGTACGATTTAGTCTTGCACCTCATTTCATTTCTTAAGTGTGTATTTGCTAGCCAAGAGAGAAAGAGAGAGGAAGAGAATTGGGGAAAAGAGGAGAAAGGGAGAGATTGAAGATTTGAGATTGTTGCTACTATAAGGAAATCTGAGATTTCAACTTCAAGGCAAGTTCTCTACTTGCTAATATGTGTCTTAAGATGAATAATTTGTATTGATAGTTGTGGATTGGTTATGGTTTAACAATTTTAGGGTTTTAATGGATTTTTAGGTTTTCAACCCTTGAAAGTTGATTTAGATGTTTATTGGTGTAAATCATAGTTGTTAGATGCATTTATGATTAGTGGGTTGCCATAAATGATCTTGGTTTGGGTAGAAATGAGTTGGGGGAATTTGGAGTTATAAAACTCCATAGCCAAAAGTGGAAATTCTGGGCTGGGCGAATCGATTCGCCCTCAACGAATCGATTAGCTATAGGGGCAGCTTACAGGTCTGAGTGGACCGAATTGATTCAACCTATCCGAATCGATTCGACAATTATGCCGAAAGTCAAGTCTTCCTATCCGAATTGATTCGGCTGGTCCGAATCGATTCTCTTTCAGACCGAATCGATTCGGAAATCCTACAGTTTTGAGTTATTTTTCTAACTGAATTCCATCCCTTTTTATTTAGGCTTATGACTTAGGAACCTTCTTGTATGAAGTAAACTTAGAGTCCAAGAGTCCTAGATTAGTTAGTTAACTACCCTACATTACAGATGGTTTAAATGGGGCTTATTCCGGTGGTGTACAAAGTGATGTTAGGGCATTCTTTTCCTTTAGTTAGCTATTATGAGTCTAGGAGTTGTAAGGTCTTGTTGGGAGACTTTAGAGGCTCAATTGAGGTATGATTGTTTTGGTGGTTTATAATAACACCCTAAAATGTTTGAAGATTAAATTGAGAGTTTATTCATTCTTTGAGGTTGTAATGATGATATGAATTACGTATGGCTCCAGATAAAATGTGATATATTTATCAAAATGGAAATGAAAATAAATATGGTAAATAATAATTTACTTAAACACACTTCTCTAAATTCTATAATAAGGGAAGTTCACGCATGAGGTGAAGTCCCCTGGCTAGTGAATGCAGGGCGAATATAGTCCTCGGCCATATGACCGGCTATTATGTATGTTGTATTTATTTTGCGCTAATGAGGTAATTTCGGGTGTGGTTATGACTCACTCGCAGGTATATGGCTACTTTCCGACGTTGCGTTAGGATCCCAGGTTGTCTTGGTGGATAGGCCCTGGAAGATGATAGTCATTTAGGGCCGCGCACAGTGGGGAAACCCGGACTGGCGGTCTTAGAATCGTTATATGTATATGAATATAACTATTCTTATACAAGTGGGACTTGATTGATGATAAATGCCATAAAGAGAAAAGAATTGTGATTATGTTTGATAATGAGAAATGGAACAATGAACTGGAACAGTGTAAATGATGGAGAATTTAATTAATGTTATTCATTCATATCCTCTTGCATAACTAAATTAGACTTATGATTATTTAAATTTCCTTAGTTTATGCATTGAATTGTGTAGGTAGATACTCATCTTTAACTATCATGATCATCTGTTCATAACTGTCATACTCTTTATTCATCTGGTGATCATATAAAATCGTGCCCTGACCCGTTCATATTTCTTGTTGTGCATGAATCTTATATCCGCTCAGGTGCCCCACCGCAAGGACGCCCGTTCTTACTTTCCTAATCCAGTGTTTTTGGGGAGCCGTGATACTTTGCAGATATTATGGGATATTGTGTGTAGACACCAGCATTTTTATATTCTAGTTACGATCGGGTCATTTACTCGGGCGTGTGGCCCAAACTATTGTATTTTCTTATTGTAATGTACTATGTAACTTAAATTAAACTATTGTATTACGTTGTAGTAACTGTTGACCGATAGCATATTCGGTCCCCTTATTGTATACTTGTTGTTGATGTAATATAAGTCCTTTTGGGTTTCCACTTTCTTTTCAAATTGGGTTGTTTAAATTCTTTCCTTAAATTATAAAACAAAAATTTTGGCAACCCGTTTTTCTGAAATATAGGGTGATTATCCCGTATACTTATTGTGATGCTGAGAATGATTCATCTATGATTCCTGTTTTCAATTGAGTATCGGGCTGGCCACCCCTTATTTTGTTGAGCGGGTTGTCACATATATTTGATTTGTATCTTTTAAAATTGGGCTCTATATTTTATTCCCAGCTTTCAAATATGGGTTCCAAATTTAACTCATTGCTTTAAAATATGGGCCCCATATTTAGATAACTGGGCTAATATGGGTTCCTTTATTATTTGAGACACATTTGGCCACTACTACTATAAACCCTCAACTCGCGACCCAATTCCAACTTTGTCACAAACCCGTGCACCACACAACAACCCGGTTCCAAAATAGCCATACCCATACCCACTTTTAAATCTCCCACTAAAACTCAATAATAGATTCTAGCTGCTTATAAACCAAAGAAGACAAAAATAAAATAAACCCACATGTGTTAAATCCCACTTAAACCCAATACCCATTTTACCCCCAACTCATCCTAATTACCACATCTCCCACATGCGCCCTCTTTAATTCCTTAATTACCCTTACCCAAATATCCTCACACCATACACCTCACATCCGTCATGCACACTAGTGTGTATTTTCCAAAATTACCCTTAACTCCATGTCTACTATTTAAAGAACAAGAAGACCCGGTTAAAAAGGGGAGTTTGGCTAGAGAGAGAAATAGATAGAGAAATATTATTTTTATTTTTTAGTAGTTTAGTCTTTTATATTTGTTTTTTTTCGATTAGAGAAAAAAATTCAATAAATAGTGTGTTTTATAATTAATTGAGATGATGGAAGAATTGAAGAATTAAGGCAATTTAAGGCAATTTTGGTTTGATTATTCCTCTCTAATTTTCATTTTATGCTCTTATTTGATTCTAATTTTTATTGAATGATGATTATGGAAGGCTAATAATCCCATTCAAGGGTTGGATTAAAACCCTCATGAATCCAATTTGATTTAAATGTCAATTCTAATTTTGTTAGTTTCTTTTGATTAGTAAATTTAATTCCTACTTATTTTCGCATTAGGAAATGGAAAATCATCCTTGAGAAAGGATTGAAAATTGTATTATCATTTGATCATTTGATTCAAACTAGAGATAGGCTTATCACTTGATTTAAATGTTAGTATAATTTTCATCTACTCTTGTTTTTCTTTTGTCTAATTAAAATTAGTTTGATGAATCGATCCTAGTGGGTGATTCATTTAATTGATTCCAATTCATTTAGAGTATTTCTTGTGGGGATTAAACTTACTTTTCTAAAAGAATATTCAATTACTTCATTAGTCTAATGAGAATTAGCTTTTGAATTAAATGAATTTGTGGAAATTGATGAAATAAAAATAGTGCAAGCTATATTAATTTGTGTGAATTGAGGGTGGATTTTCCATCCCTTGAATATTTTTATCTCATTTAGTTACATCTCACTCATTTTTATCACACATTTGTTTATGTTTTTCACACTTTTAGTTTAGTTTGATTACCCTCTTTTTATTTAGTTATTAGTTAACTCCCTTAAATCTGAAAATTGTTTTCATATTGAAAAAGCTAAAAAAATATAGAAAATGCAAAAATCGAAAAAGAAAATAATAAGCAGATGAATTGCATGCCTCTTTTATATGTTTCACCCTTAGATTTGGATTGATTCCCTTACTTATCGCTACATTCTAGTATTGTTACATTTTTTATTTGTATGAAAGGTTATGATTAGAGGACTTTCAAGCAATGACACGACAAACAATAACGCAAAAGTTTACTCTATTAGATGGATAAAACCATGAGTGTGGATGGGTAAAATTCCTCTTTTGAAGAAGGAAAAAAATGATGACGTCAATAGATGTCTTAGTTCGTAAGCAAGATATTCAGTAGCAGCAGTTAATTGAGTTTGGGTTCTGCCTCAGCAAATGCCAGTCAATATGGTTATGATACTCCCATATCAGTTCAAATTTGAATAAAGAAAGGAAGTCCCTCTGATGGAGGTGGATAAATAAGAGAAGTCATAGGTAGACAACTTTGACTTATTTGTATTTTCTCTAGATATAACATATGGGTTCAAAGAGTCTACCAAGAGTATAATTAATCTTATTAAACCATTATATATAAAATCTTTGGATAAATGAAATTTTAATTTATAAAATATTGGAGGATGACGGCTCAGCCATTGATATAATGCCATATTTCATGCTTCCTAAAATAAATAAATAATCAAACCAAAAAATTCGTTAACACTACTCAATCTTTGTTGGATACTGAAAGTCGACAAAAGGTGTGTTGCTTGTTGATATTGAAGTAGGTAAAGAAAATCCAAAACTTCCTTCTTTAGGGGCCCTGAGGTGTGTCTTTTAAAGTGAGGTCATGGCCTCTACTTATAGGACCAAGTGGGTGCCAATCGGCATGGTCCTATACCTTCCTATCGGGATAGAACCCTATACACACTACTGATAGACAGGGTCTTGGGGTTGCCATACTACACCAATACGCTAATTTTGTGACTGCCTTTCTGTGACTGCCGGGTGATAAACTTATCACTCCTAGGAGCAGTCGCAGAACTATTTGTTATTCCCATTAGGGGTGATAAATTCAACGGGTAATAAAAAATTTGAGTCAATTAGTTTTTCACCGCTAATGAGAGTCACAAATGTTACCATATAATTAATTTTTGACTCCTATAAGCAGTCACAAATTTAGAACTGTCACAAGTAGCCACTAATTTATCAATAGGGCTAAGTTACGACTCTTATGAGCAGGCACAAAATTATAATTGCTAAGAGGAGTAACAAATTTTGGTCTAATACTGAATTTGTGACTGCTATCGATGGTCATAAATTTGTAACCGCTCTCAATAATCATAAATTTTAGTCTAATACTAAAATTTTGACTGCTATTGGCAGTCATAAATTTGTAACCGCTTCCAGCAGTCACAAATTTTAGCCTAATATTTGTTTTGCAACCGCTATTAGCGGTCACAAAATTTTTTACCTAACTTTTATTTCCCTCTTCTCTATCATCTCTCTCTTTTCACACTCCCGTCCCTCTCTTTTTCATTTCGACCTAACTTTTGTTGCTGTGAGAAGAACCGTAGTGAGTTTTTGGATTTCGCTGTTGTGAGAAGAACGTGAGAAGAATGATTTCATTGCTGTGAGTTCTCTTTCACTTCCCTATGAGTATATAAGTTTTTTGGTTGAGTTTGATTTATCATTTCACTGAGAGATTCGTAAATAAATGTTTGTTTTATGTTTGAGTTGAATTTACTAAACATTTATTTCGTAAATAAACTTTTGAGTTTAAGTTTGAAACATTTATTTCGTAAACATTTATTTCGCTCTGAGTATGATTTTATAAATAAATGTTTGAGTTTTCGGTTTATTTTTTTTATTTCATAAAGAAATGTCGGAGTTTTAAGTTCATTTATGTTTGATTTCGTAACACTTAATGTTTCATTAGCGAGCAAAAACAATAACACATATTTTATTGAATTAAATAATATTGTTCATATATGAGGTTTTCATTGAGATAGATGAGGTTTTTGTTGAGATTTACTGCTATAATGCCCTATTAAAATGCATTGTTGTTAAGTAATTGAGTGTTGAGCTTCATCTATGCAGGTTAAGGATAATTTTCCTTTATCATTATTATTTTCCACTCGATACACAAGTGAACTTGCTCTTTGCCACTTAATAGACTCAACACACCTATTTTCCCTCACATATCTCTTGTTATATAACAAGTGAACTTGCTACTTCACATGTTTGAGTTTTTAGTTTATTTATGTTTGATTTCAAAGATAAATGTTTGAACTGAAACATTAAATAAATGTTTGAGTTATTTATATTTGATTTCGTAAATAAATCTTTGAGTTTTTGGTTTATTTACGTTTGATTTTGTAAATAACTATTTGATTTATTTATGTTTGATTTCGTAACACTTGATGTTTGTTTCCTCAATGGGTATGCTAACTTTAATGGGAAGCGCTAAGTTTTCTTCAATGCTAGGGTTTTCTATAATTTGGGGAAATATGGAATCAATTCATATAATAACCAGAATACTTGTGCTAAGCATATATGTATGTATGTCATTTTTCATTATAAAGGACATATTCATTTAGTTTTGTAATTTACTGAGTTTCTATTTGTTTGTATTGTAGTATTAATGGGGTTTCCACAATATAAAGAGTGGATGGGCGAAAGTTGTAGAGTGGGGCAAGTATACGTTAATGGGGTTAAAGACTTTGTGAATTATGCAATGAGGAATCTCAAAACTGATATTATCCTATGCCCGTGCAATCGTTGTAAAAATGGTAAACGTTTGAAAAGGGTAGATGTAAAAGTACATTTGTTTCATTAGGGTATGCACGTTAACTACACGTTTTTGAATTTCCACAGGGATAGGAATTTTAAGTATATTCGAAAAGAAATACTTGTTAATGAAACAGTTCACACAGATGGTGACACATTAGCATATGCTAGGTTAAACGATATCATAAATGATACGTAGGAAGTGCACACAACACAAGAAAAACAAGATAGTAGAGGGAATGGTTTAGGCTGTGAGGATCATGACAACACTAGTAACTAAGATAGGGATTATATATGGTTAAAAGCAGTAGTCTCAACACCATTATACCATAACTCCAACCCCGACCACACAATGTTATATGCTATGGTTGGGTTGCACAACTTAAAGAGCCAATTTGGCTTGTCGGGAAGAAGTGTGATAGCAATACTCCTTTGGGCAAAAGATTTGAACCCAAAAGAAAATACATTACCAATAAATTATCCAATCGTGAATCATAATTTGAAAGGTTTGGGTATGATATACAAATCAATTCATTGTTGCAAGTATGACTGTGTTTTATACACTATAAGGAGCACAAAAACAAACAAGCGTGTCCTGTATGTAAGGAACCTAGATATGAACAAAAGATGATAGTACACAATAAACGTTTATTGAAAGTAGATATGCAAATACCCAAGAATGTGTTAAAGTATTTCCCTTTACGTCCTCGATTGAAGATACTTTAAACTATACCTTGGATAGTAGAGGCATTGACTTGGCATGGTCGAGCGAAGGTGGGTGAGAATCTCATGCGACATCCAATTGATTCATCTGTGTGGAAATCTACAAATCAACGATACCCGAACTTTGCTAAATAAATACACAATGTTCGGCTCGGAATATAAACCGATGGATTTAACTCGTTTGGCAAATTTAGCACAGATAAGAGTATATGGCTAGTGTTCGTTGCACCTTTAAATTTCCCCCCATCGTTGTGCATGAGAAAAGAGTTCTCAATTTTGACGTTGTTGATACCAAGTCCAAAAACACCAAGTAGTGACATTGTTTTGTCTTAGCGCCACTTATAAATGAATTGAATGAGTTATGGGTTGAAGGTGTGAGAGCGTTCTACTCATACAAACATGAGGAATTCACTTTGAGAGCTACGTTGATATTGGCAATGCATAATTTTCCTGCTTATGGTATCTTATCTGGGTGCAATATCCATGGTTACTTGGTTTATCCTATTTGTGGAGAGGAGACTGAAGCCAAATGGCTTAAGAAAAGCAATAATCTTTTTTATCATAGTCATCGGAGATTTCTGCAGCAAAGTCACAAATTTAGGTCAATGCAAAGCAATTTTCTCCCAGAAGGTAGCGAGATGAGGCCAACTCCACCAAGACTTTCTGGTTTGGAAATTGAATAAAATTCATTAAAGGTTGATAAAAAGTTGAGGGGAAAACACCCCATAATGTTGTCCCTGAAGCATAAAAGAAAGGATGTTAATGTCCAAACAGTGTGGTCGAGGAGATCAATAATGTTTGATTTTCCATACTAGAAGGAACATCCCATACAACACGTGATAGACATTATGCATGCTGAGAAGAATATTATTGAGCATCTCATAGGCATATGTATTGGTGGCTCTCATTTCAAGGATGGAGAAAAAGCCCGTGAAGATCCTAGTGATTTGAGGATTGGAAGATCATTATGGTTGAAGGAAGATCTAAACACTGGAAAAAAGCATATGTCAGTTGCATCTTATACTTTAAGCATTAAAGAAACAAATATGTTCTTAGAAACATTAAAGGGTTTGAAGGTACCTTCTAATTTCTCATCCAATTTACGCAAGATTGTCTACAACGCAACAAAAAATTTGAAAATTGCAAGTCTCACGATTAACATGTGATAATGCAACTTGTCCCTCAGTTATTCGGACACTGTTTTTTGGAACATAAGGATCTTAGGAGGTCCATTCTACAAATTAGCTTATGTTTCTCCTTATTGTGTGAGAAAGTTGTCAACAGGAAGCATATAATGGCGGCGAAAGAAACTTTGGTCGAGGCTACATGTGTTTTGGAGATGTACTTTCGTCCTTAATTCTTTGACATAAGCATCCACCTTTTAGTGCATTTATGTGATGAAGCACTTTTATATGGACCAGTAAGGTACCGATGGATGTATCCGTTCGAACGATTAATGAAAACATTTAAAGATTACATTAAGAATACACGGAATGTTGAGGGGTCAATTACTGGGGAGTACATTATGGAAAAGGCTTCCTTATATACAAAGGAATATATGACTAACCCAAACATTGGAGGTCATGAACGGTTTGTTGATGAATTAGAAGAGTTTGCAGATGAGGAGGCTTAAGGGGAATGGTAAGGTAGTGCAGTTAACAAGCACACAATATAATCGGGTGGCTCGATATGTATTTGACATGCAACACGACATAGATAAATGAAAAATATGAGTTTATTAAAAATGTTTTGTAAAATAATGTAATATGTTTGATGTTATATTCATAAGAAGTTAATATTGATGATTTCAATCTAGGCAATATAATTAATACTGGCATGCCAAGAGGAGGAAGGGAGGAACAAGCGCAGATAATGACTTTAGTTGTTGGGTTGCTACTAAGGTGACTATAGTAATAGCTCAATTTTATTTACTATCTTTGCAACATATTCACAATGAAAATACTTTCATGGTTTTAGTTATTGAAAGATAATGAAGTATCGACGAGGCTTGCACGTCTAGCAAATGAGCCTAGTTTTGTCTTCTCTTCAAGCACATGCGAGCTAAATCTCATTGGGAAACAAAACAACGGCTTTTCATATAAAGCGTTAACTTATTTCACGGCAAGCGCGAAAGATAGAAACTTGATAGAATCTTAGATGATGTATTATGGGATTATAAGACAAATTGTGTTAATAGATTATATATATTTCAGCGAACCTGTATTCTACTACGATTGGGTGAGAGTGGAGGACAAGAATGCCTGTATGGTCGACTCTGACTCGTACATGGTGAAGGTTAATTTGTCCAAGTTGAAGAGTAAAGATAATGTGAATGAGGAGACATCCGTTTGTGCATTCCAAAATTTAAAGTAAGTGTTTTATGAAAAGAGCCCTAACAACAATCCATGGTTTGTTATTTTACATTCCCCTAGGGGCTTGACTAGAGCGGTAGATGACATAGAGACACCTGTCGAGATTCAGTCTGTTATGGAAGACAACTTAGAATGAAAGAAATTATTAGACACATTAGAGGAGTAGTTATTTAATTGTAGCATGTTCTATTATTTTAAATGTTGACTTAAACGTTATTTATAATAGCAAGTTTTAGTTCTTTCGTAGCACGTATTCATAATGCCTCTTGTTCATAAGTTATTATTACTTTTTTCAGGATGTCATATATTGTATATACATGCAACGACTTTCAAAATAGGTTTTTTATAGAGAACACATCCATTTATCGGCATGGCTATCGAAAAATCAAACAATGCAATTACATACTAGATCACGGGTGGAACATAGCTGAACCATATTTATTTCAATCAATACTAAGCACACTACATCAAAGTTGGGATGAAGCAGTTGAAAGGGATTTTATAAAACACAATCCAAGTAATGCGATGCAGTTAGCAGAGATTTTAGAACTCGAAAAAAGAAAAATCCATCGTTTGTGGATAGAACTGAAGAGGATAATGACGCGTTCAGACTCTACCGTGAGAAAAAATATGCATAAAAAAGTTGACATATATTATCGTCTTAGGAGAGAAGGCATACGTCCTAACATGTTTAGTGTCAAAAATGCAATTGTCAACACACTTCAGCGGACATGGACAATAAAAACTTTGTGTAAAATGATGAAGTCTGAAACTTATGACATGATCGAATTATCAAAACTGTTAAAATATACTGAAAAGGTATATCTTATATATTTTTTTATATTATTTTCTTACTCTTGCATTAACATATGGCTTAATGAATTAATAAATAAATGCAGAAAATGACGTCCGAGAATAAAATTCCATCATCATGGCCAGAAACTTCAAACCATGATGAACATTCTACCATCGATTCTCATGTAGAGGTTTCCCTTAACCTATTTGGTTTGCCAACAGGTGGCAAGAATCCTTTGAAAGCTCGAGCCTTGTCTTTGAACGTAAGGTCTACGTTAGTAGTGTTAACTTAAGCCATGAGAAGAGATTCATCTATTGTATCAACAAAGTCATGGGGCGGGCAATATTAAGGATGTCGAGAAATCTTGGGTGGTTTGATCTTTGCTCTATTTTTGCCCTAAGTGATCGTGGATGCAACTCAAGATGTTATTTTTTTTGTTTTTTCGCAATTGTTAGGCAAACTATTGGATTATGAAACTGTTCAAATTATATTTGGATTATAGAAATGTTTGGATTCTATTCGGATTGTGTTTTTTATTATATGTGTCGAAATCTTATAACTTTAAGTTTTCTTATATACCATTGACAAAATAAATGGTCTCCATTTTGAATAAATGTTCTGCCTAGTTGATTTAAGTTCCTGTAACTTTAGGTGTGGACTGTAGCTTATTTTGGTTAATGTATATTATCCTTTGTTTGCTCGTATGACTTTCATTTTTCATCTCTCAATGTTATTGCATCTCTATTTGAGACTGTAGCTTATTTGATAATACCACAGCCCTGAATCTCAGAGAGAAGTACATAGCCAGATATTGTAATTTGTACTAAATTATTAAGGCCTGACAGATCAGGTAAATTTTCGTAGTTGTATGCTTTAAATTATTTGGAGTGTAAGTTTAAATTCTTTTTTATAGTTGTATGCACATTTATTCTTATTAAAATGGTATACCTCTTTTGCAATCAATTTAGAACTATACTTGGAGTGTATACGTTGAATTGAATTCAATTTTACCTTACCTTATACAATATATCGTTTATCTCAATGTTATTGTTGGAGATTTGCCTTCAAAACTTGCTCTTCAAAATAGCTTTTTTCACTCACAAGAAAGTAAAAGCAAGAAAAAAAGGGTCGACTTGTTTTGATCTAAGTAGATATCTGTTTTAGAGTTTACCACTTGTCATTTTCGATCATGAAGAGACTTGGAAGAACAGATTCTTTAGGTGGGTTGATGTCAACCTGTCCAACTACAGGTGCAAATTATTCTCTACTAAAAACTGCACCTTTAATGGCTCATTTCTAAACATTCAACATTCAATATTTGGGTACCATTTTTTCCAGTATTCTGTCTATCTGCCCATCTATCTCTCTATCCTCTATCATTTGGCATTATAATATCAAGTTTACTATTTTGAATGTTTTTGGCTTTGATCAACCATACATACTTTGAATCAAACACTCAACATTGATGTATTATATACTAAGGACAAATTTATATCAACTATGTTGTGAATTCACGGTTTCTAATCCCAAGGGGAGAAATAATGCCTAAAAGACGCATTATTCCTATAGTGTGCATCGTAGCATTTTGGATTGATTATATTTTTCTATTCTTCTATTTTTTTCCTTTCTATATATTTCTAAAATAATTCACTCTTCAAGCTAGTCAATCATTACGTAGTCATCAATACTTATCTATATAGGTTAAGTGATAGCAACAATCAATTACGTTTAACGAAGATGTATTCATTTTGCTTATTTATTGGAACAGATTACAAATTTGGTTGTATCCAAAATATGTTCTATATTATGTTTAATATATCTTCTATAGACTTCTACTGTTCTATTGACAAAGTGCAAGGTGTGGATGGGAAGGATTGTGTAGTTGTGACATTTGATGGGAAGTATTTGCCCTATACTAAGTAGGTCAGTTTACTTTCTTATTGTGCAATCATAAAGCACTTAAATATATATATGTGCAAAAATTTACCGTTCTACTGACAAAGTGCATGGTGATTCAGATATGCGTGTATGGTCCACTAGGAGTTAGGTACGGAAATTTAGTGATGCACCATTTTAACATCCATCAATTGACATTGAGATTTTAGAACTATTGTAGAACCGATACTTTTAATTCAATAGGATAAATCACAACTCTCAATTTAGAGTAGAGTGAGTAATACAAAGTGGCTTTCACATATCTAATAAAATAGCATATAGGTTCAAACATTCACAAATTCATAATATACCAATAGCTCCCCCATGCTGTCTCAAACACCATTCTTCAACTAGAGAAGATTCTATCAGTGGGATAAAAAATACAATCAGGTTAGTAATGGTAAACTATTCATGGAAATAGTGAGAGTCAACATCTAGTAGAAAATGGCAAGTTATCACCTCCACCTCCACCACTAGTTATAGAGTTGGAGCCGAAAGTGCGGTTTTCCACATGAAAGAGCTCACGAAGCATGGTAAGGACATAACAAATAGAGAGGCCAGGTGCGTGTTGAAGATAGAATCAATGTCCCACCCTTGTCGGGTTGCTATGTTCACGAGGGGCTTGTAGCAAGCTTGCCTCCGTGCCCTAACATTTTCTCCTCTCTCCTTGAAACCTCATCTCAATAGATTGGACCCCTCTTCGTCTAGATAGTGCAGCGCGTAGCAGTTCACCTAGTGTCACATTTTGGGCTTGTTGATGTAGCTCTTGTAGGACTTATTTACATACCTATATACTTGGCACCTAAATTTCACGTACATATTGAATTGTTAATTGGATTAGAAAAAAACAAACACAAAATAACACCTACAAAATCAGTGGGATTTTCTTATCTATTAAGAATATTAACAAGACATGCTCATGTTGATATATTCAATGCTTTAGATAAAGTAAATTATTGTGAAATTTTTTTAGATTAGTGTTCTTTTAGTTCTATGGTCTTAGTATGCTGATGCTGGTATACTAACATGACATCTTTTAGTCTGCTTGTCAGATATGCTAACATGACTTCATCTGATGTTGATATAGTCTGATGTCGATATACTAACATGACATCTTTTAGTCTTAGTATGCTGATGTTGATTTACTAATTACCCTTTTTTTACTACTCTCAGTTTTGTTGGAGATACAAATATTTGATCTCTTGGAGTGTGTTTTTTTTACTCATGAAAGACAATTCGGACTTCAAACTCTTTATATTAGTATCAATCTTATTACATCAGATTAGTATTTCAAATTTAGGCTTCAATTTTATTAGTGTTCGAGCATACATAGTGTTTCCAGCATGCACTGATTCCCAAACTAGTCTCTAAGCATTATCTATGTTCTCTGCTTTCGCACCTACCATCCAACGGCATCTGTGCAAACTATGTAAATCCTTATTTGCATAACTTTTGTCGTTAATGTGGAAATGTATAGCAATATGCATAATAACATGACACTTTTTTTTAGCAAAAGTTATTCTAAAGTAGCATAACTTTTGCAACACTTAGTTATGTACAGACCCTTATGCAGCAGCATTCGAACCAACTGCCATAAGGACATTATCACGGCATTCGTATTTCCATAGGTCTTCCTATCCTCTGCAAAAACACTATCGGTTCCATTTGATCAACAATTAACTATTGTCGCAGCAAAGGATAGGCTGGTTTCTGACACAGTTGGCACACCACTTATCAACCACCCAATATTGACATCTTGTCCGACTTGCAATGTGTTAGGAGCTCTTCGTTCTATTTTGAAGTGTCCTTCATAATAAGGTACCATTATATGAACACTCTCTTTTGCCTCCACTTTGTAAGTTGCTTAGGTGCAAGAAGTAACCATCTTAATTGGTGTAGTATAAGTAAATTCAAATCTTCTTTTTTTGTGAAAAAAATTTCCTACAGGGTGATTGATGTTATTCTAGCATTCTAAGATAATACACCATATAATATATCTATTCTTTAATCTACAGAGTTCATTGCTATATTGGTCTGAATTTCTTATATTTTTGGTGTTTTTGGAATTTTTAAGAGTGTACATTTTGTATCTTTCAATCGCTTTTTAGCAAATTCCAGTTGACTACCTCATCTCTCTAGCTGACTATATCCTCTTTTACTGAACTTTTGGTCTGTTATTTACCATTGACTACGGTTACTACTAGTTTAACTAACATAGTTACCATTGACTAGGCATACACATGGCATACCCGGCATACATAGTATTCAAAGGCTTAAATCTAGGTGTTTGCACTTCGTGGCAAGCAATATAAGTGCAAGCCAATGGATATCGAGGTGTTGTATTCAAGTCCATTGAACTTGCTCAGCAGTCATACTCCCATTACACGAGGGAGGATGTCACTACACCAATACCCCCACGGTTAAATTACCTATAGTTCACGAAGCCTATCCACCGCGTGGTGACCCATGTTCTAGGTTTAGAATGATTTTTTACATTTTCATGACATTTAATGTCATCGAAGTGCTGTGTCGTTATTTTTTTAGTTTATTTTTTATTCTATGTTCATTTTGTAGTTGGCGCCTAAGAATGGTTTTTTTGATGTTAAATTAAGTTTAAACAAGTTTTATGTGTTCCAAATATTTGTAATCTCAAAATTATAAGTGAAATGTTGTTGAATCTTTTAGACTTGTTACATGTTCATGATACTTATTTTACTCTCATCATTTTATCATTTTGTGAAAATATAAAGATTTTTGTTATAGGTCTTATCGCATTTAACAAATACAACTTTTGTAACTGCTAATAGCACTCACAATTATTAGATTTGTAACTGCTAATAGCAGTCAAAAATATAAAACTTGTCACTATTGTTAATTTTGTAACTGCTGACAGCGGTTATAAATATTAGATTCGTAATTGCTAACAGCTGTTACAAATATTAGATTCGTAATTGCTGACAGTGGTTATAAATATTAGATTCGTAATAGTTCTAAGCACTTACAAATTAGGGTCATCAGTCATAAGCCCCATAAGGTTTATAAAAAATTGTGACAACTGTTAGGGGTGATAATTATTGTTTTGTGACCCCCCAAATCGTGATCGCAAAGAGCAGTTGTAAAGGTCATTTGTAACTGCTATTAGCAGTTACAAATCTCCTTTTTTGGTGTAGAACCATCCAGAAATCTGACGCAGTTTTTTTGGAAAACTGGTTGTAAAACGCAAACCACAAGTCAGAATCATGAATGGGTCAGACCATTATAAAGGGTATTCATCCCTCTAAGAATTCATGAGCCACTCTTTGGTTCGGGATTTGAGCGAGGTCAAATAGGTCCCAAAAGCGCCCGTCCATCCTAATAGTGAGTCAAAATCGCATACAAGATGGACTGTTAGAAAGAGTATTCATATCCCCTCAGAGATTCATTTAGTCTCATTCGATTTGAAGAGTTAATCTTGGTCAAATGAGTCCCACAAGTGTCCAGTGAACCATTGGAGTAAAATAGATCATTCGTCAATACTGTAAGGATGATTTTTGCACGAGGTGGGATATTGGTAAGGGTATTCAGAGCCCTTCGAAGATTCATTCACTATCATTCGAGATAAAGAGTTGACAGGAGTCAAACGGAGCTCAGGAGAGCTCGGTGGCCTCCTATCACCTTTTGGGGTAGAATTGATTATTTATCTGAATCGTAAGGCTGATTCATGCATAGGACAGATCATTGAAAAGGGTATTCATATCTCTTCAAAGATCTATCAAGCTTCCGCTCAGGCGAGGAAGTTATTTGGAGTCCAAATGGGGCCCGGGAGTGCCTGGTAGCCTCTAGATCAGTTTTTGATAGTAAGACAGACTATTTGTCTGAATCGGAATTCTAACATAGGATGGACCATTGGAAAGGGAATTTATGGAACTTCAAAGATTCATTGAGCTTTCACTTTGATGAGAAAGTTAACTGGATTCAAACAGGGCTTAAAAGCGCCCTGTGGCCTCTAGATCGGTACTCGGAGAATGACGTAGGATTTATGGTGGATGAGTGAGTTCTAGGAGCCTAAGGAGGTTATTAGGAGGGTCCTAAGATGGGGTGTACAATAGTTAAGACCGTTAAATATCTTGTGATAGTGATGCATATTATCCGTCAATCACTCATTGAATTTATACCATATACTTTCTACTAATAAGTTACTGCGTACATATATCAATGTTGATATTAAATTTATTGAGTAAGTATTTTAAAAACAATTATTGTCCGAGTGACTTACTCATTGATTAACTTCTAATTACATCATATATTTATGTAATTTGTGATCTTGCGTGAGACTTCTTCAGTTTTTCGTGATCTAGTATGACTGCAATTGACTCATTTTGGTCACTTACTAAATGTGATATGGTGGGCTTGTGCGAGTGAAACATTTGGTCCCCTAGAATCAGTGTTATGTGAAACTTGCCTTACAGGGCGTTGGGAATCACTCATAGGTCAAACTCTCTTGTCGTTGAAGTTGTTGAGCTTAACTTTCTCAACGAGTTTTACTTATCAACCTCAAAGTTAAAACACTCAAGAATCCTATATGTTTCTTTGTTAGACTCGCTGGTCCTGCGATCCTGGGTTGTTCAACCAAGGCATCCCATAGTTTAATCTAAGATTATAAAAAAAATACATTAGTAAATAATCATGAGGTACCTGAGGGGCCTTTTACACCAATCATTTTAATATTTACAATTTATGTGGTTCTTGTGGTTTCTAAGTATATGTGAAGCCACATGCCTGGAAGGCTTAGAAATATAAATCTTTTTATATCAGGGAATAATACGTGATAGGTTAAGCTTATATATGACTGAGTAACTAGGGCCATGATATAAATTTTTACTCATGATAAACTTTGGAATCACATATGGAGACCTTAATGTGGTTATAGACCCCAATGAGTTGGATGAGGTCTCATAAACATCAAAGTTTAGTCATACAGTATAATAGGACCAATACTTGGAGAGTAGTTTTTTAGACTACAGAATATTATGAGATAAGGGTTTTAGGGATGAGTCCATTTTAGAGGGAATCCTTGGAAAACCCTAATACTATAAATATAACTAAACGGGTTCCCGTTTTCAGGTTAAATATCATTTTGAGAAGGTGAAATTGAGCGAAAGAGTTATAGTTCACATAATTATGTTGATTCGCCATTTCATATGGAAAGATCGCAAAATTTAAGACGCTTCAATGGATATATATGATCCAAGTGTCAAGGTATTATTCGTGTTCTGGTAAACTATTAAGGTAAAAAAATAAGTTAAACATACGAGCAATTATTTTATTCATGTTCTATATTGATGAGGTTTATTTTAGAAATTACACCATACTTGTTGAACTTAGAGAAGTAACCCTGAGCTTTTTACGTTTTAATATTAATTATTTAAATAACTTGGGCCTTTTATTATTCATCTCTTTAATTTATGTTCATTATTGTTCATAAAAGTTAATCTATTTATCTTTTGGAGATGGGACAACACCTCTAAATTAAAAAGAAGTGAATAAATCTCTATTTGGGGATCTTACAAAAATATTAAAATATGTTCTTATGGCTTTATATCTTGTTCGAATCAAGCTAACATTTAATACATAAAAAGTCAAATTAATGAACATTTAGGCAGCAGTCGACAAGGATATGGGGACATAACTTATTGTTGGCCAGTGAAGAATCAAACAAAATATAAAAATTCGTCCACCTTCATCATTCCTAACACCAATGAGGAAGGGGCGAAACTTTAGTGTACATGTAACAGTATATATACTTATGTTGCCCCCACATCATTTGACTTTTGTTATTTAGTTTACAAAATATACCTTAATTCCTATCCTTCAGGTCATTCCGATAAAACGCTACATTCAGAAAGCTTCATCAGCCTCATTCGACATCATTCATGATCATGAATATTGAATTTATACATTGGTTGAGGTAAACGGACTTTAAATAAGCTTTAGTAATTTTTCATATTCAATTAACCTTTTCTTACAATGGAAAACTGATTTGTGTGGAGAATTGTTTTTTTTTAATGTTATATACATATGTAATTATACTATTCATATAGAAAATATACTTTTAAGTTATTTTCATTTGTATATCATAAGAAGGTTGGTGTAACTTTCAAACGTTCGTAGCTGTTTATTACCATAAATAAACTTTGAGGACTTTCGTTAATCATCCGCCTCAGCGAAACAGGGCTTCGCTTTATCGAGTGCATGAGTTCGTTGGTCGTGTGATTAGCCAGATTTTTTTCCCATATATGTTATTTTTTCGTCACGGATCCCTTTGTTTCAACAAAGATTTGAGTTCGTTTGTTGCGATTTGAGCCAGAGTTTCTATTCATGACTGGATTTTCTTCGCAGCTTCTCTCGTTGATCTGTCGCTCTAATAAAAAGTCTTTTTTCTCCAACGAAACATATTTGTGTGACCAATGAAAAATGCTTTCGCTGCAGGAAAAGTAGATGGACATCAAATATTACATAAATATATTTTTGGCAACTATGAAGACTTAGCAGCCAAATCTTCTTTAAACTCAAGTTTTTTTATCTTCTGTGATGCCATCCTCCCCATTTTCCTTTGTCTTATCTTCCACACTTTGAAGAGATTGGTATATATATATATATAGAGAGAGAGAGAGAGACATACACATACGAAAATTTTTATTTCACAATATCCATACTTTTTAAAACTCTACAAATATAATATTGAGAAATATTTAAAGTTCAAAGATACTTGACCAAAGAGGAAACTTTTGAGAGATTTAATTTTTAGTTTAAATAGTCTAGAGAGTTAAACCATTTTTTTCTTCTTCTCATTACTCTTTGTGTTATTAAGGTATTTGATTTAAAACTTTGGTTAGAAGTCCTACTGAATTCCAAAAACTTCAATATTTGTTCTTGAAGAAGAATACTTTTATTATTGATCTTGAGTACTTGTGTGAATGTATCATAACACATTGTAAGGTTTGAGTAAGACAAATAATTTTAAACACTTTCCAAACCTTTAAGAAAACTCACATCCTTAAGTGGTCATCTAAGCATTAGTGGCTTCTCAACAATGTTTTTCTTCCACTTTAAAGAGAATTTTAATTTCATAGCATAGATTCGAAAGACATTGGACGAGTGTCAAATCTGTCGCGGTTGTGTAGTGTTCTCCATTTTTGGCTCTCTCTTCGAAGGATATAAGGAAAAGGATCTGATATTTGGTCATTGTGTTGTTCGATTATATGTCATAGGCTTCTATTTATAATACTCTACCATAGTTTATTTGTCGTTTTGTTTCTCCCAAGTTTTTTTGCGGTTGTGGGTTTTTCCTGATATAACGTAGTGTTGTGTAATCGTTTACCCTATTCTGCATCTAGATTACATCACCTATGTTTGAAGATAATATTTGGTGTTATCTAATTGGCAAACATTTTATCGTATAGAATTAGGTTTTCTTATATGTACCTCAAAGAAAATAATAAAAAATAGATTTCCATTACACCAATAATTTTAATTGGGTACCTTCACTCCATTAAGGTTTTGAGCACACGTCACTCTCAACTGGTATCAAAGAGGTTCCTCACTTTTGTAGGTTTAAATAAATTCATGTTTATCTAGTGTGGACCTATGGAGTTATGCATCTATATTAGTAATTAAATTAGTGAACATAATTGTAATACCCCAGAATTTCAATGTATTATATAAATTGAGTATTGTGAAAATTTTATCTGTCGTGACTCGAGACGTCACTATATTTATCTTATGTTGTATGCATTCTGCAGTGACTCAAGATGACATTATATATCTTACGTGGTAAGTGTATGTGTATTGTGTATATAATAAATAAATTTAAATAATAATTACTTAGTAACTAGAAAATAATAAATTGTTTTAAACTCAAACAATGTAAATATTAAAAGTTGTTAGGGTAGTTCGAGTAAATTATGGGGCAAGTAGAAGGTATGATTCGGACTTAAAATTATGGGTTTTAAGCCCTATGGGTTAGTATATATCTTGGGTTAGGTTTTAGACTAATTGGTTTTGATTTTTACCTTAATGGGTCAAGACCAATAAGGGGGCCAACCCTAATATCGTGGTCAACAAGATAAAACGAGAGTTACGGTCAGTCTAATTTAATTTAAAGAAAATCAAGAGAAACCCTAAATACAGAGATAGGAAACAATTTGGAGAAAAATAAAGTTGAGGAATTGGACTTTGATAAGAAAAAAATTGAGGGTTTTCAATTGGAATTCAACCTACTTATTTTTTTTTAAAGGGATGTAAGCCATTAAAGCTAGGGATGTATGCTAGGATAACTTGACTAGGAGAACTTGTCACTTCTTAATGGTGTACATCACCATCTTTATCTCTAAAACTTATACACAAGAAACATAAATGAAGTTCTTTATAGTGAAGAACCCTTAAAAGAGTAAATTAATTTGAATATCGGATTAAAACTAACTTTAAACTTCCAGTGGAAAGAATAAGACCCCAACTACACCTAATCATAATTAAAACTAATTTTAAACTAACTCTAAAATAAGGCCCCCGTTTGTCTACTCTAATCAAACCCTTCATTTTCTTTTGAAAATTATCTATATTATGAGAGAAAACTTCTTTATGATCCGTATTTCCCTTTTTAGCTAGAAAATCTACCACTTAATTTCCTTCCCTGTATGTGTGAATGAGATTATACTTTATCTTCTTCAAATATTGAGAACTTGTATGAACAATACATATTAATTTCCACGGGATTTTGGCCTTTCCTCGAAGAATATCAACTATAACACTAGAGTCACTTTCAATAATGATCTCATAGTCTTTGAAGTCCATAAAGAATTCCAAACCTTTTTTTAAATCCTGGGCTTCTGCCTCCATATTAGTTACTTCTCCAAATGCTACATAGAATGCCTAAAATCATGTCTCCTTATTGATTTATTAGAATTCCTACTCCTCCCTTTACTGGATTCCCAAGAGAGTTTCCATCTATATTAAATTTAAGAATTAAAGTGGGAGGAGACATTCACTTAACCTGCAACCTTTTTTCAGCATCTATCTTAACTTGATTACTGGTGTAAAGCTCCTAGTGAACTTGATACAAAACAAAAAAACGTTAGGAGTACCTTCATAATATTTGCATTTGTTTATGTGGAGCCATAGACACCAACAACAATAGATGGAATGACTCTATTGATGACGGGGTCTGCCTTTCAACCATAAAGCCACCATTGGAACAATTGGATTCTGACACCCCTAATGCTCTCTTAATACCATACTCCTGAATAAGTTTTTCCTATACTTGAGAGGCTATATATTTTAACTCAAAAATATGATCAATGGACTCCTCTGTTGGGGAAACACAATATTGGCATTTGTTAGGGCCCATAATCCCAAAAGATCTAAGCTATTCTTTAGTAGATAAAAAGTTGTTCAACATTTTCCACATAAAGAGATAGATTTTAGTAGTGATTTTATTATTCCAAATGAACTTAGAGTTGAACTGAGTTAAACCTTTTGATCTACATATCTACCATGATGATGAGATTGAAAAAATTCCACTGCTATAAGGCATCCATACCACCAATTCTGACAAATCAAATCATATCTCCTCAAATTTTAGAATTTTTAATGCTAAAGCACCTCCAAATATCATATCTACTTTGGTCTCGGCCCATTGCTAACTAGAATCCCATAAACTATTGATAGGGTTGTCATCCTCTACTGCATAATCCTTGCACTCTTCTCTATCCCAATTATCCCTATACATACTGATTTCACCATTCCCTATCTACCACTTCAAATTTTCTTCTAAAACATCTCTCACTGAGCACATTTTATTCCAAGTATGAGCATTATTTCTCATAGGGACTATAGTTGGATGGAATTTCCTACAATAGGTTGCCTTCATGAATTGGGACCATATGGAATCATTAGATTTGAAGTTCCACCAAAGCATCGGGCTTAGATAATTCGAAACAACTTTTAAATTTCTAACCCCTAGTACTCTTTCTTGAACAGGTCAAAGAATAACCTCCCATCTGCACCAATGATGTCTTTGTTCTCCATAGTTTGAATTGCATAAGAATCTATCCACTAGGCCATTTAGTCTATTAAAAATTTCCTTAGGTGGAGACAAGGCAACTAACAAATAGATTTGCATTGAAAGTAACACTGATTTGATTAGGACTAGTTTTCCACCTATGCTCAAACATTTAGCCCTCCATCCAATCAATCTTTGTTTCACCTTTTTCACCATGCCTGTAAAATAGATGATTTTCTTCAACTACGCTCCTGTATTCTGTTTCAAGAAGGTTATGGATGTTGGTTTGATCTAGTTAGAGACTACAAGAAAGATTTTATACTTATTTATCATCTACCCAGATACCCGATCATAAGAGTTTAACACTTCCATAATCATTTAAACTTCTCTTTTCATACTACAGTTGAAAAGAATCACATCATCGGAAAAAGCTAAGTGACTGAATTTGGGCAACTTATTGGAATTTTATATCATACCAACCTAGGTTTTATTACTAGGTTATGAAGGTTTTTATAAAGCACATCTGCCATAATAATAAATAGGCTTGGCGAGAGGGATCCCCTTGCCTTAGGTCCCTTAAAGCATTGAAGAATCTAACATTCTCTCCACTCACCATGATTGTAAACCAAGTATTAAAATAATTCTCCATACAAGGTCTACCCACTATTCACAAAATACCATTTTCCTCATGACCTTGAGCAAGAAACACCATGAAACTCTATAATAAGCATTGTCATATCCAACTTCGTTATGATATTGCCTATTATATTTTTGGAATCGATTTTAGACATACCTTGTTAGGATAGAAGCACATTTTTAGTGATTGATCTCCCTCTAATGAATCCAGATTGCACTGGAGAAATTAAAAGAGGCAAAATTCGGGATACCCTATCATTTAGAATCCTTGAAATTTAATTATTAACAAATGCTAATTGGCCTGAAATCATTAAATGACTGAGGTTGATCTAGTTTAGGAATAAGGGTTATTCTTATGGTTGTACATATTTTTGGGAGGCAAGATACCTCAAAAAAGCTATGCACTACTCTAAGTAAACTTTCTTTACATCCACCCAAAAGAAAGAGAAGCATTGCTTATGAAATAATCAACACCAAGCCCTCTCTTAGCATTCAAGCTTTTGACTGCTTTCTCCAATTCCTCTATAGTTGGCCATTCAATTAACTTTGAATTCATTTCTTAATTTAGAGGAAAGTTTACTTAATATAATTATATAATTTATTAGTGTTGTAATATATTTAGGTATTGGATTCTAAACCTAAATTGATTAAATCTAAAATTTGGTATAAAATAATCAACTAGCTAACATTATTTTTCATGTTATTGAATTAAGATGAAAATGTAAGAATTATGAGAATTCTTCATGAGAGTGGATTGGAACTAAACTAAAAATGCTATATTATTGATCTATTGTGCAATTTAAACGAAATACCTTTAATTATTGGAAGAATTGGAAGACAATTTGAGCACGATTGATTAAAGATTGAAAACTAGGGCATTTCATTAAATTGTGAAATATCAATTTTAATTCATGTTGAAATGCATATAAATTGTAATTATGTTGTAAAAATGATGTGGGTATATGTATATTGGATTATGGTATGTTAATTTTGTGATTTCGAAGCTTGGAAAAACTTTAATGGAGGATTTAGAGGCTAAATACCGTAAGAGGAAGAAGGGCATACGATCTGGAGAGATCGATCCATCAACCCGGGTTGATCGATCAATCCCTATTGTTTTTCCCAAACATATAATTTATATTGTTTTAATAACGAGCGCGTAGATGCTTCTTTCGTATTTTTTGGATTTTTATTGAATTTATTAGGAATATTGTACCAAGAGCGCGCAAGGCTGAAATTCAAGGATGGTGACTTTGGTTCGGGCATTGTATTGTGATTAGTTGGTTATAATTTGGGGCTTAGGGATAGGATATTTGATCTTTGGGTTGGTTATACTAAGATTTCAAATCTTTATACGCCTAAGGTTAATTATCTCATATATTATGTGCAAAATATTGATTATGTATGCTCGAGAAATACGTATTATTTGGTATGTATTAATAAATCATGCAATAAAGATAACTATAGTATTATGGTTGGCTGAGATGTATTGTATGCTTGGTCGGGCGATGACGTCGCTTTAGTATCTCGTTAAAGTAAGCGATGTGATCTACCATGGTCCATGTGGTGGTGATCGCTTTGTTACTTTATTAGACATAGATAGATTATACCATAGGTTGGGCGACGATGCCTCTTCGGTATCCCGGTAGATTGTGAGGGGATCTACCTTGGATCCTTCGACGGTGATCGCTTTGGTACTCTGGTAGTGTGACACCCCGCCTAATTAAATACCGAGTGATTAGTCCTTTATTAAATTAAACCGAAGTGACCGGCTGGCTCACTCTTAGCATCACTGTCGAAAACAATTTCATTTTATTTATCACCTAACAAATAACTAAGCTGAGTGTCAAAATATTTTAATTTTAATTATACTCAAATAATCCGTTAATAAATTCTCATTATTAAAAAAAATTATCTCCATTCCACCAGAATAAAATAAATACTGAACAGGAAATAATTAACTGAATTAAATAAGACTGGATAAAACATTTCAGTTCAAAGTCTCAAACCAAAAAAATGTAATACTACTCAATCTAACAAGAGAAGAAATGTTACTAAGAAAAGTAAAATCTCTAAATAACTAAACTGGAAGCGGGCGACAAATGTCCTAACTGAAATGTCTAAACTAGAACTGAATGGAAAGGTAGAATCGTCTAATCTCAATAACTTACATCTTCCACAACAACTGCAGCTCTCCAAATGATCCATGCGTCCAAGTCTTGTGGAAACCCTGTGGATGGTCACCTGATAAATAATATATACATATAGAAAAAGAGAGGAGAATAGCAAGAAACGGGTCAGAGCCCGAGTTGTAAAAATATTTAGTTTAGCAAGTATTTAAAACTGCAATGAAGCAAGTATTATTTGCATGTTAGTTTCTAACTCTCACATGAGATTCTCACCTCTCCACAATTGTGCACGCCTAACGTACGTCTAACCCAACCTAGTTATTTATATCACTCTCAACTAGGCCATAACCTTATACTTCTAACTATATCTCAAAGGACTATCCCGTATCGCCCATATAATACGTTATTAAAATAGTTTATCCTCCATAACTAAATTCCATTATATTCCCCGTTCGGTTGGGTAAACTTTTATTAACTGTAATCATTCTATTTCTCATTATTATTATTATATCTACTAATTTCACACAGTAGAATTTCCCCCAAGTATATTCCTTTATATATATACTTTCAACATCCCTATATATATATATACACACACACACACTAATCATGCACCCCTTGGTTATGACCACTTGGCACAAAGCATTTATTATTATTACCATATCTACTAGTTTCACAAAGTACAAATATCCATAAACACACATATACATATAGTCATACATCCCTATACATATATACATATATAAATATATACAATAATCATGTACCCTTAGGTTAAGACCACTTGGCGCAAATGCATACTATTCTATCATGTCCTGATGCATCGCTCGCTGCATATGGACAATTGGTTCGACGTCTCTCACGAACCATGAATCTTATAACACAAATATTGGAGACGAACATATTCACCATCTAAATGGGTCACGCACATACCTATGCTCCCATTCAGTCATCGAAACTATCCTACGTCTCAGATAGCACGTATCCATGTTCATATGCTCTGGGTACAAGTCAAATATCCCCCCATTGGGTCACCCAGGATAAGACTGTCCACTGCGCGAAACCTCCTCCCGATAGCAAAAAGGCGTAGGTATGCTATACACACAAATACAATCATATAACATGCATTCTCACATCCTATTAAAATTTATTAGGTATTCACCCAACCCATACATATATTTTCCATACGTAGTATTCTCTCATTACTACTTATAATATTATTATTTCAATTTTTCTCTCTCTCTCGAAATTTCCACGGTTAACTCACTTTTCCAAAATATATAGGGTATGACTCTACGAATATCCCTTAGAAATTTTGCATTATACTAAAATCATCAAATGATAGTCTGTTCAAATTGGATTGGACTTAAAATAGAATTTTCCATATTTTGAACCTATCGTTCGAACCATAATGGATATCGTTCGAACGAGATTGAGCAAAATCCAACCTTACCAGGTCTGTTACATTTTTCATCTGTTACAGTTCATTTTCTTTAGAAATTGAGTCCTAAAACCTCTAAATTCTTCAACCCAATCACCAAAATAGCAACTTAATTGATCTCCTAACATGCTTATATGATTTCTAATAACCTAGAATCATTGAATCTTTACAATACATCAATTAAATATGAAATCCCCAAATTGAACATTTAAACACTAGTAAATTTAAGACCCATTAAAACTCAGATTCGTTTCTCGATCACAACATATAATTTTGGGATTTCTATTCTACATACATAGGTATTCAATTATTCATCAAGATAACTTTTAATACATGGATCAAATTCTCTAAATTCACCCAATTCAATTCTAAATCATGTATTTGATTCCTCTCCTAGCATGAGCATAATTATTGCTAATAGAAAGCAAGTAATAAACACTTGCCCTTATTTTGATGGTCTTATCCGCTGATGAAATTGGTATAGACTTGTTCCTCATCTTTCGATCTACGCAAAGGTGGTCACGGCGGTGGAAGACGATGGGTTTTTAGCCTTAATCTCTTGGGGCTTGTTCTCTCTCACCCTTTGTGGATCTCCATTGAAGTTTGTGCATAATGCCCTAACTTTTTCTTTACGTAACTGATATTAACCATCTCTAATTTTGTCATTAATTAAACCCCAAAAATATAATTTACCAAAATGCCCTCCCGGGACGCCGGTTAGGCCTAAAATTATCCCGGGACCCAAACTAAACCCCCGAGTACACTATTCAAACTATATCGACCCTTTCGAACTCAATAGTGCACTCGAAATGGTCATACAAGTTACTTAAAAATAATTTACTTCTTTAATCCATTTAATTAGTCCCGACACGACTCACACGCACGTCCCGACAAAATATACCAAACTGTTTCTTTTCACATTCAAGATAGGTTGTAAGATTTTATAATTACATATTACATAACCACACAGTAATATTCAACAATTTTCATCAATAAGTATTAACCCTTGGCATGCTAGTTAATAATTATTTTAATTCGAAATAATTAACTAACAAATTGATTTCTCACCTTTTTAATTTAATTAATCCAACTATAATAATAAATCTCACAATTATTTAAAATCATCAAAAATACGGGGTGTTACAGGTAGTTGATTATAGTATTCTTAATATGAGTAGTACCAATATGGATAGATACATAGAGATGTGTTCATTGAGTTAATATATACTTGAAATGTGTAGAACAATCATTTATGAATATTCAAATGAGATGGATATTAAGGAATTAAAGCCCTAAAAGTGAGAAGACAAAGTATTCTGCCAAAGTAGTTTCATCTATTGAAAATTCGGAGGTCTTCTAATAAAAAACGAAGTTGGAAAATCCAATTTATAGAAAACATATGGTGGTGTCTCGCTCGAACAAAAACATCATCTCACTCGAACAGGGACACGTGTCGCTCGAACGAGCTTCGCACGAGACAGGCTGTCGCTCGAACAAAATTAAATAATTTTTTTTTATTTCATCTTTAAAAATCTGCCTCAACACTTAGAAAAATATTTTTGGCAGAAAACTTAAAAAGTCCACCCCAACACTTAGAGAATATTTGTAAAAAAACATCCCAACACTCTAAGTGAAATGATAAGGAATTAAAACACAACCTTTACCAGATTTATCTCACGGAGGCTTGAATGTTGAAGAACATTGATAATCGGATCCGTCTTGACGCTTCAATGATATCAAATTATTCTTCGACAGTGATAGCGATATATGACATAGTCTCAAGGGAATGGACAATGTAAAATAATGTCCTTACAAATCTCTCCCTATGTCTATGCCGACACAAAATAAAACGTCTGAATTATGAAAACAAAAAATGCCTATATAAATCTAATACCCTCCCATGAACCCAAAACTGAAAAAGTACTAAACATGTAGGTCTCAAAACTTTTTTTCAAAATTTTCAACTTCAAATCTTTAAGCTTTTCTCATCAGGGTGCGGAAAAATATGATCTCCAATTTTATACCTACACACATGAGACAAAGAAAAATACCTTCATGACGCATCGAGTTTGAAATGATATAAGCATAAATCAATCGATATACTCAAATCTCTCCCATAATGCAAAAGCTCTCCCATAATTCGTTCTCCCCCTTTTTATCTGTCCGAAATAGATAAGGAAATGAATAAACAAAATAAACATGGAGTTGTCATGACTAATATGCATAGAAAATCTGAATCAAACTACGCTCATGCAAAGAGTAACCCAAAATCTTTCACAAACTATTTTTGTTTTTTTTAATTTTTCATACAAAACTTCAAAAAATAATTTTACAAAATTACACACAATGAATTTACACTAAGACAACCAAATCAGGACAACGGAATAAATGGGTGTGAACATATTCGATCGGAAAATTAAAGCAATCAAACATAACATATGTGCACGATGTATATGTGTACTCCTAAGGAATGAATCTCAAAATCGTCCTGACAAAACTAGTTGAATTTAAATGACATCGACTCAATCCATCAGCACATCAAAGTAAATAATGATTATCACACCAATAACGTCTAAAACTATGTAAATGATTTTTCATGATGCTATCAGGATGTGCAAACCCGTTTTTCATTACTTTTCATCAAAACTCCATCATAATTCATGATCATTTATTTTTCTTTTGAGGTGTCCTCTTTTTGGCATATTCATCTTTTTATTGCCTTTAAATTGTTCGGACTCTTTGCAAATGGTGGCTTTCACGACGAGTAAGTTTTGAATTCTCGTAGCCCTTTCCCATGAGTCGGCCATCATATTTTATTACAAATAAATCCTCACGTAAACGGTTTTTCCCTGCACTACTTTCATTGTTAAGTTTTATCGCAAATGGTTCATTTTAATGACATAATTGAGATGACAACACTCCGACCAATATGTGATAAACAAGTACATATAATCAAACAAATACATGTAAGTGTGAATTAAAGGAACTCATGAGTCAAACATGTATTTAGTAATCACAAAGTACATCTAAATGACTCCAAACATTGTAAAGCACAAAATGAAATGATGACGCATGTCAAAATACCATCAAATTGTCATATGGATATGGAAAGAAATTGTGACTCAGTCATCCTAAATGTCCATTCATATATGGCGTAAAACAAAAATACAAAACTCTTTTTATCTTTTTCCAAAAATTTTATCAAAATAAAATCTTTTTGTATTTTTTAAAAAATTTCAAAAAAATAAATCTAATACAAAAAGTACACATATCATAACACTAGTAAACATATATCATGAAGCACAACTAGCATATGAAAAATAAGCAAACACAATAATTTATATGATATAGCAAGAGAAGAATCATGTGCCAGCAACCAAGAATCAACTAGTCTAATATCTAGTGCCTCTAAAAGTGATTTCCTCACCCCAAATAGCTGTGCAACGATGCATAGGGGTTTTGAGAACCAAGGGAACACTTAACTTCAACTTCGTTGGACTTTTTCGACGATCAAAACAAAAATGCCTAAGGTGACCTTTTCAACCATAGAGTGAACATTTGTAAATGGGTGGAACAACACTTATGGGTTGACCTTTTTCAATGTCCATGGGATTTATTGACTTTCTAAAACAAATGATGGTATTGGATTTAATAACGAAAACATTATAACACGACGAGCCACTACCATTGCTACCAACATTATTCAAGTCTGTCAAATTATCTTTTATCTCCAAAAAATTTGACTCAAGCAAAGAATTAGACTCTTCCAATTTTGGAGACTCCTTCCCTAAATTTTCAATAACTCCTAGAAGGTTATCACGTTCGTTCTTAAAATATGTACACTTATCCCTAACAGTCTCCTCACGCCACAAACTCATCGAGTAAAATATTTTTAACCACTTTGGCACAAACTCAAATCCTAAAATTTAAAGTCCTCCAATTATTTTTCTAAAACTAGGACTCTATCATCACTCTCCTTTTTGGACAATTTTAAAGCATTAAATTCATGGTCCAAAGCAACAAATTTCTGAAGATAAAAATCTCTTTGATTTTGAAACGTCTGCAAAAGATCCATAGCGGATTTAAAACGATAATTTTCTTTTCCCAAAAAATCAATTCATTTAGCAAACGTCACATTCAAACTATTCAAATCATCAAAATTTTGACTCGTGTCATCAAAGAGGGGCATCCGATTACATAAGTGCTCCATCGAAAAAATTACGATTTTTCACAAAACATATTTTTCAAAAAAAAAAATCAATATCACAAAATTTTGCGAAAAATAGGAATACATAATAAATTAGTGTAACCTACTCTGATACCAATTTATAAGAGTGTCGGTGTAATACTGATTTAAATAAATTTGCAAATTTCTAAGTTAACCTTATTTAATCGGTGTCAATTTTTTAACTAATTTTACTTAGCCCTAAAACATGCAACTACTTGTGGATAAATCAAACCAACTTAAAATAATTGTTGACACACAGATTTTAGGAAAAAAAACCTTTCGGGTAAAACCTTTTTATTTCACTATGAATTAATAAATCACAACTTATAATTACAGAATGAAATCTGCAATGATCACTCCTCAGAACAATCACATAGTCATGCAGCCCAGAGTCAGCAAGAACCGCAGCTCCAATTCATCCCAAGAATACCCACGAGTATTTCCTATTACAAGCATTCGATGTCATCCCAATACTCCCCTCAAGAGCACCTAGATCAGCAGTAGAGATCTTCTCTACAAGAGAAACTTCAACTAAGATGTGTTCTTCGTTTTCAAAACAATTCACATAAACTATTGGGATCTTGTGAATTGAAAACAAAAGGGATTAAAGTCCTAAAAGTGACAAGACAAATTATTTTTCCAAAGAACTTTCGTCTATTGAAAATTCACAGGTCTTCTGATAAAAAACAAAGTTGGAAAAACTAATTTATAGAAAATCTAAAGCGGTAGCTAGCTCGATTGAAAACATCATCTCGCTCGAAGTGGACACACGTCGCTCGAACAAGCTTTACGCGAGACAAGTTGTCGCTCAAATGAGATTCTCTATCGCTCGAACAAGAGCATCTATCGCTCGAACGAAATTAAATAAAAATTAATTTTTTTATTCCATCTTTAAAAATCCGCCTTAACACTTAGAAAAATATTTTTGGATGAAAAACTTAAAAAGTCCGCTCCAACACTAGAAAATATTTGATAAAATATATCCCAACACTCTAAGTGAAACGCTAAGTAATTAAAACACAACATTTACCAAATTTATCTCCTGGAGGCTTGAATGTTAAAGAACTTTGATATTCAAATCCGTCTTGACGCTTGAATGATCTTGAATTATTTTTTGACAGTTGTTGCGGTATATGACCTACTCTCAAGGTAACGGTCAATGTAAAATAATATCCTTATATCATAAAGCTTTAAGGAATTTAAATTTATTCATTAAATTCATTTTGGGATGTTTTATTTTTATGAAATTTCAAACATGATTTTTTAGTTTCAATCGAGGCATTTTTTTATTTTAACATTTTTTAAAATTCGCTGACTTCATTCAAACGAGAAGTCACTCTCATTTGAACGATATTTTATACTCATTAGAAGGGCCATTCGATTATATTATCTAACGAGCATTTGACGAGTCCATACTATTATGCTTCTTTTGAATGTCATTTGAAGTTGGTTCAAACAAGATAGCTTTTTGTTCGAACGAGTTATTATTCTCGTTCGAACGATCCTCATTTTCGTTTGAGTAAGTCATCACCTCAAAATTTGTGTTTGCCCTATAAACATCTGTTTCATGTTTTTTTCTGACTTTTTCCAGAACGACCTCTACATACCACTTTTAAAGTTTTCAAACTTTTATTTTTAGAAAACACTTTTGATTCACAAAACTCATCCCTAAAAAAATTTGTGTAAATCCTTTTAAAACCTCGATAGTTTTGTATCCTTGCATACACTATTATTGTTGAGACATTATCTTTGTTGCCGACCTTATGATACTCTAAGGGATCACTTCTGAAGACAAAGGCTAATCGGTGGATACCGACAACGAATTCGTCGCTTGTGGACTTCTTCGACACAAGTGGTGTTCTTTAGATATTTGCGAATACTAGCATGTTATACTTGTGGTTGGTATAAAGTATTTTGTAAGTCGACTATCTTATATTGTTTCTAAAGTGCTGAAAATAAAAGGTTTTTCCCATAAGGGGTATTTCCTCAAACTTTTCCTTTGTTAATTGTATGATTTACTTTTTCTGTTTTATCTCCTGAATGTATGTCTTAGGGGAAAAAGATAAATTTTGAATTTTTGTTAGGTGGACATTTAATTGTATAAATAATCCATTAAGATAGCAATCTCACTCTCAAATTAGTGTCGGAGACTGTTTTATAAAATTACTGTGTGATCTTTTTTCGTAAAATTATATTTCTTTGATATCAAATTATTGTAAGAATTGTTGATCTTTGAAAAATTGGATTTTAATGGAGAATTTATATAATCGATTGCCTATCCTTGATGGTACCAATTATGCTTACGGGAAGGCTAGGATGAGGACTTCCTTAAAAGCCATAAATGAGCGAGTGTGGTTCATTTTGCCCTAATCATGTCTCTTTATGGAATGATGAGGAATTTAAGTGGAGTAATTTTAACTCTTGCTTATTTAATGTTATGTCAGGAGCCATCACTCCTGACGAGTTATGTCGCATCATGATGTGCGCCACGTCTAAGGAAACGTGGGACCCCCTCTATCTCACACACGAGGGAACCAACGCTATAAAGGCATCTAAGCTTCAAATTTTAAAAATTCAATTTGAGATCCTCACTATGCTAGAGTCCAAGTCATTTGATGAGTTTTATGAGCATTTATCGGACATTGTTAATTATTTTTTTAATTTGAGTGAGAAGATTCCAGAGACAAGAGTTATGGAAAATATTTTGAGGTCACTTCCTGCCTGCTTTAAAACCTAAGGTCACCGTATGCAATTCAATAGGGATCCTAGACACTCTTTGATTAGAAGAATTTATAGGAGATCTTCAAACATATGAGATAGATATGTTACCTAAAACCATTAATCCTAAGGAAGTAGGGATTACTTTAAAGACTGAAGCTAAGAAAAAAAATAAAGAAAAAGTTTCTGAGTCTGAATCTGAATCTGAGGTTGATGTTAATTTTGATGACTTGGGACTTTTTGCAAAAAAATTCAAAAAGTCTTTCAAATTTTCCAAAGCAAATTATTCCGAGGAAAAGAATTTTGAGAAAAATAAAAATAAGAATGAGGGCACGAACAGGGGAGAGAAAGAGGAAGAGATTATATGTTTTGAATGTAAGGGTAAAGGGCACAAGGCACATGAGTGTCCTATTAGAATTAAGAGAAAGGGCAAGAAAGTTTCACATAAAGAAACTCTTAGCGATAGTTACGTCGATTCGGTTGATTCAGGGGAAGAATCACCATATGAACCATGCACTGTGTTCATGGTTAGTCATGTTAGCACTTCTAATTTATCGCACGCCGATGAGGACATATCAAAACATGAGAGCCTCGATGATGTTTCGATTCATTCGGGATATAGTGAGAGTGAGGATGGTATTTTGAGTGAGGGAGAAGGTGGTTCCCAAAAGGAATTTAGTGATACTTACACCGAAACTTTGAAAACGAAAAAGGTTAATAAGTATTTGTCTCTTAGGGTGTTAGATTTGGGGAAAGAGGTGAAAGTTTTGAGAGAGTGTGAGGTGTTGGTTAGTCAAATTGAGAAGGTAAAGGTTTTATTTATGTGAGTTTGATCGTTTTAGGCCGAGAAAAGACCAATTTGATCAACACTATGGCTTGTCTTATGGGAGATGTTCAATCTTTATTGAAGACTCGTGAGAAACTTGAATCCCATTTATCCCAACTCGAAAGAGATCTCGAACGTGCCAGGGAGGTCAAGGTCACATTAAAGGACTCATATAAGAAGGTAGTAAAGATGCACCATGGTCC
Organism: Sambucus nigra; assembly: GCA_949130495.1. Classification (NCBI taxonomy): domain Eukaryota; kingdom Viridiplantae; phylum Streptophyta; class Magnoliopsida; order Dipsacales; family Adoxaceae; genus Sambucus; species Sambucus nigra. The sequence continues at coordinate 486,785,253 of OX422218.1, read as the reverse complement.
CACTTTACATAAGATCGAAAGGTAATGAATAGGTTATGACAGTACATCCACTTCCAATGCTGCATCCGTGTCAGGTCCTGTAACACCCCATAATTTCGAGGACTTAGTATTTAATTATTTTGGAAGATATAAAAATATTTAAATTGGAGAAACTTAAATTTATGATTTGGAGAATTTATTTTGAGAGGGAATAATTATTTATATTTGGCGACTTTAAGTTAAATTGTTCAAAATTTCGTGTGCCGCATTTTGAGGTCAAAATTGGAGAATGTTATAAAGTATTTTGGATGATGATTATAAGTGTGCTGTTGAGTTCGGATGGGTCTAGTTACTCATGAAAGAGTACTCGGGTGTAGTAATCGGGTCTCGGGGCATTTTTGGACATAGTCGGGCCCACACGTGGTGATTCAGGCCATTTTAATTAGGTCCATGTGGCCAAAAACGGGATTAGGAGTTTTAACCTAATTGGAAAAGTGTTGAACGATAGTTAACACAAATTCTAAACCTAGGGCTTGAGAGGGAATTTGGGGAAAAGAAAATCAAGAGCCAATTGGGGATTTTTATAGCCAAATTAAGGGACAAAAGTGAGTGTTGTTCATCAACACCTTAACCACACCAACGGATCAGACTCTACGAACAATTCCAGGTAAGTGGTTAACTGTTGTGATTTTTAAATTGATTATAATCAATTCATATTATGGGAAGTGTAAGACTAAATTCGTTTTGGGTGGGTATTCATGTAAAATTGGGTTTTCGGTAATTGATATACTTTGATGGGATTAAGGGTGAAATTTATTATGTTTATAATTCTGGAATGTAGAGGTATGAATCGTATGTTAAAACCAGTAACAATCGATGATTAATTTCTATTAATGGGAATGAAAATCGTATTGGAGATTTGAAACCCGGATAAAACCCAAATCAGGAAAATATTGAAATTAATGGAAATTAGTTGATTAATTAAGGTCTCTAGGATGTTTAGACCCTTTTCTTATGTGGAGATAATGTTGGTTGTGATTGGGTAAGGGTTTGGAATGAAAACAAAAGGCTTGAGGGTTCATCAATGGCTGAAATAGCAAGCCGGAGAAGACAAATACCTGCTCGATCGATCGATCGACCCAGGGGATCGATCGATCGATGGTCCCAGAATTTTGGCAATTCGGCTTGTTTTATATATATAAGGAAAATTAATTTAAGATTTAATCCGTACTTTTATTTAGTGATAAATTCATATGTGGCACATATTCCTTAGCAATTATAAGGTGTTATAATTGGGCTTAGGAGGGTGATAAGTGTATGCCATGAGATGAATGAATTTTCGGAGTTAATTCGTAAGTATTGATTTTGGAACGAGGGAAAATATTCGGGTATTGTAGCTGAGTTGCACTACATTATTAAAGGAATTTAGGTGTAATTAATTAGTTATGGGGAGAAATATAGAATCAGTTATTAATGATGGTACGGGCTAAGTGAGCGAGTCCGAGTATAATGGTTGGGCGACACCAAGTGTTAAATTAATTAATGTGTAAATTAACTAGATTAGAGTCGGACCACAGACTAAATTAGAGTTGAATCATAGACTCGGGTAAATATAATATAAATAAATGTGCAGAGTATTTATATTAGAGTCGGACAATAGACTAGGGAAGATGATAAATTAATAAGTGAGAAAATTAAAAAAGTTGATTCGGGCCAGAGACTTGGGAATTTATAGAATAGTGTTACGGGTTTTTGAGTACACGGTAAAGCCAAGGTTTATATTATATATATATATATATATATGGTGTAGTGATAGTGTGTGTGTGTGTGTGTGTATGTGTGTATGTGTGTGTGTGCGCGCTATTAAATATCAATGACTAGGTAATTATTTAATTTATATACTCTAGTGCTATCAAGGGAGGTTGCGCGATGAGGGTGAATCCCCTAGCTTGAGGAGTAGAGTGAGTATATCCCCAGGTCATAGCATACGGTATATGGGTGAGGGGATTATCTCACTTTCAGGGAAGGAATATGACCGCCTCCATTACGTTTATATTTTGGCACTAGTTGGTGAGCAATTCCAACTCGAGTAACTAGTTTATGTGAGCACACCTAGTGAGAGGGTATACTCGAAGGGATGGATATACGTATGATATATGGGTGGTTGTTGTAGTAAAAGTACGTATATAATAGCATTAAATATTATATGCGGGTCATAATACAGTATGTGATTTATTTGCTTTATATAACCTGTGTCACATTTATATGATATTATTTAAAAAGGAATTAATTAAGTTAATTAGGGAAATAACTTATAACCCATTAATAAATTATTATACTCGGGTTAGAGTAGTATGGCAAGGGGAAAGTGCACCAGGACTAGTTGGACGAGATAGTACAACTATTTGGGGTTAAGGTAACCGTTAGGTGTGCACATTAGTGGAGGGGTGAGTATGTCCTCAAGAGAGTGCGACACTAACTTCAATATGGAGCGCATTCATATATTTTTAATTACTGCAGTTAATTCACTTGCTAAATATTTTCAAAATGTTTTGGGTTCTATCCCTTGCTATAAAATTATTTTCAAAATCTTTTAGGGTTCAGCCACAGGGACACCAGGATTGATATTCTATTCCAGAGACACGGAGTTATGGCATATGTGGATGCTAGCAGGAGTTTGGATTAGACGCATCGTTCATTCATTCCTAGAATAGGAATCATTTATCAGTTTCGGTTTTATTTAGGGCATGTCACCCAGACTTTTCAGTTGTAGTTTTCAGATTTTTTTTATTCAGGTGTTGGATGTTTGTAATGGACTTTACTTTGGTGACCGATGGTTTATTCTGTATGTAGTTTATTATTTATTCAGTTGATTTATTCAGTCGTGGTGTATAACTCATATTATCTTTTTGCATGTTATTGGTTGTTTAATTAAAAAGATAAAATTTGGCACCAGCTTTTTGGAATACTAGGTGGTTAATAAGTTTTAAAAAGGTTTTTGACAGTGATGCTAAGGATGAACCAACTGGGATTCCTATTTTAATTTGGTATAGGACTGATCATCCGGTATTTTATGACGCGGGGTGTCACAGGTCCCGAGTTTTTGTTAGATCCTTATGGACCTCGACCTAACCCACCTAGGAGAGATTGTCTTAGATGTTTTGAAAAGGTAAACCGAAGCCCGTTTATGCCTGTTCCTATTGGAAACAAAGAGGTAAAATTAGAGAGTTTTGCTTTAAGATAGAAAGAGTGTCTAATAGGTATGTTCCCCAGTTTTCTCCTACACGAGTTCCTGCACGCACTCCCACCTATATTACTCTGCATGCCACTGCACATCACTTGAGAGATTTTAGGAGTTTTAGAGAGCAAGTAGAGTATTTAGTCAAGACCATAAAATTTTATGGAGGTTTTTGATAGGATATCATCTCCCTACGAGAATGTTTCTGGTCCCAATGATTGAGGTTGCGACTTTTCACTAGAATATGGTGTTTTTCATCCTCATATCGTATATCCCTATTGCGAGTTTGTACTTATATTTTTCATTTTGATATATTTTTCAAAAAATCTAAAAAGGGTTATGTTTTTCTTGAAAATTTTTGAAAAATACAAAAAAAAAATCGATTTTTAAGAAAAGATGAAAAAGACAAAAACATATTATTTTTTGAAAAAATATTTGAAAAAATTCAAAAAAAAGAATCTTGTATTTTTTTACACCATATGTGAGTGAACATTAAAGACGTCTGAGTCACCCATTCATTCCATATCCACATGGCTATTTTGTTGTGTTTTGATATGTGACATCATTTCATTTATGTGTTTTATAATGTGTGAAGTTATTAAGATGTTATTTGATGAGAACTTGCTGCATATTTGACTCCTTATCTCCTTTAATGCACATATGCATGAACTTATTTGAGTATTGCACTTACCTGTCACATGTCGACCATAATGTTTTCATCTCAATTTTTCTTTTAAAATGAATCAGGGGTGAAAAATGAGATAGTAAAATTTGTGCATGTAAGAACCATTGCCCGAATTTTAAAAAAAAAATCATTTTTCTAGTAAAATTCTTATATATTAAACAATGGAATCGGGCTACGAATAACATTATGACTTTGCATGAAAAGACACCATTTACAAAGCAAAGAGCCTAAAAGATTGAAGGCACATAAAAACAAAAGTGTCGGCGCAATTTCTAGAACATTGATGCTTCGCTACAATTGAGCATTAATTTCTTCAAAAGAATTGAGAGTATAATTACAATATGTGAGATTTTAAGGGAGTTGATTTAAAGGTCAGTGGGTCTGCACATACTACGGTCTTGATTTGTTTATGAAGTTAAGTTAATTTCACATGAGTTTTTCACCATTTCACATACTTCACATGTATTATGTTTGTATACGTTGATTAACCTATATGATATTTTTACCACCCCTACATTCTGTTTCTATAATTCAGGTATCTGTTAAATTTTATACTTAAAAATTTGAAAATTTTCAAAAATAGTTTGTGGATCCTTTTAGGTTATCATTGCATGTTTGTTATTCATATATTTTGTGATGATATCTTATTCTTATTTGTGATGGCTTGTAATTGATACTTTAGTTTCTAGTCCTTATCTATTTCGGACAAAATAAAAGGGGGAGATTACATAAGTTTGATTTATAAAGAGAATTTGAATTTTTATGCATTTTATTTTATATGTCAAACTATATGCATCATGGGTATTTCTTTGTCTTATGTGTTTAGGTACTTTTGGAATATCATATTACACTCGATGAAGACAACGTACCCAAGAGAAGAAAAAGAAGAAATGTAGATTTGAAGACATCATTATCATATACCTATTCGTTTTCTAGGCTTTCGGAGGATATTAGGATTTATTTTTTCTTAAGTGATTTTAATGTAATTTGGATTTCGATTTTATTTTTGTACCAGAATAGCCAAAGGGGGGATTTGTAAAAGAAATTTTTTATCATTGCATATAGCTTAGGGTAACATCTCAATTTAGAGTATCCCGTTACACTTCAACTCAAGTTGTCCAGAAGAAGCGAATCTCCAACATCTCTAAGTTCTATGGCTATCCACTTTATGAAGGTATAAAGCTTCTAGGGATTTAAACTTATTCATTAAATTTATTTTGGCATGTTTTATTGTTATTAAAGCTGAAACAAGATTTTTTAGTTTAAATCAAGGCATTTTTTATTTAAAAATTTGTTCACTTCATTAAAATGAGAAGTCATTCCCATTCGAACGAGATGTTAAACTCGTTAGAAGGGTCATTGAATAACTTATCGAACAAGCATCTAACGAGGGTATACTGCTTTACTTTATTTGAAGATGATTCAAACAAGATATCTTTTTGTTCACATGAACTTGGTTTTCATTCTAATGAGCTTCTATTCTCGTTCGAACGAGACTCATAAGGCAAAGTCCACCTCGAAATTTGTATTTGCCTTATAAGTATTTCTTTCGTTTTCATCTTTTCTAAGAGTTTTGCGAAAACGACTTGTGTATACCGGTTGCAAAAGTTTTCACACTTTTATTATTTAGAAAACACTTTTGATTCACAAGACTCATCCCCAAATATATTTGTGTGAATCTTTTAAAACCTAGACAGTTTTGTATCCTTGCATAAACTACTCTTGTAGATAGATCATCTCTATTGATGACCTTGTAATACTCGAGGGAATCACTGCCAAAGCAAAGGTTGATCGGTGGATACCAAAAGTAAATCTGTCACTTTTAGACTATTTGGAGACAAGTGGTAATCTTTAGATATTTGCGAAGATTAGCGGATTATACTTGTGAATTGTATTAAGTAATTTGTAAGTCAACTGCCTTGTATTATTTTTGAAGTACGAAAAATAAAATGTTTTGCTCGTAATGGATTTTTCCTCAAACGTTGCCTTTGTTGATTGCATGATTTACTTTATTTATTTCATCACCTAGATGTATGTCTTAGGGTAAAAGGATAAAATTTGGATTTTTGTTAGGTGGACATTTAATTTTATAAATATTCCATTAAGATCGCAAGCTCACTCTCAAACGCAGCCCCGCCCCTGATTGAGTCGTGATCTTCTTCTTAGTTACCGATCTTTGAGGATGTAATTGTCGAGCCAGCCTACTCACTCTTTCATTCTATTTATTATTATATCGAGTCCGTATTATTATTATTATTATTATTATTATTATTATTATTATTATTATTATTTACTTTGATTTATTTTGAGACAGTGTAGTATGCGACGATAATGTTACTGTTACTGGCTTGGAATAAGAGTTCATGTGGTTTCACCTCTATTTTATATCCGTTATTTACTTTATGCATTTAGTTTTATTTCCAGTCATGCTTAGGATGATATTAAATTATTTTGAGTCCTCTGAGTTTGTATTAGGCGTAATAAATCTAGTATTAAATCTTACGAGGTCTAACAATTAGTATCAAAGCATTTTAGGATCTAGTGCCCTATGGGCTTGAGTGCGTCCATCTCTTTTTCTCGTTGCTTATTTTATTACTTTAGAGGTTTAATGTTTAAAATGTGCATTATCTACAATGACAACCGTTTAAGGGATTTCTCTCCATTGTTGCAAACAACCGAATCGGAACCATCAAAGTGTATTAAGAGGGTTCCTTATTTGGATTTTTCATACGAGCCATCCCATGCATGAAGTCGCGTTCGATTGAGAGTTGAGGACCGTTGGATGTGCGACCTTTGGTATCCCCTAAGTGTATGGTTCGAGGTGAAATATTTCCACTCATAATCCATCACAAAACATGGAGCAAGTCGCAAAGTCCACTTTGGATGATCAGGTGCTAACCAGCACGAGGAGGAGTTCAAATCTCTTTCTCTTTTTGCACTGAGATGGATTGATACGAAACAAAGAAGACTATTAAAAATTTCATTCATAGTTCAAGAATATTTTTGAGATGGAATAAACTTCATGTGAAGGGTTTGGCAGGTGTTATTAGGTAACTGTTCTTCACCACTTATGTTTATGTGGTGGATGTTATCTTGAGACAGGGACAGGTACATCACAATTATCTAAAAGATAGAGATTACTATTCTTGGAAAGACAAAGAACAAAGTACGCCAAAAGTAACTAGATATGGGGTAGCATCGACCCAGGTAGGGAAGACCTCACCGAAAAAAGGAAACACATAGGGAGATTTGACTCCAAGAGGTTTCCACGAGTTGTCAATGCGACGGGTATGACCAATACAACTAAGAAAAATATGACCAATGAGAGTAGGCTCAATAAAATAATTTTTAGCATAAACAACCATAAAAGCAAGCTCAACAAAGTCTATAGTAGGAGTTCCATTTCGATAGTTACTTTAAAGGAAGGTAGTACACTCTTAGCAAATGGGACCACTTCATTATCAAATTCCTTAGGTCAACCTCTATTATTGAAGATACCACCGAGGGGATGAGTATAATTTTACTTATGGCTCAAGTATATGAGTCTTACCTTGACACCGAGGATTTGTCACTTATTAGCTTTCAGTAGTAACTATATGTATTACGCTTATATGGCCTACCAGGGGTAGGTCTTTACCATTGCCATTTTTGGCAGTGGATGTTTCATAGAGTTATGTCTAGACTCATAACACCCATTTATATTATATAGATGTAATTTTATATGAGGAGGTCACTGTATTATTAGATTTTATATTAATTGTCCAGGATTTTAACGACGCATTAAATAAGGGACCAAGTTTACCCCCGGTTATAAAGATATACTTTTGTATAGAGTTGGCACCGACTACTAGAAGGCATCATATCGAAGGGATCTATTAGAGATACGAGAACTGCGTCAAGATATTTAATCATTTTTTAGCCAAGAAGTTCATACGAATGATTACATCTTCATGAGGAGCTTCATTTATTTTTTGAGAAAAAGAAAGATTGTTATCTCCAATTATACGAGATAAATTGGGAGTTGAACAATATCTCGATACGGAACAAGTATGTGTTACCACGTATCGATGATCTATACAACCAATTAAGAGGAGTGTCATTCCTTTCAAAAATTGACTTATGCTTAGAGTATCACCTGTTATATATTCGCGAGCAAGACATTCTGAAGACGTCTTTTTTAACACAATATGGATCATATGAATGATGGGTTATGTCGTTTAGGATGACCAACGCACCAGTAGTGCTCATGGATATAATGAACCAGGTATTTTGACCATTGATGGAATAGTTCAACATTACGTTTGTTGACGATATTTTAGCATATGCTCGATTGAAGGAGGATCTTTCAGAACTTTTATGGTTAGTTTTTTAGACACTTTGAGAATATAAATTGCACAAGGCTCTATAAGTTTGAGGTTTTGGATTCAAGAAGTACAGTTCAGGGACCACGTTATATTTGCAGCTGGTATTTCGATCGATCCTAGCTTAGTATTTATATTTGTAGATTGGAGAAACCTCACGACACTTAAACGAAGGGAAGAAGTTCATGGGAATTAGCAGGGTACTACATGAGTTTCATTTAGGGGTGCTCGCAGATGACCAGAACACTCACTCACGTAACCCAAAAGAGTAACGTTTATTTGAAGCATAAATATCCAAAGAGTGGTTAAGGAGATCAAGGAGAATCTTACCACCGTAAGATATTGTAGAGTTCTAAGTGTGCCGCTTGTCAACAAGAAAGGTGGAGTCCAACGAGGAAATTTTATCTCTTGGAGAATTATGGGTAGACATAAGATAGAATCTCCATGGGCTTCATAATGGGATTGTCGAATTTCTAGGGACTCGTTATTCTATCTAGGTCTCTTTCTATAGATTAATAAAGGTGGATTATTTCCTGCCAGTGTAAAATGATTATATCGTTGAGTAATACCATTATAAGAAAAATAGGTTGTGATAAAAGGTCCCAAACTACAGAAAGCATTTCTGTAAAAGGCGAATGGTACGTGGGTAACTTTATATTATGAAGTAAACATGTGTATAACAATTTGAGGAATTTTTACAATTGGTGAGACAAAGCAGTTATTAGTATAGTTTATGTCGAGGAGGGGATCCTGTCAGAGTAAGGTAAAATACTCGAGACATTCACAGAGTTACGATGTGTAAAATACTAGTGTAGTATTGGGAGAGTATACCCACTATTTCGATAGGTCTCATGGTTTCCAACGACGATACGTAATCAATTGGGGTCATTTGATTTAGAATGATTAAGTTAAGCAATAATTAAGAGTTAACAAATTGTATATGAAGATGTATTTAAAAGACACTTTGAAAAAGATGGTCTTTATAATAGAGTGTGTGGAGATTTCCACAGTAGGCAAGAGAGTTTTTGTGACAAACAAAAGCATGGTTTGGGATCCTAAGAGGTAGGTAGGATGCTTATGAAGTTCTCCTCAAAGGATGAAAATGGTAAAGTTCGTATTTCTAAAGGGGATTTATGTGCACAATGTTTTTTGATGACACGATGGTGAAATTTCTTGTTGGACAAGTGGATATTACAATGGTTATACTAGTTGGATGAGTATTAGTTGAATGTGATTTATGATGAAGGTCCTTAGCATGTATAAGGTAGCAAGATGATTAGATTCTGTACAGAGTAAGAGTAGGTTACGAGTAAGATATTATAAGATTTTTTAATAGAAAAAATATGAATTAGAATTTCAAGGATGAAATTCCTTATTTTAAAAGGAAGAATGTAATACCCCGTAATTTTAATGCATTATATTAATTGATTATTTTGAAAATTTTATCTATAATGACTCGAGACGTCACTGCATTTATCTTATGTCGTATGTGTTCTGTAGTGACTCAAGACTTCACTATATATCTTTTGGGGTATGTATATGTGTGTATAATAAGTAAATTTAACTAGTAATTACCTAGCAACTAAAAATTAATAAATTATTTTAGACTCGAACAATGTAAATATTAAAATGTGTCAGGATAGTTCGGGTCACTTGTGGGGCAAGTACAAGTTCCAATTTGTATTTAAAATGATGGATGTTAAGCAGCTTGGTCTAGGTCTTAAGCAAATGTGTTATGGTTTTGGACTTAATGGGTCAAAATTAATATGGGTTCAACCCCAATTTCGTGGGGGCAAGATAAAAATGGATTAAGGTTAGTTTAGTTCATTTTAAAACAAATAGAGAGAAACTCTAGAGATAAAGAGAGGAAACAACTTAGAGAATGAGAAAGTGGAGGAATTGGACTTGGTGAAGAAGATAATTAGGGCTTTTTAATTTGAATCAAACCTACTTGAATTTGAAGGTAAGTTTATTTAGTATAATTAGATGATTGGTTTGTGTTATAATATAATTAAGTAATGGAATCTAAACCTAAGTTGATTAAATCTACAGTTTGGAATAAATTAATCAACTAATTAAGATTATTAGTCATGTTGTTGAATTAAGATGAAATTGTGAAAATTGTGAGAATTATCCATGAAAAGGATTGGAACTAAACTCAAAATATTATATTAGTTATCTATTCTATAATTTAATCAAAGTCCCTTTAACTATTGGAATAATTGGTAGAAGATTTGAGAACGATTGATTAAAGATTGAAAAATAGGGCTTTTCATTAAATTGTGAAATATCCATTTGAATCCATGTTGAAATGTATAGAAAATGTAATTATGTCGTAGAAATGATGTCGGCATGTGTATATTGGATTATGGTTTGATAATTATGTGATTTGGAAGCTTGGAAAACCTTTGATGGGGGATTTAAATGCCAACACCTATAAGAGGAATAAGGACATACGATCTGGAGTGATCGATCCATCAACCTGGTCGATCGATCAATCCCTACAGTTTTTCCCAAACATAGAATTTTCATATTTTTTTAATTACGAAAGCATGGCTATTGGTTTCATATTTTTTAGATTTTAATTGAATTTATTATGAATATTTTACCAAGAGTGCGTAAGGCTGAAATTCTAGGTTGTTCATTTTGGTTCGATCTTTGAGATGTGATTGGTCGGTTAAAATTTGGGGCTTAGGGCTTGGATAATTTACCTTTGGGTTAGTTATACTAATATTTAAAATCGCTATATGCATAGGGATAATTATCTCATATATTATGTGCAAAACATTAAATATGTATGCTCGAGAAATACGTACTAGTTAGTAAATCGTGTGATGACGACTACTATAGTATTATGGTTGACAGAGATGTATTGTACCTTGGTTCAGGCGATGGTGCCACTTCAATATGCCTCTAGAGAAAGCGATGGTATCTACCCTGGGTGTTATACGACGATGACCACTTCAGTACTTTGTTAGATAGAGATAAACTATACCCTGGGCTGGGAGACGATGCCTCGTCGGTATCCAAGAAGATTGCAAGGGGATCTACCCTGGGTCATGCAGTGATTACTTCTTCGGTACTCCGATAGTTTGTTATAGAGTAATTGATATGAGTAGTACTAATATTGATAAATACATAGATATGTGTTCATTGAATTGATATATACTTGATATGTATAGAATCGTCATTTGTGAATATTCAAATGAGATGGATAATATGTATTCTTAGGGTACACTTGGGTCTGGGTTTAGACGCATGTTATATCTAGGATTTTTGAGTTAGGATAATTTAAAAGACACTAAAAGACGAGAAAAAATGTATAATTATATTATAGCCCAACTCAGTTATATGATTATATTAAATAGGCTTGTTGTTAACATTGTCATATTAACATTTTTTAGAATGTAGACCACTAGTGCAGTCTCATCCATGATCCAGATGTAATCTTCATCTCCGTTGTTGATCTTCTAGGGTTTAGGTTTCAAGCCCTTGTGCTCACTCTTTTATTTAATTTAATATTCTATTGAGTCGGTATTATTACTACTTACTTTGCTTTGTTTTGAGACAGTGTTGCATGCGATAATTTTATTACTGTTAGTGGTTTGGTACCAGAGTTTATGTGGTTCACCTTTATTGTATATCGGATATATACTTTTATGCATTTAATTTTATATTTAGTTATGGTTGGAATGATAATCAAGTGTTTTGACTTTTTTGAGTTTGTATTTGGCCTGATCAATCTAGTATTTAGTTTTACGAGGTGTCATAATATTAGTCATTCTTTTACCTGACTAGTGACCCCGTTCAATTTTTTAGATCACCCCATTTATAATATTAAAATGGTTTATTTTTGTATCAATGATAGTGAAGAATATGAAATTCAAACTTCTTACAAGAAGTTTTATGAAATGTAATATGATTCGATCTTCTATGTTAAAAATATTTAAAGAAGAAAAGGTCATCAAGAAGGGTGAAGATCATATATCTTCCTAATTTTCCATTGAAAGGAATATTTTATTAAAAATGTTCAAAACCCTGAAATATGATAAAACCAAAATTTCCAATCAGCTTATTTACAGAAAAGAGGAATATATTTTTTTTTCAAGTTTTGGAAGCTCATGGTTATTCCCTATTTTCCCCAATCAAAGCCCTTGATGTTCACTTTAGTAACCTCCTAGATTTCCTTGATTAGTTAAAAAGATCCTAAAGAAGATGATGAGCGCGTGTCGACCATTTAATTGACACTTTGTCAAATGAATATCAAAATTGTGCAAAATCCGATTTCAATCTTTCAATAAATGTTGAACCTTTTCAAATAGACTTGGATTTTATAAAATTAGTCATTCTGAGAGGAAAAAACTATTTTGTCAGACCTTTGTCATCAAATGAGACAACATATATTAAAAGTTTTCCCGAAAATTCTCAAAAGGAACGGAAGAATGATATCATTCATTTGAAGGGGATGAATATTGTTTCTCATATTTATCCTAACAAAAATCATATGCTTAAAGTTAATTCCCTGTTTTCTCCAATCAAAGCCCTTGATGTTGACTTTGGCAACCTCCTAGATTTCCTTGATTAGTTAAAAGACAAAAAGGACGTTCCTAAATAAAATGATGAATGTGTATCCACATTAACAAAAAAAGATATGAGTTGACCATTTAATTGGACACTTTGTCAAATGAATATCAAAATTGTGAAAAATCCAATTTCAATCTTTCAAAAAAATGTTGAACCTTTCAAATAGACTTGGATTTTAGAGACTTAGACATTCCTAGAGGAAAACCTATTTTTGTCAAGCCATTGTCATCAAATAAGACAACACATCTTGAATATTTTCCTGACAATTCTCAAAAGAAAGGGAAGCAGGATGTCATTCATTTGGAGGGGAAGAATAATGTTTCTCATTTTTATCCTAACAAAAATTATATGCTTAACCATAAAAACATAATAAGGAATTTTCTTGCTCTTGTATCCATGATAAAGGTCACTTTAAAGATTTATTTTTACAAGTTGAAGAAAGTTCAACATTTTGAAAAGTTTTGCCCAAAACTAAAACCCTAAGTTCAAAATCTTGAAAACGTTTTGCCCAAAACTAAAATCCTTATGACTCGACTTAACCCTTTTATATGTTATCATTATCACAAAGCCTATCATTTTCATTAGTTTTTTTTTCTCTAACCAACCTTCATGTACCCCATGGCAGGGGTGGTAAGAATTTTGTGAGAAATAGCAAAGGTAAAAGAAATTGTGATTCAATTAAATTTTCTAATAAGCTCATTTAAAGAAACAATTAAGCTAGAAAGAATCAATATTTTTAGAAAGGCGATTAATAAAGAGAGGCAAAAGATTTCCAAATATGCCTCATGTCCCACCTCCTCATGTGAGTGATTTATGGCTAAGGACCATCGAATTGACTTAAAGTGGAGACTAAAATGATTCCAAAATTGGTCCACTCCACATGTAAATACTACATTTGCTTTATTTTATCAATAACTTATGTTGGAACTTCTTTTCATGTATCTTATGTTAGGTTATACTCTTTTTTGCATATAAGTGTGTACGTCATTTGTATCATCTTTGATGACTCGTATATGAATTATTAACCTTATTTATATGTTCTTGCTTCATGTCTTGAATAATTCAAAAGTATTTTACTTTTTGTATTCTTTAGTTTGGTTTTATAGAAGTATGCTTATAATTATCACATCTAGTTGATATTTTTATCGATCTATGTGTGATATATTCGTGTGCATATAAAAATTGTTTTCATTTGTGCCTTGGATTGATATTAGTTATATATTATTATTATCCTTGATTTGCCTATTTTTTATTTAGGCATTGAATACACTGCTAGTCTTAACCTTTATGATTTCTCCATATTGATTATCATTGATTATCATTTGACATCCTATCGATAAATATGTGAGTTCAATCCTAGTAATATATCTCAAGTTAAGGGAACCTTCTTGATGGTTTAGGAAGTCATTTGATAGTTCTAAGAGCATTGTGATCATCACATTCAGGAAGTTATTGATTCAATTCTAGGTGTTGACTAGATTAGACTTGGGCAATATCACAAAATTTTAGAAGGTTACATACATTCTTAATCCTAGGAATTGTAAGGGGTGGAATGCTTGAATAATAATTTCTTTGACTATTATAGGAAAGATTCAATGCCAATGGATCTTAATCTCCATGGATTGGACAATTGTTGTGTAAGCAAGTCTGAGATCATAATTTGGATAAATTTGCATCGAAGAATTATCATGGATTGTGATACCCCTTTGATAGACCTATGGGATTTGTTTCCACAAGTAAAACTGATAATTGGATTATTTTATAATCCGATAGAGTAAAAAAAATAAGTTATGTTTAAGAATCAAGGATTTAATTAGATGTTGGTCAAAATCGACTAGTATCAAATTGATTTTACCAAGAGGGTAGTATACACTTAACACGGGGAATCATATTATATACCATTTTAACTTTGCAAGTAAGACCTCATTACTCCGAGTGATATTGAGATAATTAAATTGGAGTGCAATCGTAATTATTTAATGGAATTAATTACGATTAAATGAACAAAGAAAATAAATTTTGGGAATATAATTTAAGATTTTGAATATTTATTTGGAAGTCAATTTAATTATTTAGTCTCGGGTCCCTAGTATAGTCTATATGTCAAAATAGCAGGCCCGGACTCTCTGAAACCCTAGTTTAGTCCAAGCCCATAACCTACACTTATATATATTGGTACAATCTAGGGTTTTAAGATGAATAATCATTATTAAGGATTACATACGAAGAGAGGAAATATTATTCACATTTTTGTGAAGAAGCTTAGAGAGAGTTTCATGTCTCAGTGAAAACCAATTTTCTTCATATCTAAAGGTGTTCACAAACCTACCTAGCTTTGGGAGGATCATATACTAGAAGATCTAAGTCATTCGGTGAATACAATCAAGATTTTGGAGAACCAAAAGATGGTATCCTTTTCTTCTTGTCCAGATACCTTTTCACTTTATTTGGATCACCAACCAGATCCGCAAAGGTATTGTACATATAACTCTTGGTTTAAGCTTTCAAACCTACTTTTTATTTCGTAATTTACATTCCATGATTGATAAAAAAAATTGGGGAGTAATTTTTCTATCACATATCGATACCCGACTATTGGTATTAGAGCCGTTGTTTAGACTGATTATGCTTGGGAGAGGTTCATGTTACCCACCATGTGAAACCCAAGTTTGCACATTGTAGAAAAATACATGTGTGTGTGCTTCTTCTTACTAACGTGGTCTTGTAGAATTCTAGTGTTTATATCCCTTACATTATGGCCATATATGTATTTTTTATGTGATTGGATGCTACGGTAGTTTATCTATAGTTAATTTCTTCTCCTATATTTGATCTGGTTATATTAATTAGGGCTTTATAATTATTTCTTTAATCGATGTATATAGAGGATTTTTATGGGGGTGTGATATTTTTTAATATTTGGAATCACGTATTTACTTGGGTAATGGGTTAACAAAAAGTTTCATGAAGTTTTGTGTGAAGTTTCAAACTAGTTATGGAGATTTTTGCATGAACATGGCGAACTCAAAACGAAGTTGCAAAATTACGGGGGTTGATCGATCTGACCACCTTTCGAATCGATTTGACCTCTTTACAAATCAATCCAGTCCCATGTCAGATTGATCCGTTGTTTTGTTGTTGCTTTTCAATAGTTGTGCAATGGATCACCATCCTGATGTTTCCCAAGTATGAAGGACTTCCAGAGGTCAACGATGTGTAGAAGTCCATTTTTTATTGAAGTCTACATCAAGGAGGAATCTATTTCTAAGAGAAGTTTACTTCAAGTTGGATTCTTGATCTTAAAGAGTTCTACTTTAAGAAGAAATTTAGGATATGATGGAAAATGGAATTTCGTTCCTATTTGAACTATGATTTCTTTATTATTCTATTTTATTATGATTATACCATCGTGTATGTTGATAGTTTTGTGTTAATTAATTGATTACTTAGAATACCACATTTTTATGGACAATATGAGTTTTTATTGTCACGGACCTAGATCACAATTTGTTTTAATAACATATTTTATTTATTCTTTTCTAAATTAAATTTATTCTGATAATTAACTTAAAGGTATAAATTAAATTGAGATTTATGAGTTTTTTAATTTAATTTTAAAATGGTTTTATTTTAAGAAAATTAAAATAGTGAAATTGGCAAATTTAATTTCTACAAGTAAATCAGAAATTACCATGGATTTAATTCATGCTTTTAAAACTGAATAAATTACTTTTAAAATTACCCTCAATTTCAAAATATTATATGCGAGAGGGGTTTCAACATAAACCTTGCGATCTCCGTCGTTATTTCAAAATTGTGATGTAATTAATTCCTAGTGTCAGCTTTTATTCGGCGTCCCATCGAATGGTTTTAATCACGGAATCATTGTAGTTTTTAAATTCCATATTTCCTTAAAATTTCATGTAAGTAAGTTCAATCCTCGCATTGAGGTTTTTCTATAAGGGGGAGTTCAATTTCAATGCACTGATTGTATTCACTTAACCACAACTAATGATATCATCCCCGTCGAATTCAATATTATTAGATGTGAGACTAAAAGATGTAGATTATTCAATCATGTAGGGTAGTGATTTCTGGACCGTCTGAAGAACATTATTGGAAGGTGAAAATTTGACTAGTGTAAGGTGCTATGATTTAATTTCACATTGAGAAGTCTCACTCCATAAGGGAACTAGGATGGTCGACGGGATTTTATATTATTTTTAGCGATAGGAAATCAGGGTTAATTCTCACATGTTTAGTTTAAAATTAATTCCGTTTTCAAATTATTCTCAAATTTCAAAACGGGCTTAACATTCAACCCACTTGTCTCTATCTTAAAGGAAAACAAGTTAATTGTCATGAACTATACTGAGTTGAAAAGAATCTTGGACATTATCTTAACTGATGAGGACTATAAGTTGTTTTAACTGAACCACTTCAGGTTAAACCTGATGAGAGGGCATCCGGATAGAATGACCGAGCTTATTAGAAGTGGAAAAAGGCTGATCAAATGGCACGTTGATAAATATTGGGCTTTATGACCAATGTATTGTAACATCAGTATCATCATATGTCAATTTCTTACGACATGATTCTAAACCTCAAGGATATGTTTGAGGATCAGAACCATTCCACAAGGCTGGATGTTATGGCAAGGTTGGTCAAAACCAAGATGCTAGATAATACTCTTGTGTATAATAATATTCTAAAAATTATGTCCATCTTAGGAGAACTAAAAGTCATTAGTTTCTAAATCGAGGGGGAAATCGAAATCAATTTTATACTCTAATCACAGTCGGAGTCCTTTAAACAGTTCTGTTTAAACTATACCATGAACAAACTTGGTTATTCTCTGGCGCAACTTCTTAAAGAACCCCATGCTTAGGATAATATCATAAATCATAAGGGGGTTGTACAAGTTGCTGAGAGACACCCATCTTCTTATGTCCTGAAAAGTAGTAGTAGTAGTAGTAGTAGTAGTAGTAGTAGTAGTAGTAGTAGTAGTAGTAGTAGTAGTAGTAGTAGTAGTAGTAGTAGTAGTAGTAGTAGTAGTAGTGGTAGTAGTAGTAGTAGTAGCGGTAGTAGTAGTAGTAGCGGTAGTAGTAGTAGTGGTAGTAGTAGTAGTGGTAGTAGTCGTAGTAGTGGTAGTGGTAGTAGTGGTAGTGGTCGTAGTGGTCGTAGTCGTAGTGGTGGTAGTCATAGTGGTAGTAGTAGTAGTAGTAGTAGTAGTAGTAGTAGTAGTAGTAGTAGTAGTAGTAGTAGTAGTAGTAGTAGTAGTAGTAGTAGGAGGAGGAGGAGGAGGAGGAGGAGGAGGAGTAGGAGTAGGAGTAGTAGTAGTAGTAGTAGTAGTAGTAGTAGTAATAATAATAATAATAATAATAATAATAATAATAATAATAATAATAATAATAATAATAATAATAATAATAATAATAATAATAATAATAATAATAATAAGAAGAAGAAGAAGAAGAAGAAGAAGAAGAAGAAGAAGAAGAAGAAGAAGAAGAAGAAGAAGAAGAAGAAGAAGAAGAAGAAAGCAAGTGTCGAGGTTAAGCAAGTGTAGTCCAATATAAGTTACATGGTATTAAGCAAGTGGGAAGATAAAGAAAACAAGATAAAGAAAGCAAGCCTAAAAGATCCATTTATGGGATTAAGCAAGTGTCGAGGTTTTAGAACATTCGGATTGATTAGAAAATAAAATCCTATGATTTTCATTAATGTTCGGGTGGAACTTGTGTATATAAGAAGCGTAATGTAAACGTGGTGTTAATTCTAGTATTATACGTGTGTGATATTATCTTAATCGGGAACAATGTGGGTATATTGTCAGTATAAGAGTGAAATTTTCCAGTCAGTATGATATCAAGAACTTATGAGATGTTAGTCACGTCATTGGGATCAAGATTATACATGATTGGAAAAATAGGATGTTGGGTTTATCTTTAGCCACTTATATCGATGATGTGCTGGCAAAGTTTAGCATGGAAGATCCAAGAAAGGGTTTTTCCCTTTGAGATATGGAATTTATTTATCTAAGGGTGAGTATCATAAGACACGGGATTAGATAAAGAGGATGAGGAATATATCTTATGCTTCAACAGTTGGTAGCCTCATGTATGTATGTTATATACAAGATCGGATATCTTCTTTTTCGTTGGCACGGTCAACAAATTCCCATCTAACCCAGGTGAGGAGCAACGGATTTCTGTAAATCACATTATCAAATACCTAAAAACAACTAGAGATTATGTGGTTGTATACTCAATGGATAGTCCAGTACCCATTTGGAATACATACTCAGTTTTACATCAGATAAGGATTCCAAGAAGTCAATATCAGATATGTGTTTACCTTAGGACAAGGAACTTTAAGTTTGAGGAGTATCAAGCAATCATGTATTATTTACTTAGACATTGAAGACAAATTTTTGTCACTTTGGATGTAGAAAAGATTTGTTTGGCTACGAAACTTCCTAAATGACTTGGGTGTTGTTCCTTTAGTACATTGGAAGGAATATTACACTTTATATTGACAATTGCGATGCGATTGGAAATTTGAAAGAATCAATGACTCATTAGTTAGAAATCACATTGAGCACAGTATCACCTAATTCGTGGGATCATACATAGTGTCAACATCATTGTAATTGAGATTTCATCTCAAGACAATCAGGCAACTCATTTTATGAAGAGCCTACTAATTTAGGCTTTTGAGAGTCATGTAGAAGGAATGGGTTCTAAATGCATAGGCACGTGGACATGTGTGCGGTAATATTTTTTTATTTATTCTTTAAATATAATGTTTATGGTGTTTATCAATTGGACTTAGTTGGAATTGAGGTGATTTGGGTTCAGCCTAGTCATAGGAGGTTAGAATTCCAATTCTAGTACAATTGAATAGTTTGCAGTCTAGATAGGGAGTTGACATCCTATTTGTAAAGTTACTTGATTGTTAGGGAAGATTCTATCCAGGTCAAATAGGATTGTGATGATTACATTCAAGAAGGTGTTGAACATGACCATCTGTGATATTCAAATCTTAGTGTTGACTAAATTAGACTTGTAAAATCGAACAACAGTGGCAAAGGGTGAATAGATTCTTAATCCTTAGATTATGAGGATTGGAATGCTTGAATTTATTTATCTTTTAAGGGAAAGATTTAAGTTCATTGGATCTCAATCTCTGCATATTGGGCAATAATTGTGTAAGTAAGTTTGAGATTATAATTCGGAGGAATTCGCATCCAAGAATGATTTTGAATTGTGATACCCCCTCGATAGGCTTATAAAATTTGTTACCATCAGTAAACCTCATCAATGGATTATTTTATAATCCAGTGGAGTAGTGAAATAAGGTAAAATTCTGAGAATCAATGAACTGATACGATGTTGGTTAAAATCCATTAGTAACAAATTAATTTGGCTAAGCGGGTATCAGACAATGAGAGGAATCATATTATATACCATTTCAACTTTTCAATTAAGACCTCATTACTCTGATTTATTTTGAGATAATTAAATTGTAGTGTAGTTGTAATTATTTAATTGAATTAATTATGATGAAGTGATGAAAGGAAATAAATTACAGTAATGTAATTTGGAATTTTTGAGTATTTATTTGGAATCCAATTTAATTTGGTCTTGGGTCCTTAGTATAGTCCATATGCCGAAGTAGCTGGTCTGGACTCTCTAGAAAACTAGTTTACCCGAGACCGTGACTTATACCTATATATATTGGTATAAGCTAGGATTTTAATACGCACAAACATTAATAAGGGTTATAGAAAACACTATTCATATTTTTAGAAGAGGCTTAGAGAGAGAGGAACAATCTCCCTTAAAACCAAAGGCTTCATCTCCAAAGGTGTTCACACACCTACCTAGATTTATAAGGATCATATACTAGAAGATCCAAGTCACTTGGTTCATAAACGTAAGCTTTTGGAGGACAAAAACTCGAAAACACTTTTATCTTCTCCAAATACCTTTTCTCCATATTTGGATCACCAACTGGATCCGCAAAGATATTGTATTTGTAATCCAAGGTTTTTGATTTTAAATTTAGTTTTTGTTTTGTACTTTTTGTTGCATAATTGATCAAAGTTTTTCGACTATATTATTTTTGCGTATATCGAGTTTGAAGGAAAATGTTTTGGATTATGTGCTTCTTGTGTATCTCTTAATCCTATGACATGGTTTTTAAAAAAATTCAAAAAGAAATTTGATACAATCATGTTTATGCTTTTTTCGATGAGATACACCATGACATACTTTTGTATATGAAAATGACTTATTTAATCATTTTTCCTTTGCTTGGGGAATATGATATGAGATGAACTTCTTTAAACAAACTCTATTTTTTTATGTCTTACAAACTTTGAGAATTTTTTTGCTTGATAATGCATTCCCATATCATGTTGCATGTTAAACTGTGCTACAAATTATTTAGATGCCACTTTACACATAATGAAAAAGATGCACCATCTTTTACAAAGCATTCAAAGATTCGTTACACTCGTGAAAGTGTGTTTATATTCCTTAAATTTGTATGTGAATTATATCATTTCATGATTTGGATACCTATAAAAAAAATTATTCTATCTAAGATGAATGAAGAAATTTTTAAGGCTACAACTTTAATTATGTGATACTACCTTTGAATATTGAAAATAGTATCCCATATTTGTGTTTTCCTGAAACTGTAACTTTTAAAATAAATTTGAATATAAAAAGTCTCAAATATTTCAATATATCCAAAATTAGGTTACAGAAGGATATGAGATCAGAGGTTTTAATTATATTGCTTATTTGAGGGGGGGGGGGAATTGCAGTTTAAAATGATCAAAAAAGAAAGTGCTGGAGATTTCACTTCAAATGAAGCTCTACATTTTTTATATGACTCATTATCCTAACTTAACTTATGCTCAGACCTTTCTCTCAATGGTGTTCATTGTTTTTCGCACAATCGAGATAAAACCTTATGTTCTCAGTTAATGCTCTCATCATGTTTATAGATAATGTTTTTATGATTAAGAACATTTGAAAATGTGAGTTATATGGATTCACATATATATTAGGTTAAACACGCAAATATTCAATGTTTATCTAAACTTTTTCTTGATTCGATTTGTATGAACATACAAGATAAAGTGAAGCCAATGTCCAAACCAAATAACCAAACCAAAACATAACAAGAAGAAGAAAGAGGAAAGATTCATTTCGAACAAAACCTATATTCAGCACTGTTTGAGATAAGACGGACACTTAACAACTTACAAACTACTCAGAGATCCATTAAGTATAATCTAATGATGTCTTTAAATCTTTAATAGAAAACAATTCAGTTCTCACCTTCCACAACAAGCAGCTCTTGCCTTAGTAAAAACCTATTAGCCTCAGGAATCGCAATTCCTTTCTTTTTCCGCAGTAGATTCCTAACTCCACAAATTAGTAGTAAAGAATAATCTCTATAAGGTTTTAGAACTCACATTTTGTTCTTCTTGGTTTGGAAAAGTGATCCTAAATAATCCAGGGGATTTGGATGAAAAATTTGAAGAGTTTAATCACAAAAATAACTCTTAAAAGTCTTGAAACAAATGCATCCCAACATCTCTATTTATAGGAAAAGAGATCTACTAAAGATAAACATGAAATATTGCATTTAATTTGCATACTCATTCAAACGAAACGTGATATCGTTCAAATAAAGTACCCACTTTCGTTCGAACAATCGTCCAATGAATCTTCGAATGACATTCTAATGCTTTCCAGATGGTGCAACGTCAAAACTCGTTCTAACAACCCTACGAGACTTTTCGACGACCAATAGAGACTCATTCGAATGATATTTAAAGTCGTTCTAATGAACTTATGAAAATTTTAAAAAAATTTAAACAATATTTGTAAAAAAATCTTTGAAAAGTCCCTTGAATAATTTCAGATTACAAAACCGCCTCATAAACCATCTAGGGTAAAGTAGTGACTCGCGATCTCTGATCCTTCCAAATGGTCATTAGTGATTCTTCTATTCAACATTTGAGAAAGTTTATGAAGGTATAGTGGGGTGTAACGGGATAAGCCAAATAAAAAATAAAGAATGAGCTATCATAAATTTTTCTCTTATAAATCTCCCCCTTTGTTTATTCTGGTAAAAAAAACCCAAATCGAAACCAAATTAATCCATAAGAAAAATACAACTAATGCCCTCCCAAACCAAGAAAGTAAAAAACATAAATGTCTTTATCTTATACTGAAAGTCTTCTTGTGTAGTCCATGATATCTACAAGGCAGAATTGATTTACAGACACGAAATAAAACAAATTTCATGAGGCATACAAGTTTTAAAAAAATAAACTCCCCCTCAATTTTTTCCCCCATTTTCGTCCGTAATACACATAGGATTAGAAACTATTCCTAAAATTTTAGCATCACGTGAATCCAAATAGGAAATATCATCATAAGGATAAATAATTAAACACATGGAATGAGATTCCAAAGAAGAAGCCAACTTTTTTTTGAAGATTTCTCAAATAAAAAAACATACAAAGGTACATGAGTATAATAGGAACATTTAAGTACAAATAAATCAAACCATTAAATATCACTAAAACATCTGAATCATGAAAGTGGAATGTAATTTCTTGAACATGTTCCACGATAAATTAACCTAGGCATACATAACAAAGTTGCACAAAGTCAATTAGATACTTTTAAACAAAGAACTCAATTTTAACCTGAGATATAAGAATGTTGAAGAAAATTAAATTCACTCGACAGATGCAACATGCCATGAATTTAAATGCTTCTCAAATAAATAATGTCAAACTATTTAATATTTTTCAAGAAAGTCTATTGTGCAAACCTATTGATCTTCTACATTATAACAACCTCGAAATCTCACATTTCTATGTATAAACTTTCAAATTTTTGAAGATATCATAATGCTCATGAAGGTGAAGCATTAATGAAAAAATGGCCTTAGAACTTCTGTTTTTATGTGTCGTTAATATTTTAGGCTCTTATCGATGGTGACTTTTAACGCAAAGAGAATTTTCTCTTTCATAGCCTCTTTCTATTGCTTAAAATAAAACAAGTTTTTCAAGAAAAGAAATTTGGTTTATAGTTCTTACAAGAACAACTCATCTCTAGAACATTTGGTTCGTTATTAAACACTATTGAGATAAGAACACCATGTTTGACATATGACAAGTATATGTTCAAAAAGTCCATTCTCCTATGCAATAAATGAGATAAAAAGTCCAGCATGCAGAAAGTGATCATCAATATACAACGATATGTGAGCCACTCATTATTTAGCACATTAAAGAAACAAATCTTGTATCATAACACCATGAAAAAGTTACATGAATGGAATGCATGTAGTTGTGATTTACACATCTTGAATGCACATCCATATATAGTGAAAAAAAATATAAAAAACTTTTTGAAATTTTCATAAAAAAATAAGATCATTTTGAAAAATTTCAAAATTTTTCTAAACATGAAAAATCTGTTTGGAATTTTCAAGATAATAAAAGCAACTATAAACATAGAAATACAATATAACAATAGGGACAAAAGATGAAGACATGATAATCACCATATACTAGAAAAAAGTCATAACCTCAATCATTAGTCCGAGAGGAGTTCTCAAAAGGAATAGAAATCCTTTGAAATTTCGTCTTAAAACTTTGGGAAGTCTTGACTAAAACCTCCACTTTCTCTCGAAAACTATCATAATCGCTATGGGGAAGTGTGGGAGCATGTGTGGGAAAATCAACAAGTCTAACATTTGGTGCCTCTAAAATAGATTTCCTTACCCAAAGAGATGAATACTTATAACCACGGGTTTTAAAAACTAAGGGGACACTAGAATTCAACTTCCAAGGGTTTTCTTTATGATCATAATAAAAATGCCTAAGGTGACCTTTTCTACTACATTGTGTGCATGCGAAAAGGAATAGGACCTTTGGGTTAACCTTTTCTAACATCATGGATTGTCGTTGACACACTAAAACAAACGATGGCCTTCCTTTAGCAACAGAAGCATTACAATTATAAAAGCCAATACCATCATTACCAACACTACTCGAGTTTCTCAAATCATCTTATAATTTTAAAATCTTAAACTCAAGCAAAGAAGTAGAATCTTCAAGCCTTAGGGACTCCGTCTTTAAATTTTTAATCATTGCTTGAAGGTTATTTCACTCCCCTCAATACAAGAGAACTTATCCCCAAGAGTGTTCTCACCTTACCTTGAATCATCAATCAACACGTTTATTAACTCTAGAAAATTTAGAGTCTTCAAAATCTTTCTTTAAAATTTGGACTTTATCATCACTATATTTCTTGGACACTTCCAAAGTTTTAAAATCACGATTTATGTCAATAAGCTTCTCACGAAGGATATCTCTTTGAGTTTGAATGCTTTGCAAAAAATCAATTTCATATTTAAAATGAGAATTTTCTTTTTCAAGAATTTTAGTTCTTTTTGCAAACTTCAAATTCAGAAGACCTAATGTTTTAGCACAGTTATAAAGCTTATTATACTCATAGCGAGTATCAACGCCATTCTCATCGCTAAATGCATTGAACAACTTAATACAATGATGACTCATCGAGTGAAAACAAATAAAGAAACACATTAGAGTGAGAAAGAAAAAAATCGGCCACCCTAAACAACATGAAACAAGGATTTATACGATAACTTAGTGTAACTTGCAGTGATACAAATTTTAAAATGCGAATTATATGGATTCACTTATATATTAGGTCACATGCACATTCACTTTTAATCCAAATTTTTTCTCGATTAGATTTAGACGAACAAGCATGTATAAATTGAAGCAAATGTCCAAACCAAAACATAATGGGAAGAAGATAAAAAAAATCTCTTTCAGGCAAAACCAATATTCAACATTCTTTAAGATAAGATAGACACTTAATGATTTACAGATTACTTATAAATCCACAAAGAATAATTTGGTGATTTCTTCAAATCTTCAACGAAAAATAATGCAGTCCAACACTGCCCACTGCAAGCAGCTCTTATCTCGGTATCCACCGATTAGCCTCAAGAATTGTAATTTTTTTCTTCTTCAACAATAAAGCCTCGAATCCACAAATCAATAGTTAAGAATAATTTCTACAAAGGTTTAGAACTAAGATTGTGTTCTTCTTAGCTTGGAGAAGTGATCTTAAATGATCCAAGGGTTTTGGATAAAAAATTTTAAGAGTTTGATCATAAAAAGAACTCTTGAAAGGCTTGAAAACAAATGCATCCTCGTATCTGCATTTATAGGGATGGAGATCCACAAAAGAGAAACATAAAAGATTGCATTTGATTTAGGATAAAAATAAAATTCGTGTACTCCTTCGAACAAAATGCGATCTCGTCCAAACGAAATACCCACTTTCGTTTGAACAGCCATCTAACGAATCTTCGAATGATATTCCAGTTCTTGCTAAAAGGCGAAGCATCAAAACTCATACCCTGTGAGATGTTCCAATGACAACTGGAGACTTTTTCAAGCTGCATTTCAAGTCATTCTAACAAACTTGCAAAAATTTCAAATAATTTTAAAAATCATTTTAAAATAATTCGAAAAATACTTGTAAAAATAAACTCTTTGAAAACACCCATGAACAATTTAAGATTATCAAAACCACATAATAAATCATCTCGGGTAAAGCAGTGGCATGCGATCTTCGATCCTTGCAAATAGCCACTAGCGATTCTTCTCTTGAAGACTTTAGAATGTTCATGAAGGTGCAATAGTGTGTAACGGAATAATCCAAATAAAAAAAATAAAGAATGAGCAATCATAAATTTTGCTCTTAAAACAATCAACATAAAACTCTAAATAAGTAAGTGTGATAATATTCCACATATTTACTTATAAAATTGGGTCTTAGAGTTGTTCTTTCTTTGCATAATATTCCTCTACCGTGTAAAACCCTTTATAGAGTCACGTAGCAAGAAGATTTATTCAATATCAATTGCTTTGCATCGTATTTTCCTTTTCCTTGTGAAATATATCTTGCACATTTTTTCATAAATCATATATACCTCGCTCAACATATTAAATATCGTACACAGAGAGATTCATATGTTTTAAGGAATGTTGTTCTTGATTGGGGAAATTATTTTTTTAAGTGATAATTATTTTTAGTATAACCTTGCTTTATTTTAGTATTAATTGACCGCATGATTGATGTTATTTATTAATGTCTTTAAAGTATGTGGTACTACCTTTCACTTTGATATTTATAAAAAAAACATTTATGTTAATATCATAGTTTCCACATTTGGAACAATATGTTTCATTATATCCCGATGTTGTTTAATCATCTATGTTTTGATGATTTTGTTCTTAAAATGCTATGATAAATAGTACGATATCATTTTTTATGTATCCTATATCCTTGGTGAATTATAGTTATTATAATATACATAATTCACCTTTGGAGGTTTCATAAACATACTTTATTGATACTTGCCTTACCATGAATTATCATTTTCTATCTAGAATTATGTTTATGTTTTGAGTTTTAGGATTGGATCAGATCGTATAAATATTATCTAGTTTTAGATATAACTAGCATAAACTGGTACAACTCGTTATACTCTTCGCTCATGGTGCATAACATGATGTTTAGTACATTTTAAGTATTTGTGATAAAATCTTGATGATGGTTTCTGTATAGTTAGCTTTTTATATCATAATTTATCATCTGCGCCTTTAAACAATATACTATGAGATTCATATCTCGTATTTCTATCACATCCTTGTGTTAATTGTGTTACAAATCATATTTTCAACACTCTAAGATTATTTCCTCTAATTTTGTCATATAGCTACATTTTTTGTCATTATCCTTTCATTTTTTTAACCTCTTCATCTTCCCAAAATAAGGAGAAGTTTATTAATGGGAGAGAAGATTTAATTGGGGGGGGGGGATAAATTTTTGACAAAAAAAAGTTAGCTATATGATAGAACGAGAGAAAATATAGGGTATTAGGTTTATGCTATAACATATTGGGGAGATATTAGTTAGGAAGATTACTTTTCTTTTAATTATATAACCGATTTGGCATGCTTATTTAGTTTTATTTAATGCCTTATATCATATTTACCCATATGTTAGCTTATTAGTGTCTCACATACTTTGATAAGATTGATGAATTAGATTACATGACTTTGTGGTATATAACTCTTAAATCGATTTAAATATGACAAAAATCATTTTCTCACTAGTTAAATCTAGTTATTATCCGATTGTTATTTACCTTTGTCAATTCCATGAAAAAATTGGGGACAGTTTTCTCTTCCTGTAAAGAAGAAAATATTTTTCGCTTTATAAAAAGGAAAAATGATAGGTTAAGGGGAGATTTAAATAAGGACATTATACATTTTCTTACAAATAAATGAGTTAGGGAGAGTATATACTCATAACTTTAAAAGTATAATATATCATTGTGATATTTTAGGTTGTATTCACCATATAAATTTTTTATATACTTTACATGATTAGAAGACTTGTGTTTTAAATCTTATATCTATTTATTCATCTTATTGCATCTTTTGTAACTATCTTTCTATACACATTGGTATTGTGATCCTTGTTTTCTAGTGTATTATATTTTATAGGTTTACGGGTTAAGGAACAAGTACTCATCATTGGTGTGATAGAGTTCTTATTGATTTGGATGATATGTTATCAGGTTGATATATTGCCTTTGGCTAGGGTTTATCTTGTGTCATAGGTTGATAGGTTTTATTACTATCCTTGTAATATTTATTTTTCCATAGTTTATCATAAGATAGACAACGAGGGGGGGATTGTAAGAGTATATGTATACTCATACTGTCGCACATCATTTGAATTGTCTTCTTCCATTAATAAAATATACTTTGAGTCTTGTCCTTGAGATCATTCCAAAAAAATGTCATATTCAAAAATCTTCATCAATCTCATTCGGCATCACATATGATCATGAATATTGTATTTCCACATAGGTTGAGGCAAGAAAACTTATTAATACTTTGTCATATTCAAATTAACCTTTTATTAAAATGAAATATTGATTGTATGTGTACGTGTGGGGGGGGGGGGGGGGGATAATTTAGTTTTTGATTTGAGGTGATATACATATGCAAGAACATTATTCATATAGAAAATATAATTTTAAATTTCTTTGAATAAGGATATCATATGAAGGTTTGAGTAAGGTTCAAACTTTCATTTATTTTATTTCCATAACCAAAGTCTAGGGAATTTTTTTTATCATCCGTTGCAGCTAAGGCTTGAGTTCGCTGTTTGAGTGATCAACTAGAGTTTTTCCCTCGATATGATATTCTTCCTCATGGATTCCTTCATTGATGTGAAGATTTGAGTTAATTGGTTGAGTGTTGAGCCATAATTTTTACCCATGACTCGATTTTCTTCGTGACCTTACCTCGCTGATTTACATCTCCATCGAAATAGATTGTGTGACCAGGAAAAAAAATTATCCCATGTAGTGTGGAATTTTTTTAATCACTTATGTGGTATCCAAAATCGAAATAACTCAGTATAAGGAAGGATTATCACTTGGTGGTCAAATTCAGATATCTCAATTAGAGGCATGTATGAAATAATTTTCCTATTTTCACATGCTAGCCTTTGTTGAATTCAAGAAATAAAGGTTGTTTTGAAGGTATCAAACCTTTTATATATGTGGCTATCCGGGGCGAAATTCGTCGATGCGGGATGGCCATGAAATTGGAGGGAGAGAAAATAGATAAATCTCTTTCTCTGTGCATGAAGGGATTCGAGATATGAGTCCTCTTTTCACCACTCGCACGATCTTCCTGGCTTCCACAGATATAAATCGGTCATAGTCAAAGAGGAAGAAAATGGAGAAAATGGATTTGCCAACCTATTTTTCTCAAAACAAGCAAAGGAATATAGCCTTCTCGACAGATCAATATCAAAAGACAAAATGATGCGCATAAAATCAAATGAGTCAGGGACTCGGGGATAAAGTTACAGAATAGAAAGGTGTTAGGAACCAATTTCAACCTTTCGATCTCTAAGGGTCTATGATACCATTCTCCTTTTCTTGGAAATGTGATTCATATATACCAAGTGTGTGATATGTATAATGAGAGAAAGAAATCATCCTACTCATGTCATGGCAAGGACGGAACAGAATCATTCTAAAGAGTGTACATAAGAATAACGTAAAAATATGATGTTAGTATCCATCGAATCACAATTAACTACAAAGAAGTGAATGTGTATATCGAGGATAAAGATTAATATTTAGGAGTGCGCATATTCACAATACTACTAAATGCAAGAAAACATAAAGTGATTAAATAAGAAAATAATACTCTAATCCCGAGATTGGCTCAAGAAGCCTACGTAGCCAAAAGGTATCAAAGTCCATGTAGTTCGATAACGCACAAGGTTAGTGTTTAACCCATATCTCCGAAATTAAAACTTCCTTTAGATTGTTTTAAGAAATTATGCACAAGTGTGTGGAATGTAAAAAATGGGAAAATTATATTTTAGGGTTTTTAGAGAAAAATCCTTATTGACTTTTTAGCTTTTATGAAAATATGTTTTGTGTGTACTAATAATAAAAAAGGAGATTAGTTTGAGGTAAGGAAATGAAATGAAGCAAAAGATATAGAAAAAATTAAGGAAAAAGTAAATAACTAAAGCTAATTAAATGAGCTGTAAAAGGATAAAAGTAGACCTTACATAGGACTTTAATTATAATTTTAGAGTAGTAGAGGTTGAGTATTATGATGGTTGTAAAATGGTGGCTAAGTATAAAATCGATGATGAAATATGGATAAGGATGATATAATAAAATGAGGAGAATGTTTGGGAAAATGGAATTTAGCACAGTAATTTCGAGGCAATGTTTCTAATTTCAAAAAAGGACCCATAGGAATAAGTTCATGCCCTCTTTAAATAGTAAAAATCAGGATTCAGGGGGTGTCTATTCGCACAGGCCACAGCCTGCCTATTGGCATACCCTTGGTTTGCTAGCGAATTAAAGTACACCCGGTCGATAGGCAATGGGTCTAGGGTGCCTATAGGTAGTCCGAAATAGACTTTTTAAGACAACGGACATAAAATGTAAATTATAAGTCTAAATTGTACACGACGGGGACGGTAGGAAAGGGTATTTAGATTCCTATAAAAATCCATTAGACCACTCCCGAGTTCAAGAGTTTTCCATAGTCAAATGGGTCTCGGAAGAACCCGATGACCTCTAGACAGTGGTTCTTAGAGTAAAAGGTGAGGACACGTGAACCGTGAGACCGATTCGTGGAAGGTATGGACTATTATAAAGTGATTTAATTTCCTATAAGTGCAACGAGATTCACTCGAGTTGGAGAGTTGATCCAGGTTAAATGGGGCAAGGGAGTGCTCGGTGGCCTCTAGATCAGGGTTTGGAGAAAAAACGTGAGTACGCTTGAGCCGTGAGGACAATTCATGCACGATATGGACCGTTGGAAAATGGTTCAGAGCTCTAGGAGAGTTTATTGGGCTTGGCTCAACTTGTAGAGTTGACCAAGGTTAAACGAAGCATGCGAGCGCCCGATGGTCTCTAGATCAGCGGAGTGAAAAGGTGAGTACGCGCGAATTGTGGGGCTAATTTGCGCATAGTATGGACCATTGGAAATAGTATTCAGAGCCTTATGAGAGTGCAATGAGATTCAATCAAGTTGGAGAGTTAACCAAGGTCAAGAGGGCTCAAGAGCTCCTGGTGTCTTTTTTATTAGGGTTTAGATTAGGACCTAGAGTCTTATGGTTAAAGGAGAAGTGTTAGGAACCTAAGGGGGTATTTAGAGGGTACAAATATAGTTTTCTACAATACCTAATATTATTCATCAAGTACACGACATATTTCAAATGCATGTGGTGAATGACAACAGGTTTCGAAAAGTTTTTGTGCTAAATAATTTGATTATTTTCCCAACAAAATCAAGAACTATGACATTTGTCTCCATTACTTTTTGGGCATGTGGAATGCTTACATGGTCTTATTTGGATATAAATAAGACATCTTTCCTCATGAACAATGGAGTTAACACTTGGTTAATAAGAAAAAGTTCAAAAACCTTTCATCCTCTCTCTATCTCTAGAATTAGATAATATACTATTGAAGGGATTCTCCTCCTCACCTTTCTTCTCCACCTCTCTCAATGGGTTTTCTAGCATGAATACGAATTATGTTAACTTTGACTTCTTTTTTAAAAGCACGTAGGGGTTGGTGGATATCAGATCCTAAGACAAGTCAAAACACATCAATTGTCTGGTATCTCCCCAAAACTAACTACACTCTTACATATAATCATTTTATAATGGTGAAGTGTGATCCCCCCAAAAAATAAATTCAAAATTAAATGTGGATGGGTGCTCAAAAGGAAATACGGGTGATAGTTGGAATGGTGGTGTTTTGAAAAATGCAAAAGTCTAATTTTAGCAAGGTTTTTTTTATCTTTCAATAGATCTAATCAAACATCCAAGTAAAAGATATGTCCATTATTATGGGGTTGAAGATGTATGAAGATGAGGTTCTTCTGTATAATATAATTGTAGAATCCAATTCTAAATCTATAATCTAAATCCTTCAAAATTAAACCCAATGCTCGTGGCAGATCTGTATAATTAAATATCAAACTAGAGAACATATTCAGTGATCGACTGTGTCATTTAGTCATGTTTTGAGGGAAGGGAATCAAATATCAAACTTGCTTGCGAATTATGGTTGTTTTAACAATATAATTTTGGAATCAAATGATGTCATACGCTTTTCGATGAAGATAAAATGTATGTTGAAAGTTGACAAACGGTTCTTTCCAAGTGTGAGGGTTGGGTAACTCCAGTTGTCTAGATGAATAAAGCAACAACCTTAAAGTTTCTAAGTTCATCTTCTATTTATTGTTTTAAAAATCTCTATTATTCGTTGTAAAATTTATTTTCATTTGTATCTAATTCTATATAGGCTCATAGGATGGATATATTTAATCCTTTAATAAATCCCAAGGTACCATCCTTCCGCCAACTCCCTCAATCCCCCCCCCCCCCCCCCCCCCCACACACACACACACAAAATAATCACCCCCACCCCACCCAAAAAGAATGAAAAACTTAAGCTTTATTATTAGTCGTTGTCCCTAAACATCGACCCCCTTTTCATTTGTGTTTACTCCTCGTAAAATTATAACATAGTGGCTGTAGAATCGCTACCACGGAAAAATGCGACTTCTCAAATAAAATCCAATTTTAATTATCCCCTAAAACATGCATCTAGATGATTTATCCAATAAAATGAAGCATGCAGGATAAAACAAATAATTTCAGGAAAAATCCCCCAAAGGGGTAAAACCTTTTTATTTTCACTATAATTTGTAAAAACGGTTACACGGATTACAATAAAAATAATAGCGACATACGAAATAACCTCAGGCTTCGGTTTCGATGTCTTGGCAGGAATCTCCAGCATGAACTTCAGGTGGTCAGCAATGAGGAAGAGAAACGGCTTCTTCACAAGTTACTCTGTAAGGACTCCCTCCACAATAGCACGCGGCTCTCCCGTTGTAGAGTTCTCCCCATAAGTTACTCCAGATGAGTAAACAATCCTCTTGAAGGTTTAAGGATTCACACAAATATATAGGAATGGATTTGTGAATCAAAAAAGGTATAAAACCTTTAAAAAAAGAAGTATGTTTTCTGGGATGTGAAAAAGCAGAAACTGGTGCATAAAAGACTTGGGAAAACATGTAGAATGCACACTGGTATTTATACGAAAATCAAGGCGGCGATGGTGCCTGAACGAGATAGGCATATCGCTCGAAAAATGACATCACGTGAGATGCTTATCTCGCTCGAACGACAATGCAAACTCGTTTGAACGAGCTCATCGACCGAGGCACTTCGCTTCTACACTTAGAAAATTTTCTGATTTCGATAAAAAAACATTTCAGGCTTCAAACAATATTTTCTAAAAAAAAATTCCCAAATATTTATGAAAATATATAAACAACTCCAATAATTCATTTTACCAATATTGCGTAGTGGAGTAGTGGGAACGGTTGAGCAGAACGTTGCATGAAGCATGATGCACGTGTGAAGATGATGGATGCCTGGATTCGGATCAAGGACTTCGTGGATGATCGTGTTAACATGCCGAATGTAGCGGTATCAGATATATATACTATGATCTAAGACAAACAGAAAATTCCTAGATTCTACCTCGGACATTTATATAATTATGTCCTTACAATATGTCTATGCCGGTACATACATAAAAATTCGAATTATGCTATCAAATGACATACAAGATAATATCGTCATTAAACCCTTAAACTGAGAATACTAAATGACATATTGTCAATCAAACTTCAACATCTTCAAAACTTCGGCTCTTTAGAAACTCTCAAAGCTTTTCTCATCAGGGTGTGCAATATAATGATCATCAATCTTTGTACCTACACACATGAGAAAAAGCAAAAACCTCCGTGACGCATCAAGTTTAAAATGATATAAGAGTAAATCATTAATAAATTAAATTTCCCCCATAATGCAAAAACTCCCCCCATAACATGATAATTCTTTCTCCCCCTTTTTATGTTGTTCCTAAAAAGACAGATAAGAAGAAACAATCAAAACATGAAGTGTCACGATAAAAATGCATAGTGTTGATACCAAATTTAGTCTGCTGACATGGATCAATAAAATGAAGACACGTGGCAGTCTACAGGGCAACAACAAACACTTTTGAGGAACTCACATATTCCAAGAAACCATACTACAACGAAGAGCACTGATTTCCCGAGGAACTCATACGCTCCGAGGAATAAGAACTCCCCGAGGAACTCATACGCTCCGAGGAATAAGAACTCTCCGAGGAACTCTTGAGTATCGATAAGCTTAGGCGGTCCGAGTTGCACCTCGAACAAAGCATTAATAGTGGGATAACCAACAGTTTGACTGTTCATTAAATGCTTATCATTCAGACGCATACACTTAAAGAGCATTGAATGTATCACCCTTTCATATGTACATCATTTAATGTATTACCCTTTCACATTATAGCCCCAGGGCTATAAATACATTATACAATCCTCATTAGAAGGGACCGAAATTTCTTGAGATAACTTGTAATAGAGAATTCCCATACAATCAGCAATACCATAACAGTGGACGTAGGCCATTTTTATAAGGCTGAACCACTTTAAAAATTCTTTGTCTCATTTATTTATCTGTGATTGAATAATTAGATATGATCTAATTTTTTACATCAACAGATTGGCACCGTCTGTGGGAACGACTGGTAATATCGTTTTCCATCAAAAATAATCCATCACAAATGGCTGATATTCCAGAATCTAGCAATCGAAACGCTGGAAGCCCTCCAAATCCATCTGCTCCGCCAGATATTCCAGATCTAGATGGAATAATTACAAATCTGGCTCAGGGCCAGACCGTTATGCAAGAAACTATGCGTCAACTCATACAAACCCTCCATGGCGGTGCACCAACCCATTCAAGACCACGAAGTATTCAAAGAAATACCCGTGCATCTTCTTCACGTACTAGGCGTACCAATTCATGTCACAATGAGGAATCAGAAGATTTTTCTTATCAACCTGGACGAACTTCGTCAGTGCGAGCCACAGATACTGAACAACGTATCACTCTCTCCCCAGAAAGGTCCAGTGCACTAGTAAGATTAAGCAGAGTATCTCCTTTCGATCGATTAGGTCCTAGGAGGAGCAAAAGTCCTCCTAGAGCCCCATCGAGGAGTTTTTGACGACCATCAAACTTAAGGGAAGGATCTGCCCAGTCGCGACCAGTTGCTCGTCAAGATAAATCCCAGGAAGCCACCTCAACTCGATCAGCTGCTCGAACTAACAGGCCCGATGAAGGTGATGCATGGAAAGGCTCTATTCAAAGGCTGGAGGATAGATTGGGGAAATGGTTAAAGGTAAGAACCCTCTACAACGAACCTTTGTTCGAGGAACACCTTTTGTCCAGGCCATTGTAGATTTTCCAACACCATCAAAATTCAAAGCACCTGTTGTAACCCCCAAATATGATGGAAAGACTGACCCCGTCCTTCATATAGAACAATACCAAGCTGAAGCCGACATCTATGATGTTCCAGACGAGATGAGACGCAGAGCATTCTCGAGAACTCTTACCGGATCTGCTCAAATATGGTATGATAATCTTCCTCGGGGTAAGATTTCAACTTTTCTTTAACTGGCCGAGTTATTTATTGGGAATTTCTATTTTAGGGCAAAGCCAGTTAAACGAGTAGCACATTTGTTAAGTGTTAGACAAAAAGCTGGTGAGAGCATCAAAGATTATATAACTCGTTTTAATAACGAGAAAATTGAAGTCATTGATTATGAGGAGAAGACAGCTATTGTTGCTTTGATGAGTGGACTACTGCCCAAAAAGTTGTACTACACTTTGGCCAAAGATCCACCTAGAACCATATCAGACCTGATGGGAAAAGCGTCCAAGATTATGAATGCCGAGGAGGCTATGGCTGCAAAGAAGAATATGAATGCCAAAGAAACCAAGGTGGAAGGCGATAAAGCTAAGAAGAAAGAGCATAAGAATAATGGTAATGACAAACATTCAAAAAATAGGTCGGTATGGGACGTGATGAAGAAATATGATAATTATACTCCTTTGAAGAAGGATATAAACCATGTTCTGGAGGAAATCAAGAACAACGAGGAACTAAACTGGCCAGAAAAAATGAAGGCAGACCCTGACAAGAGGAATAAGGCGAAGTATTGCGAGTTTCATAAAGATCATGGTCATATGACTAAAAATTGCATAGCTCTTCAGAATGAGATTGAAACACTTATCAGACGAGGAAAGCTGGCAAAGTACGTTGATCGTGGAGGCGAAAGCAGAAACAATGACCGAATAATAGAGAGGTCTAGATCTCCTCGTCGAGCAGAGGAGAACAAGAAAAGAAACCATGAAGTTGATCCCGAAGACGACCTCGATCTTCCCAAGAGACCAAGGAAGCCAGAACGTGAGGTATTTTCAATACGCTTTGGGTCATTTGACTGTAATGTTATAACAGGTGGAGATGCAGGAGGAGGAGATCATACTGCCGAGAGAAAAGCTTACCTCTGTGAGGCTCAAGCTTGCTCGTACATTCAACGAATAAATCTAGCTGAGGAGGATCGCCCGAGAAAGGTGAATAAAGAGAAATTGGTAAATGGTTTCTCAAAGAATGACCTTGCAGGTGTTCTATATCCTCATGATGACCCACTAGTGATCAAGATGAGAATGAAGGAGGTTATAATTTCAGGAGTACTGGTCGACAATGGTAGCTCGGCAGATATCATGTTCTACTCGTGCTTCGATAGTTTAAATCTAAAACTATCTCAACTGGAGCCTTATCATAGACGCCTCCTTGGTTTTACTAGCGAGAAAGTTTTTCCACTTGGGACGATCAAGTTGGATATATTCATTGGTACGTGGCCTGCTTGTCGAACAGAAAGAATACGCTTCTTCGTGATGGATAAGAATATTCATTCATCATACAATATCATCATGGGAAGAATAGGATTGAAGAAATTTGAGGATGTATTATATACAGTGCATCAATGCCTAAAGTTTCCAGTAAATTTTGGAGTAGGAGTTGTGAAAGGTGACCAGAAAGTAGCTCGGGAATGCTATTATTCATCCCCCGAGCAAGAAGAACTGGAGGAATCAAGGAAAAAGACTACTACTTATCAAGTGGAAGAAGGGGCAGAAATTGAAACATTGGATCCTAGAGATGAGTCACAACTCGTGAAGGGTCAAGTGGTGGAAGCTACTGAAAATATCATCCTGGACGACGAACACCCTGAACGAACTACTCAAGTAGGTTCGTCGTTGGAAGTCTCACTAAAACAGGAATTGATAACTTTCCTTAGAAGCAGAAAGCAAACTTTTGCGTGGATTCATGAGGATATGCCCGGGATAGACCCAAATTTCTTATGTCACGAACTCAATGTGAATAAGGAAATGAAGCCAGTGAAGCAGAGAAGAAGAGTGTTCAGCCCCGAGAAGAATCAAGCTATACAGGAAGAAGTCGAGAAGCTCCAGAAAGCTTGCTTCATTGAAGATGTTAAATACCCAGACTGGTTAGCCAATGTGGTGATGGTAAAGAAGAAGAACAACAAATGGAGGATGTGTGTAGACTTCACCGACCTCAACAAAGCATGCCCAAAGGATCACTTTCCATTACCCCGAATTGATCAACTAGTCGATGCTACCTTGGGACACGAGCTGCTGAGTTTCATTGATGCTTATTCTGGCTACATCAGATTAAAATGAAACCTGAAGACAGGGAGAGTACTTCTTTCATTACCCCTAGGGGAAC
Source organism: Sambucus nigra (assembly GCA_949130495.1). NCBI lineage: Eukaryota > Viridiplantae > Streptophyta > Magnoliopsida > Dipsacales > Adoxaceae > Sambucus > Sambucus nigra. The sequence continues at coordinate 486,746,993 of OX422218.1, read as the reverse complement.
TTATTGTTATAATGTTATGCCTTTTGGTTTGAAAAATGCAGGTGCGACATATCAGAGGCTGATGAACAAAGTCTTTGCTGAACAAATCAGTTGCAATATGGAAGTCTATGTTGACGATATGCTGACAAAGAGCAAGAAAGTTGTCGATCATCTAGTTGACTTAAGTCAGACTTTTGATCAACTGGATAAATATCAAATGAAGCTGAACCCGACGAAGTGCATATTTGGAGTACGAGAAGGCATGTTTCTCGGGTACATTGTCAATCAACGAGGCATTGAGGCAAATCCTGAAAAGATCAAAGCTCTATTAGGGCTACGATCTCCAACGACGAAGAAGGAAGTACAGAGTCTCACAGGACGAGTAGTAGCACTCAACAGATTTGTATCGCGAGCAACTGATCGATGTCTCCCATTCTTCAAGACACTCCGAAAGACTTTTAAGTGGAATGATGAATGTGAGAAGGCTTTTTAAGACTTGAAGAAATACTTGGGAGCACCTCCATTGTTATCCAAGCCAATAATGGGAGAAAAATTATACTTGTATCTAGCAGTATCGGAGAATGCAATCAGCTCGGCGTTGATAAGAGTGGAGAATGGAGTACAAAAACCAATCTATTACACAAGTAAGGCCTTTCGAGGAGCAGAAATCAGATATCCAAGGCTGGAAAAATTGGCACTGGCGCTGATTGAGGCGAGTAGGAGAATGAGGCCATACTTCCAGGCTCATACCATAGTAGTATATACTGATATGCCATTAAGGCAAGCCCTTCATAAACCAAAAAAATCAGGGAGATTGATGTACTGGGCAATAGAGCTCGGTGAATATGATATAGTTTATGAACCCAGATCATCGCTAAAAGGGCAGGCTGTAGCAGATTTCATAGCAGAGTTCACCTATCTTGATACCCGCGAGGAGAAAAAGTTGCTCGTTGATCAACCTGTGGATGTTACAGGATCATCAAACACAAGCTCAGACCAACTCTGGTTGGTAAAAGGGCAAGTGGATGTTACAGGATCATCAAATTCGAGCTCAGACCAACTCCGGTTGGTAAAAGGGCAAGAAAAGATGGTCGATGAAGAGCGATAAGTATCAGGGGAAGATGAAAAGAAGCAACAAATATTTCACCAAGGAACTCTATCAGATCAGAAGTTTGAAGACGAGTTACCCATATGGAGGCTATATGTAGATGGCTCATCTTGCACAACAGGCAGTGGGGCAGGAATAGTTTTGAGCACTCCGGACGAGATCGACCTGGAATATGCCCTACGTTTCCAATTCAAAGCTTCTAATAATGAGGCTGAGTATGAGGCCATGATTGCTGGTCTTAATTTGGCAAAACTTATGGAGGCGCAGCAAATTATTGTCTTCAGCGATTCTCAATTAATTGTAAATCAAATGTTGGGAATATATGCAGCCAAAGGAGAATTAATGATCAAATACCATGCAAAGGTGATGGAGTTGGTGTCACGATTTGTTGCTATTCAGTTGGTCAGAATACCAAGAATGGAGAATGCAAGAGCAGATGCCCTAGCTCGATTAGCATCAGCTACTCGTACCGAGTTACGAAGAACAATCCCAATTGAAGTTTTAGCTGGTCGGAGTATAGATGAAGATTTGGCGATGAACTTTATCACCCTTGATTTAGGACCATCTTGGATGGATTCCATCAGGGCATATATTGAGGAGGGAGAATTTCCAATTGACAAGCTCGCAGCCAAGAAATTGAAGTTTAAAGCTGCTTGGTATGTATTAACTAGCGATATTTTATATAGACGAGGAATTATGGCAGGTTTGCAAAGATGTGTACATCCCTCCAAGGTGAAAGACTTGATTGAAAAGATCCATGAAGGGTCCTGTGGAGCCCATGTAGCAGGTCGGACGCTTTTGCAAAGGGTGATGACGCAGGGATACTACTGGCCGACGATGAGAGCTGATTGTATAACCTATGCCAAGAAATGTGATAAGTGCCAACGCTTTTCATCCATCCGAAGAACTCCACAAGCATTATTGACACCCATAACTTCCTCTTGGACATTTGCCATGTGGGAAATAGATTTGGTTGGCCCGCTGCCAACGACCAGAGGAAGGTTCAAATACCTCGTCGTCGCAGTGGATTATTTTACTAAGTGGGTAGAAGCTGAGCCTCTCATCGATATGACGTACGACAAGGTGTACCAATATGTTTGGAAGAACGTCATTTGTCGATATGGTCTTCCTCATGCTTTCATCTCAGACCATGGAACACAATTCGATAACGAGGAGTTCGCTGCCTATTGTCATCAATCAAATGTGTTGAAGATCCACTCAGCACCAGGCCACCCTCAAAGCAATGGACAAAGTGAAGTGACAAACAGAACACTGCTGAATGGTTTGAAGAAAAGGCTGGACGATGCGAAAGCAAATTAGATCCACGAGTTACAGTCAGTACTGTGGGCTTACCGAACTACTCCCCAAGTAGCAACTGGAGAATCTCCATATATGCTAGCGTTTGGAAGTGAAGTTGTTATACCTGTCGAGTTGGGCCTCCCAACACACAGAGTACTGAATTTCAATTCCCCTGTCAGCGACTTAATGAGAAGATTGGATTTAGACATGCTCGAGGAAGTTAGAGAAGAAGCAGCCATAAGAAATGATGTATACCAACAACGAACAGCTTTATTCTACAATAAGAGGGTGAAAAAGTGCGACCTGGAAGAAGGAGACTATGTGCTGAAGAAAGTAATTCAAAAGCACAATAAGCTGGAGGAAAACTGGCATGGACCATACCGAGTTACAAAAGTTGTTCGACCAGGAACTTACCGAATAGCAACTTTAGAATAGGAGGAGTTTAAGAACGCATGGAACGCAGAGAACCTACGCAAGTATTATCAGTGATGAATAAAATGAAGATATTCTGCCAAATTCTTTCTTTTTATTGAAAGTTTTTCGGGGAATACTAGTGCTATACACTACTCGAAAAAGCTCAGGCTACTCAATTTTTTTCTCAAAAATGCCAACTAAGGTTGGTCGAGAAACCTATATTCCTCCGGGAAGTAAAGCTACCAATATTCCTCCGGGAAGTAAAGCTACCAATATTCCTCCAGGAAGTAAAGCTAGTTGTATTCCTCCGGGAAGTAAAATTTGTATTCCTAAGGGAAATAAAACTATACGTTTCTCAGGAAATATAAGTATTCCTAAAAATGCCAACTTATGTCGGTTAGGAAGTAAATATATTCTCGAAAATGTCAACTTGAGTTGGTCGGGAGGTAAAATTATTTCAAAAATTTACCAACTATAGCTGGTCGGGGATAAAAACCCACTAACTGTAGTTGGTCGACAAGTAAAATCTAAAGTGATCGAGCAACATTTTTTATACGCGTAATTTTTTAATTATTACTAAGTTGGTCGAGAAATAAAATATTATTTTTTCCAAATGAGTACCACAAGTTCAAACTACTCGACAATAAGTTAATCGACAAACCACACAATATTGTTATCTTTTTATCAGATACACATGCACAAATATAAAGTGTTTTACAAGACAATAGCAGTTAAAATTGCGAACAAAAATGAAAGTCTTTCATTAAATCCAAAACAAATTACATTGATAATGAAATGAAAGTTACATTGATATTGAAATGTATACTAACTATTACATCAAAATTCCTACTCTACTGGTCTTTTCCCCTCTGCTTTTGACACAGGTTCCTCGCCAGCAGGCGGATCATTTAAAGCTAGGGGAGAATTTATGAAGTTGAGATCCTTTAACATCCTGATATTCATCACGGATGGTCGATCTAAGAGGTTCTCGGGACGAGATACCTCGGCATTTGAATGGAGATTGTAGTCACCGAGATATTTGGAAATCAAGCATCGAGGAACGGCCCGAGCAGGGATCCAACTCATATCCAGTTTGTATGGTGGCACAGGTATGTCAAGCAGCCCAGGATCATGATAGTCCCACAGGTATTGACCATGTTCGAGTTGAAGCACACCTAAGGCATTCAACTAGCCTTGCTTGTAGCCCTCATTATTGGCATTCTGGATACGATCGTCCAAGTGATAGAGAGCTTCGTTGTATCCAGCCATCCAGAACTCCCTGGGCTGTTTGTGGAATTGATATGTTAATCTTTCCAACTGCTCGTGGAGATTTTTGATGAAGATCTCTTTATTCTCCAAGGTAGACTTCTGCGTGGAAAGCTGCTCTTCCAGGTCCCTGATCTTCTTTGATATTTCAACCAATGCGTGGTTCTTCGCCATTAACTGGAAGGCCTGGTTCTCTAAGGAAGACTGAGTCCTCTGTTCCTCGACAGGAATCCGAGCTGCTCTTGCTCGCCCCCGAGGAGCTCTTGCTCGACCACGAGAAGGTGTAGAAGGGCCAGACCTCTTTAAGGTTTCCAACTCATCCCTCAAGTTGGCGTTCTCGACTTCCAAGAACGAGAACCCCTCATCATTCACTGGGATCAAGGCTTTTGAAGTAGAAGCTGCAGACTTCAACTGTGACAACTCTCTTTGAAGATTGTTGTTCTCTTGCTCTAATAATTCAGCTATTTGCCTGCATTCCTCGACCTCACCCTTCAGAGTTCTCTCCCTCACATCGTAGCCAGCAAAAAGTTTCTCATAACCCTTGTCGGCAACGATCTGCTGGTATTTCTTCTCGTACCCCTCATGCAACAAGGCAGTGGACTCTTTGTATTATTGTTGAAGATCTTCGAGGGTGCCTTGGAGATCCTCGATCATGTCGTAATAAGCCACATTATTGGCCACTGCTCGATCAAGTAAACACTTCGGATATTGGTATGCTTCAACTGCTTGTTCAGAAGCATCTTGACCGAGGATGTCAACGACTTGTGCTGCACTCAGATCTGTGTGACCAGCTTTAAAATAATCATTGCATTGTCTCAGCAGCTTGGTATCGTGAGCAGATAATAATTCCATCCTGGCCAGAAACTAGCAGAGGAAGAAAAGCAATAATCAATAAGAAACTAGACAGAGTATGAAGAAGAGACAACAGTATGAATAAACACAAGTTCAAGTTTTATTATATCATAAAGGTCAGAAGTACAAGATTCAAAATTACATATTCAGGATTACATTTGTTTAAGAAAAATAAAATAAAAGTCCGAACAACTCTAAACCTTTTCCTTGTCTCCCAAAACCTTCTCGGGATGCTGGGACGAGGAAGTAGGTTGCTTGGATGGAGCAGATAGTAATTGGGGAGGTGCTGGAGGTTGCTCGGAGGAAGTTGCAGGTAATTGAAGTTCCTCGTCAGCAGGCTGGATAGTCGGGGGAAGAGAAATCTGGTCTCCCATCACCATGGAAGACTCTTCGGAGGCAGCTTCGTCCTCTTCTAAATCTTCAGGAGTTGGAGGAGGACCAGGGATGTATCGCTGAAAGAGTTCGGAATTTTCATCCACTTTCATCTCCTGTAAAGCAGCGACCCATCCATCCCTAAAGTACTTGAGGCTGCCATATTCTACTTGCGACACCATGGGAGTCAATCCCTTGTTCCACCCCTTGTCCCAGCCAGCACTGAAGGACTTCTTCACAGCCGTTTTCCTCTTCAACTTCTCCGAGGAAAGCTTCTCGGACAGCAGGTTATCAGCAGCTTTCAACTTTCTCTCAGCCTCCTCCTTCTACCGATTTACCTCCCGAAGTTGAGCCAACTCCTCTTCAGCAACCTTGAGCTTATTTTCAAGCTCTCCAACTTTTTGGAGCTTCTCGTCGAGCTCTTTATTTCTCCCTTCCAAATCCTTTATTCTCTTCTCCAACTCCTTGGAGACTTCAACAACCTGAGCTTTTTTCGGCTCGGTGGAGGTAAGTTTCTTCTCCCAGATTGCCTTGTCAGTAGCATATTTCTGGCGAGAATCTTCCAAAGACTTCATCAGGCCCGTCAGAGCTTCCTCCAGCCCGGATGAGGAGCTTGAAGCTTTAATTGCTTCATCCTTCTTTAAAATTATATTGAAGCAGCTCGTCAACTGTAAAAAAGAAAATGAAAGCAAGTCAGAAACAGAAATGACAAGGAAAATATGAAAAATTCAAAGTAATAAGACTTACTGAAGCAATATGGTGAGCAGCTAACGAAGTGACCATATCCCGAGTAAGGTTTTCTTTAGTACCTTGGACCTCAGGAATGATTCAAGACTTTACCGAGCTCATGGCAGAGCTCGTAGGAACAAAAGTTGGAACATCAGTTCCAGTAACTGGGGGCTGAGTGATGGTGTCAGCCAAATTGACCGAGGAGCTCTTCTTCAGCTTCCTCAGGGGAACAGGGATTGATTCAAACAAGGAGGAGCCCTTGGTCGGTGATATGACAATCACCTCGCCTGGAGCAGCAGCCTTGCTCGGGGCCACTGGAGGCTTCTCGGCAACCTTCACAACAGCAGCCGAGGAAGGTGCATCAACTTTATTTGTCCCTTCTGGGACATCAATCTTACTTCTTTTAGCGTCTCCAGCACCAGAGGCAGGCTTCTCCAAGAGGTTGGGAGGTCTTCTCTTCTTCATCCTTTCACTTAAAGGAACGTGTGACTCAGGCAAAGAGATGGTAGAAGCTGGTACTGGCTCTGCGTCGCTTATACTGTACGAGCAGTAAAAGAGGTAGTGTAGCTCTTGTACTGCAGCAGATATGAGGCTGACCTAATGTGCTCATCGGCAACACTCTGATGCAGACTCCAGATAAGTTTCAAATGTCTTATATTAACATCTGCTTCCTTTGGACACTTTCTTTTGCTATCAACTGCAAATAAATCAAAATTAAAATATCAGTGGCACATTTTATCAAACACAAAAGAAGCATGATTTCAAAATAAGTAAAATAAAATAAAAATAACCTATCCCATTGCCATAGGGAGGGCATCTGGGACCCTGATAAACAATATCTCCAGATAAAGGAGCATGTTGCCAATTTTTTATGATAACCCCGTGCTCAAAATAGTCCCTATTGGCATCCGGGAGATTGACCACTAAAGCCCTATTTAAAAATCTAGTTTTTAAATAAAAGATGTTTCACCAACTGCCCATCTATAGCAAAACATGATTTCTGGAATCCCTATGCGAGTTCCATGGATTTTATTTAACCTATGCACCCCATTAACTATTCTCCATATATTTGGGGTTATTCTTGCAGGAACAACGTCAAAGTATTGACAGAATTCCAGACATAAGGGATTGGGTGGAAAAGAAAATCCACACACAGCGACAAAGAGGCTGGGGAACCAATGTCCCTCAGCCAAACGAAAATAATCAGAAGGCTCAGAAAGCTCTTCCAGAACAACCCAGGAGGGAATAGAAAAATCAGAGCGAAACTTATCAAGAGATTCTACAGGATAAACCATGATGAAAGAAGGAAATGAAGAAGAAGGAAGAAGATCTTACAAAAAAAGAGTGGATCTGTTGGCAACGAACGGTGAAAAGGATGAACGCACAAGAGAGTAAGGTAATGGAAAACTCGAAAATACAAATTTGAAAAGGTAGAAGACAATGGGAGTGTCTGTGAAGTTTAAATACTCTACCTTGGGAAATGGTAAAGTAATGATTACAAAAAGAAATAATTACGCTACCGGCGGTTAGAGGAATGAAAAGGGCGCGGCAATCGAAGTGAAAATAAATGATTACGCTACTGGCGGTAAAAAGGACAAAAGTACGCGGAGATCGAGGCGGTTATAAAAATTCAAAAAGCCTGATTTTACGAATTTGGAAGGAGAAATAAATAAGAGGGAAACACTCCTAAAAATCAGGAGGACCATTTAAAACTACCATATTCCAAGAAAGAATGTTCCACGCTCCTCAAATTTTGAACTATGAAACATTGGGAGCTTCTGTTGATACCAAATTTAGTCTGCTGACATGGATCAATAAAATGAAGACACATGGCAGTCTATAGGGGAACAACAAACACTTTCGAGGAACTCACATATTCCAAGAAACCATACTACAACGAAGAGCACTGATTCCCCGAGGAACTCATACGCTCCGAGGAACAAGAACTCCCCGAGGAACTCATACGCTCCGAGGAACAAGAACTCTCCGAGGAACTCTTGAGTACCGAGAAGCTTAGGCGGTCCGAGAAACTCAGGTGGTCCGAGCTGCACCTCGAACAAAGCATTAATAGCGGGATAACCAACAGTTTGACTGTTCATTAAATGCTTATCATTCAGACGCATACACTTAAGGAGCATTGAATGTATCACCCTTTCATATGTACATTATTTAATGTATTACCCTTTCACATTACATCCCCAAGGCTATAAATACATTGTATAATCCTCATTAGAATGGACCAGAATTTCTTGAGATAACTTGTAATCGAGAATTCCCATACAATCAGCAATACCATAACAGTGGACGTAGGCCATTTTTATAAGGCTGAACTACTTTAAAAAAAATTTGTCTCATTTATTTATCTGTGATTGAATAATTAGATATGATCTAATTTTTTACATCAACACATAGAAATATGAATCAATCAACGCGCATGCAAAGGTATGTCCCAAAACATTCACAAACTATTTTTTATTTTTCAAATTTTTCATAAAAAAATAAGATACCAAAAATTGAACCATGGATTTAAACTAAAACAACTAAGTCATGGGAATGGAATGTATGGGTGTGAACACATTCAATAGGTAAATCAACCCAATCAATCATATGTGCACAATGCATACATATACTCCTAACGAATGAACATCAAAAGTATCCTTAGGTGTAAAAATTATTGAAATTAGATGACATTGTCTAATGCAAATCAACAAATCAAAGTCTAAATGATTTCCACACCAATAACGTCCAAAACAATTTAGTGTCATTTCGAGAATTTTTCAAAGAACGTGCAAACCCATTGATTACTTTCCAACCAAACTCCCTCATATAAAAAATGAAATTTTTTATATCTAATGAGATACTAAATTCTCAACTTAGAGAAAACCTATTGGCCCAAATTTTTGGCATATTTCATCTTTTTATTGCCTTAATTTTTTGTGTGGGCTCTTTTCAAACGGTGGCTTTCACGACGTGATTATTAATCACTTCCATCCCTTTTCCTTGTTCACTCATCATTTTTTCAAACTAAACAAATTCCTCACGTGCAAATGGATCTTACATGCACTACTTTTATTACTCTCGTATTATTGCACTTGGTTCATTTTAAGGACAGGATTGAGATGAAAACACCCAAACGACATGTGATATGACAAGCAAAAAAATCAAACAAATTCGTGCATGTGTGCAATAAAGGAAATCATGAGTCAAACATGTAGGAAGTATAACTTAATTACATCTTGATGACTCCAAACATTATAAAGCACAAAGATGACATGATGTATTATCTCAAAACACTATCAAATAGTCACATGGATAAATGGAATAAAATTGTGACTCGATCATCCTAAGTGTTTATCCATAAATGGTGCTAACAAAATACAAAAATCTTTTTGGATTTTCAAAAAATTTATCAAAATAAAATCTTTTTGTACTTTTCAAAATTTTTAAACAGAGAAAAATATAACTACAAAATGATACAACCAGCAATTGTCATATAATATCGATGTGAGCAACATCCCATGCTAGCAAATAGCAATCCCACAAGAGAATCCACAATGAAAGCAGATGTGATAAACGAGCAATGCAGTGTTATCAATAAGCATGGATACCAAAAATAACTCCATATAAACTGACCAGAAGCAACCCATCAGTACCAAAAATCTAAGCATATGAACACCGGGTACTGAAATCAGAAGGGAAGCAAAAATAGAATTTCCAGACAGGTCACTCAAAAAGCATAGCACTGTCGCTCGAACGACAGGGGCATGTCGTGAGATGCAACTTCGTGCGAGACAGAGTTGTCCCTCAAACGACATATAGATCTCGCTCGAACGAAAAAATAAAAAATTCCCACAATGCCCAGAAAATCATACAGTTTTTCCCGGTGAAAAAATTTCGTGAAAAAAGTACCTGTAAGGGGCAAACATATCAAAAACAGTGCTAAAATAGTAGCGAAACACACAAATGCAACAAATAAATCAATGTGCGCTACGTCAAAGTCAGTCATAACAATAGAAAAAATATAACATGATGCATAGCTAGCGTATGACAAAACATCCAATTCAATCAACCAAACGATCTCACCTGGGGTGAATCACGTGCAAGCAAACGGGAATCGTGGACAAATAAACCATAAGCCTCTAAATCCAATTTTCTAACCCAAATTGATTTGTAACGACATGTGGGGGTTTGGGGAATCGAATTTATTCTTTTATTAACCTTCCTAGGTCCTATTAAAATATCATAACAGAAACGCTTAAAATGGCCTTGCCTACCGCAATGAGCGTAACTGTAAATCAGGCGGTGTGTGTTACCTTACGGTGGCCTTCTCCTCAAATTTCTCGGTTAATCTCTCCGAATTTTCCTAGGTGGCTCTCTCCTAATGATCCTAGGAGGTTCTCTCATGATGTTCCTAGGGGGATCTTTCCTAACAAACTTAGGTGCCTCTTTCGTAACAATCTTAGGAGGCTCTCTCACACGTGTGGGAATGGGTGCAACATATTTTTCAAGACCAATCCCACCCCTATCCTTTTTTATCTCGACGGTGCCTAAAATCGTATCAAGTTTTTTCAAGCCTAGACTCCAAATCAAATTTCACCTTACTGGAATCTTTCAATTTGACCTCAAGTTCACCTATCCTAGATTCAAGTACACGTCTAGAATCCTCAAACTCTAAAAGCTCATTTTTCATAGTCGCCATTAACCCTCTACGACTATCTCTCTCACCCTCGACGTACTCAAGCTTCTCTTTTAAAATTTTATCATGTGCCCTAAGTTCTTCAACTAAAAAATCATTATTTTTTAAGGCACGCTCTTTCAATTGAACTTTTAATTTCAAATTTTCTTTCTTCATTTTCAAAGATTCATCATAAAGTTCATTGAAAGCAGTTCGCAAGTCACGTTCGTCTACACTTTCATCCTCACTCCCATCACCCTCACTATCATCACTAATCACATGGGTGGGAAGCTCTCGCCTAGAAGCATAAAAAACTTCTTACGAATCACTATCACTAAGGGTAGAAACACAAGATGTCGGTTTATTCAATTTCTTCTTTAAATTTATGGTACACTCATCTAAAGTGTGACCAACACCCTCACAGCAAGGACACCTCTCAGAGTCGTTTTCAACAGAAAATTTAAAACAAGAGTTCGTGTGAATTTTCTAATTAACTTTTTCAAAAATTTGACATCGAAGATCATCAAAACCACCAAAAGCCATTTTTGTGAAATATCAGGATCAAAACACAATAACTTAGTGCAACAGGCTCTGATACCAATTTGTAGAATCGCTACAGCGAAAAAATGTGACTTCTCAAATAAAATCCAATTTTAATTATCCCCAAATTTTAGTTAAACCCTAAAACATGGATGTAGATGATTTATCCAATAAAATAAAGCATGCAGGATAAAACAAACAATTTCACGAAAAATCCCCCAAAGGGACAAAACCTTTTTATTTTCACTATAATTTCTGAAAACGATTACACGGATTACAATGAAAATAATAGCGATATACGAAATACCTTCAGGCGTCGGTTTTGATGTCTCGGCTAGAATCTCCCGCAAGAACTCCAGGTGGTCAGCAATGAAGAAGAGACGGCTTCTCCACAAGTTACTCCATAAGAACTCCCTCCACAATAGCACACACATCTCCGGTTGTACAATTTTCCCCACAAGTTACTCCAGATGAGTAAACAATCCTCTTGAAGGTTTAAGGATTCACACAAATATATGGAAATATATTTGTGAATCAAAAAAAGTTATACAACCTTTAAAAAGTGAAGTATGTTTTCTGGGCTGCGAAAACGCAAAAACTGGTGCATAAAAGACTTGGAAAAACGTGTAGAATGCACCTTGGTATTTATACAAAAATTTAGGCGGCGGCGGCGCTCGAACGAGATAGACATCTCACTCAAACGAAGGACACGTGTCATTCAAACGACATCGCATGAGATGCTTATCTCGCTCAAACGATAATGCAAACTCATTTGAACGAGCTCGTCGACTGAGGCGCTTAGCTTCTACACTTAGAAAAAATTTTGCTTTCGATTAAAAATATTTTAGACTTCAAAAAATATTTTCTAAAAAAAAAATTCCAAAATATTTATGCAAATATAAACAACTCCAATAATTCATTTTACCAATATTGCATAGTGGAGTAGTGGGAACGGTTGAGCATAATGTTGCATGAAGCACGATGCACGTGTGAAGATGATGGATGCATGGATTAGGATCAAGGCCGTCGTGGATGATCGTGTTGAAGTGTCGAATGTAGCGGTATCAGACATACATACTATGATCTAGGACAAACAGAAAATTTCTAGATTCTACCCCGGACATTTATAAAATTATGTCCTTACAGTGGCCAATAACCATTTCCTTCTTCCACATGACTTATCATATTCCAACGACTTTCGATCGTTTATACTCTCCGCGTGGTAGCCTTCATATATATGTGTGTGTGTGTGTGTGTGTGTGTGACGCACCCCAACCCAGTTACTTATTATTAAGTTTGAAAGTCAAAGTGAGTCAAATCATAATTACCTTAACCAAACCATAAACACGAGTATCCTTTTTCAGTTATTAATATGGATCCATAACCTAAAACTTTTAACAATTTTTTAGGTAACTATGCTTATTCAAACATACTGAAAAGATAAGTAGGCTTAAATTACCCCTTTTACGTTTAACCAAAATCATGGTTTTATGCATCCCTTTCTAACCCCACCAACCTCCTAGATTTGGTAGTGACGTCACATTTACCTGAAACACATAACCATAGTAACCGTGAGAAAAATATCATAGTGAATGCATCACTACTAAACTATTGCATATAATTAAGTGCAATAAATCATATCCACGAGGTAATTTATATATACTTATCCGACCCATTCATAATTATGTATTACTTATTCGGTTCATTTATAACGAATTTCCAATTATATACTTATCCGGCTCATTCATAACGAATGAGCAATTATACTTTTTTGGCTCATTCATAACGAATGACCAATTATATACTTATTCGGCTCATTCAAAAAGAATAACCAATTATATACCAATCCGGATCATTAATAAAGAATGACCAACTTTTCGAATCATGATTCACATATCCTGTCTGCAATAGATAATTCTCCCCATTCCGGGTCAGGGAGTAACCTCCCATTTCGGTAAACTGAAATGAACAGTTTCATATTCATAATATTATTCTGATCATATTTGTAACCATGTATGATATATCTTACCAGTGAGTGATGTTCAGATCATATCCATAACAATGTGTAATACATCTTACCCGTGAGTGATATTTAAATCATCTCCATAGCCATGTATAATACATCTTTTTCCAGTGAGTACACTCACCTTGGCCACTTCATGTATTTTTCTCTTGCCTTTGTCTGACATTTGTTCAACCGATTCTTCTTCTCTTTCACATATAAATTCTTAAAATATTAGTATAATCATAAGGATATTAACAATCCAAAGAATAACTTAAACCTAACCCAATTCATAAGCATCATATGATCCCACTCAAATCATTTATCATAAATAAAGTCTCATATAATTTCATGTTAAAATATTTAACATATCCAATCCAAAGACCAAACATATTTTAATTTATTCTTGGTAATCCAATTCTTATCATATTAGGTTCTCAATATAAAATAAAACACATCATTTCAAGTTTCCTAGAGCAAGATGTGTCCATTTCTTTATTACAAAGCAAATCCGCCCTATAGGCTCTTTTATCCTTCCGTCAACTTCCAGGAATTTTCATAATTTTTCTACATCATAAATTCCTATGATATTTCACCCAACATCCATAAACATATTGAAAAATATAAAATTAAAGTTTCACAATTTTTAAGGTTCATTTACTATGTCAATGAAAACATCGAACACCTGGTGTGCATATTTACACCATCCCTAAAGATTTTATACCTAAACTTCAAAATATCACCAAAGATTTATTTCTTGGTATTTTCATATAATTTTCGGATATGTTATACAGATATGAGTCTATTTTTATCTCCAACTTGAATTATTCAATTCCAATAAATATACAAAAAGATATAGGAGTTTGAATACACAAGGTTTCCAATCGAAGCAATATACATGATTTACATATTCAACTTTGCTTAAACTCGCATCCGTTCATACATATAAAACAAGCCATGAAAGTTCCCTAAACAATCTATGATTTATACCCTTTTAATCAGTCACACAAGAAAATTAACAAGATTTACATATGGACTTACCTTAAGGACTCTTCCGTAATTTTCCACGGATTTTTCTCCAATTTTTCTCCTCAATTCTTCTTCTTCGACTTCCCACTGCTCTTCCTCTCAAGACAATCTCTTTAATGGCCAAAATATTCTGAAGGAAGAGCTTATTTCAAGCCTTTAAAGACGGATAAAGCCCACCTCCTTCCTTAACCAATCAAAATCCACCATTTGTTAGCCTAATAAAGATGAAATATCATTTAACGAATGGACAAATTTGTCCGTGCTTCGTAATTCTAGCATAACTTCTTGCTCGAATCTATGTTTTACACATCGTTTATTATGTTACAAACTTAACTCATATATATATATATATATATATATATATATATATATATATATAGTTTTCACCTCAAGTCAATTATTATATTATAGTGGCCAAAACTAGTCCCGAAGTCGAACATTCCTACCGAAGACTTCACAAATTTGTGTTTGTGACTAATTCAATATTTCATAAGTTATGAAGGTAGGATTAGACTAAAAAAAATAACTTGACATTATATATTCTAATAACACATTATTTCCATCTCATACGGTAAGAATGATTTAAACATGGTTTATCATAATCATATTCGGGTCGTCACAACCTTCCCCCCTTAGAAAATTTTGTCCCCGAAATTTAGGATGATTTTTAACTTATCAAATAACTGGGGATACTATTTTCTCATTCTATCTTCCCTTTATCAAGTCTCTTATTTAACTTCATGGATCCTCCACAACACTTTAACAACGGAACTAACTTTATTCCCTAAAACTTGCTCTTTACGACCAAGAATTTCAATCGGTTCCTCGATGCACTGCAAATCTTCTTTTATAATAACTTCAGTTTCTTTATCATTACACGTAAGAATAATTGTATAATGATTTCTTATTAATGAAAACCAATCCCCAACTAATATATTACTTCATACCTTTACATATATATGTCAAACATTCACACATACTAGATTATCAGTTGTATCATCGTATATTCACAATGAGTGAATATTTTTAACAAACCTAGTATCATTCTTTACCTTTCTTCATTCATTCCTATAGTTTATCCCTATCATCATGTAATATTTCAATTCATAAATATCATATTACCAGATTAGCTTATTACATGTCATATTTCCATCTTCCATTCAACGCCAAATACACATGTTTGACTTTAACTATTATCCATATATTTTCTGATGTTTAAGAGTATGTTAAATCTCGTCCTTACAATTTCTTAATTTAAATATAGCCTCACTACTTTTCATATATCAAAATTGTACAATCTTTCACTAAATGTTTATTCTTAACCAAGATTTCATATTCACGTTCATGTATATTTTGCAGTCATGCACTATGAACTCAATATAACTTCTCACTATATTCCCCTTTTCAGTATCGTAGGATTGTTCTTTAACTAAACATACAATGACTTTAACGAGTCATTTATCTGGCACAATAACTTTACAATCATAATCTTACCCCAATCCTTATTAACATTATAGTCTTATGCAACATTATTAATACACTCACCTTACCCATTTGGTAACATGGACGTTAAACATAACATCACCACTGAAAACTTTAACCATGCATACATAATACTTATCTTAACTATTCTATGTCGTATTGCTTTCAAATAACTTGAACAAATACCTTAATGTATCCCATTATGGTATCTCACATAACATCTTATCCTTACACATACTTCTTGGTGACTTCGTACAATGTCAATCATATTTATTATATGTCATACTCTTAATGATAACACGTACGTACAATGACAAATACAACTCAATATCCCCCCAACTAGTTACTAATATTCAGACCCAACTAGCATCTTTCCCGTACTTATACACAACACATATTTATAAAAGGGCTCCCTAATATTTTTAAACTCCCAACTCTTTAACACCTTGTCTCAACTTTATTATTCATATTAGCATTTCAAAACACCACAAGGGTAATATCCACTACATATACTCATAATATTAAAGAAGTACATCTCAACTCTTATTACTCTTTTCTTCTACTTATCATAATTCAGTATGAACCCATATTCGGATCAATTGTGATATATTGACTAGTAATTGAATTTCATACGATTTCACATATTAAATTTAAACATATACAACTATTAATCTTCTCACTTCACCTTTACCATGTGAATCTTTATTTTATTCACACTCTAATAACTTACCATCTCATCCTTGAACGGAATATGGGTTCTTGTACCTTATTCTCCCACATAAATGGGAACAGACCAAACCGTGGCTTAATAAGTAACACAACTCATATCTACATATTCCAGCATAAGAAGAGATTACTTCCAATACTTCACAATTTTCAATTACCATATTTTTCCTTTAAAAAATTTCCTTAACTGACATGTTTGTCCATACCACAAACAAAACAATACGATGATTCATATTAAAGTACATGTATTCACTATCACCCCTGAATAAACCCTAACATCTCATTTCCTTTCCTGCAAGATCCTTGCATTTCACATCTCGTACAACAATATATATGTATAACTAACAAATGTTAGTCAATAAAAGCCAATTTACTTATGACTCAAAATAATTTCTACTTCCACTGCCAAATCTAGGCGTTCCTCACCCCAGAACCTCTAAAACCTAGGCTCTAATACCAAAGTTGACGCACCCCAACCCAGTTACTTATTATTAAGCTTGAAATTCAAAGTGAGTCAAATCATAATTACCTTAACCAAATCATAAACACGAGTATCCCTTTTCAGTTATTAACATGAATCCATGAACTAAAACTTTTAACAATTTTTGAAGTAATTATGCTTATTCAAACTTACAGAAAAGATAAGTAGACTTAAACTACCCCTTTTACGTTTGACCAAAATCATGGTTTTATGCATCCCTTACTAACCCCACCAACCTCCTAGATTTGGCAGTGACGTCACATTTACCTGAAACACATAACCATAGTAACCGTGAGCAAAATGGCCCGGTGAATACATCACTACTAAACTATTGCATATAATTAAATGCAATAAATCATATCCATGTGATAATTTATATATACTTATCCGACCCATTCATAACTATGTATTACTTATCCAGTTCATTCATAAAGAATTTCCAATTATATACTTTTCTGGCTCATTCATAACGAATAACCAGTTATATACTTATCCGGCTCATTAATAACGAATGACCAATTATATACTTGTCCGGCTCATTCAAAAAGAATGACAAATTATATACTTATCCGGCTCATTCATAAAGAATTATCAACTTTTTAATCATGATTCACATATCCTGTCTACAATAGATAATTCTCCCACATTTCGGGTCGGGGAGTAACCTCCAATTTCGATAAACCGAAACGAACAGTTTCATATTCATAATATTATTATGATCATATCCATAACCATGTACAATACATCTTACTAGTGAGTGATATTCAGATCGTATCCATAACTATGTGTAATACATCTTACCCATGAGTGATATTCAAATCATCTCCATAATATAATACATATTTTTTCAAGTGAGTACACTCACCTTGGCCACTTCATGTCTTTTTCCCCTGCTTTTGTCTGACACTTGTTCAATCGGTTCGTCTTTCCTTTCATATATAAATTCTTACAATATTAGTATCATCATAAGGATATTAACAATCCAAAGAATAACTTAAACTTAACCCAATTCATAAGCATCATATGATCCCATTCAAATCATTTATCATAAATGAAGTCTCATCTAATTTCATGTTAAAATATTTAACATATCCAATCCATAGCCCAAAGATACTTTAATTTCTTCTTGGTAATCCAATTCTTATCATATTAGGTTCCCAATATAAAAGACAACACATTATTTCAAGTTTCCTAGAGCAAGATGTATCCATTTCTTTATTACAAAGCAAATTTGCCTTATAGGCTCTTTTATCGTTCAGTCAACTTTCAGGAATTTTCATGATTTTTTTACATTATAAATTCCTGTGATATTTCACCCAAAATCCATAAACATATTGACCAATACAAAATTAAATTTTCATAATTTTTAAGGTTCATTTGCTATGTCAAGAAAACATCAAACACCTGGTGTGCATACTTACACCTTTGGGGAAGATTTTATACCTGAACTTCATACTATCACCAAAGATTCATTTCTTTGGTATTTTCATATAATTTTCGGATATGTTATACATACATGAGTCTATTTTTATCTTCAACTTGAATTATTCAATTCTAATAAATATACAAAAATATATTGGAGTTTGAATACACAAAGTTTCCAATCGAAGCAATATACATGATTTACACATTCAACTTTGCTTAAACTCGCATCTATTCATACATATAAACCAAGCCATGAAAGTTCCATCAACAATCTATAATTTATACCCTTTCAATCAGTCTCACAAGAAAATTAATAAGATTTACATATGGAATTACCTTAAGGACTCTTCCGTAATTTTTCACTGATTTTTCTCCTCAATTCTTCTTCTTCGACTTCCCACTTCTCTTCCTCTCAGGCCAAACTCTTTAATGGCTGAAATATTCTGAAGGAATATCTTATTTCAAGCCTTTAAAGTCGGCCAAAACCCACCTCCTTCCTTAACCAATCAAAATTCACCATTTGTTAGCCTAATAAGACGAAATATCATTAAACAAATGGACAAATTTGCCCCTGTTTCATAATTCTAGCATAACTTCTTGCTCGGACCTATGTTTTACACATCGTTTATTGTGTTCCAAACTTAACTCATATATATACAACTATCTAGTTTTCACCTCAAGTCAATTACTATATTATAGTGGCCAAAACTAGTCCCGAACTCGAGCATTCCTACCGAAGACTTCACAAATTTGTGTTTGTGACTAATTCAATATTTCATAAGTTATGAAGGTAGGATTAGACTAAAAAAAATAACTTAACATTATATATTCTAATAACACATTATTCCCATCCCATACGGTAAGAATGATTTAAACATGGTTTATCTTAATCTTATCCGGGTCGTCACACTGTGTGTGTGTGTGTGTGTGTGTGTGTGTGTGCACGCGCGTGTGCATATGTGTGTGCATTCTTATATTCAAAATTTTGTGTTCAATTCATGGCTTTCCTCACTATGTGCTTGCATTATAAAACTCGCAATTTTCTTGTTTCTTATCACTGACTTAATTTTCATTGTAAATGGCAATGACAGAGGTGTTTTATCATCTCTACTTGAAAAAAAATCACAGATTTTTGTGTAATGGCTAGTGACACACCACGATCGTCTTTGCTCTATGCTCGTTGTGCGAGTAATTGTTGTTTAGATAACATAAATAGTTTATAAGTATTATGAACTTGTGGAGAAATAGGTCATTATGTTGATCATTGTAAAAAAAATAAGAAGTATGACAAGTGGATAAAAATCTTCAAAAGCTTAGATTATATGGAGTGACTTTCATTTCTATCTTAATATGTGTTCTTATGTTCTTTTTTTATGTTCTCGTGTGATTTTATTCTCAAATTTTTATAATTAGAGTCTATAATGAACAAAAAGTCAGAATTAATATTTTTAAAGGAAAAGGAGTATTAGAAATTAGGGTTAATTTTATTCATAAAAATTCTGAGGGTTATCTCTATTTACTGATTATGGTTGATTTTTAATGGAGTTTAACTTCCGTCAAAATCTAACGAGTTGTTTCTAGTTTATAAATGTTTAGCAGGGGTGGCAATTCGAGTCAACGAGTCGTGTTTCGGGTCGACACGATACGACAAGGTTTTTTCGGACACGAACACGGCACGACACGACTTCGTATTTTTTTTAGTTGACACGAACACGACACGAATACCAGATTTTCGTAAATTTCACGCCTAAAAAACACGATAATACGACACGACTCATAATTTAGACACGAACACGACCCGGCACGATTGTGTCAAAAAAACACTACACGAATACGACATATCGTGTCAATTTCGGATCAATTTCGTGTCGTTTCGTATCGTTTTTTCGTGTCATTTCTAAAATTGTCACCCCTAATGTTGAGGAAAGGTTGCTTTTAACTATCGCATTTTTACTTGGGTTAAGTTAAAACAAAGTCAATTTTCAATTTATAAATAAACTGTTTCGAGTTCGGAGTGGGTGGGGCGGGCGAGTTTAGTATTTTTCAAAACGGTCCGATTCATATTTTATGAAACACATTCCGTTGCCATTCTTATAGAAAAATTAGACCAAAAGTCCCATCAAGTGATGTGATAGTGTAAGAAATTGTTTAAGAATAATACACTATATTTTACTACACTCCCATGTTATTTTATGTAATTATTTTATACTAAACACTATTCTTGCTAGTTTTTGTGTACATGGAAAGACCTATTCTAATCCTCTCCCACCGCAGAAGGGGAAAAAAATGAAAACTCAATACCTATTCTACACTAACCTATTTTGCTATTAAGTAGTCTTATAACTCTAAGAACACGTCCTTTTAAGTGTAAGGAATCTTTGACTTGGTTTTCCCAAAATAATTTACTAAAATTACAATATTGAAAAAGAAAAGTTATATCAACTCATGTGTCTCCCAACTAGGTCTGCATCTTTTTATGTATTCCCCCCCTGCATGTCTTTGTTTATCATGGTAAAAGTATCATCCATCACTTTTGTACTACAAAAGGTGTTAAATTTACAGTATTTGCACAAGTTTTTGTGCACATGCATGGCCCACTTGTAATCTTTAAGATTAGGCTTAGTTTAACTTCGTGGCTGAGTTATTTAAGTAAGAGTTGTCTATAGAAATAATGCATTACTTGATTAAGTTAAAGTACTTATCTTATTTTTTTTAAATAAAATTTGAATGAAATACACAGGTAACAAGTGAAACCGACCAGAATACTATTATTAGAAAAATTTGTAATGCTCATTAGAGAGAGTTTGTAATGCCAAGAGTCATAGTCGAGCAAGTAATTGTGTTAGGCACGAAAAATATTAGAATAGACACAATGAAATACGATCGGAATTGATACGAAGTTATTAATTAACGAGTAGATTTTTAATGATTTTGAGTCGTATGAATATAGCATGTTAGAACATGATAATTAATTGGTTGGATTAGTGATAACCCTCCTTTTTGTGTTAATCCCCTTTTACCCATTAAGATTCTCTGATTTAAATAAATAAGAAATATTATTAAGTCTTCCAAATAGTTTAAGTAGCTTAATGTAAATTCATTCATTGTGAATATCATTAATGAGATTTTAATAATGTTAATGGGTAAAAGCGGATGACAACGAATGATATGGAGTTACTTTGATTTCTATTTAAAAAAATGTCTTTATACTCTTTTTTATGTTCTTGTATGATTCTATTCTCAAATTTGTATAGATAGAGTGTCTAATGAAGAAAATTCGGAGTTATTTTTGGGCACAGAGTGTTAGAAAGTAGAAAGTAGGGTTAATTTTGTCAATAAAATTCTGGAGGGTTTCCCAATATATTGATTAGGAATGGTTTTGAATGGAGTTGAACTTCCATCAGAATCTAACGATTTGTTTCTAATTTATAAATGTTCAGGGAAGGTTATTTTTAAATATCTTATTATTAATGGGGTTATGTCAAAATATACCCATTTTTAAGTATAGTATACGATTCAAATTTATTTATTATCTTGATGGGTAATAGGAGTAAACATGACACGACACGTTAAAGCAACGGGTTGGATTTGAATATGATTTTTTTCACACAATAAAAAAGTAGTATATTTAGACACGAACTTGATAAACAACACGAACTCGACTTGGCACGATCTATTGTCAGGGCTAGAAAATATGTACTATTAAAATTATTTCACTAAAAAAAGTGTTAGCAACGTTTCTTTCTAACGTTAAACTGTAACTAAAGAAGGTTGCTAAGATTAATCCTAGTATCTAAATTCCGATATCAATATAAATATATATGTAATTTATAAAATTGCCTTTTCTCCTATCAAAGCATGTCACTTGCATGTTTTTATAGACTATTATTTCATTAAATTTAATATCAACTAAGTTATGAAATAATCTAATAATACAAAATATCATAAACTACTACATTAAAAAAAGAAATTTGAATATTTTAATCTACACAATCAATTAAACACGTTTATGTTATTTTTGAGTAATTTGTGATCGACATTAACTCGTCATGTTTATTATTTTCCCCATGTTTAATATTTACTGTTGATTGGTTAGTAGTGTTGTTTTGGAGTTCGTGTAAACAAGGACCAAGCTTAAGCCGTTAAGTTTCGGTCAAGTTTGAATGGGATTATCATGTTGTGTCCAAAGATTTCAGTTATAAATAAATTTAATATATCATGTATTACTAGTACTACTAATGAATAGAATTAAAAGTCCCAAGTGATACCAATTCAACAACCGGACAAAAAACCGACCAAAATTAGTGCCGTCAACCAACTAGTTCCAGTCCAATTTGATCCAATCGGCTAAGTCGAACCGGTCCCCCCACCCCCAAGTTTAATTTCTGATTTTGTCTTTGGTTCGTATGAGTGGTCAAAGGCTAAAACAAGAGATGCTCTCAATACTATGCCTTTTACCTTCACATTTACATTTACACAAAAAAACAACCATATATGTTTAATATTATGGTGTGTTTGATTTGAGTTTATTTTCAACGGGGTAAAATGATTATTGGTATTTTTCAACTTTTAATAGTGTTTTGTAGACAATATTTTCCATGAAACATGTTTTTTACCTAATTTTTTATATTAATCGTGTTCATACTTTTATTTTCCCACCTCCCACCATTGGAAAATAATTTCCATGCAAAGTTGAAAATTTTTACCCTATAAATATATCATCTTTTCCATTTTAAAGATTTATTTGAAAATTTTAGTTCCAATTATTCATGCTTTTATTTTTTTAATTATTAGTCATGTTGTAATAATTATGGGACATGCATCATTACCTGTAAAGAAGGGGAACGTTTTGAGTGATTATGAAACTTGATACAATATAAAAAATATATGGCTTGAGATCGTAACTAAACTTATGAAATATGACTAGACTCGAAAAATTTATACTAAAAGTTATAACAATTTTCTTGTGTGGATGGATTGGGGACGGGAGGAACGTATCCATTGTTAGCCTTACTAAACATTTTTTTCCTTAAAATAACTGAATTTTAATTAATTTATTGAAATAAAACTTGATTTGATTCATTTGTTACGGAAAAAACAGTTATACTAATATTCAAGTTAGAATTAATTCACAATTTTAGTTCAATCCCGTTGATGATTAGTTCATACTTTAACAAAAGACTAAAGGTTTATGCTCATGAATCTTGATTTTAAGTTAATTCTTTTATAAGTTATCGAAAAGTGTGTATGGAATCATTTAAAATAGAAGCATCAGAAGTTCACAACGACCTCAATATTTTTATATTTATATAAAAGGGGTGGCTGTAGGTAATTTACAGAAAAAGTGAGTGAGCA
This sequence comes from Sambucus nigra, assembly GCA_949130495.1. Lineage (NCBI taxonomy): Eukaryota > Viridiplantae > Streptophyta > Magnoliopsida > Dipsacales > Adoxaceae > Sambucus > Sambucus nigra. Next base: position 486,723,259 of record OX422218.1, on the reverse strand, counting down.
ATTCTAGATGGCCAGCCGGGCAACCGCTTGACGACCACATTTCACCTTCTTTTTTTTTTTTTTTAATTCTTTTGTTATAAACAAATGTTATAAAAACAGTTTTTTATATTAAAAAAACAATTTTTTATATTAAACAGTTTTTTTAAAATAATATAAATAAAACAATTCGTTGAATGTGGGTCCGCGTCAGCGACACTAATTAATCTCGTTATTTTATTCTAAAAATATCACGATTAATTGGTGCCGTTGGTGAGGACTCACATTCAACAAATGATGTGGGTCCGCGCCAGTGGTACTAATTAATGGCGATATTTTAGTGAAAAAAATATCATGATTAATTAGTGCAGCTTGCGCGGACCCACATTCAACAAATGATGTGGCGTGAGAATGTGGATCTGCACCAGCAGCACTAATTAATCGTGATATTTTATTAAAAAAATATTGCGATTAATTAGTGCCGCTAGCGTGGACCCACATTCAACAAATGATGTCGATCCGAAAATGTGCGTCCGCGCCAGTGACATTAATCAATTGCAATATCATGTTAATAAAAAAATATATTTATGAAAAAAAATAATTTTTTTAATTTTAATAAAAAAATTATTTACTTAAAAAAAACGTTTTTTTGTATTAATAGGAAAACTGTTTTTTTATATATAAAAAATAATTTTTATATTAATTGTTATAAACAAAACACTAAAAAAGTTTTTAAAAAAAAAAAGGGGGGGGGTAAAGGCGGTTCCTTTGGACACAACCTATAATTTCCCAAAGTGAGAACTATAACTGGCATGTCAGCCAACCACAGTTATACTTCATACAAAAATGCATATATACGACCAACAAAAGAATAGAAGATTTGTACCCAAAAATTAGAATAGAAGATGGACATCATTAATTAACATTATCATACGAATACATGTGGGCACTTGTACATATTTGTACACAAAAATTTAATTTATCATAGTCGTTTACTTTTTGATAAGCTGTTATATTAAAATTAATTAAATTGAGTTACAATAATATCTAAAAACTGATTTAAATGTTAAGATATTAAAATTCATTTTTGAACAACATATTTTAGAGTTAATGAATAAGTTCAAAATTTGGTCCAATGTCATATTTTAAGAATTGGTCAAATTTTAAACGATAATCATGTGTTATTACAACATCAATTTAGATATGGGGCTTTATATATTTTGGACTTCTCAGACTTTTTCACTAGGACAAGTAATATTTTTATTCCCCTTTTAATCCCTAAAACTTAAAAAATAATGGTCGTTTGTACAAAATATTAGAAGGCTAGTATTAAGGAAAACTTAAAAATAGAGAGCTTTCTTAAAAAAAAATCATTTGTTGTCTTAAAAGCACAATCATAAATGTTTTAATTTCTAACTTTACAAAATCTATCTAGATATTTCATATAAAATTTTGCATAATAATTATATCATAAATTTTCTCTTTCTTATTTTTATGTTATTAGTACGTTTGAATTAAAGTACTAATTCTTTTAATATTTTGAGAGTGAGAAATAGAAAATCATATGGATATAATTTTCGTATATAGATTAGCAATATGGACAATTCTATTATATGCCCATCCTAATAGTTAGGTTATAGGTATGGTCAAAATTGGTACAGACCTCAATTGCTCCTAAAAGGCATAGAAATAGAGCCTTGGAATTGGAAAACCATCATGCCCCAAATGAGACAACAAAAATAGAGTGGGGTGGACCACAAACCCAACAGAACGAAGTGTGAAAATATCTCATTTTGGCCTCCCTTTCTTCCCCAAATTACCATAAGCATACGGCATAGGATAGGGTTCTGGGGGGCTCAAAGTTGTGTGCTTATTCCAAGAAAGTCCACCTAAAACATTTGTTTTTATTGTTTGGAATAAGGGTACTTCTCCATCGACATATACATATAAAATCGATACATTTGGTGTGAAATATGTAAGTGTCGTACTCATATTGATTCATGTCTAAAATTCACACGGGCCCATCAATAATGTAGTCCAGACACAAGTCAATGCAAATGCGACACGTCAATGAGTCGCACCAAAATACGTCAATTTTATGTAGGGACTAAAATTATCAATATTTAGCGGGCAAATGAATAGTGGATAAGTTATTTTACACTAAGAGAAATATTACCAATTAGAATAATTATATAAAGACAACTTTTATTGACACGCTCTTGCTCACACCCTTATGTGTAATTATTAATTATGACTAATTCACCACATATTAACCGATGCGTTAAAGACCTATAAAGGTGTCAACAAGAGTAAGGTGTCAACAAAAGTGAGTCAATAAACGGTGTCCGCGTAAAACTACTCTATCAACTGATACAACGGGTAAGAGCTCTTTTAAGTTATCGCAAGAATAAGTGTAGACTTATTGATAGTATAGCGATCTCTATTTATTGTTGTCGAAAAAATTTCAATACAAATTACTTTTTTTAATTATGCTCATGCACCAAAAATGGGTTTTATCATAATGTGCGATTGTCCAAAAACAATAATAATGCATGATTTCAATTGTTATGTCCTAACTTAGTTAATCACGAAGATGTGTCTAAGTGTTGGCTTTAAATGCCTTAAATAATCTCTTAGGGTGCGAGTGAACAAAATCGAGAGAACTGATAAGGTTATATTTGGCGGATCCATAAACTATTGTACCAATGGTCTTGCACCAATACCCATCTAGTATAGGCAATAGTTGGCACAAAGGTCCGCATAAAATGAAACATCTAACTAACCATGCTACCAGTTGTAAGAGGGTACTTTAGATTATAGATGGAGGCGTAACCCCTGTTTGAGTATGATAATAATAAGTTAATTGGCCAAAGCCTTGGATTAGCAATTAAACATCCAGACTCAAGTTCAATGAAGACAAGACTCCGTTCAAACTCACAAATCTCTCGTGTATAACTCAGGAGATAGTAATGAACTTTAGAAGTAACTTAGGTAGAGGGAGAGAGATGTAAGAACCCTAGATACACCCTGGTAGGCAGGTAGAAACACACCATGCACCCTCAAGAATCTCTGTTAAGTATTAAAAGCTTCGCAATAAATAATAATGGTGAGTGAATAAACCCTCTGGTTTTTGCAATAACTCTCTCTCTGATGTGTATATCTAGCAATAACTCCAGAGTTCTAAAAAAGATCATCCCTTCCTCAAAGGTGGTTGGGGTTTTTAAATAGCCCCCCACACCACCCCCGAGGCAACTCGGTCATTAAAGACTATGAAAGACATCCCTCATGCTTTATGTCACAACATTAAATGCCTGATGCACTAGTTGTCTCCATGTCATAAACATTAAATGCCAAGACATGCCTTTTGCCTAACCACTGTGTGTCAGGAGGCTGTTGTCGCAGAGGTGGCTCACCAACTGCCTGACAGCCCCAAATACCACGGTGGTTTACTCAAGTGCAGGTTTGACATTGTTTAGCTGGCTAGTGACATCACCTACAGTAGATGTGACATTAAGTAGAGGGCTGTTTGGTTCACAACTCAACTCTCGATGGAACTCAAAGCTGCTCCGCCCGAGGTTCCACGGTCAGGGTCCTTTGGTGTTTTACTAGGTGTATCTAAGATGGTGAGGACAAGCCCCAACGGTGCCTCACTTCTCAATCCTTCAAACCAAGTCCCTCTAAAATTCCCACGGTGAGGTCATTCGATAGAGCATGAAAGCTCTCCCAGGCCCTGCCAAGCTTGGTCTCTCGCGAGTACCGTTCGACCTCACACAGATTCATTATTCTCATTACATCATTACAATCGTTATAGCTCATAGCCAATATAAACAAAGATACAATATGACTAAGTAATCAAACAAGCTAAAGTATGAGTTGCCACGTCAAGCTGTCACGTTTGAGCTGCCTCGCTGTCTTAATCCCAAAGACTATAGCTAATGGGTGGATTATCCCTAATCTCAGGATTACCTCCAAGCCCCCTCTACATTTGCCCCTTCGTGGAGGGATTGGTTGTGGAAACAAGAAATGCCTACACGAAAACTTCTCAATCCGATGAACCTTCTCTGCGTGAAAAAATTCTAGCCTTCTTTCCCCTGTTAGAACCGCAACGATATAATCTCCTGGAAAAAGTAAAATGGCTCTTGATCACGCGAGGAACAATAATAATGCATGATTTCAATTGTTATGTCCTAACTCAGTTAATCATGAAGATGTGTCTAAGTGTTGGCTTTAAATGCCTTAAATAATCTCTGAGGGTGCGAGTGAACCAAATCGAGAGAACTGATAAGGTTATATTTGGCGGACCGATAAACTATTGTACCAATGATCTTGCACCAATACCCATCTAGTATATGCAATAGTTGGCACAAAGGTCCACATAAAATGAAACATCTAACTAACAATGCTGACAGTGATGTCAGATCTTCTCCCCGCACACTGAGCACATATTGTGTTCCAACTACAATATCCTAAGTACCATATGATTCAATGTAGATTTAATATAACGACACATCTATGGGAGGCATGTGATTCAACTTTGGCCTCTAGTCTATTAACCCATTGGTTTCCATCGAATGACGGATGAAGTTTTCATCTTCGACTAATAACGGGCCAATACTATGTTATGGTGGATCTTACACACCATATGTTGCCTTATTGACACGATCCATAATAGTAGATGATATCAATTTTCCACGTTTCCATGTATGTCGTCCAACAACATGCGTTACTCAAATACTTAATGAGCAAAGTTTTTACATAAGAAAACTCATTATAATTATATATAAGGACAAATTTTACACTCCGTTTAAGGTTTCATTGATGTTGGCTTAATTTCAGAACAACCTTTTTTGAGTCGCCGTATCTTTGTATCGAGTCTATTGAGTTGTAATGATACATTATATATATGCAGATAAAGCATCGAGATTGAGATTATCGAACCGAATTGGACAACTTCACTACATATCGTAGATTTGGTAATGGTAACGGTTTTAAAAGTTTTTTAATTACTTGTAATTTATTTTATTTTCTAGGATGTGACATGATGAGACTTTAATGAAACCATTTGATTTTTTTTTTTACAAAATTTGATCAAGGTCCATTACTAAGTGACCTCGTTCGAATGAGGTCACCCTCAATCGAAGAGGTTAGCAATTGAGAGCCTGTATTTTGAGGCAATGCACCTAAATCGAAAGATCTTTTCAAAGAGGAACAAATAAAAATAAGGGACCCTCAGGCAATATTTTTATCAATTGAGAGTCTTTCGATCAAAACATCTCATTCAAACGAGGCTTTCTAGTTTTAATGAGGACCTTCATATTGAAAACGTGTTTCAATTGATCTTTTTATTGGAAAATTATTTAACCTTTAGACTCGTATTTCAATTAACAATGCCCAATTTTTTTCAAAACTTTAAAATTGTTTTGCTAGACTCCTTCTGAACCAAAGAGCATGTCAACTCTATGCAACTAAAGTAGAATCTTGGTTTACGAATCCCTCGAGATATTCTACATTGAAGAGGATATCACATTGTATTATGTGTGGCTCGTTCCCCAATCGAGATCGATGGATACCGAGGCCTAGGAGGTTATGTAGCTATTTTCCTATATTGGAATGGCTATCACTAGTATGGGCAGAGGTAGAGGAGAAAATTACAAGGGAGCAACATCGCGACGTGAATTTTTGCCATATATCTAAGTTGTGTCTGAATCCTTCTTAATTATCGTAATCAGTCTTTCATTTCTAGTGGACTTTGTATGGTTTGGGTGCGATAGTAATTTTTCCCGTGAGGGTTTCCACTAAACAAATTAGGGGCACTATTTGTGGTAGTTTTATACTTGCTTTTAATATTGATCAATGGATGCTATTTAGTCTAAATTAATTTATTCAGTAAATTTAAAATTTAGTTCAAATTAAAAAGGATTTTAATTTATTTTACTTGTTGATTAGCTAAGAAAATAATTAATAACCTTAAACCCTTAAGGCACGTAGATACTTAAGGATGGAAATTTTACCAAGAGCATCAGGTTCCCACCCCTCCCCGGCCCTAATAGGGTGGGTTAAAAACCCATTTAAAATAATAAGGACAGGCATGGGTTTCAAAAAATTGTTATTTAAACGGAGCGGATTAGTATTTAGTATATATAAGCATAACTCGCCCCGCTTCTTTTATTTCTTATATGTACTCAAATACCATTCTTTCATATATTATTTACACCAAAACCTTATATATACACTTTAACAAATTCTAAAGATTTAATAAGTGGCTTTTAACCCGCCCCGAGAGGGTTTTTGATATGTGTAATGCAAACGGGGAAGGGCAGGGCTGGGTTTAGAAGGTTTATAATTAATTGGGTTAGAATCGGGTTAAATTAAACCTGTTGAGGGGGGATTTAGGTTTTGGCAATCCCGTCACGTACCTGACCCATTGTCATACCTATACATAGTTATTATAAACTAGTATCAGCGCGGGCTTTTACTATGTATCTTGGGGGTTTGTCTATTGAGGGTATTTCATTTTATTTTCCAATTTTATTTTATGGTTTTGGTGATGTTCTGCGTGCTAAGAATGTTAAGAAAATCATGCCACCGGGGTAAAAAATAATTTTGGGAGATGCTTTTAATGTCAAGGTGTTCATCACAAGTCATTCAAGTGTCCCACTCAATGAAGGAGTCGAGAAAATAAGAAATTGAATTCCACTCCTAGTGATAGTGACTCGGGCTCCATGAGCGACTCTTTAATTACATGCAACATTATCGCATTCACCACCATTAAGGACGTGTTTACTCTTAAGACTTGCCTTGTTAAAGACAATGTGAAGGATGATCATGTAGAATTCCATTATGATAACTCCCAAGATAAAGAGGAGTTTAGAGAAGATGGGGGGAGAGAGAGAAAGATAGAGATATGTTGACATCGAAAGGGCTTACTTCGAGATTCATGATATATTCCTCAAGATGGAGAATAAAAATGACAACATTACTGATAAGATTAAGAATTGTGAGAAGGAAATTCATGCTATAAAGGAAGGTGAGCCATTTGAAAGCTCATGAAACTACTCTTGTTGAGAAGCTTAAAGAGGAGAATGCGAAATTGGAGATTTTTCACGATAAGATCACTAGCCTAAAGAAGACACTTCTTGAGTCTTATCGGGATCGAAGCAAGCTAGAGAATGAGAATTTTAGGCTAAATAAGGACCTTGAGAAGTCAAAGATAGTAAATGTTAACCTTTAATGGAGATCCAAAAAGTTAGGTAAGATGCCCCTAGCATCATCCCAATCCTCAAAGGACAACACTGAACTTGGTTATAACTATTCACAAGGATTTACTACCCAAGTTAAGACTGTCTTGTTAAAAGGGATATCAAGACTCCTACTCATACCCCACTTAGGAACACTCTTAAGACTTATAAGGTGAATACCCACAACCCTACATTTCCAGTTATTTCTGTAGGAATGATTACCTTAGAGACTTTTATTTTGATCTTAGGAGAGTTTGTAAGATGCCTAGAGCCAACTGCTTTACTAGCCAAAACTTGTGGTCGAACCACATATGTTCAAGAACTAGGAACCTCATTAAAAAAGTCAATGATGTAACTAAATCCCATGTTCTAAAACCAATACTCCTCCGAGAGCTAGAACCAAACAGACTAACAAACCCCATGTTCCTATTATTGGATGTATTTGGGTTAAGATATACGATTTTGTTGCTCAATCATCTTATAGGCATGAAGTTTATCACTATGTCCCTTTAGATACACATAGGTCTTAACCTCTAGTAGGTATGGATACTTCTCCTCATGCGTGACTTTTATTCTTTGCTTCATATACTAGGTGTTCATATTATTTATCCTTTACCTATTATTGGTGTGATTTTTATTATAGTGGTATTGGATTGTTTCTAATGTAAGATTATTTATATCTGTGATTAGATGAGTATCATTTTATTTTTCACGTGTTCTCTGAAAAATAAGAAAAAGCATACATTTTTTTTGCTTAATATTTTTGACATTTTGGTTTGATTTTTATAAGTGAAAAAATACAAAAAGATTTTGTTTCTTTTAACATGTAAGAAAAAAATAAAAAGATTATATTTGTTTATTTTTATCGATAGCTAGTGTTGAGATGATTGATAACTTGTGGAACACACCATGCTATTCCATATTCATGGATTAGAAACTTAGGAAGGTAATGTGAATCTATGCATGTTTTTGATTGATCATTCCTACGAAGTTCTCTCAGAACGACTTATGTTGACTATATTGTGATCATTGTCATGCCCCATATATATTCATGAGTTGACTAGGGTGTATTTTTTACTTCGATTTGAAAATTTTGCCTGTACTTGCTTTCATTCAACTTGGCCATATTTTCTTTCTAATTTTTTTTACTATGCATATAAAAAACATTGCTTGTGAGTTAATTTAAAAAATTGATGAGGGAAGCATTGGTAAGAGATACCTAAAGAGGGTGATAGCTACAATTGGCAAATGACTTAAAACAAAATATTTGTACAATATTAAGAGAAATAAAAATAATAAAATATTTATGCAAGGGAAATCTTATTAAAGAATAGAAATGAAAAAATTTGAATTATCACAAATTGAGGATGATATAAGTCGAAGACCAATAGGCTTGCACAATTTCGTTTAGTATGTGATTTTTTTGTCTCATTACACTGCCAACTTGAATGGTTTATTTCAGGTCTAAATCGGCATGAACCTTTGAACACTCAATTTTTATTTGTGGGTGGTTGACTCGTAATTGTTTTCAACTGTGGGTGGTGTTAAACAATTTATTCATAGCATAAGTGGGATTTATCTGTTTTTTGAGGTTTCGAGTTCAATCATATTCATGTTAGATAACTCAAGTGGGATTCATAGATTTAACGTTGTCTTGCTCTTGATATTAAATTGTGTTTAGTTTTATTTATTTTGTATGTTTTTTTCATATTAAAATATTGATTATGATGTTGCTTATCGATATATGTGTTACCATGTTTGTATTAACGGGTCGTGTTTGGGTATTATCATTGGACACGTTAGTCTTAACAGGTCGTGTACGGATTAAGGGTGTTTTCACCCGTTAACTCGTTAACACGACCCGTTACCCCGTTAACACGACCCGTTGACAGCTCTTTTAACATGCACATGACTCTTATCTCTATCAAACTTCTAACGAAAAGAGTGCCAAATTCAAGGTCAATTAAAAAAATGTACCAAACTCAAAACAGAGTAATTATGAAGTATTGAAGGCATAAAAACCTTTTTTATGCAATCTGGCCCATTAAGAAATTATTTTTTTAAGTGGGTCATTTTTTTGGCTTCTGGTTTAATTATTTTTTTCCCTTAAACCTGGCACCTTATTAATTTTTTTAACCTGTTGTTTTTCTTCTTTAGATTTAATTTGTTTCCCTCAACTTGGCTCATTGTAGTTTTTTAATTTGCAACTTTGTTAATCCCCAAATTATCCTAGTTTTTAATTATCCTAGTTGATTTCCAAATTATTTTAAAAAAATAAACAACCTTTTATTCAACAAACCAAACTCATACAACATTATACATGATAATACTCTACACACCACCTCATATATATATATATATATATATATATATATATATATAGTCAGGTTCTCTAACATACCTCTTACCAACATACCTATTGTTAACGCAAAAATTCTCCATCTATGAGGACCAATCAGAAAAGGACACATCTCATCCAACGTGGCAATATTCGGCACCCGAGGAGTGTTAGTCGGCATCCGAGGAGAGTTGGCCGAGGAGTGTTATTCGGCACTCGAGGAGAGTTGGTCGGCACCCGAGGAGTGTTAGTCGGCACCCGAGGAGAGTTGGTCGGCACCCGAGGAGTGATAGTCGGCACCCGAGGAGAGTTGGTCAACATATCAACCAGGAAGATCAAAGGATAACTACGCATTTAATGCGCATTAATGAAGATGGCAGCGCATTTAATGAGCCTTAATGTACATTTATACTGTATTAATAGATGACATCACATAGCATACCAAACAGTTCAACAATTAGATTCGTTGAATGTAGACATAAATGTCTACATACAATGAATCTCTTTATCTCCCATCATTATAAATACATGTATCCTCTTAGCCAAAAGAAGGGAGATCCGAGATAACCTAGAAACACCATACACAAGATACACCTGTTTTCTCTCTCTACACCCTATGGTGCTATTGTAAACCCCTGGGAATAAAATAACAGTGGACGTAGGCTTTATTCATAACCGAACCACTTTAAAAATCTTTGTCTCTTATGTGCTTGGTTGGATTGCTTTCATCTATTTATCTGTGATCATAAAAATGGGATTCGGTCCAATTTTTTGCATCAACAGGTTGGCGTCGTATGTGGGAAACGTATTACAAGCATTGTTCTCCATCAAAAGCTAAGTTTTTATTTTCTCTACGTATAATCAATTATACATACGTCTTTTTATTCAATCATGATTTTTATGTTTATATACATAAATTAATTGTCCAATTTTTATCTGCAAAATATTGCATATCATGATTTTAAAATCATAAGTGTTAGATTAATTCTTATTTAGAAATCTGAAAAATAATGGATTTCATAAATCATAACTTTTTGCTTGATTCTCAAGTTTCAATTTTATATCATGGAATCAATATTTTAAATGATTACATATACCAATATATATGACGGTGTTAAGATTTGATAATTTTCATTATAAATTTTGTAAGATCTTTGATGTCTATTCAAATTCCCATCATATTTTTAATCAGAGAATGTGAAAAGGTTAAAGACAATAAAAAGTTTTTTCATGGAAATCATGACTCGGATCTATTTTCTCTCTCTTCAAGTTTGAATCTCTTTGCATTAATTTTTATGAACTATATACTTAATTTGGTTCATCTTCCATCTATGTCAATAGAGTCTCATTGATTGATTTTTTATATAAATTTGGTAATAACTTCGATCATTCAACATATTTTTATCTCTCCAAATAGGGAATAGGAGAGGATCAATATAAAAAAATAAGTCTCTCTCACCTGAAAAATCATTACCCACCTCTTGTAAAAGAGGATCAATTAAACAATCATGACCATATCGAGACTTTGGGCATAAATTTGAGATGTTGGCTCCTCGTTCATCACACCACATGGTTTCTTTATCAGAACCACACGATATAGTGGATTAGATAATTATTCATTTAATTAACATTCTTAATGCTTAAATTTTACATCGAATGTTATTTTTCTGATCTAAGGATTCGAGATATTCTGGTCAGCCATACACATTGTTGGTCGGCATCATCTTGGGCCATATTTTATTAAAGGGAAGCTTAACCAGACCATTTTTATCTGTCGGAGATAAGATGTGAAGATCCATCAGCAACGTTGAAATAATTTTATCCAACTACAAGGTATCTTATTGTTGGTCGGAGACTCATATTGTAGCTCGGTGGAACCAATTGCAGGTCAACGATCATCTACTTCTTGATCGGCGACATCTCAGCCTTGTTCGGAGGGTTCAATTTACTGGTCAGCAACTATCCAACCATCCAACTCTTGGTTGGCGACATCTGATGTTGTTCGGTGACCATCCAACAGCTGGTCTGCAATATCAATGCACCATTTTTGTTGATCGGTGAAATTGCTCAGCTGGTCGGGGACCATTTGCTTCTTGGTCGGCACCATATATTCTATAACTTGAGATATCCTTAAATGTTGGTCGGCAACATCCATGCCGTTTGTCGGCAGCAGTAGAATCTTGGGGTCTTAAAAAATGCGAAGCACCCCAGATATTTCTTTAAACACGAGTTCAGCTCGAGGACAAACAGGGGCTTAAGTCTTTTTTAACTTGTGATCACCCCAAAAATATTTTTAAAACCAAGTGATAAATAATTTTCAAACAACAACTTATACCTGATTAGTTGTTGGAGATTAAATAACTTTACAAAAAACTCTACGTCTTATTTATGATGCATATCTGATAAAAATTTGTCCATCTCACACACATTTGGCACAAAACATATTATTTCATATTTTGAAATTTTTATTGCCTTATGCTGATACACATCATAAATATTTTCTCTAGTCTCGACAGGTGCTCAGGAAGCTTATTAAAATTTCATAGGGACGAGATTCAATCCCGATGAAAGCTCTCGTAAACCTCTGGAAAAGTAGTATTGCTCGACATCAGGCAATTGTGCCTCAACATATCAGCCAACATATATTATTTCATTTTTTGAAATTAATATTTTTATTTCTCAAGCATATACATATCATATATTGATTGGATGAGTAAATTATTCTCACGACTAATCAATTCAGCCTACACAAATGGTAGAGCAAGATATTAATTTTTACAGGTACAAGACTCAACGCCGACGAATGCTTGGAAACAATCTGGAAACTATTATCATTGCTCAGCATTATGAAATTTCACCTCAGCAAGGAACTATATATTTTATTATTGCTTTGATTTGTGCTCAAGCACGAATTATTCTATATATCCGTTTGGATTCATATTCTATATTCATCTCTTTATGGAGCTCGGCGAAATACTTATTATCATATTCAGCTCCGAGGAAAAGCTACAACAGTTATTATATTTCACCCCCAACAGATAGTTGGTCGGGGCAATTCTTATTTATATTCAGGCCCAGATATCGGCTCAAGCACAAATTATTCTATATATCCCTTAGGATTCATATTCTATATTCATCTCAACATGGAACTCGGTGAGATACTTATTATCATATTCAGCTCCGAGGAGAACTATAACATTTATTATATGTCACCCCCAACGGATAGTTGGTCGGGGTAATTCTTATTTATATGCAGGCCCGGCAAAGTTCTCGGCCATATTCTTATGTTCTGGAAAATATTATTCTTATTCGGCATTATGAAATTGTGCCTCGACAAGATACTTATTCAGCTTTAAGGAGAATTACAACATTCGTTGTATTTCACCCCAACGGATAGTTGGTCGGATAATTCTTATTTATATTCAGGCCTGACAACGTTCTCGGCCATATTCTTATGTTCTGGAAGATCTTATTCTTGTTCGGCATTATATAATTCTACCTCGACAGATCAACGAGGCATTTTATTATTTTTAATTATTCTTTATATCTATTTGGATGCATATTCTATTCTTATTTCAACAAGGAGGTCTCCAACATTTATGTTATCTTATTCCCAACAATCTGTTGGTCAGCTCCAAGGAGGTCTCCAACATTTATATTATCTTATTCTCAACAATTTGTTGGTCAGCTCCAAGGATGTCTCCAGCATATATTATCTTATTCCCAACAATCTGTTGGTCAGCTCCAAGGATGTCTCCAGCATTTATTATATTTTATTCTCAATAATGTGTTAGTCAGCGCCGAGGAGGTCTCCAGCATTTATTATATTTTATTCCCAACAATCTGTTGGTCATCGCCGAGGAGGTCTCCAGAATTTATTATATTTTATTCCCAACAATCTGTTGGTCAGCGCCGAGGAGGTCTCCAGCATTTATTATATCTTATTTTATTCCCAACAATCTGTTGGTCAGCTCCGAGGAAGTCTCTATCATTTATTATCAAACATGCATTCCTCCGGGAAGTAAAACTTGTATTCCTCCGGGAAGTAAAACTTGTATTCCTCCGGGAAGTAAAGCTACTTGTATTCCTCCAGGAAGTAAAGCTACTTGTATTCCTCCGGGAAGTAAAACTTGTATTCCTACGGGAAGTAAAACTATATATTCCTAAAAATGCCAACTTATGTTGGTTAGGAAGTAAATTTATTCCCAAAAATGTCAACTCAGGTTGGTCGGAAATAAGAAGCTGTCAACTACAGTTGGTCGGAAACATTTTATGAGTATGTGAAAGCGATCAAGCAAAAAGCATTCAAAGTTCACATTCCACACTTGGGGGCTCTATTAAAAATCCAGTTGTTCATTCGGTGGCACATTCTCATAACATCATGCAGTCGAGCATCAAATTCAACTCCACAAACTCACATGGTCGGGGCCCCGACTAATTATCATTCAGGAGTTGTTTTTTCTTGCTCAGGAATTATTTTTGATATTGAAGTTCATGAGTCTATTGAAGTTCAGGAGGTATATTGAAGTTCAGGAGGAATTCAGAAGTTCAGGACGCATATTCAGGAGTTATTATGCACATACTATTGAAGTTCAAAAGTCAAATTTAGCATCTACAGCACTGAGATCTTTACTACTACTGTCCCGACCAACATTGAAGATGAAGTTGTATGAAAATGTTTCGAAGTCCACCACTAGCTTGGTACTAATCAGATTGAAGAGTTGGATTCAAAAGCTAGTATGTTACTCGACAAAGTATTCAGAGGATCATAAATCAGAAGAATCAAGCACGTGAAGTTAGCACTCAGTTGCTCGGCACAGGAGGCAGTTGGTCGGCTAGCAAACCAATCAACATACTTGAAGATTATGACAAGCTACAAGCTGCCTACTATGGCATGGCTGCATCCAAATTCCCAGGGGTGATACATAGCACACGGAGTTCCTAAAAATAAAGATTAGCAACCATCGATCAGCCTGCATCATATGTCGTCCAGGAGATAATGCACTTTATGTTGAAAAAATCAAGAAGGTAGATCAAGAATTTCACGAGCACCGAGCAACACTACAGAATAAATACTCCATCCTTTCAAGTAAACCATTAAGCATGGAGCATTGGGGGCTTTTGTTAACGCAAAAATTCTCCATCTATGAGGACCAATCAGAAAAGGACACATGTCATCCTACATGGCAATATTCGGCACCCGAGGAGTGTTAGTCGGCATCCGAGGAGAGTTGGCCGAGGAGTGTTAGTCGGCACCCGAGGAGAGTTGGTCGGCACCCGAGGAGTGATAGTCGGCACCCGAGGAGAGTTGGTCGGCATATCAACCAGGAAGATCAAAGGAAAACTACGCATTTAATGCGCATTAATGAAGATGGCAGCGCATTTAATGAGCCTTAATGTACATTTATACTGTATTAATAGATGACAGCACATAGCATACCAAGCAGTTCAACAATTAGATTCGTTGAATGTAGATATAAATGTCTACATACAATGAATCTTTTTATCTCCCATCACTATAAATACATGTATCCTCTTAGCCAAAAGAAGGGAGATCCGAGATAACCTAGAAACACCATACACAAGATACACCTGTTTTCTCTCTCTACACCCTATGGTGCTATTGTAAACCCCTGGGAATAAAATAACAGTGGACGTAGACTTTATTCATAGCCGAACCACTTTAAAAATCTTTGTCTCTTATGTGCTTGATTGGATTGCTTTCATCTATTTATCCGTGATCATAAAAATGGGATTCGGTCCAGTTTTTTGCATCAACACCTATGAACATACTCATTTTTATAAAATAGTAAAAAATATATTTTACAACCAAATTTGATATACATGACCTATATAGTAAGTAGATCATCTACAAAAAAAATCATTAAAAAATTCAATTCGAAAGTGGGTGAAATAAAAAGTTGGTATATTCAAAAAAATTCTATCATCTCACTCACTTCCGGATTGAATTTTTTTATGATTATTTTTGTAGATGACCTCCTTACTATGTAGATCATGTATAAATTTGGTTGGAAAATACATTTTTTCACTATTTTTTAAAAATGGTATGATCATATATATATATATATATATATATATATATATTAAGTGAGGTATGTTAAGGACTCTGACTGTATATATATATATATATAATTAGTCCAAAAAAATTATTTTGTATTATTTTAAAAACTATCTTGTTCAAACTTAATAATTTCATTACAAAAAAATTGGTGTTCACAAATAATCTTGCAATCGCAATTTTCCATATTTTTTTACATTATACTCGTAAGCTTGTATGAGTGTTTAATTAACTTTGACAATTTTTATTTGTAATGGATCCATTTATTGTTTGGATAAAGTTAATTACTTGATCCCTAGAGCCCATTTATTTGTGTTTGTATTTATCATTACGAGAAGCTAAAAATAGTACTTACGATTACTTAATTTCATTTCATATTTTTATTATATATACAAGCTTTAAAACAGGGACGGACCCAGGTGGGGGCTTGTGGGGCTCAAGCCCCCATGTTTTTAAAAAAAAAAATTAATTTGGTAGGTAAAAAAAAAAAATTAGGGGTAGAAAGAGATTATTTTAAAACCTAGAGTAAAAGGGATGAATACTAATAGTTTAAATACCCATACATCAAAACCTATTTTCTCTCTTGTCAAAACACAAACACTCGCCTCCCTCTTTCGAAATCTTTTCCTTCCATTCTTATTCTCAATATCCATATATGATGTGCATGCTCCCTCTTTAAAAATTTCAAGAGAAGACAACATTTGGTAAGATTCTAAGTTATTTAATTTTTTTCATATAAATATTATTCTATCTCATTAACTCTATTAATTTTTATGATTCCATTCATTTTTTAGGGTTTCAATTTTTGTGTCAATCAAAATTTATTTATCCTCCATTAGAGATCCTTCCTCCCATTTTGACGGGTATGTCTTCTCTTTTTTTTTTCTCTCTATTTATCTTGCCTTTAATTTTAGGATTATTATTGGGATAAATTTTTGTGTTAATATTGGGAAATTTCTAGAACTGAATTTTAGGATATTTTTAGGACTGAATTTAAGTTGCATTGAACTAAATATATTGATGTTAAAATTTGGGGTTTATTTTAGGGTAACAATGTTATGTTTGTTAGAGTTTGATTTAATGTTGTTGATTTGTATTTTAGGGTTAATTGTAGGGGATAATTAAAGATAGTTTAAACTTGGGGCCGAAATGTTGATTTAAATATTTGTTTCTCTTTCCATTAGAATAAACAAATTACATTATTTTTTTGTAAATACTAAAAAATAACCTCAAAAAATTCGGCTTGGGGGCTCCCGCCCCTGAACCCCCGAAAATCACCGTTAAATTAGCCCCCACTACCAAAAATTTCTGGCTCCGTCCCTGCTTTTGATACCAAATTTAATCTGCTGATATGGATCAATCATATGAAGACACGTGGCTATCTACATGGCAACAACCAACATCCCCGAGGAACCCACGCGCTCCGAGGAACAAGACTACAACGAGGAAGACTAGTTCCCCGAGGAACTCACAAGCTCCGAGGAACAATGCCTCTCCGAGGAACTCTTGAGTACCGAGAAACTCAGGCGGTCCGAGCTGCATCTCGAGCAAAGCATTAATAGCTGGATAATCAACAGTTCAACTGATTCATTAAATGCTTATCATTCAGACGCACACGCAAAGAGGGCATTAAATGTATTACCCTTTCATATGTATATCATTTAATGTATTACCCTTTCACATTACAGCCTCAGGGCTATAAATACATTGTACAATCCTCATTGTGAGGGGGACCTGAATCCATAGTGGAATTTCTTGATAGAACTTATAAATCGAGAATTCCCAAACACTCAGCAATAAAACAACAGTGGACGTAGGCCATTCTTATAAGGCTGAACCACTTTAAAATTCTTTGTCTCATTTATTTATCTGTGATTGAATTATTAGAGTGATCTAATCTTTTACATCAACAGATTGGCGTCGTCTGTGGGAAACGACTGATAATATCGTTTTTCATCAAAAATAATCCCTTACCAATGGCGGATATTCCTGAATCCAGCAATCGAAACGCTGGAACCCCTCCAAATCCATCTGCTCCACCAATTATTCCAGATCTGACTGGAATAATGGCAAATCTGGCTCAGGGCCAGACCGTCATGCAAGAAACCATGCGACAACTCATCCAAGCCCTCCATGGCGGTGCATCAGCCCATTCCGGACCATGGAGCATTCAAAGAAATACCCGTGCGCCTTCTTTGCGTACTAGGCGTACTAATTCATATCGCAATGAGGAATCTGAAGATTTTTCTTATCAACCTGAACGAACTTCGTCAGTGCGAGCCACTGATACTGAACAACGCGTCACCCTCTCCCCAGAAAGGACCAGCGCATTGGAAAGATTAAGTAGGGTTTCTCCTTTCGACCGATTAGGCCCTAGGAGGAACAAAAGTCCTCTTAATGCAGCGTCGAGGAACTTTCGACGACCATCAGATTTAAGGGAAGGATCTGCCCAGTCGCGACCAGCTGCTCGTCAAGATAGATCCTATGACCGACCAGCTGCTCGTCAAGATAAATCCCAGGAAGCCACTTCAACGCGATCAGTTGCTCGAACCAATAGGCCCGAGGAAGGAAATGATGCATGGAAAGGATCTATTCAAAGGCTGGAGGATAGATTAGGGGAAATGGCTAGGGCCAAGAACCCTCTACAACGAACCTTTGTTCGAGGAACACCTTTTGTCCAGGATATTGTTGATTTTCCAACACCATCAAAGTTCAAAGCACTTGTTGTGACTCCCAAGTATGATGGGAAGACTGACCCTGTCCTTCATATAGAATAATACCAAGCTGCAGCCGACATCTATGCTGTCCCAGATGAGATGAGATGTAGAGCTTTCTCGGGAACACTTACCGAATCTGCTCAAATATGGTATAATAATCTTTCTCGGGATAAGATTTCAACTTTTCTTCAACTGGCCGAGTTATTCATTGGAAATTTCTGCTTTGGAGCAAAGCCAGTTAAACGAGTAGCGCATTTGTTAAGTGTTAAACAAAAAGCTGGTGAGAGTACCAGAGATTATATAACTCATTTTAATAACGAGAAACTCGAAGTCATTTATTATGAAGAGAAGACACCGATTACTGCTTTGATGAGTGGACTACTGCCAAATAAGTTGTACTACACTTTGGCCAAAGATCCACCTCGAACCATGTCGGATCTGATGGGAAAAGCGTCCAAGATTATAAATACCGAGGAGGCTATGTCTGCGAAGAAGAATATGGACGCCAAAGAAACCAAGGTGGAAGGCGATAAAGCTAAGAAGAAAGAACATAAGAACAATGGTGGTGACAAACAATCCAAAAATAGGTCGTCATGGGAAGTCTTGAGGAAATTTGATAATTACACACCTTTGAAGGTAAATATCAACCACGTCCTGGAAGAAATTAAGAACAGTGAGGAGTTAAACTGGCCAAAGAAAATGAAGGCAGACCCTGACACGAGGAATAGGGAAAAATATTGCGAGTTCCACAAGGACCATGGCCATATGACCAAAAATTGCATAGCTCTTTAGAATGAGATTGAAACACTCATCCGACGAGGAAAGCTAACAAAGTATGTTGATTGGGGAATCGAAAGAAGAAATAATGACCGAACTAGAGAGAGGTCTAGATCTCCTCGGCGAGAAGAGGAGAACAAGAAGAGAAACCATGAAGTTGATCCAGAAGATGACCCCGATCTTCCCAAGAAACCAAGGCAGCCAGAACGAGAGGTATTTTCAATATGCTTTGGGTCATTTGATTGTAATGTTATTACAGGAGGAGATGCAGGAGGAGGAGACCTTACTGCAGAAAGAAAAGCTTACCTCGGTGAGGCCCAAGCTTGCTCGTACATTCAGCGAATAAATCTAGCTGAGGAAGATCGCCCGAGAAAGGTGAACAAGGAGAAATTGGTTATCGATTTTTCAAAAAATGACCTTGCAGGTGTTTTATATCCTCATGATGACCCGCTGGTGATCAAAATGAGAATGAAGGAGGTCATGATTTCAAGAGTGCTGGTCGACAATGGTAGCTCGGCAGACATCATGTTCTACTCGTGTTTCGATAGTTTAAATCTAAAGTTATCTCAACTGGAGCCTTACCACAGACCCCTCATCGGTTTTGCTGGCGAGAAAGTATTTCCACTTGGGACGATAAAGTTGGATATATTCATTGGTACGTGGTCTGCTTGTCGGACAGAAAGAATACGTTTCTTTGTGATGGACAAGAATGTCCAATCATCGTACAATATCATCATGGGAAGAGTAGGATTGAAGAAGTTCGAGGTTGTGCCATCTACAGTACATCAGTGTCTAAAATTTCCAACAAACTTTGGAGTAGGAGTTGTGAAAAGTGATCAGAAAGTAGCTCGGGAATGCTATTATTCATCCGCCGAGCAAGAAGAACTGGAAGAATTAAAAAAAAACTACTTATCAAGTGGATAAAGGTGCAGAAATTGAAACATTGGATCCTCGAGATGAGTCGCAACTCGTGAAGGGTCAAGTGGTGGAAGCTACTGAAAACATCATTCTGGACGACGAGCACCCTGAGCGAACTACTCAAATAGGTTCATCGTTGGAAGCCTCATTAAAACAGGAATTGATAACTTTGCTTAGAAGCAGAAGATAAACTTTTGCGTGGAGTCATGAAGATATGCCTGAAATAGACCCAAACTTCTTATGTCACGAGCTCAATGTGAATAAGGAGATCAAGCCTGTGAAGTAGAGAAGAAGAGTATTCAGTCCCGAGAAGAATCAAGCTATAAAGGAGGAAGTCGAGAAGCTCCAGAAAGCTTGTTTCATTGAAGATGTTAAATATCCAGATTGGTTAGCTAATGTGGTGATGGTAAAGAAGAAAAACAAAAAGTGGAGGATGTGTGTAGACTTCACCGACCTCAACAAAGCATGCCCAAAGGATCACTTTCCAGTGCCCCGAATTGATCAACTGGTGGATGCTACCTCGGGACACGAGTTGCTGAGCTTCATGGATGCTTATTCTGGCTACAATCAAATTAAAATGAAACCTAAAGACAGGGAGAGTACTTCTTTCATTACCCCTCGGGGAACTTATTGTTATAATGTTATGCCTTTTGGTTTGAAAAATGCAAGTGCGACATATCAGAGGCTGATGAACAAGGTCTTTGCTGAACAAATCAGTGACAATATGGAAGTCTATGTTGACGATATGCTGACGAAAAGCAAGAAAGTTGTCGATCATCTAGTTGACTTAAATCAGACTTTTGATCAACTAGATAAATATCAAATGAAGCTGAACCCGACGAAGTGCATCTTTGGAGTACGAGAAGGCATGTTTCTCGAGTATATTGTCAATCAACGAGGCATTGAAGCAAATCCTGAAAAGATCAAAGTTCTATTAGGGCTGCGATCTCCAATGACGAAGAAGGAAGTATAGAGTCTCACAGGACGAGTAGCGGCACTCAACAGATTTGTGTCACGAGCAACTGATAGATGTCTCCCATTCTTCAAGACACTCAGAAAGACTTTTGAGTGGAATGATGAATGTGAGAAGGCTTTTCAAGACTTGAAGAAATACTTGGGAGCACCTCCACTGTTGTCCAGGCCAGTGATGGGAGAAAAATTGTACTTGTACCTTGCAGTATCCGAGAATGCAGTTAGCTCGGCGTTGATCAGAGTGGAGAATGGAGTACAAAAGCCAATTTACTACACAAGTAAGGCCTTCCGAGGAGTAGAAATCAGATATCCAAGGCTAGAGAAATTAGCACTAGCGCTGATTGAGGCGAGTAGGAGAATGAGGCCATACTTCCAAGCTCATACTATAGTAGTATATACTGATATGCCATTAAGGCAAGCCCTGCATAAGTCAGAAAAATCGGGAAGATTGATGTACTGGGCAATAGAGCTCGGTGAATATGATATAATTTATGAACCCAGATCATCATTAAAAGGGCAGGCTGTAGCAGATTTTATAGCGGAGTTCACCTATCCTGATAGCTCCGAGGAACAAAAGTTACTCGATGATCAACCTGTGGATGTTACAGGATCAACAAACACAGGCTCAGACCAATTCCGATTGGTAAAAGGGCTTGTGGATGTTACAGGATGTGACGCAGAGATAGTTGTGAGGACTCCGGACAAGAAACAAGAGTTGCTCGCTGATCAACCTGTGGATGTTACAGGATCAACAAACACTAGCTCAGACCAACTCCGGTTGGTAAAAGGGAAAGTGGATGTTACAAGATCATTGACTTCGGGCTCAGACCAACTCCGGTTGGTAAAAGGGCAAGAATAAATGATCGACGAAGAGCAAGAAAAATCCGAGGAGGAAAGGAAGCAATAAATATTTCACCGAGGAACTCTGACTGATCATAAATTCGAAGACGAGTTACCTATATGGAGGCTATATGTAGATGGCTCATCTTGTACTGCAGGATGCGGCGCGAGGATTATTTTGAGCACTCTGGATGAGGTCGATATGGAATACGCCTTGCGTTTCCAATTCAAAGCTTCCAACAATGAGGCTGAGTATGAGGCCATGATTGCAGGACTTAGTTTGGCAAAAATTATGGAGGCACAACAGGTCATTGTTTTCAGTGATTCTCAATTGATCATAAACCAAATGATGGGAGTATATGCAGTTAGAGGAGAATTAATGATCAGATATCATGCAAAGGCAAAGGAGCTGGTGTCAGAATTTGCCGCTATTCAGCTGGTCAGAATACCAAGAATGGAGAATGCGAGAGCAGACGCCCTAGCTCGACTAGCATCAGCTACTCGCACCGAGCTACGACGAACAATCCCAATTGAAGTGTTAGCTGATCGGAGCATAGATGAAGATCTGACGATGAACTTTATCACCCTTGATTTAGGACCATCTTGGATGGATTCCATCAGGGCGTATATCGAGGAGGGAGAATTGACAATTGACAAGCTCGCTGCAAAAAAATTGAAGTTTAAAACTGCTCGGTATGTATTAATTAATGGTGTTTTATATAGACGAGGAATTATGGCAGGTTAGCAGAGATGTGTACACCCCTCCGAGGTGAAAGAATTAATTGAAGAGATCCACGAAGGGTCTTGTGGAGCACATGTAGCAGGTCGGAAGCTTTTACAAAGGGTGATGATGCAAGGATACTACTGGCCGACGATGAGGGTTGATTGCATAGCCTACGCCAAGAAGTGTCCAGGGCTTTTCCTCCATCCGAAGAACTCCACAAGCATTGTTGACACCCATAACTTCCCCTTGGCCATTTACCATGTGGGGAATAGACTTAGTTGGGCCACTGCCAACGACTCGAGAAAGGTTCAAGTACCTCGTCGTCGCAGTGGATTATTTTACTAAATGGGTAGAAGCTGAGCCACTCATTGATATGACGTACGAGAAGGTGTATCAATTTGTTTGGAAGAACATCATTTGTCGATATGGCCTACCTCATGCCTTCATCACAGACCATGGAACACAATTTAATAACGAGGAGTTTGCCGCCTATTGTCATCAATCAAATATTTTGAAGGTTAACTCAGCACCAAGCCATCCTCAAAGCAATGGACAAACTGAGGTGACAAACAGAACGCTGCTAAATGGCTTGAAGAAAAGATTGGATGATGCAAAAGCAAACTGGATCAACGAGTTACAATCAGTACTTTGGGCTTACCGAACTACCCCCCGAGTAGCAACTGGATAATCACCATACATGCTGGCGTTTGGAAGTGAAGCCGTTATACCTGCCGAGTTGGGCCTTCCAACACACAGGGTACTGAATTTCAATTCCCCTTTCAGCGACTTAATGAGAAGACTGGATTTAGACATGCTCGAGAAAGTTAGAGAAGAAGCAGCCATTAGAAATGCTGCTTACCAGCAGCGAACAGCTTTGTTCTACAACAAAAGGGTGAAGAAGTGCGATCTGAAAGAAGGAGACTATGTGCTGAAGAAAGTAATTCAAACGCACAATAAGCTGGAAGCAAACTGGCATGGACCATACCGAGTTACAGAAGTTGTTCGACCAGGAACTTATCGAATAGCAACTCTAGAGGGGGAGGAGTTCAAGAATGCATGGAACGCAGAGCACCTACGCAAGTATTATCAGTGATGTATATGTAACACAGTTCCATCAGTATGAATAAAATGAAGATATTATGCTAAAGTCTCTCCTTTTGTTGAGAATTTTTCGGGGAATACTAGTGCTACACACTACTCGGCAAAACTCAGAATGCTCAGCAGCAAAATATTCCTAAAAATGCCAACCTTGGTTGGTTAGGAAACAAAATATTCCTAAAAATGCCAACCTCGGTTGGTTAGGAAATAAAATATTCCTAAAAATGCCAACTTCGGTTGGTTAGGAAACAAAATATTCCTGAAAATGCCAACTTCGGTTGGTTAGGAAACAAAATATTCCTAAAAATGCCAACTTCAGTTGGTTAGGAAACAAAATATTCCTAAAAATGCCAACCTGTTTGGCTAGGAAATGAAATATTCCTAAAAATGCCAACCTATTTGGCTAGGAAACGAAATATTCCTAAAAATGCCAACCTGTTTGGCTAGGAAACAAAATATTCTCGCAAATGCCAACTTATGTTGGTCGGGAGGTAAGATTATTCCAGAAAGTGAAAAAGTTGCTAACTATGGCTGGTCGGGGATAAAAACCCACCAACTGTAGTTGGTCGACAAAGAAAATTTACCGACCTTGGTTGGTCGGAAACATTTAAGAGAAAAGTCTACTAACTATGGCTGGTCGGAGATAAAAACCCACCATCTGTAGTTAATCGACAAGCAAAATTTACCGATCTTGGTTGGTCGGAAGCATTTTATGGGTAAAATTATTTCAAAAAGACTAACTATAGCTGGTCGGGGATAAAAACCCACTAACTGTAGTTGGTCGACATGGAGAGTCTAACAACCTTGGTTGGTTGGAAACATTCTAAACAACATTTTTATACTCATTACTTTATTATTAAGTGATCGAGCAACAATATTGATACTTATAACTTTTCAATTATTACTGAGTTGGTCGACAAACAACACAATATTGTTATCTTTTTAACAGATATGCATAAATATAAAGCGTTTGATAATTACAAGACAGTAGCAATCAAGATTTGCAAACAAAAATGAAAGTCTTTCATTGAATTCAAAATAAATTACATTGATAATGAAATTACAGTTACATTGACATGTATACTAACTATTACATTAAAAATTCCTATTCTACTGGTCTCTTCCCCTCTGATTTTGACAGAGGTTCCTCGCCAGCAGGCGGATCATTTAAAGACAGAGGAGAATTGATGAAATTAAGATCTTTCAATATCCTTGTATTCATCACGGATGGTCGATCTAAAAGATGCTCGGGACGAGATACCTCGATTTGAGAATGTAAACTATATTCAGCGAGATATATACTTTGAAATTAAGCTTCGAGGAATGGCCCGAGCAGGGATCCAATCCATGTCCAAATTGTATGGTGGCACAGGCAAGTCAAGCAACCCGGGATCATGATAGTCCCACAGATAATGACCTTGTTCGAGCTTCAACACACCTAAGGCATTCAACCAGCCTTGCTTGTAGCCCTCATTGTTGGCATTCTGGATACGATCGTCTAAGTGGAATAGTGCTTCGTTGTATCCAGCCATCCAGAACTCCCTGGGCTGTTTGTGGAATTGATATGTTAGCCTTTCTAGCTGCTCGTGGAGATTCTTGATGAAAATCTCCTTATTCTCCAAGATTGACTTCTGCGCAGAGAGCTGTTTTTCTAGGTCCCTAATCTTCTTTGACATATCAGACAACGCCTGGTTCTTTGCCATTAATTGGAAAGCCTGGTTCTCTAAGGCAGACTGAGTCCTCTGTTCCTCGACAAGAACCTGAGATGCTCTTGCTCGTCCCCGAGGAGCTCTTGCTCGACCACGAGAAGATGAAGAGGTGCCAGAGCTCTTCAAAGTCTCCAACTATTCCCTCAACTTGGCGTTCTCAACCTCTAAGAACGAAAATCCCTCATCGGTCACTGGGATCAAGGCACTAGAAGTAGAAGCTGCAAACTTCAATTGTGATAGCTCCTTCTGCAGGTTGTTATTTTCCTTTTCCAACAACTCAGCAATCTGTCTGCATTCTTAGACCTCACCTCTCAAGGTTCTCTCCCTTACATCGTACCCAGCAAAGATCTTCTCGTAGCCCTTGTCGGCAATGATCTGCTGGTACTTCTTCTCGTACCCCTCATGCAACAAAGTAGTGGATTCTTTGTATTGAAGCTGAAGGTCTTCGAAGGTGCCTTGAAGATCCTCAATCATTTCATAATAGGCAACGGTGTTGGCTACAGTCCTATCAAGCAGACACTTCAGATATTGATATGCTTCCACTGCCTGTTCTGAAGCTTCCTGACCAAGTATGTCAACAACTTGTGCATCACTCGGGTCTGTGTGACCAGCCTTAAAGTACTCATTACATTGTCACAGCAACTTTGTATCATGGGCAGATAGCAGTTCCATCCTGGCCAGAAACTAACAGAGAAAGAAGAGCAATTATCAATAAGAAGAATAAGCAGAGTATGAATGAAAGATAGACAACAGTATGCAAAAAGTTCAAATTTTATTAGATCATAATTCAGAGTTACATCTTCTGAGTTACATTTGATAAAGAGAAACAAAATAAAAAGAAACCCCAACAACACTAAACCTTTTCCTTATCTCCCAAAACCTTCTCGGGAGGCTGGGATGAAGAGGTAGGTTGCTCGGATGGAAGAGATAGTTGCTCGGGTAGAGTAGGCAGTTGCTCGGAGGAAGAAACGATGTGCTGATTTTCCTCGACAGCAGGCTGGATGATTAGGGCACGATTTCCCATCACCATCGAAGACTCTTCAGAGGTAGCTTCGTCCTCTTCTAATTCTTCTGGAGTTGGGGGGACCAGGGATATGTCTCTGGAAGAGCTCGGAAGACTCGTCGACCTTCATTTCCTGAAGGGCAGCAACCCATCCATCCCTAAAGTATTTGAGACTGCCATAGTCTACTTGCGACACCATGGCAGCCAACCCCTTGTTCCACCCCTTGTCCCAGCCAGAGCTGAAGGACTTCTTCACAGCAGCTTTCCTCTTCAGCTTCTCCGAGGAAAGTTTCTCAGACAGCAGGTTCTCAGCAGCCTTCAATTTATTTTCTGCTTCCTCCTTTTGCCGACCTACTTCTTGAAGCTGGCCCAACCTTTCCTCAGCAACCCTGAGCTTATCTTCAAGCTCTCCAGCAGTTTTGAGCTTCTCTTCGAGCTCCTTATTTGCCTTCTCCGAGGCATTTACTCTCTTCTCCAACTCCTTGGAGGCATCAACAGCCCGAGCTTTTTCTTGCTCGGAGGAGGCAAGCTTCTTCTCCCAGACATCTTTATCATCAGCATATTTCTGGCGAGAATCTGCCAGAGACTTGGTAGCTTCTTCCAGAGCTCCCTCCACACTGGACGAGGAGAAAGAAGCTTTAATCGCTTCATCCTTCTTCAGGATTATATTGAAGCAGCTCGTCAACTGTGAACATAAAAAGAAAGCAAGTTAGAAACAGAAATGACAAAGGAAATATAAAAAATTCAAAGTAAAGAGACTTACAGAAGCAAGGTGACGAGCAGCTAGTGAGGTGACCATGTCCCGAGTAAGGTTTTCTTCAGTACCTTGGACCTCGAGAATGATCGAGGACTTCACCAAGCTCATGGCAGAGCTCGGGGGAACAAAAGTTGGAACCCCAGTTCCAGTAACTGGGGGCTGAGTAATGGTATCAGCCAAATTGACCGAGGAGCTCTTCTTCAGCCTCCTCGGGGGAACAGGTACAGATTCAACCAAGGAAGAACCCTTGGTCGGTGATATCACAATCACCTCTCCAGGAGCAACAGACCTGCTCGGAGCCACTGCGGGCTTCTCGACAACTTTAATAGGAGCAGTTGGAGGAGCTGCATCAGTCTTCTTTGTCCCCTCCCTTGGGACATCAATCCTACTCCTTTTTACCTCCCCAGAACCGGAGGCAGTTTTCTCAAACAGGGTAGGAGGTTTTCTCATCTTCATCCTTTCACTTAAAGGAATATGAGATTCAGGCGATGAGCTTGTGGAAGCTGGAACTGGCTCTGACTCACTTATCACTGGACGAGCAGTGAAAGAAGTGGTGTAGCTCTTGTACTGGAGCAGATACGAAGCCGACCTAATGTGCTCGTCAGCAACACTCTGATGCAGACTCCAGATAAGTTTCAGATGTCTTACATTAACATCTGCCTCCTTTGGGCACTTTCTTTTGTTATCAACTGCAAATAAATAAGCATTGTTATCAGTAGCACATTTTATCTAACACAAAAGAAACATGATTTCAAAATAAATAAGATAAAATAAAAATAACCTATCCCATTGCCATAAGGAGGGCATCTGGGACCCTGGTAAACCTCATCTCCAGCTAATGGAGGGTGTTGCTAATTTTTTATGACAACCCCGTGTTCAAAATAATCCCTATTGGCATCAGGGAGATTGATTATTAAGGCTCTATTTAAGAATCTAGTTTTTAAATAAAAAATATTATCATTAACTGCCCATCTATAGCAATACATGATTTCTGAAATTCCTATTCGAGTTCCATGAATTTGATTTAACCTATACACCCCATTAACTATTCTCCATGTGTTGGGGGATATTCGTGCAGGAACAACGTCAAAGTACTGACAAAATTCCAGACACAAGGGATTTGGTGGAAAAGAAAATCCACACTCAGTAAAAAATAGACTGGGGAACCAATGTCCCTCAGCCAAATGGAAGTAATTAGAAGGCTCAGAAAGCTCTTCCAAAACAACCCATGAGGGAATGGAGAAATCAGAACGAAACTTCTCAAGAGACTCAACAAGGTAAACCATGGTGAATAAAGAAATGAAGAAGAATGAAGAAGATCTTACAGGAAAAGAAGGGATCTGCTGACAACGAACGACGAAAAAGATGAACGCACGAGAGAGTAGGAAGAGACGACGTAAAACTCGAAGATAAAAATTTGAAAGGTGGAAGACGATGGGAGCGTCTGTGAAGTTTAAATACCTTGCCTTGGGAAATGGTGAAGTAATGATTACAAAAAAGGATGATTACGTTACCGGCGGCTAAAAAAGTGGCGCGGGAATCAAAGCGGACAATAGCGGCTAAAAAGATGAAAAGTGGCGCGGGAATCAAAGCGGACAACAGCGGCTAAAAAGACGAAAATTGACGCGGGAATCGAAGCACGCAGAAAAGTCCAAAAAAGCATGATTCTACGAATTGGGAAGGAGAAATAAATACAAGGGAAACGCTCCTAAAAATCAGGAAGACTATTTAAAGCTACCATATTCCGAGAAAGAATGTTCCATACTCCTCAAATTTCGAACTATGAAACATTGGGGGCTTCTGTTGATACCAAATTTAATCTGCTGACATGGATCAATCATATGAAGACATGTGGTTATCTACATGGTAACAACCAACATCCCCGAGGAACCCACGCGCTCCGAGGAACAAGACTACAACGAGGAAGACTAGTTCCCCGAGGAACTCACAAGCTCCGAGGAACAATGCCTCTCCGAGGAACTCTTGAGTACCGAGAAGCTTAGGTGGTCCGAGCTGCATCTCGAACAAAGCATTAATAGCTGGATAATCAACAGTTCAACTGATTCATTAAATGCTTATCATTCAGACGCACACGCAAAGAGGGCATTAAATGTATTACCCTTTCATATGTATATCATTTAATGTATTACCCTTTCACATTACAGCCTCGGGGCTATAAATACATTGTACAATCCTCATTGTGAGGGGGACCTGAATCCATAGTGGAATTTCTTGATAGAACTTATAAATCAAGAATTCCCAAACACTCAGCAATAAAACAACAGTGGACGTAGGCCATTCTTATAAGGCTGAACCACTTTAAAATTATTTGTCTCATTTATTTATCTGTGATTGAATTATTAGAGTGATCTAATCTTTTACATCAACACCTGCTTTAAAACTTATAGATTTAAATATTAAATGTTAAATTATTACTAATAAAATATTGGTAAGTTGAAATAGTCTAGAATTAAAGGGATAATTTATGATGAAACAAAAGAAGGAATAAATGTATATGATATATGCTACTTTAAACCATCAAGGAACCATTCTATTAGTTTGGTTAAATCTAATTAATAAACTACGGGTCCGTTTGGTTGTCAATGGGCAAAAGAGTGGGCATGGCAAAAATTGCCTGCGCAAATTCATATGAGACTATCAAACAACCATTAGGCAAAATTAAAATCAATCCAATTAATTTATTTAAAAATAGTTTTTACATTATATTCAAAAATGTTAAAAACAGTTTTTATAATACTTTTATATTACAGTTTTTTAAAAAAATTGTAAAACATTTTCTTAACAATTTTTTATAATATTAAAATCAGTTTTTAAAATATTACAAAACAATTTTTAAATATTCACAACAGTTTTTTTTAACTATTTAAAATATTTTTTTAATTTTGTTTTTAAACTTTAAAACTGTTTTTATATTATATTCAAAACAGTTTTTAAATTTTTTTTCTAATATTAAAAACAGTTTTCAAAACATTAGTTTGTAAAACATTTTCTGAACAATTTTTTCTAATATTAAAAACAGTTTTTAAAATATTACAAAATAATTTTTAAACATTCACAACAGCTTTTTAAACTGTTTAAAACAGTTTTAAAAAAAAACTTTAAAACAGTTTTTATAATATATCCAAAACAGTTTTTAAAAATGTTAAAAACTATTTTTACAATATTTTTATAATACGGTTTTTAAAAAAATTTGTAAAACATTTTCTTAACAATTTTTTCTAATATTAAAAACAGTTTTCAAAACATTAGTTTGTAAAACATTTTCTGAACAATTTTTTCTAATATTAAAAACAGTTTTTAAAATATTACAAAACAATTTTTAAACGTTCACAACGGCTTTTTAAACTGTTTAAAACAGTTTTAAAAAATATTTTTTAAAACTTTAAAACAGTTTTTATAATATATCCAAAACAATTTTTAAAAATGTTAAAAACTGTTTTTACAATATTTTTATAATACGGTTTTTAAAAAAAATTGTAAAACATTTTCTTAACAATTTTTTCTAATATTAAAAACAGTTTTCAAAACATTAGTTTGTGAAACATTTTCTGAACAATTTTTTCTAATATTAAAAGCAGTTTTCAAAACATTAGAAAATAATTTTTAAATATTTATAACAGTTTTTTTAACTATTTAAAACAGTTTTTAAAATTATTTTTTAAAACACTAAAACTGTTTTTATAATATTTTCACAACAGTTTTTAAAAATGTTAAAAACAGTTTTTACAATATTTTGTTGATACGATTTTTTAAAAAATTTGCAAAGCATTTTCTTAACAATTTTTCTAATATTAAAAACAGTTTTTAAAACATTGTAAAACAGTTTTTATATATTCATAACAGTTTTTTAATTATTTTAAACAGTTTTTAAATTATTTTTTAAAACATTAAAACCGTTTAAGAAGTTGGCAAATTTGTGGGCAAGTATTTTTCACTCAAATAGGTAAGCAAAATTTACTCACAGATTGTGCATAGGAGGTGTTGTACATTGACAAATAATGCCTAGGCAAATTTTGCAACCAAACGGCCAAAATGTGGACAAATTTTCTTATTTGCCAACTTTTTGACATTTGACTAGGCAAAAAAGGGCAACCAAACGACCCTACAATCTATTTGTGTATATGGTGGGAGTGTTGAGTAAGATTAGTCGCTTAGATTGTGGCCACATTTAAAAAAAAATACTATTGGGTAAGGATTTAAAGAAAAAATTGAATCAAAGCCAGAAAGTTCAAGTAAAAAAAATAATGGGTCACATTAAAAACAAAAAAAATATTAGGCCAAAAGCAAAAAAAAGGCACAAAAACCATGTTAGATTAAAAGAAAATATAACAGGTTAGATTTGAGGGAAAAATTAAGAGCAAATTATATCTAGATCCCATTTATTAGGTCAACAAGCTTATAAGTCCTATTGACTTTTTCATAATCCCATAGGTCCTATTCCAACTTTTTAGGAAATTTTTTCACAATTTTACCCTTTTCAAACCAACCATCCGTAACTTCCTTGAGGAAGTTACATAAGTGGTTGGACTTTTTTTTTAATCTTTCAATGATCATAACTTTTGATTCACAAATCCGTTTTTCGCAAAATTACTATTTTTGAAATCTGCTCGACGAGATCTATCAAACAAGATCCATGAAGACTATAAAATTTCAAAGAAAAAAATTTACACAAACAGTAAACTTTACTGTATGCACTAGATTATGAAATAGTTTTATATATGTGACATTTCATAAACAGACAGTAACATTTACTGTGGTAATACCACACAGTATATATATATATATATATATATATACACACATCCGGTGGATCCAAACCCTCTTTTTTCAAAAATACCTTATATTTAAAGGTCCGCGCTAACGGCATCCAATCCTTACCACCATTGCTGGAGCTTCAACGACCTTCGTCAGAGCTCCGATTTGGGGTGGGTAAGGGTGGCATGTGGTACCGCTGGCGCGGACCTTTGAAAATAAGAGACTTTTGGATAAATGGGTTTTGGATCCATCGGAGTATTATGGGGTGCCGCTGGCGCGGACCTTTGAAAATAAGATTGGATCAATGGGATCGGGATCATCTGGAGTTCCAATTTGAGGTGAATAGGGGTGGCACAGAACTTTAAAAATTTACGAGCATATTGGATATATATATATATATATAGTTTGTAAAAATGTCATAGATATTAAACTTTATTGTATACACCAGAAAATGAAATAGTTTTATATTTGTGACATTTTCACAAACAACAACATTTACTGTGATAATATATTTATGAAATAGTTTTATATATATAACATTTTCACAAACAGTAACATTTACTGAGTTAATATTACACAATATATATATAACATTTTCACAAACAGACATTTACTGAGTTAAGATTACACAGTATATATATATATATATATATATATATATATATATATATATATATATATATATATATATATATATATATATATATATATATATATATATATATATATATATATATATATATATATATATATATATATATATATATATATATATATATATGGTGGATCCAAACCCTATTTTTTCAAAATTACCTTATATTTGAAGGTTCGCGCTTGCGGTATCCAATCCTTACCACCATTATTGGAGCTTCAACGACCTTCGTTAGAGCTCCGATTTGGGTGGGTAAGGGTGGCATGTAGTGCCGCTGGCGCGGACCTTTGAAAATAAGAGACTATTGAATAAAAGGGCTTTCGATCCACCGAAGTATCATGGGGGGCCGCTGGAGCGGACCTTTGAAAATAAGATTGGATAAATGGGATCGGGATCATCTGGAGCGCCAATTTGGGGTGAATAGGGGTGGCACAGAACTTTAAAAATAGGAGCATATTGGATATATATATATAGTTTGTAAAAATGTCATAGATATTAAACTTTATTGTATACACCAGAAAATGAAATAGTTTTATATTTCTGACATTTTCACAAACAATAACATTTACTGTGATAATATATTTATGAAATAGTTTTATATATATAACATTTTCACAAACAGTAACATTTACTGAGTTAATATTACACAATATATATATAACATTTTCACAAACAGTAACATTTACTGAGTTAATATATATATATATACACGGTAGATCCAAACCTCTTTTTTTTTTTTAATTACCATATTTTTAAAGGTTTACGCTAGCGACATTCAATCCACACCACTACCCACCCCAATTGTCGAAGCTTCAACGACTTTCATCAGAGCTATGATTTAGGTGGGTAGTAGTGGCATAGGGTGCCGCTGGCGCGGACCTCTAAAATTAAAAGAATATTAGATAAATGGAGTTTGGATCCACTGGCGCTCCGATTTGGGGTGAGTAGGGGTGACAGTGGGTTAGGTTTATATCTATAACATTTTTACAAACGTTAACATTTACTGTGTTATAACACAGTATATATATATATATACGGTGGATCCAAACCTCTTTTTTCAGATATTATCTTATTTTTAACGGTCCGCGCCAGCGGCATCCAATCCCCACCCCCTTTATAGGAGCTCCAACAACCTTCATCAGAGCTCTGATTTGAGGTGGCATGGGATGCCGATGTAACATTTTCACAAACAGTAACATTTATTATTTGTGAAAATATTACAGATATAAACCTAATCCAATGCTACCCCTACCCACCTCAAACTGGTGCGCCGGTGTATCCAAACCCCATTTATCCAATATTCCCTTATTTCCTAACGTCCGCGCCAGCGGCACTCCATGTCACCCCAAATCAGAACTCTGATGAAGGTTGTTCGAGCTCCGACAATTGGGGTTGGTGATGGTCGGGATTAGATACTGCTAGCGCGGGTCGTTAAAAATAAGGCAATATCAGAAAAAAGAGGTTTGGATCCACCGTATATATATATATATATATATATATATATATATATATATATATATATACTGTGTTATAACACAGTAAATGTTAACGTTTGTAAAAATGTTATAGATATAAACCTAACCCACTGTCACCCCTACTCACCCCAAATCGGAGCGCCAGTGGATCCAAACTCCATTTATCTAATATTCTTTTAATTTCAGAGGTCCGCGCCAGCGGCACCCTATGCCACTACTACCTACCTAAATCATAGCGCTGATGAAAGTCGTTGAAGCGTCGACAATTGGGGTGGGTAGTGGTGAGGATTGAATGTCGCTAGCGTAAACCTTTAAAAATATGGTAATTTAAAAAAAAAAAAAAAGAGGTTTGGATATACCGTGTATATATATATATATATATATATATATATATATATATATATATATATTAACTCAGTAAATGTTACTGTTTTTGTGAAAATGTTATATATATATTGTGTAATATTAACTCAGTAAATGTTACTGTTTGTGAAAATGTTATATATATAAAACTATTTCATAAATATATTATCACAGTAAATGTTATTGTTTGTGAAAATGTCAGAAATATAAAACTATTTCATTTTCTGGTATATACAATAAAGTTTAATATCTATGACATTTTTATAAACTATATATATATATATCCAATATGCTCCTATTTTTAAAGTTCTGTGCCACCCCTATTCACCCCAAATTGGCGCTCCAGATGATCCCGATCCCATTTATCCAATCTTATTTTCAAAGGTCCGCGCCAGCTGCCCCCATGATACTTCGGTGGATCCAAAGCCCATTTATTCTATAGTCTCTTATTTTCAAAGGTCCGCGCCAGCGGCACCACATGCCACCCTTACCCACCCCAAATCAGAGCTCTGACGAAGGTCGTTGAGACTCCAATAATGGTGGTAAGGATTGGATACCGCTAGCGCGAACCTTCAAATATAAGGTAATTTTGAAAAAAAAAGGGTTTGGATCCACCGTATATATATATATATATGCTGTGTAGTATTAACACATTAAATGTTACTGCCTATTTGTGAAAATGTCACATATATAAAACTATTTCATATTCTAGTGCATACAGTAAAGTTTACTGTTTGTGTAAATTTTTTTCTTTGGAATTTTATAGCCTTCATGGATCTTGTTTGATAGATCTCGTCGAGCAGATTTCAAAAATAGTAATTTTGTGAAAAACGGATTTGTGAATCAAAAGTTATGATCATTTGAAGATTAAAAAAAAAAGTTCAACCACTTATGTAACTTCCTCAAGGAAGTTACGGATTGTTGGTTTTAAAAGGGTAAAATTGGAAAAAAAGTTCCAAAAAATTAGGAATAGGACTTATATGTAAGAGAAAAACATGATGGGACTAGAATGTCTATAAGAACGTCTAATAGGATCTAAACGTAAATGCCCCAAAAATTAATGTAATAACAAATAAAATGGGAGGTTGGATGTCAAATAGGCCCTTAAATGACGAGCAAAACAGGGTGAAGAATGCATTAATCTATAGAATTAATGGTCAAAAGAGTCAAAAATAGGGAGGACTATGCATTCATTTAGTGAACTTAAGGATCTTGTAAAAATGGGAGTCAAAGCACGTGCGGGTTCAGGTAAGAGTGGTAATTTTAGAAATGACAGAAAAATATGATACAAAATGATTCGAAATTGATACAATATGTCATGTTCGTGTCGAATTTTTTTTATACAAAATCGTGTCATATCGTGTTCGTGTCAAAATTATGAGTCATGTTAGTTATGCTATCGTGCCTTGTCGTGTTAATCGTGTTTTTATTCAGGTTATCGTGTCCATTTATGTTTAATTTAGCAGGAAATTTTAACAAATCACGTTATTCGTATCGTGTTCTGTCGTTTTTATTTGGGTTGGATTCTTATCAACTAAAAAAAAATGAATTTATGTCGTGTTTGTATTAAAAAAATCTTTATCATGTTGTGTCGTGCCAACGTGAAATACAATCCAAATACACGAATTATCACCCCTAAATTTA
Source organism: Sambucus nigra (assembly GCA_949130495.1). NCBI lineage: Eukaryota > Viridiplantae > Streptophyta > Magnoliopsida > Dipsacales > Adoxaceae > Sambucus > Sambucus nigra. The sequence goes on along the minus strand of OX422218.1, from coordinate 486,687,203 downwards.
GGATTTCAATTCAGGGGATGGAATATAAAAGTACTTTTTTTCACCCGATTCAAATACGGCACGAATTAACACATTAAAACTGATTTAAAAAAGAGTCCAAAAATTGTGGGACCCAAAGCAATCATACAAAGAAATATTTGAATTCACACGTGTAGACAAAATCAAGCATTAAGAACCAAAATTCTAACCCAAAGCTTATTTATCATGCAAGGAACAAACTGAACATAAAAGTCCTAAATAGTTAAAATCACATTTACCTTAATGTTTTGCATTACCCATTCTCATTAATCAAACCATTTTACATTAAGGGTCCGTTTGATTCGCACATTTGCCATGGCAAATGTCAACTCAGTGGACAAATATGACATTTGCTCACTTTTTGGTCTGTTTGATTCACAAATTTGCCTACAACTCATTTGTCTATGTACAACACCTCTAATACATGAAAAGTGGGTAAATTTTGCTTTGCTATTTGGAGAAAAATTATTTGTCAAACAATTTGCCACTTCTTACAAGTGCTTGTTTTATATTTTTATGCTAAAATGTTTTAAAAATTATTTTACAAACTGTTTTATAAAACTGTTTTAAATAAAAAACTGTTTTATAAAAAATGTTTTTAAATTATTTTAAAAAATGTTTTAAAACTGTTAAAAAACTATTTTAAAAACAATATAAAAACTGATTAAAAAAATATTTTTTTAAAACGGTTTTATTAAAATCTGTTTTAAAACACTATTTTAGAAAGTTTAAAACTGTTTTGAATAATTAAAAAAACTGTTTCAAATATTTTAAAAAAAAAATTATAAAAATGTTGTTAAAAACTGCTTTAAAAATTATTTTAAAAACTGTTTTAATAATTTTTTATAAAAACTGTTTTTGAAATGTTAAAAAAAAAACAGCTTTAAAAACTGTTATAAAAAAATACTGTTTTATAAAAAATGTTACAAAAATGTTTTTAAAACTGTTTTAAAAACAATTTAAAAACGGTTTTAAAAAAATGTTTTATAAAACTGTTTTATTAAAAACTTGTTTTAAAACTATTAAAAACACTATTTTAAAAGGTTTAAAATTTGTTTTGAATAATTTAAAAACTGTTTCGAATGTTGTAAAAATTATTTTAAAAAACTGTTTTAAAAATTGTTTAAAACTTTTTATAAAATATTTAAATAAACTAATTGGATTGAGTTTAATTTCGCCTAATTGTTGTTTGATAGCGTCGTGTGAAAATTAGGTAAAATTTGCCTAGGCAAACTTTACCCATGGAAAATTTTGCCATCTTGACTTTTGCCCAGTTTTGAATCAAACAACAAATAGATTTGTCATCTTGACTTTTTCCCAATTTAAATATTTTAATGTACATTAATCTAAATGTAAATAGATTTGTCTATTCAAATATTAAATGACATTTTGACAACTAGATAATAAAAAGAGAATTTCAATTAAGCATTTATAAATAAAAAATTTTAAATATTTATAAACAAACATTTAGAGATAAAAAGTAAAATAATGTAAACGTAAAAAATAGACATAACTAAAAAATAAATGATAAATCTATAGCGGGAAAGGTAGGTCATGTGATGGACGGCAAAACGTGCGAGAGCGGTGAGACAATTCAACCATATATGCGACGAGCAGAGGAGAGGGAGCGGCATTGACAAGTGAGTTGGTGGTGATCGGTAGAGAGGAGAGGAGCAGGAGGACTCAAGTGAGATATGAAAACTAAGAGCATAAGAGGTGGTAAAATAAAAGACGATCAAGGTTAAAAACATTTCACTAAACTTATTATGTTTTCTGTCTTGAAGTTTTGGAAAAACTATATATGTCACCTTTAACTTCAAAACTTTACATATAATACTCTTGAAGTCTTTTACTCGGCAATTTTTTTCAAAACTCTCAAGAGGACCAGCCGCCCCTCTTTAGCTTTATATAGATCCGCCACTCGATCAAAGGTTAAAAAGGTCAAAGAGTGAAGATTTAACTAAATATTGAAAAAATATTTTTTTTTTAACTTTAATGCACCCCTAATTACCCTACTTTGATTTTGGTACATTGCACTAATTTTATTGATTAGTACATTTTTCGTTGCTAAATGTGAAAATTTTATCGCAAAAAGTGATTTGTGATGATATTAACAATGAAAATTGTAATAAAGTCAAATAAAAATTAATGAAAACACAAAACTCAAGCTGAATAATTGTGAATATATTAAAGTTAAAAAATAAAGGGTCATTTACTATTTGGGGTACGTTTGTTTATAATATTAATTGTTTGGGATACGTTTGTTTACGTATTAGTTACATGGATGTTATTTTGACAATTTCTGTTAACTGCCGTTAACTGGTTAAAATTCAATTGTCATTTACCATTATACCCTTATATCTAAATACTCTTATACGCTTATTTAAAACCTAAACCCCATTTCAATAAAAATCATTGTACCCCATTTCAAAATATGTTGCATAATAATGTTTAAAAAAGAGTTTTATAATAATGTTTAAAAAAGTATATTCAATCAAATAAAATGATTTTCAACAAAATATGTTATAAAGTGTATTCATTTATAAAATATATTTTTAATAATGTTTAAAAAATGTTACAAACTGTTTATAAATTATAAGTTTTGAATATTTAGAAAAAAAATGTATAATAATGTTTGAATATTTAGGGAAAAAAAGGTTAAAAATTATTTTCCCCAAATAAAAAATGTTTTCGACCCAAAAAAAATTATTTCCAGAAAATAAAAACGTTTTCCAGCAAAAGAGTAAAAAATAAAAATGATTTTAGTTAAAAAATATATATTTCCCCCAAAAAAGAATTTTTCCACCAATGAAAATATAGTTCAAAAATGATTTTAAAGTATTAAACCGTGATTTTCAACAAATAAAAAATTTTACCCTAAAAATGATTTCTAATTACAAAATAAATAATTTTCAGCAAAAACGAATGAAAATAATATACCCAAAATTTTGTAATTAGATCGGAGGTTTGGGTAATTATTTGTTTGGTTGGAAATTATGACTGGAGGTTTGGGTATATATGAACATATATAATTCTTTTTGCTGAAAATTATTTGGAGTTCGGTTTCATATTTTTCTTTTGTTGAATTTTTTTTTGGTGGTTTCAGTTCCATGGACGGAGGTTTGGGATTTCATGGCCAAAGTTCATGGCATGATTTTTTTTTATCGAAAAATGTTTTTTTTTCAGAAAATAGTTATTTTTAAATAGTTTTTTTTGAAATAATTATTTTCTGAAAATTATTCTCTTAGAAAATATATTTTTCGGTAGAAATTAGTTCGAAATAATTCATTAAATATTTTTTTAATTGAAAATCATTTTTTAATTATTTTTATATTTTTAACAGTTTTTTAATATTTTTAAACGTTTTGAATAATTTTATTTAAATTTTATTTACTGTTTTATAAATTTGTATACTAGATTTTCTGGAGGTTATTTTTATTTTATTTTTTTCTGAAAACATATTTTTTTTTTTGGTGAAACTCAATTTTTAAACAGTTTTTTTTAATCAATTATTTTTAAATAGTTTATTATTTTATTCTTAAAAAAACTGTCAAAAAGTTTTAAATATATTTATATATAAACATGATGTATTTGTAGGTTGAAATTATAAACAAGGTATATTTTTAATATATAAACTGTCAAAAAGGATTTTGAAGATGTATTTGTAGGTTGAAATTATTATTTTTAGATATATTTTTTTATTTGTATATATATGAAGTTTTTAAAATTATAATATATATAGATTTTATTAATCTATCTATCTATCTATCTATCTATCTATCTATCTATCTATCTATCTATCTATCTATATATATATATATATATATATATATATTCAGTTTTATTTTTTATTCAATTATATTTCTGGAATTTATTTTTTTATGCTGGATAATATTTTTTTTAACTAAAAATCCTTTTTTATTTATGAAATTATTTTTTTGGGTGAAAAACAGTTTTTAATTGGTGGAAATCCTTATATGTATATATTTTAATTGGTAGAAAATATTTTTTGGGGGAAATTATTTTTAAATTTTTTTCACAATTTTCGAAAATTATTTTTAAACAATTTTTAACAATTTTTTTAACTGTTTATTTCTAATTATTTAACCTTATAATATATATATATATATATATATATATATATATATATATATTATGTACTAAAAATATTTTTATTAATATTAAACAACAATTTTTATGCTTTAATTTAAAGGGCAAAGATGTCTTTTTTTATGTGAGAAAAAACTGTTAATGATGTCAGCTAACGGTCAACTGGATCAACTAACTGTTTTCGTTAGTTTTGGACCCAAGGAACTAATACGTAAATAAACGTATCCCAAACACTTAATATTATAAATAAACATACTCCAAATAGTAAATGATCCAAAAATAAAATAAAAAATAAAGTCCAAATAATCAAAAATTTAAGAAAAATGATACAAGTACAAAAAAATGAATGGATAGTGCAATAAATTTGTCTCGTGATGCGTGTAAATTGACGAGAAAATTATCGTTCGTACCCAAAAAAAAAAAAAAACTAGTGCTACTTTATTTGTACCCTTCCCGTGACACTAAATTTAATGAGCGGTTTACTTTCTAATTTAAATAAACTAACCTGATGTGATAGACTAATTTAATTTTAGATGAAAAAAGATAAATTGTTCAAAAATAAATTGTCGTCATGATTTGTGGTCCTAATACGACACACACGCAAAAACGCAAGAAAAGGCTGAGTAAAATATACATAACCCTCACCCCACCTAAGGCTGCCATTTTCTGTAATTTCACCCAAAAGGCAAAGGCAACTATTTATGACGTCATCTTTACAAAATCCACTTCTTACTGTCCCATTCACAGCAGTCTCCGTAATGCTTTTTAGCATAAATTTTTTAAACAATTATTCAATAAAAAATGTGAAATTAAGTCAATTAGTCGGTGGTATAAAATTGTCTCTGAGATAAATTTGAGATTGACTGAGTTCGACTGAGTTTGCTTTCTAGTTTAGTTCCGAATCACGAACATCTCATGATATGTTTAAAAATAAAATAAAAAATGTGATACTGCTCATCCTAAGTTAGTGTTTCAACGTCATTAAAATGTGATACTCGTGTACAAAAATAGTAGTGTTTTAATTGTTCTGACTTTAAACTTTTGCAATTTGAATATGTCACCTATGTGTTAAAAGTCATGTACTTAGCCGAAATGTACTATGTTAAAGAAATTAATGTTACTTTCCGATTTTGACTTGGATACGATAATCCATAATGAGAATGACACCGAGTTAATAATGGTACTTTATGACACTAAATGCTTGGAAACGTAATATGAAAGTAAACGAATAAATGTACTTAAATAATATTATATGAGCCGTGATGGCATGATAGTAAGAAAATGTGTTTGACATAACATCCATATTCAAGCAAAATTTTAGTATTTAGTATTTTGAAATTTAAAATATGTGTTTTAAAAGTACTAGTTATCATTTTTTTATATTATTAAATACTTTATACATATTGTTTTAGAATGATACAATATTTTATAATATTAGATGATATCTTACTTATTTGTTAGTCATATTTAAAATTAACAAGCTATTAATTCAAGAAGGTTTGTCATTTGTACGTTATGCTAATAGGAAGTGATATCGGACTTGAATTTTGAATTACGAAATGTGAATGCCATTTGGATTGATATTAATTCATTTGTCACGATTAGGTAATAATTCGAAATTTACACGATATGTTAGGAGTGACAATACGTGTATTTGGGTAGCATTTTGGGCCGACACGATACGATAAGGATTTTTCAGACACGAATATGACACGACACGATACGAAATCGTATTTTTTTAATTGACACGAATACGACCCAAATAAAAACGATATAACACGATACGACACGAATAACACGATTTCTTAATTTTTTACGCTAAATTAAACATAAATAGGCATGATAACCTGAATAAAAATACGACATAACATGATAACACGACACGACACGACTTCGTGTAAAAACAACGCGACACGAACACAACATATCGGGCGATTTCAAATCAATTTTGTGTCGTTCCGTGTCATGTTTTCATGTCGTTTCTAAAATTGCTAACCTTACGATCTGTTGTGTTTGTATTGATTTTTTTCCCCAAAGTCGTATCGTGTCGTGTTGGTGTCAATATTATAAATCGTGTTATCGTGTTTTGTTGTGTCATTCGTGTTCTTACTCGTATTTTCGTGTATTATTGTGTTTAATTCAGGGTAAAAATTATTAATCGTGTTAGCTAAAAAAGCACGATTTCGTGTTCATGTCTAAATGTTGTTTGTCGTATCATGTCAAGCCCAGACAGGATCTACAAATGCGAATTGTCATCCCTAGTCGTGATTAGTTAAACATAATGGGTTTTGGTTAAGTAATATTTAATATGAACGCGAACACGATTGGACACGCATGAACTACCACCTTAGGTTTTAATTTATTTTGTTGTTTAATGCAACTCCAAATCACTTGCCGGGGGAGCTTGAGTCGTTTCTGAACCTAAAATTTCAGCCATAATGGTCAAATTTTGTCTTGACTATTAGGAAAAAATTTATATTCGGGCAACATTTGTTTTAACACTAAATTTTTTTCATCCTTCTTCTTTATAAATTTCTCATTTGAGGTGACATTTATCATTAAGCCTAACCTTTTTGTACTTTGTACTTTTTGAATTTTTAGTGGATAGTAAAATGTTGTTGCCCGAATGATACATTATACAATTTTTTTTCCGCACATCAAGGGAATCACCACCCTCTATAGTTTAAACCTTACAAGATAGTCCAAATCCAAATCATGATCATTTTGCAACTAAATAGCCAAAACATTTAGAGATGGTGTAAAGGCCCTAATTGTTTTTCCATAAAATCACGTCATGTTTAAGAAACAATTATAAAAATATCCCATCACTTTTAATGAAAAATGTAAATGGAACTTGACCGCATTTACCAAAGTCGTCCTTGTTGGGCATGATTGTTGAAGATGACTTGAAATTTGGATTGTCGATTGTAGATTTGCACTTTTCAATTCCTCGACAAACTTGTAGCGGTATATGACATAATGAATGTGACGGAGTATGTCCTTACAAATCTGTCCCTATGTCTATGCGGGTACACAATAAAAAAACTATCTGAATTATAAAAAAAAATGACCTATACAAATCTACCCTCCCAAAAAATAAAATGGAAAGATAAACTGAACAAGTCTTTAAACTCTTTAAACTTGGCTTCAACAATCAACTTTTCAAATCTCGTTATCTCATCAGGATGTGCAATCCAGAAAAGTCTTCAATTGTACCTATACACATGAGACAAAGTAAAAACCTCGTGACGTATCGAGTTTGAAATATATATGGTCTGGTACTTTTAATTTGTTAAAAAGTTGATGATGAAGCTTTGAATTGAAACCCCCCTAGATTCGACTTCTTTTGAATGTGAAGAAAAAAAAGATTATAAAGTCACTTTAATTGTAGTTGTTAGATCTAAAGGTTTGAAATGATATAGGATTACAACACGTGTAATATCAAAGTTGATTAAGATGATTTTGAGAAGGGAGGTCAACAAGGGTAATTTGATCAACAAATTAGTCCTGGGACAAAAATTAAAAATTAGGTATTTTCAGACGGAGTTAGCCATTCGTTAAAAAGTCATGGGTCATCATGTCTAATAGATAAAGGAAATGAGGGTATGTTAAAATATGGATTAAAAAGTGGGCTTTACGTTAAAAAAACTTATTTAGATATAATATTTAATTTTTTTAAACATGACGTGATTTTATGGAAAAACAATTAGGGCCTTTACAAGTAGGATACTGCACATACTCTCAAGCATGGCCCAAATCACCTTAAATCCCCAATCACCGGATTATTCTTTATGCTCTTAGGGTTATCAACTCTTAACCTTATTAAATTTACCTCCCGGTTTATTACGTCTCTAAACTATGAGTACATATATATATACTAGAGGAATGCCCATGCCTGAAGGCACGGCGAAAATTTTCAACATACATAATCGCAAAACGGCAAAATATTTCAAAGTAAATAATTGCAAAACGATAAAAATATCATTCCCTAACAAAACAAAGTGTAATTTAAAAAAAAAAAATGGGACATAATCTCCTTTATTTATATGATTGTGTCAATAACACTATGCCTATTCCAATGGCACTATGTTGAGAAGTCTTGAGAATTACATAAAGAATGACTAATCATTTAAAAGTGGTATAATGAGCACACAATAATAGCATCACAAAGTTCTCTATTACCATTGAAATAAATAAAAAATTGTACCAAAGAAGCAAAAATGTGAGGGTATAGCTGATACTCTTCTCCGTTGTAGCTCTTTCTTAATTCATCATCGATCATAGAAACTAATAGGAATATTTTATATGAATTTCTGGCCAACTCCGAAACCTAATTGTACTGCCATATTTTTAAACAGAGATTGAATGTTGACAAACTCACGTTAATCTTCACAAACGTTCCTTGCAAAAACAAAAGACAACAAAAGAACATAAAATTACAGCAGATCTGAAATGTGAAAACAAAAAAGATAATTTGAGATGTTCCTGCACGTAAAGAGAGGGATAAAAACTTACGACTGCTACTGTTGGACCATGTGTGGAGTATTGGTGATGGAAGTGAATGCCCTGAGAGATCGAATCCTCGAGCTTTACAAGACTTTGTAGAGTCCAAATAAACTACATTTGATTCATCTTCTCTTGAATTAGAACACTGAGTTAAAATAACAAAGAGTTTTTATGAATAAAATGATCTCCATTAAATCATAAAAGAAAAACAACACATGTATAGGTTATATATGTTACTTCAGAATAGGATAGCAAAATTGATAAAGCAACAATTAAAAGTCAAAGTAAATTGTTACTCTATCGAAACGGGTATGCTTATACCATAATGAGGACTATTTAAATGAAAACTCAAGTAACATTTAAAATTTTGGTAAGATCAAAATATAACGGGAAAGAGTATCACACTGTTGGCTAAAATGCGGATGAAAAAATTGGTAAGAGCAAAATATAAGGCATTGAGTATTTTGTCAGAGCGATATATAAATAATATATTTGTGATGAATGTCGTTACCCCCCACCCCAAGAGGGGAAAAAGAACAAAAGATACAGTTGTGATGAATAATAAATGTTCCGTAAATAACAGGGATACAGATAATAATAAGATGCCGCAGCAAGACCATCAAGTTTCTTTGAGATTGTGCAACTGCCACGATGCAAGCCTGACATTAGCGTCCGAGATTCAATATAAAATACAAATAATTTACTCACTAATCTAGGGAAACCCCAAAAAATTAAAAGGGGGAAGTGAAAACAAAAGAACATTATGGTGGTTTAGTTTAGTTATTATCAGTAGATTTCGTATTTTGAGTGTTGCTTGTATGATTCTAAAAGTAAGGTCTTAGAGTAGTGTTCATCTGTGAAACAATCATGTAGGAACCTATATTGGTACCTTATCCAATCGCTTTTCGAGGAAAATTAGCTCATACTTGACTTTACTACCCTTACCAATTTCAACCACAGTGTTGAATACTGCAGGTGCACCTATTCCAGTTTATAAATCATGCCAGGGATGAGCAGTAATTGATCTTCGTGACATGGAGGAAAGGATCCTTTCATTGATAGCAACACGAGAGTTTGTTGAATCTTTCCCACTTCCATGCCCACTGTTGTTAGACATATTCACCATCAAAAGATCCTTAGAAAGGTTAAAATGATAGTCCATTATACTAACCCCCAAGTGAAAAAGTGAACATAAGTTCAAATGAAGTGAACATAAAATTTATACCTTCTTATATCTAGTTGACTAAATAAACTACGATACTGAAAGTTGAAAAATTATTACCCTAGTGTCGACACAGAGGTAATTTAACATTAATGAAGGTAATATCAAACAAAATGGCACATTTAAAACTCACCCCAAGATCATGCGTGTGGTCTTGACTACTTTGCTCGGCTACTGTTCTGGTCTTGACTACAGCTCTGGTAAATAACTGTGATGGTATACACGTAAGCCTAAAACTCAAACATAAGAAAATTGATGAAAATTAGGATGTCCCAATAAAAATTTATATTATAAAAGTTGTTTCAAAATAAGAGAGAAGATAGAATCCTAACAAAAAATAATTAAAAAATAAAGCTTCCTTTAGCTGAATAACTAATTTGTAATCAGATTAAGAACTAACGGTACATCATAAAAAAACATATTTTCATTTCCAAGTGTCGGAATAAAGAGTAGTCCTATAACTCCTCATCTATTTTTTCTTGAAATTCGATGACACTACAATCAACAACATTTGAAATCTCCTAATAATAGAAGTACAATTAAAGAAAGTGTATTAATTTTACACAAATCAATTTTTTTCTCACCACAAATAGGCCTGCAAAACAAAGAAAGTTAATTTATTTTTGTCACCACAATCTATTCAGGTAGAGTGATGAAACACCTTAAAACCTAATGAGAAATGGATACCTTAAAACCACAATCAAAATTACAGTGATATGCACACCTTAAAACCTAATTTAAACCTGCAAAACGGAAATAAACATAAGTAGACTGATGAAAAGGATAGTAGCTAAAAAACATACCAAAATCACGTGAAACATTAGCAGTCACACATCTGAGAAAAGGAGAAGAGCAATCACCACTGACCTTTTATGTGTTTAGAGTCCGATAAATTCGTAGAAAAGGGTCGAGAAATTCAAATTGATTTTGGGAAATTCATTTTACTTTATAGTGATTCAAAAATGCTAATTATATTACATATAGATAGGCTTGAAGGTTTGAGCTCAACCTCTATTTCTCATAAGTCGTGTCCCTTCAATTGGGATCCTTTGCTATAAGTTTCTTCGTAAGATACATGTACATAATTGTTAGTTTATAAATGTTCTTTCTTGCCTTGAGGAGTAGCAGATTCTGCATTATGTGTAGGTCAATGGTGTGCTTCGATGCTCTCTGCTCTAAAATAAAGCTCCCTGCAGCTCCCTTCTGTACCTGTGCTTCGATGCGACATACATCATCTTGGCTCGAATATGGGACACCAAAGGAGACCATGCAATAAAGAAGATCTTGCTCTTTTGGCAGTTCTCATATCAGAAGTCACAAAATCAAAGTCATCTACAATCATTCTTAGGCATAGATGCAGTGAAGTCATCATAGCTCTCAGCTAGACCTCGAGTCTTTTTTACCTCAATGCAGGGAACCCATCCATTGCGGATACGATAATTTAATTCCTTTGAGAGTTATTCAGGAGGAGGCAAGTATGATAGAGTCTCAAACTTCTTCATTCCATTTGGAGGTCACACCTACAGCTACCCAATATCATAGTTAACTCAACACTAAAACAAAAACCTATATATATATATATATATATATTGATATTTGAGTGTAAATATCCATAAAATAAAAATATATTAGCTTCATACACTGATATCATAGAGAATCCAAGCATACAGAAGAGTTGAGAGTTAAAGATTGAACATGAAGCCCCAATGTATATAACCCCTGCAAATCCAAGTGAATACGAATAAATCTCCTAATGGTCATTCAAAATAGGTCACTTATTAAATGGGGAAATGGAAAATTCGCAAGTGGTTTATGAAGGACCATATGAAGAATCAGGTACCAAATGACTGTGGTTTATGAACAACCATGGTACTAAACAAAATAAAACACTTCAAATGCAACAAAAATGAAAAGTTGATGGTTCGTCAACATAAACAACACCAACAATGGAAGCAAAATCCAAGTGAATACGACCAATAACTTAAGGATACTTTGTCATATGTAGACATGATTTTGTGAACTTACTCATATGATATGTACTTGCATTTTTTTATAAACATGTAGGTTAAAATATCAAGTGAAACTAATTGGGAGATAATTGGGGGGAAAAGTAATATTACATGTGATTCGAATAAATGGAATATAAGAAAAATTCTAAATGGACCTAAAAATGGTAACTACAACAAAATAAATCAATTGAATTCCCAACACTAAATAATTCAATAGTCATACATAACGAGATAAATCAATTTAATGGACAAAATCGTAAATATTAAAAACCCTTATCTCAAAGAGGTATTACCGCGTGACGCTAGCAAGCATTGAGGATGAAGATGACGATTGCGACAAGTTTGACAAGTTTGGATTCCTCACCTTCACCTTTTGATGGTTTAGAAGAGAGGCTGCTGCATTCGAAGTGACAGAGAGAAAGTTTAAAACCCTCATCTCAAAGAGGTATTACCGCGTGATGGTGACGGCAACAAGCATTGACAGTGATGATAGTAAGTGTTGAGGACGAATATGGTAATGACACAAGTTTGGATTCCCTCACCCTCAGGTTTAGAATAGAGGCAGTTGCGTTCGAAATGAGATCAAACACCTTTGTAATCAAACACCCTTATAATATAAAACCTTCAGGCAAGGGAAAAATTTCACACATATTTGTAATCAAATACCTTAATTGCAAAGTAAAACCAATTAACTTTATCAAACACCTTAATTCCAAAGAGAGGGAATATGTGCAAGAGAGAGATTTATAAATGGGCGAATGCATCGAGAGAGTGATAAAAAATAAACCTAAATCCTAAAATTGAACCAAAAGGCCAAAGTAAGAACTCATAATTATTAAATGGAAAAGGGAAAAATGTATGCAATGGAACCAGAGCATGTCAATCATAAGCAATATAGAATGTCTCTAAATCAAGTGTACCCTCCTTACCATACCGCATTTGCAACCGATTTGTATTAGTAGCAATTCTATGACCAATTGATAGACTAAATCTCCTCTAGCTAACAAAATCTTGTAATTAAAAACATTCAATACATTTAAATAATTGAATGCAACCAAAACACCTCAAAAGTACCTTCTTGAATTTGCGGGACCAGACGCATATATGGAAGGTCAAGGGGCAATGAACTACGATCTCCTGAACATCAGATTGAAAATTTAATTAATACATTTGAAGTTAAACTGAACAATAGAATATCATTATATTTAGATGCATAAAATTTTAGTTATATTCATATGCGCAACCAATAAAATAATTGAACCGTTATTTTGACATGTAGACCCGACAATGAAGACATGTGACAATGACAGACCTGCCATTGAGAAAACTTGGATAAAAATTTGTTCTAATAGTGACACCTGTAAATACAAATAGAAACCAAAACAAATCAACCATATTTGTTAATATAAACAAACAAAAGTTATCTCACTACTCTACAAAATCCATCACAATAGATATTATCACAATACACTACAATAGGAGATAAATGGTATGATCATCACTAATGCAGTGGGAATCATATCTGAAAAACCATTAGAAAATTATTAATGTTTCAAATAAAAGAGAGAGAGTGAGAGAATGATTTCAAGTTTCTAAACATTATACCCCCTCATATGTGAATGGTGAAACAAATATGAAAAATAATACAACAACTATTATGTCATATCCTTAAAAAGTAAACTTTGTACATAAATGGTCGTATAGAAACCCAATCAATCAATCTTTAAACCTACAACAACTAATAATAATGGTTCTTATGTACAGAAACCCATTCTGTTAAGCAGGTAACATTCCATTCAATCTTTGTTCAGAAACCCAAACCTAAACTCTTAACATAATTGGTTCTTATGTAATATTCCATTCAATCTTTGAGCCTACAAAAACTCATATAATTAATATGTAAACAAACTTAGTTGGAACAAATTTAAAGTGAGAGTGGAACTTGATTAGATATTTGAGTAAGAAAAAAAATATTAGATCTAAAAAGTAAAAGAGAAAACATCTTTCGTGATTTTGGTTTCAAACATAGAGAAAATATTTTTGTGACTACTTCAAAAAGAACCAAAAATTAAGAGTTTCTAATTTACAAAAGCCAACACAAAAAATACTTCTATTACAAACCCATTAAAAAAAATTGGGCCAAAGGAGTGAGTGCCATATATGTTTAATACAAACCCATTGTGTTAACTACAACATCTCATCAAATACACGGTGTTCACTATGAAATTTCATCAAACACTTTGTGTTCCAAGTATAAACACATCTAAAATACAAAAATACTAACAATCTATATACCTCCAGGATCATTCATCTATATCAAAGTATTGGGGAGAACTTCAAATACAAAAAAAGGAGAGAAGTATTTGGAAGCTACAATCAGTGAGGATTAAAACTTCAAGGTTGTAGAATAATAAAATTCCATAAAGACTAATCCCATAAAACCCCATAAATCGGTACAAATCAAATTGACACCTACTTAAGCCCAAATCGTTACCTGAAAACCAAATTACTACCTACAAAATCATTTTTGATTTATGATGAAAACGAAAAGGATTTCAAACCCTAGAAAAAAAGTTGCAGGATCTAAATAAATTCAAACCAAAATATAAAGAAAATCGAATGCTATACCTGAGAGTAAAATCATACAAATCCGAAGGGCTGAGGATCGAGAGTGATAGACCATTTGCGTGGTTGTTCTGGAACAATCACGGATGGTGGGTTGAGTCCAAGCGAGGGTTGCGTCTGAGAGAGAGAGATAGAGAATGTCGGGTTACGTTAAAGTTACTGTGTCCAAATGATTTTTTAGAATTGGAGAATCTTACCAAAATGCCCAATTTTTGAATGAAAGTGTAAGTTTGATAAGGAATAAAAGAGGGGGAAACCAAAAAAATGAGGGGTAGGTATGTAAAAATAAGATATGTGGTATGGGAGTGTAGTGTGCCAATGGAAGAAATCATCTCAACCCTTCATTTTTAAGGGATGTGGCCAAATCCTCACCTCTACTTAACTTATAACTTATGGAATAGTGAATAATTATACTCTTTATTATATAGATATATATACACTCTCTCGTAATGTACATAAGTGTCTCCTCATTAAATTACTAAATTAATTTCACGGTTTATATCCTTTCAAGACCTGAATTAAATCCCTTAAACATCATAGCTCGTTACTCTCTAAGCTCGATATATACATATGATCATAGGATACCACTCAGACGCGTGTTTACCCATTCTAACCAAATCCTAATAGTGGATATAAGTACAATTGTACAAGGGTAATATCTCTAACCTACATAATTATCCTCAATATTAACAAAGTCCGATCCATCACTAAATTAGGTGTAGTAATCCTAAAGTAAATTCCCAACTAAAAATCACCAAATTCAACTTGCGATCTCGCGCACCGTTTAGTAGAAAAATCATATCAAATCCAAAAAATTAACTTCTTATTTCAATTTTGCATAACTCGGGCAAATTCTCAAAGTCACTCGAACGAGAATAATAACTCGTTGGAACGAGAAAGGCACCTCGTTAGAACGAGAAAGGCCCTTCGTTCGAATGACGTTCCAACAATGTTCCAATGAGAAAGACGCGGTGCTTCGTCTACAACTAGGGCGGGCAATTCGGGTTAGTCATGTCATTTTCGGGTCACGTTAATTTTGATTTGAGTATAAGTTTTATGTACTCTTAAATATATACAAGTTAATCGTGTTATATTCGGGTCATTTAGGATTATTACCATAAACGGGTTATCGTGTCAAAAATTGTCAGCCCTATCCACAACTACGAAAATCAACCCAAAAACTCCCAAAAAACCTCCATTAAGACCCCACCAAGGTCTCCAATCGAATCTCTATTATACCATAATTTAAACTAATATCTAGGGACAAGAATTCTAATAATTTCTAATCACAAACAATGGTTTTTAAATGACTTTAATCAATAATTAAATTAAACCAAAATTTCTCAAGGGCAATTTATAAATCCCCACTATCTTTTAATTCAAAATTCATTAAATAAGGATTCGATTAAAAAGTCACTACAAACCTAAACATGGATACTATTATAATTCTCAACAGTTATAAAATGTAGATTTGAATTTTATCACCAAAGTCTTAACTTTTAAAGTAAGATGAATTACTATTAGTCACAATTAACCAATCCCAATCATAAATCATCATGTAAATTAATCTTCAACATAATTAAAATTTTGAAATCGTATGAGAAAGCATGCTTATAAATTAAGAAACACATTATTAAAGATATTGTAAGAAAATTCTTGCCTTATAAGTTCAGGGCATACACAAACTTAACATGCATATATTTTAAAAATTCGTGTATACATTATAAAATTTCACATACAAATTGTAATCCCCCCACCCACCCATCCCCCACGCCCACCCCCACCCCAAAAAAAATCCATGCATACTTTACAAAGTTATTTTATACATTACTAGAAATCGAGTATATAATACCGAAGATGGACTTTAGCATTTAAAAAATATATTAATGAACTAGGAAAAAAATATTACTTGCCAAAGAGTTAAGCCAAAACAATAAAAATATGAAGGACCCAAAACAAAATTACTTATTAGAGAAATGTTTTGGTACCGTCAAATCACACCGCCATTTATAACCGACCGATATGGCAACCTCAAGTGCATTAATTAATCAATTGCTCGTTTTTCACGTGCTTGGCAGTTCTAGTAAGGCCATTCGTAGTGGAGGATGTAAATGTGTAAATTTGCATTGTTTATGCCAAAATGGGTAAGAAACAATGCATATTATACTGTTTAAATGTGTAGGTGAAATATAAATTAGATGATGGGTAGACGATGTGTGAAAGGGACCCACATTCCTGGGCGGGTAACAGTCTATTGCCTAGCATAAAAATGCTTTCCTCCTTCTAACAGCACCTAATGACTATAATTAATATTCTGATATAAATACAAATAACATCATAAACATTCCATAAATTCATTCCGCAAATGGAATCTCCCTCCCAAACCACTCCTACAAACTCTACCCACTTATCAAATTTCACCCAACGCGTTGAAGTGCTACTTTATCATGCTTATAGAAAACATGCAATCAATAGTGGGTTTGGGACAAACCAATCTCGTAGCACCTTATGGGAAAAAATAGCTCACGAATACAAATCTAGCAATTGTGTTATTTATCAACGCGTCAACAATGCGTTGCAAGGAAAATTTAGAGCGATAAACAAATATTCTTTGTTGTATTCTGCGAAGCTTCTCGAGCATACAGAGTTGGTAAAGAGAGTGGGACATCTGAGATAAATTGGGTAACAACATTTATTTATGTTTAATCAATTATTTATATTTATGGTATTTATTTTTATAAGACTAATTGTATGAAATATTATGTTTTTAATATCGCCCGAGCTTGAGCAAACTTCCAACGTGATGCATGTCATATATTTAGGGTCCACCACTATTACGAGTTACTCAAGGATTTACCTAAATATAACATGTCAACTACTAGGTCACAATTTATGCATGAAGATAATCAGTCAAGCCCATGAGATTTGAACGACCCCAACCAAAATTCAGGGGACATGAATAATCAACTTGAGAGACCCATAGGGCGTAAAGCAATCAAACTTAAAGGGAAAAAACGAGCAGCAACCAATAGTTTATTAACACACGCGATACTTCTAGAAAACTCAGAGGAATTCAACACAGCGTACAATGCAAATTCTACAGAATTGCAAACAAATCGAATAATTCAAAATTAGAATATGGATGATTCAATTAAAATTCCCACTAAATATTACGAAGCTTAATTGTAGCGTGATGCAAATTGAATTATATACATAGATATTAGTAACTTTAGGCCCTGACAATGTGCCTTTCACGACATGTAGATGAATCAGATAATGCATTTCGAGTTGCTCCTACATGACCGAACCTTTAAACTGCATTTATCCCCAAACTACACCACTTTGATCCACCCATAAAAAAAAACAAGGCATTCTTTTCCCTGCTAGATTGTGCAAAATGGGAGACATCGTATGGCGATACTCATAACCATAATAATACAGTTTTAAACTACATATAATTAATGAGTGAGCTACATAAAACAACTATATATAAAATCTATGACAAAAGTGTAAAGTTGAAATCGGTCAAATACTTACCTCTACTAATTGCCAAAAATAATTAATTATTTTTTGGACATTTGAAGTACGTGCATCTGAGGCGTAATACACTCGGACGAGAATAGTAGATTCCTAATCCTTCGCATCCAAGTCATTTAGGTCATGTAAATACGTAGCCCAATCCACATAAATGGTATTATGACATATATGAAAAAATATCGAGTTCATGACATATACAATAAATGCGTGAGCAATTTGATCAACGTTCGCTAGTCTCTCCTCGGTAGCTTGTTATTTCCAGTGTAGCATGTACCCTTTGAGCATTTCATACGAAATTTTCTGTCATTTATACAGGGGGTCGCCTATTTCGATAAAATATATTTCAAGTATTTCTTCTACAGTATAAGCACTTGATGTAGGAAATGAGGGCAAAGTAGGACTGGTCCCAATTGAAATTCCTAAACAAAATATATTTATTAGTAAAAACAATTCCAATCATGAAATATAAATAATAAATATAAATAAATGGTGCATAAATTTCGGTTGGCCCGTGGTTGCAACCACGCATGATGAACTGATTGCCATTGGCATGTACCGTTGGACTAATTAACACGTCTCGGGCATGTGGTGTATCGTTGTATAACTTCACCAATTTTTAATAAACTTGTGGGTGGTTAGGTACTTGAGGAGGGTTTTCATTTAGTTTTGCAAATTTTAAACACCATTTTCTTTGAATTGCAAATATGGTGTAATATAAAAAATTCAATTTGGAATAAAAGAATTAAATATGAAAAAATATTTGTAGAGATTTTGGGTTGAAGACGGGGAAGAAGATGTTCGGTCTAAATGAATTGAGTGTGGAGTTGTAATTTATAGGAAGTTGGAAAGGGTTAATAACACAAAATTGAAACAGTCATTGAGGAAAACTTGGAATTAGAACTATCCCATCTACGAGGTTTAAGCTAGTGTTATGCTTTACGCATTCAAATCGTAGAGCTACCACTCATAAGGACAGTGAGGATCCCTATTATTATCTTTTAGTGATCCATTGATCGGGATGGCGGAATGACACAGAGACCAATTCATCTATTCGAAAAAGTCATGAGCTAACCCTAAAACTGAAATAGAGATTGAAAGAGTAAATATTCGCCTGCGAAAACTTAATTTTCTTAGATTACTAAATTTGGATCAATCCAATAGGATAAAAGGCAAAACAAAATAAAGATTCTAAAAACCATAAAATATTATTATGTATAAGTAAAATAGAAATAGTTTTTTACTATGTTTATTTATCTATACAGACAAGATATACAAATTATTAATATATTTGAAAGCTCTTGGGCAGGTCAAAGAAAGAACATGTTCTTCCACCGTAAGGAATTCTTCCAATAATTTCAACCCTAATCTTTTCAAAAAAGCATGTAGAGTTCTTTTGCATTCACGATCCAAAGTTTTGGCACAATAAAGGCGAAGTATACACTTTATTTGATACAAACTCTTTTTTTGTGAGGATCCGTTATGGTAATGAGAAAGATTTCTGCATTTACGCCCAAATCATTCAATAATATTAGAATATGATAAATCGGTCCAAACCGCCTTACTAATAGGATGCCCTAATATGTTACCAATGTTTTCTTTAACCAATGATCCAATCAGAGGAATAATTGGAACAATAGTATCGAACTTCTTAATAGCATTATTGATTATAAATGAATTTTCTAACATTTGATTGGATACCATTAAAGGCTTTAACCTCACATTTGAAAGATAGCTAGAAGGTCGAGGGAATGATTGGATAATTAGTTTATATAGACCCTTCCTAGTTGAAACCACAGTTAAAAATGACATTGCCAGAAATGGAGAAAGTAATATTTTCATTTATTCATCAAAAGAAACGACCCTTTTGAAGTGATAATGGATTTTCCTTGATACCTAACATAATGCATGAAAGGATCCTTGAACAACCATAGATTGGCCTGAAAATCCTTAACAAAGACTTTTATAAGATGTTCGATTTTTCCATAGAAATATATTCGTTCAAGAATCCAGAGGATGTTGATAATAAATGATAAGATTGGTTACGGAGAATAACACAGATGGATTCGTATTCACATACATGAGAATTATATATCAAAAGGCATAATCTTTGATTTCTTTTTGACAAAGAGGAACTGGCTTTCATAAGACTATTCCAATTACGATACCCATGGAGAAAGACTTGCAATAAAAGCAAAGAAGAAGCATCTTTTACCCAGTAGCGAAGAGTCTGAAACAAGATTTCCAGATGGACTGGGTAGGGTATTAGTATATCTAATACATAATTTAAATATAAAAATTTATCCTCTAAAAAAGAAAATATTAAATGAATCGATCATAAATTATGAGATTTTACTACCCCTTTCCTTTCTAAGGAAGATAATAATCGTAGAGAAAATGGAATTTCTACAATGACTGCAAATCCCTTAAATATCATTTGAGAATACAAATTCTTGTTGTGCCAAAAAATACATTTAGCTTAGAATCATTAGCAGAAAGAATCAAATGATTTTGTTGATACATTCGAGTAATAATGTTTCACAATGAATAAGCTGGTTTTATTGACATAAGCTGCATTTTCCAACAAAAGCTCTCTATTTAAACCATGATCATAAGCAAGTGCATAAATATACTCTTAAAAGATAAGTGGATATAAGAAGTAGTGTTGTTGAGATCTATCTAGCTCTAAATATTTTTGGAATTCCTCCACTTTAAATTATATTTAACCCAAAGGTATAGGATTTTGGGGGTTATCAAATGATACATAGTGCGGTATAGTCAAAGCAAGGTATTCTAGTAATAATAGATACCTCAGATACAAGTAAAATTATTAACGAATTCTCTATCCTCTCTTTTTCCATTTAATTGAATTGGTTTATGTTCGTTATAAGATAACACGATGGTTAGCAATCCTTTATTTTTTCAACCCAATCGCTCTTTTGATTTTTGGAAATCTTTTTATCAATATACTGTTTCTTTTACACACGCATCTCCATCGCATAATGAAGAGTGACAATAGTTAGGATTCATTGAAAAAAATAACGAATTCACTCATAGTAGAAACCCTTCTCGTATCAGGCACTAATATATTTTTAACGTCTAATTAGATCGGGTAATCATTCAAATTAAGAACAGAAGCTCGTTTCTTTTTCTCTCCCTATAATTAATTGAAGCCATAGGGCTCTATCTCTATCCATTTATTCATTTGACCCAACTTGAAATTTAATTCATTTTGCCTCGTTCAATAATTTAAACAAGGTTTTGTATCGATCCGGAAATAATGAAATATCCTCAAAGCTCTTAATTGATACGACATTCTGTTTTTTTCCATTTATTCCCTCTCAGAATCAGTCGTAGTCTTCCCAACTTTACTGATAGTATGGACGAATCCCTCGCTTCATCTAAACGTGTAAAAGATCCTAGCCACACTTAAAAGCTGAGTACTATACCATTAATTTAGCAACCCGAATAGAATAAAAGAAAAGGATGTGTAGATATAATCAGAATCAAAATAAATGATTATACGAGGCAATCAAATCATTGAATTAAGAAAGCAAAAAATCTAAAAAAAAATTCTTGTTAAAATACAACAAATTATCCGATAAAATTAAAAAAAATTTATAATTGATTTGGAACATACAAATGAATACATCATATTAAAATACAAGAAATTATCCAATAAAATAGAAATAAAAAAGATAGATATAGATAAGTGTCAAAATTTAGAGACCAACTCTTATCTTTACTTTACGTTATCCACTTTTACTTTTTCTATCAAAAAAGACTTATTGTATCAAAGCGAATCCAATGAAGCCACCATTTGAATGAAGCAAGGTAAAAAATCAAACTTGTGGGACAAAAATAAATAGACCCGCTTATCATGATGATTTATATTTGTTCGATACACTGTTGTCAATATAAATGTTGAGAAATTAATACAATGGGAAAAAAGGAAATTCAATTTCACTAATAGTAAAAAAATAAGGACTTGTGTTGGATTGGCACTACAGAGATACAAAAAAGTTTAGATGGGGGAATAAATAAGGAAGAAGTAGAAAAAGTTTAGATACAAAAAATATTTAGTCAATCAATATAACTAGAATAAAAAAATCATTCCTTGTTTGTTACTTGTTAGTGGAGTTCCAACGGAAACTGGCCAATTAAAGGGAATGCTAAAATTTTCAATTTCTTCTATTTATTGGATCAATCAAATAGGGGTTTTCGTTATAAAATATGAGATTCTATGGAAGCAATGAAAAATAGATACGGATAGAACAAGTAAAGGGGGGAAATTAAAAAAAAAAACATAGTATAGAAAAGTCATACAAAGTCATATACGAATCACTACCCCCCCTTTTTTAATTCCTTAAATGAACTTCATTTGACTAGGGCGAAGTTACTTAAAAACCTCTGCCTTCTTTAAAATATCCTGAACAGTTCCGGTAGGGTGAGCACATTTTTTAAGGAAATATAGAATAACAAGAACATTTAAATAAGTTTCATTCTTTATCGGATCATAAAAACCCACTTTTCGAAGATCTCTTCCTCATCTTTGGGATCGAACATCAATTGCAACGATTCGATAGAAGGCTCATTGGGATATGTGTAGATGAACAATACCCCCTAGAAACATATAGGAAGTTTTCTCCTCGTACGGGTTGAGAAAAAATGATTCAAAGTCTTGTCTATGTATAGAATTCTAATGAATAGCAAAATAGTCCATAAAATTAATTAGACTACGATTTAAGTCATTTCTCTTCTTCCTTCTTGAAAAAAAATCATTTGTACAGGAGTGGGTCCCACTGGCTAGGCAAGTAATAGTCCCACGACGAGGCCATTTTTACACATCCCCACTCCATTTTCCACAACATAAACAACAAACTATATGTGTATATGTCCATCTTTTTTTTAGTGTTGCACTATGGATGGCCTAATATAGTCCAAGTGTTTGAGAAAGTTAAGTTTTAGTTAAAGTATCATTGGTTCCTCTTTCTCCCAAAACTAAAATCTCTTTTAGTTCAACACAAAAAATTTCGGGTACTTTAAATTGATTATTAAAATTAGGTGATCGAAATATTAATATTGATTTGAAAGATAAAAAATGTTATTTTAACTTAACCCCCAAATTTTAATGGCTAATTTTACTTACCACCTATTTTTCATAATTAGTTGACCTTGCACTTAACACACGAGGTAAAGTATAATTTGACATTTTAAACAAGAGACAAAGTCAATTAAATTCTTAGACTTAACTCCCTTTTTTTATATAATATTTTGAGATAATTTTCGTCCAAGAGTAATGTTAAAAAAATTAGCCAAAGTGAGAGTAAAGTCAAAATAACACAAAAAAACTGCAACCACTTAATCCTCTCCTCATTAAATCTTTCCCAAGTATGAACTCGGACTAATACTAGGAAGATTCATTTCGTGAAACCTTTTTAACAAACACAACACAAAGAAGTGCTGTATGCATCGGGTGCACAAAATATTTATATAATTAATTAAAAAAATACACACATTATTTTTTTAATTAACTGTATAAATATTCATACTCAAAACTGATGCACAAAATGTAGGGGTGCACAACGAAACCGGAAATCCGATAAACCGAACCAAACCGACTGCATTGGTTCGGTTTGGATCGATTTTTTTGCTCAATGGTTCGGTTCCGGTTTGAAAAAAAAAAAACCGATACATCGGTTCGGTTCTCGGTTCCAGGGTAAAAAAACCCAATCCGATCAGAAAACCGATCCGATCCGAACCAATCCGGGACCGAACCGATTTATAATTACATATATATATTTATTTAATATATTTAACACTTGTAATTTATATTTTTGTGATTATTTGAGTTTCTAACTTAAGTTATTGAGGTCAAAATTAATTTTGACCTTAAAAAAATTAGTTATGAAACACATTAATCTTAAAAAAAATTAGTTATGAAATATGATTTTGGAACCGAAAATCGATCCGATTCGATCTGGAAACCGCTGGTTCGATTGGTTCGATTCTGTATTAAAGTCGGTTCGGTTCCGGTTCCAAAAATTTGGAACCGACCCAAGTCGATTCGATTCTCGGATTAATACCAAAACCGATCCAAATCGAACCGTGTGCACCCCTAACAAAATGGATGCTAACTATCATTTTTTTTTTTTATTAGTATTAGTTTAACCCAAAAAACAGCTGGACAAGTGACTCTTAATTCCACTTAACCGACTTTAACCGACCCGACCCGTCCCGTCTTGTGAAAACGACAACACGAAACCCTGTGTAAAAAGTGGCAGTAGTAGTGGGTGGCACAAAAAAGTCATCCAAAACCGACAAAACCACCCCAGTGGCAAAACCGTTATTTCCACTAAACTCCATACCCTTTCTCGAAACCCCCCACTCTTTACTCATTAAAACTCACCCCACTTTTATTTTATTCACCTCACTCCCCCTTCCCCATCTCATACAAAAAACACACAACAAAGAGGAAAAAAAAATCACCTTTCCTTTCACACAAATATTTCAATCATCTTCACTTAACAGTCTATTTTTCCAGCTAAAATGGAGTGTGTTAGGTCGAACTACGAGCTCAAAGCTTGTGGTATTGTGTAGATTTGTTCGAACAAATCTTATCCCATCAACTTCCCTCCTCCCGTTCCCAAGAGTTTGATTTATTTTTCTGTCTGTAGAATGGCCTGCAGGAAATTAATGACAGGTAACTTAGATCCGGAGAAAAAAAGAAGTGAAGGATTGAGAACCAAACAAGCCGGTCGAGGATCTTACCGTGGTTGTTAGGCTGGACAATAAATTGTACGCTTCACTATCTACATAGATACATAAAAGATTTTGTGTCTCCAAATTTTTCATGTATCCACTTAGTCTCCAAATTTTTCATGTATCCACTTATTGACTTTAACATATTTATACGGTTCGCTTGCTAGATATTATGTCTCCTCATTTACACTACGTATCTATCTAGATAGATAAAGATTTTGTGTATGATAAAATTTCTGGTCTCCAAATTTTTCATGTATCCACTTATCGACTTTAACATGTTTATCATACGTATCTATGTAGATAGATAAAATATTTTGTGTATCATAAAATTTCTCATGTTTTTACTATTCACTTTAACATGTTTATGATACAAAAATGTACGGTTCACTTGATAGATATTATGTCTCCTCATTTATGCTACGTTTCTATCTAGATGGATAAAAATTTTGTGTCCAAAATTTTCATGTTTGCACATTTAAAGCGATGCGGATACGACACGTTAGTGTGTTAATGTGTGTCGTATGAAATGTGTCGAAATCTCGTGTACTAATCATTTCAATGCGTGGTGGTGGTGGTGTAGTTTTTGTTATTGTAGAGCTATGGGGTATCTATTGAAAGAGGCTCTGAAGACTCTATGTGGAGTTAATCAATGGAGTTATGCTGTTTTTTGGAAGATCGGTTCCCAAAATGCTAAGTGAGTTATTTCACTCACCGTTTGGTTGATGAAAAGTTATCTTTAGATTGTAGAAACTTATGTAAGCTATAGGGGAAAATGAAGCTAATCAAAGGATAAACAACTTTTTTTTGGGTAATATGTTTTTTATTTCTTGTTTTAGTTCTATGTTGGGGTTTCTGAAATGGGTTTGTTTGAAAGATATGATTTGATTTGTTATATAGCTTTATTGAGTGATGTTTTTTTCCTTCTTTCCTTCTTTTACTTTGTTTTCACTTTCTGATTTTGGAGTTTTATGTTTGGTTCATTCTGCTTTGTCTTACAGCATCTTAGTGAGGGATAAAAAAGTAGATTTCTTTGTTGTTTTGTTTACCAACCCTTTACACTATTATGGTTACCTTAGTATATCAAGTTTTGATTTTTTTCCATGTTTGATTCTGTGTTTTTTTTTCCTTCTTGATTTGTTCAATCCAGCTTTCTTTTCATTGATTTATGTTCGTGTGCCGAACTTTTGCGTACTGTAAATGACTCCAAAATTTTGCATATTAGTGTGTTTGATTCAAAAGATGGAAATTGCAAAATTTTTCATGGATTTTTTTTTTCCTAGCTCACATTTGCTATGTTAATTTGATTGTAATTATGTAAAAAGATGGAAAAGATTTGAGTTACTTTAGGCTTAAACAATGAAACTTTGCCATAGAAAATTTTTCTTTGGGGTGAGGTAAGAAAAAAAGTTGAAAAATGTAAATTTTCATGTTATATGAAATTGTACATTCTTTACGAGTGGAAAATTTTTCGAAGGCTAATTTCTGTGATCAAACACCTCTTAAGTTGAAAAATATGGAATCTTCCACATATGTCGTGGGAAATGTTGCCTATCAAACACACCCTTAGTACAATTCCTGGATTTATCAACAAACCCTTTCTTTTCTAGTTGTCATCATTTCCTATTTGCTTTTTTGAGTGAGTATGTCATTTCCTAGTTGCTTTTGACATTTCCGAATAATTTTAATGTATATCTTCAAGTATGTGTGTTTGTCATATGATTCTAATAAGGGTTTTGATTTGGCAGGATATTAATTTGGGAAGAATGTTATCACGGACCTATAACATATTCCGGTCTTCCGCATATATCTGCGATTGAGAACCCAGAATTGGTTTTAGATGAGTGGGAAGCTTGTTGGGTTTCTGCGGAAGCTCGTGCGTCCCAGTCTGGGGTTGACGCAAGGGACAGAGTACATATGCTTGTAAACAAGATGATGGTTGAAGGCCATTTTAATGTTGTAGGAGAAGGGTATGACTATTTTCAAGGCTAAATTCCAAGAAATCCCGAAGACTACTACTCGTGAATACCTTCCTGAAATATTTATATTGCAAAAAACTACTTGACTATTTTCATGTTTGTAATTTACCCCCTATGTGTTGCTACATAAAGTTTTTATCAACACTTTTTAGCGGCACATAAGGGGGAATTATCTTTTTCATAGTTTAGGGGTTGGCTGCAATATGGGTATTTCAATATTTTATTGTACATGAGATGGTTAAGGAATTGTCGTTTTATTTATTTAGTCATTGTCTCGTTTTCAGACTAGTTGGGCGGGCTGCTTTTACTGGAAACCATCAATGGATTCTTTCAGAAAACTATACTAGAGAAGCCCAACCACCAAAGGTATATCATAAGATGAGTACATGGTGATGCTAAGTTATATAAATTTTGCATCATTTTTGGAGTTTCTAAATTGCAGGGTTATTTTGAGTCCGGAGTTGAGAAGTTTTTAGATTTCCCCCCTCAATTACTATACCAATTAGAATCTGAACTCTAGATGGTTTATGTGAACTTTTTGAAGTTGAAATGAATGCATGATAGAGACTTTTTGATATTTCTTACTCGTACAAAATCTTGTATATGGCATACGTATGATTAACATATATTAACAAGACTTCATTTCTTATGGATGCTGATAGGTAATTAACGAATTGTGTCAACAATTTTCATCAGGAATGCAGGTATAATAGTTTCTACCTGTTTCATTGTGTGGTATGGCTTTTTATTGCATTTTGTTTAAATTTGTTGGTTTTGTTTTGCAGACAGTTGTGGTTATCCCTGTTCTTCCTCATGGCGTTGTTCAATTTGGTTCATCTCTGTCTGTAAGTTCTTCCTTTCTCTTTTTCTTTATCTCCCAAATATCCTGATTTGTCAAATCTTGAGATTTTGTTGAAGATAATGATTTCTTTTTCCATCCAAAACTATGTTATATACACTGTTTTTTTTTCTTTCCTTTTTGGTTAATGTAGATTATATGCTGCTACCAAATATATTCTCTTTAATTATGTTGACCTAAATAGAAAATTGAATTCTTAATTTCCAATTTCACTTCCATTTTGTACACCCTTCATTCTACTTATGAAGTACTGTTTTCTCTGCCTCAGATTATGGAGAATATGGGATTTGTGAATGATGTAAAGACTATGGTTCATCAACTTGGGTGCATTCCTGGCGTTTTATTATCTGAAAATTATGCAATAAATGAAGCTTCCCCAACGATACCAGTACCCATTTGCCCTGGAAAAGCTGTTTCTGTGGATTTATCCGGGAGATCTAAGGTGACAGCCTCAAATACTTTTGTTGCTGACAGCTGCAGCCAACAAAGCAACTCATCTCAGCCTTTGAGTCTTGTTGGTCAAACTTCTTATTCTCTAAACCGACAAAATCAGAATAACCCGCTGTACACCGGTGGCACTGGTTCAACATTTCGAAACCCTGACACGGACCAAAGTCTGTCCAATGCCTTTTTGATGTCTCAGCAGAAAGGTTTGGGTGGCCAAATTTTATCGGCTTCAAATCCGTCGTCTCTTTTGAATCCCCACAGACTGGCTCACAATAATGCCTCAATGCCACGTTTTACTCAAAGTGGGCTTCAAATGGCGGATTCATCAAGAACCGAGACGTCCACGTCAGATTTTGCAGATCACTTGCCTACACCTGCAGGTGATATATCTACTCAAATTGAGCTGGATGAGGGCAAAGAATTAGTAGAAAATGATATATTTCAAGCTCTGAGATTCCCATGGTCCCAACCAGATGAGCAGATTCCTGGATTTCTTCATGATATTGAATCCCCGTCTGGGAATGACCTATTTGATATCGTAGGCATGGAATATAAAAACAAACCATTTAATGGAGGTTGGGGTAATTTTGTGAATAATGGATCAGACACAAACACAAAAAATCCGGGTAAGCATAGTGGTGGGTCTATAAAGCAGTATCAGGATTCGCGTTCGGACATTTATTCTGTTAATGAAGGAACCTCAGATAGCGGAATTTTCTCGGTTACTAATAGTGGCCATCTTTTAGATGCTGTGGTGTCTAGGGTTCATTCTACTCCCAAACAAAGCTCAGAGGATAATGCGTCTTGCAGGACAACATTGACAAATATCAGTAACTCCTCTGCTCCTATTGCTTCTCTCTCATATAACGCGTCTAATCAAAGAGAGTTATACGGTCTTCCCACGTCTTTAACAAAAGTAGGGGCATTAGGGTCTTGTTCAGTTAGATCCGGGTCATATAAGGAAGACGCAGGCAAAAATTCCCCGTCTAATTCCATTTGTGGGTCCCAAATTAGTTCATGGGTTGAACAGGGTCGTAATGGTAGTGTTTCCACTGCATTTTCTAAGAGGCCTGATGAAGTTGGCAAATCAAATCGTAAAAGGCTCAAACCTGGAGAGAAGCCCAGGCCTAGGCCCAAAGATCGCCAGATGATCCAAGATCGTGTCAAAGAGTTAAGAGAGATTGTACCGAATGGCGCAAAGGTCTTGCCTTTTCCCGAATATACTTATTTTCTTACGGACAACTTTTTATCGTAAAAATTTCTTATGTTTGCTAATATGATTAACAGTGTAGCATTGATTCGCTGCTTGAACGCACGATTAAGCATATGCTTTTTTTGCAAAGTGTCACAAAGCACGCGGATAAACTGAAGCAAATGGGGGAGTCCAAGGTGGAACATTTATTATTTATATACAAGTGGAAACATTGTTTTAGAAAAAAGCTTTGAGAGAATAGTTGAAATGACGGGAACTCATGAGATTGCTAATCTAATTTTTATGTGCACTACAGATTATAAGTAAGGAAGGTGGACAACTGTTGAAGGATAACTTTGAGGGAGGCGCAACGTGGGCATATGAAGTTGGTTCGCAATCTATGGTCTGTCCTATCATAGTTGAGGATCTGAATTCACCACGCCAAATGCTTGTGGAGGTATATTGGGTCACGTGTTTTGTATCTTTATTCCCGTCTTTCTTTATCAGCCAACCTTTAAGGTATAAGCCAACATAAAGAATGATAATAACTACGCCCTCCATCTCAAATTAAGAGTCACGTTTTGAAAATTAACATATCGAATTCTACAATAGATGAATAGGTTCTGATCTTGGCCACTGATAATTCGAAAATTAGTAATTTCTTACAAAGTTTACTTCCAAATACTGACTTTTAATTTGAGATGTCTCAGTTTTGGCTACGGATCTATACTAGGTCTGTTACGCCATAATTCATTGAGATTGATCCCAAAGTTGGGCAATGAGTTTCAATGTTTTGCCATTCCTTATTTAGATTTATGTTTGTTTTTTGTTATAATTTATGTTATTTTATTTTTTTTGTAAATGGCAGATGCTTTGTGAAGAACGAGGTCTGTTTTTGGAAATAGCTGATATTATTAGAGGATTGGGATTAACCATCTTGAGGGGCGTGATGGAGACTCGAAATGACAAAATCTGGGCCCGCTTCACTGTAGAGGTAAACTACTTGGTTTTCATTTGCTCTCTAACCATTAGTCATGATATATACAGGTTTTAAGTAACATTCCATGTTTGAGCATGCATTAAATGTTTCTTCGCATACTCAATGAAGCCTTTTCTTAGTGACTTGGACTACATGAATCCTATTTCTCCATTCCTCTTTGTTTAGTGCAGTATCATTGGTTAAACCACAATTTGTCACGTCTTTCTTAATATTCTCACAAGTCAATTTAGGTCTCCGTCTTTTCATTAGGTCTAAAGTCTCTCCAACCTTATTTATTGATTTGCAAACCTCAAGTTCACCCCCCACTTAATAAGTCGATAAACCAACCTGCTGTAATCCTATATAGGTCATGTTGTTGCCAATATCTCACTCTTTATAGATTGTCGAACCTAAACAACGAAAATGATCACTTTTAAGTTCCTCGTTATTCTAAATATTTACTACATTCCCCTTTGCGATCCTACTAAATTTAATCACTCCCCATGCACTAGTAATAATAAAGAAAAACTAAACCACCATGATCACAACACTTCTCTTGGAAAATGAAGCAATTGTCGAAAATAAACAGAAGTGAATCTCCATGATGACAGCTATTACATGAGGTGGGCCTATGCTGTGATCCCACCACACACACACTCTCTTGACACACTAAATTATATATTTAATGAGTGTAAATGAGTCACGTTCACATAATTATTTTTCTTCTTTACATGTAAAGACCGTTTATGTTTAATTAAATCTTCATCATATTTTTTACGAGTCTATTATTCTTAAATATTTTTTCTCCATAAACAGGCGAACAGAGACGTGACGAGGATGGAAATATTTATCTCACTCGCTCACCTCTTGGAGCAAACAGTAAAAAACAGTGCCACATCAGCCAGTAATTGCATTGATAATGACGAAATGATGCTTCACCAATCTTTCCACCAAGTCGCCTCCATACCCGCAACTGGTATGCCCTTTTAAGCGAGCTGCCTCAATATTTCAAATCGGGTCTGGTTATGTTGAGAGCTATAGCACACTTTTATAGCTTTGCCATGACTAACATGATCCCAGACTGATTGATTTCTCTGCTGTTTTTAGATCTAACGGTAGTATTTTTCTCCCTTTAAATCCAACTTTGGATCTCAGTTTGAAGCCGAGCCAAGTAGTTGTTTTTTCAAGCTACATGCTAAAGTTTGAGCTTGGCTCGTTTATTTACAAACTGGTTTCAAACGGGATGCTAGCTGAGAGGAAACACGAGTCGAGGCTTATCACTGGGAAGAATAGAAATTTAGAGACGGCTTTGGATTGTACTCGTACGTTGTTTCTTTTGCTAGTAACTTTTTTTTTTTTGATTTTGTGAATTTGGTTGGGGGTGTGGTGGTCTGAAATTTTGGGCTTGTTAAAAAGAGTACTTAGTTTTCAAATGTATAGAAATGAAAGGGGTGGGGGTGTTTATTTAGTAGACTTTTTTTGCGTTTATTTCTGGATTGTTTTTTAGGAGATGTAGTGTGGTTATGTTGAATGTTTACTAAGACTATGGTTTCAATCTTCAGTAATCCTTGCATACATGATAAATTAACGTTGTAGATTAGATATTAAACCAGATTAGATAATGTATATATACCTGTATATTTGGATTTCACAAGATACTTCGAAAAATATGAAGAAAAATGCCATGATATATGATGGTTCTTTTAGTACACTTGCCTCTTTTCTTCACCCTTTCTATACGATTTGAGATCAACTATATGTAGTTGGTGGAAGTAGGTATATAAATTGTCAACATGTAAAAAAATAGCTTACAAATTCACCCATGTACGATTTTCGTATTGGTAACTACTATGACCATCTCCACTAAGAATGTAAAATGAATCCGAGTGTTAAAATTTGGGTTGGGTTTTGGCTACCCGGATTCGTGATCCGCCTACATGGGTGGTGGATCGTAGTCCATTTAGGATTAGTAATATTATTGGATAAATGTTGGTTATTTATCCTATTTACAGGAGAGGGATCGAGACCCAGTTGGGTTGAGTAACTTAACAAATGAGATAGAGATAAGGGGCACATTATTGTATAACAACCCTCCCCCTTTCTCTTTAAAAAAAAATTGGCGGCTCTCTCTCCCCTAAGAATTCACCTCCCACAACTTTCTCTCTCTCTCTCTCGGTTCATCACTCTGCGTCATTAAATTTGTGTATGTGAAGAAGGGGCTACTTCACGAGAATTCGGTAAATACACGAGTTCTTTGGGCTCGAAGCATACGTGGGAACTTTTGGTTCGTAACAAGCTTCCAACAATTCGTTCATTATTTCGCATTTGGTAAGCACGGAACTCTTTATGTGTTACTGACGTGAACTACACGTCAATGACCTCAAAATCAAGACTATGATATATATAGAGAGAAACAAGAGAGTTCTTATATTTCTAAGAATTGAAGAATGAGTACAAATGAGAATTCAAGAGGTATTTATATGAGAGTAATTACTTGCTAATTAAGTAATTTGCTAAAATGAATAAAAGAACCAACTAAAAATAAAAGAATGCCTAATTAGTCTAAAAAATGCTTGGAGACTAATTAAGGAAATATAATATCTAAAAATAACTAGAAATAGAAAATACAATGAAAATAAAATGAATTTCCATCACTCTCCTCCACTCAAAAAGAGTTCGTCCACGAACTCAAAGCGGAAGGCCAACAAAGTCGCCCTCTAAAACTGTAATTAATGCATGACTTAGAGGATGCTTGATCTCGTCGAGATACTCTCGTGACTGATCCATCGCTAACAGGGCTCGACGATGTGGCAGAGAGCAATCTGAAGCTCGGTGTCTCGCATTGCTGCAATTAAAGCAACGAAATATGGAAGGGCCTGAATGTGCCGCACCGGAAGTAGTGGTAGCTAGAGTAGTGGCAGAAGATGTCGATACCGATACTGTAGGAGAATCAGAACTCAGTGAAGGTGGAGGTCAGGATGTTGGAGGCGCTATCGGTGCTGCATGATAGGCCTTGACATTGGTAGAATATTCTACCGCCTTTAGAAATGTTGGTATTTCTCTCGACCCAAGATCGCGCTGAAGATGTGGTTGGAGCCCCAGAATATAGCGGCTGATCCGCTGATCCTCAGTCTCGGGTAGACGAGCTCTAGTGCGAAGGAGCTGGAACTATTTCGTATACTCCACTACGGAAGACATCATGTTGGAGTGACTGGATACGGGCAAAGAGGTTACGCTCGTATTTCAGGGGTATGAATGAGGCCTGAAGAGAGGCCCTGAGGTCAATCCAGTCCTGAATGGGAGGGAGCCCTACAACTATCCTACGGTAGCAAAGATCATTCCACCAAACTCGGGCAAAATCCTGAAATTTGGTGGCTGCAAGGAGAACACATGAGTGGCTCTGAATCCTCTTATAGTTGAAAACTGTTTCCATAGCGGTCAGCCAATCGACCATGTCATCTGGGGAGAATCTGCCATCGAACATAGGGACATCTATGCGAATATCTCCATGGAGACTTCGAGAAAGTAGCTGAAGCGCCAATGAAAGTGGGTCTCCATCCTGATGATGAGCTCTTAGACCCATCACATCATTTGACGCAGGTGCAACATAATCAATAGGGACCGGTGGCATCTGGGAAGGTGGTGGACGAGGATGATCATGCGGGGACCATGGGAGGTGCCGAGGACCGCGCTGATAGTGGGGGCATGTGCGAATTAAGTGGCCACGTTCTTCACAATAGAAGCAGTGACGGTCCCGTAGTGGAATGTAGCGATGGGGGCCGCGTGGGGTGGGTGAATCCACTTGAAGACGCTACGGTGAGTATCCCCGGCGTTAGAGGAGGAATCTGTGTAAAGTAGAGAGAGGTCATGATGGGAGGGTATGCGATGTGATGTGATGATGGGGGATGTGGTATGTATGGTGGTGCGTGAGGGTGTAAGCGTGGGTTAATGTGTCGAGAACCATAAATGTAAATATTTTCATCAAAATTATATGGTTGTGCTTGATATTCAGGCGGTGCGGGTGGTTGAATAGGGTAAGGCATTGCATTTGGGACTTTAGGCAACTCGGGTAGGGTTATTTTTGCGGTAGGTTCACATTCTTGGGTCAAAATAAAGGGCTTTGGGTTTGAATTTTGGTCAGGGGAATTGGAGTGGGGTTCGGGTTTCGAACGGGTATTACGACCGAGCTCGGGGTGGGTGGGGGTGGTAGAGGTTTGGGGCAATGCCCTGAGTAAACCAGTAGGTCCCATTGTGTCTAATAGATGCCAATTTCCTAGTTTTTGCTTAGGGCTTTGTTCGGATTCCTCTGGCCTAGGGTCTTGTTTAAAGTCGGGTCGGATTAGGAGTTTTCTTGGATCAATTTGGGAGGGGTTTGGGGCAGATGTGGGTCGAACATCATTTAGGCCGATTTTGAGTTCGTTTTTTTTTTGGGCGGAATAGGTTGGATTCTGTCCAAGGGATAGTTCGACCATAAGACCAGGCTGGTTGGAGAAAACAGACCCTGTTTCGAGCAGTAGCGGGTAGGTTTATTTGCCCGCGTCGATTTCGATGTTTTGACCAGAAATCAGAGTCGTCCAAATTGAGGGGAACATACCTTTCATACTGATCGGAATCTTCTGGGTCTTCGACGACTTTAGTGGTAATATGTCGGCTGAAATATCCTGCTGTTTGGGCGAGGGTAACCGTTGCGTTGCCGTCGATAGGATGGTGGATCGAATCACATAACTCGAATCGACGAATTGGTGGTTCATGGCCACATTCTTGATCAACGGGTTCTTTCCCGGGCTTATGTGGGTGGAATTCTGACGAAACATTCATTGTGCTAGGGTTTCAACACTTGGAACAGAGTTGGATGAGGATGCCCCATTTGTTGTTGTGTCTTTTGTGTCATTTCTTCCATTCTTTCCATTTTTCCTTTCAATTCTTTATTACTTTCTCTTAACTCTCGGTTAATCTCATCTTGAATTCGCGTCGCCTTCTTCAGGGCCATTGAGAATGTAGGGCAGGATTTGATATTCTACACACACCGATACACACTAACACCAATGTTTGGAGCGACACCCTCTCTGATACCAATTTGACGTGAATTACACGTCAATGACCTAAAAATCAAGACAATATGAGTCTAGAGAGAGAAACAAGATAGTCTTTATATTTCAAGAATTGAAGAATGAGTACAAACGAGAATACAAGAGGTATTTATATGTGAGGAATTACTTGCTAATCAAGTAATTAGCTAAAATTACTAAAAGAACCAACATGCTTGGAAACTAATTAAGGAAAGAAAATACCTAAAAATAACTAAAAATAGAAAATATAATGAAAATAAAATGGATTCCCACCAGTTACTTATTTTTTATTTTTTTGGATAAACCTGAACCTCCACACAAACGAGTCATTTGGACTCCCCTATGCGAGCTAAACAAGGGAGACGCTTTGCTAGAGCCACCCTAACACATAAAGAGTTCCGTGCCACTTGTTTTATATTAATATTGGTATCAAAGCTAGTTTGCCTATTGATTCGACATTTGATTGGATATTTGTTATTTTTCGGTAAATCGTTTATGAACTCGTAAATTCTATTTTTTTCGAAGTTCTCAGAAAATTATGCAATAAATGTATGCTATTTCTCACGATACCATGATTCCAACGGTATAATAATGAATGAGATGAATTTTCAAAGTTTTAGTTCATAATGGACACACATGTGAAAATCATTTTTTTTGTTTACTTTGGGCTTTGTTTTAATGAATATAAAAAGGAATTAATTGATATATTTATTCATAATATTGCACTATCTCGGGAGATGTTTTGAACGATATATGGTATGCATTTTTTTTTTGATAAATAACGAGTGAAATATAAGCTCTAAAACTCGTCTCATTGGATCTGAAAATTTTGTGTTTACTCTTGAAAATGATGAACAATATGCTTTTCTTTTGGGAATTTTGCATGTTGTTTTGTAGGTCCTATGGTCAATAAGAATTTAATTTCTTTGTACGTAATTGTTTTATGTCGCAAGGGCCTCAAAACAATGAACAATACACGATTTTTGGGTAAGTATTGTCGGAGATGTGGTCTCCTGAACAAAGCCACTTAAAATTGCAAATTTAGACTTTTTTTTGGAGAAGATGATGAAGAGTAAAAACAAAAAAACCGTTTTATTTTTTTTGTGAGAATCCATTACCCTAATATATTTTTTTGGTACCGTTCAATATGCATGATTTGTTTAAACCACTATATACTATTTGCACATTTGGCTCGCCCTTTAGAAGGTGAGTGGTAAATTCATCCATTTTAAGGGCTATGTTATGTGTTTGTATGCTCAATTGTATGATTTAAAATTGATAATTAGATGTTCTTGTATGTGTGTGTGTGTGTGTGTTTAATATCTTAAGGTTATTCCATGTATATGTGCGAACGGACATGCCCCATTTTGGTTTATAGTAAATGAAATCTATAGGTTCTTCTCTTACTCTTGATGTAATGGAGAGCGGAGTGTTTTATTTTTTTTGGAAGTCGTATTGTAAGGGGATGAATTACAGTTTACACAACAATACAGAGGAATTATTTTAGCACAAGCTTTAAATTGCCAGTTTCGAACCTACTTGGGAACCCCATGCACCTCTTATTATATGGCACACCAAATATTGGTTATTATAATGCCTAATTATTGTGTTTTGAGTTATAAATATTGTGATTATTGTTGATTAATTGAATAGTCAAATACAATTTGTTTAAAAATCAATTTTGAAATATATTTTAATTTTACATTACCGGGAGATGATTGCGAGCCTAGCGAACTTTCGATTTCAATGTCTATAAGCGGATAATGCTTTCTAATGGGATTTTAGAACAAATTAAAGGATGTGCAATATTAATAATGTTAATCTCTTATGCACTATAAATGTAGTGATGGCTTCCAACAACCAAGTTTGTGTTATGATCAAAGGAGAGAAACTTACACGTAATAACTATAACATATGGAAGAGCAAATTTCCATTCGTCCTAAATCAGCATGAGTCATGGGATATCATCTCCTCTCCGATAACCCAACCTACAGAAGCGACCACAACTGCACAGCGTCGTGAGCAAGAGGTTTATTAGGTATACATTAAGAAAGATTGTTGTAAGGATACAAATTTTCAATTGAGTCTTAATGTAGTGTTGGCTCAATTCTAGACAAAAATATTTGAGTCATAGTATAGTGTTAATGTGTATCTTTCAAGCCTATGACAAGTTTGAGTTGAAGACGTATCGACCTAGTTCAATGTGAAGACATCATCCTTGTCGAGTTTCAAGTGCCTTTTTGCGTCATCAACAATTCATTATATCTCAAGTCTCCAATAAGGTATGAGAAATGACAAAATCTGGGCCCGCTTCACTGTAGAGGTAAACTACTTGGTTTTCATTTGCTCTCTAACCATTAGTCATGATATATACATGTTTTAAGTAACATTCCATGTTTGAGCATGCATTAAATGTTTCTTCGCATACTCAATGAAGCCTTTTCTTAGTGACTTGGACTACATGAATCCTATTTCTCCATTCTTCTTTGTTTAGTGCAGTATCATTGGTTAAACCACAATTTGTCACGTCTTTCTTAATATTCTCACAAGTCAATTTAGGTCTCCGTCTTTTCATTAGGTCTAAAGTCTCTCCAACCTTATTTATTGATTTGCAAACCTCAAGTTCACCCCCCACTTAATAAGTCGATAAACCAACCTGCTGTAATCCTATATAGGTCATGTTGTTGCCAATATCTCACTCTTTATAGATGGTCGAACCTAAACAACGAAAATGATCACTTTTAAGTTCCTAGTTATTCTAAATATTTACTACATTCCCCTTTGCGATCCTACTAAATTTAATCACTCCCCATGCACTAGTAATAATAAAGAAAAACTAAACCACCATGATCACAACACTTCTCTTGGAAAATGAAGCAATTGTCGAAAATAAACAGAAGTGAATCTCCATGATGACAGCTATTACATGAGGTGGGCCTATGCTGTGATCCCACCACACACACACACTCTCTTGACACACTAAATTATATATTTAATGAGTGTAAATGAGTCACGTTCACATAATTATTTTTCTTCTTTACATGTAAAGACCGTTTATGTTTAATTAAATCTTCATCATATTTTTTACGAGTCTATTATTCTTAAATATCTTTTGTCCATAAACAGGCGAACAGAGACGTGACGAGGATGGAAATATTTATCTCACTCGCTCACCTCTTGGAGCAAACAGTAAAAAACAGTTCCACATCAGCCAGTAATTGCATTGATAATGACGAAATGATGCTTCACCAATCTTTCCACCAAGTCGCCTCCATACCCGCAATTGGTATGCCCTTTTAAGTGAGCTGCCCCAATATTTCAAATCGGGTCTGGTTATGTTGAGAGCTATATCACACTTTTATAGCTTTGCCATGACTAACATGATCCTAGACTGATTGATTTCTCTTCTGTTTTTAGATCTAACGGTAGTATTTTTCTCCCTTTAAATCGAACTTTGGATCTCAGTTTGAAGCCGAGCCAAGTAGTTGTTTTTTCAAGCTGCATGTTAAGGTTTGAGCTTGGCTCGTTTATTTACAAACTGGTTTCAAACGGGATGCTAGCTGAGAGGAAACACGAGTCGAAGGCTTATCACTGGGAAGAATAGAAATTTAGAGATGGCTTTGGATTGTACTCGTACGTTGTTTCTTTTGCTAGTAACTTTTTTTTTTTGATTTTGTGAATTTGGTTGGGGGTGTGGTGGTCTGAAATTTTGGGCTTGTTAAAAAGAGTACTTAGTTTTCAAATGTATAGAAATGAAAGTGGTGGGGGTGTTTATTTAGTAGACTTTTTTTGCGTCTATTTCTGGATTGTTTTTTAGGAGATGTAGTGTGGTTATGTTGAATGTTTACTAAGACTATGGTTTCAATCTTCAGTAATCCTTGCATACATGATAAATTAACGTTGTAGATTAGATATTAAACCAGATTAGATAATGTATATATACCTGTATATTTGGATTTCACAAGATACTTCGAAAAATATGAAGAAAAATGCCATGATATATGATGGT
Source organism: Sambucus nigra (assembly GCA_949130495.1). Lineage (NCBI taxonomy): Eukaryota > Viridiplantae > Streptophyta > Magnoliopsida > Dipsacales > Adoxaceae > Sambucus > Sambucus nigra. The sequence goes on along the minus strand of OX422218.1, from coordinate 486,647,883 downwards.
TCTTTTAGTACACTTGCCTCTTTTCTTCACCCTTTCTATACGATTTGAGATCAACTATATGTAGTTGGTGGAAGTAGGATATAAATTGTCAACGTGTAAAAAAATAGCTTACAAATTCACCCATGTACGATTTTCATATTGGTAACTACTATGACCATCTCCACTAAGAATATAAAATGAACCTGAGTGTTAAAATTTGGGTTGGGTTTTGGCGACCCGGATTCGTGATCCGCCTACATGGGTAGTGGATCGTAGTCCATTTAGGATTAGTAATATTATTTGATAAATGTTGGTTATTTATCCTATTTACAGGAGATGGATCGATACCCAGTTGGATTGAGTAACTTAACAAATGAGATAGAGATAATGGGCACATTGTTGTATAACAACCCTCCCCCTTTCTCTTTAAAAATGTCTCCCCTAAGAATTCACCTCCCACAACTCTCTCTCTCTCTCTCTCTCTCTCGGTTCATCAATCTGCTTCATTAAATTTGTGTATGTGAAGAAGGGGCTACTTCACGAGAATTCGGTAAATACACGAGTTCTTTGGGCTCGAAGCATACGTGGGAACTTTTGGCTCGTAACAAGTTTCTGACCATTCGTTCGTTATTTCGCATTCGGTAAGCACGGAACTCTTTATGTGTTACTGACGTGAACTACACGTCAATGACCTCAAAATCAAGACTATGATATATATAGAGAGAAACAAGAGAGTTCTTATATTTCTAAGAATTGAAGAATGAGTACAAATGAGAATTCAAGAGGTATTTATATGAGAGTAATTACTTGCTAATTAAGTAATTTGCTAAAATGAATAAAAGAACCAACTAAAAATAAAAGAATGCCTAATTAGTCTAAAAAATGCTTGGAGACTAATTAAGGAAATATAATATCTAAAAATAACTAGAAATAGAAAATACAATGAAAATAAAATGAATTTCCATCACTCTCCTCCAATCAAAAAGAGTTCCTCCACAAACTCAAAGCGGAAGGCCAACAAAGTTGCCCTCTAAAACTGTAATTAATGCATGGCCAAGAGGTTGCTCGATCTCATCGAGATACTCCGGTGACTGATCCATCGCTAACAGGGCTCGACGATGTGGCAGAGAGCAATCTGAAGCTCGGTGTCTCACATTGCTGCAATTAAAGCACCGAAATATGGAAGGGCCTGAATGTGCCGCTGCGGAAGTAGTGGTAGCTAGAGTAGTGGTAGAAGATGTCGATACCGATACTGTAGGAGAATCAGAACTCAATGAAGGTGGAGGTCAGGATGTTGGAGGCGCTATCGGTGCTGCATGATAGGCCTCGACATTGGTCGAATATACTACCGCCTTTAGAAATGTTGGTATTTCTCTCGACCCAAGATCGCGCTGTAGATGTGGTTGAAGCCCCAGAATATAGCGGCTGATCCGCTGATCCTCAGTCTCGGGTAGACGAGCTCTAGTGTGAAGGAGCTGGAACTAGTTCATATACTCCACTACGGAAGACATCATGTTGGAGTGACTGGATATGGGCAAAGAGGTTACGCTCGTATTTCAGGGGTATGAATGAGGCCTGAAGAGAGGCCTTGAGCTCAATCCAGTCCTGAATGGGAGGGAGCCCAACAGCTATCCTACGGTAGCAAAGATCATTCCACAAAACTCGGGCAAAACCCTGAAATTTGGTGGCTGCAAGGAGAACACATGAGTGGCTCTGAATCCTCTTATAGTTGAAAACTGTCTCCATAGCGGTCAGCCAATCGACCATGTCATTTGGGGAGAATCTGCCATCGAACATAGGGACATCTATGCGAATATCTCCATGGAGACTTCGAGAAATTAGCTGAAGCGCCAATGAAAGTGGGTCTCCATCCTGATGATGAGCTCTTAGACCCATCGCATCATTTGACGCAGGTGCAACATAATCAATAGGGACCGGTGGCATCTGGGAAGGTGGTGGACGAGGATGATCATGCGGGGACCATGGGAGGTGCCGAGGACCGCGCTGATAGTGGGGGCATGTGCCAATTAAGTGGCCACGTTCTTCACAATAGAAGTAGTGACGGTCCCGTAGTGGAATGTAGCGATGGGGGCCGCGTGGGGTGGGTGAATCCACTTGAAGATGCTACGGTGAGTATCCCCGACGTTAGAGGAAGAATCTGTGTAAAGTAGAGAGAGGTCATGATGGGAGGGTATGCGATGTGATGATGGGGGAGGTGGTATGTATGGTGGTGCGTGAGGCTGTAAGCGTGGGTTAATGTTTCGGGAACCAAAAATGTCAATATTTTAATCAAAATTATATGGTTGTGCTTGATATTCAGGCGGTGCGGGTGGTTGAATAGGATAAGGCTTTGCATTTGGGACTTTAGGCAACTCGGGTAGGGTTATTTTTGCGGTAGGTTCACATTCTTGGGTCAAAATAAAGGGCTTTGGGTTTGAATTTTGGTCGGGGGAATTGGAGTGGGGTTCGGGTTTCGAACGAGTATTACGACCAAGCTCGGGGGTGGGGGTGGGGGTGGTAGAGGTTTGGGGCAATGCCCTGAGTAGACCAGTAGGTCCCATTGTGTCTAATAGATGTCAATTTCCTAGTTTTTGCTTAGGGATTTGTTCGGATTCCTCTGGCCTAGGGTCTTGTTCAAAGTCGAGTCGGATTAGGAGTTTTCTCGGATCAATTTGGGAGGCGTTTGGGGCAGATGTGGGTCGAACATCATTTAGGCCGGTTTTGAGTTCGTTTTTTTTTGGGCGGAACAGGTTGGATTCTGTCCAAGGGATAGTTCGACCATAATACCAGACTTGTTGGAAAAAACAGACCCTGTTTGGAGCAGTAGCGGGTAGGTTTATTTGCCTGCGTCGATTTCGATGTTTTGGCCAGAAATCAGAGTCGTCCAGATTGAGGGGAACATAGCTTTCATACTGATCGGAATCTTCTGGGTCTTCGACAACTTTAGTGGTAATATGTCGGCTGAAATGACCTGCTGTTTGGGCGAGGGTAACCGCAGTGTTGCCGTCGATAGGATGGTGGATCGGATCACATAACTCGGATCGACGAATTGGTGGTTCATAGCCACATTCTTGATCAACGGGTTCTTTCCCGGGCTTATGTGGGTGGAATTCTGACGAAACATTCATCGTGCTAGGGTTTCAACACTTGGAAAAGAGTTGGATGATGATTTCGTTGTTGTGTCTTTTGTGTCATTTCTTCCATTCTTTCCATTTTTCCTTTCAATTCTTTATTACTTTCTCTTAACTCTCGGTTAATCTCATCTTGAATTCGCGTCGCCTTCTTCAGGGCCATTGAGAATGTAGGGCAGGATTTGATATTCTACACACACCGATACACACTAACACCAATGTTTGGAGCGACACCCTCTCTGATACCAATTTGACGTGAATTACACGTCAATGACCTAAAAATCAAGACAATATGAGTCTAGAGAGAGAAACAAGATAGTCTTTATATTTCAAGAATTGAAGAATGAGTACAAACGAGAATACAAGAGGTATTTATATGTGAGGAATTACTTGCTAATCAAGTAATTAGCTAAAATTACTAAAAGAACCAACATGCTTGGAAACTAATTAAGGAAAGAAAATACCTAAAAATAACTAAAAATAGAAAATATAATGAAAATAAAATGGATTCCCACCAGTTACTTATTTTTTATTTTTTTGGATAAACCTGAACCTCCACACAAACGAGTCATTTGGACTCCCCTATGCGAGCTAAACAAGGGAGACGCTTTGCTAGAGCCACCCTAACACATAAAGAGTTCCGTGCCACTTGTTTTATATTAATATTGGTATCAAAGCTAGTTTGCCTATTGATTCGACATTTGATTGGATATTTGTTATTTTTCGATAAATCGTTTATGAACTCGTAAATTCTATTTTTTTCGAAGTTCTCAGAAAATTATGCAATAAATGTATGCTATTTCTCACGATACCATGATTCCAACGGTATAATAATGAATGAGATGAATTTTCAAAGTTCTAGTTCATAATGGACACACATGTGAAAATCAATTTTTTTTGTTAACTTTGGGCTTTGTTTTAATGAATATAAAAAGGAATTAATTGATATATTTATTCATAATATTGCACTATCTCGGGAGATGTTTTGAACGATATATGGTATGCATTTTTTTTTGATAAATAACGAGTGAAATATAAGCTCTAAAACTCGTCTCATTGGATCTGAAAATTTTGTGTTTACTCTTGAAAATGATGAACAATATGCTTTTCTTTTGGGAATTTTGCATGTTGTTTTGTAGGTCCTATGGTCAATAAGAATTTAATTTCTTTGTGCATAATTGTTTTATGTCGCAAGGGCCTCAAAACAATGTACAATACACGATTTTTGGGTAAGTATTGTCGGAGATGTGGTCTCCTGAACAAAGCCACTTAAAATTGCAAATTTAGACTTTTTTTTGGAGAAGATGATGAAGAGTAAAAACAAAAACACCGTTTTATTTTTTTTGTGAGAATCCATTACCCTAATATATTTTTTTGGTACCGTTCAATATGCATGATTTGTTTAAACCACTATATACTATTTGCACATTTGGCTCGCCCTTTAGAAGGTGAGTGGTAAATTCATCCATTTTAAGGGCTATGTTATGTGTTTGTATGCTCAATTGTATGATTTAAAATTGATAATTAGATGTTCTTGTATGTGTGTGTGAGTGTTTAATATCTTAAGGTTATTCCATGTATATGTGCGAACGGACATGCCCCATTTTGGTTTATAGTAAATGAAATCTATAGGTTCTTCTCTTACTCTTGATGTAATGGTGAGCGGAGTGTTTTATTTTTTTTGGAAGTCGTATTGTAAGGGGATGAATTACAGTTTACACAACAATACAGAGGAATTATTTTAGCACAAGCTTTAAATTGTCAGTTTCGAACCTACTTGGGAACCCCATGCACCTCTTATTATATGGCACACCAAATATTGGTTATTATAATGCCTAATTATTGTGTTTGAGTTATAAATATTGTGATTATTGTTGATTAATTGAATAGTCAAATACAATTTGTTTAAAAATCAATTTTGAAAAATACTTTAATTTTACATTACCGGGAGATGATTGCGAGCCTAGCGAACTTTCGATTTCAATGTCTATAAGCGGATAATGCTTTCTAATGGGATTTTAGAACAAATTAAAGGATGTGAAATATTAATAATGTTAATCTCTTATGCACTATAAATGTAGTGATGGCTTCCAACAACCTAGTTTGTGTTATGATCAAAGGAGAGAAACTTACACGTAATAACTATAACATATGGAAGATCAAATTTCCATTCGTCCTAAATCAGCATGAGTCATGGGATACCATCTCCTCTCAGATAACCGAACCTACAGAAGGGACCACAACTGCACAGCGCCGTGAGCAAGAGGTTTATTAGGTATACATTAAGAAAGATTGTTGTAAGGACACAAATTTTCAATTGAGTCTTAATGTAGTGTTGGCTTAATTCTTGACAAAAAATATTTGAGTCATAGTATAGTGTTAATGTGTATCTTTCAAGCCTATGACAAGTTTGAGTTGAAGACGTATCAACCTAGTTCAATGTGAAGACATCATGCTTGTCGAGTTTCAAGTGCCTTTTTGCGTCCTCAACAATTCATCATATCTCAAGTCACCAATAAGGTATGAAAGCTATATATATATATATATATATATATTTGTAGAGTCTTGGAATAAATTTGTCATGGGTGTAATTTTATTTTAAATAAAATTTTATGAGCTTAAAATGAAAAATTCACGTTCTGTTTTTTTGTTCGATTATGTCGTTCGAACGAGATTGTCGTTCGAATGAGATTTTTGTTCGAACGAGGTTTGCCAACGAGTTTCCCTTTTCTACTCTGACTTTTTGTTAGATGAGTCGTTCGAACAAAATGTCGTTCGAACGAAAAAGTCGTTCGAACGAGATTTCAGGCGGGAACAGTTTTTGGTAGTTTTTTTTTGGCATTTTCCCACTATTTTGTCCCACTACTTTTTTACAGATTTTAACCACTTCGGGACCAGATTTTTTTCAAGACTTTTCACATTATTTTAGAGAGATTTTGATAGAGAAATTCATGTTTAGAAAAGTCCCTTTTGTGTGTTTAATTTAAATGGCGTAAACTCTTTCAAAACACAAAAGATATACACCCATTTAGTTTGTTTAACATTTCAAGTTCTGCATTTATATATATTTGTCACTTGAAGTTTTGTTTGGCATAATATGTTCCTCTCTACCACAAGAAGGAGAAGTTTGGGTTTGCTTATATTTCCCATAAAATAAGAAGTCATGTTTTTGCTGCGGCATTCTCATGCGGTGAAAGGCACCGTGTGTGGTTGACGAGTTCCCAAAATGCTTCATTGGTGGATTCCAAGGTTCCGGTGGAGTCCGGGATTGTCGACTAAGCAGAGGTTGGTACAAGGAGACGTGTCAGGGGCTTGAAGGGAGTCGAGTCGAGTTGTGTAAGTCATTTGTCTTGTATTTGTAAAATTCCGTACTTAGTGGACTTAAGGCTAGGGCCGTCCGAGGTTTTTCTCGATTTGAATTTTCCTCGTACATCACGGCGTAGTGTGTTGTGAATTTATTTTATCTTACAAATTACCTAAAATGCATGCTTAGGATTAAAAGATAAAATATGGTTTAATTCACGCTATTGTTTAATTTGGTGCAAAAATTAATTTGTGTGATATATGGATTAATTTAATATAAGTCAAGATAATTTAATTTGGTAAAATTTGGTTTGACCTAATTTGCAAAAATGAATTAATTTGTGTAGGCAAATTTTAGGACTTGAATTATGTTAATTTATTTTAAGTGAATATTTGTTAGTTGATTATTGTGATGTCACTTTTAGTTTGGTTTAATTTTGATTTGTAAGAAATTAAAATTTGTAAGTTGTGTTGTGTCTGAACCATCCTATTCCGCATCTTAAGGAAAATATATTTAATTTTAAACGAATATTTAAAATTGGAGTCCTTGCATTGTTCAGATTGGTATCAGAGTCGGAGCGCTAATTTATTGCGTTAAGGTCCTTTTAAATATTTTTGGTTAAAAATAGAATTTTTCTCATTTTCAAAATTTCCCGTTTTCGATGGTTCCAACTACGCGTATTGGAAATCGCGTATGAAATCGGCACTAAAGTTCATCGACGAGAGGGTTTGGTTGTCAGTTGTTAACGGGTGGTCCCCACCCGCATGTTTAATAGAAAATGAGCGTGTCCCCAAACCCGTATATAGATGGAGTGAGAATGAATTTAAACTTTCTAATTTTAATTCCCGAGGATTGAATGCTTTGTTTAGTGCGGTTACACCGGATGAATTCCGACGTATCATTACGTGTGAAACCGCTAAGGAAGCTTGGGATATCCTACAACTCACTCACGAGGGAACTAGTGTCGTTAAGGCTTCGAAACTCCAAAACCTCACCACTCAATTTGAAACCATCAAAATGGATGAAAAAGAAACATTCGATGAGTTTTATGCTAGACTCTCCGACATAGTAAATTCTTCATTTAATTTAGGAGAGAAAATACCCGACGACCGAGTTGTAAAGAAAATCCTTATGTCATTACCCGATAGATTTATCCCTAAGGTGACCGTGTTAAATTCTTTATCCACCTTACACTCTACCAAACTTGAGGAACTAGTCGGTAATTTGCAAACCTACGAACTAGATATGTTCCCCTCCAAAAGAGAAAAGAAAATAGAGAAGGGCATCGCTTTGAAAGCCCGTAAGGAGGAAAAACAAGTTGTGGATGACACGAGTGATAGTGACTCGGAAGATATGGCTGTGTTCGCTAGGAAGTTACGTTAATTTCTTAAATTTAACAAAGATACATTTAAAAAATGATTTTAAGAAATTTGAAAAATCTAAGCATGACAAAGCCGAAAAGATCCCTAAAACTTTTAATGAAAATTTAAAGAGGAATGAGTCAAATAGGTGCTATGGTTGTGAGGGTTATGTCCATAGGGCGAGAGAGTGCCCCATTAAACTAAGGAGAGAGGGTAAGCAACCTATTTCTTACAATGCCACCCTTAGTGATAGTGATAAGGAAGAGGGACCCGAATCCCCCATTGAGCGCAACTTTACCGTGTTCATGGCTAGTCATGTTAGTGTTAGTGAGAGTGAGATATTATCCGACGATGATAACTTAAAACATGACACTTCTGAGGCCTTTGTTTGTGAAGCTCTAAAAGATGATGGTAGTGAGAGTGGAGAAGGGAGAGAGAATGAAAGTGAAAATGAGGTTGATGTGAGTGAACTTCAATTTGCATTTTAAGAATTATATGACGAATCTATAAAATTAAAAAGGGAAAATTTGAAGTTAGAAGCGAGTTTAAAGGAGCATGCCAAGGTTGTCGATGAGAGTGCGTTAGTTGATAACCTTAGGACACGAGAGAGAGATCTTCGAGAAAAGCTTGAGTATGTAGTAGGCGAGAGAGATAGCCTTAAGGGCTTAATGGAATCCATGAAAAAGGAGCTTCTCGCGTTTGAAGAGTGGAATGTTTTATTAGAGTCTAACATTTTAGAATTAGAGAATAAATTAGAAGACTTTAGTAAAGTCAAATTTGATTTGGAATGTCGTTCGGAGAAATTAGATAAAATATTAGGAACTATCCAAATTAAAAATGACACGTGTGGTTTAGGCTTCGATACTTGTAATGAGTCAACTCATAAAGCCAAAACCAATATTTTAGGAGAATCCTCTAGGAACAATGTTATAGATCATTCCTCAGGTAATGCTCACATTTTGGTTGAAAAGGTCATCTTAGGAAGTTTTGTTTTGATCGGAAACGAAGTCCTTGAAAATCCCAAACGTAAGACAATCGAGGTAGCCAAGATTCCTATATCCTGAGATCGTCATTCTTCATTAGTTTGGGTTAGGAGATCCGATTTGGTAGCTTTACAAGATAGGATTTTTGATTCTCATTTACTTTCACACGATACCTCCCTTGTTAAATCTAAAGGTTGAATGTGTTAGTTGTTTGCATACTCTAGCTTTTTGTGCTTTATATCATATATCATTGCTAGTTGTATGCATGTTTATCATATTCTAGTATATTCTCCATGCTAAATTTCATGCTAGAATTATTATTTGTGTATATCTTTTGTATTAATTTTTTGTTGGCTTGCATTAATTAAAAAATACAAAAAGATTTTGTAACACCCCATATTTTTGTGCATTTAATATTTAATTAATTCGGAAAAATTTTAAATTACTTGTGTGTCGTAATTTAATTGAATTAGTTATATTAATATTTATTTAAATATTAATCGGAGAGAAGATGGTTAATATTTACAGAAATTAAATTACTAATTGAATATTAATAATTTATTTACGTCATAACGTGTATAAGTGACGTTGCATTTATTTATCGTAGCCGGAAGTCAGATATAGACTAAGTTGGGTGTGAGATAGGGAGTTTTTATAAATTAATTCGGATTTCAATTTTGAGTGAACGGTTGAGTCCGGATGGTCCGAGATAGTCGATAAAGTGTACCCGGGGGTGGTAAATGGGTTACAGGATATTTTTGGGTATAACCGAATCCACTCGGGGGTATATGGGCCATTTTAATTAGGCTCATATGATTAAAAACGGGATTTGGAGATAAAAACCTAAGTTTTGCAGTTGTGGGCAGCCATAACTCATTTGGGAGAAATTTGAGAACATAAGGCACAAAGTGGGAGGACTCTTGAGAGCCAAAGAGGAAGAACAAGGAAGGTGTTCTGCATCACACAACCAAAGGATAATCAGACACTACGAATTTATAAGGCAAGTGGTTAAATTGCTTCAATGTAAATTGGTGATATTCAATTCATATCATAGTAGTTGTTATATAAATGATTTTTGGATTGGGTTAATACAAATTGGGTTTTGATTTGGGGAAGTTACGAATCAAGTTATTGGAACTGGTTTTGATTCGTAAGGATTTTAGTGGATAATTATGGGTAAAACGCTTCACATAAGCTGTTAATGGAGATTCTGTTCGCCCTAGCCCTATAGAAAATGGTGTTTTCTAACTTTCGTTTTCTAATACACTTTTTCCAAAATGGCCCCAAAATGCCCTAAAACATCATTTTAAAAATCCGGGCAGATTGAGTAAATTGAAAACCTTAGATTTGGGGATATTGTATTATGTACCAAGGGGGTGTCCGGATATTTTGGTTGAGTGATGCCATGATAATAGATTAATTAATGGGGGATTAATTAATTAAAGCTTATAGCTAGAATAATTTATTATAGGATGATATAATAAATTGTTAAATATTATTTAATTAGGACCATTCTCTTTAGATTGGAATTTTGAGGAGTACATTCTAAGATATAGAAATTCAGGTCAGGTGAGCAAGTCCGGGTACATTGGTTGTGTGACACCAGGGAGATATTAAATTAATTAATGAGTATATTAATTAAATTAGAGTCGGACCATAGACTCGGGGAGATATTAAGTTAATTAATGGACATATTAATTAAATTAGAGTCGGACCATAGAATCGGGGAGATATTAAGTTAATTAATGGGCATATTAATTAAATTAGAGTCGGACCATAGACTCGGGAATATGTTGGCTAGTGTTACGGACTTTGTACACGGTAAATCCGAGATTAAATTATATATATATATTCGGTGGTATGATAGTATATATATATATTGTGTGCTCATAAATACCAGTGGCTAGATATTTATTTAGAATTATATGCTCTAGTACTATCGGAGGAGGTTGCGCGATGTGGGTGAATTCCATAGCTTGAGGAGTAGGGCGAGGTCATAGCTTCCAAATAGAGGTGGGCATTGATATGATTGTCTTCACACTCGGGGGAATATGGCCGCCTTCAATATGTTTATATTTTTATGTTCTGATTCGGCGGTGGCTAGCTGTGTAAAAAATCCAGGTGGGACTGAGTAGACCTAGGAAGATAACACTGTAGAGAATGCATTTGACGAGGTATTACTCGGAAGGATGGTTTTAATTATATTCAACATATGTGTGATTTTGAAATATAGTTCTACGTATATAATGGAGTAGATAATTATATACGGGTAATTAAATACATGAAGAGAATTTTTATTACTTATATAACTAGTGAATATTATATGGCTTTTAAGAGCGGTTTTATTTATATTCAACATATGAATAATTGTGGAATATAGTTCTACGTATATAATGGAGTAGATAATTATATACGGGTAATTAAATACATGAAGAGGATTTGTATTACTTATATAACTAGTGAATGTTATATGACTTTTAAGAAATGATTAATTAAAGTAATGCGATAAATAATTTACGAAGTAAAGATATAAATTACTCGGGTTAGAGTAGAGTTCAAGGAGTTTCATGAGAAGGCTAGTTAGACGGGGTGGTGTAACTAGGAGGGTCAGGAAGAAAGCGTTAGGTGTGCACTTTAGAGGAGGGATGAGATGTATCTCAAGGGAGTGTGACACTACCTTAAATATGAAGAGCATTTATACATTTTAATTCACTTGCAAAATATTTTCAAAAGGACTTTTGGCTCTTACCCATACTTGCAAAATATTTTCCAAACCTTTTAGGTATTCAGCCACAGGGATGCCAAACTTGAAAATCTGTTCCAGGGATCCGTAGCTGCAACAGGTGTGGATGTTGCAGGATTTGGACATAAACGCTTCAGTCATTTCATTCCTAGAGTAGGATGCAACTTGGTATTTCTTTCGAGCATGTTGCCCTAGCTATTTTCATTTCAGTCGGACTTTGAACTGGTTACTATTCTTTGTTGAATTATATTAGTGGATGTTGATTTTCTGCCGATGGTTTATTCGGCCGGTCATTTATTGATTTATTAAGTATTGCTTTAGATTCATGGTTTGTGTGAATGGTTCGTATTGATATTTATATGGTTGTTATTGTTAAATAAAAAGATTAAAATTTTGACATCATCTTTTGAATACTAGGTGGTTAGTAAGTTTTAAAAAGTTTTCGACAGTGATGCTAAGAATGAACCAGATGAGATTTCTGTTTTAATTTGATATAGGACTGATCACCCGGTATTTCATTGAGCGGGGTGTCACGGATTTTTGGTTATCATTTGTGTTTTACCTTTTTAGTAATTTAGGCTTCATGAAAAATACAAATGATCTTGTTTGTCTTTTGAGTAAATATTTTTGTTTGTTTGGTTAAAAATTTCAAAAACTCAAAAAGATTTTTTTTTGTTCATTTTAGTTTGACACACTTTATGTGGCATACACTTATGTTTGAATCCTTTCCTACTCGCTTCCATGTGGCTAAAACTTTTAGTTAAGATTGTCAATCCTTAAAATGTTCTTTTCCATACTTACATGGAGTAGTTGGATTTTGTGTTGCTTAATGGATTCTATTTTTATATGCCTCAATTCACACATGCACGAGCTCATTATAACTTCACATGTATATTTGAGCTTTGTGAGGTGTTCTCCTACCAATCTAGTCATATACATATTTTATGACCTAGGAGGACTTGTGCATGTTAAATCCGTTGCACATGAGATTTGTGTGATATAAAAAATTATTATATGAATGTGCACCGGGAAGGGCTCCGAAGGGCAATTTATCCTTTGCGAGTAAGCCACCGTTTATAATGGACCAAAAAGAAATACGTGGTCCAAAGGCCTAAAAGAAAAATATGGCATTAAAAGAAAAAAATAATTTGCCAAGGTCTATTTTGTTTAGTTGATATAGTCATTCCATAATTATATGCATATTTTGAGGGAGTTTGGATGGTATATCAATGGTTTTTCACAATGTCCGTTTATCCAAGCTGCGCTTTCATTGTCATGACTCTATTGGTTTGTAGAATTATCAAAATTCTAGGCTTATATGCATTGTGTATGTTTGTTCATTGAGTTCAATCTATATTGTTATATGAGGCTATATCTAAATGTGATAAAGTTTTGCAATTAAATGAGAACTCTGTGAACATGCTTTAAGTGATTGGGTCGAAATTTAATTGTTACTAGTTCACACCCCTACAATTCTATCTCTAACATGCATTTGGACACATTTTTTCCATACGAGTATGAAAATCTTAATGGATTTTGTGTCGTGCGTGGTGTTTATATCTATATATATGTGCGTGTGCGTTAGTGATATTCATTATGTATACATATATATGGTGTTTTTTTAATTTTTTTTGCCTTGCTTCAAAGTCCATCTTCTTTTCATTCATAATTGGTATCTATCTTGTTGCATATATTGTTTGATATCACATGCATAGTATCTTATTTATCAAATTGATATCATTTGTCCTCGCATCATAGTTGGTATCCATTAATATTTGTATGCATTAGTTATGTTATTGTTGCCCATATACTTTCATGTTCTTATCACCTTATGCATGATCTTATTTACTCGTTTCCCCATACTTATATCCCTTAGGGAGAAATGATACTTAGTTAAATTGGGGGATAAATGAGTACTTTATTAGTTCTTTTATCCTTTGTCTATTCCTGAACAAAAAGGGGGAGAATGATAAGGGGAGAAGTGGTATCTAATCCTATTGTAATCATATCTTAGTTTAGGAGATCTATCTTAGGGGGAGAGCGCTATCTTCTCAGGTTGATCATATTTGATAAAATGGGAGAATTAATTTAGGGTGAGTATTTTCTTTAATAGCATTTTATATTTTAATATTTCCTATGCGTTTAATGTTTTGCTTAAGTGTGCAGGAATTCTTCTAGCGGCAACTTTATTTCGGCAAAGATATTTATCCTTGGGTTTTGAGTCAAGCATTGTATTTTTTATTTTTGGGTGGGAAGTTTTTGAGTCTAGTAGAGCTTGACGGCCCTTTAGAAATTTATTTTTTAGTTTTGTCCCGGAATAGCCAAAGGGGGAGATTTGTAAGGACACAAATTTTCAATTGAGTTTTAATGTAGTGTTGGCTCAATTTCGGACAAAAACATTTGAGTCATAGGATAGTGTTCATGTGTATCCTTCAAGCCTATGACAAGTTTGAGTTGAAGACGTATCGGCCTAGTTCAACATGAAGACATCATCCTTGCCGAGTTTCAAGTGCCTTTTTGTGTCCTAAACAATTCATCACATTTCAAGTGTCCAATAAGGTATGAAAGCTATATATATATATTTGTAAAGACTTGGAATAAATTTGTAATGGGTGTAATTTTATTTTTATAAAATTTTATGAGCTTAAAATGAAAAATTCTTGTTATGTTTTTTCGTTCGAAAATGTCATTCGAACGAGGCCCTAGTTCGAACGAGGTTTTCGTTCGAATGAGGTTCCCTTTTCTACAATGACTTTTCGTTAGATGAGTCGTTTGAATGTAATGTGGTTCGAACGTAAAAGGCGTTTGAACGAGATTTCGGGTGGGAACAGTTTTTGGCATTTTTCCATTATTTTGACCCACTACTTTTTGATAAATTTTAACCACTTCGGAACCAAAATTTTTCTAAGACTTTTCACATTATTCTAGAGAGCTTTTGATAGAAAAATTCATGTTTAGAAAAGTCCCCGTTGTGTGTTTAATTTAGATGGATTAAACTCTTTCAAAACACAAAAGATATACACCCATTTAGTTTGTTTAACATTCCAAGTTCTGCATTTATATATATTTGTCACTTGAAGTTTTGTTTGGCACCATTGGTTCATCTCTACCACAAGAAGGAGAAGTTTGGGTTTTCTTCTATTTTCCATAAAAAAAGAAATCATCTTTTTGCTGCGGCGTTCTCATGCGGTGAAAGGCACCGTGTGTGGTTGACGGGTTCCCAAAAAGCTTCATTGGTGGATTCTAAGGTTTCGGTAGAGTCCGGGATTGTCGACTAAGAAGAGGTTGGTACAAGAAGACGCGTTAGGGTCTTTAAGGGAGTCGAGTCGAGTTATATAAGTCATCTGTCTTGTATTTGTAAAATTCTGGCTAGGGCCGTCCGAGGTTTTTCCCGATTTGGATTTTCCTCGTTCATCACGGCGTAGTGTGTTGTGAATTTATTTTATCTTGCAAATTACCTAGAACGCATGCTTAGGATTAAAAGATAAAATATGGTTTAATTCACACTATTGTTTAATTTTGTGCAAAAAATAATTTGGGTGATGTATGGATTAATTTAATTCAAGTCAAAATAATTTAATTTGGTAAAATTTGGTTTGGCCTAATTTGCAAAAATGAATTAATTTGTGTAGGCAAATTTTAGGACTTGAATTGAGTTAATTTGTTTTAAGTGAATATTTGTTAGTTGATTATTGTGATGTCACTTTTAGTTTGGTTTAATTTTTATTTGTAAGAAATTAAAATTTGTAAGTTGTGTTGTGTCTGAACCATCCTATTCCGCATATTAGTGAAATTATATTTAATTTTAAAAGAATATCTAAAATTGGGGTCATTCCACTGTTCAAACGTACTGCGCGCTTTGTGTTGCTAAGCTACATACACGACGATTTGATAGGTGTATATGAGCGCTTTCCCACAATAAAGCCTCCGTAGGATTTACTTTGTTTTGACTTTGGTGGTACATTCATCACGAGACTTATAAGGCTTGTAAGGACTCCAAGCACACGATAACCGAACTTCTTAGGGTGATGTCAAGTCTGATTTACGAGCTGAAATAACAGGAAATACCCTTACTGATGAGCAACAGGTACACAATGTTATTCAATCCTTTCCAGATTCATGGATACACATGAAACAAATTATGACGCATAACGAGAATATTAAGAACTTTTTTGATATTTCTTGTCATATCGAGCTGGAAGCGGAGTGCCACGGTGAACCAAACTGCTGCTGCCCTTCTCGCTCAAAGTGACAAGCACTAGACAAATGGCTCTAGGCAAGCTGGAAGAGGGAAGCAGAACAAGCATGGTGGGGTAGGTGTCCCTAAGGCTAAAGGTATCGCCATGCGCTGCAGTGGCAAGCGTGGTGGTAAAAAGGATTTAACCAAAGTTGAGTCCTATAACTCCAGAAAGGTGGGTCACTTTGCTCATGATTGCACGAGCCAATTCAGGTATCCATTTCGCCCAATAATCTCAACATTTGTGTATGTTCTCATGCTTTAGCTTCTCATACTCTCTCTGAGAAGATTGTAGACATCGGAGCAATAAAACATGGGACACGAGATCGAGTAGGGTTCATGGATTATCGTCGCATTCCAGTTGGTACTAAGAGAGTCTACATGGGTAATGGTACTTGTGAAGAATATTTAGGAGCCCGTTTGTATTAACTCCAACTACGCACAAGGCACACCTTATTTCTCCGTGACATGCTTTACGTCCTTGGAATTCAACATAATTTATTTTCTGTTTTAGAACTTTCGAACTATGGATATTCTTTCAATTTTAGCAGTAATGGTTTAGACATTATTTTGGATGGAATTTTATTTTTGACATGGTATGGTTTTAGATAATTTATTTAAATTAGACTTGGATGATTCTGTTTCTTCATCAACTTATGTTGCTAATAGAAATATTGATTATGTTACTTGGCATGCTAGACTTGGGCATATAGGAAAGGATAGGATGGCCCAATTGGATAAAAAGGTCCTTTAGGCCCACTTGCTAAGGTTGACCTACCTATATATGATCCTTGTTTAGCAGGAAAAACTTATGGGAAGATTTTTTGTAAGGCTCACCAAGCTACTCAACTGCTAGAGTTAGTTCACTTCCATATATGTGGACCAACAAATGTTAAGGCACGTCATGGTGCCTCTTAATTCCTTACTTTTATAAATGATTATACGAGATATGGTTATATCTATTTGCTTGATCGCCGCTTTGAAGATTTAGATTACTTCAAAAGATTTGTAGCAAAGGTTGACAACCGAAAAGAAAAGAGCTTAAAAACTCTTAAGATAATCCAAGGACACGAGCATTTATCTGATCACTTCGAGGAACTATGTGACAATAAAGGGATACGTTGACAACTTACTATTCCTCATACTCCACAACAAAATGGTGTCGCAGAGAGAAAAAATAGAACATTGTTAAATATGGATAGATCTATGATGGTGCAAGCCAACCTCCTAATATCATTTTTTGGGGGATGTTTTGTTAACTTCCGCCCACATACTCAATCAAATGCTTTCATAATAAGTTTTTTGAGCCCCGTATGAACTTTGGAAAGGAGAAAAGCCTAATTTGGAGCATTTGCGCCTGTGGGGTTTAGCGGGTTATGTTCATAGTACCTCCCATAAACATGGGAAACTTGGACCTAGAGCTCAAAATCATATCTTTATAAGATATGTGAAAACCTTAAAAGGTTATTTCATGTACAGTGAACATCCGGATGGAGGAATGACTGAAATGGAGTCGTGCGATATTGATTTCATTGAAAATGATTTCCCTAGCATTGGCGATGAAAATAATAATATTGACCTCTATGAGAGGATAATGAAGATATCCTACCATCTTCAAGCGAGGGTAGAGGATCACTACACTAAATCTTGCGAATGGTCACCCCCAGGGGGTCACGACATAAAGCCCTGACCAGTTGGTCACGACCCAAATCCATGACCACATAAAATTTGGCGTGACCATATCGATGACCCAGTGTGGCCATGGATTCTCTTGGAAGTGGTCACAGACCCAATCCCTAACCAATATGGGTCATGGACTTAGGCCGTGACCATCATGACGCCAAATTCGCGCCAAAATTCCCTCTAAGTTTGGTCATGGTAGGGTCACAAACAAGGGCCATGATCAAGTCCACAATGTACACATACTGAGTCATGACTTTCGTCCGTGACCATCTGAATTTGTTCACTCCTGTGGGTCACGATTGTGGGCCGTGACCACATGGTTGCCTACAAGATGATGTGGAAAAACATGAGGGTCATGGTAATGGGTCACGTATCTAGTCCGTGACCAGTGTCCTTATACTAAAAACATTTTGCCTCCATTTCATTTCTTCCCGCGTCAATCTCTCTCTCTCTTTCTCTGTGCAATTTCGATGATTTGCAGTCTCCCTCCCTCAAACCCCAATTTTGGCCTAAATCTCTCTCTCAATCTCAAAGGTAAACCCTATTTTTCGTATTTATGATTTAAACCCTAATGTATATGTGTGTGAATGTGTGTGTATTTCTGTGTATATGTGTGTACGGGTGTATATGTGTGTGTATTTTTATGTAGGTTTGTATATGTGTGTGTACGTGTGTATATGTGTATACGTTTTTTTAAGAAAGGGGGATGTTTTATGATTTCATATTTTGATTGGGTATGCTATATTTAGGGATTGAAATTTATTGGGTATTGTTAACATTGATTGGGAATTGTTATTTAGAATCTGAAATTTATTGCATTATCTAAGGGTATTATCATTATTAGTATTGACTGAATGTGGTTAATTAGGGATTAAAATAAATTGCATTATTAAAGGGTATTGCCATTTAGGGCATGAAATTTATTTAGAGTTTGAAATTAATGAAGTATTATTAGTATTGAATGAATGTGGTTACTTAGGGATTAAAATAAATTGCATTAGGGTATTTTTATTTAGGACTTGGTATTTATTTACAGTTTGAAATTAATTGACTATTTTAGGTTTCGCACCCACTGACTCACAATCCTTTCCGTTCTCAAAACCTTAATCAAACTAATATACCCTTATACCTTAACCGTAGGACTCATATTCACACCCTTGTATATTTTTCTCAGAAAAAATTGTGACAACCTGCTCACTAAAATAAGGGGTGGCCAGCCCGATACTCCAATATAACAGGAATCATGGATGGAATCATTCTCAGCATCGCAACATTATAATAAGTATACGGGATAACCACCCAATATTTCAGAAAATGGGTTGCCAAAATTTGTATTTTATAATAATTTAAGGAAATAATTTAAACAATCCAAATTGAAAAGAAAGTGGAACCCCCAAAAAAACTTATATTACATCCACAGAGAATATACAATAAGGAACCGAATATGCTGTCGGTCAACAGGTTCATACAACGTATTCAACAAGTTTAATTTAAGTTACATAATACATCCATTAGACAGTTACAAAAGTTTGGGCCACACGCCCGAGTGAAATACCCGATCATAACTAGAATACAAAAATGAAGGCATCTCCAACATATCCTGTAATATCCGCAAAGTATTACGGCTCCCCAAAAACACCAGAGTAGGAAAATCAGAACGGGCGCCCTTGCGACGGAGCACCTGAGCAGATACAAGATTCATGCACAACAAGAAAAATGAACGGGTCAGGGCCCGGTTTTATATTATCACAAGATGAATAAAAAGTATGACACTTATGCACAGTTAATCATAAACGATATAGAGGATAATCTATCAACATAATCTCAAAGCATAATAAGACAATTTAAATGATTATAACTTTTATTTAGTTATGCAAGGGGATATAATTAGACATCAATAATTAAAAATCTCCATCATTTTCACCCTTTCATTTCATCTTTCCATTCCTTATGAGGAATATAATTACTGTCGTATGCTCTTTGTGGCATTTCTCATACATCAAGTCCCATTTGATTAAGATTTGTTATATTCATATACATATAACGATTCCAAGACCGCCCCTCCGAGTTTCCCCATTGGGCGCTCCCCTAAATGACTATCATCTTCCAGGGCCTATCATCAAGATAACCTGGGCACCTAACGCAACGTCGGGAAGTGGCCATATGCCTGTGAGTGAGTCATAACCACACCCGAAATTACCTCACTAGTGCAGAATAAAACATATAACAATCCATCATATGGCCGAGGACTATAGTCTCCCTGCGTTCATTAGTCAGGGGACATCACCTCATGCGCGAACTTCCCTTATGATAGCATTTAGAGAGGTATGTTTAAGTAAATTATCATTTACCATATTCATATCCATTTTTTTTCTTTTTATTTCATTTTCATTCCCATTTGCCATAAGCATGTTTCATTTTATTCGAAACCATAATCATTGAATATTCTCATTAGTATTCATCGTATACTAAGTCCCGAATTATTCTCCAAGAGGTCACAATATTTCTACAAGTCACAAGGTTTTATATACCTCAATTGAGTCCCTAAAGTCTCCAAGTACGGGCTTCCGACTCCTAGACTCCTAATAATTAACTAAAGGAAAGAAATGACCTAACCTCAATTTGTACACCCCTGGAATAAGCCCCATTTAACCCATTTCTAATGTAGGGTAGATAACTAACTCATCTAGAACTCTAGGACTCTAAGTTTACTTCGTACAAGAAGGTCCCTAAGTCCTAAGCCTAAAGAAAAAGGATAAAAATTGAGTTAGAAAATTAACTCAAAACAGCAAGGTTTCCGAATCGATTCGCCCTAGGGCCGAATCGATTCACCCCAAGCAGCGAATCGATTCGCCCAAAAGCGAATCGATTCGGAGAACAAATTTCTGTTTCTTCCTTGGCCAAATCGATTCGGACTTAACCCGAATTGATTCGGTCTTGCAGACCTGTAACCTGACCCCTAAGCGAATCGATTCACCATTAGGCCGAATCGATTCGCCCCTACGAATTTGCCAAGTTTGGCTATGGAGTCTTGGATTCCTAATTTTCCCCCAACTCATTTTCGTTCAAACCAATGTCATTTGTTACAACCAACTGATAATCAATGCATCTAACAACTATGATTTACACCAACACACATCCAAATCAACCTCCAAGGATTCAAAACCCCTAAATCCATAAAAACCCTAGCATTGTTAAACCATAACTAATACACAACTATCAATACAAATTACTCATCTTAAATCACATACTAGCAAGTAGAAAACTTGCCTTAAGCTTGAAATCTCAGATTTTCTTAGAAGATGGAAGCAAGATCAAATCCCAAATCTTTAATCTTCAATATCTCTCTTCTCTTCTCCACCAATTCTCTTCTTCTCTCTTTCTCTCTAGGTTAATCAATGCACTTAAGAGAAATAAAAGGCTTAGCAAGACTAAATCGTGGCATTAGTCTAAAATTCCCAACTTAAATGGTTAATACCACATTAAAATGACTCACAACTACCCATTTATGTTAAAACCAGTCAAAAGTGCCCAAAACATAGAAATACAATATGGCACTTAATTCGACTATCTCGCACATTTCGGGACTAACTACGCCCTCTAAATTGGCATCCGAGAATTTTATAAATCATATCAAGTTCCGGTTTCATTTTAAACCATAAATGTCAT
Organism: Sambucus nigra; assembly: GCA_949130495.1. Classification (NCBI taxonomy): domain Eukaryota; kingdom Viridiplantae; phylum Streptophyta; class Magnoliopsida; order Dipsacales; family Adoxaceae; genus Sambucus; species Sambucus nigra. Next base: position 486,626,793 of record OX422218.1, on the reverse strand, counting down.
TTAAATCTATGACACTATAAAACACAACATGGTGATATTGACTTACACATACAGTAAATATGCAATAGTTTAGTAAATATTAACTTTTAACTCGTTTAATTAATATTTACTCCATATTCCCACATTTTATATAATTACTTCACACAGTAAATAAATATAAAATAGGTTCTCAAAAGTGAGGGTTGTTACAAAAATGAGGCACGGTGATAATCACTAGCAACAAGAGTTGGAGAGGTTGCAATTGAACCGCACACGTAACTCTTTTATTATTGAGCATTATATAGATGGTACTCTTATTTATAGGTATGGAAATAAAAAGATCGAACAATTTAACTACCTTGTAAATCGTGAAGTTAATCTCCAACAAGATTACCTGTTCGATCATATTCTATTTTCCCTATCAGAAAATTGGGATGACGTTATACAAAATATATTTCACACACATAATCCCGACGTAGCCCTGACCTTGGTTACGTTGTTGGAGAAGGCAGAAAAAAAATCCAACCGTTATGGATTCAACTGCGTATAGAGAGCATTGACACAGACTGTGATGTCTCGTGTCATATGCATGCTAAATTGAATCTTGCCAACAAGTTTAAAATTATGGGATTCCAAGTTCATGTCACGGATATCTACACATCAAACATAGATACCCTTTCTCCTAGTTGTCCACGTACAAAAATTCATAAGTTCTTAAAAACTAATACAGAATGGATGGAGATCAGACACATTAAAAGTCTTACTTTGAAAAGGTATATATATATATATATATAGTCATAGTCAGAAGCTTGATTAATTAATTATAATTTCTTATTATAATTATTTAGTTACCTATGGTTTGCATTTTTGTAGATAATGTCGGGAGGAAACAACCCAAGGGTACCAAGTGCCGAGCAGACACCGCAACGAGGTTTACCATCTCGTGCATAACCCAAATTCTCAACACCAATGGGTGAGCAATACACAACTCCACTAATGGTTCCCTCCTAACCAAGTCCAATTGAAGCTACTTCAGCGTCCTCATCCAGCACTCCCGTTGTTCCTCCGCCCCCATCCAACGCTGTCGACTCCTCCCTCTCAATCCAATAGAATCCCATTGGGTTCTCCTTTTTTGGGAATAACCCGACGGGTGATAAGAGTAACATTTTGAACTTTAAAGCCTGGTGTTTTGTGTTGGGAAAAATTAATGTGGGAGTAGGTGAACCAGATAATTGGAAACTGGTTGATCAAGGCGTTAAAGATGACATATACGACCAACTCTACAAGTATTTCTCATTTCCCGATCGTTCCAAGAATATGGTTCTATCTTGGGTTGCTGAATTATTGAAGACATACAGGAGAAACCTTAAGAACAGAACATTTTCGGAAGGAGTCAACGATCTCCGATATTGTGTCTTTGAAAGAGAGAGTGCCTCCCAAAGTTGAAATTTTGGTGGAGCAGTGGAATAGTTTTTTGGAGAATGAGGCGAAAGAGGAAAAATCGGTCCAAAGGGATCCAAACAAAAATAATAGGGCAAAAAAAAATGATATCCACAGGCTTGGATCCAAATCATATGTGGATTTAAAGAATGAATGGGCAAGTAGGACGAATGATGGTCCAGATGCGGGTAAAAAACCAAGTCGGTTCAACTTATTCGTTCATGCTCAACAGTACAAAAATAATAAATTTCCACCGCACTTGGCTGGGATGCTAGAATCAATAGAGGCCATCACCAGTCAGTTAGGCTCGAACCCTAATGATAACTTTGACCTTGAAAATGATGCCTTGACCTGGACCTTTGGAAAGGACAAAAGGGGGAGGATGAGAGGTGTTGAATCACATATGCCAAAAATGAAATTTCAATAGACTGCATCTCTCGTGGACGAGTTTTCTTCGATCAAGGATCGTTTCTTGTCCAATGAGGAACGAAAATTCAAGACCGATGGGGACATACATGATATAAAAAAACCTGGGAATGTTGATGAATCAAATTGGGCAACTTGTGTTGGTTTTTCACAATTATGGGGTCCCAATGCCGCCTCTTCAAGGTTACCCTTACCCTCCTCCTCAAGGTTTTCCCTATCCGCCCCCTTCAGGTTTACCTTCCCAAACGTCGCCTCATCCAACATTCCCCCTCCCAAATGATGACTCCTTTAACATTCCCATTCCTCGTGCCTCTACCTGTCACGGGACTTGGATCATCATTAACAACTCACGGTGACTGTGGTGAAAAGTACTATTTCAAAGAACTGAGAAATAAGAGGGTTGTTAGGGGTGTGCAAACTCATCTCCAGGGTTACCAGAACTGCAGTGCACAACCGACCTTTGGAGATGGATGAGGCTCAAATATTGGTCGATGAAATATACAACAACTGCGGAGATGTACCCGTGCACGTTGACAACGGGGAAGGGTTGAAATTAAGGAATTATGTAGATTCTTTTATTGCTTGGCCAATTTATCTGTTGGAAAAGACTAAATAATATTTTCTTTTGTTTCAGTTGTAATAACATTGGTTTTGTTTCAGTTTAAGAATATTGATTTTGTTTTAGTTTTAATAATATTTTTGTATTGCTTCAGTTGTAAGAATATTATTTTTGTTTCAGTTGTAATAATATTTTTTTACCTATTACCGCAGGACTGAAATTTGAAGATTATTACATGGAGTTCCCACTATACAAAGAGTGGATGAAAGAGATTAACCGAATTTCAAATAATCATGCAAATGGCGCTCAAGAATTTGTTAAATATGCTTTTAAAAATCTTAACAGTGACAAGATTCCGTGTCCGTACACCCGTTGTATGAACAAAAAATATAAGTCATTGTCATACGTTGAGTTGCATTTAATAAAGTGGGGAATCTATCAAAACTATAAAATATGGACATACCATGGTGAAAAAAAATATACCTTATGTTCTCGAAGAATCGTCGGTACCAGATCGCATAACGGAACCCCAGCGAGTGGAAGTGGTACATGATTCACTAACACATCGTCCATTGACTGACTTTCTTGATGATGTTTACGGACTCAACAACCATCAAAACCACCAACCTATGGATACAGATAATGCGCATTATGGCCAACTAAATAAAAAAATTGATGTTGAACTTCCAGGAGATCGGGTATACATACGGTTGAAAGCCGATGGGGCTAGACCATTGTTTAAAGATTGCGATAAATATCACTCGGTATTACATGCAATGATTGGTTTGCATAATTTGAAGAATCAATTTGGTTTATTTGGGAACAGTGTTACCGGAATCCTTAAGTGGGTTAAAGATATTCTCCTAAAAGAGAACACGTTACCATAAAATTATCCTACCATGAAGAAGAAACTTAAGGGTTTGGGTTTGAAATACAAATCTATTCATGAATGCAAGTATGATTGCTTATTGTACCGCAACAAGCACGAAGAGAAGGATGAATGTCTCGTATGCAGTGAGCCTAAATATACGGGTTATGAGAATGGAAAGGACAAAGTTGCAAAAAATCGTAAGTGCCCGTAAGTCCCACAAAAGTGTTTGAAGTATTTTCCATTTGGGCCATAGTTAAAACGGTTTTTTACTATACCGTGGATAATGAAGGCCATGACATGGCACGCTCGATGTGAGGTGGTTGGGAATCTGATGCGTCATCCAGTTGATTCACCCATCTGGCAAAATTTCAAATGCACAACACCATGAATTTGCAGAGGAATCGCGCAACATTCATTTTTCAATCTCAACCGATGGGTTTAACCCTTTCAGTAATTTAAGTACTAGTAAGAGTTATTGGCCAGTTCTCTTGGCGCCTTTAAGTCTCCCTTCGACACTATGCATGAGAAAGGAGTTCACATTATTATCTTTGTTGATACGTGGGTTAAAGGCTCCCAGTGATGATATTGATATATTCTTAGCACCCTTAATAGAAGAACTTAAAGAGTTGTGGGATAAAGGCGCGACGACCTTCGACTCTCATAAGGGTGAAGAGTTCATACTTAAAGGAATGGTGATGTGGGTGATCCACGACTTTTCAACTTACGGGACCTTGTCCGGTTGTAATGTTTATGGTAATTATGGATGTCCCATTTGTGGGGAGAAAACTAAAGTCTGTTGGCTAAAATATAGTAGTAAGATGAGTTACACGGGTCATCATAGATTTCTGCCGACCAGTAACCCTTTTAGGAATGATAAGTCTAACTTTTTGCCTGTCGATCGCGAGCGCATAATGCCACCGGCTCGGATTTTTGGTCAACAGATCGAGGAGAAGGCAGAGATTTTAACTGCGGGGGCTATGTATGTAGGCAAACACCCCCAGTTTGTAAGTCTAAAGCATAAAGCTAGAGGGATCCGAACGACACTAGTAAAGCGAAGCCGTGATCCAACCGATCAATATTTTTTAATTTTCCATATTGGAAAGATCATCGTGTAAGGCATGTAGTTTATGTGATGCACATAAGGAAGAATGTTGAAGAACATCTAATAGGAACATGTCTGGGTGGATCTCATTTCAAATATGGAAAGCAGGCCTGCCTAAATCTATATGAGATGAAAATAAAGAAAAAACTGTGGTTAAAAAATGATCATACAATAGGAAGAATTTCTACCCCCGGTCTGATTTCACTTTGACTACTAGTGAGAAGAATATCCTCTTGACACATTGTTCAACTTGAAGATTCCAACTGGTTATTATGATAATTTACGTATGGTAGTAAGCTACCAAGAAAATGACTTGAAACAGTGCAAGTCTCACGATTGACACGTAATCATCCAATTAATATCTGTGTTATTTCGGCATTACTTTTCTGAACACAAAGATCTCTTTCGGGAAATTATGCAAATCGGTTTGTATTTTATCCTACTTTTTGCAAAAGTGGTAAACATAAGGAACATTAAAGCGGAGAAATCAACTTTAGCCAAGGCAGTTTTTGTATTAGAGAAATATCTTCCTCCGTCATTCTTCAATATCTGCATCCACTTGCTTGTACATTTATGCGATGAAGCTTTATTATGTGGTCCCTTTAGGTATCGTTGGATGTATCCTTTTGAGCTCTTGATGAAAATCTTTAAAGATTACGTAAAGAATACAGGGTGTATTGGAGGGTCAATTGCTGAAGAATACGTAACAATGGAATCATTGCTATGCGCTAGGGAACATATGCCAAAACAAGATGTGAGAAGGTTTGATCCTCGTGGAGAACGAGTGATCGAGGAACCTGATGAGTTTGAGGATGAATTGCCATTTGGGAATGCAAAAGAGGTTAAACTTATAAATCTACAATACGAGAAAGCAACTCGTTATGTCTTCGAATCTCAAGATGAAGTCGAAAACTGAAGAGAGTGAATATTTACTGAATTCTTCTTTAATTATATGTTTTTTATATTTCATGATCTAAACTCTACAATTTACCTATAGGAAGTACGAGAAAAAAGTTGCCCAAAATTAAAGGAGAAATTGCACGACAACTGATTTTAGGGCATATGTATCAGAAGAGGTAAATTTCACATCTTTGTGTGCGGTTATTTATTCATATGTGATAAAAACATGCCCTAATACAAATTTATTAATAAATGCAACTTTTAGAAATAGGTTATGTCTCTTCCAGGCTTGCACGCCTAGCTAAAGGCCCTAGTTTTCGTACGAAAGAGTTTGAGAAATTTCGCACCAATGGTTTTGATTTCATTTCATATCCACATGAGGAAAATCTTTTGACGCAAAATAGTGGAATATCAATTTTTGCCTTAACCACCTATATTGCTAGCAAAAATGATAAAAATCTAAAGAATACAGTGCTAACTTATTATGGAAAATCCAATAAATCCTAGAACTTCATTACTTAGATTTCAGAGAAATCGTATTCTGTTATGATTGGGTAAAGGTGGAGGATACAACGAATGCTTACAAAGTTAATCCTGACTTCAAACTTATTATGCTAGATTTATCAAAGCTAAAGAGTAAATATCGTATAGTTTGACGAGCCTTTTATTTATCTTTCAGAACGTAAAGAATGTGTTATTCTCGAAGTTCATAAACGATGGCAATTGGTCTATTGTTGTGCATGCACCAAAGGGTATGACTACTAAAGTGGATGCATTAAAGGCTCCAAAAGAGTTCCAGTCAGCTCTTGATGACAACCCTAATTTGAAGGATCGTTTAGCTGATTTAGAGGAAGATTGAGTATTAAAATATTACGTTATCCTTGTCAATCTTATTTGTATCCTATTATGATATTGACATTGTATTAGCGCTTTACTTTTATGTATGAGTGTTTAGTTACTTTTACTAATGTAATTTCGTCCCAAATCTCTCTCTCAATCTCAATGGTAAATCTTATGTGTGTGTATGTGTGTATATGTGTGTGTATGTGTGGGAATGTATGTGTATTTCTGTGTATGTGTGTATATGAATGTTTAGTTACTTTTACGAATGTTTAATATGATTTATGTAAGTTAACTTACGATAATATGTTTTGTTCAGTCGAATGTTTAGTTACTTTCACAAGACGCTCGGTTTGAGAATATAGTCATTTGAGTTTGTGGTTGGATCAAATTAACCCAACTCAATTTCCGCGTGTTCCTGTACATATACATGTGGGGATTGATTTCATTGATGCAATGTTCATTAAATGAAGTTAAATTAGCTTGGTTTTATGAAGATTGTATTAAAGAAACTAATTACAAATGAACATGTAAAAGAATACGTTGGGGGCTCTAGGATATATCTCTATATACTATAAAATGCTAAACAAGCATTTAATGACAGCTTCTTCTAAGGCTATCCACGTGGCATTTCTATCTCTTTTCTCTATCTATAACTATATCTCTATAATACTCTAAAATGATATACAATCATTTAGAGTGCAAACCATCCAGACTATCCACGTAAGCTGCAAATTGATATCCAGGTACGCTGCTATTGAACCTTTCTTCTTTCCCTTTCCCCATTTATTTTCAGCTTTTTATCTTCTGTCGTTTACTCTTGCAATCCTATTACATTCAGTTCTCTCAACCATTCACCTCATATGAGAGTAAAAGGAAATGAAAACATTTGTGGGCATCACCAACAAATTAATCAAAGATTAGGTAAAATGAAAAATTGTACTAAAAAAACATCAACTGAAACCAAGGTTTGGGTTATTGAGCGTTTCTTTCTCTCTCTTTCGAAGATGCATGATTATCTATATGTATGTATGTATGTATGTATATATTTTTATATATGGGTTGACTAATCTCATTGTTTGTTTGTGTTTTGTAAGACACATTAAAAATTTTGGTTTGGTTGGGTATTTGTGGTGAGAGAGGATTGGAAAAATGGCGGAGGACAAATACAATACGAAGAATCCAGCGATAAAGGGGACGAGAAGATTTTTTCGAGACGAGGAGCATGGCAGAGGATTTTCTGGGAGGAGGAGGTTTTTTGGTGTAGAAGAGAAGAGAGACACAAGTATGGGGGTTATGGTTTGATAATGTGATTTTTTTATCGGTTTGACCAAATAGACAAAACCCCTCTCAAATTACCTCCCCTTCCTCTTTTTCATTTGTGAGAGCCCTGTCTTCTTCTAAGACTATCTCCAATCCCCATTTCGATCCTATAAAATTTCTATATTAGAAATTGAAAAAGGAAAAAAACTTCTCCAATGCCACTTTCTATGGGTTTCCCATTATGACTTGGTTTCTAACACCATCTCCATCTGACGCGGACTCCATATTTGGAGCCACTGTTAATTTTTTGGCAACATTTGTACGCAAAATTTCACCAAATATATGCCCCCTCTTTTGGTTGCTGATTCTTTTTACGATCGTCTCTCTCTCTACCCCCCCAACCCAATCTGCTGATATATGACTTTTGACTCAAAAAAATTGGATGCTGAATAATTTTTCTGTTTTAACATTTGGGTATACAAACCAACCTCAACCTCTTTTTTTACCTTTCTGAAACCCAACACAAACAGTAGTGCTTCAATTTACGGGAGAAAAAAAAGCTATTGGTCAATTAGAAAAAATAACGGCATGACTCACCATCATATTTAATGTGTTGAGAGGAGGATGTTGCCATAGTGTGGATAACTCGAGAATATATTCCAATTTCAGGGGTTAAATTTGTATTTTTTTTGCCTTAACTGTTATTTTCTATTGTGCATTCAATTTTATTATTCATTACTTTATTAGAATTGTGATTTTTTTTATGTTGTCACTTCCTAGCCGATTTCATCTTTTTTTTATGTTTTTTTTATTTGTTGAGAAAACATTAGGTAGAATTTTTGGGACTGTATTTCTACAACTCAGTCACCTAGAAACAATCAGATAGAGTTGTTACACCATAAGTGGACTAATGATTATATGAAGAAAATATGCCCGAAATACTCATGAAGGTGAGTAATTACTCATTCAAATTTGTGTAGATCGTTCATCTGGATGTTAAGTAGGGTGACTAATTTATGTATACATGTAAATTTAACTGCCACTTTTCCTTGCCCAGTGCTAAAAAAGTGCTTTATAATTCCAGCCATCACATGCTCTCTAATAGGATTTTGTTAATACTTCCAGCATCCCTATAATTGCTTCTAGCTAACCAACCATGACATTTTCTGTAATGACTTTAGATAAGTTGTCGGAATGCTCTGTGTATGTTATGTTTTGCTAAGTTTGGTTAATTTCTATTACAATAGATGGGTCATGGAGGTGTCCAACTCATAATTCACAACATAATCTGTTAAACTTCTTTTACTCTAATTGACAGTTTTAAAATTGTTCTGCCATGGCATGGGTGACACAGCAATTAAAAATTTCTTTACAAAATATAGTGTGGTTTTATCACAAAACTCTTTGTTTTGTCGTGTAGGTGTGAAAACTGCAATGTTATATGAACTTCCCTTCTACAAAAACATAAACTAAAAACACTAATTTAATGAGTAAGAAACAATAAAGGATAGTCAGACAACTTTGATGCCCAAATTGGCATAATATCAAATCATAACACACCCCTAATTGTAGCAAAAAATTACAAATCTAAAAACATATGTTGCACTGAATTATGATATGAAATAATTATATAAGAAAAAAAAGTGACATGGTACAAACACTCCACGTCATCTACATGATAGACTCGAGTTATACCACAAGTGAAAATGGAGGTCTTGCAAAAAAATATATAAGATTTTGAGTCCCCTTTGTCCATTACCAATTAGTTTTGGGTTGGGTGTTCCAAGATCTTATATATTTTTTTACAAGACTTTTATTTTCACGAACTATCATGATCGTGGGATGGTACCGGTTCCCAAAGCGGATTTCGTACACTAATGTATAACTCGCACATCGCGCAGGTTTTCAACTAGTTTGGTCTAATTACACATTCAAAAGAATCTATTTAATAGCCTTCTTGGATTTCAGGAGTCAGGTAGTCTTTACTTTAACTGAAGTAGTAATATAATTGATATGCATTATCTTTTAAATCTTTTAGATGATAGAAGGAGTACGGGATAATTATTGGTTTTTTTGGGTTGGTTGTTGGATAATTGTTAGTTGTTGGCTTATTTTTGGATAGTATGCTAGAAGGAGTACGGGATAATTATTATTTTTATTTGGTTTAAATGTCGAATAATTATTGGTTGTTGGCATGTTGTTGGATAGTATGTTGTAAGGTGCATGGGATAATTATTGGTTGTTGGCTTTTTGTTGGTTTTTGGCTGTTGGATAATCACGGGACCCCCGATTTGAGAGCACGACATTAATTTTAAAATATCTAGACTTAGGCTTAAAAACATGCCATTAGGGGACGAAACCCCGAAATACCCCCCAAACATGCCGTTAGGAGTCGCTTCGAGTACCTCACTTTTTTTGCTTTATAGGGGCAATAATATAATTTCGCAACTTACATAGCTTGTAATTGAAGTAGAGAACGGTAAGACCCAGGTCGCGAAAATCTTTTTGGCCCGATCTTTGATTTCCTTCACCCAATGGTCACTTTCTCCCTCATATTAAGTCTTCTCTTTACAATGGAAATTCCCACCAACAATATGGCATTAGAGAAGGAGAGTGTGGAATCAAACTTTAGTTTCATAACAAGCCTTACTTCCCCTCACTCTCCTCAATAAAATCAAACTCCACCATCTAAAATCAGTAATGGAAACACTTGCTATACTTGTAAAAATCCAGGGCACTGGTCCAAAGACTGTCCAGACAAAGCTCCAAAGAAACTAGCGAAGTATCCCATCAGTGATAGACTTGAAAACATGCCGTTAGAGGGTGAAACCCCATAACACCCCCCAAACGGCCCCGTGAGAAGCGCTAACTATTCGTACGGGACCAATGTAATTCCTAGAACCGATCGCGTGGTCATGGGACCTCCACTTCGAGAGCACAACCTAATTTTCATTATATCTGCACTTAGGCTTGAAAACATGCCGTTAGAGGATGAAACCATGAAACTCCCCCCAAACAGCCCCCGTGAATGGCGCCAACACCTCACAAAGGACCAATATAACTATTAAGAATTGACCGTATGGACACGGGACCCCCGGTTAAAGAGCATGACCCAATTTTTAGAATATCTACATTTAGGCTTGAAAACATGCCGTTAGAGGGCGAAGCCCCGAAACACCCCACAAACAGCCCCGTGAGCAATGCTAACACCTCACATGGGACCAATGTAACTCGTACAAATCGACAGCGTGGTCACGGGACCCCCGGTTCGAGAGCATGATCCCATTTTTAGAATATCTACACTTAGGCTTGAAAACATGTTGTTAGAGGGAATACCCCCCAAAATTTCCCCCAAACGGCCCCGTGAGTGGCACCAATGTAACTTATAGGAACCGACCGCGTTGTAACGAGACCCTCGGTTCAAGAGAACAAACCAATTTTTAGAATACCTACACTTGGGCTTTAAAACTTGCCGTTAGAGGGAGAAACGCCTAAACACACCCCAAACGGCTCAGTAAGCAATGCCAACACCTCTCACGAGACCAATGTAAATCATAGGAACCGATCGCGTGGTCATGGGACCCCCCGGATCGAGAGCACGACCCAATGTTTAGAATATCTACACTTAGGCTTCAAAACATGCCGTTAGAGAATGAAAACCCGAAACCCTCCCCAAATGGCCCCATGAACGTCGTCAACACCTCGTACATGATCAATGTAACTCATAGGAACTAACCCTATGGTCACGGGACCCCCGATTCGAGAGCACGACTAAATTTTTAGAATATCTGTGAGCGACTCCAACACCTCGCACGGGACCTATGTAACTCGTAGAAATCGACCGCGTGATCACGAAACCCCCAGTTCGAGAGCATGACTCAATTTTTAGAATATCAATACTTAGGCTTGAAAACATGCCATTAGAGGGAGAAACCCCGAAACACCCCCCAAACGGTCCCGTGAGCAACACCAACACCTTGCACGGGATCAATGTAACTCGTAGGAACCGATTGCGTAGTCACGAGACCCTTGGTTCGAGAGCACGACCCAATTTTCAAAATATCTACACTTAGGCATGAAAACATACTGTTAACGGGCAAAACCCCGAAACAGCCCCCAAACGGTCCTGTGAGCAGTGCCAACACCTCGCATGGGACCAATGTAACTCGTAAGAACCGATCGCGTGATCACATGACCCCCGGTTCGAGGGAACGAATTAATTTTTAGAATATGTACACTTGGGCTTGAAAACATGCCGTTAGAGGGCGAAACCCCAAAACACCCCCCCAAATGATCCCGTGAGTAGAGCTGACACCTTGCATGGGACCAATGTAACTCGTAGGAATCGACCGTGTAGTTACGAGACCCCCATTTTGAGAGCACGAATCAATTTTCAGAATATCTACAGTTGGGCTTGAAAGCATGCTGTTAGAGGATAAAATCCCGAAACACCCCCAAACACCCCGTGAGTGGCGAAAACACCTCGCACGGGACCAATGTAACTCATAGGAACTGATCGCGTGGTCACGGGACCCCCGATTTGAGAACACAAATAAGTTTTTAGAATATCTACACTTAGGCTTGAAAACAAGTCGTTAGAGGGCGAAACCCCGAAACACGCCACAAACGGCCCCGTGAGAGATGCCAACACCTCGCATGGGACCAATATAACTCGTAGGAACCGACCGCGTGGTCACGGGACCCCCGGTTTGAGAGCACGACCTAATTTTCAGAATATCCACACTTAGGCTTGAAAACATATCTGTTAGAGGGAGAAACCCCAAAACACCCCCCAAACGGCCCCGTGAGCGGCGCCAACATCTCGCACGAGACCAATGTAACTCATACGAATTGATCGCATGGTCACGGGACCCCCGATTAGAGAGCACGACCCAATTTTTAGAATATCAACACTTAAACTTGAAACATGTCGCTAGAGGGAAAAATGCCAACCCCCCCCCTAAATGGTCCCGTGAGCGGCACCAACACATCGCACGAGATCAACGTAACTCGTAGGAACCGATTGTGTAGTCCGGGACCCCCTCTTCGAGAGCACGGACTAACTTTCAAAATATATACACTTAGGCTTGAAAACATGATGTTAGTGGGCGAAACCCTGAAACACCCTCGTGAGCGGTGCCAACACCTTGCACGGGACTAGTTTAACTCGTAGGAACTGACTGCATCATCACGTAACCCCCAGTTCAAGAATATGGACAAATTTTCAGAATATCTACACTTAGGCTTGAAAACATGGCGTTAGAGGGCAAAACTTCAAAACATCCCCCAAACGCCCCATGAGCGGTGCTAACACCTCACATGGGACCAATGTAACTTGTAGGAACCGACTGGGTGCTCACAATACCCCTAGTTCGAGAGCATGACCCAATTTTCAGAATATCTACACTTAGGCCTGAAAACATGCCATTAAAGGGAAACTCCCAAAACACCCCCAAAACGGCCCCGTGAGCGGCGTCAACACCTCGCATGGGACCAATGTAACTCGTAGGAATCGATCGCGTGGTCACGGGACCCCCGATTCAAGAGCACGACCCAATTTTCAAAATATTTACATTTAAGCTTGAAAACATGCCGTTAGATGGCGAAACCCAGAAACACCCCCCAAACGGCCCCGTGACCGGTGCCAGTACCTCGTACGGGACCAATGTAACTCGTAGGAACCGACCGCGTGGTCAGTGGACCCTCGATTCAAGGTCTCTGACATAATTTGAGAATATTGTCGTTCTCTCAAATCGGGAGTCCCGTGACCATGCGACCTTTTATAATTTATTGTTTGGCATTATGATCGTGAGGGGTTTACATTACACAGGTTTAAGAATGTCCAAAAAATAAAGGAAATTCTTCCCAATTTTTTTAATATCATTAAAAATGGTCACGGATCTAAGCCGTTACTATCTCTATTTGTTATCACGCATAAACAGGGTCATGGCTTAGGGTCGTGACTATTTTATATGGTCAAAGCATGGGTCACGGCCTTGAACCGTGACCACAGTTGTGACCATTTTCATATTGCAAAGGTTGAGTCACGGACTTAAACCATGACCATTCTCGTATATTAAAAGATGGGTCACGGACATGAGCTGTGACCATTCTCATATATTAAAGGATTGGTCATGGACATGATCCGTGACCATTCTCATATATTAAAGGATGGGTCGTGGTCAATGGCTGTGTCCAGATGTATGTATGGGTCACGGCTAAAGTTCGCGACCATTGGCCTTGACTCCCCAGGTCCGTGATCCTTTGTTTGGTCAGGGATTTGGGTCGTGACCCACAAAAATGGTCACGGCCCTTGGCCTTGACCCACAGTCCTGGTTAGGGACTTTGGCCGTGACCATTCGCCTAATATGGTGTAATGGATTAATTTCTCACCCAGTAATCGCTAAAGATTGTGAGACCGATCTTCAGCCCAGTGGGTTTGCACCACTAGAGCCACATGATTCTAAAGTTCATCGGCGCAAGCGAGGAAATATTCCATGTCGTCGTTTTTGAGATTGAGGGGAATATTTTATTATATGCTGAACTGGATGAGTAAGACACCACTTCTTTTGATGAAGTTCTTCCCTTATTGCTAAGGATGAGTGGATGATTGCTATGTAAAAGGAGATGAGCTCAATGGCCAAGAAAAAGTTGGGAAGTTAGTTGACCTTTCCCCAGGGCACAAGACGATTGGAAACAAATGGGTCTTGAAAATCAAACACAAGGCAGATGGTTCTGTTGACAAGTATAAGGCACTCCTTGTGGCCAAAGTCTATACACAAAGATAGGGTGTAGACTATAAAGAGACATTTTCTCCACTGGTGAGATTTGCCTCTATTCGCCTCATTCTAGCTATTGTCGCACATTTAGATTTAGAAGTTTTTCAAATGGATGTTAAGATCGCATTTCTCAATGGAGAACTAGATGAAGAGATATATATGGATCAACCACTGGGTTTCAAGGTTAAAGGACAAGAGCTCATAATTTTCCATCTCAAACGTTTTATTTATAGCCTCAAGCAATCATCTAAGCAGTGGTACTTCCGATTTCATCATGCAATTATCCCTGTTGGTTTTGAGATGATTAAAGAAGATCATTGCATGTATCTTAAACGATACAAGAAAAATGTTTTTATGCTTTCATTATAGGTGGACGACATATTACTTGCTGGGAATGATATGGGTTCTATTATCGCCACTATAGAGCGATTGTTCTTTACTTTTTAGACGAAGGACATGGGTGAAGCAAACTACGTGCTGGGAGTTAATATCGTCAGAGACGGGTCTAAGAAGCTTCTACATTGGGTCACTGTTGGTTCAACCCGCACCGAGTCAAGGAGTTAAAATCCTTTAATTGCACCATTTTATAAGGATCAAATTATGAATTTTAATTTAACAAATAAGTGATCCCTTTATTTAGTTAAGGAGTTAAAAGGTGTAGGGGAAAGTCTAGTTTTACTATTTAAGAAAATCCTTTAATTGCACCATTTTCTAAGGATCAAATTATCGATTTTAATTTAACAAATAAGTGATCACTTTATTTAGTTAAGTTGATTAATAAGGTTTATTTATGAAAATCCATTGAGTTCAGCAATGCTTAATAAATAGGAATTAAATGATGATCATCCCTGTATTATTACAATGATTGGCCCAAGGCCCGAATAAAAATGGTCTAAAATATGTCGAACCCATTTTAAAAAAAAATAAGTTTTAAATATAATAATAGAGCTTATAAAAATGACTATTGCCCTTACCAACGTCCTTGCCAACATCCCTACTCAATGCACTAGGGGTGGGGATTTTAACATAAAAAGTAGGGGTGAGCGAACGCTTATCAGGGTGGGAGATATTAAGCTATACGCTTTCTATAAAAATACTATACATATAACATGTATTTTTAGCAATTCTAAAAACGTTTATCAACTTAGCCAATATTAGTGCAGTTACTATGCAATGCACCAGAGCGATGTGCTCATACTCACACTTGACAATTTTACGCCACCCTTTATCGGGTTTAGAGACTATTTAATCTTATTTTATTCCTTAGTCTCCATTTTATCCCTTTTATTAGGTTTTCTTATTTAAATTCCTCAATCACAACCAAATTCATTTTCATTTCCATTATCTTTTCTCGGAATCCTCCAAATAGGTGCATAATTCACGACTCTTCACCCTCAAAAGATAAACATATTGTATGTTTTCTTTTCTTTTCTATTCTCAATTATTTTGAAGTTCTTTCTTTTGAAAGATCAAACAAACTAAACTATGTTGGCCTTGGCTAATTTTTTCAATGCCATAATTTTAAGGCTCTTTTTCAATGGTTGCTTTTCACACAAAATCAACATGGCTTCCGCCGCCCGATTCCATTGCAAAACAAAGTTTTACCGGATAAATGTTTATATATATTTTTCTCAATCCAGACAACGGTTCTTACATGCACAAATCCCCCATAGTCACAAAACATGTAGATGACAAAATTAATGGGAGAACATCTCACTTGGCTTAATGTAATATGTGAAGTTAAAGTTCCAAAATAGCTCATGCATGTGTGTGCGGAGGTGTATACGAAGAGAATCCATCAAGCAAATCAAAATCAAACTACTCCATGAAAGCATGATAAAGAATAATTCAATAATTTAAATTCATAACCAAAAGTTCTAGCCGCATGGAAGCCAAAAGAGATATAGAATTCAAACGCAAGGATATGCCACATAAAATTTGTAAAACTAAAGTACACAAAAGAATCTTTTTGAGTTTTTAAATTCTTTAAAAAGAATTTTAAAACATGAATAACTCAAAAGATAAACAATATCTTTTGTAATTTTAATAAAACTCAATAAACGCAAAAACAAAACACAAAATACTCAAAACACATACAACTAGCAAACACATATATCATGAACTACAAAATCTAGTGTATGTAAAACATGCAAGCAAATACCCATAAGATATAGCAAGTAATGAGTTATGTACAAGCTTGAGAAAATCAACCATTCTAACATTCATATGCGCTTTTCGAGTATGCGTAGTGAGTATTATAAAAAATAAAAAAACCTCAAAATTGACAAACTTCCTATATTCAATCCTAAAAAGGATCTAACTCGATAATTTAGCATTCCCACTCTGATACCACTTGTAAGGGTAAAAAGGCTTTTGTACCACTTGTAAAAAACTAAATTTTCCTTAAATCATAAAAGCTCTGATACCAATTGTTGGGGTCGGAGAATACAATATTTAATTTTAAAGGGATGGTTAACCGAATATTTTGATTTTTTTATAAATTCTTTCAAAATTAAATTACACTTCTTAAAAAAGACTTCAATTCAAGTTCTAAATTATGCAAATAAAATTAAACAGTATTTTTTCCAAATTAATTATTCCGAATTGAATTAAAGTAAACCAAAAGTACCCAATTTGATTAAGCACCAATTAAACAACTTTTTGTGGTTAAACCAAAATTTATCTTGTTAAACCTAAGCATGCATCTAGATGAATTTGTAATATAAAATAATCACAATCACAACGCCGCGATGTATGAGAAAAATCCACAACGGGAAAAACCTCAGATGGAGTATGGAATTACAAAAGGACATGAAAGAATACTTACACATCAACTCAACGCCCTCGCAAGCCTTGACAGTATTCGATCCTTCAACCTCTGCCTAGTGACAACGTAGGAGTCCACCTACATCTCGGAGCCCACTAATGGGGAACTACTACAATCAAACACATGGAGTCCACCGTATGTACACCACAAATAAGAAATCCACCAAAAGAAACAATCTCAATAGTGTGGAGGATAAAACCCGGTGCCAAAACTGATCTCAAACAAATATCATGTAGAAACTTGGATCATAAAATGAATTGGGTGTAAACTTGTTTTTTTTTATTATGAAAGATAAATCATTAAAGATTTAAAAAAACTTCGGGGGCTTTTTTTGGAAGTGTGTTTGCTCTCAAAGTTTGGAAAAAGTCTATAGAAAAGTTAACTCTCGCACTACATAAATGGGTGGAAAAAGTAATGGGAGGTTATGGAGAAAAACTGCTCAAAAACAAATATTTTTTCACTAAAATTTGTCGGGTCGTTCGAACGAGTCTCAATCTCGTTCGAATTACATTGGAACGAGATGTTAGTGCACGTAAAAAAAATCTTGCTAGAAGTTATTTAAATGAGGTTATTTGAACGAGGTTGTTCGAATGATTTTTCAGGCCATGAATCTAGATAATTTCGATACGAACGCGTGTCCACCAGTTTCGTATTTTTCTATTTTTTTGAATTATTTATGATTTTTCTGCAGAAAGGTGCACGAGAATAAAATCTTTAGATAGTATGAATTTAAAAAAAAAAACTGACGAAACTTCTAACACCCAATAATAAATTTTTAAGTCTCAACATAATATAAGTATTCATACTTGAGGGATTGTTGGACTGTTGATGACGAACAAAAGGCCCAAAACACGATATAGGACGTGATCTTCTTTAAATTAGCCGCTACGTATTTAACATTGATGTCATAGGCTTGAAAGGTCACAAATAACTTCTATCATATGACTCAAGGAGTTTAATCCGTAATTAAGACAATACTGACAAATTGACTCAATTGGAAATGTGTCCTAACAAATATCCCCCTTTGGATATTCTGGGATGAATCCAAAATTAAAAACCTATGGGTCGTCAAGCTCATCTAAAAGATACAATCCCAACCCAAAAAAAAGAGACGCTTGACCAACACATATGTTCAGAAGCTTTGCATTAAAATCTTTGACGCATGGATGAAAACCCGCACACTTGAACACACCATCAAACGCATAAGGAATATAATGATATAAATTGTATAATTAAATCCGCCACCTTTATTGTGACACCCCACCTAACTAATTACCGGGTGATCAGCCCTTAATTAATTAATTTCAGAATATCAAGTTGGCCCATATAATGCATCACTAGCGAAAGTTCAAATTTTAATTTAATAAAACTAACCACCTAGTATTTAAAAAGGGTGATGTCCAAATTTTAATCTCATTATTAACCAATATCCAAAAAGAATACCAAAAATTTCCATACATCACAGTAATATAAATAAAGTCTAATTAAAGTATAATAAATGACTGGAGTAAAACACATCCAGATACAATCCCATACAATAAATCCAATAAAATGAAGACAAATCTAAGAGAGAATATAAAACAACTGAATCTATGCAAATAACCATAAGAAAGGATGACATGTCCAACATAATAGGTAACTGAAAAATGAAGAATAGGCTGGGTCGTCTACTAGCAATTTTTCTGCAGCTTCCACAGCAGCTACAACACGGCAAATGAATAGAGTCTCCTAAGGCTGGTATCCCTATGGTTGGGCACCTAAAAATAATGGAATAATAGAAAGATATACAGAAAAACGGGTCAGAGCCCGAGTTGAAAACAATTTAAAAATAGCAAGTGCTTAAATTGATTCAATTAGCACAATTATTCTTCAAGTTAACTTAGCATACTCACTTGAGATACTCACCCCTCGATCTAGTGTGCACGTCTAACGAGCCTAACTACCCATACTAATCATCATACTCTGATTGGCTACTAATTACATACTATTATGTTGGGAAGACTCCCTAAATTTCCCCAAAGTCGACATTCTTAAGATTTTAATATCAGTTTAGAGTTACCTTAGTTTATTCTCATATTCTTCTAACTGCCCAACTGTTAAGACCATAAGTACACATTTCAAAATAGAGTCATTAATATAAGACACCAAATAGGGTTCCGGTATACACATTAATCACTTTATGTATACATATAAATTTATATATATAAATATAACAATATTGCAACTCTGGTTGAGAACCCTTAATGCTACGCATACTCGGCTATCTAGTCCCATTGCAACGCTCACGCATAGAGGACAACTGGTTCAATCTCTCGAGAACCAATAAAAACACAAACACCTATCGGAGGAGAACATAGTCCCAAGCCGATGGGCTACACACCCATATGACCGTCATCACTATCATTCTCACGGATAGCCCGTACCTAGGTTCCATGCTCTAGTGGTACGACTATAAATCCCTTGAAGGCACACAAGATCCGGTCATCCATAACGCGTTAACCTCCGTTCGATAGGAAGTAGCTAGGTATGTCATACACATAATATTTTGAACAAAAAGCATGCACACAACTTATGTAAATTCATTAGCTTTCCCATAGTCTATTATTTGCAGTACGAATAGTATGTATCCCTTATTATACACTGCACCTTATTTATATATATATATCCTCCCTTGTATTTTCGCATATCTCTAATTTTATAAATTTTCTTACCTTCCGAAAGTCGACATATTCTCCTCTCACTTGTAATTATAGATTTTAAGTCCCTCAACGTTCATACAGGCCTAACACTCATTGAAGTAAGCCTACGGGAAGTTTGAACAAAAATCGGCCTAAAAAGGTCATTCTGGAATCTCATTAGAAGACCCAAAAACCTCGTTCGAACGACGTCATTCGAACGAGGGTCGTTCGAATGAAGGTACTTCGAACGAACCACCAAACTCGTTAGAAGGGATACTGGAATCTCGTTAGAAGTCTCGTTCGAACGAGGTCGTTCGAACGTCCTGGGCTGGACTTCTAATGAAATTTCCGAAGTCACACAGTTCATCTCCAAAATTCATTTTTCTAGGTTTTCTCCACTCAAATCTCAACCTAAATCCAATCCAACCCAATTGCAAGGTTTCCAAACTACTCTAAGTCACCCTAGAACACTTCTTAGCATAGTTTTGGGGTCCAATCCTTCTAATCATCATGTAATTTCAATAATTTCCCAAATTTTACCATAGAACATACTAACATAACCCATAATTTGTTTGTCTATAAAAACTCCATTTTTATTTCGTGATTAATGTCTAATTCATCAAATTTCACATTCCTATTAAGGGGAAATTCCTCTACATGCAAACCCCCATCAGATTTTAAAATTCCTACACGATTTCATCATAGGTAAACCCAAATTTGGTATTGGTTGTTATAAAACCTCAACACATGTTAATAAGAGTAATAATTGCTAAGATAAGAGCAAGATAATCACTTGCCTTAAAATGAACTTCTGATTCGCGGGTTGAAATTGGTATGGGGACGATCCTCCTGACACGATCTACGCGTTGGTGTACTTTTTGTTGTGAGAGCTTGAGTTCTTGACTTAGGGCTCTAATGGAGTCTCCTTCTTCTTCCTTGGTTCTCTATCTCTTTTCCTCTCTATCTTACGTAAGTTGAACTAACAGGCCACTAAACCTAATGGCCTTTTATTAAACCCAATTTTCATCCATTTAATTACCCAAAAATTCCAAAAGACCAAAATACCCCTACGGGGTGTCGTTTTGGGTTAAAATGCCCCAGACTCCAAATAAAATACCCGAGTAGGGTTTTTTTGACTATTTAGACCCTTTCGGACACTCTGGCGCACTCAAAATAATCGTTCGAGTTATACAAAAATAATTTATCTTTTTTAAACCTCCAAATACATACTAGCGACGCGACCCCTACACGTCCCAAATATTTATAACATAACTTCCGTGTATTTCATCCCCAGACATAATATTATTTCAATAATTACTAACTCTCATCACGCTAGTGATTATTATCATAAAAATTTGATTAATTACGATTCAAATTTTCTCTCTTTAATTTAATTAATCCCCATTTTCCATAAAAATAATTATGCGTAAAAATACGGGGTATTACATTTATCTAACAATATTTACATAAGAAAGACATCTTCCCCTAAGTTAGATCTCCCCAAATTAATAGAGTTAGATACCATTTCTCCCCCTTTTTTATTCAGGAATATTTAAAGATTAAGGTGTATAAAATATCCCATTTTCCCTAGTTAATTCAATTCTACCCCTAAAGGAAACACGGGTTAAGCATAATGAAAAACAAGTATATCATGCAATGGTGTATAGTGATACAAGAGACAACAAAGAAGCAACTAATCCACACAAAGAGCAATAAATACCAATTAAGACGTGATAGCAAAATGATACCAAATAGAATGTACTAATATAATCATGGGATATCAATGAAAAGTCACAACACGATAATTACCTATATCAACAAAAATCATACATGGATTATATGTGAAAGCAAAGGCTAAAAAACAAATGATACCGTATATATAAATATGAAAAAGATATCAATGAAGCGCGCGCGCGCGCGCACACACACACACACACACACACACACACACACACACACACACATATATATATATATATATATATATATATATGTATAAAGACCACACAAGACACTAAACATAATAATCTTTCCACTCTCATACGACATAAATGTGTCTAAATGTACTTGTGGTAAACGAAGTGAAGGGGTGTGAACTAGAGACAAAAGAATTTTAACCCAATCATTTAAACATGTTTAAGGAGTATTTGATTGCAAAACTTTATATCAAACTTAGTTTTAGCCTCATGTGATAAGATAAACAAAACTCAAAGAAAAAACAAGCACAATGCACACAAGCCTAGATTTTTGATGATTTTACAAATCAATGTCATGACAAAATAAGCATATCTAGGATTCATTGTGAAAACCCGTTGATCTTCAATTAAACACCCTCAAAAGATAAATATAGTACAAAATTTTCTTTTCTTTTCTTTTCTCAATTCTTTTGAAGTTCTTTCTTTTAAAAGATCAAACAATCAAACCTATGTTGACCTTAACTACTTTTTTCAATGCCACACTTTTTTAGGCACTTTTTCAATGGCATCTTTTCACGAAAAGTCATATTGACTTTCGCATCCAGATTCCATTGTTAAACAGAGCTATACCGAATAAATGTTTATACATATTTTTCTCAATCCGGTAAATGATTTTTACATGCAAAAATCCCCCAGTCACAAAAAATGTAGATGACAAAATTAATGAGAGAACATCTCCCTCAGCTTATTATAACATGTGAAGTTAAACTTCTAAGAGAGCTCGTGCATGTGTGTGAGGAGGCATATACAAAGAGAATCCATTAAGCCAATCAAAATCAAACTACTCCATGCAAACATGATAATGAACAATTCAAGAATTGAAATTCATAACCTAAAGTTCTAGCTACATGGAATTGAAAAGAGATATTGGATTCAAACACAAGGATATGCAACATAAAATGTGTAAAACTAAAATACTCAAAAAAATCTTTTTGAGTTTTAAGAATTTTTAAAAATAATTTTAAAACAAGGATAACTCAAAAGACAAACAATATCTTTTGTATTTTTAATAAAACTCAATAAATGCAAAAATAAAACACAAAAGACTCAAAATACATACAACTAGCAAACACATATATCATAAAGTATAAAAGCTAGTGTATGTAAAACATGCAAGCAAACACCTATAAGATATAGCAAGTTAGGAGTCATGTACAAGGATGTGGAAATCAACCATTTTAACATTCATACACGCTTTTCAGTACACATAGTGAGAACCATAAAAAATAAGAAACCTCAAAATTGATAAATTTTCCATATTCAAACTTGAAAAGGATCAAATACGATAATTTAGTGTTCTCGCTCTGATACCACTTGCAAGGGTAAAAATGCTCTGATACCACTTGTAAAAATCGAAATTTTCCTTAAATTATAAAAGCTCTGATACAACTTGTTGGGGTCGAAAAATATCAATTTTTAATTTTAAAGGGATGGTTCACCGAATATTTTAATTTTTATAAATTCTTTCAAAATTAAATTACACTTCTTAAACAAGAGTTCAATTCAAGTTCTAAATTATGTAAATCAAGCCAAACATGAATTTTGTCAAATTAATGATTTTGACTTAAATTAAAGTAAACTAAAATTACCCAATTTGATAAGCACCAATTAAACAACGTTTTGTGGTTAAACCAAAATTTATCTTGTTAAACTTAAGCATGCATCTAGATGAATTTGCTAGATAAAATAAACACAACCATAATGCCGCGATGTACAAAGAAAATCCATAATGGGAAAACCTCGGACGACCCAACCATAAATCCACTAAATAAGAATTTACAAAAGGACACGATAGAATACTTACACAATGAATCGATGCCCTCGTAAGCCTTGACGCTCTTTATTCCTTCAACCTTAGCCTAGTGATATCGTAGGAGTTAACCTATGTCTCAGAGTCCATCGATGGGGCCCTGTTACCATCAAAGACACGGAATCTACCGTATGTACACCACGAAAACATATTCCACCACAAGAAATAATCTCAATAGTGTAGAGAATAAAATCCAGTCCCAAAACTGATCTCAAACATATATCATGTAGAAACTTGGATCATAAATCGAATTAGGTGTAAACTTGGTTTTTATTTTGAAAGATAAATCATTAAAGATTAATAAAAACTAAAGGGACTCTTCTTGGATGAGTGTTTGCCCTCAAAGTTTGGAAAAATTATGGGGAAAAAGTTAACTCACACACTACATAAATGGGTGGCAAATGTAGTGGGAGGTTATGGAGAAAAAATGCTAAAAAACTGACATTTTTTCACAAAGAAATGTCCAACCATTCCGACGACATTCGAACGAGAAGTCAGTGCACACAAAATAAAATATCGTTAGAATTTGTTCGAAAGATGTCATGACGAGATTTTTCAAACATGATTTCACTCCATGAATTTAGATAATTTTGATACGAACGCGTGGCCGCCAATTTCGTATTTTTCTGATTTGCTTTGAATTAATTATGATTTTTCTACGAAAGGTGCCTGAGAACAAAATCTTTAGATATTATGAATTAAAAAATTTTTTTTGACCAAAATTCTAACACCCAATAATAAATTTTCAAGTCTCAACATAATATAAGAATTCATACCTGAGAGATCCTTGGACTGTTGATGACTAATACAAGGCACGATACACGACATAAGATGTGATCTTATTTGACTTGGCCACTATGTCTTCAACATTAATGTCATAGGCTTGAAAGGTATCAAATAACTTCTATCCTATGACTCAAGGAGTTTGTACGGAATTAAGTCAACACTTACAAATTGACTCAATTTAAAATTTATCCTCAAAATTCTATGGAAAGAGGTACAAGTCTCGGGCGCGGGTGTTACATAAGAGATTTACATAAAGATTATTCTAGAACGGTTTCGCATGCATAATTCCAAACCTATTGACACCCTAATGGAAAAAGGTGTTATCTTAACCTATATGACAGTCCTAAAACTGATGAAGAGAAGAATCACATGTCTAATGAGCCATATGCATTAACTATAGGGAGTCTGATACACTCTTTGTTGTGTACGAGTCCAAACATCTGCTATGTAGTTGGGATAGTAAGGCTTGAACACATTGGAGATCAGTGAAGAGGATTTTTTGATACATATGTGGAACTTCGGATCTTGTCTTATGTTATTATAATGGAGACTTGAGATTGAAAGGTTACAGTGATGAAGATTGGGCTAGCGATATATTTGGACGTACGTCCACTGTGGGATATGTGTTTATACTCGGAGGCGGAGCTATTACATGGTGAAATAGGAAACATACACGTGTTTTTTTTTATCCACAATGGAGTTGGAATATGTGGCATGTTCAGTAGCGGTTCAAGAATCCATTTGTCTTAAGAGATATTTGTAGAGATTGAGCCTTATAGATCATGTAAGAGAGGCTGTGATAATTTATTGTGATAGCACGTCAGCACTTGCATATGCAAAAGATCCCAAGTATCATGGAAAGTCAAAACACGTCGACATTCGATATCGTTACATGTGATATATGGTTGTGCAAGGGGAGGTTATCCTGAAACGTATCTCCACGGGCAATATGGTGGTTGATCCTTTGACCAAGACTATTGCCCGTGATGTTTTCCTTTCTCATGTTGGTAGCATGGGACTACATACGATCTGATATGTATTGACACTTCATTTTTTATTAACATTATTACTATTATGACATAATATTCGTTTATTATATTTTTATGGAATTATTATTATAATGAAACATATCTCCATGGGCGGTATGGTGGTTATTCCCTTGACCAAGACTATTTCCCGCGATGTTTTCCTTTCTCATGTTGGTAGCATGGGACTACATAGGATCTGATATGTATTGACACTTCATTTTGTTATTAACATTATTAATATTATGACATAATATTCGTTTCTTATATTTTTATGGAATTATTATTATATTTGTGCACACATCCTAGAAATATGTCACTAGGCTTTCAATCGACCCTCTCACACGAGTGATTCACCTAAGCTCTTAGAGAGTGAGCAAGTTGTGACATTTATATCTATGGCGCTTTGATAGCGAGCTAAGACATTCATATCTTTGACGCCCAAAAGGCGAGCAAAATAGATACACTTGAGCATTTTATGCTATATATCGCCTTAGTTGGAACTAAGATGAGAAATTACAAAGGTCAATCATAGAGCATTTCCGTAACTACGTGAAGCTTGTTTTAGCTGAATGTCAGATTTCAGGTAGGCACTGAAAGAACGACTTGGCTGAAAACTCATGTTAGGCGCATGGTACCGACTAGAATTAGATTTATATGGCATTTTTTTTATTTTCATATGATAAACTACCCATTTTATGGGGAACACCATATCATACATTTCATACTGTATGTGCTTTATCGATCGATAGTGAGAGCAATGAATGAATCATTGCTTCGTTGCTTTGGGAGACACTTGGATCATTATGATCTTATTTATGCTTTTTATTGATCTGAGACTATCTCATGAAGAAGATATTCAGTGACACTACTTCAACATGTTTACCTAGTGCTATGGATGATACCATCTAAGGGACATAAGGACTTAGGGAAGACTTTTTGATGATACACCATTTAGTGTGACTCATAGCTTGGGTAATTGTATCGTATTTGGTGTGCAATTGAAGTCAGGAGTACATTATGTATTTAGGTTGTAGCACTTCTTCTATAAGGGATTAAAAGTGTTGAATTAGGTTCAATCAAACTATCTGAGGCATATACGAGATCCTTTCCAGTGAAGCGTTTTCATTAGTTAGGTGATGACTTAACGATTACACTCCTGAGATTGTATGTTCTTCTCATGAGGTCGCACGTCATATTTCCTGTATGAGGAGATGCGTAATTGAGATATCGAGAGACTTTAAAATTGATCCTGTCCAATGTGGGAGAATGGAAGATGTTAATATTTGGGTTGGGTTTTGGATAGCTCGACTCATTATCCGCCCACATGGTTGGTGGAACCTTATCCATTTAGGATTAATAATATTATTAGATAAATATTAATTTATTAAAGAGAGATATAGAGACCCAGTTGGTTTGGATAACTTAACAAATAGGATAGAGATAATGTACACATATTGTTATATAATAACACTCTCCCTTTCTCTTTAAAAAATATTAAATTCATAGCTCTCTCTCTCTACCCACCAAACCTACCTCCCACATTTCTCCATCTCTCTCTCTCTCTCTCTCTCTCTCTCTCTCTCCATCTTCTCTCTTGGTTCATCATTTTTCTTCCTTAGATTTGTGTATGTGAATACGAAAGGGAAACTCTTGTAGCCAACCCAATAGAATTCACGAATATTAGGTACATGCACAGGAGGAGTTCTTTGGACTAGAAGCATACGTGTGAACTTTCGGCTCGTAACAACAAGATTCCAATGACCCGTTCATTATTTTGCATTCGTTAAGCACAAAACTCTTTATGTGCAATGCGTTTTATATTAACATTACTCTTGAGCTTGACTCGTGTTCATTACGATAATAACTCATTTGAGATGGGTATATAATGGAAGAGCCAAATAATTTTCTTGTTGTGTTTATCTTGAATTTCTCGATTACTAATAATCATACTAAAATAGTATAAAATAATCAAGCTACTTGTGCTCACCGTATTTGTTTAACTTTTGAACATATTTATCTTTAAACTTGTAAAATAATTTGTGCTACCTTTGGCTCTACTCAACCCATTTACACCTTTAAATCTCTGGGAAAAATATATTCCCATCCAAGAAATATTTTGCATACATTAATCCTTGCTTACTTCGCTCTACGTAAATATGGAATTGATTTATAATCTTAACAAAAAGCTTCGTATGGATGTTATGCTCCATTGTAAATGAATTTCAAAGAAAAGGGAAGAAGGGAGATAAGTTAGGATTATAGTGCAATGAGCCCCAAAGGTTTTATAATTAAGTCGATTGATATATTTGTCATAATAAAAAATTGAGAAAATATATAGATTTCTTTGCGTCATCATTTTTTGTGTCCTTATGGATCCTAATTTATAGTTGGGAGGTAGATTGAAAAAACGAAGTTGTAAAGACCCCTTATATAAGTATCATTGATGAGTTAAGAGGCTTGAGTACTATTATTGAGATGTGAGGCTCTCAACTATAGCTACCCAAATTAAAATTATTCTCAATTAAAATGAAATATATTTGTCGATTCAAATTTGGACAAAATCTTATACTATATCTGAGTGACAACTCGATTTATGAAAATGATTCTTTTGTTAACATATGTTATTAAGAATTTAAATGAATCAAAATGTGAAAAAGTAAACGTGCACTTGAGTCAAAGATTCATATAAGAAAAAAAAACTCTTGCAGAATAAACTAACAACCTTTATTACATAAGTAAAAGTTTACACAAAGGGAAAATGACTTGAAAACTTGAACCTCTTCTATTATCAATATTTCGCAACCTCTATAATAATTATATTTAATCTTGTAGTAATAATATCAAGCATGGATCACATCCAACCACTTTCCACGTCGTAATATGTTGACATTATTGATAGTGTTATGTCTTAAAAGAAAAAAATGATCAAATAAGCCATTTTGATAATATAATATATGTTTGCCTCTGATAAATCACTAGTATTCCTATTCCTCAACCTCTTCAAATGTGTGAGTTTTTTAAAAAGTGTATAAGAACCAAAACAAAATGGTTTCGATTACTCAAAACTAAGAGGGGTGCCGCCTACTACTACAAAAATCTTGATTTTTTTCATAATTGTGTTCTTCAATGCAAGAAGAAGACTTAAAATGAATAAAGAAGTTTGGATTTTCAAAAAAGGATGAGCATGTATTCCCAACAAAAGTTCTCTCAAAGGATTATATATATATATATATATATATATATAGTGAGAGAGAGAGAGAGAGAGAGAGAGAGAGAGAGTCCTTCTCATGAAATACATGTCAAATTTCGAAACAAAAGAAAAAATGATCATATAAGTTATTTTGATATACAAAAGTATATCATCTAAAAGGTATAAATATGATTATGTCAAAAATATCTTCGGATTTTTCAATGAATGATATGTAAAACCACAAAAACACAATTCACGGGATGAAGAAAATATGCAAAAAAGGCACAAAATCCTAGACATGTTACTACGAGCTCATTCAATCATGAAAATAACTATGAATTTCTAAGATAATAAAATCTATAGAAATCACAAGACTAAAAGAGCATGAAAATCCGATGTACAATTAGGTAAAATGAAAATGCTCTATTATGTAAAGGGATATACATACATATATTAATAGAAATATCAACTATATGTGATAATCCTAAAAACATATGACTAGTAAAAACCAAACTTAAAAGAACATATTCATAGTAATCCAAATATGAGATATTAAGGAGATGAACATGATATATAAAACTCACGTAATGATTATTAAAAAACAACAAAGCACACGATATACAAATTATGAAATGCTAACAAGGCTATTGAAAAATAAATAATTTTTTTCTATGTTTTTAAAAATATATCAATAAAGAAAAACACACAAAAGGCAAAACCCTGATAGAATCACGAGAGGCCTAAGGACACAAGATATGTAGTCAAGAAAAGATCCTAGGAACTAATGGAGATTATCTAACTTGTAGAGGTGGAGGGAGATAAGGTAGGATACCTGTTGGTCTCTACTGAAATTCTATCCAAAATGTCTCTTTTAATTTACAAACGACCCACTCAAAGGGTCATAGGGATATGTATGAATTTTTTGACATGAGACATAATGGTTTTAAATTTTCTAACATTGTTATGGACCTTTCTCCAATGAGTTCTTTGTATTTTTCTTCCCATTCTAACTAACAAAGTTGTTTATCTCCTTATCATTAAAATTCATAAGAGGTTTCCTAAGAAAATGACAAAACTCCAATAAGTGGCCATCCTTTGCAATGAGTGCAAGAGTAAGATTTGGTCATGTTCACTTTATCTGGTTTCTTAGGAATAACTTGGAGTTAGTTTTGAATTTTTTCAACTTAAATCAAAATTCCCTCAAATGGCCTTTCCTTTTTGTAAAATGAGCAACCATAGATAAGTCTATTATTATTATCAACTTCCATTTATTCCACATTATCAATCTTAGTGGAGTACAAACATTAATGGAAGACACTTTAACAAAAATCGAAACAACATTGAAACCATTCACCTTATACTTATTAAATCCTAACCCAAATTTATCTTTGTTTCCTCAGGTCGGTCCATCAACATCTTCCTTAAATTCTCTGAACTCTCCTTCAAATTTACTTTCAAAGTAGGGGACGTTATCAAATCATCATCAAGCGATGAAATCTTAACATATAAGCCGTTAATAGTGTTTGTCGATTCTTCTAACACATTTTAAGCCTCTTTTCTTCTAAAATACAAGTTATTAATAGTGTTTGTCGCTTGTTTAGACATTGTACACTTTTTTATATGTATAAATTGACTAATACTAACGACTCCAAATATATTATTTTAAGCCTTTATTATTCCACCCAGTCTATTTGTTATCAATGTCATCCCAACTAGGTTTACTCTTTTCTTTTGGACATCATCAACAAGAATTATGGTATATTGACAACCCGCTACCACACCATTCCATATTCTTTCAACAATGGACCGTTAATAAGTCCTCATTTTTATCTTTAGAATATGAATAGTCATAAAAATGATGGTCGATTCAAAGAACCTCCCTCAATTACACACACAAAATGATCTACCCAAGGCCATGAAACCTAAAAACAAGGGGTCCCGCTTTGAAACCGATTGAAAGTGTGAGGCTCTTGACTTTAGCTACCCGAATTAAAATTTTTCCAAATAAAATTGATTTGTTAATCTAAATTCGGGAAAATTCTTTTCCAAACATCTAAGTGATAAATAATTATTTACCAAAATGATCCATGCACTTGGAGATGATGATTTACACAAGGAAAAAAAACCATGCGGGAGCCAAACTCACACATTCTACTATATAGATAAATATTTATACAAAGGGAGAAATAACTTACAAACTTATACAAATCTGAGACCTAATAATTTATAACTTCCACATTCAACATTTTCTACCTTATAATAATAGGATCAAGCACATATCACATCCAATCACTCGTTACGTCATAACATGTCAAGATTGTTGATTACATCGTGTTTCAACCTCTTCACAAATCTTCTTTAAATTGAAGTAAACCTTATTCCAAATAAAAGGAACTAAGCAGAGACAATGGAATAATACCTAAATTTTCTGAGGATATCCTAAAAATTGATGGCATAGAAAATATTTGGGCTCACTCAAAAATTTCACAAAATGTATAAAACTCAACATGGGATAATAATTAAGAATAAAAGAAAGCTTGAGTTTAATGAACAAATAACTTTAATGTTTTCTTACAAAATATTGTAAAGAGTTTCTATGCATAAAAGGATTTTGTTTTCTAGAATTTTTATATCTTTTAACATGATAAAAAATAATTTGAAAACCTTTAAAACCTCAACTTGTTTGCGGGAATAATAAGCACATAAATAGCCATTTAAAACTTGTGGATACAAACTCCCCCAAACCAAATTGATTATAGTCCATAAATATAAGTTGCTTTCCAGTCTTTTTAAAAACATGTCTAAAAAGTGGTATGAAAATGATTCTACACACTTTTCAATGGGATCTTCCGAAAAAGATCTAGAAGCGTTTTTATGGAGAGCGTTCGCGACACCTTCATTGGAGATACAAGGGTCACTCTTGTAGACATGAAAAATTACTTGAGAAAATTTCCTAGTTTGTGACCTGTGAAGGACCACATTTGCTAAAGTGATGGATGTCTTCATTGAAGTGAACAAGGTCGCGTCACGAATGAGAGTTTTCCCAGTTTTGTAAAAATCTTGCAAAACCGAGAATTTTATTCTTTCATCTTATGAACGAAGTAAATTCTAAATACATATAAAAAGATGAATTTTCAAACTAATATTTTTATAAGAAAATATATTACATCATGTGTTTGGCAATTAAAAAATTCTACGTTAAATTATGGATTTTTCTATTTAGAAAAAAATATTTAACCATGGAGCGAATTCTAGGTCCTTTGAGTCACTTTTGCCTTCACTCTAAAGCTTTAGTGAAGTCCCATCTCGAAATCGTGAACATGAAACTTTCTGGAGACCTCTTAGAATGAGACTCAAAGTGAAATTTTATAATGAATTAAGAAAACATAACAAACCGAGGGCACATAAGCATACATATGATCTTACGAGTACAAATAATGGGGATGTCCAGTCATTCGCCCTAATGCTAGAATCCCCATCAATCGGCAAAATAAGTTGAAAAGGAGTTGTTATCCTCTACTCAATAATTCCATGCAAGTAAGAGTTTTCACAAGAGATAATCCTAAATCCCCCGCTAACATATATAATAATCTATACACGATCGGTTAGTTCATCGCCTAGATCCATAAATTTCTTACAACTGATATCATTAACTTCAAATTTCTATTTAAGCTCGCCTCTAGATATTAAGTAGACCAAGAAAGAAAATGCTAAGTGCATATTCAAATGCATGTGTGGATATAATAATTCTATGTCTAAACATGAAAACAATATTTTATCGCAGATTTTTATATTCTAAATTATGAGACTTATGTGATATTTTTATTATATTTTTTATGACTCTAATTTGGACTTAGTTTAAAATCTCCTCATGTTTATTAATAAAACTTTCTGCGACATTCTGATTTTTTGTCTCTGAATCTGTTAAGGGTTATACTTAAAACTTTATGTGACGTTCTGATATTCTGTCGCTGAATATGCTTATATTGATGTGTGAAACTTATTGCGACGTTTTAGTTTTCAGTCGCTGAATTTATTAATGTTTATGTATGAAAATCTTGTGTGACGTTTCTATTTTCTGTTACTAAATCTTTCTAGATTCATTTCTGTGATGTTTTGAATATTTTTGTCCCTGAAACTCTTATTGCCTATTATGGACTTTGTATTTCAAGCGACAATGTTTTTTTTTGTGTCACCATTAAAAAAAAGAAAAAAATGATTTGCAAATAACATTTACTTTTATATCTCTCTCACGGAAGTTATACTTTCGATTCCGCGAATTGGAGATTCTTTTGCAAATCTAAACATATTTGTGGTGAAAACTAAGTTTTTTCATTTTTGGACATTTTGTAGTATTCAGTATTGTACGAGATTTTTTTCACTACATATGTAATGTTTATATTGTTTAGATGTCCTTATGTACTTTATATCATTCTAAATCATTGTATGGATATTTCTCATGTTAAAAATATTATGTGCTAATATTCTCATAAAGATAGGATATGTGTCCACCAAACTGCCCTACCTAAGTTAGCGTATATGAGATTAACAAGTATATTCTATTTGGTTGCAAAAATTCCTAAAATAATTGTGACATAATATTTATATGATGTTAGATTATGAGGAAAGTGTCTTAATCTATAGTCATAAATATATAAGTACTATGTACGCATCTATATTTGGACCTCTGATTATCCATCAAGAATTGCGTATAATATTTTTCTGGGATATTAATTTTATAACCATTATGTAATATGTGTGTGCATGTATGTTCCATGAAAGTAAATTTAATTTGAACACTTTATGAATTAAAGATAAATCAATTTAGGATATGTGTGAATGCAACCAAATGAATTAATTGGTGTATCTATATAATCACATAAAAGAAAAATTCATAAAATGAGATTTTGTTTACCAAATTTTTTATGAACAAATTAAAATTGTTTTTGGTTCCTTAAATCTGATCTTCTTTTGTGAAAATTTTAATTATGTATTTAAAGCCACTTATTTTATAAAACTGTAAATCTGAATATTTTGAGACATTTTCAATGACAATTTTCTTATACCTCTAATAAGCAATAATTGGGATTAAAATTGTCGACTTACCCGAGATTGATAATTTTTTTTATGTCAATCCAAGAGGATTTAATGATGACAAATCACATTTTTTAGTGATAAACGTTGTTATGACTATTTGAGCACGTTTAAGCTCTCAAAACCTTAAAATTTTCATTATTGAAATTTATGGATTGCTCCATTTTATGCATTTTAATAAATACATCCGTTGTCTTATCTTATTTGGCTGTCATAATATTTTCGATATATACCAAATATTATTATGAAAATTATAGTTATGGTTAAGGTTTTGATATTAATATTTATATTAGATTAGATCAGGTATCTATTAAGGTGCCCCAATCTATGATTCTAAATATTAAATTACTGTGTATAAATTTGACTCTTAGTAGGTTTAAATATAAGTATGAATTATTGATGCGATGACGATGTGAATTGTTCATTGTAAGATTGCCGAAAGGGACAATTTTTATCAAATGAACATTAATGAGTATCATTTTTTTATGCATCAACTTAACCTCGAGTGATTCAAATTTTCTTTGAGACTAATATTTACGTGAAGTTTAATCGGTACTTAAAATAGTAAATATTAGATTAAATATGTATATGCTTATTATGTCTAATATGAGTAATGGAATATTGAAAGCATGACTTAAGGTTTTCATCTCAGTATTTATTAGGTTACGATTCCACCAAAGTGGTCGAATCTAATACATTGTAAATGTTGAATATTTTGATAACATTCAAATACTATGTCTTGGTTGCTCCAAAGAGTCCGGATATGGGTTTGAGTGCTCGGATTATTAATGATTTTATTATGATTAAGCAATTGTGATTTGGTCGCTCTAAAGAGTTCGCTTGCAATGATGAAGTTAATATTAAGGAAAAATATATTTATTTATTAAGGTTGGTATCGGTTACTCCAAAGAGTCCATAACCTTCCTTAATGTATAAGTACAATGTCCATTTATGCCATTTGAAAACATTAATGCTTGTTGAAATTATTATACAATCCATAAAATAATATAATATTCATATAATGGATAATTTGGTAGTCACAAAGTGACCCAGTTGGAATGCTTATGAATAATAAATTTAACGCTAAAAGTGGTAGTAATAACTTATCATAGCAAGAATCATTAATGGGGCAGAATTGATATTTCGTCAAGCGAGATAATTACCTAAATGAAATTTATTTTGAGTGACTGAAATATATATTAAGGAAATGTGTAATTAGGTTGTGAAAGGTTATCCTCGATAACATGCCCATCTAAATTACATAACGGCAACACCCCATACTTCTGTGCATTTAAATATTTAATTAATTCGGGTAAATTTTAAATTACTTGCGTGTCGTAATTTAATTCAATTAATTATGGTAATATTGATTTGAATATTAATGGGAGAGTAAATGGTTAATATTTATGAAATTAAATTACTAAGTGAATAGTAATAATTTATTTATGTCATAACGTGTATTAGTGATGTGGCATTTATTTATCTCATCCGGGAGTCAGGGATAGATTAATTTGGGTATGAGATAAGAATTTTTATAAATTAATTCGGATGTAATTTCTGAGTGCACGGTTGAGTCCGTATGGGCCGAGATAGTCGAAAAAGTGTACCCGAGGATGGTAAATGGGTCACGGGATATTTTTGGACACAACCGGATCCACATGGGGTATTTGGGTCATTTTAATTAAGCCCATATGACTAAAAACGGGAATTGGAGATAAAAACCTAAGTTTAAGAATTGTGGGCAGCCATAACACAATTGACAGAAATCTGAGAACGTAGAGGAGCAAAAAGGGAGAACTTTTGGGAGCCAAAAGGAAGAACAAGGGAGGTGTTCTTCAACAAATCAAATCTCTACACCAAAGGAATAATCAAACACTACGAATCATAAGACAAGTGGCTAAACTTGCTTTTATATAAATTCCTGATTTCGATTCATATCATGGTAAGTGTTAAACGCATGATTTTGGGTTGGGTCAATACAAATTGCATTTTAAATTTGTGGAGTTACGAATCAAGTTTTGGGACTGATATGACAAGACTTAAGAATTCATATTATAATGTGAAGAAATTGTAAGTTAATTAGAGATGTTATTTACTACGAAAGTTGTTGAAAAATCATATGGATTTATGTCTTTATTTACAATTGGAGAAATAAATTGGGAGTTAAAAATATTGGGATTTGTTTTGACTCGTAGAACATACAGTGTAAATTATGGGTTTAATTTCTGGGTAAGAAAGGTTGTAAGGTTTTGTTAATGATGGAGAACTGATTCTAGACGAAGAGAGAGAAAAAGTTGCAAGTCGTTCGAACGACCAGTGCTCTGGTTCGAACGACAGTGATTGTCATTCAAACGACATCACCAGTGGTTCAAACGATGTCATTTCTCGTTCGAATGAGATGGCAAATTCGGCCCACTTCATTTTTGTTGTACTTATCGACCTGGGTTGAAATTTAAGGGAGAATTTTGTATAGTAAGAAAGCGTCTTAATTCTGGAATTGTTTCGGACTTTAGGGACAAATAATATAAGGTTGTTTTGTATTTAATCTGAGAGAAACATTAAAATTGGAATAAATAACTAAGGGCGTGTCAAACTTATTAAAGGGAATTTGGGCATTTAAAATCAAATCTTAAGATACGGGCCAAGTGAGCGAGTCCGGGTATATAGATTTAGTGAAGCCGAGGTATTAAATTAATTATTGAGAGAAGTAAATCAATTTGGAGTCGGAATATAGCCTCGGGAAATATTAATATACCAGGAAAATGAGAGAGTCCAGGTATATTAGTTGAGTGACACCAAGGCAATAAGTTAATTAGCGAGTTAATTAATTAAATTAGAGTCGGACTATAGAATTGTGAAAATATAGGCTAGTGCTATGGATTTTTGTACACGATAAAGTCGGGATTTAAATTATATATATACGGTGTGTGATAGTATATATATTGTGTGTGTGCTTCTAAATATTAGTGATTAGATATTTAATTAAATTATATACTCTAGTGCTATCAAGGGAGGTTGTGCGATGTGGGTGAATCTCTTAGCTTGAGGAGTAAGGCGAGTATATCCCTAGGTCATACCATCCAATTTCAGAGGTGGGGCATTGAGATGATGTCCTCATACTCGGGGGAATATGATTGCCTCCATTACTTTAACTCCAGGTGGGACTGAGTAGCCTGGGTTAATAGAACTTTAGAGAATACATCCAGTAAGGTATTACTGAGGAGGATGAATTATATATATATATATATATATATATTCAATATATGTGTGTTCAATATATGTGTGAATGTTGTAACATGATTTTCATATATAATGGGATAAATAGTTATATAAGAGTAATTAAATACATGAAGTGAATTGTATTACTTATATAACGGGTGTGAATGTTATATGGATTTAAAAAGGGAAAATGATTAACTAAGTTAATGTGATTAACAACTTATAAATCATATCTTAAGCATACTCGGGTTTGAGTAGGGTGGTTGAAAGAAGTTATACCAATTATCTAGTTACGGGGTAAATGACTAGGGGGGGATATAAAGAAAGTGTTAGGTGTGCACATTAATTGAGGGTTGAGTCTGTCCTTAAGGGACTGCGACACTAGCTTAAATATAAAGAACATTCATGCATTTTAAATTATTTCAATTTGATCACTTTCTAAGTATTTTCAAAACGTTTTGGGTTCTAATCCTTGCTATTAAAGATTTTCAAAACCTTTTAGGTGTCCAGCCACAGGGATGCCAGGTGTGACTTCATTATAGGTATTCGTAGCTGCAACATATGTTGATTTTGCAGGATTTGGATAGACGCGTCTATTTTTCTATTCCTAGTGTAGGGATTCATATCAGTCTATCTCAAGCACGTCGCTCACGGTTTTATTTAGTTATTTCATTTCAGATTGTGTGGGATTTATTACTCTCTGTTAGTTTGGTTTGGTTTTGGACTTTAGCCGGTGGTTTATTCGGCAAGACTTTTATTATTCTATGTTATGATTGAATCTATCCGCATTGGATGTTTTATTTTAATTCCGCACTTAGTTTGTTATTAGATTAATAAAAATAAAATTTGGCACTAGCTTTTTGAATATTAGGTGGTTAGTAAATTTTAAAAGGTTTTCAATAGTGATGCTAAAAATGAACCAAATGAGATTCCTATTATAAGTTGATATTGGACTGATCACCCGATATTTTATTAGGCGGGGTGTCACAAATGGTATCAGAGTATCAGGTTCTAGTATCTTTAGGATCTGTACGGCTTTTTACGTTTCAGCTTAGCGTTCTTTGATGTGGAGACTTATGATAGGATTATTATATTCCTTTACGTACGCGCATTTATGTTTTCCTTCTATTAAGTACATTTGATGTGATTCATATATGAGTTCTGTTGGGCTTCGTACACTGAACATCATGGACAACCAATGAGGGCTGTTAGAAGGATTGCAGGAAGAGTGGCTCAGCGAAAGACATGGGGTAGTCTAGAAATGGTGATCGTGATAAGGGTCACCATGATTATTGTTTAAGGGGAGTTAGAAGGACTCGTTTGAAAAGATATTGTAGGAATTTGAGGAAAATAGTAAGTGTGAGGAGCCAACGAAAAAGAGAGAATCCAAAGGCAATCGTGTAGGGTGGAGTGCAACGACACCCAATATTAAATTTTGGGCGAAATTTTTACTTATACGAGCAGCATTGATAAATAAGGATCAGTCACCCCACATAGAGAAATATGTGTGCAGTGAAACAAAAATTTGGGTACGGTCTGACCGGGAGACCTTTCATCTGCTGTTTAGACAGAGATGCGAATGGAATTTCGAAACTTATCACTAGTGGGCAAGATAAAGGTTGATCATAATAGATAAGGTGATTAGTTTAGCAAACTTTGTACCCGACGAAGGGTATAGAGAATATAATTGAGCCCGTAAGTGGATAATTGACTCATGGGTAGAATATACAGGCATGGATGGAAAATCCAGCCAGGATGACTAGTATCGATTATCATCGAGAGTCATACGTTTACGATTTTACATCAACTCTTCCATGAAGGAACAACCAAAAGTGTTGGAGAAACCACCCAAAGGGAAGAACTGGATTTAATGTTGATAGTGAGACACCACATGGGGAATACCCAGTAAAGGATTCATTTTAATAATTAGGATTAATAGAATTTCTACCAAGTGATGGTGGATTCAACCAATTCCATCAAGGCTGACAATGAGTCCCATAGGGCTAGTGAAGTCAAAGGGATAAAAAGGGGATAGCAATTTGGGTCAAGACTACCGGATCCATGGGAAGGACAATCCAGACATGGCTAGTGGGGCCAAAAAAGGGGATGACACATAGAGGTATCTTATGAGTAAAGAGTAGGAACTCATTTGTAAATCCTTTGTGCAATGGATTAAGGACAGGAGTGGATGCCCGACGTGAGCATCACTTATAAGAGTTTTGGTTCGGTTTGGATGAGAGTATTATGTTCATGAACCATCCTAACTATCAGTGTATTGACGAGGGAAAGTATAAGTTTTATCCTCGGGTAAATAGGGTAAATTCTGTGTGATATGGGTGAATCCCAATTTTTTTATGTAACACTATATTCACACGGGAGACGGGTCTAGTGAGTGTATCGTTAGTGTTACTATGGTTTGTATATGTTTAGCGTTGGGTAGCGGGGCTGTCTTTAGTCCTATCCAGACACTAAGAGGATAAATACGGTACAAGGTTATCTCATTTTGAGAGTGCTATGCGAGCATAATTTTATCCTGGTTACAGACTGGTTAGCGATGGGTAAGCGGTGTTGGACGGATACAACAAGACTATCGTATTCTCTATTCTAGGGAAGGATGTATATTTTTGCGATATTCCACCTGAAAGAGAGTCGGACTCGTGAAAAGTTTTGGGGTGAAGTAAACTTCAGAGGGTAGAGCTGAATCCCGATTTGTAAGGACTTTTACTGATGAGATTCAGGGCGTGGCGGATTGACGATGGAGCGAGAGATTTAGCTCATTAGTGACTTAGCGCTGAGGACTTAGTGATAGTGAGAGGGGAGCATTGTATAACTCCTTTAGAGACGCGGGAGTTGATATTTAGACCTATGGGTATAGGGACATAGTTTTGGGTGTGTCGGTTATATGCTTGGGTTTACATGAAATCTATGAACGACAATGCTAGTGTTTAATGCATTGGGGAAAGTCCTATTGGGCTCTGTTATGAAATGTTATACGCATAAATCTAATAAACGTCGGTAGTGGAGAGACGATATTGGATGTTAGGACATCAGTTTAAAGGGTGATTTTTGAACATGTGGAGTTACACTTTGAGGTAAAAGCTATCCCACATAAGGCCAGTATAACCATGTGGTGCTGGGAAAGAAGCACTGAGAAAATATTTGCACCACAAGTTAACGAGTGGGGAAACATCGAGAAGATTTAATTGTGATTTAGGGAGTAATAAAAAATAATCTAATGAAATAGTGTGATCTGTGGGATAATCTTGAAAGAAAAATACTACGTATGTGACGTTTGTGATGTTGTGCAAATATGCAGAGGATATAGGGTGTATGGGCGCATTGGTTAGTGTGATTTCAGAACCGTCTTAAATTAAGTAATTTATAAATAAGTGTGTGGATTATATACCTGTGCGGAAATTAGAAATAATTGGAAGAGTATAGTGAACTAGAATCCGTTTGAGAAAGAAAACAATTCGACTATTTGTATATTATGGAGAACGATCTCCACCGTGAGGCGTGGAAAGGCGGTGGAGGCACATGTAACAAGATATCTTTAGACAAGGAAGAAGCCACATTTTTGGAAAAGAATAGAGGAGTCTCATTTAGTCATATGCCTAGTATGGTTTTACGCATAGATAAGGTGTAGATTCCTACTCACGCGATGTGAATCTTTGAGCATACAGATTTGTGTTATATGAGACATAGTGAAGTTGTCTCCAAGTACACCATTTAAGGGTAGGAAAGGTTAATTCAAGGTTATCAATAGGGATTTTTATAATTTTGCAATTCCAGGAATGGGATTTACACGCTGATTAGTAAAATTCATAATTTGGACAAAGTCGGGGAGATGTCGGGGTTTTCCATCGAGTTTGCAGAATGGATTTACCAGAATGATTGATTGTTAAATTTGGATGGGTTATACGATCGGGCAGTATATCCAACTATTCAATTGAAAAGAAGAAGTGAAACAGTACATGTTTCTGTCCAATATTATTGTGAATTTGGATGAGACCTTGCAGCCCCACCTCTGGTAAGAAGTTTCAGGAGGCGACAGGGACGAAGTTACATAGTGTACTAAACGTGGTACACATAAGTCGTTGGATAGACGAGAAGGGACTAGGTCACAGAGAAATTGAGAAATGTATATTCTAGATTTTTAGGTAATTAGGAGTATTAATTACCACTGATAATGTTACGTGTGATACCTCGTAGCGGTTTATTATTTGCGTGAAATTTTTTGAGAGACTTTATGGGAAAATTTTGCTATCCACCCTTCGGTTGGTAAGAGGTGGGAAAACTAACATCTCTAGGACTCGAAGTGAGTTGGTCGATCGGAATTAAGTGGGTAAATCATGAGTTTTTGTATAGTTCAGGGATGTAATGAGAGTTACGCCACCGTGAGTGAAAGGTTTGAAGTCTGTTGTGAATAGTCAGGAATTTTGAGAGTAGTTACCCTAAAGAAAGTCACGCGTTTGACAACAAGGAGATTGGCACCCATGCAGGACGGGAATTTCCTAACATAGAGATAGTGGAGACGATGAAGTATAGGCTCATCTTTTGAGGCACTATATGGTCAGGGGCCATTGAGTTAGAGATTTATGACCAGGTATTGGTTTGTGTATCTCATATAAAAGGAGTGATTAGGTTCGAAAAGATAGGGAAGCTAGCACCGATGCATGTGGGTCCTTTCCCTATTATTGAGAGGGTGAGACCGGTAGCTTATAGACTGGGTTTACCAGAGCATCTTCAGTGGATACACGACGTGTTCCACGTCGAATCACTGAAGAAATATTCGAGGAGCAAGAGGGATTTCTGGCACATTCCACTCGAGAAGAGTGACTTGTAGCCAAATATCTCGTACGAGGAGAGACCGATGGCTATTCTGGATCGTAGTGAGCGCCAGATGCGGTCTAAGGTTTTACCACTAGTTAGAGTATAGTGGGGTCATCACAACGTTGACGAGTATATGTGGGAGCGGGAGGAGGATATACGAGAGAAATATCCAAAGTTATTCACCGCAAGTATGACCTAATTTCGGGGACGAAATTCCTTTGTAAAGGGAAAAGTATGTAACACCCCGTACTTCTGTGTATTTAAATATTTAATTAATTCGGGTAAATTTTAAATTACTTGCGAGTCATAATTTAATTGAATTAATTATGGTAATATTTATTTGAATATTAATCGGAGAGTAAATGGTTAATATATATGAAATTAAATTACTCTGTGAATAGTAATAATTTATTTACGTCATAATGTGTATTAGTGACGTGACATTTATTTATCTCAATCGGGAGTTAAGTATAGACTAATTTGGATATGAGATAAGGATTTTTATAAATTAATCCTGATGTCAATTTTGAGTGCACGGTTGAGTCCGGATGGGTCGAGATAGTCGAAGAGGTGTACCTGAGGGTGGTAAATGGGTCACGGGATATTTTTGGGCACAATCGGGCCCATACATCCCATGACTAAAACGGGATTTGGACATAAAAACCTAAGTTTAAGAGTTGTGGGAAACCATAACACAATTGGGAGAAATCTGAGGACGTAGAGGAGAAAAAATAAAGAACTCTTGGGAACCAAAAGGAAGAACAAAGGAGGTGTTCTTCAACAAACCAAATCTCTACACCAATGGAATAATCAGACACTACGAATCACAAGGCAAGTGGATAAACTTTCTTTTATATAAATTGCTGATTTCGATTCATATCATGGTAAGTGTTAAACACATGATTTTGGATTGGGTTAGTAAAAATTGAGTTTTAAATTTGTGGATGTTACGAATTAAGTTTTGGAACTGATATGATAAGGCTTAAGAATTCATATTATATTGTGGAGAAATTATAAGTTAATTAGAGATGTTATTGACTGCAAAAGCTGTAAAAAAATCATATGGATTCATGTCTTTATTTACAATTGGAGATATAAATTGGGAGTTAAAGATATTGGAATTTGTTTTAATTCATAGAACCAACTGTGTAAATTATGGGTTTGATTTTTGGGCAAGAAAGTTTGTAAGGTTTTGTTAATGGAGGATAATTGATTCTGGATGAAGAGAGAGAAAAAGTTGCAGGTCGTTCGAAGGACCAGTGCTTTGGT
The DNA here is from genome assembly GCA_949130495.1 of Sambucus nigra. Classification (NCBI taxonomy): domain Eukaryota; kingdom Viridiplantae; phylum Streptophyta; class Magnoliopsida; order Dipsacales; family Adoxaceae; genus Sambucus; species Sambucus nigra. The sequence continues at coordinate 486,583,924 of OX422218.1, read as the reverse complement.
TTGAATGACGGTGATTGTCATTCAAACGACATCACCAGTGGTTCAAACGATGTCATTTCTCGTTCGAATGAGATGGCAAATTCGGCCCACTTTATTTTTGTTGTACTGATCGACCTGGGTTGAAATTTAAGGGAGAATTGTGTACAATAAGGGGGCATCTTAAATCTGGGATTGTTTGGGACTTTAGGGACAAACATTATAAGGTTGTTTTATATTTAATATGAGAGAAACATTAAAATTGGAATAAATAAATAAGGGTGTGTCAAACTTACTAAAGGAAATTTGGGCATTTCATTCCAGATATTAAATTAATTATTGAGTGAAGCCAATGTATTAAATTAATTATTCCGGGTATTAAATTAATTATTCCGGGTATTAAATTAATAAATTAAATTATCGGATATTAAATTAATTATTCCGGGTATATTGGAAATTTGGGCATTTCATTCCGGGTATATTGGTTGAGTGAAGCCAATGTATTAAATTAATTATTGAGAGAAGTAGATTAATTTGGAGTCAGAATATAGACTCGGGTAATCTTACGATACGGGCCAAGTGAGCGACTCCGTGTATATTGGTTGAGTGACAACAAGGTAATAAATTAATTAATGAGTTAATTAATTAAATTAGAGTGGGACCTTAGACTCGGGAAGTTAATAAATTAATTAATGAGAAAATTAATTAAATTAGAGTCGGACCATAGACTCGAAAAAATATATGCTAGTGCTAAGGATTTTTAAACACGGTAAAGCCAGGATTTAAATTATATATATACGGTGTGTGATATTATATATATATTGTGTGTGCTTATAAATATCACTGACTATATATTTATTTAAATTATATACTCTAGTGCTATCAAGGGAGGTTCCGCGATGCGGGTAAATCCCCTAGCTTGAGGAGTAGAGCGAGTATATCCCCAGGTCATAGCGTCCAATTTCTTAGGTGGAGCATTGATATGATGTCCTCATACTCGGGGAAATATGACCGCCTCCATTACGTTTATTATTTACGTTCCGACTCGACGGACCATAGTTGTCTTGGAACTCCAAGTGAGACTGAGTAACCTGAGTTGATAGCACTTTAAAGAATTCATTGGATGAGGTATTACTCGGGAGGATGAATTATATATATATATATATATATATTCAACATATGTGTGAATGTTGTAATATGATTTTACATATATAATGGGATAAATAGTTATATGCGGGTAATTAAATACATGAAGTGAATTGTATTACTTATATAACGGGGGTGAATGTTATATGGATTTACAAAGGAAAAATAATTAACTAAGTTAATGTGATTAACAACTTATAAATCATATCTTAAGCATACTCGGATTTGAGTAGGGTGGCTGAAAGAAGTTATACCAATTATCTAGTTACGAGGTAGATGACTAGGGAGGGATATAAATAAAGCATTAGGTGTGCACATTAGTTGAGGGATCACTACACCAAAAATAGCAAATTGGCACACCCTGATATTAAAAATCTGGCACAGTTTAAAACTGTGCCAGATTCTGTCACGATTTAATGAAAATCTAGCGCACTTTAAAACAGTGCCAAAATTTGGCATTGTTTTAAAGTGTGCCAAAATTGAGTACAGTTAACTAAAATATAAAAGCCCTAAAAAAATAATACCCCTCAAATTTTTTTTCCTCTCTCGCTCACTTTGATCTCTCTTTCTAGTCTCCCGCTCTCTCTTTCTGGTAAGGGTCGGGCGTTTCTCTATATGGAAGATTTGGGTGATTTTAGCCCCGGTGAAGACCACGTTGCCCCTACCCTCTTTTTTCATGGTCCTGATTGGGTCTACATCAGATTGATGTGATTGATGTAGGCTTTTTTTTTTCCGGCGATCGAAGGTTATGGGGTTGGGTGCGATATGGGGGTGATAGGGAGGTGGCTGGATGTGGTGTGGTTCATGGTGTTGTGCTGGGGTTGCTATGGTGGTTGACGGTCTTTGTTCTGGCCGGTGATAGTTAATATAGTTGTTCACGATGGGATTGTTCAGTGGGTGGTCCTTTACCCGCTGTTTGGCTCAATTTGGACCTTGGTGATTCCCTAACATACTGACGATCTTAGAGCGATCTGGTGCTGGTGCTGGGCGTGGTAGAGGTGTTGGCGGTTTCGGGGCTGACGGGTTGAATTCCATGGATTTCTTAATATGAGTAAGAAACTATTACTGGTACGTGCATATCATTATACGAAAAAGAAACACTGAACACGTTTGTAGTTTGTGATTGTTGTATAATATTGCATTATTAGGGTTTGATTTCATCTTTTCATAAATTTAATAGGATACGAAATTTGGTAACATAAACATGGAGGGCTAAATACTATTATTCTTGTTATCAATTATTACAAATCATGGTTAATTAGTATGTAATTCAGTGGTAATTAGTTAGTTATATAATAATCCGATAATTTCAGTGTTTTATTGCATTGAATAACCTCTTTGTATTTGCATTTCTATTAGTTCATCCGAATGCCATCCTGCCTAAATCCCTTGATTAAGAATTGTAATTTCACTCGGATCTTCTCAGACCTATGGAGACTTTGATACAGAGAATCTCAAGAAGACTCAAAAAGGTTTTTTCTGAGCGGAACTGTTTTTCAATAAAATTTTAAACTTAATCAAATGCACCTTAAAAGGATAATGTTGTGTAAAATGGACCATCACATGTTACTTCTTTCTTCAACTTATATTCTGATTTCATATACCTTGCATATGCTTCTATAGAATGAACTAAAGACCAAGTGGGACACAGAGAAGTTCGTGCTAAAGGATCAAAGAATGAAGCAGAAAAGAAGTATAATGAAATTAACGAACAGGTAATCTTCTCATATAAGTTTAGTAGTTTGGCATTCTGATAGTTACTACTGTCAGTTTATATATTTCATATTTTAACTGGATTCCTTATTCGATCAGTGTCATCATTTATAAATAGATTTTGGGCCTAAGATGCATTTTAACATCTCCTAGCTTCAACGAAATTAAATTTAGAAAAAAGGGAAAAGTCAGTTATGTAACAACTTCACCCATAAATGATCTATCTCTATTAGTTTGTGTCCATAAATGATTTATCTCTATTAGTTTGTGTCCATAAATGATCTATCTCTATTAGTTTGTGTCCATAGTATGATTAACATCCATTTTGGTGTTGGTTTTGGTTAGAAAAGTAAGAATTAACATGTGAAAAAGTGTTGTATTTCACTGTGCAATCATTTGGTTTTCTTCTACAACATGAACATGCTGAATGTCATAATTAATTGGAATTTCAAGTTTGAGGTGTTATGTCGAATTTGGTTTCCTTTATTTAGTGTAGTGCTATTACTTAATCGGCTTTGTTTCTTTATTGCTGGAGATCTAATCTCATAGGTAACCTCTATATATCTATTCTTAAATATAACATTGGTCTTATGGCATGGATTGCTCATGTTCTGTAAATAACATGTTTCATAAAAAATAACATTGGTTTTGGAACCTCTTTAGTAAATTTTTTGTCATCGAATATAAAATGGCTTACTTTATGAGCTTATTCAGTCAAATTGTTGGAAGGGATTTGCTGGTGGTTTGGTTTTGGAATTTGATGCTGCTGTTGAGTTTATTTCAAATGATAAAACATGTTGGATTTAACGAATAAACAAATGAAACTATATCAAAATTTTCTAAAATCAATAAACGGGACCAATGTAACTTGTACGAACTGACCGCGTTGTCGCGGGTCTCCCGGTTTGAGAATACTACGATAATTTGCAAAAACAAAACTTAGAGTTAAAAACATGCCGTTAAAGGGTGAAAACCCAAACCAACTCCCAAATGATCCCGTAGGAGGCACGAACACCTCGCACGGAACCAATGTAACTTGTAGGAACTGGCCGTGTAGTCCCGGGTCTCCCGGTTTGAGAATAAGACGATAATTTGCAAAAATAACACTTAGACTTAAAAATATGCCGTTAAAGGGTGAAAACCCAAACCAACCCCCAATAGACCCTGTAGGAGGCACGAACACCTCGCACGGGACCAATGTAATTTATCGGAACTGACCGCGTATTCTCGGGTCTCCAAGTTTGAGAATACGACGATAATTTGCAAAAATCAACACTTAAACTTAAAAACAGTCCGTTAAAGGGTGAAAACCCAAACCAGCCCCCAAACGACCCCGTAAGAGGCACGAACACCTCGCAGGGGACCAATGTAACTTGTAGGAACTGACTGCGTAGTCCCGGGTCTCCCGATTTGTGAATACGATGATAATTTGCAAAAATCAACACTTAAACTTAAAAACAAGCCATAAAAGGGTGAAAACCCAAACCATACCCCAAACGACCCCGTAGGAGGCATGAACACCTCGCACGAGACCGATGTAACTTGTAGTAACTTACCGCGTAGTCCTGGGTCTCCCGGTTTAAGAATACGACGATAATTTGCAAAAATAACACTTAGATATAAAAACAAGCCGTTTAAGGGTGAAAACCCAAACCAACCCCCAAACGACCCCTTAGGAGGCACGGACACCTCGCACGGGACCAATGTAACTTGTAGGAACTAACCGCGTCGTCCCGGGTCTCTTGGTTTGAGAGTACGACTATAATTTATAAAAATCAACACTTAAACTTAAAAACAAGCCGTTAAAGGGTGAAAACTCAAACCAGCCCCCAAACGATCCCATAGGACGCACGAACACCACGCACGGGACCAATGTAACTTGTAGAAACTGACCGCGTAGTCCCGGGCTCCCGGTTTGAGAGTACGATGATAACTTGCAAAAATCACACTCGGAGTTAAAAACATGCCGTTAAAGGGTGAAAACCCAAACTAGCCACCAAACGACCCCGTAGGATGCACGAACACCTCGCACAGGACCAATGTAACTTGTAGGAACTGACCGCGTAGTCCGGGGTCTCCCGGTTTGAGAATACGATGATAATTTGCAAAAATAACACTTAGACTTAAAAACTTGCCATTAAGGGTGAAAACACAAACCAACCCCCAAACGACCCCGTAGGAATCACGAACACCTCGCACGGGACCAATGTAACTTATAGGAACTAACCGCGTAGTCCTGGGTCTCCCGATTTGAGAATACTATGTTAATTTGCAAAAATAAACACTTAAACTTATAAATAGGCCGTTAAAGGGTGAAAACCCAAACCAGCCCCCAAACGGCCTCGTAAGAGGAACGAACACCTCGCACGGGACCAATGTAACTTTTAGGAACTGACCGCGTAGTCCCGGGGGCCCCGATTTGAGAATACGACGATAATTGATAAAAATCAACACTTAGAGTTAACAATAAGCCGTTAAAGGGTGAAAACCCAAACCAACCCCCTAACGACCCCGTAGGACGAACGAACACATCATACGGAACTAATGTAACTTGTAGTAACTGACCGCGTAGTCCCGGGTCTCCCAGTTTGAGAGTAAGACGATAATTTGCAAAAATAACACTTAGACTTAAAAACATGCCGTTAAAGGGTGAAAACCCAAACCAACCCCCAAATGATTCCGTAAGAGGCACGAACACCTCGTACGGGTCCAATGTACCTTGTAGGAGCTAACCGCGTAGTCTTGGGTCTCCCGATTTGTGAAGACAACGATAATTTGCAAAAATCAACAGTTAAACTTGAAAACAAGTCGTCAAAGGGTGAAAACCCAAACCATCCCCCAAACGACCCCGTAGGAGGCACGAACACCTCGAACGGGTTCAATGTAACTTGTAGGAAATGACCGCGTAGTCCCGGGTCTCCTAGTTTGAGAATATGATTATAATTTGAAAAAATAACACTTAGAGTTAAAAACATGCCGTTAAAGGGTGAAAACCCAAACCATCCCCCAAACGAACCCGTAGGAGTCACGAACACCTCGCACGGGACCAATGTAACTTGTAGGAACTAACCGCGTAGTCCCAGGTCTCCCGGTTTGAGAGTACGATGATAATTTGTGAAAATTATAGTTAGAGTTAAAAACATGCCTTTAAAGGGTAAAAACCCAAACCAGCGCCCTAACGACCCCGTAAGAGGCACGAACACCTCGCACGGGACAAATGTAACTTGTAGGAACTGACCGCCTAGTCCCCGGTTTCCCGGTTTGAGACTACGACGATAATTTGCAAAAATAACACTTAGAGTTAAAAACATGCCGTTAAAGGGTGAAAACCCAAACCAGCCCCCAAACGACCCCGTAGGAGGCACGAACACCTCGCACGGGAGCAATGTAACATTTTAGGAAATGACCGCGTCGTCCCGGGTTTCCCGGTTTGAGAGTACGATGATAATTTGTAAAAATCACACTTAGACTTAAAAACATGTCGTTACAAAGTGAAAACACAAACCAGCCCCCAAACGACCCCGTAGGAGGCACGAACACCTCGCGCGAAACCAATGTAACTTGTAGGAACTGACTGCGTAGTCCCGAGTCTCCCAGTTTGAGAATACGATGATAAATTGCAAAAATCAACACTTAAACTTAAAAACAAGCCGTTAAAGGGTGAAAACCCAAACCAGCCCCCAAACGATCCCGTAGGAGGCACGAACATGATGTACGGGATCAATGTAACTTATAGGAACTGACCGCGTAGTCCCGGGTCTCCCGGTTTGCGAGTACGACGATAATTTGCAAAAATAACACTTAGAGTTAAAAACATGCCGTTAAAGAGTGAAAACCCAAACCAGCCTCCAAACGACCCCGTAGGAGGCACGAACACCTCGCACGGGACCAATATAACTTGTAGGAACTAACCGCGTAGTCCCGGGTCTCCCGATTTGAGAATATGATGATAATTTGTAAAAATCAACAATTAAACTTAAAAACATGCCGTTAAAGGGTGAAAACCCAAACCAGCCCCCAAACGACCCCGTAAGAGGAGCGAACACCTCGCACGGGACCAATGTAACTTGTAGGAACTGACCGCGTATTCCCGGGTCTCCCGGTTTGAGAATACGACGATAATTTAAAAAAATCAACTCTTAAACTTAAAAACAGGCCGTTAAAGGTTGAAAACCCAAACCATCCCCCAAACGACCCCATAAGAGGCACGGATACCTCGCACGGGACAATGTAACTTATAGGAATGACCGCGTAGTCCCGGGTCTCCCGGTTTGTGAATTCGACCATAATTTTCAAAAATCAACACCTAAACTTAAAAACAAGCCGTTAAAGGATGAACACCCAAATCATCCCCCAAACGACCCCGTAGGAGGCACGAACACCTCGCACGGGACCAATGTAACTCCTAGGAACTGACCGCGTAGTCCCGGGTGTCCCGATTTGAGAATACGATGATGAGTAGAAAAAATAACACTTAGATTTAAAAACATGCCGTTAAAGGGTGAAAACCCAAACCATCCCCCAAACGACCCCGTAGGAGGCACGAACACCTCACACGGGACCAATGTAAGTTGTAGAAACTAACCGTGTAGTCCCGGTTCTCTCGGTTTGAGAGTACGATGATAATTTGTAAAAATCAACACTAAAACTTAAAAACAAGCCGATAAAGGGTGAAAACCCAAACCAGCCCCCAAACGATCTCGTAGGAGGCACGAACACCATGCACGGAATCAATGTAACTTGTAGGAACTAACCACGTAGTCCCGGGTCTCCCGATTTGAGAGTACGACAATAATTTGCAAAAATAACAATTAGAGTTAAAAATAGGCCGTTAAAGGGTGAAAACCCAAACCAGCCCCCAAATGACCCTGTAAGAGGAAAGAACACCTCGCACGGGACCAATGTAACTTGTAGGAACTTATCGTGTAGTCCCAGGTCTCTCGATTTATGAATATGACGATAATTTGCAAAAATCACACTTAAACTTAAAAACATGCCGTCAAAGGGTGAAAACCCGAACCAGCCCCTAAACGACCCCATAGGAGGCACGAACACCTCGCACGGGACCAATGTAACATGTAGGAATTGACTGCGTAGTCCCGGGTCTCTCGGTTTGAGAGTACGATGATAATTTGCAAAAATAACACTTAGAGTTAAAAACATGCCGTAAAAGGGTGAAAACCCAAACCAGCCCCTAACGACCCCGTAGGAGGCACGAACACCTCGAACGGGACCAATGTAACTTGTAGGAACTGACCGCCTAGTCCCCGGTCTCCCGATTTCAGACTACGACGATAATTTGAAAAAATAACACTTAGAGTTAAAAACATGCCGTTAAAGGTGAAAACCCAAACCAGCCCCTAAACGACCTCGTAGGAGGCACGAACACCTCGCACGGGAGCAATGTAACTTGTAGGAATTGACCGCGTAGTCCCGGGTCTTTCGGTTTGAGAATACGACGATAAATTGCAAAAATCAACACTTAAACTTAAAAACAAGTCGTTAAAGGGTGAAAACCCAAACCAGCCCCAAACGATCTCGTAGGAGGCACGAACACCACGTACGGGACCAATGTAACTTGTAGGAACTGACCGCGTAGTCCCGGGTCTCTCGGTTTGAGAGTACGACGATAATTTGCGAAAATAACACTTAGAGTTAAAAACAGTCCGTTAAAGGGTGAAAACCCAAGCCTGCCCCCAAACGACCCAGTGAGAGGAAAAAACACCTCGCACGGGACCAATGTAACCTGTAGGAACTTACAACGTAGTCCTGGGTCTCTCGATTTATGAATATGACGATAATTTGCAAAAATCACACTTAAACTTAAAAACAAGCCGTCAAAGGGTGAAAACCCGAACCAACCCCCAAACGACCCCGTAGGAGGCACGAACACCTCGCACGGGTCCAATGAAACATGTAGGAACTGAGTGCGTAGTCCCGGGTCTCTCGGTTTGAGAGTACGATGATAATTGCAAAAATCAAACTTAGAGTTAAAAACATGCCGTCAAAGGGTGAAAACCCAAACCATCCCCCTAACGACCCCGTAGGAGGCACGAACACCTCGCACGGGACCAATGTAACTTGTAGGAACTGACCGCCTAGTCCCCGGTCTCCCGATTTGAGACTACGACAATAATTTACAAAAATAACACCTAGAGTTAAAAATAAGTCGTTAAAGGGTGAAAACCCACACCAGCCCCTAAATGACCCCGTAGAAGGCACGAACACCTCGCACGGGAGCAATGTAACTTGTAGGAACTGACCGCGTAGTCCCGGGTCTTTCGGTTTGAGAATACGACGATAAATTGCAAAAATCAACACTCAAACTTAAAAACAAGCCGTAAAGGGTGAAAACCCAAACCAGCCCCAAACGATCTCGTAGGAGGCACGAACACCACGTATGGGACCAATGTAACTTGTAGGAACTGACCGCGTAGTCTCGGGTCTCCCGATTTGAGAGTACGATGATAATTTGCAAAAATCACACTTAGAGTTAAAAACATGCCGTTAATGGGTGAAAACCCAAACCGGACCCCAAACGACCCCATAAGAGGAAAGAACACCTCGCATGGGACCAATGTAACTTGTAGGAACTTACCGTGTAGTCTCGGATCTCTCCGTTTGTGAATATGACTATAATTTGCAAAAATCACACTTGAACTTAAAAATAAGTCGTCAAAGGGTGAAAACCCAAAGCAACCCCCAAACGACCCCGTAGGAGGCACGAACACCTCGCACGGGACCAATGTAACTTGTAGGAACTAACCGCGTAGTCCCATGTGTCTCTATTTGAGGATACCATGATAATTTGCAAAAATTAACACTTAAACTTAAAAACAGGCTGTTAATGGGTGAAAAGCCAAACCAGCCCCCAAACGACCCCGTAAGAGGAACGCACACCTCGCACGGGACCAATGTAACTTGTAGGAACTCACCGCGTAGTCTCGGGTCTCTCGGTTTGTGAATACGACGATAAATTTGCAAAAATCACACTTAGAGTTCAAAGCATGCCGTTAAAGTGTGAAAATCCAAACTAGCCCCCAAACGACCCCGTAGGAGGCACGAACACCTCGCACGGGACCAATGTAACTTGTAGGAACTGATCGCGTAGTCCCGGGTCTCCCGGTTGAGAGTACGATGATAATTTGCAAAAATCACACTTAGAGTTAAAAACATGCCGTTAAAGGGTGAAAACCCAAACCAGCCCCCTAACGACCCCGTAGGAGGCACGAACATGTCGCACGGGACCAATGTAACTTGTAGGAACTGACCGCCTAGTCCTCGGTCTCCCGATTTTAGAATACGATGATAATTTGTAAAAATAATACTGAGACTTAAAAACATGCCGTTAAAGGGTGAAAACCCAAACCATACCCCAAACGACCCCGTAGGAGGCACGAACACCTCGCAAGTGACCAATGTAACTTGTAGGAACTGACCGCGTATTCTCGGGTCTCCCGATTTTAGAGTACGACAATAATTTGCAAAAATCAACACTTAAAATTAAAAATAGGCCGTTAAAGGGTGAAAACCCAAACCAACCCCCAAACGACCCCGCAAGAGGCACGAACACCTCGCACATGACCAATGTAAGTGTTGAAACTGACCGCGTAGTCCCGGGTCTCCCGATTTGTGAATACGACCATAATTTGCAAAAATCAACACTTAAACTTAAAAACAAGCCGTCAAAGGGTTAAAACCCAAACCATCCCCCAAACGACCCCGTAGGAGTCACGAACACCACGTACGGGATCAATGTAACTAATAGGAACTTACCGCGTAGTCCCGGATCTCTCGATTTGCGAGCACGACGATAATTTGCAAGAATAACACTTAGAGTTAAAAATATGCCGTTAAAGAGTGAAAACCCAAACCAGCCCCCAAACGACCCCGTAGGAGGCACGAACACCTCGCACGAGACCAATGTAACTTGTAGGAACTGACTGCGTAGTCCCGGGTCTCCCGGTTTGAGAGTACGATGATAATTTGCAAAAATCACAGTTAGAGTTAAAAACATGACGTTAAAGGGTGAAAACCTAAACTAGCCCCCTAACGATCCCGTACGAGGCACGGACACCTCGCACGGGACCAATGTAACTTGTAGGAACTGACTGCCTAGTCCCCGGTCTCCCGGTTTGAGACTACGATGATAATTTGTAAAAATCAACACTTAAACTTAAAAACAGGCCGTTAAAGGGTGAAAACCCAAACCAGCCCCCAAACGACCCCGTAAGAGGAACGAACACCTCGCACGGGACCAATGTAACTTGTAGAAACTTACCGGGTAGTCCCGGGTCTTTCGGTTGGTGAACATGACGATAATTTGCCAAAATCACACTTAGAGTTAAAAACATTTCGTTAAAGGGTGAAAACCCAAATCGGCCCCCAAATGACCCCATAGGAGGTATGAACAACTCGCATTGGACCAATGTAATTTGTAGGAACTGACCGCGTAGTCCCGGATCTCCCGGTTTGAGAGTACGATGCTAATTTGCAAAAATCACACCTAGAGTTAAAAACATGCCGTTAAAGGGTGAAAACCCAAACCATCCCTCTAACGACCCCGAAGGAGGCACGAACACGTCGCACTGGACCAATGTAACTTGTAGGAACTAACCGCCTAGTCCCCGGTCTCCCGATTTAAGAATACGACGATAATTTGCAAAAAATAACACTTAGACTTAAAAATATGCCGTTAAAGGGTGAAAACCCAAACCAACCCCCAAAAGACCCCGTTGGAGGCACGAACACCACGCACGGGACTAATGTAACTTGTAGGAACTGACCGCGTATTCCCGGGACTCTCGGTTTGAGAATACGATGATAATTTGTAAAAATCAACACTTAAACTTAAAAATAGGCCGTTAAAGGGTGAAAACCCAAACAAGTCCCCAAACGACCCCATAAGAGGGACGAACATCTCGAACGGGACCAATGTAACTTCTAGGAATGACCGCGTAGTCCCGGGTCTCCTATTTTATGAATTAGACTATAATTTGCAAAAATCAACACTTAAACTTAAAAACAAGTAGTTAAAGGATGAAAACCCAAATCATCCCCCAAACGACCCTGTAGGAGGCACGAACACCTCGCACGGGACCAATGTAACTTGTAGAAACTGACCGCGTAGTCCCGGGTCTCCTGGTTTGAGAATACGACGATGGTTTGCAAAAATAACACTTAGATTTAAAAACATGCCGTTAAAGGGTGAAAACCCAAACCAGCCCCCAAACGACCCCGTAGGAGGCACGGACACCTCGCACGGGTCCAATGTAACTTGTAGGAACTAATCGTGTAGTCCCGGGTCTCTCGGTTTGAGAGTACGAAGATAATTTGTAAAAATCAACACTTAAACTTAAAAACAAGCCGTTAATGGGTGAAAACCCAAACCAGCCCCCAAACGATCTCGGAGGAGGCACGAACACCACGCACGGGATCAATGTAACTTGTAGGAACTGACAGCGTAGTCCCGGGTCTCCCGATTTGAGAGTACGGCGATAATTTGCAAAAAGAACACTTAGAGAGTTAAAAACAGGCCGTTAAAGGGTGAAAACCCAAACCAACCCCAAACGACCCCGTAAGAGGAAAGAACACCTCGCACGTGACAAATATAACTTATAGGAACTTACCGCGTAGTCCCGGGTCTCTCGGTTTGTGAATATGACGATAATTTGAAAAAATCACACTTAAACTTAAAAATAAGCCGTCAAAGGGTGAAAACTCGAACCGGCCCCCAAACGACCACGCAGGAGGCACGAACACCTCGCACGGGACCAATGTAACTTGTAGGAGCTGACGGCGTAGTCCCGGGTCTCTCGGTTTGAGAGTACGATGATCATTTACAAAAAAAATCACACTTAGAGTTAAAAACATGCCGTTAAAGGGTGAAAACCCAAACCAACCCCCAAACGACCCCGTAGGAGGAACGACCACCTCGCACGGGACCAATGTAACTTGTAAGAACTGACCGCCCAATCCCCGGTCTCCCGGTTTGAGACTACGATGAAAATTTGAGAAAATAACACTTAGAGTTAAAAACATGCCGTCAAAGGATGAAAACCCAAACCAGCCCCTAAACGACCCCGTAGGAGGCACGGACACCTCGCACGGGAGCAATGTAACTTGTAGGAACTGACCGCGTAGTCCCGGGTCTTTCGATTTGAGAATACGATGATAAATTGCAAAAATCAACACTTAAACTTAAAAACAAACCGTTAAAGGGTGAAAACCCAAACCAACACCAAACGATCTCGTAGGAGGCACGAACACCACGCACGGGACCAATGCAACTTGTAGGAACGGACCGCGTAGTCCCGAGTCTCCCGGTTTGAGAGTACGACGATAATTTGCAATAATCACACTTAGAGTTAAAATAAGCCTTTAATGGGTGAAAACCCAAACCGGCCCCCAAACGACCCCGTAGGAGGCACGAACCCCTCGCACGGGACCAATGTAACTTGTAGGAACTGACTGCTTAGTCCCGGGTCCCCCGGTTTGAAACTACGATGATAATTTGCAAATATAACACTTAGACTTAAAAACTTACCGTTAAAGGGTGAAAACCCAAACTAGCCCCCAAACGACCCCGTAGGAGGCACGAACACCTCGCACGGTACCAATGTAACTTGTAGGAACTAACCGCGTAGTCCCATGTCTCCCGATTTGCGGATACCAAGATAATTTGCAAAAATCAACACTTAAACTTAAAAACAGGCCGTTAAAGGGAGAAAAGCCAAACCATCCCCCAAACGACCCCGTAAGAGGAACGAACACCTCGCACGGAACCAATGTAACTTGTAGGAACTTACCGCGTAGTCTCGGGTCTCTCGGTTTGTGAATATGACGATAAATTTGCAAAAATCACACTTAGAGTTAAAAAGATGCCGTTAAAGGGTGAAAACCCAAACCAGCCCCCAAACGACCCCGTAGGAGGCACGAACACCTCGCACGGGACCAATGTAACTTGTAGGAACTGACCGCGTAGTCCCGGGTCTCCTGGTTTGAGAGTACGACGATAATTTGTAAAAATCAACAATTAAACTTAAAAACAGGCCGTTAAAGGGTGGAAACCCAAACCAGCCCCAAATGACTCCATAAGAGGCACGAACACCTCGCACGCAACCAATGTAACTTGTAGGAACTGACCGCGTATTCTCGGGTCTCCCGGTTTGAGAATACGATGATATTTTCCAAAAATCAACAATTAAACTTAAAAACAGGCCGTTAAAGGGTGGAAACCCAAACCAGCCCCCAAACGACCCCGTAAGAGACACGATCACCTCGCACATGACCAATGTAACTTATAGGAACTCACCGCGTAGTCCCGGGTCTCCCGGTTTGTAAATACGACCATAACTTGCAAAAATCAACACTTAAACTTAAAAACAAGCCGTCAACGGGTGAAAACACAAACCATCCTCCAAACGACCCCGTAGCTAGCACGAACACCACGTACGGGATCAATGTAACTTATAGGAACTGACCGCGTAGTCCCGGGTCTCCCGGTTTGTGAGTACGGCGATAATTTGCAAAAATAACACTTAGAGTTAAAAACATGCCGTTAAAGAGTGAAAACCCAAACCAGCCCCCAAACGACCCCGTAGGACGCACGAACACCTCGCACGAGACCAACGTAACTTGTAAGAACTGACTGCGTAGTCCCGGGTCTCCCGATTTGAGAGTACGACGATAATTTGCAAAAATCACAGTTAGAGTTAAAAACATGCCGTTAAAGGGTGAAAACCCAAACCAGTCCCCTAACGATCCCGTAGGAGGCACGAACACCTCGCACGGGACCAATGTAATTTGTAGGAACTGACCGCCTAGTCCCCGGTCTCCCGATTTGAGACTATGATGATAATTTGTAAAAATCAACACTTAAACTTAAAAACAGGCCGTTAAAGGGTGAAAACCCAAACCAGCCCCCAAGCGACCCCATAAGAGGAACGAACACCTCGTACGGGACCAATGTAACTTGTAGGAACTTACCGCGTAGTCCCGAGTCTCTCGATTTATAAATATGATGATAATTTGCCAAAATCACACTTAGAGTTAAAAATATTCCGTTAAAGGGTGAAAACCCAAACCAGCCCCCAAACGACCCGTAGGAGGCACGAACACCTCGCACGGGACCAATGTAATTTATAGGAATTCACCGCGTAGTCCCGGGTCTCCCAGTTTGGGAGTACGATGATAATTTGCAAAAATAACACCTGGAGTTAAAAACATGCCATTAAAGGGTGAAAACCCAAACCAGCTCTCTAACGACCCCGAAGGAGGCACGAACACGTCGCACTGAACCAATGTAAATTGTAGGAACTGACCGCCTAGTCCCCGGTCTCCCGGTTTGAGAATACCACAATAATTTGCAAAAATAACACTTAGACTTAAAAACATGCCGTTAAAGGGTGAAAACCCAAACCAGCCCCCAAACGACCTAGTAGGAGGCCGAACACCTCGCACGGGACCAATGTAACTTGTAGGAACAGACAGCGTATTCCCGGGTCTCCCGATTTCAGAATATGATGATAATTTGCAATAATCAACACTTAAACTTAAAAATAGGTCGTTAAAGGGTGAAAACCCAAACCAGTCCCTAAACGACCCCATAAGAGGCACGAACACCTCGCACGGGACCAGTGTAACTTGTAGGAATGACCGCGTAGTCTCAGGTCTCCCGGTTTGTGAATTCGACCATAATTTGCAAAAATCAACACAAACTTAAAAATAATTCGTTAAAGGATGAAAGCCCAAATCATCCCCCAAACGACCCCGTAGGAGGCACGAACACCTCGCACGGGACCAATGTAACTTATAGGAACTGACCGCGTAGCCCGGGTCCCCTAGTTTGAGAATACAACGATGATTCGCAAAAATAACACTTAGATTTAAAAATATGCCGTTAAAGGGTGAAAACCCAAACCAGCCCCCAAACAACCCCGTAGGAGGCACGAACACCTCGCAAGGGACCAATGTAACTTGTAGGAACTAACCGTGTAGTCCACGGTCTCTCGGTTTGAGAGTACGATGATAATTTGTAAAAATCAACACTTAGATTTAAAAACATGCCGTTAAAGGATGAAAACCCAAAACAGCCCCCAAACGACCCCGTAGGAGGCTGGAACACCTCGCACGGGACCAATGTAACTTGTAGGAACTAATCGTGTAGTCCCGGGTCTCTCGGTTTGAGAGTACAAAGATAATTTTTAAAAATCAACACTTAAACTTAAAAACAAGCCGTTAATGGGTGAAAACCCAAACCAGCCCCCAAACGATCTCGGAGGAGGCACGAACACCACGCACGGGATCAATGTAACTTGTAGGAACTGACAGCGTAGTCCCGGGTCTCCCGATTTGAGAGTACGACGATAATTTGCAAAAATAACACTTAGAGAGTTAAAAACAGGCCGTTAAAGGGTAAAAACTCAAACCAACCCCAAACGACCCCGTAAGAGGAAAGAACACCTCGCACGTGACAAATATAACTTATAGGAACTTACCGTGTAGTCCCGGGTCTCTCGGTTTGTGAATATGACGATAATTTGAAAAAATCACACTTAAACTTAAAAATAAGCCGTCAAAGGGTGAAAACTCGAACCGGCCCCCAAATGACCTCGCAGGAGGCACGAACACCTCGCACGGGACCAATGTAACTTGTAGGAGCTGACGGCGTAGTCCCGGGTCTCTCGGTTTGAGAGTACGATGATAATTTATAAAAAAATCACACTTAGAGTTAAAAACATGCCGTTAAAGGGTGAAAACCCAAACCAGCCCCCAAACGACCCCGTAGGAGGAACGAACACCTCGCACGAGACCAATGTAACTTGTAGGAACTGACCTCCCAGTCCCCGATCTCCCGGTTTGAGACTACGACGATAATTTGAGAAAATAACACTTAGAGTTAAAAACATGCCGTTAAAGGATGAAAACCCAAACCAGCCCCTAAAAGACCCCGTAGGAGGCACGGACACCTCGCACGGGACCAATGTAACTTGTAGGAACTGACCGCGTAGTCCCGGTTCTTTCGGTTTGAGAATACGATGATAAATTCCAAAAATCAACACTTAAACTTAAAAACAAGCCGTTAAAGGGTGAAAACCCAAACTAGCCCCAAACGATCTCGTAGGAGGCACGAACACCACGCACGGGACCAATGTAACTTGTAGGAACTGACTGCTTAGTCCCGGGTCCCCCGATTTGAAACTATGACGATAATTTGCAAATATAACACTTTGACTTAAAAACTTGCCGTTAAAGGGTGAAAACCCAAACTAGCCCCCAAACGACCCCGTAGGAGGCACGAACACCTCGCACGGGACCAATGTAACTTATAGGAACTAATCGCATAGTCCCATGTCTCTCGATTTGTCGATACCATGATAATCTGTAAAAATCAACACTTAAACTTAAAAATAAGCCGTTAAAGGGAGAAAAGCCAAACCATCCCCCAAACGACCCCGTAAGAGGAACGACCACCTCGCACGGGACCAATGTAACTTCTAGGAACTTACCGCGTAGTCTCGGGTCTCTCGGTTTGTGAATATGACGATAAATTTGTAAAAATCACACTTAGAGTTAAAAATATGCCGTTAAAGGGTGAAAACCCAAACCAGCCCCCAAACGACCCCGTAGGAGGCACGAACACCTCGCACGGGACCAATGTAACTTGTAGGAACTGATCGCGTAGTCCCGGGTCTCCCGGTTTGAGAGTACGACGATAATTTGTAAAAATAATACATAGACTTAAAAACATGTCGTTAAAGGGTGAAAACCCAAACCATCGCCAAAACGACCCCGTAGGAGGCACGAACACCTCGCACGCGACCAATGTAACTTGTAGGAACTGACCGCGTATTCTCGGGTCTCCCGGTTTGAGAATACGATGATAATTTTCAAAAATCAACAATTAAACATAAAAACAAGCCGTTAAAGGGTGGAAACCCAAACTAGCCCCCAAAGGACCCCATAAGAGGCACGAACACCTCGCACAGGACCAATGTAACTTATAGGAACTGACCGCGTAGTCCCGGGTCTCCCGGTTTGTGAATACGACCATAATTTGCAAAACTCAACACTTAAACTTAAAAACAAGCCGTTAAAGGGTGAAAACCCAAACCATCCTCCAAACGACCCCGTAGCTAGCACGAACACCACGTACGGGATCAATGTAACTTATAGGAACTGACCGCGTAGTCCCGAGTCTCCTGGTTTGCGAGTACGGCGATAATTTGCAAAAATAACACTTAGAGTTAAAAACATGCCGTTAAAGAGTGAAAACCCAAACCAGCCCCCAAACGACCCCGTAGGAGACACGAACACCTCGCACGAGACCAATGTAACTTATAAGAACTGACTGCGTAGTCCCGGGTCTCCCGGTTTGAGAGTACAATGATAATTTGCAAAAATCACAGTTAGAGTTAAAAACATGCCGTTAAAGGGTGAAAACCCAAACCAGCCCCCTAACGATCCCGTAGGAGGCACGAACACCTCGCACGGGACCAATGTAACTTGTAGGAACTGACCGCCTAGTCCCCGGTCTCCCGATTTGAGAATATGATGATAATTTGTAAAAATCAACACTTAAACTTAAAAACAGGCCGTTAAAGGGTGAAAATCCAAACCAGCCCCCAAGCGACCCCGTAAGAGGAACGAACACCTCGTACGGGACCAAGGTAACTTTTAGGAACTGACCGCGTAGTCCCGGGGGCCCCGATTTGAGAATACGACGATAATTGATAAAAATCAACACTTAGAGTTAAAAATAAGCCGTTAAAGGGTGAAAACCCAAACCAACCCCCTAACGACCCCGTAGGACGAACGAACACATCATACGGGACTAATGTAACTTGTAGTAACTGACCGCGTAGTCCCGGGTCTCCCAGTTTGAGAGTAAGACGATAATTTGCAAAAATAACACTTAGACTTAAAAACATGCCGTTAAAGGGTGAAAACCCAAACCAACCCCCAAATGATTCCGAAAGAGGCACGAACACCTCGTACGGGTCCAATGTACCTTGTAGGAGCTGACCGCGTAGTCTTGGGTCTCCCGATTTGTGAAGACAACGATAATTTGCAAAAATCAACAGTTAAACTTGAAAACAATTCGTCAAAGGGTGAAAACCCAAACCATCCCCCAAACGACCCCGTAGGAGGCACGAACACCTCGAACGGGTTCAATGTAACTTGTAGGAAATGACCGCGTAGTCCCGGGTCTCCCAGTTTGAGAATATGATTATAATTTGAAAAAATAACACTTAGAGTTAAAAACATGCCGTTAAAGGGTGAAAACCCAAACCATCCCCCAAACGAACCCGTAGGAGTCACGAACACCTCGTACGGGACCAATGTAACTTGTAGGAACTAACCGCGTAGTTCCAGGTCTCCCGGTTTGAGAGTACGATGATAATTTGTGAAAATTATAGTTAGAGTTAAAAACATGCCTTTAAAGGGTAAAAACCCAAACCAGCGCCCTAACGACCCCGTAAGAGGCAGGAACACCTCGCACGGGACAAATGTAACTTGTAGGAACTGACCGCCTAGTCCCCGGTTTCCCGGTTTGAGACTACGACGATAATTTGCAAAAATAACACTTAGAGTTAAAAACATGCCGTTAAAGGGTGAAAACCCAAACCAGCCCCCAAACGACCCCGTAGGACGCACGAACACCTCGCACGGGAGCAATGTAACATTTTAGGAAATGACCGCGTCGTCCCGGGTTTCCCGGTTTGAGAGTACGATGATAATTTGTAAAAATCACACTTAGACTTAAAAACATGTCGTTACAAAGTGAAAACACAAACCAGCCCCCAAACGACCCCGTAGGAGGCACGAACACCTCGCGCAAAACCAATGTAACTTGTAGGAACTGACTGCGTAGTCCCGAGTCTCCCAGTTTGAGAATACGATGATAAATTGCAAAAATCAACACTTAAACTTAAAAACAAGCCGTTAAAGGGTGAAAACCCAAACCAGCCCCCAAACGATCCCGTAGGAGGCACGAACATGATGTACGGGATCAATGTAACTTATAGGAACTGACCGCGTATTCCCGGGTCTCCCGGTTTGCGAGTACGACGATAATTTGCAAAAATAACACTTAGACTTAAAAACATGCCGTTAAAGGGTGAAAACCCAAACCAACCCCCAAATGATTCCGTAAGAGGCACGAACACCTCGTACGGGTCCAATGTACCTTGTAGGAGCTGACCGCGTAGTCTTGGGTCTCCCGATTTGTGAAGACAACGATAATTTGCAAAAATCAACAGTTAAACTTGAAAACAAGTCGTCAAAGGGTGAAAACCCAAACCATCCCCCAAACGACCCCGTAGGAGGCACGAACACCTCGCACGGGACCAATATAACTTGTAGGAACTAACCGCGTAGTCCCGGGTCTCCCGATTTTAGAATACGATGATAATTTGTAAAAATCAACAATTAAACTTAAAAACATGCCGTTAAAGGGTGAAAACCCAAACCAGCCCCCAAACGACCCCGTAAGAGGAGCGAACACCTCGCACGGGACCAATGTAACTTGTCGGAACTGACCGCGTATTCCCGGGTCTCCCGGTTTGAGAATACGACGATAATTTAAAAAAATCAACTCTTAAACTTAAAAACAGGCCGTTAAAGGTTGAAAGCCCAAACCATCCCCCAAACGACCCCATAAGAGGCACGGATACCTCGCACGGGACAATGTAACTTATAGGAATGACCGCGTAGTCCCGGGTCTCCCGGTGTGTGAATTCGACCATAATTTTCAAAAATCAACACCTAAACTTAAAAACAAGCCGTTAAAGGATGAACACCCAAATCATCCCCCAAACGACCCCGTAGGAGGCACGAACACCTCGCACGGGACCAATGTAACTCCTAGGAACTGACCGCGTAGTCCCGGGTGTCCCGATTTGAGAATACGATGATGAGTAGCAAAAATAACACTTAGATTTAAAAACATGCCGTTAAAGGGTGAAAACCCAAACCATCCCCCAAACGACCCCGTAGGAGGCACGAACACCTCACACGGGACCAATGTAAGTTGTAGAAACTAACCGTGTAGTCCCGGTTCTCTCGGTTTGAGAGTACGATGATAATTTGTAAAAATCAACACTAAAACTTAAAAACAAGCCGATAAAGGGTGAAAACCCAAACCAGCCCCCAAACGATCTCGTAGGAGGCACGAACACCATGCACGGAATCAATGTAACTTGTAGGAACTAACCACGTAGTCCCGGTTCTCCCGATTTGAGAGTACGACAATAATTTGCAAAAATAACAATTAGAGTTAAAAACAGGCCGTTAAAGGGTGAAAACCCAAACCAGCCCCCAAATGACCCCGTAAGAGGAAAGAACACCTCGCACGGGACCAATGTAACTTGTAGGAACTTATCGTGTAGTCCCAGGTCTCTCGATTTATGAATATGACGATAATTTGCAAAAATCACACTTAAACTTAAAAACATGCCGTCAAAGGGTGAAAACCCGAACCAGCCCCTAAACGACCCCATAGGAGGCACGAACACCTCGCACGGGACCAATGTAACATGTAGGAACTGACTGCGTAGTCCCGGGTCTCTCGGTTTGAGAGTACGATGATAATTTGCAAAAATCACACTTAGAGTTAAAAACATGCCGTAAAAGGGTGAAAACCCAAACCAGCCCCTAACGACCCCGTAGGAGGCACGAACACCTCGAACGGGACCAATGTAACTTGTAGGAACTGACCGCCTAGTCCCCGGTCTCCCGATTTCAGACTACGACGATAATTTGAAAAAATAACACTTAGAGTTAAAAACATGCCGTTAAAGGTGAAAACCCAAACCAGCCCCTAAACGACCTCATAGGAGGCACGAACACCTCGCACGGGAGCAATGTAACTTGTAGGAACTGACCGCGTAGTCCCGGGTCTTTCAGTTTGAGAATACGACGATAAATTGCAAAAATCAACACTTAAACTTAAAAACAAGTCGTTAAAGGGTGAAAACCCAAACCAGCCCCAAACGATCTCGTAGGAGGCACGAACACCACGTACGGGACCAATGTAACTTGTAGGAACTGACCGCGTAGTCCCGGGTCTCCCGGTTTGAGAGTACGACGATAATTTGCAAAAATAACACTTAGAGTTAAAAACAGTCCGTTAAAGGGTGAAAACCCAAGCCTGCCCCCAAACGACCCAGTGAGAGGAAAGAACACCTCGCACGGGACCAATGTAACCTGTAGGAACTTACAACGTAGTCCTGGGTCTCTCGGTTTATGAATATGACGATAATTTGCAAAAATCACACTTAAACTTAAAAACAAGCCGTCAAAGGGTGAAAACCCGAACCAACCCCCAAACGACCCCATAGGAGGCACGAACACCTCGCACGGGTCCAATGAAACATGTAGGAACTGAGTGCGTAGTCCCGGGTCTCTCGGTTTGAGAGTACGATGATAATTTGCAAAAATCAAACTTAGAGTTAAAACATGCCGTCAAAGGGTGAAAACCCAAACCAGCCCCCTAACGACCCCGTAGGAGGCACGAACACCTCGCACGGGACCAATGTAACTTGTAGGAACTGACCGCCTAGTCCCCGGTCTCCCGATTTGAGACTACGACAATAATTTGCAAAAATAACACCTAGAGTTAAAAATAAGTCGTTAAAGGGTGAAAACCCACACCAGCCCCTAAATGACCCCGTAGAAGGCACGAACACCTCGTACGGGAGCAATGTAACTTGTAGGAACTGACCGCGTAGTCTCGGGTCTTTCGGTTTGAGAATACGACGATAAATTGCAAAAATCAACACTCAAACTTAAAAACAAGCCGTAAAGGGTGAAAACCCAAACCACCCCAAACGATCTCGTAGGAGGCACGAACACCACGTATGGGACCAATGTAACTTGTAGGAACTGACCGCGTAGTCCCGGGTCTCCCGATTTGAGAGTACGATGATAATTTGCAAAAATCACACTTAGAGTTAAAAACATGCCGTTAATGGGTGAAAACCCAAACCGGACCCCAAACGACCCCATAAGAGGAAAGAACACCTCGCATGGGACCAATGTAACTTGTAGGAACTTACCGTGTAGTCTCGGGTCTCTCGGTTTGTGAATATGACTATAATTTGCAAAAATCACACTTGAACTTAAAAATAAGTCGTCATAGGGTGAAAACCCGAAGCAAACCCCAAACGACCCCGTAGGAGGCACGAACACCTCGCACGGGACCAATGTAACTTGTAGGAACTAACCGCGTAGTCCCATGTGTCTCTATTTGAGAATACCATGATAATTTGCAAAAATTAACACTTAAACTTAAAAACAGGCTGTTAATGGGTGAAAAGCCAAACCAGCCCCCAAACGACCCCGTAAGAGGAACGCACACCTCGCACGGGACCAATGTAACTTGTAGGAACTCACCGCGTAGTCTCGGGTCTCTCGGTTTGTGAATACGACGATAAATTTGCAAAAATCACACTTAGAGTTCAAAACATGCCGTTAAAGTGTGAAAACCCAAACTAGCCCCCAAACGACCCCGGAGGAGGCACGAACACCTCGCACGGGACCAATGTAACTTGTAGGAACTGATCGCGTAGTCCCGGGTCTCCCGGTTGAGAGTACGATGATAATTTGTAAAAATCACACTTAGAGTTAAAAACATGCCGTTAAAGGGTGAAAAAGCAAACCAGCCCCCTAACGACCCCGTAGGAGGCACGAACATGTCGCACGGGACCAATGTAACTTGTAGGAACTGACCACCTAGTCCTCGGTCTCCCGATTTTAGAATACGACGATAATTTGTAAAAATAATACTGAGACTTAAAAACATGCCGTTAAAGGGTGAAAACCCAAACCATACCCCAAACGACCCCGTAGGAGGCACGGACACCTCGCAAGTGACCAATGTAACTTGTAGGAACTGACCGCGTATTCTCGGGTCTCCCGATTTTAGAGTACGACAATAATTTGCAAAAATCAACACTTAAAATTAAAAATAGGCCGTTAAAGGGTGAAAACCCAAACCAACCCCCAAACGACCCCGCAAGAGGCACGAACACCTCGCACATGACCAATGTAAGTGTTGAAACTGACCGCGTAGTCCCGGGTCTCCCGATTTGTGAATACGACCATAATTTGCAAAAATCAACACTTAAACTTAAAAACAAGCCGTCAAAGGGTTAAAACCCAAACCATCCCCCAAACGACCCCGTAGGAGTCACGAACACCACGTACGGGATCAATGTAACTAATAGGAACTTACCGCATAGTCCCGGATCTCTCGATTTGCGAGCACGACGATAATTTGCAAAAATAACACTTAGAGTTAAAAATATGCCGTTAAAGAGTGAAAACCCAAACCAGCCCCCAAACGACCCCGTAGGAGGCACGAACACCTCGCACTAGACCAATGTAACTTGTAGGAACTGACTGCGTAGTCCCGGGTCTCCCGGTTTGAGAGTACGATGATAATTTGCAAAAATCACAGTTAGAGTTAAAAACATGCCGTTAAAGGGTGAAAACCTAAACTAGCCCCCTAACGATCCCGTACGAGGCACGGACACCTCGCACGGGACCAATGTAACTTGTAGGAACTGACTGCCTAGTCCCTGGTCTCCCGGTTTGAGACTACGATGATAATTTGTAAAAATCAACACTTAAACTTAAAAACAGGCCGTTAAAGGGTGAAAACCCAAACCAGCCCCCAAACGACCCCGTAAGAGGAACGAACACCTCGCACGGGACCAATGTAACTTGTAGAAACTTACCGGGTAGTCCCGGGTCTTTCGGTTGGTGAACATGACGATAATTTGCCAAAATCACACTTAGAGTTAAAAACATTTCGTTAAAGGGTGAAAACCCAAATCGGCCCCCAAATGACCCCATAGGAGGTATGAACAACTCGCATTGGACCAATGTAATTTGTAGGAACTCACCGCGTAGTCCCGGATCTCCCGGTTTGAGAGTACGATGCTAATTTGCTAAAATCACACCTAGAGTTAAAAACATGCCGTTAAAGGGTGAAAACCCAAACCATCCCCCTAACGACCCCGAAGGAGGCACGAACACGTCGCACTGGACCAATGTAACTTGTAGGAACTAACCGCCTAGTCCCCGGTCTCCCGATTTAAGAATACGACGATAATTTGCAAAAAATAACACTTAGACTTAAAAACATGCTGTTAAAGGGTGAAAACCCAAACCAACCCCCAAAAGACCCCGTTGGAGGCACGGACACCACGAACGGGACTAATGTAACTTGTAGGAACTGACCGCGTATTCCCGGGACTTTCGATTTGAGAATACGATGATAATTTGTAAAAATCAACACTTAAACTTAAAAATAGGCCGTTAAAGGGTGAAAACCCAAACAAGTCCCCAAACGACCCCATAAGAGGGACGAACACCTCGCACGGGACCAATGTAACTTCTAGGAATGACCGCGTAGTCCCGGGTCTCCTGTTTTATGAATTAGACCATAATTTGTAAAAATCAACACTTAAACTTAAAAACAAGCCGTTAATGGGTGAAAACCCAAACCAGCCCCCAAACGATCTCGGAGGAGGCACGAACACCACGCACGGGATCAATGTAACTTGTAGGAACTGACAGCGTAGTCCCGGGTCTCCCGATTTGAGAGTACGATGATAATTTGCAAAAAGAACACTTAGAGAGTTAAAAACAGGCCGTTAAAGGGTGAAAACCCAAACCAACCCCAAACGACCCCGTAAGAGGAAAGAACACCTCGCACGTGACAAATATAACTTATAGGAACTTACCGCGTAGTCCCGGGTCTCTCGGTTTGTGAATATGACGATAATTTGAAAAAATCACACTTAAACTTAAAAATAAGCCGTCAAAGGGTGAAAACTCGAACCGGCACCCAAACGACCACGCAGGAGGCACGAACACCTCGCACGGGAACAATGTAACTTGTAGGAGCTGACGGCGTAGTCCCGGGTCTCTCGGTTTGAGAGTACGATGATAATTTACAAAAAAATCACACTTAGAGTTAAAAACATGTCGTTAAAGGGTGAAAATCCAAACCAACCCCCAAACGACCCCGTAGGAGGAACGAACACCTCGCACGGGACCAATGTAACTTGTAGGAACTGACCGCCCAATCCCCAGTCTCCCGGTTTGAGACTACGATGAAAATTTGAGAAAATAACACATAGAGTTAAAAACATGCCGTTAAAGGATGAAAACCCAAACCAGCCCCTAAACGACCCCGTAGGAGGCACGGACACCTCGCACGGGAGCAATGTAACTTGTAGGAACTGACCGCGTAGTCCCGGGTCTTTCGATTTGAGAATGTGATGATAAATTGCAAAAATCAACACTTAAACTTAAAAACAAACCGTTAAAGGGTGAAAACCCAAACCAGCACCAAACGATCTCGTAGGAGGCACGAACACCACGGACGGGACCAATGCAACTTGTAGGAACGGACCACGTAGTCCCGAGTCTCCCGGTTTGAGAGTACGACGATAATTTGCAATAATCACACTTAGAGTTAAAACAAGCCTTTAATGGGTGAAAATCCAAACCGGCCCCCAAACGACCCCGTAGGAGGCACGAACCCCTCGCACGGGACCAATGTAACTTGTAGGAACTGACTGCTTAGTCCCGGGTCCCCCGGTTTGAAACTACGATGATAATTTGCAAATATAACACTTAGACTTAAAAACTTGCCGTTAAAGGGTGAAAACCCAAACTAGCCCCCAAACGACCCCGTAGGAGGCACGAACACCTCGCACGGGACCAATGTAACTTGTAGGAACTAACCGCGTAGTCCCATGTCTCCCGATTTGCGGATACCATGATAATTTGCAAAAATCAACACTTAAACTTAAAAACAGGCCGTTAAAGGGAGAAAAGCCAAACCATCCCCCAAACGACCCCGTAAGAGGAACGAACACCTCGCACGGAACCAATGTAACTTGTAGGAACTTACCGCGTAGTCTCGGGTCTCTCGGTTTGTGAATATGACGATAAATTTGCAAAAATCACACTTAGAGTTAAAAACATGCCGTTAAAGGGTGAAAACCCAAACCAGCCCCCAAACGACCCCGTAGGAGGCACGAACACCTCGCACGGGACCAATGTAACTTGTAGGAACTGACCGCATAGTCCCGGGTCTCCTGGTTTGAGAGTACGATGATAATTTGTAAAAATCAACAATTAAACTTAAAAACAGGCCGTTAAAGGGTGGAAACCCAAACCAGCCCCAAACGACTCCATAAGAGGCACGAACACCTCGCACGCGACCAATGTAACTTGTAGGAACTGACCGCGTATTCTCGGGTCTCCCGGTTTGAGAATACGATGATATTTTCCCAAATCCGACAATTAAACTTAAAAACAGGCCGTTAAAGGGTGGAAACCCAAACCAGCCCCCAAACGACCCCATAAGAGGCATGATCACCTCGCACAGGACCAATGTAACTTATAGGAACTCACCGCGTAGTCCCGGGTCTCCCGGTTTGTGAATACGACCATAACTTGCAAAAATCAACACTTAAACTTAAAAACAAGCCGCCAACGGGTGAAAACCCAAACCATCCTCCAAACGACCCCGTAGCTAGCACGAACACCACGTACGGGATCAATGTAACTTATAGGAACTGACCGCGTAGTCCCGGGTCTCCCGGTTTGTGAGTACGGCGATAATTTGCAAAAATAACACTTAGAGTTAAAAACATGCCGTTAAAGAGTGAAAACCCAAACCAGCCCCCAAACGACCCCGTAGGAGGCACGAACACCTCGCACGAGACCAATGTAACTTGTAAGAACTGACTGCGTAGTCCCGGGTCTCCCGATTTGAGAGTACGACGATAATTTGCAAAAATCACAGTTAGAGTTAAAAACATGCCGTTAAAGGGTGAAATCCCAAACCAGTCCCCTAACGATCCCGTAGGAGGCACGAACACCTCGCACGGGACCAATGTAATTTGTAGGAACTGACCGCCTAGTCCCCGGTCTCCCGATTTGAGACTATGATGATAATTTGTAAAAATCAACACTTAAACTTAAAAACAGGCCGTTAAAGGGTGAAAACCCAAACCAGCCCCCAAGCGACCCCATAAGAGGAACGAACACCTCGTACGGGACCAATGTAACTTGTAGGAACTTACCGCGTAGTCCCGAGTCTCTCGATTTATAAATATAATGATAATTTGCCAAAATCACACTTAGAGTTGAAAATATTCCGTTAAAGGGTGAAAACCCAAACCAACCCCCAAACGACCCCGTAGGAGGCACGAACACCTCGCACGGGACCAATGTAATTTATAGGAATTCACCGCGTAGTCCCGGGTCTCCCAGTTTGTGAGTACGATGATAATTTGCAAAAATAACACCTAGAGTTAAAAACATGCCATTAAAGGGTGAAAACCCAAACCAACTCTCTAACGACCCCGAAGGAGGCACGAACACGTCGCACTGAACCAATGTAAATTGTAGGAACTGACCGCCTAGTCCCCGGTCTCCCGGTTTGAGAATACCACAATAATTTGCAAAAATAACACTTAGACTTAAAAACATGCCATTAAAGGGTGAAAACCCAAACCAGCCCCCAAACGACCTAGTAGGAGGCCGAACACCTCGCACGGGACCAATGTAACTTGTAGGAACTGACAGCGTATTCCCGGGTCTCCCGATTTCAGAATACGATGATAATTTGCAATAATCAACACTTAAACTTAAAAACAGGTCGCTAAAGGGTGAAAACCCAAACCAGTCCCTAAACGACCCCATAAGAGGCACGAACACCTCGCACGGGACCAGTGTAACTTGTAGGAATGACCGCGTAGTCTCAGGTCTCCCGGTTTGTGAATTCGACCATAATTTGCAAAAATCAACACAAACTTAAAAATAATTCGTTAAAGGATGAAAGCCCAAATCATCCCCCAAACGACCCCGTAGGAGGCACGAACACCTCGCACGGGACCAATGTAACTTATAGGAACTGACCGCGTAGCCCGGGTCTCCTGGTTTGAGAATACAACGATGATTCGCAAAAATAACACTTAGATTTAAAAATATGCCGTTAAAGGGTGAAAACCAAAACCAGCCCCCAAACAACCCCGTAGGAGGCACGAACACCTCGCAAGGGACCAATGTAACTTGTAGGAACTAACCGTGTAGTCCACGGTCTCTCGGTTTGAGAGTACGATGATAATTTGTAAAAATCAACACTTAGATTTAAAAACATGCCGTTAAAGGCTGAAAACCCAAAACAGCCCCCAAACGACCCCGTAGGAGGCAGGAACACCTCGCACGGGACCAATGTAACTTGTAGGAACTAATCGTGTAGTCCCGGGTCTCTCGGTTTGAGAGTACAAAGATAATTTTTAAAAATCAACACTCAAACTTAAAAACAAGCCGTTAATGGGTGAAAACCCAAACCAGCCCCCAAACGATCTCGGAGGAGGCACGAACACCACGCACGGGATCAATGTAACTTGTAGGAACTGACAGCGTAGTCCCGGGTCTCCCGATTTGAGAGTACGACGATAATTTGCAAAAAGAACACTTAGAGAGTTAAAAACAGGCCGTTAAAGGGTAAAAACCCAAACCAACCCCAAACGACCCCGTAAGAGTAAAGAACACCTCGCACGTGACAAATATAACTTATAGGAACTTACCGTGTAGTCCCGGGTCTCTCGGTTTGTGAATATGACGATAATTTGAAAAAATCACACTTAAACTTAAAAATAAGCCGTCAAAGGGTGAAAACTCGAACCGGCCCCCAAATGACCCCGCAGGAGGCACGAACACCTCGCACGGGACCAATGTAACTTGTAGGAGCTGACGGCGTAGACCCGGGTCTCTCGGTTTGAGAGTACGATGATAATTTATAAAAAAATCACACTTAGAGTTAAAAACATGCCGTTAAAGGGTGAAAACCCAAACCAGCCCCCAAACGACCCCGTAGGAGGAACGAACACCTCGCACGAGACCAATGTAACTTGTAGGAACTGACCTCCCAGTCCCCGATCTCCCGGTTTGAGACTACGACGATAATTTGAGAAAATAACACTTAGAGTTAAAAACATGCCGTTAAAGGATGAAAACCCAAACCAGCCCCTAAAAGACCCCGTAGGAGGCACGGACACCTCGCACGGGACCAATGTAACTTGTAGGAACTGACCGCGTAGTCCCGGGTCTTTCGGTTTGAGAATACGATGATAAATTGCAAAAATCAACACTTAAACTTAAAAACAAGCCGTTAAAGGGTGAAAACCCAAACTAGCCCCAAACGATCTCGTAGGAGGCACGGACACCACGCACGGGACCAATGTAACTTGTAGGAACTGACTGCTTAGTTCCGGGTCCCCCGATTTGAAACTATGACGATAATTTGCAAATATAACACTTAGACTTAAAAACTTGCCGTTAAAGGGTGAAAACCCAAACTAGCCCCCAAACGATCCCGTAGGAGGCACAAACACCTCGCACGGGACCAATGTAACTTGTAGGAACTAACCGCGTAGTCCCATGTCTCCCGATTTGTGGATACCATGATAATTTGTAAAAATCAACACTTAAACTTAAAAACAAGCCGTTAAAGGGAGAAAAGCCAAACCATCCCCCAAACGACCCCGTAAGAGGAACGACCACCTCGCACGGGACCAATGTAACTTGTAGGAACTTACCGCGTAGTCTCGGGTCTCTCGGTTTGTGAATATGACGATAAATTTGCAAAAATCACACTTAGAGTTAAAAATATGCCGTTTAAAGGGTGAAAACCCAAACCTGTCCCCAAACGACCCCGTAGGAGGCACGAACACCTCGCACGGGACCAATGTAACTTGTTGGAACTGACCGCGTAGTCCCGGGTCTCCCGGTTTGAGAGTACGACGATAATTTGTAAAAATAATACATAGACTTAAAAACATGTCGGTAAAGGGTGAAAACCCAAACCATCGCCAAAACGACCCCGTAGGAGGCACGAACAGCTCGCACGCGACCAATGTAACTTGTAGGAACTGACCGCGTATTCTCGAGTCTCCGGTTTGAGAATACGATGATAATTTTCAAAAATCAACAATTAAACATAAAAACAGGCCGTTAAAGGGTGGAAACCCAAACCAGCTCCCAAAGGACCCCATAAGAGGCACGAACACCTCGCACAGGACCAA
Source organism: Sambucus nigra (assembly GCA_949130495.1). Lineage (NCBI taxonomy): Eukaryota > Viridiplantae > Streptophyta > Magnoliopsida > Dipsacales > Adoxaceae > Sambucus > Sambucus nigra. The sequence continues at coordinate 486,552,968 of OX422218.1, read as the reverse complement.
TGTAACTTATAGGAACTGACCGCGTAGTCCCGGGTCTCCCAATTTGTGAATACGACCATAATTTGCAAAACTCAACACTTAAACTTAAAAACAAACCGTTAAAGGGTGAAAACCCAAACCATCCTCCAAACGACCCCGTAGCTAGCACGAACACCACGTACGGGATCAATGTAACTTATAGGAACTGACCGCGTAGTCCCGAGTCTCCTGGTTTGCGAGTACGGCGATAATTTGCAAAAATAACACTTAGAGTTAAAAACATGCCGTTAAAGAGTGAAAACCCAAACCAGCCCCCAAATGACCCCGTAGGAGGCACGAACACCTCGCACGAGACCAATGTAACTTATAAGAACTGACTGCGTAGTCCCGGGTCTCCTGGTTTGAGAGTATAATGATAATTTGCAAAAATCACAGTTAGAGTTAAAAAACATGCCGTTAAAGGGTGAAAACCCAAACCAGCCCCCTAACGATCCCGTAGGAGGCACGAACACCTCGCACGGGGACCAATGTAACTTGTAGGAACTGACCGCCTAGTCCCCGGTCTCCCGATTTGAGAATATGATGATAATTTGTAAAAATCAACACTTAAACTTAAAAACAGGCCGTTAAAGGGTGAAAACCCAAACCAGCCCCCAAGCGACCCCGTAAGAGGAACGAACACCTCGTACGGGACCAAGGTAACTTGTAGGAACTTACCGCGTAGTCCTGAGTCTCTCGGTTTATAAATATGATGATAATTTGCCAAAATCACACTTAGAGTTAAAAACATTCCGTTAAAGGGTGAAAACCCAAACCAGCCCCCTAACGACCCCGTAGGAGGCACGAACACCTCGCACGGGACCAATGTAATTTATAGGAACTGACCGCGTAGTCCCGGGTCTCCCAGTTTGTGAGTACGATGATAATTTGCAAAAATAACACCTAGAGTTAAAAACATGCCATTAAAGGGTGAAAACCCAAACCAGCCCCCTAACGACCCCGAAGGAGGCACGAACACGTCGCACTGAACCAATGTAACTTGTAGGAACTGACCGCCTAGTCCCCGGTCTCCCGATTTGAGAATACGACAATAATTTGCAAAAATAACACTTAGACTTAAAAATATGCCGTTAAAGGGTGAAAACCCAAACCAGCCCCCAAACGACCTAGTAGGAGGCCCGAACACCTCGCATGGGACCAATGTAACTTGTAGGAACTGACAGCGTATTCCCGGGTCTCCCGGTTTGAGAATACGACGATAATTTGCAATAATCAACACTTAAACTTAAAAACAGGTCGTTAAAGGGTGAAAACCCAAACCAGTCCCTAAACGACCTAGTAGGAGGCCGAACACCTCGCACGGGACCAATGTAACTTGTAGGAACTGACAGCGTATTCCCGGGTCTCCCGGTTTTAGAATACGATGATAATTTGCAATAATCAACACTTAAACTTAAAAACATGCCGTTAAAGGGTGAAAACCCAAACCAGCCCCCAAACGACCTAGTAGGAGGCCCGAACACCTCGCACGGGACCAATGTAACTTGTAGGAACTGACAGCGTATTCCCGGGTCTCCCGATTTGAGAATACGACGATAATTTGCAATAATCAACACTTAAACTTAAAAACAGGTCGTTAAAGGGTGAAAACCCAAACCAGCCCCTAAACGACCTAGTAGGAGTCCGAACACCTCGCACGGGACCAATGTAACTTGTAGGAACTGACAGCGTATTCCCGGGTCTCCCGGTTTCAAAATACGATGATAATTTGCAATAATCAAGACTTAAGCTTAAAAACAGGTCGTTAAAGGGTGAAAACCCAAACCAGTCCCTAAACGACCCCATAAGAGGCACGAACACCTCGCACGGGACCAGTGTAACTTGTAGGAATGATCGCGTAGTCTCGGGTCTCCCGGTTTGTGAATTCGACCATAATTTGCAAAAATCAACACAAACTTAAAAATAATCCGTTAAAGGATGAAAGCCCAAATCATCCCCCAAACGACCCCGTAGGAGGCACGAACTCCTCGCACGGGACCAATGTAGCTTGTAGGAACTGACAGCGTAGACCCGGGTCTCCTGGTTTGAGAATACAACGATGATTCCCAAAAATAACACTTAGATTTAAAAATACGCCGTTAAAGGGTGAAAACCCAAATCAGCCCCCAAACAACCCCGTAAGAGGCACGAACACCTCGCACGGGCCCAATGTAACTTGTAGGAACTAACCGTGTAGTCCACGGTCTCTCAGTTTGAGAGTACGATGATAATTTATAAAAATCAATACTTAGATTTAAAAACATGCCGTTAAAGGGTGAAAACCCAAAACAACCCCCAAACGACCCCGTAGGAGGCACGAACACCTCGCACGGGACCAACGTAACTTGTAGGAACTAATCGTGTAGTCCCGGGTCTCTCGGTTTGAGAGTACGAAGATAATTTGTAAAAATCAACACTTAAACTTAAAAACAAGCCGCTAATGGGTGAAAACCCAAACCAGCCCCCAAACGATCTCGGAGGAGGCACGAACACCACGCACGGGATCAATGTAACTTGTAGGAACTGACAGCGTAGTCCCGGGTCTCCCGATTTGAGAGTACGATGATAATTTGCAAAAATAACACTTAGAGAGTTAAAAACAGGCCGTTAAAGGGTAAAAACCCAAACCAACCCCAAACGACCCCGTAAGAGGAAAGAACACCTCGCACGTGACAAATATAACTTATAGGAACTTACCGTGTAGTCCCGGGTCTCTCGGTTTATGAATATGACGATAATTTGAAAAAATCACACTTAAACTTAAAAATAAGCCGTCAAAGGGTGAAAACTCGAACCGGCCCCCAAATGACCCCGCAGGAGGCACGAACACCTCGCACGGGACCAATGTAACTTGTAGGAGCTGACGGCGTAGACCCGGGTCTCTCGGTTTGAGAGTACGATGATAATTTATAAAAAAATCACACTTAGAGTTAAAAACATGCCGTTAAAGGGTGAAAACCCAAACCAGCCCCCAAACAACCCCATAGGAGGAACGAACACCTCGCACGAGACGAATGTAACTTGTAGGAACTGACCTCCCAGTCCCCGATCTCCCGGTTTGAGACTACGACGATATTTTGAGAAAATAACACTTAGAGTTAAAAACATGCCGTTAAAGGATGAAAACCCAAACCAGCCCCTAAAAGACCCCGTAGGAGGCACGAACACCTCGCACGGGACCAATGTAACTTGTAGGAACTGACCGCGTAGTCCCGGGTCTTTCGGTTTGAGAATACGATGATAAATTGCAAAAATCAACACTTAAACTTAAAAACAAGCCGTTAAAGGGTGAAAACCCAAACTAGCCCCAAACGATCTCGTAGGAGGCACGAACACCACGCACGGGACCAATGTAACTTGTAGGAACTGACTGCTTAGTCCCGGGTCCCCCGATTTGAAACTATGACGATAATTTGCAAATATAACACTTAGACTTAAAAACTTGCCGTTAAAGGGTGAAAACCCAAACTAGCCCCCAAACGACCCCGTAGGAGGCACGAACACCTCGCACGGGACCAATGTAACTTGTAGGAACTAACCGCGTAGTCCCATGTCTCCCGATTTGTGGATACCATGATAATTTGTAAAAATCAACACTTAAACTTAAAAACAAGCCGTTAAAGGGAGAAAAGCAAAACCATCCCCCAAACGACCCCGTAAGAGGAACGACCACCTCGCACGGGACCAATGTAACTTGTAGGAACTTACCGCGTAGTCTCGGGTCTCTCGGTTTGTGAATATGACGATAAATTTGCAAAAATCACACTTAGAGTTAAAAATATGCCGTTAAAGGGTGAAAACCCAAAGCAGCCCCCAAACGACCCCGTAGGAGGCACGAACACCTCGCACGGGACCAATGTAACTTGTAGGAACTGACCGCGTAGTCCCGGGTCTCCCGGTTTGAGAGTACGATGATAATTTGTAAAAATAATACATAGACTTAAAAACATGTCGGTAAAGGGTGAAAACCCAAACCATCGCCAAAACGACCCCGTAGGAGGCACGAACACCTCGCACGCGACCAATGTAACTTGTAGGAACTAACCGCGTATTCTCGGGTCTCCCGGTTTGAGAATACGATGATAATTTTCAAAAATCAACAATTAAACATAAAAACAGGCCGTTAAAGGGTGGAAACCCAAACCAGCCCCCAAAGGACCCCATAAGAGGCACGAACACCTCGCACAGGACCAATGTAACTTATAGGAACTGACCGCGTAGTCCCGGGTCTCCCAGTTTGTGAATACGACCATAATTTGCAAAACTCAACACTTAAACTTAAAAACAAGCCGTTAAAGGGTGAAAACCCAAACCATCCTCCAAACGACCCCGTAGGTAGCACGAACACCACGTACGGGATCAATGTAACTTATAGGAACTGACCGCGTAGTCCCGAGTCTCCTGGTTTGCGAGTACGGCGATAATTTGCAAAAATAACACTTAGAGTTAAAAACATGCCGTTAAAGAGTGAAAACCCAAACCAGCCCCCAAACGACTCCGTAGGAGGCACGAACACCTCGCACGAGACCAATGTAACTTATAAGAACTGACTGCGTAGTCCCGGGTCTCCTGGTTTGAGAGTACAATGATAATTTGCAAAAATCACAGTTAGAGTTAAAAACATGCCGTTAAAGGGTGAAAACCCAAACCAGCCCCCTAACGATCCCGTAGGAGGCACGAACACCTCGCACGGGACCAATGTAACTTGTAGGAACTGACCGCCTAGTCCCCGGTCTCCCGATTTGAGAATATGATGATAATTTGTAAAAATCAACACTTAAACTTAAAAACAGGCCGTTAAAGGGTGAAAACCCAAACCAGCCCCCAAGCGACCCCGTAAGAGGAACGAACACCTCGTACGGGACCAAGGTAACTTGTAGGAACTTACCGCGTAGTCCTGAGTCTCTCGGTTTATAAATATGATGATAATTTGCCAAAATCACACTTAGAGTTAAAAACATTCCGTTAAAGGGTGAAAACCCAAACCAGCCCCCTAACGACCCCGTAGGAGGCACGAACACCTCGCACGGGACCAATGTAATTTATAGGAACTGACCGCGTAGTCCCGGGTCTCCCAGTTTGTGAGTACGATGATAATTTGCAAAAATAACACCTAGAGTTAAAAACATGCCATTAAAGGGTGAAAACCCAAACCAGCCCCCTAACGACCCCGAAGGAGGCACGAACACGTCGCACTGAACCAATGTAACTTGTAGGAACTGACCGCCTAGTCCCCGGTCTCCCGATTTGAGAATACGACAATAATTTGCAAAAATAACACTTAGACTTAAAAACATGCCGTTAAAGGGTGAAAACCCAAACCAGCCCCCAAACGACCTAGTAGGAGGCCCGAACACCTCGCATGGGACCAATGTAACTTGTAGGAACTGACAGCGTATTCCCGGGTCTCCCGGTTTGAGAATACGATGATAATTTGCAATAATCAACACTTAAACTTAAAAACAGGTCGTTAAAGGGTGAAAACCCAAACCAGCCCCTAAACGACCTAGTAGGAGGCCGAACACCTCGCACGGGACCAATGTAACTTGTAGGAACTGACAGCGTATTCCCGGGTCTCCCGGTTTTAGAATACGATGATAATTTGCAATAATCAACACTTAAACTTAAAAACACGCCGTTAAAGGGTGAAAACCCAAACCAGCCCCCAAACGACCTAGTAGGAGGCCCGAACACCTCGCACGGGACCAATGTAACTTGTAGGAACTGACAGCGTATTCTCGGGTCTCCCGATTTGAGAATACGACGATAATTTGCAATAATCAACACTTAAACTTAAAAACAGGTCGTTAAAGGGTGAAAACCCAAACCAGCCCCTAAACGACCTAGTAGGAGTCCGAACACCTCGCACGGGACCAATGTAACTTGTAGGAACTGACAGCGTATTCCCGGGTCTCCCGGTTTCAGAATACGATGATAATTTGCAATAATCAACACTTAAACTTAAAAACAGGTCGTTAAAGGGTGAAAACCCAAACCAGTCCCTAAACGACCCCATAAGAGGCACGAACACCTCGCACGGGACCAGTGTAACTTGTAGGAATGATCGCGTAGTCTCGGGTCTCCCGGTTTGTGAATTCGACCATAATTTGCAAAAATCAACACAAACTTAAAAATAATCCGTTAAAGGATGAAAGCCCAAATCATCCCCCAAACGACCCCGTAGGAGGCACGAACACCTCGCACGGGACCAATGTAGCTTGTAGGAACTGACAGCGTAGACCCGGGTCTCCTGGTTTGAGAATACAACGATGATTCGCAAAAATAACACTTAGATTTAAAAATATGCCGTTAAAGGGTGAAAACCCAAATCAGCCCCCAAACAACCCCGTAAGAGGCACGAACACCTCGCACGGGACCAATGTAACTTGTAGGAACTAACCGTGTAGTCCACGGTCTCTCGGTTTGAGAGTACGATGATAATTTATAAAAGTCAATACTTAGATTTAAAAACATGCCGTTAAAGGGTGAAAACCCAAAACAACCCCCAAACGACCCCGTAGGAGGCACGAACACCTCGCACGGGACCAACGTAACTTGTAGGAACTAATCGTGTAGTCCCGGGTCTCTCGGTTTGAGAGTACGAAGATAATTTGTAAAAATCAACACTTAAACTTAAAAACAAGCCGCTAATGGGTGAAAACCCAAACCAACCCCCAAACGACCTCGGAGGAGGCACGAACACCACGCACGGGATCAATGTAACTTGTAGGAACTGACAGCGTAGTCCCGGGTCTCCCGATTTGAGAGTACGACGATAATTTCCAAAAATAACACTTAGAGATTTAAAAACAGGTCGTTAGAGGGTAAAAACACAAACCAACCCCAAACGACCCCGTAAGAGGAAAGAACACCTCGCACGTGACAAATATAACTTATAGGAACTTACCGCGTAGTCCCGGGTCTCTCGGTTTGTGAATATGACGATAATTTGAAAAAATCACACTTAAACTTAAAAATAAGCCGTCAAGGGGTGAAAACTCGAACCGGCCCCCAAACGACCCCGCAGGAGGCACGAACACCTCGCACGGGACCAATGTAACTTGTAGGAGCTGACGACGTAGTCCCGGGTCTCTCGGTTTGAGAGTACGATGATAATTTATAAAAAAATCACACTTAGAGTTAAAAACATGCCGTTAAAGGGTGAAAACTCAAACCAGCCCCCAAACGACCCCGTAGGAGGAACGAACACCTCGCACGAGACCAATGTAACTTGTAGGAACTGACCGCCCAGTCCCCGGTCTCCCGGTTTGAGACTACGACGATAATTTGAGAAAATAACACTTAGAGTTAAAAACATGCCGTTAAAGGATGAAAACCCAAACCAGCCCTAAAAGACACCGTAGGAGGCACGGACACCTCGCACGGGAGCAATGTAAATTGTAGGAACTGACCGCGTAGTCCCGGGTCTTTCGGTTTGAGAATACGATGATAAATTGCAAAAATCAACACTTAAACTTAAAAACAAACCGTTAAAGGGTGAAAACACAAACCAGCCCCAAACGAACTCGTAGGAGGCACGAACACCACGCACGGGACCAATGCAACTTGTAGGAACGGACCGCGTAGTCCCGAGTCTCCCGGTTTGAGAGTACGATGATAATTTGCAATAATCACAGTTAGAGTTAAAACATGCCTTTAATGGGTGAAAACCCAAACTGGCCCCCAAACGACCCCGTAGGAGGCACGAACCCCTCGCACGGGACCAATGTAACTTGTAGGAACTGACTGCTTAGTCCCGGGTCCCCCGATTTGAAACTATGACGATAATTTGCAAATATAACACTTAGACTTAAAAACTTGCCGTAAAAGGGTGAAAACCCAAACTAGCCCCCAAACGACCCCGTAGGAGGCACGAACACCTCGCACGGGACCAATGTAACTTGTAGGAACTAACCGCGTAGTCCCATGTCTCCCGATTTGAGGATACCATGATAATTTGCAAAAATCAACACTTAAACATAAAAACAGGCCGTTAAAGGGAGAAAAGCCAAACCTTCCCCCAAACGACCCCGTAAGAGGAACGAACACCTCGCACGGGACCAATGTAACTTGTAGGAACTTACCGTGTAGTCTCGGGTCTCTCGGTTTGTGAATATGACGATAAATTTGCAAAAATCACACTTAGAGTTACAAATATGCCGTTAAAGGGTGAAAACCCAAACCAGCCCCCAAACGACCCCATAGGAGGCACGGACACCTCGCACGGGACCAATGTAACTTGTAGGAACTGACCGCGTAGTCCCGGGTCTCCCGGTTTGAGAGTACGACGATAATTTGTAAAAATAATACTTAGACTTAAAAATATGCCGTTAAAGGGTGAAAACCCAAACCATTGCCAAAACGACCCCGTAGGAGGCACGAACACCTCGTACGCGACCAATGTAACTTGTAGGAACTGGCCGAGTATTCTCGGGTCTCCCGGTTTGAGAATACGACGATAATTTTCAAAAATCAACAATTAAACATAAAAACAGGCCGTTAAAGGGTGGAACCCAAACCAACCCCCAAACGACCCCATAAGAGGCACGAACACCTCGCACAGGACCAATGTAACTTATAGGAACTGACCGCGTAGTCCCGGGTCTCCCGGTTTGTGAATACGACCATAATTTGCAAAACTCAACACTTAAACTTAAAAACAAGCCGTTAAAGGGTGAAAACCCAAACCATCCTCCAAACGACCTCGTAGCTAGCACGAACACCACGTACGGGATCAGTGTAACTTATAGGAACTGACCGCGTAGTCCCGGGTCTCCTGGTTTGCGAGTACGACGATAATTTGCAAAAATAACACTTAGAGTTAAAAACATGCCGTTAAAGAGTGAAAACCCAAACCAGCCCCCAAACGACCCCGTAGGAGGCACGAACACCTCACACGAGACCAATGTAACTTATAAGAACTGATTGCGTAGTCCCGGGTCTCCCGGTTTGAGAGTACAATGATAATTTGCAAAAATCATAGTTAGAGTTAAAAACATGCCGTTAAAGGGTGAAAACCCAAACCAGCCTCCTAACGATCCCGTAGGAGGCACGACCACCTCGCACGGGACCAATGTAACTTGTAGGAACTGACCGCCTAGTCTCCGATCTCCCGATTTGAGAATATGATGATAATTTGTAAAAATCAACACTTAAACTTAAAAACAGGCCGTTAAAGGGTGAAAACCCAAACCAGCCCCCAAGCGACCCCGTAAGAGGAACGAACACCTCGTACGGGACCAAGGTAACTTGTAGGAACTTACCGCGTAGTCCTGAGTCTCTCGGTTTATAAATATGATGATAATTTGCCAAAATCACACTTAGAGTTAAAAACATTCCGTTAAAGGGTGAAAACCCAAACCAACCCCCAAACGACACCGTAGGAGGCACGAACACCTCGCACGGGACCAATGTAATTTATAGGAACTGACCGCGTAGTCCCGGGTCTCCCAGTTTGTGAGTACGATGATAATTTGCAAAAATAACACCTAGAGTTAAAAATATGCCATTAAAGGGTGAAAACCCAAACCAGCCCCCCTAACGACCCCGAAGGAGGCACGAACACGTCGCACTGAACCAATGTAACTTGTAGGAACTGACCGCCTAGTCCCCGGTCTCCCGATTTGAGAATACGACAATAATTTGCAAAAATAACACTTAGACTTAAAAACATGCCGTTAAAGGGTGAAAACCCAAACCAGCCCCCAAACGACCTAGTAGGAGGCCCGATCACCTCGCACGGGACCAATGTAACTTGTAGGAACTGACAGCGTATTCCCAGGTCTTCCGGTTTGAGAATACGACGATAATTTGCAATAATCAACACTTAAACTTAAAAACAGGTCGTTAAAGGGTGAAAACCCAAACCAACCCCTAAACGACCCCATAAGAGGCACGAACACCTCGCACGGGACCAGTGTAACTTGTAGGAATGATCGCGTAGTCTCGGGTCTCCCGGTTTGTGAATTCGACCATAATTTGCAAAGATCAACACAAACTTAAAAACAATCCGTTAAAGGATGAAAGCCCAAATCATCCCCCAAACGACCCCGTAAGAGGCACGAACACCTCGCACGGGACCAGTGTAACTTGTAGGAACTGACCGCGTAGTCCCGGGTCTCCTGGTTTGAGAATACAACGATGATTTGCAAAAATAACACTTAGATTTAAAAATATGTCGTTAAAGGGTGAAAACCCAAACCATCCCCCAAACGACCCCGTAGGAGGCACGAACACCTCGCACAGGACCAATGTAACTTGTAAGAACTAACCGTGTAGTCCACGGTCTCTCGGTTTGAGAGTATGATGATAATTTGTAAAAATCAACACTTAAACTTAAAAACAAGCCGTTAAAGGGTGAAAACCCAAACCAGCCCCCAAACGATCCCGTAGGAGGTACGAACACCACGCACGGGATTAATGTAACTTGTAGGAACTGACCGCGTAGTCCCGGGTCTCCCAATTTGAAAGTACGATGATAATTTGTAAAAATAATACTTAGGGTTAAAAACATGTCGTTAAAGGGTGAAAACCCAAACCAGCCCCCAAACGACCCCGTAAGAGTAAAGGACACCTCACACGGGACCAATGTAACTTGTAGGAACTTATCGCGTAGTCCCGGGTCTCTCGGTTTGAGAATATGATGATAATTTACAAAAATCACACTTCAACTTAAAAATAACCCGTTAAAGGGTGAAATGCCAAACCAGCCTCAAACGACCCCGTAAGAGGAACGAAGACCTCGAACGGGACCAATGTAACTTGTAGGAACTTACCACGTAGTCTCGGGTCTCTCGATTTTCGAATATGACGATAAATTTGTAAAAATCTCAAAAACATGCTGTTAAAGGGTCAAAACCCAAACCAGCCCCCAAACAACCCTGTAGGAGGCACGGACACCTCGCACGGGACCAATGTAACTTGTAGGAACTGACTGCGTAGTCCCGGGACTCTCGGTTTGAGAGTACGATGATATTTTGCAAAAATCACACTTAGAGTTAAAAACATGCTGTTAAAGGGTGAAAACCCAAATCAGCCCCCTAACGACCCCGTAGGAGGCACGAACACGTTTCACGGGACCAATGTAACTTGTAAAAATTGATCGCCTAGTCCCCGGTCTCCCGATTTGAGAATACGACGATAATTTCTAAAAATAATACTTAGACTTAAAAACATGACGTTAAAGGGTGAAAACCCAAACCATCCCCCAAACGACCCAGTAGGAGGCACGAACACCTCGCACGGGACCAATGTAACTTGTAAGAACTGACCGCGTATTCTTGGGTCTCCCCGTTTGAGAATACGACGATAATTTGTAAAAATCAACACTTAAACTTAAAAACAGGACGTTAAAGGGTGAAAACCCAAACCATCCCCCAACCGACCCCGTAAGGGCACGAACATCTCGCATAGGACCAATGTTACTTCTAGGAACTGACCGCATAGTCCCGGGTCTCCCGGTTTATGAATACGACCATAATTTGCAAAAATCAACACTTAAACTTAAAAATAAGCCGTCAAAGAGTGAAAACCCAAACCATCCCCCAAACGGCCCTGTAGGAGGCACGAACACCACGCACGGGACCAATGTAACTTGTAAGAACTGACCGCGTATTCTCGGGTCTCCCGAATTGAGAATACGACGATAATTTGCAAAAATCAACACTTAAACTTAAAAACAGGCCGTTAAAGGGTGAAAAACAAAACCAACCCACAAACGACCCCGTAAGAGGCACGAACACCTCGCACAGGACCAGTGTAACTTGTAGGAACAGACCGCGTAGTTTCGATTCTCCCAGTTTGTGAATACGACCATAATTTGCAAAAATCAACACTTAAACTTAAAAATAAGCCGTCAAAGGGTGAAAACCCAAACCATCCCCCAAACGACCCCGTAGGAAGCACGAACACCACGTACGGGATCAATGTAACTTATAGGAACTGACCGCGTAGTCCCGGGTCTCCCGATTTGCGAGTACGACCATAATTTGCAAAAATAACACTTAGAGTTAAAAACATGCCGTTAAAGAGTGAAAACCCAAACCAGCCCCCTAACGACCCCGTAGGAGGCACGAACACCTCGCACGAGACCAATGTAACTTGTAGGAACTGACTGCGTAGTCCTGGGTCTCTCGATTTGAGAGTACGATGATAATTTGCAAAAATCACAGTTAGAGTTAAAAACATGCCGTTAAAGGGTGAAAACCCAAACAATCCCCCTAACGATCCCGTAGGAGGCACGAACACCTCCCACGGGACCAATGTAACTTGTAGGAACTGACCGCCTATTCCCCGATCTCCCGGTTTGAGACTACGACGATAATTTGCAAAAATAACACGTAGACTTAAAAACATGCTGTTAAAGGGTGAAAACCCAAACCAGCCCCCAAACGACCCCGTAGGAGGCACGAACACCTCGCACGGGACCAACGTAACTTGTAGGAACTAATCGCGTAGTCCCGAGTCTCCCAGTTTGAGAATACGACAATAAATTGCAAAAATCAACACTTAAACTTAAAAACAAGCCGTCAAAGGGTGAAAACCCAAACCAGCCCCCAAACGATCCCGTAGGAGGCACGAACACGACGCACGGGACCAATGTAACTTGTAGGAACTGACCGCGTAGTCCCGGGTCTCTCGGTTTGAGAGTACGACGATAATTTGACAAAAATCACACTTAGAGTTAAAAAATATGCCGTTAATTGGTGAAAACCCAAACTAGCCCCCAAACGACCCCGTAGGAGGGACGAACACCTCGCACGGGACCAATGTAACTTGTAGGAACTGACTGCGTAGTCTCGGGTCTCCCGGTTTGAGACAACGATGATAATTTGTAAATATAACACTTAGACTTAAAAACTTGCCGTTAAAGGGTAAAAACCCAAACCAGCCCCCAAACAACCCCGTAGGAGGCATGAACACCTCGCACGGTACCAATATAACTTGAAGGAACTAACTGCGTAGTCCCGGGTCTCCCAATTTGAGAGTACAATGATAATTTGCAAAAATCAACACTTAAACTTAAAAAGGGGCCGTTAAATGGTGAAAACCCAAACCAGCACCCAAACGACCCCGTATGAGGAAAGAACACCTCGCACGGGACTAATGTAACTTGTAGGAACTTACCGCGTAGTCCCGGGTCTCTCGGTCTGTGAATATGACAATAATTTGCAAAAATCACAATTAGAGTTAAAAACATGCCGTTAAAGGGTGAAAACCCAAACCACCCCGTAGGAGGCACGAACACCTCGCACGGGACAAATGTAACTTGTAGGAGTTGACCGCGTAGTCCTGTGTCTCTCGGTTTGGGAGTACGATGATTATTTGCAAAAATCACACCTAGAGTTAAAAACATGCCGTTAAAGGGTGAAAACCCAAACCAACCCCCTAACGACCCCGTAGGAGGCACGAACACGTCGCACGGGACCAATGTAACTTGTAAGAAGTGACCGCCTAGTCCCCGGTCTCCCGGTTTCAGAATAAGACGATAATTTGAAAAAATAACACTTAGACTTAAAAACATGCCGTTAAAGGGTGAAAACCCAAACCCTCCCCCAAACGACCCCGTAACGGGACCAATGTAACTTGTAGGAACTGACTGCTTATTCCCGGATCTCCCGGTTTGAGAATACGACGATAATTTGCAAAAATCAACACTTATACTTAAAAACAGGCCGTTAAAGGGTGAAAACTCAAACCAGCCCCCAAACGACCCCGTAAGAGGCACGAACATCTCGCATGGGACTAATATAACTTGTAGGAACTGACCGCGTAGTCCCGGGCCTCCCAGTTTGTGAATACGACCATAATTTGCAAAAATCAACACTTAAATTTAAAAACAAGATGTCAAAGGGAGAAAACCCAAACCATCCCCCAAACGACCCCGTAGGAGGCAAGAACACCTCGCACGAGACCAATGTAACTTGTAGGAACTGACCGCGTAGTCCCGGGTCTCCCAGTTTGAGAATACGACGATAATTTGCAAAAATAACACTTAGATTTAAAAACATGCCATTAAAGGGTGAAAACCCAAACCAGCCCCCAAACGACCCCGTAGGAGGTACGAACACCTCGTACGGGACCAATGTAACTTGTAGGAACTAACCGCGTAGTCCCGGGTCTCCCGGTTTGAGAGTATGATGATAATGTGTAAAAATCAACACTTAAACTTAAAAATAAGCCGTTAAAGGGTGAAAATCCAAACCTGCCCCCTAACGACCTCGTAGGAGGCACGAACACCACGCACGGGATCAATGTAACTTGTAGGAACTGACCGCGTAGTCCCGGGTCTCCCGGTTTGAGAGTACGACGATAATTTGCAAAAATCACACTTAGTGTTAAAAACATGTCGTTAAAGGGTGAAAACCCAAACCAGCCCCCAAACGACCCAGAAGGAGGCACGAACACCTCGCACGGGATCAATGTAACTTGTAGGAACTGACCGCGTAGTCCCGGGTCTCCTGGTTTGAGACTACGACGATAATTCTCAAAAATAACACTTAGACTTAAAAACTTGCTATTAAAGGGTGCAAACCCAAACCAGCCCCAAACGACCCCGTAGGAGGCATGAACACCTCGCACGGGACCAATGTAACTTGTAGGAACTAACCGCGTAGTCTCGGGTCTTCTGGTTTGAGAATACGACGAAAATTTACAAAAATCAACACTTAAACTTAAAAACAGGCCGTTAAAGGGTGAAAACCCAAACCAGCCCCCAAACAACCTCGTAAGAGGAACGCACGCCTCGCACGGGACCAATGTAACTTGTAAGAACTGACCGCGTAGTTTCGGGTCTCCCGATTTGAGAATACAATGATGATTTGTAAAAATCAACACTTAGAGTTAGAAATAAGCCGTTAAAGGGTGAAAATCCAAACCAGACCTCTAACGATCCCGTAGGAGGCACGAACACCTAACACGGGACTAATCCAACTAATAGGAACTGACCGCGTAGTCTCGGGTCTCCCGGTTTGAGAGTACAACGATAATTTGTAAAAATAACACTTAGACTTAAAAACATGCCGTTAAGGGCTGAAAACGTAAACCAGCCCCCAAATGATCCCGTAGGAGGCACAAACACCTCGCACGGGACCAATGTAACTTGTAGGAACTAACCACGTAGTCCCGGGTCTTCCGGTTTGAGGGTATGACGATAATTTCCACTCATATATGTAATTGCTTAGTTTGAGTAATTTTTTTTTTTGTAAATTATTGGGTTACTAATATCGTATCTTTTTTGTATCGTATTTTTTTTTACAGGATAACAGTTTTTCGTTGGCTTTTATTCACGTGGAACACACAAAGAACTCAATGGTTTACAACAAGGTGTTTATTAATGATTCCATTTTTTTGTGTCATGGTCGTACGATCTTTTGTTATTTTATTGTTGACTTTTATGGCCGTGCGGGCTTTTGTAAGTTAATTGTTATATTTTGTGACCGTGCGGGCTTTATGATAGGCAGGTTTTGTATTAACAGGTTTTGGAATGTCCAGAAAATAGAGGAAACTCCGCCCAATTTTTTTTGGGCCTGTGAACTATTAAAGACTTGTAATATTTTGAAGTTTGGATGTACATTAGTTTATTAACAACGCGCAATATTATTAATTTGTGAATTTTGTGCTTTAAAATAAATAATTTTTTTTTTAAAGTTTGGCACAGTTCAAAATCGTGGCAAAAGTGTATCATATTTTGACACGGTTTTGAACTGTGCTAATTTTTTTAAACTGTGCTGAATCTGGCACAGTTAAAAACTGTGCCAAAAGTGTGTCAGAAATATCAAATTCTGGCACGGTTTAAAAGTGTGCCAGAAGTGTTCCTATTTGGCTGAATCTGGCACACTTTTGAGCCGTGCTAGAAAAAAATTGCCATTTTGGAACACCTGATTCTGGCACAGTTCAAAACCGTGCCAGATTTGATCTGGCACAGTTTTAAACCGTGCCAGATTCCTGTTTTTGGTGTAGTGGATGAGTCTATCCTCAAGGGAGTGCGACACTAGCTTAAATATGAAGAACATTCATGCATTTTAAATTATTTCAATTTAATCACTTACTAAATATTTTCAAAACATTTTGGGTTCTAACCCTTGCTATCAAATATTTTCAAAACCGTTTAGGTGTCCAACAACAGGGACGCCAGGTGTGAATTCGTTCCAGGGATTCGCAACTGCAGCATATGTGGATGTTGCAGGATTCGGATAGATGCATCTATTTTTCTATTCCTAATGTAGGGATTCATATCAGTCTATCTCGAGCATGTCGCTCACAGTTTTATCCAGTTATTTCATTTTAGATTGTATGGGATTTATTACTCTCTATTAGTTTGGTTTGGTTTTGAATTTTTACCGGTGGTTTATTCGGCAAGACTATTATTATTCTATGTGATAATTGATTCTATCAGCATTGGATGTTTCATTTTAATTTTGCACTTATTTTTGTCTTGGATTAATAAAAATAAAATTTGGCACTAGTTTTTTGAATATTAGGTGGTTAGTAAGTTTTAAAAAGTTTTTGACAGTGATGCTATGAATGAACCAAATGATATTCCTGTTTTAATTTGATATAGAACTGATCACCCGGTATTTTATTATGCGGGGTGTAACAATAACATGGTATCCATTAAAGTCATATATATAAATATTCAAAGTTATTATGAAGGGAAGTCCACATTTATAAGTGTTATTAATTTACATGTTGTCAACTCATAGCTTTAATGTAGTGAGCTATTTACTTCATTAATTATATATTACTTAATTTCTCTAAAATTGCATGTTTTATCCGTTTTAATGTTCTTGAGACTGACGTCTTAGAATAAAATAAAGAAGTTAAATTTCACTTAGAAATTTACTTGACGAACCCAATCTTAATAGATTAGAGTATGAAACTCTTTTATAAATTTTAAAAAAATTATTAAATGGATTGAACCTAAAATTTATATAAAATCTCGTAATGTTGGAGATTAAAATATATGAGTTCCGAGTATGTGATATACATTATGTGAATTATGATGTATCATTCGATATGAATGAAATAATTTGTTTCATTTTGAAAACACTAAAGTGCTACGTAACATAGTTTAATTCGATATGGGGATCGTTACAAGACAAACCGTTAAACAAATCATAAACTCTTGGATTCCTTTTCTTATGTTAGTTTGGAATCATTTCAAAAAGACCCCTCAATGGCCTTTCCAAATCTTTCTCTTAAGTACACAAAAGATTTTTTGTTTATATAGTGTTCTCATTGGTGGTTTGTATAATTATGTTTTTGATAAAGCTTTCACAAGAAAAATGATTGTGATCTTATATCGTAATGTTGAACTTCAAAGTAGCTTTTCGAACTTGTGGATTGAATATCACACTCTTTTAAGTCTAGGTTGTCACTTATGATTCTTGACACTCATGTTTGAGATCTTAAGGTTTTATAATTTTAGAATGCTCTATGTGGCCCAAGTGGGAGAATTATAATAGTTCTTGGATAGTGGCCCTACATAGAACATGTCATTATAAAAAACAAGTCAAAAGCAACAAGTAGATATCGCCACAATATTTATTCACACAAAAATGAATATATATGGTAAAAGTGTATTATATAAATTCTAATTTCTATTTGACACGCCCATATGATTAGGAGTGTCTAGTACATGCATGGATTTATAATCTACTAAAAGAATTACAATTTATAATTATTTTTTACACTTGAAGGAGGGTACACTAATTACTTTCAAAATCAAAAACATCAAATGCCAAATTCTTTAAAGAATGGTGAAATTAGTAGGAGTATCAAATCACCTAATGTGATTATTAAAGAAGTTAAGATACCTATGTCATTCCTTTAACGTTCAAAGTAATTGTTCTTTTGGTTAATGGATATGTATAGTTTTAAGAAGCTCTTAAATGATTTTGCTATTCCGAATGATTGTGAGATTTATCCCAAAGATTGCGAATTTGATAGAGAAGTAAGAAAATATTCGATTTTGATAATTAACGATATAAAGACCTATGGTCAAAGTTTTCATTACGAATAGAGACAGGGGTGCAAATAAATATTTTAACCTATATCTCAGTATATTAAAATTTTATAACTTTAGTAGCTCCTTTTGAGTAAGTGTTACGTTTAGTGTAAAAACTTATGAGAATTTAAGAAAAGAACTGTATACGTTAAGAAATGACTATATAGACTTATGTAAGTTTTCCATCAATGGTATTTTAAGAATACTTTATGTATTTTGATTAAGTATATATATACCTTGAAGTCAGTGGGAATAAATTTATATCTTGAATTTCTCTTAGTAATGAATCGTATAGAAATAAAATAGTTTAAGAGTATGAAGTAATGACATGCTTAAAATATTATATGCTCACACTTATGATAATTGTTCTCTCTTGATTAAGTAGATTTCTTTTGGTCTAGTGACAAATATTATGAAAGAGTGAGAAATAATTAAATATTGTATATACCATGCTTTGGGGCTACAACTTATGAATTATGTTTGCGGAAAATTTATTTTG
This sequence comes from Sambucus nigra, assembly GCA_949130495.1. NCBI lineage: Eukaryota > Viridiplantae > Streptophyta > Magnoliopsida > Dipsacales > Adoxaceae > Sambucus > Sambucus nigra. Next base: position 486,534,444 of record OX422218.1, on the reverse strand, counting down.
GGACTTGATGTTGTCAACACTATTATCAAAACGCTGAAATATTATGATAACTTCTCTATACTTTTCGTTATGAAGAACTGATAGGTATTTTAAAGAACCTAGGCACATTTGAATACAATACCTCTATATGAACGAAGAAATTCCAAAACAACAAGTGTCAGTCAAATACATTAGTTTAAGTGTTAACGCACCGTATTCACTAATAAACAGTCTACCACCAAAGAACATTCATGAAACATGCTTAAGATATGAGTCTTGAGTGTAGCGACTTAAGTATAAATGTTGTATATTGTTTGGTGCTTAATTTTTTACACTATATTGGATATCAATTAAATTGTATTCTGAACATTTCAATTCCTATCATGCAATATAAGTTTACATGCATGTTGATTGATTAAAGTGACAAAAATAGTCTTCATAAGACGATTATTAGTCCATTATGATAGACCTTATTATAGACTTTGTTAAATAAGCTGTTAGTGGCGTAGTGCATAGAATGAATCTTACTCATGTATTAGTATGGAACCGCTATGACTCACATTGATGTTTTATTTAATAAAGGTGTTCATGAAAAACCATTAAAGATGACTGAAAGTTTGAAAGTGGCTTATATTAATTATGAACCAATTGGGAGAATGTCAGAATTATCAAATAATTCACAAGCCTATTAAGTGGTTCATTATTAAATTACAAAATAAGTCATATTGGGTAAATAAAAGGTCACTCTAATATGTGCAAGAGTAAAAAATGTTTGTGGTTAATAAATTAACCAATTATTGATTAAAAAATATATTAAGGAAAACTCTTGATCTAACCGTAAAGGACGGTTAGGATCGCATGACTTTTGGGATATATGACCTCTCCGTGCCTATAAATTATGGCCTAAACTCCATCATAGCCACTAGAAATAAGCAACAAATTATAGAAAGGATAGGGGGAAAAATCTATAATCCACAATAATTTTTTATCTCAAGTTGGAGACACCAATGACAACCTCTTCACTCGTAAAATATAATGCTGACTTAGGTATGTTTTTCAATCCTATTTTGAAAACATATGATAATTATGTAGATTAAGATTCTATATTTACATAACAATTTGTATGTTCATGTATTATATTATTAGTCTATAAAAACTATTAATTGATTGATTAATTTTAAATCTAACGTGCAAAAGATATATACTACTACCTAAAGGAAGACTATACTCAATGTTTACGTAAACCTAAATATGTGCTCGAAAACTATCAATCACCACGTATATGTTTTCTCATGTTATATTATTTAGAGAAAAAACTAAACCTTTGTACTTCTGTTCCTATGTTCACATGTAACCTCGTGACATATTCACTCTTGTGTAAACCCTTTCTACTCCTTTCTCTTTCTTAGAAATAATTATATCTGTCAATGGGTCGTGCCGAGTCGTATTCGTATCGTTTTTTATCGTGTCCGAATTTTATTGGGTTCGTATTTAAACGGGTGACTTTTTTCTCGTGTGAAAAAATCATATCCAAACCCGACCCATTATGTTATCAAGTCGTATCGTGTTCACTCGTTAATAGCCATTAAGATAATGAGTTATTTTTAATTGTATACAATTGACATGTTATCTTATTGTTGAACCCAAATAGACTCATTAATTCATTGACATACTAAATCTCTCATTTAGTAAAATTCATTATGATTAAATTAACCTTATGTTACATAAATTATTTATAAGTTTAAAAAGTATATTTTATTTACTTAAATTAATAGGTCATAATGGATTTTATCGGGTATTAACAGGGAAGGGGGCAACTCTAACCCGACTCGTTAACTATCATGTCTTATCGGGTTGACAATGATATGAGCCAAACCCATTAAGCGTCCACTCACTAACTTATAATTTCGTATCGATTCGTGCGTGTTATCGTATCCTGCGTCAAACAAGACTTCTCTTAACCTGATTACTTCCTTGCAGGGCCGGCTCTAGGCATAGGCGGGTTAGGCCGCCGCCTAGGGCCCCCGATTAATTAGGGCCCCTTCCGGGGAAGAAAAAAATTTGTAGGTATAAAAAAAAATATAGGTATAAAAAAAAATTAGGTGTAAAAAAAAAGCCCCCCCCCCCAAAAAAAAAAAAAATTAGTTATGAAAAAAATTAGAGTTATCACTTAAAAAAAGGCCTCCAAAAATAAATTTGTTATATTTAAAATAAACGCATACACTAAACCCAACAACAACATAATAACCCACCCACACACTAAAAAATAAACCCACACAATAAACCCATCATCATAACCCAACCTAACCCAACCCAAACCCAGCGCAACCCATTTACTTATTCTATTCTTCTAAACCCAACTCTCTCATTTCTCTCACCCACTTTTTTCTCCCACTCTTCTTCTCTTCATCTCTTCTTCTCTCTCACTCACACTAGCCTCTTTCTCTACTAACCAAAGCAAGAATAAACCCTCTCTTACCCACCCCACCGCCCAAAACCCGTAGCCGCCACTGCCTCACCACCCACCACCCACCCCCAAAAAAGTAATTTTCGGCAACCCCCCCCCCCCCCCCCCCCCCAAAAAAACAAGCACCCTCCCCCTCCCCCCCCCCCCCCCCTCCCCCCTTAACTAACCTCATCAAAATAAGGGTTAAAAATATAGGGTTTCAATTTCTTCAATTTCAGAAAGTTAGGGTTTGATTGGAGATTGGTTGGACCTTATTTGTGTAAGTATATATTATTCATTTATTTTGTTATATCCCACTATATAAATTTTTTTGTGTTACTACTAATATTTTTTTTTTTGTAGATTCTAATTTATTATTTGGGTATTTACAAATTAAAATTTGAAATTGCTCTCAAATTGGTACTCAAATCAGGTTCTATTGTTCCTCTTTAGCATTTTTCTTTAATATGATTTGTCAATTTTACTGAGAATCTTGTAATTGTGTGATTAATTTTTATTTTTGCAAATTACACTTGTTGTTGTGTTGTGTGAATATGTCTACTAGCAAATTACACTTATTATTGTGTTGTGTTTTATGAATATGTCTATAAATATTGCTAAAGAAATGAAAATTGAACTCGTATTTTGTGAAAAGCGTAATATTTATAGAAAAAAATATTTTAATGAGAATTCTAGTGATAGGATTAGACATTAGTATATTAAAATTGATTTTCTATATAAAAATTGGTTTTGCATCGAAAAATGTGAGAACACATTTTCTTTAATTTGATTTTTTTTATACAAAAAGGCCTCATTTTGATTTTTCACCTAGGGCCCCAAAAACTATAGAGCCGACCGTACTTGTAAAGATCACTCTCAATCTTATTTAATGGAAGCGACCTCATCTTGAACAAAGTTCCTCTTATTTTTCACAACGATCTTCTTAATACGTGTTGCTTAATGAGCCTCCGCTCAATTAGCCTTAAGTTGACTCACAAGTGCCTCATTCTCTATAATGTACATTTGTCCTTCTCACAAATCTTAAGCTTGGTAGCTGGTTTAAGGTTGGACTTATCCAAATTAAGGGACAAATAATATAACTCAAATAAAACCCTCATCTTCATCATCCTTCTCTCAATCTACATTGGATTATCGTAACCGATATTTGGTGTTATCATTCTCAATGTTGTCTTCCACTTGGGAATACCTAGTTTTTGCACTTATGTGAATGGAGGCTAACATAGTGAAAAGGAATTCAATGAGTGACAAGTCACTTGAATAATCCATCACTAAATTCATGCAACTAATCGTGACATTCACTGTTGTATTTGACTTGCCCTTAAATATTATTTTAGTGAGACAGTTGACCGCCATATGATCTCACCCTTAGCATTTATAACATTTTCCCAGTTTATTACCTTTTTCTTGTCACAACTACCTAAAGTCATCTTCTCAATGTTGTTCATATATTGTTTAATAATTTCCTTTGGGAATAGCTATTTTCACATCTTTTTATGTTTTCTTTCGTACATTTTGAATGATAAATGATAATTGTACCTTTAGATTTATAAATATTATATTTTCAATTTTTCACCTCCAACTAAAATAAATGCATTTTATAAAAAATAAAAATATATATTTTCAATAAAAAAACTTTAAAAAAAAACTGTTTATAAAACAGAAAATCTTATTTATTTTTAAACATAAAATTTTATCTATTTTTAGTTAAAAAAACTGTATTTATTTATTTATAAAACTATTTCTTTTATTTATTTAAAAAAAACTTTTTGTTATTTTTTATTTATTTAAAAACTGTTTCTTTTACCATTTTAAAAATAGTATTTTTAAAATTTAAAAACAGGAGTATATATCAAATACTCCCTCGAACATTTTTTAATACACGTTAGTCATAGCCTTTTTATTTTGCTCTAAAAAGTCTTTCACCATGCTACTGGCGCGAACCTTTAAAAATAAAAAAATATTAGTTAAATGGGTGTTTGGAGGACTTTTTGGTGCAAAATAAAAGATTTGGACTAAATGCATATTAAAAAATATTTGAGGAACTTTTTGGTATTTGATGCTTAAAAAATGGTCCGCACTAGCGGTATGTATAGGCAGTCCGACTGCCTATACATACCGCTAGTGCGGGCAACATATTGAAAAAAATGGTTCGCGCCAACTGTACGTATAGGTGATCGCACCGCCTATACATACTGCTAACGCAGATCATATTTTTTTAAAATAGTAAAAAGATTAATTTAAAATAGCACAAAAAAACAGTTTTTAATGAAAAATAAAATTTGTAAAAAAATACACTTTTTAAGAAAACAGTTTGTTAAGAAAACAAATTTTTCATTTTGTAAAATGTTTTTTAATAAAAAAAGTTAGATAAAATTTTACGCTTTAAACAGTTTTTTTTATAGAAAAAAACTTTTTTTTATTAAAAATATAAATTTTTACTTTTTATCAAATATATTTACTTTAGTTGAAGGCGAAAAAAATTGAATATTTAAATTTATAGACCTTAGGATTCAATGGTCTTTTACTATTCAAATTGATGTGGAAAAGACATAAAGAGCGTGAGAATAAATATTTCCATTTTTTTTAATTAAATTTTACGGTTCTTTTAATTTTCTTAATCAATAAAGTCAACTCATCATCATTCCTCTGATACATTTCATCCTTTTGGGCCCGTAGGTTTATAAGGCTCTTACGAGTTCCTTTACTTTTATATAGTCAAAATTCTTAAAATTGACCTTAAATTTTTTTTCCCAGTATTTGACTCCAAAATTTTCTCTCATTGATTAAAAGACGACTTGACTATTTCACACAACTTAGCTAAAAACTTCTCAATTTTATCACCATATTGAATTTTCAAAATCTCAGACATATTGTGATTTGTTGGAGTTTGATATCCAAAATATATCCATACCCTCATGAGAGAGTTGTAATTTGTATCAAGATTTTTGTGAAAGTTTCACACATCATGATAAGACGAAACAGGCTTGAGCCCACTAGACATAAAGTTCAAAATCCAAGAATTATAGTGACAAAATTCATGATCATTTTATCCTATTTTCTTATATGTTTGGGAACACATCCATTACTCTTCTTAATATCTTGTGGGTGTGGGAACCAATCACGATTAACAGCTAACGAAACATTTTCATTGATTTCAATACTTGAGGACGAGCCTCTATTTAGCATTCTAGCAAGCATAATTACGAACATCAAACAAAGTTGGACAACAAACATATTTAAACTTAATAATAACTACGCATAAATGAATCCAAAAAATTAGGGCAACCCACTCTTATACTAATTTATAAAAGTGCGTTGTCTTGAGGGTAATAGTAGAATATGATTTTAGTCGAAATTAACGATATTAAACATGCCAACCCTATAACAATTAATGATATTAAACATGCTTAAGTCTTAACTTACCTAATTGATTCAACTCACCCAAGTACCATTTTTTCAATCTCAACATAAAACATTGACTATAACAATTACAAAATCCACCACAATTTCAGCCACCTCTTTTCTTAGTCATTAATCTTTTGTGAAGTTCACCACACAGCCAAAGAACTCTATGAAGGTTTTTGGTCTTTTGGGTATGAGATTCAAAAGATCATTTGTAAGATATGAATTACTGTTTTATAAGATCTCAAATAAGCCGTAAAATATTCTTTTCAAAGAGCTTGTGACAAGAGGTCGTACAGAGTGTCTTAACTCAATTTTATAATATATATGATTCTAATAGATTTGATTAAATCGACTAAAATGCTTCAATTACGCGAAAACTCGTTCTTATATATTGTTTGAATGACCTCGAGGCGTACTTACAACTTTTGAACTATATTGTATCATTTTATACGTAAGTAAGTGAGATGTCCAAGCTTCTTATGAGGGTATTCTGTTAGCTCTTTACAATGTTTGTATTTTTACATAATTTCCGACTCCGATATTTGATCGATGCACTTTTTTTTGGTACACACACACACACACACACACATATATATATATATATATAGGAGAAGACTCACCTACATCATGCTCTATACATCACTCATGCATCATGCCTAATTCTAGGGCCTAAATTTTTTTTTTTTCAAATTATATATTTTTTCCTTGAAATTAACCTTCCAATCAACCCATATGCAAAAAATTAGGTCAAAATAAATTTTGTAGCTATTTTTAAAAAATCCACAAAAACCTGCAAAAAATATTTTATTTATAAGGGTCTGCGCCAACATTTTTTTGTGAATTTTTAAAAAATAGCTACAAAATGTATTTTGACCTAATTTTTTGCATATGGGTTGATTGGAAGGTTAATTTCAAGGGAAAAATATAAAATTTGAAAAAAAAGTTTTCAAGGGCCTAAAATTAGGTGTGATGTACGGTGCATGATGTAGGTGAGCCTTCTTCTTCTTCCTCTCTCTCTCTCTCTCTCTCTCTCTATATATATATATATATATATATATATATATACACTCCTGCTCTTGTGCGGACTAGTCCGCATTTTAAAAATGCGGATCGGACATGTGTTACCTGGCGGTGTGCCAGAAAAGAGAGAGAGTGTGCCTATAATTTAGGCGATAATTTCTAGGCGCACCATTAAGTGACACATGTCCGGTCCGCACTCTTAAAATGCGGACTACTCCGCACATGAGCATTTATATATATATACACACACACACACACACACACACACACACACACACGCACACACACACACAGAGTCCTTATGGTACAAATTCCGGTACATGACATTTTTTAAAAATAGTAAAAAAATGATTTTTTTTATGAAACTTCATGGATATGATCTTCACGTTGAGAAGATCATCTCCAATTTTTTTCGTAAAAAAATTCAATAAAAATACCGTTGAGATGAGGTGATATGTAAAAAAATAATAAAAATACGCATTTTCAACCGTTGAAATGTGGAGTCGGCGCCAGTCACTTTATTGATTGAATTTTTTTTATAAACTTCATGGATATGATCTTCTCACTATCGAGATCATATCCATGAAGTTTCATCGAAAAATTCTAATAAACAAGTGGGTGATATGATCACCAATATTTCAACGATAAAAAATGCATATTTATACAGTTTTTCTTACATATCACCTCCTCTCAACGATTTTTTTCTTGAATTTTTTGATGAAAAAAATTGGAGATGATTTTTCCACCATGGAGATCATATCTATGAAGTTTCATCAAAAAATTAATTTATTTACTATTTTAAAAAAATGGTATGTACCAAGGTCTCCATCAGTTAAGCTCTTATACATACCAATGGTACATACTGCTGGCGTAGACCTATTTTATAAATGATTTTGAGTTGAGTTTTTTATGTGGTATTTAAACATTTCGGGGGAGCTATATAAAAAAAAATTAGGACAAAAACACGTTTTTTGCTATTTTAAACAAATCGATCAAACTTTTGCAGTTTTTAAAGTGCTTTAAAAGCTGTGAAAGTCCGACCAATTTTTTTAAAATAGTAAAAGACGTTATTTTGAGTTGATTTTTTTTATTTGGGTCTCTTGAAATGTTTAAACGTTGTATAAAAAAATTTAACCAAAAAATAATTTTTTTTTTACTATTTTAAAAAATTGGTATGTACCGTTTGGTATGTATAAGAGACTCTCAATATATATATATATACTAGTGTATACCCATGCCCGAAGGTACATGAAACGGTGAAAAATTTTCAAAGTACATAATCGCAAAACGGCAAAAAATTTCAAAGTATATAATTACAGAATGATAAAATTTTTGTTCCCCAACAAAACACTATGAACGGAATATTAGAAAACAAATTGCCACAAATGCACATGCATTGAATTGTGAACGGAATATTAGAAAATCAATTGCCACAAATTCCTTAATGTGATACAAATATGTGCATACTAACTGTTGATGCAAAAAACTGGACCGAATCCCGTTTTTATGATCACGGATAAATAGATAAAAACAATCCAATCAAGCACATGAGAGACAAAGATTTTTAAAGTGGTTCGACTCTGAATAAAGCCCACGTCCACTGTTATTTTATTCCCAGGAGTTTACAATAGCACCATAGGGTGTAGAGAGAGAAAGGATGTGTATCTTGTGTATGGTGTTTCTTAGTTATCCCCCCCCCCCTTTGGCTAAGGGAATACATGTATTTATAGTGATGGGAGATAAAGAGATTCATTGTATGTAGACATTTATGTCTACATTCAATGAATCTAATTGTTGGCCTTCTATGATGGTTGATCTTCCTTGAATTGCTTGGTATGCTATGTGTTGTCATCGATATACAAACGTGTATGCATAAAAATTTCTTAAACCTTGTGATTGTGAAATTCACGGTTATGCAAATTTATGAACAAAAATTGATCCAACAGTTTATGGATATAAGATCATGACTGAATCAAAATTTGTATGCTCAACAATGTTTATGAATATAAACATATTAGAATCATGTTTGAATAAAAAGATGTGTGCATAACATATAATTTATTATACGTAGAAAAAATAAAAACTTAGCTTTTGATGGAGAACAATGCTTGTAACACATTCCCACAGACGACGCCAATCTGTTGATGCAAAAAACAGGACCCAATCCCGTTTTTATGATCACAGATAAATAGATAAAAACAATCCAATCAAACACATGAGAGACAAAGATTTTTAAAGTGGTTCGACTCTGAATAAAGCCTACGTCCACTGTTATTTTATTCCCAGGGGTTGACAATAGCACCATAGGGTGTAGAGAGAGAAAGGATGTGTATTTTGTGTATGGTGTTTCTTAGTTGTCCCCCCCCCCCCCCCTTTGGCTAAGGGAATACATGTATTTATAGTGATGGGAGATAAAGAGATTCATTGTATGTAGCCATTTATGTCTACATTCAATGAATCTAATTGTTGGCCTTCTATGATGGTTGATCTTCCTTAAATTGCTTGGTATGTGATGGTTGATCTTCCTTGAATTTCTTGGTATGCTATGTGTTGTCATCTATTAATACAGTGGAAATATACATTAAGGCTCATTAAATGCGTTGTCATCTGCATTTAATGCACATTAAATGCATAGTTATCCTTTGATCTTCCTGGTTGGTATGCCGACCAACTCTCCTCGAGTGTCGACTATCTCTTCTCGGGTGCCGACCAACTCTCCTCGGGTGTCGACTAACTCTCCTCGGGTACCGACCAACTCTCCTCAGGTGTCGATCAACTCTCCTCGGGTGCCGAATATTTCCACGTAGGATGCCATGTGTCCTTTTCTGATTGGTCCTCGTAGATGGAGAATTTTTGTATCAACAGATGCCCCCAATACTCCATGCTCGATGGTTTACTGAAAGGATAGAGTATTTATTCTGCATTGTTACTTGGTGCTCGTGAAATTCTTGATCTACCTTTTTGATTTGCTCAACATAAAGTGCACTATCTCTTGGATGATCATAGATAAATAGATAAAAACAATCCAATCAAACACATGAGAGACAAAGATTTTTAAAGTGGTTCGGCTATGAATAAAGCCTACGTCCACTGTTATTTTATTTCCAGGGGTTTACAATAGCACCATAGGGTGTAGAGAGAGAAAGGATGTGTATCTTGTGTATGGTGTTTCTTAGTTGTCCCCCCTCCCCCTTTGGCTAAGGGAATACATGTATTTATAGTGATGGGAGATAAAGAGATTCATTGTATGTAGACATTTATGTCTACATTCAATGAATCTAATTGTTGGCCTTCTATGATGGTTGATCTTCCTTGAATTGCTTGGTATACTATGTGGTGTCATCTATTAATACAGTAGAAATATACATTAAGGCTCATTAAATGCGTTGTCATCTGCATTTAATGCACATTAAATGCATAGTTATCCTTTGATCTTCCTGGTTGGTATGCCGACCAACTCTCCTCGGGTGTCGACTATCTCTCATCGGGTGCCGACCAACTCTCCTCGGGTGTCGACTAACTCTCCTCGGGTACCGGCCAACTCTCCTCGAATGTCGATCAACTCTCCTCGGGTGTTGAATATTGCCACGTAGGATGCCATGTGTCCTTTTTTGATTGGTCCTCGTAGATGGAGAATTTTTGTGTCAACAGAAGCCCCCAATACTCCATGCTCGATAGTTTACTGAAAGGATTGAGTATTTATTCTGCAGTGTTGCTCGGTGCTCGTGAAATTCTTGATCTACCTTTTTGATTTGTTCAACATAAAGTGTACTATCTCTTGGATGATATATAATGCCGACTGATCGATGGTTGCTAATACCTCTTTTGTGGAACTTTGTTCGTTAAGTGAACGTGTGCCATGTATCACCCCTGGGAATTTGGATGCATCCATGCCATAGTATACATCTTGTAGCTTGTCATAATCTTCAAGTATGTTGATTGGTTTGCTAGCCGACCAACTGCCTCTTGTGCCGAGCAACTGAGTGCTAACTTCACGTGCTTGATTTTTCTGATTTATGCTCCTCTAAATACTTTGTCGAGTAACATACTAGCTTTTGAACCCAACTCTTCAATATGATTAGTACCAATCTAGTGGTGGAATTCGAAACATTTTCATACAACTTCTTCTTCAATATTGGTCGGGACAGTAGTAGTAAAGATCTCAGTGCTGTAGATGCTGAATTTGACTCCTGAACTTCTGAATACGCCTCCTGAACTTCAATATACCTCATGAACTTCAATATAAAAACTAATTCTTGATCAAAAAAAACAACTTCTGAATGATAATTAGTTGGGCCCCCGACTATGTAAGTTTATGGAGTTGAATTTGATGCTCGACTGCATGATGTTATGAGAATGTGCCACCGAATGAACAACTGAATTTTTAATAGAAGCCCCCAAGTGTGAAATATGAATTTTGAATGCTTTCTCGGCCTTGAAGTATGTAATTTGACAAATTTTCTTATTTTGCACAGACAATAAGATTTGCTCCACCTGCTGTCTGCTGTTCGACCAACCGAAGTTGATGGAGATTGATTCCCGACCAAACGTAGTTGGTGGATTTTTATTCCCGACCAACCGTAGTTGGTGGATTTTTTATTCCCGACCAACTGTAGTTGGTGGATTTTCTTCCCAACCAATCGTAGTTGGTGATTCTGGGCTTTTTTATTCCCGACCAACCTTAGTTGGTGGATTCTCTTCCCAACCAACTTTAGTTGGCGTTTCTAGGAAATTTTTTATTCCCGACCAACCTTAGTTGGTGGATTTTCTTCCCAACCAACCGTAGTTGGCGTATTTGGGAATTTTTTTATTCCCGACCAACCTTAGTTGGTGGATTTTCTTCCCAGCCAACCGTAGTTGGCGTTTCTGGGAAATTTTTTATTCCCGACCAACCTCAGTTGGTGGATTTTCTTCCCAACCAACCGTAGTTGGCATTTCTGGGAAATTTTTTATTCCCGACCAACCTTAGTTGGTGGATTTTGTTCCCAACCAACCGTAGTTGGCGTTTCTGGGAAATTTTTTTATTCCCGACCAAACGTAGTTGGTGGATTTTTTATAATAAATGATGGAGACTTCCTCAGAGCCGACCAACGGATTGTTGGGAATAAGATATAATAATTGTTGGAGACATCCTTGAAGCTGAATATATATAGAGAGAAGAAAATTTTCGAGCTCCATGCTGAATATAAATAATAATTACCCCGACCAACTATTCGTTGGGGGTGAAATATAATAAATGTTATAGTTCTTCCTCGGAGCTGAATATGAATATCTCGCCGAGTTCCGTGTGGAGATGAATATACAATATGAATTCCAAGGGATATATAGAATAATTTTTGCGTGAGCCGATATCTCCGAGCAATAATAAAATATATAATGCCTCGCTGAGGTAAAATGATAATAGTTTCCAGATTGTTTCCGAGCATTCGTCGGCGTTGAGTCTTGTACTTGTAAAAATTAATATCTTGCTCTACCATATGTGTAGGATGAATTGATTAGTCATGAGAATAATTTAATCATTCAATAAATATATGATAGGTATATGCTTGAGAAATAAAAATATTAATTTCAAAAAATAAAATAATATATGTTGGCTGATATGTCGAGGCAAAATTGCCTGATGTCGAGAAATACTAGTTTCCAGAGGTTTACGAGAGCTTTCATCGGGATTGAATCTCGTCCCTATGAAATTTTAATAAGCTGCCCGAGCACCTGTCGAGACTAGATCAAATTATTATTGTCATGAAAATAATTATTTAGCCAAATAATATGTGATGTCTATCAGCCTAAAATAATAAAAATTTCAAAATATGAAATAATATTTTTGTGCCACACGTGTATTTCATGAGCATATTTTGATAAAAATGCTAGGCATTTTAATTTTAAGTAAAAGACCAAATGTACGTTGATTTTTTAGAAATTATTTATCACTCTAGGAATTATTTGAAATTCAGTAAATGCTCAAATATAATTTTTTGGTCTTGAAATATTTTTCACGTAAAGTTTATGTGAATTAATAAATCAGAAAATAACCAAGTATGCATTTTAATTTTTCTCCATGCAAATTTTCCATTGGGAGTTTCATGTAAAGGATAAGGATAAGAATAAATGGATAGTCTTGTCCTTTGGCAGCAAAGTAGTGATTTTGTCAAAATAAAAAAGAGATAACCAAATGAATCGTCAATTTTCAATTCTGGTATTAGCTTTCTACTGCCTTCGACCAAGGTTGAGATGTTGCCGACCTGATCTCCAACAATCATTCGGCCATACTTGCAATTATGAGGTGCCTCGTCCTGTGATATATTTGCCGACCAACGTTGTAAATGCCGACCAGTACTGAAATCGGTTTCAGGTGTCGTCGACCATGAAAATTTGACCCTGACTAGAAAATTTTTGTGACGACCATGAACTACCTTTTACAGCCGACCTATGCAAGAAGTTTTTCAACCGTTCTTTGTTGATGATTGGAATTGGTAAACTGAAATTTAGTGGAGGATTGTTGCCGACTAAGTGTATGAGAAATGCCGAGTAGAAATAGATGCTACCGACCAACAAATAGTAAGTCGTGGAATATAATAACTATAGTAGATCTCTTTGAAGATGAATATATGATAATAAATATTTTGGCGAGCTCCGTGCTGAGATGAATATGGAATGGATATAGAGAATGATTCGTGCTTGAGCACATATCAGAGCAATAAATCAATAGTGCCTCATTGAGGTAAAATTTCATAATGCCGAGCAGTGATAATATTTTCCAGAAGTTTAAGATTGTTTTTGAGCATTCGTCGGCACTGAATCTTGTACCTGTGGAATTTAATAAGTTACTCGAGCAACTGTGGAGGCTAAATCAAAAGTTTATCATGAGAATAATTTGTTCAGCCAATAAAAAATTTCAGAGCATGAAACAATAATTTCTATGCCGAGCATGTGTTAGAAAATTAAATTTTTATCAAATATGCAAGACATGAGGTTTGATTTGAACTTTTTGCAAAATAATTTTAATTTTAAGCAAATGCCTAAAATAAGTTGGCTTGAAAATATTTTTCTCAATAGAAAATGTGAAGTATTGGGATTTGATGAAAGAAACCAAAACGTTAAACAACCAATATTGAAATTAACAAAGTTAATATATTTGAGTCCAAGTATGAGGTGAGACTGCAAACCCAAATGGGTTTTATCGGCGAACTGGTCATATTTGACTATTGTATAGTTGCCGATCAAAAGAAAATATCTCCACCAAGAATTAGGTGTTGCCGACCAGAAATGAATGTACTGACTGGTAAATGGGTGGCCAAAAACTCGCCAAGAAGTCATTATAATCATATCGCCGATTAGCAATAGTTTCCTCTGAATAGTTATGGGGAAGGCCCTAGGCCCCGACCTATGCAAATAGGTGCCTCCGACCAGCATCAGATGTTGATTTGATGGTGCCGACCAAAGGTCGTATAAAACCTGTTGTCGACAGTTAATAGGTGATGCCGACCACGAATTGATGTTGCCGACCAGTAACATATGGTTGGAAAATCCCCATCTTATGCAATACCTGTGAAAGATATCAATAATGGGTACTGCCGATTAAATAATAAGTATTGTCGACAAAAAATGTGGGTCCATGGGCGATCTCCTTCTGGATATGTTGCTGTGATATGGTGGTCGCTGACTCGTCGACCATAAAGGGTATCTCCGGATGGTATTGAGGTGTGATATTGGGCATTTCAAGGTTACCAACCGATAAAAGGTGCACCCGATCAGTAACGGGTGCCGCCGACAAGAAACATGTGGTTGGGAAACCTCATAACATTTTCCCATTAGGATACCGACCAATCCGACTCTCATATTTTGTGAGTAAGAGAACCAGAGATGTTATAGTCTTTCATCCGATCAATAAAATCCCCCAACTCGTACAAAAGGTTTTTCGCAGACCACGGTTGGGTGTACGACCTCATCTAGATCCAATGGTGAACTAGTGTTGAAAACACGAACGATCCCTTAATTTTGAAACCGACTTTCCAGTGCATGATTCTTTAGATAAATCTCAGTCTACTTCATATTTTTCTTTTTGGATATGAATAATCTTTTTCTTGGTTGATGACGAGCCAACTTCATCATCTTCATAATATGAAAACATATTTTTGATGATGATCCGGAGCCAAAATGATTCTTATGAATTTTGACACCTGTCAATTGACTAGAAATTGCTTTGATCTAAAGGCAGGGTCTGGATTTGTAAGATCCTTCTTGTGAAGATTATTTTCTTCTCCAATATACCTCTGTATGTGTTGCTGAATACCAATTGCCATTTTTTTAAAATGTGGTTTGTGTATCAAAATAAAATTTCTTAAAGAGAGAGAGAGGATCAGTATCTCCAATTCTCCCATTGCATATAGAAAACTAAGCAAGTAATTGTAACTATCAGGAGAATTAAGATATTCAAGGACTCATTCCAGACTTATAAGAAATACATCGTTGTATATACACTAGATTATGATTGAATTAAACAAGGGCTTCCAATCAAGATCTGATGGTGGCAATATGTATATCGATATACAAACGTGTATGCATAAAAATTTCTTAAAACTTGTGATTGTGAAATTCACGGTTATACAAATTTATGAACAAAAATTGATCCAACAGTTTATGCATATAAGATCATGACTGAATCAAAATTTGTATGCTCAACAATGTTTATGAATATAAACATATTAGAATCATGTTTGAATAAAAAGATGTGTGCATAACATATAATTGATTATACGTAGAGAAAATAAAAACTTAGCTTTTGATGGAGAACAATACTTGTAACACGTTCCCACAGACGGTGCCAATCTGTTGATGCAAAAAACTGGACCCAATCCCGTTTTTATGATCTCAGATAAATAGATAAAAACAATCCAATCAAACTCATGAGATACAAAGATTTTTAAAGTGGTTCGACTTTGAATAAAGCCTACGTCCACTGTTATTTTATTCCCAGGGGTTCACAATAGCACCATAAGGTGTAGAGAGAGAAAGAATGTGTATCTTGTGTATGGTGTTTCTTAGTTGTCCTCCCCCCCTTTGGCTAAGGGAATACATGTATTTATAGTGATGGGAGATAAAGAGATTCATTGTATGTAGACATTTATGTCTACATTCAATGAATCTAATTGTTGGCCTTCTATGATGGTTGATCTTCCTTGAATTGCTTGGTATGCTATGTGTTGTCATCTATTAATACAGTAGAAATATATATTAAGGCTCATTAAATGCGTTGTCATATGCATTTAATGCACATTAAATGCATAGTTATCCTTTGATCTTCATGGTTGGTATGCCGACCAACTCTCCTCGGGTGTCGACTAACTCTCCTCGGGTACCGACCAACATGTGGAGCTGTCAAGTTTTAGAAACTAATGCATATGTAAACACTTCTCAACACCTAAAGAGATGTTAACAAATAAAATTTTGTACTGAAAAAAGTACCAAGTTAGTTGGTCAGTCAAATTTTCTAAAGTGTCACGTAGTGTATAATAAAACTTTGATTGAATTCCATCCAAATTACAAATATTTTATAAAAATTGGAGAAAATTTTCTTTATTTATATGACTATCCACCCTGTTTAGACGATACAAAACAACACAACAACAACAACAACAACAACAACAATAATAATAATAATAATAATAATAATAATAATAATAATAATAATAATAATAATAATAATAATAATAATAATAATAATAATAATAATAATAATAGTTCATCCCGGACCTCACATATATCATCAACTATTTAACTCAGAAAATATCATGTATCAAAATAGACAATTCAAAATTTTGAAGAAAATTTTATTTACAATTAACAATTCAAAATTTTGATAAAAATTCTATTTACACCCTGTCATTGATTTAATATTTGATTTGCTACATTCTGGGCAAAGATGGAATCGGGGCTCGCACCATGAGTAATATTTGGTAGAATATTTGGAGTACCTGAAAAACTAAAACATTTAGATACACAAAAAGAAGTAGGAATGTATTTATGTTTGTATTCTATATGAACTGTGAAATTAAAAAAGCCAAGTAGTAGACTCTCAGTTTACTATGTAATTGGAGAGAAATACATATTTGTTGGATATGATTTTTGTGACACCCCGACTAATTAAATATTGGGTAGCTACTCCTTTATTTAAATTAATGAAAAATGCCAAGTTGGTTAAGTTTATAGCATCACTGTCAAAAATATTTAATTATTACTAACCACCTAATATTTAAAATAGTGAAGTGTCAAATTTTAATGTTCAAATTACCCATCAACAAAATGATTTAAATCATCATCCAACCATCACATGAACAATCCCATAAGGTAATTAACAGAATGAAATAACATATGTTTGGAGTAAACACTACAATAATAATGGCAATGTAAATAAATCGAGTACAATAGTCTGAATACATAAAATCCCAAGACTGAATTAAAATGAAACTCTAGAACTGCTGTCACTGAATAGAATGGGCAACAGACCCTAACTGGAATAAATGACTCCCAAAAGAAGCAAGGATATATGTGGAGGCGTCTAGTAGCGAGATCCTGTAACTTCTACAGCAGCTACAATACGTCAAAGGAATGAAACTCCTAAGCTTGGCGTCCCTGTGGCTGGGCACCTAAAAGGTTTTTACGAAAAGAAATAGATTTGAAAGAAAACGGGTCAGAGCTCGAGGTGAAAATATTTTAAAAGAAGAAAGTGTTTAAATTACAATATTAAATAACACATATATTAAACATGTTAGTCACGTGCCCTCACTTGAGATCCTCACCCTCAACTATTGTGCACGCCTAGCGCATCTTTTAAATTCCACCTAGTTATACCACTACCTGACGAGTCTATTCTACCCCCATGTAGACGGTTCTCACTTTAGATGCCACCCATATTATTTAAATAAAATATATTCATAACTCACACGTTCAATAATCAGATTTCTAGCTCAAATATTGGTTAACTCTACATTATTCTTACTCAATTAAATCCCATAATTATTCGCATCTATTAAGTAGTAATGAATCAGTCACAAGTGCATATATAAGTCACTCTCATTACATATATACATATATAGCACCCCTAGGCTAAGCTGCGGTGCACGCATACTCTTCTATCGAATCCCGGTACATCACGTACATAAGGATCACGTGTTTCGAATCGCTCAGAAACCGTTTCAATACAAATCACACATAGTGGAGGCGAACATAGTTCACATACCCATGGGTCCCGCATATACCTACGCTCCCATGGTCAGCTGACTTATCAACTCACAAATAAGTCATTCACAGTCCTATGTCCTTAAGGTACCAGTTTAAATCCCCCCGAAGGCACACAAAGATAAGACGGTCCTTTTCCAAAAATCATCCTCTCGTGATAGCAAGTGTGGTAGGTATGTCATACACACAGTCATCCATATACTAAGTATTCACATAACTTAGGTAATCATCATTTTCGTATCGGTATATTCTAGCCCTTATATCATAAGTCTCACACATATAATAATATCATCCCATTAATTCTACACAATAGGTTTAGCGCGATAATTCTCGACGTATAATTCCGAGTACATACCCTATCCCAAAAAGGTTACTAAGTTCCTCGCTAGTCTCTAAGGTTATCTTAATATTTAAAGTTTCCCCTTTTCAGTCTTTAACCTCAAATTATAATTGGAGCAACATACATTCAGGTTCTCACAAATCCTAATCATATTCCACTAGTCGGATATTCGTAAGTTTACCACTTAACCTAAATTAAATCTAATAATTTTTCGAGCTTCAAATACCATCCTACTGGTCTTCCATAAGTACCAATATGTTCAAACAATCATAACTAAAGAGTTCTAAAGGTTGGAAGTTACTCAATTATTTAAAGGAAAATATTTCACTTTTTCCAGAGGGGTCAATCGATCGACCAAGCAGTAACCTGCCCAGAATTCCTTTACAAGTTACGGGTTCTACCATTTTTACACCTCCAATTCACCATTACAACATCCCAAACTCCCAAATGAGTATACTAAACATTAAACCACCATTACTACACTAGTTTTAACGTTCAAGATTCATAAAAACATAACAAAATATCGATTTCTTGGATTAAAAGTCATTAATAATACTATAACCCTAGTTTTTCATCATCTCTTAAAAAATCATCATAAATATCAATTTAATTTCGTGATTTACTAACTCTTAAATTACAAATTAGTTCACTTAATAATCCCAGAAGATCCACTACAAGCAAACCTATCCAAGTTCATAATTTAGTCTCCAATTTTCACATTATTACAATCTTACATAATTTGTCTTCAATCTAAACTATCATGTAAAATATATGCCTTAAATCATCGCAAGATATATCACTTGCCTTGAATTAGAGATTCTGATCCTTTGAAGCAGATGGTATGGGAGTGATCCTCTCTTTCCGATCTATCCGGTGGTGCAAAAGCCTTTAAGGGTGGTTTCTCTTTCAGGAACTTTGCTCTCTTCCTCTCTAACCGCCGTTGGTGATTTTTGGTTGTGATAACCCTAAGAGTTCTAGTGTTGGTTGATATATTAAGTCTAAAATTCGTTGGGATCGCCCCCAACATATGTGTGTTTTGTGTTGTCCATTTATGAATAAGAGAATTCCTCCGGACTTGTCGATAGAGCACAAATAGACGCCAACGGTAGATGCTCTTGTGTGTCAAATATATGAAAGGATATATATTATTAATTGATTGGTCTGGAATTTAATAAATTGAATTGTCTAAGTAAAATAGACAATATTTATATATGAAGCCCTTTAATCCATAATAGATGTTTATGCCCTTTTCAAAGAAACTTGAATAATTGACTGTTGGAAATTTAATGTAGAAAGTGCATTTAAATGATTTATTACTGTTATCCCCATTTATAAATTGAGGCATTATCACCAATTATTATTTGGGAATTGTTGGGATACGAATGATATTTCGTTTAGATGAGGGCCGAGGTGTCATATGCATGTGAGTGACCAAAAGGGGGAGAAATTATTGTGCATGGACTCTATAATTACATTCATATTTTATTCAAGTTAATTCTTGCTCACCTCGGGCTCTGACCCAATTATAAATTTTCCTTCCCCCCAAGTGCTCCTAGATAGGGATAGTTGGATTGTGCTGTACCAGTCCCACGATCTCGCTTGCTCTCGAAATTCAGATTCAGTTACTTCTAGCATAGGTGCTTTTCAGTTTTAGTCATTTATTATTTGGAGCTTTTGTAAGGGCATAAATCCCGATACTCTTTTATTTTATGTCGGTTGGGATTTTATCACTCTAGTTGGGTATTATTATTATTATTATTATTATTATTATTATTATTATTATTATTATTGTTGTTGTTGTTGTTGTTGTTGTTGTTGTTGTCGTTGTTGTTGTTGTTGTTGTTGTTGTTCGGAATATTGAATTATTGTGTATGTGCTCTTTGTTTTACACATGCAGAAGTTTTGAAAAATAACTTATTTTTATTTAATTTGTGCTAAGGATGGTATTAATTGGCAAACAAGTCCTATCTCCGGCGTATTGTGCCTGGCCAGCCTTTATGTGAAAAAATAGTGGTTGTTACAATTTTGTTGAGCAAATGTATGTAGAGAGATGAAGCCGAGAAAAATGCCTCTAGCCTTGTGCTCTGATTGGGAGGGAACGTGGTGTACCCAAAATACTCCCACTTTTTTTAATTAAAGTGTAAATTTGATAGGTAAAAAAGAGGGAAAAATCAAAGAATTAAGGGGTAGATTTGGGAAAAAAAGTGATGTGATATGAACCATTCATTTTGGCAAAAATATGTAAGAAGGTAGCATCAATCCACACCGTTGAAAATGTGTACATTTTCAAAAACAACCCTATCATATATATATATATATATATATATATATATATATATATATATATATATATATATATATATATATAGAGAGAGAGAGAGAGAGAGAGAGAGAGAGATAATGAGAGTCTCATGTACATACGAAACGGTGCATACTAATTTTTTAAAATAGAAAAAAAATTATTTTTCAGTTGAATTTTTTTGCATAACGTTTAATCATTTCAACAGACCCATATAAAAAAAATCAATACAATGTAACATTTTTTGCTATTTAAAAAAATCGATCGAATTTTCGCATATTTTAAAGCACTTTAAAAGCTGCAAAGGTTTGATCGATTTTTTTAAAATAGAAAAAAAAAACGTTTTTTTTGTCGTGATTTTTTTACGTGTTTCCCCCAAAATGTTTAAATACCACATAAAAAACTCAACTCAAAATCATTTATAAAATGGATCCGCACCAGCAGTGGCGGATCTAGGATTTTTATTCGACCGGGCCGAACGTTTTTAGTGGTGCTGGGGGTTCAGGGGCGGGAGCCCCCGAGATGATTTTTTTGGGTTATTTCAAGTTTTATACAAATTATAACTTTATAATGCCCAAACAACTACAAAGTATAGTAGACCTTGTTTTTATGTTTATTATTTTAATTAATTCCAATCTTTTTTACACTCTCAGTTTTGTAAATAATTAGAGGTACACCTTAAAGTTTAGAGTTTTACCAAAAAACCCTATATATATATATATATATATATATATATATATATATATATATTAAATTGAACCGGGGGGCCGCCCCCCTTGGTCCCTATATCCATCCGCCCCTACGTACCAGTGGTATGTACCGTTGGGTATGTAAGGGAGCTGTACTCTATATATATAGTGAGAGTCTCTTGTACATACTAAACGATACATACCAATTTTTTAAAATAGTAAAAAAAATATTTTTTTCCTGAATGTTTTTATATAACGTTTAAATATTTTAATAAATCCATATAAAAAATATCAACTCAAAATAACGTTTTCTGCTACTTTAAAAAAATCGGTTAAACTTTTGTAGATTTTAAAGCATTTTAAAACCTGCAAAGGTTTGGCCCATTTTTTTAAAATAACAAAATTGTTTTTTTGTCATGATTTTTTTTTATATGGCTCCCCCAAAATGTTTAAATACCACATAAAAAAATTCAACTCAAAATCATTTATAAAATAGGTCCGTCACATCGGTATGTACTGTTTGGTATGTACGAGAGCGCGACTCTCTCTCTCTCTCTGTCTAATAATAATAATAATAATAATAATAATAATAATAATAATAATAATAATAATAATAATAATAATAATAATAATAATAATAATAATAATAATAATAATAATGCACTTGTGCGGACTGTCCCGTATTCTAACAGTGTGGATTGGACATGTGTCACCTGACGGTGTGCCCAAATTTAATGACTAAATTATAGGTGCTCTCTCTCTTTTCTGGGTTCACCGTTAGGCGACACATGTCCAATCCGCACTGTTAAAATACGGAATTATCCGCATAATATATATATATATATATATATATATATATATATATATATATATATATATATATATATATATATATATATATATATATATATATATATATATATCTGTGAGAGTGTGTGTGTTTTACTTTGAGTATTTACAAATTCCAACATTTGGTTGGCCTAAATCGGGCTTGAAAGTATTCATTTTCGTCTTGTTAAATATTCAAAACTTTTTCCTCCTTCACCTACGCTTCAGTTTCACTTTATCCTTTTTAGGTATTCATTATCAGGCAAAAGCGGGTAACACAATAGACCTGAATAAGTCATGTTTTTAAATGCTAAAATAAAGATTACAAAGAAGATCGTTATCAAATATTTGTGTCGTAATGTAGTAAGCTTTGAATTTTCAGACGCCTTACTGCTATGACTGACTTAGGGTTGAACCCGCCCGCTGCCCTGTCTCTCCCACTGCTACTTCCACTGCCAGAACTCCCTCACCCTACACACATCCTGCCTCCCTCCCATCTGACCAAGCCTGCACCTGCTTTGCCCCAGCAGCCCCCTGCAACCTGTTGCAACCTGCCGCCTTTGCCGACATATGAAGAAAAATTAATGAGCATCCCTTCCATTGAACCGTTCGCTACCATTACTGAGATACCAGTCAACCAAACTCCATCTCAAGCACCACTCACCCAGTCCCATGTTCTTTTCCTTTCTTGGGATATGGATCTAACTGTCGATGAATACGAGTCCGATGACAAAGCTTTGCAAGAGGACACAACTCTAGACCGTATTCCTATTGTGCCCATATTGAATCAGGAGCTTCAAATCCTCAGACAAAAATGGCGATCGTCCCTCATCATAAAATTATTGGGTAAGTTTTTATCATTCCAAAGGCTTGCGTTCACATCTCACGCTTGTGGAAATTACAAAATGGAATTTTCATTACGGACTTGGGGAATAATTTTTTTCTAGTTAAATTTTCTTCTCAAAAAGATTAGGCGTCCGTAATTTCGGGAGGTCCATGGTTTCTAGAGGATCATTATCTGTCAGTGCAAAGATGGCAAAAGAATTTTCGACTGTCTATGGAAACTATTAAACATATGAGTTTATGGTTTCAAATTCACGAATTACCAGTGGAATACTATGATATGAATATTTTACATCGTATAGATGCATCCTTGGGGAAACCACTCAATATTGACATTGATACTGAGTCAGTGGGGCGGGCTAGGTATGCTCCAATCTGTGTGGAATTTAACATTAAAAAACCGCTTCCGTAGAAAATCATGATTGGTCGCATCCTCTGTTCTTTGGTCTATGAACTAAAAACTGAGATTTGTATCTCATGTGGAATTGTCGGCCATAATCTTCACAACTATCCTTGTAAGAAATTTATCTCTACCTCTACTTCTTACCAACCTCAGATGGAGCAACAATGGTGTATTGTTGCCCGACGTCCTCCCCATCATCAATCTCGTGCATCGAGGACTGACACTATAAATAATTCTAGTCACTATCCTGCTCGGTTCGACCCAAATACCCATGTACCTGAGAATGCTCTGTCTGAGATGCATACAACTAAGGAACGTATTTGTAAACCAAAATATGATGTGTGGCCAACTTCTCAGGGCCAAAATGATGAGTACAGTCCACACCATGAGGAGAGAAACCCAGCAACCCCTTCGGTTCACTTCCACTCCAACAATATAGGCCTATCTGACCATATTGCGCCGCCCATGGGCTACTCCCAGATCACTACATCCCGAGCACTTGAAGACTCCACCATGTATAACCCACCGTTTCCTATTAAGGATACCAGCACAACTATGTGTGAAGGACTCGATTACCCTGATTCGTCATCTTCTCCTCATGTTTTCGTCCTACCCCACTGTAGTACCTACTTCTCCTCCGATTGCAATACTCCCTCTTTCTTCTCCTCCTGCCAACAATGTAGTCTCTGATCCAACTTGTGAACCAATGAACCTCGCTCCAACAGAACACCACTCTGGAGTGATTACTCACCTTGAAAAAGAAATACCACACACCCCACACCATAACCCTACCCCATCAACTACAGAACCATCCCTTATATCAGGATTTGGATTTTCAGCCCCACGGTCTCTCATTTCCCATGTTCAGCAGCTTCTGAGGTGCCGTAACCGACAGGGGTCAAACTCCACAACAAAATCAGCAGTTCCCACCCGAAAGAGACAGGCTTATTCTACAAGGGCTAGGAGATTCGCTCCTCCATCCTCTCCTCAAGACACTAAAGGTCTCCAACCACGAGCTATCAAGAACCCGCGTACTTTTCGCAGTAGATCAGGTCCGAGGCCGGTTGATCACAGTCACAGCATTGATTTACAAGCTTTGCAATCACCCCACCCCAAACAAAGAGTATTGTCCACCCAACCCCAACCGTATAAACGACTTTGTAACCAGTGATCGGGGGAGAAACTTGAGGTGAGATCACCCATTTACACACCTCATGAAGATTCTACTTTGGAATGCTAGAGGGGCTAGTAGGCCACATTTTTATACAAAACTCATGACATTTGTTCGCTCACATCAGCCTCACATATTAGTTATCTTCGACACTCGATTGTATGATCAAGAATCAACGCGCGAGATTAGTCGGTTACATTGCCAACATCATGTCTTCTCTTCGGCTCTCGATTAATAAAGTGGTATTTGGGTTCTTTGGGATGAAAGTCTAATTGTTGCGCATGACATCGTCATTTCCAGTCGCTTCATTCATATGCTCATTCAACATGACCCTGCGGTGGTTCCTACAGAGTTTACTGCTGTCTACATGCCACCCCAACCTGCTGAACAAACCTAGG
Organism: Sambucus nigra; assembly: GCA_949130495.1. Lineage (NCBI taxonomy): Eukaryota > Viridiplantae > Streptophyta > Magnoliopsida > Dipsacales > Adoxaceae > Sambucus > Sambucus nigra. The sequence continues at coordinate 486,509,364 of OX422218.1, read as the reverse complement.
TATGAAACTCCCTTCACCACATCCACACTACTGTCCAACATCATTGTCTTCTTCTGGGAGATTTTAATGCTATTTTAGGCCAACAAGAAAGGGGGGGGGGTTCGTTTCAAGCTACGCGTGAATGTCAATATAAATTTTTTATGCATTCATTCAATATCTAAGATCTAGGGTTTACTGGGCCTAGTTTCACTTGGAAAGCCAATAGTGTTCTTGGGCACCATGCTAGAGAGCGACTTGATCGAGGACTTGGTAATGAGCATTGGATCTCCTTGTACCTAACTAACCGAATTTCTCATGTTCCAAATGCTGGGTCTGACCACTGTCCTTTATTGTTAGATACCCACCCTTCCCTCTCTAAACCCCCAGCGCGGTCTGTCTTTTACTAACCTCTTACACTATCACTCGAATCTTCTAATCCAGGGATCGCATGATTTTTCCTTTTCGTGTAAGGCCAAGTCTTTTAGTGAGGATGATCGGTGGTGGAAGCAATCTGTTTTTGGGAATACATCTCATTCAATATTTGCCTTAAAACAGGAGATTCATAACCTCAGATTGTGTATTAACAATAATCCAGATCCCCTATTGGTCTCCCGAGAGCATGACTTACAATCACAACTTATGCACTGTATGACTTTAGAAAGCCAGTAGTGGCGCAATAAGAATAAAAATAAGTGGCTTATAGACGGGGACCATAATACTAAATTTTTCCATGCTTCTGTTATGCAACACAACCGTAATAATTTGATTTTTGCTATTTTCAATCCGGATACTAGATGGCATACTAATATCCACGATATTGATGGTCAATTCCAACACTTCCACGTGACCCTTTTTACTACCACCAATCCCCTTTGTTCGCCGTCTAAAGATAATTTTGTCCAAGTTAAATCTGCTAACGTTACTCGATTACTGGAACCTATCACAGATGCAGAAATTTGGACAAACTTGTGTACTATAGGGAAGAATAAGAGTCCGGAGCGGATGGGTTGACCTACGAGTTTTTTTAAAATCATTGAGATATTGTGGGACCCTCCGTACTTAATTTATTTAAATATTATTTCACCTCTATTCGACTCCTCCATGCCCTTAATAAAACCCTTCTCATCTTTATCCTAAAAATTCCACACCCTACTCAAGTTAAGCACTTTTGTCCCATCAGTTTATTTAATGTTATTTATAAACTTATCTCTACGATCCTGGTTGTTCGCATACGACCCATCCTTCAATATCTTATGCCCCCTTATCAAAATGCCTTTATTGCCTCTCGTCATATTCAGGATAATATCCTGATCGCCCATGAGATTTTACATACCATGCGTAAATATAAATCTACAAAAGGTAGTTGTGATGTTAAAATTGATCTATCTAAAGCCTACGATCAAATGGAATGGCCTTTTATCCAATAGGTTCTCCAATGCCATGGGTTTCTAGAGGTTTGGATTGGATACCTTATGGAATGAATATCTTCTACATCATTCACCACGCTCATTAATGGCAATATGGGGTCCACTTTTTCTCCAACTCGTGGACTCCGTCAAGGGGATCCCCTCTCGCCTTACTTATTTATCTTGGCGTTAGACACCCTTCTACAACATGTGGAGTCAAACTGTCTTTTAAAACATATAACTCCTCTCCGTCCCTTCCCTATTCCTGGGCTTGCTTTTGCTGACGATTGTACTTTTTTCCTCCAATCTACGCCAGCTTCGGTGGCTCACTTCCATCACATTTTAACTACTTTTGGTTGTTTTTTGGGTCAGACCGTTAAACAAGGATAAATCTACAGTTTCTTTCGGCCCTTCTACTCTGCGTGTTGTTAAATAAGCTACTTTGCACCAACTGGGAATTCATGGGGCTCATGGGTAGGATAAATTTCTTTGATTACCTCTTATTACAGTTAGGTTAATCACCAAATGTCCTCTGAGCTTATGAAAAGTCTCGACCGACGATTACATACGTGGTATAATAATTTCTTATCTTATACTGGTCGAATTACTCTAAATAATGAAGTATGTACTTCCCTTCCATATTGTTACATGCATGCATATCCGATTCCTCCTCATATTCTTACTACGTTATCTAAGAAAATTAAATCATTTTTATGGAATGTTTCTAAATTTTTTCATAAAACATCCACCGTCCATTGGGCTACGATTACCCTTCCCAAACAGTATGGTGGTTTGGGTATAAAAAACTTACACTCTTTAAATAAAGCGTACATGATTAGACTACTTTGGAAAGTTTATACCAAGCCACACAACCTTTGGACTCAAACTATGAAACATAAATATTTTCTTCACACTAATTTATTGGCGTCTCATAGTATGGCTACCGACTCGTGGTTTTGGAGAAAAGTTTCCTCTTTAATCCCTTCCTTCTCCAGTAGAATCAAATGGCGACTAGGTTTCGACTCTATTTCATTTGGAAATCATATTTGGCTCTGACAAGATTCTTTCAATCATCTTTACCCGCATATTCCTCCTCACATTCTAGCTACTCCCCTTCACACGTTCATTTCTAATGGCTAGTGGGATATACCGACTTTAGCTTTGTGGTTGCCGTTGGATGATATTCACCGAATTCGTGCACTGTATGTTCCCTCTCAAGAATCACTGGATGTTTCGTGTTGGTGGCCTAGTTTTACTGGAACTTTTACTCTTAAATTGGCCTATCATTGGCTTCACCTTCACCTATATGCCCATCACACTCTTGCGCTTCCTTGGAAATATTTATGGAAAAGTACCTTACCCCCTAAGCTCCAGTTTTTCCTGTGGTTTCTCATTCATAGGGTTTTACCAACTACGGACTTACTTTTTCCCTACCATAAATTAATGTCTCCTCTGTGCTCTCTTTGTGGGTTGGCTGACTGTAATAGACATATTTACTATGACTGTTCTACGTTGTTCCAACTCCGAAACTTGATGCCTCTGTTGGACCTTAGTCCTACGTCCATCTTTACTGCGCTCTCCCACATACAGTCTACGACTCGGGTTGCAGGCAATCAACTTCAACCATTTTCCCTTCTTTGGCTATTTTAGATCATGCGTAATGAAGCGATCTTTCAACTGATACCCATAACTTTGTCATCTTTCAAGTCCACCTTATCTTAACGCCTTCGTAGCTATTACCAGACTCGTCAATTTATTCGGCCCAGTATACCTCCTCCCTCTTTTACTTTTCCTATTGCTTGGTCCAAACCCGTGCCTCCGTTTTTCAAGTGTAATACGGATGGAGCAAAATCGCATCTTACAGGTCAAGATGCAAGTGGTGGGATTATCCGCGATGCTCAAAGAAAGTTTGTATGTGCTTTTACCCACCATATAGGCTTTACATCTTCAATTCTAGTGGAGATTTAGGCCATAAAAATTGGTTTGGATATTGCTTCTGCTTAGGGTATTACTTGCATCGAAGTGGAAACCGATTATTAAATTGTTTTTAATGTGATACACAGGAACCAAACCCAAAATCCAGACCACATGAATTTGATCTAGGCCATACGTGATGACTTTCAGAGATTTCAACACATTACCTTATGTTTATATTCCAGGGAAGCTAAAGCTTGTGACGATGTTCTTGTTGCCCACTTGGTTTCAAATTCGTTTCTCTCTGCAGTGTATGTTCAGATTCCGTGGTTTTTACTTCCATCTTCTTTCCACGATATGTGTAATATTGCGGTTGGACGTTTTGTAGTTTCTAACATTACTTGTAAGATTTCCTTAGTTTAATTTAATCTTCATGATTTTGTAAAAAAAGACTACAAAGAATGTCATTACATTATAAGTACTTGTCACTGCACGCCATTTCACAGTCGATTGGGGTCGGTCAACCATAGTGTTGACCATAATTTTCTCACACTTGTCAAATAAAAAATGAGTGATAAAAGGAAAATAAAAGAAAAAGGAACCTTATAGTCCCGAGGAAGATGAAAAAAATGCGGGGGTGAGGAAATGAGATTAAAACACATTAACTAGGTATTAAAAATCACTCACACAAGCGAAATGGTTGCATTAAAATTTAGAACACAATCGACAAAGACTAAAATTTTTTTTTTAAGGCTTCCGACTAATTTCAGTTTAATTGATTTTTATCCTCCTCCTCCTCCTCCTCCTCCTCTAAGTGCCTCCTAGTTTGGAAAACAACACATTTTTAAATTTAAAAAATTCTTAATGATGTATGAATCAAGAATCCTATGGAGATAAAGAAGATGAATCATGCATTTGCAACAAATATGAGTTGGTCCAACATGAATAAGTGCCCAACTGGTGATAAATATATGAGGTGCATAAAGACAAATTGTAATACCCCGTAAATTTAGAATAAATATTTTGATTAATTTAAATTTGAGAATAAATTAAATCGGATAAATTTAAATCTAGGTGGGTAAAATTTAAAATAAACAGTATTCATGATTTTATAAAAATAAAACTCAACCGGACATAATGGGCCTGGTAGTGAAAAATAAATCACACATAAATAAATTTATGGGCGGGAGTCGTTATAACATAATAAAATGTCTAAGTGAAATAAAAATAATTGGGACGCATTTTGGGAAGCGTTAGATATTCGATTTGGTGTTTTAAATATTTAGAATTGGTCTCGGATCATAGGTATATGAGTTGGGGAGCTTTTGGGCTAGTTGGATTATGAATTCGGGTCCATTTGGAGGACCAAAAGTTGGGTTCTAGGCCCAACTCGGGATTAGTCACTAATTAAGTGTTTAAATGGGGGTAAACCACACCCCCACTATCATTAAAGAAAATCTAGATTAGTAGCTATGAGAGAGAAAAGTGAAATACTAGGGAAGAAAAGAGGAAGAACAAAGGGGAAAGTCAAGGGAGCTTCAAGAGAAATTATTCTATAGATTTTAAGGCAAGAATTATCTTGCTTAATTTGTGTTTTCAATTTATTTCTCAATGCTTCATATTTATCCCCTTTAGATTTCTGAGATTTAGGTCTTAATTTGTTTAATTTTATGATGAACAGTACATGTTAAAGATTGATCTTTATGTAAAATTTGTTCCAGAAATTAGGTATAACAAATCTGAATATTGATGCTAGATTTCCTTAAGCTTTCGATAGTTATTTGGGGGATAATTGAATAACCAATATAGAGGATGTTTTTGATAAATTGTGGACTAAAATTATGTAGACTCCATGTTATATAATCCTTTACCCTAAATTAAATGATAGTTAGAAGTTTGGAAAACACTTGACTTGATTAAGTATTGAACAAACATAAAATTTGTGGTTTATCTGTAGGATTTGGAAGTTAGTTTATATATATATATTTTTGGGTTTCAAATGAAAAATTTGGGTATAGAATTCTAAGATTGGAAGAACGGTAAATGAGAAACGAAGAAAGGAAGGAGACAGGGGTCGCTCAAACGACTTCGTGGGTCGTTCAAGCGACGTCCCATGTCGCGTGAATGAACTCCACGGTCGTTCGAGCGATGTGTTTTTTTTCTCTCACTTCATCCATCTTTTTGCTTTAGTCTGAGTTTGGGTAGTTTTCTGCAATTGGGTTAATGGATGAACAGTGGTAAAGGAATATTAAGGAAAGGAAATCATGGATTATGGGTTAATTAATTGATGGAACAATGTCATACCCATATTTAAATTAATAATAATTACAAATAACATGTGGTTAAGTAATTATTCATGGGGTAAATTTTATAATTTATTTGATGAGGGTAGTGGTCTTGGGATTTCGGGTGTGAGTATTTTTATGAGTCCAAGTGAGTGAGTGGAATCAATTCTGGAAAAATATTTTTTTTATTAAAATACTAATGTGCCGACATTAAACAAGGAAAATTACAAATTACTAGCTGGATAAGTAATTCATTTATGGAATGTAATTTATAATTTACTAGATGATAAATTATTAATATTTGAAAAAATGCTATGGAATTTGGTTGGATCTTTAATGGTAATTATGGGCTAATTACCTATACGTATTATATGGAATAATAATATGTATTATTATGTATTTGTGTGGAGTTACCAGTGGAACGTCCTATCGGCTCGGGAGTTCGAGTGTTAGGGGGCCACGTACCACACGTCGGCATAGGTGCGCTTGACGATGTGTAGTACAAATAGGTACTATGTGTAGGTGTCATCTACGAGAGGTATATGTTGATACTGACCATTCCTGTGTCACCACTAGTGTAGACACCCCATTTTAGTACCCCCTAACCTCTCCTTAGGTCCCTAGCACCTCCCTTCATCATTGCAAACCTAAGTCATACCCCGGGTACTGACCTAGAGGCCATCGGGAACTACCTGGCTCCGTTTGACCAAAATTAAAACTCTTCAGCTTGATCAAGACGGAATGAATCTTCAAAGGGTATTGAAACCACTTTCCAACGGTCTGCCTCGTGCACGATTCTGACTTACGGTGCGGACGAACGACCCATTCTCCCCCAAAACTTGATCAGGAGGCCATCGGACGCTCCCAGGCTTTGTTTGACCAAAGTCAACTCTTTACCTCGATCGATACTGAATGAATCTTCAAAGGTCACTAAAACCCCTTTCCAACGGTCCACCCTGTGCGCGATTCTGACTTACGGTACGGATGAACGATCATTTTTACTCCGAAAGGTCACCAAACATTTCCAGGCCCCAGTTGACCAAAGTGAACTCCCCAAATTGAGTTAATATTTTTGGAATGTCTAAGTACATCTCTTAACCTTTCCAACGGTCCACCCCGTGCGCGATTCTGACTTACCATGCAGACGAATGATCCGTTTGCGTCCGACGATTCCCCGTCCAAAGGATCGATGAATGCTTCCGGGCCACATTTGACCCAAAGTCAACTCTCGGACCCGGGAGCAGTATGAAGACTTTCGAAGGTCTCTGAAGTACCTTTCCAATGATTCACCCCGTACATGATTCAGATCAACTATTTGCGCTCTACGATCGATTTTCTGAAGGAACCTGAAAGAGACTACCAAACGGCAGGTTCCAAACGCTGCCTATCGGCAATGTGCCTAAACACACCTGCCGATTGGCAGGACCAGGGCTATGCTGATCGGCAATGCCCTGGGCCTATAAAAGGAGGTCCTGACCTCATTACATGGGGTCACAAGATCTGAAACCCATCACTCTCAGCGAGCTCAGAAAACCCCTCTCGAAGTCAGCGTGATTTCCACATCCAAATCCTTTTCCAACCTTACTTTTCATCGTACCTTTCATCAAACTTGGTGAATTAACCACCCTTCATCATCCCCTAAGTGTAAGGGTTGCTCTCCAATATCCAAGATCAAGCTCAAAATCTCCAAGAAGGTTCAACCTTTTCAACTCTCTCTTTAAATTCTCCTAAATTCACATTAATTTGTTTTATTACTTAGCACTTTTATTCTCTAATCTCACATATCCTAATATAATTTTTATTTAGTATTATCGCACATCTTTTATTTTCATATAAATACCCCCCCCCCCCAAAAAAAAAGAAAAAAGAAAAAGAGGGCTTGCTCATAAATTCCAAACGGGAATTCTCACACTTTTCTCACAACTAAAACACTTTTTTACACACACACACACATATAAGAGAAGTCCCCGGTTGGATTTATGGGATAAATCCCACCCCTAATTTTGCACACGATCTACATGGACATTGATGCCTCTATAGGCTACGTAGGCATCTCGGGGGAAAACCCGAGACTCGAGTCCTTTTCCTACTTTTTTCCTATTTTTTCTATATTCTTTAAACTTAACTCTCTTAGACTCACTATATATATATATACATATTTATTCTTGATGGCGTATTATTTCGTATACGTTATCGTTCCCTTATAATGATCAACGCTAGGATAATCGCGTGAATCCTATTTTCTAATATTACTTTTAAGAACATTCCTACGGATGATGAAACATAGGCACCATACCTCCAACAACCCGCCGAATGTTGTATGAAGGAGTATGCAACCGCATAAAGGGGACCTCCGAAGTCACCGCCATCGCAGATGTCGACGGACCACCACTGCTGTGGGAGGACCCCACTGGCCGATTCGAACCCGCAGGAGGGAAAAGCAGTGCATCATATATGCTGGGCGCCATCAGCCAACTCGTCACAAAGTCCATATAATCATACGGCATAGCCGTATCGGTGCACAATAGATAGGACTCGCCCATCATCACTGCAATCCTCACATCCTTCGACAGCAGTCGCTCCCACCTCATAGACATAGGAGGCCTCGCAGGTGGCACCACCACCTCCTCCTCAATAATCTGTCGGACCACCCTCTCCCCGATATACCAAGAGTGGCCAAACTCATGCGCCAACAAACGCCTCATCTGCGCATTCACTCCAATCGAACCCGTAACCTGAATAGCTGCCCCCCAAGGGTAAAAGGTCACCCGAAAAATTCCTGACAGATATAATTCAATACGGAATCAGAGCACACAAAGACCAAGACTGAAGAAGGAAAAAGTCTTACCCTATCACTGGTCAGGCCATATCGATTGGTACTAACCTTCCACCTTCTCGAGGCAGTCCAAAAGTCCGTGCCACTGCCGAATAGCACCCTCTACACCATGCCGACCGGCTCCTCCCTTAAATTTTAGTACAGAAACTCCCAAAAAATACCATAAAACCCTAAAAAATCCTCAGAAAATTCCTAAAAATCCCAGAAAGAATTTAAAACATTTTCACCAAGAAAATTTCCCACTCCCTCAAACAGAACCCCTATTTCCCCAGCGTAACTCTTAAAAGCCAAGTAAATCTCCTCCCGGAAATATACCCCGAGGACCCCTGAGGCATCCCAAACTTCAGGATCATCTCCTATTCCCTAAAGGTCTCAAATTTCCCCGAGAAATACGTCCAAACCCTGGACCACCTAATCACTTCCCTAGTGGAATCTATAGCATCAAATTGGCTGTTCCCCCGATAAAATCTCCAAATGATACAAGGATTTCCCAAACAATCAGCTCCCCAGCTCAAATCAAAACCACAAGGTAATTTCCCCGAGAGAGTTCCCCGAGAACATCACACCTAAGCCCTCAGAATTGGCTTCGACCCACATAATTGATCACCTCAATTTAAGCCCTCAGAATTGGCTTCGACCCGCATAATTGTTCATCTCAATTTAAGCCCACAGAATTGGCTTCGACCTGCAGAATTGGTCATCTCAGCTAAAGTCCTCATAATTGGCTTTGACCCGCAGAATTGGTCATCTCAATTTAATCCCTTAGAATTGGCTTCGACCCGCAGAATTGGTTACCTCAACATAACCCCTCAGAATTGGCTTCGACCCGTAGAATTGATCATCTCAATTTAAGCCCTCATAATTGTCTTCGACCCATAGAATTGATCATCTCAACTTAAGCCCTCGGAATTAGCTTCGAACTGTAGAATTGGTCATCTCATTTTAAGCCCTCAGAATTGGCTTCGACCCGCATAATTGGTCATCTCAACTTAAGCCCTTATAATTGGCTTCGACACGCAGAATTGGTCATCTCAATTTAAGCCCTCAGAATTGGCTTCGACCCACAAAATTGGTCATCTCAACTTAAGCCCTCAGAATTGGCTTCAATCCACAGAATTGGTCATCTCAATATAAGCCCTCAGAATTGGCTTCAACCCGTAGAATTATTCATCTCAACATAAGCGCTCAGAATTGGCTTCAACCCGCAGAATTGGTCATCTCAACTTAAGCCCTCAGAATTGGCTTTGACCTATAGAATTGGTCATCTCAATTTAAGCCCTCAGAATTGGCTTCGGCCCGCAGAATTGGTCATCTCAACTTAAGCTCTTAGAATTAGCTTCGACCTATAGAATTGGTCATCTCAATTTAAGCCCTCAGAATTGGCTTTGACCCGCAGGATTGGTCATCTCAACTTAAGCCCTCAGAATTGGCTTCGACCCGTAGAATCAGTCACCCTCATCTTCAAGCCCTCATAATTGGCTTTGACCCACATAATTGGTCACCCTCATCTTTAAACCTCCAGAATCGGCCTCAACCCGTGGAAGCGGTCATCCTCATTCTTAGGTCCTCAGAATTGGCCTCGACCCTCTGAATTGGTCATACTCTTTCAAAGGCATCATGCGGTATCTATTCGATGGATATCATTTATTCCAAACTTACCCTTCGAAAGGCTCTATAGACACTGCATTCTAGTACACCCTAACCTCTCCTTAGATCCCTAGCACCTCCCTTCATCATTTCAAACCTAAGTCATATCCCGTGTACTAACCTAGAGGCCATCGGGAACTTTTAGGCTTCGTTTGACCAAAAGTCAAACTCTTCAACTCGATCGAGACTGAATGAATCTTCAAAGGGTACTGAAACTCCTTTCCAATGGTCTACCCCGTGCACGATTCTGACTTACCATGCGGACAAATGATGCGTTTGTGTTCGACGATTCCCCGTCCAAAGGGCCGATGAACGCTTCTGAGCCATATTTGACCCAAAGTTAACTCCCAGACCTGGGAGCAGTTCAAAATACTTTCAAAGATCTTTAAAGTACCTTTCGAACGGTTTACCCCGTGCTCAATTCGGATCAACGGTTTGTTCTCTACGATCGATTTTCCGAAGGAACCTGAAAGAGACTACCAAACGGTCGTAGTTCGTATGATCTTCGAAAGTCCACATAGCCTTTGATGCCTCTATAGGCTACGTAGGCATCTCGGGGTAAAACCCAAGACTCGAGTCCTTTTCCTACTTTTTTCCTTTTTTTTCTATATTCTTTAAACTTAACTCTCTTAGACTGTCTCTCTATATATATTTATTCTTGATGGCGTATTATTCCGTATGTGTTATCGTTCCCTTATAATGACCAACGCTAGGATAATCGCGTAAATCCTATTTTCTAATATTACTTTTAAGAACATTCCTACGGATGACTCGCTTTATCTCTTCCATGATACAAGTCCATGATTCCTATCTCCACTATATATACACATACACACATATCACGGGGAAATAAAGGAAAATAGTTATTAACCATGAGAGACCGTAAGGGCGGAATGGGTGCCTAACACGTTCCCATTTCGTAACTTAGCCTCCGGACCCTTTTTGAATCATTTTGGTTTTGTATGTATCAGTATGTCTTTGGATGTTGTCCTTCGGGATGGCTAACTTTTCTTTTGTCTATTTTGAGTAAAATAGACTGGCGACTCCATCTCTCTACATTTTTTTCACCTCATCACCGACGCCGGCCGAAGCGCTCCCGAGAGGGATGCGCGGGACCAAGATCCTCCCGACGTTGAAGAAACCCCTCTTCTTTTTCCCTTCTGCCGAGAGGAATGGGGGATGGACACAACTAGGTATCGACCGTGTACAAGTGTCCTGTGTAGGGACGACCCCCAACTTGTGTGTGTTTTGTGATGTCCGCTTAGGATAAGGAATTCCTCCAGACTTACCGATAGAGAACGAATAAGACACTAATGGTAGATTCCCTTTCGGTGTCATATATATATATATATATATATACCCGAACTTTTTGTGAGATAAATTGAAACGTCTATGAATTTGGACCTAAATTACAATTGTGATTTTGTAATGCATAATAGTTGTTTATGCTTCTTATGTGAAAATTATGAGATAGGGATATTACGGGTATTGATAGTTAAACGTAGTTGGTACACTATTAAACGTAGTTGGTACACTTAAATCATTTAACCATTTTATTAAATTGACACGTAGTCGTAGTTATTATTTGGGAATTTTTTGGATGCAAAACATATCACACTTAGATGAGGGGTGAGGTTCTATATACATGTGAGTAACGTAGGGGGAATAGTTATTGTGTATTGACAATATTATTGCATCATAAATTAATTAAATTAATTATTGCATGCCTCGGGCTCTGACCCAAATTATAATTATTTTCCCTCCCAGGTTATTTCTAGACAGGGATAACAAGACTGTTGTTGTACCAGCCTTGCGATCTCTCGGTTCTTAGCAGTTGTCTAGATTATTGACTCTATCCTAGGTTCTTTTCTACCAGAGTTTAGTTATTTTATTTGGAAAACATTGTAAGGGCATATGCCCAAGATTTATTTATTTATTTACATTATGCTGGAGTTGTGATATTTACTTGCTGTTAAATTTATTATTTAGTTGGTGTTGGTTGAGTTTAATTATTTTCAGCGAGATATTCATAAAGTTTAAAATATCGTCCTTTCTAAACAACAATATTTCATTACGTTGCACTGAGAATGGTATTAATTGATTGACAAGCCCCATCTTCGGCGTATCGTGCTTAACTAGCCTTTACATGAGAAAATGGGGGTTGTTACACAAATGGATAATGCTAGATTAATTATAGTAAATTATATATCTTACCTTATATCAATGACATGTAAATCAAAATTAGATCTGAGGGGAAATTAAAGGAGGAAAAAATCTTCACCAACTCTAAGATTGATACATATACCATTTCAAGTTGGGAAATGTTTGATGGCAAAGCCCAACCCCTCTTAGAACTGCAAGTTATGGGCCTAGGACACAACATTATAGGTTTGACAAAATAAGATATTTATGTAAACACAATCAAAACGACACATAATTAACAGTTTTATATGAATCTATAAATATAACATGTGAATATCCAATTATACAAGTTATTTTTTCTTTAATCATACAAAATGTTATGTATTATATATAACGTTAGGATCTTAGATCAACATGATTATCACATATAATAATTATGTGGAATATAAAACTATATTATAATCACATACCTCCATTATGTCAAAACTGAAAAGAGTGATGGAGCAGTTGACCTCAACGATGTCCGATCGGACTAATCTTCGGACTACGACTTCATCTTGTTTTTGACAAAATCGTGTTCAAGTTTTAACGCATTTTTAGATCACGACTATTTTATATTAGCACCCGTTATCTTTATGCATTCTAGTACTTTTGTCTCCATTAATTCTCTTAGTTATGCTCATGAACTATATAACCTCGATTTATATTTATATATATATATATATATATATATATATATGCTTTACAAGGTTTATTTGAGCTTTTGTAGATATTGGATCGCTTAACGGAGCAAGTGGTTGCATTTAGAGAAAATTCTGTCGTCTGACACAACTTCAAGGGCATTGTAGTCATTTAGTACTTCATCTCTTGCTTGGTGGATTAACATGGAAGCTTAGTTCGCGGAGTCATTTTCGTGTGGACGTAAATGGCACGTCGTTTCGAGTCAGGCTGATGAAGTTATGGCCATTTCCTTAAATGAAATTTTGTCCCTTTTTATGGATCAAATTCCCTTAAAACAAAGCTCCGGTCGACTGACCTTGAGATCCCGATCGATTGACATTTCCATTTATGCCTATGGCGGAATGCAGGGGCTACTTCTCAGATTGATCGATCGATGGTTTCAGCATTTTAGTAATTGGCTTATTTTCTTTTATTTTCTTTTCCTTTTTATTTTATTATAACTTGCTATATATATGTAAGTTTGTTATTATTCCCAATTAGAAGTTTATTTTTAGTTTAGAGATTAGAGAATAGGGTTTGAGGGGATTTTTGGGATCTTTCTCTTCTCTCTCATGGGGTTTGCCCTATTGGGTATGTAATCCACTATTCATCATCTCTTTCACTAATTTAAGCTTCCATTCTAATACAAGCTTTGATAATTTATTTTAATTTCTTTATTTACTTAAGATTTAATCTTGATCGACTTGTCTTCCCATTTGACTATTTATACTAATTAATCCGTTGTGAGAATATTAGTCTAAATCTATAGTTTTTACTCTTTTCGTTAATCGTAGTCTAAATCCATGCCTAGTTTTATCTTTTGTTTTATTTTTCATCGTTTGCCCTTTTATTCTAGAAATAATAAATCAATTAATGTCTATTAACGTTTCTTGTGGATTTGATGGCCAGACTGGCCACTATACTCCCTTAAAGAGTGTAGTTATAGACTAGATTTTTTTGGCATAACTGCGGGAGCCGAAAACAACGACCGACGTGTTCGCATGAGCGTTGCGGTTCCCGCGTGCTTATCACGCATTCTAACGGTTGGAACTTCCTCTATGGTTTAAATACTATTTTGAAATTAACTCTCATTGAAAATTTAGATTTCTCTCCCGTATCCTATAATTTAATTTTGTTGTCTTTTTATGTATCTGAATAATGAAAAATCAGTCACTTGTTTATAGGAAGGGACATGATCTAAATCCCCAACAATCACTTAATCTTACTCGTTCATCAAGGTAGATACCCAAGAGTCCTTTTAACTCTTGGTATTTGGAGTACCATTCCATTAACCAAAGTGACTTTTAGTATTAATATAATTATGGAACACTTTATGCAGAATTATTAATTAAAATAATTCTAAAATTTTCGAGGAAAGATGATTATGAGGATAAGTCTTATTTCCACGAGGTTTAAACCACTTTTTTCATTAATATAATTATGTTTATTTTTTTCCCTTTTTTTATTTAACTATTTTCTTGTAATGTAGTTGTATGTGATTTGGTATATAAAAAATAATAATCCTATATAAATATATTTTTCTTATTAAATATATATCACATATTTAGTATTTTAGATTATCAACACTTATCATCTCTTAATTATATAATAATATATTTTTTATTTGAATTTGGACTAAAAATGTTATGGTTCTTTTGGACATTAAGACACGACGATTAAGATATATGTACATTAAAGCCAAATATAAACAAAAACTGATGGTTTCTTGGATTGAATGTTTATTGCAGCACGAGGTTACATATATACCCTCATTTGGTAACATCAGATTAACAATATCCTTAATAAAAAAAGAAAAAAATCAAAAGAAATAGAACTTGTTTAGATCCTCACCCTCGTCGCTCCCTCCTCCATTCTTTCACCTCTCCCTTCCATTGTTTAAATTTTTATTTTTCTCTCACGACCCCATCCCATATGCATCTTTCTCACTTTTTCGTGAGCTCACCGGTGGTCCAAAACCAGAGATAGTGTGGTGACAGAAAAATTTAGGGGTGGGACGAGCATTCTCCCCCATCTCTCCGATAGTAAATGTGGGGGTAATGTGATGGGGGTGGTGTTAGAAAGTTTTTTTGGGAAGATCTTTTTCCTAGATATCATTGTATTAAATACGCCATTTATTAAAAATC
The DNA here is from genome assembly GCA_949130495.1 of Sambucus nigra. NCBI lineage: Eukaryota > Viridiplantae > Streptophyta > Magnoliopsida > Dipsacales > Adoxaceae > Sambucus > Sambucus nigra. Next base: position 486,494,291 of record OX422218.1, on the reverse strand, counting down.
GTCACGGTCCCTGACAGTGATGATAAGAAATGGTCACGATCATGGACCATGATAATTTCAAGGGTGACCATTTAGGGGGTCACGGTCATGAATCGTGACCATTTTTACTAGTCACAATCAAGGCCGTATCATAAAATTTTGGCCATGGTCAAGGTCACTAACCGTGACCAAAGTTTAAATGGTCATGGTAATAAATGGTGACCCACATGATGAAAATACATCAATTGGTCACGGTTATGGACAGTGACCAATACCCTTGATAATGGAGACATTGTTAACTGTTTATGATCGTGATCTATTACTTTACCCATGAAAATTATCATGGATATGGTCACGGTATTGGACCGTGACCAATAATAAATTTATTTAAAAAATAGTATTTTTGATTTATTTGCTTTCAAAAAATTCATGTACATGTTTGCATACCTGGATACAATTCCAGTATAGAACTAACTAATAAATCAATAAAAAATAATAATATTATAATTATCAAGCCATCAAATTAATTAAATCTATCCAAAACTAATAATATTAAAATCCTCAAAGCGTTCTTTTCTAGAAACATATGCAGTCTTTTTGTAATCAACATTCGCGTCCGGTCGACTGGAACTATAAATATTACAAAATGCTCAAATGTTAATATAATAAGATCCGAACAACAAAGTATTCCTTACCCAAAGTTACGAATATTACAAAATGCAGAAGAACTAACGTATGACTGGGACTGCTAAAAAGAGAGTAAATAAACAAGTAAAAATGACTAAAATGTGAGAGAAAAAGTAATAAATTCAAGAAGACTAACCATATGAGTGAAGATACTAACTACATAAATGAGATGATAATATATGAAGATAAATTAAGAAATTTTTAAGAAAGGACTCGAATCCCAAAATGACTTTAGGATGTCTATATAGCTAAAAATGGCATCAAAGTCCACATAGTTCTTAACATGACATGATAATAGAATTTAATTTCCTATTGGTAATTTGATTAATGGGTTCAATGATCAAAATAGTGAAGTCAAAATCTTGCTAACATTAACAAAGCGTTATTCATATGGGATTAATCTTGTTGGGGCATTAAGAGTGATTCTAATCGATGTTGTGTGGACCCCGTTGATTGGAATGTAGGATATTAATCTGTCTTATAGGCTCGGCCAAATGTAGCTATACACAACCTTCTTTTGGCCAAGCCTATAAGCCCGACTAATAGCATGCGTTTCAACCAATAGGTTCCACAAATTTGGAATACGATTGTTTTTTTGAGAGAATTGGTATTCAACAAGGGTACTCACAAATCTAGTTTTAGTTTTGGGTGAAAAACCTTGAAGTTTTTTTGCACGATATAGCCTGTCCAACTCATCTAGGGTTCTTAGATTCATAACAAGACTGTGACATAACATTGTTAAGCTTGAAATTACGAATGGGTTCGATGTATGAACAAAGTAATTTATTTAGGATTGGTTGTAATCTTAAGTGTGTGTGAGTTATATTATATCTCCCATACACACACACTTACACTTCACATAGTCACACACAACTTTAGTCCTTATGTTAGAGAGTTTCTGGAAACATTAAAGATGGAGACATAACATTTACACTTAAAGGGTGAACCAAAGACGTTCATGCTAGAGTACGACTCTCAATATTGGTATTGTTTTATCCTTTACTTCTCTAGTTGTAATCTCTATTTCATTTTTGTGGATATTTTTTGTTTTACGGTGTAGAGACCACACTAGGTTATTTCCTCTACGAAGGTTTTTCCCCGTATAAATATGTTGTCGTGGTTGATTTTCTCTCTTACTAATCTCTATACTGATTACATGTCTTAGAAGACAATAGTAAAAATACTTAACTAAATACAAATTAAATCAGAGTTTTCAAACAAAAATAACTTAGGCTATTTTAGAAAATAACAATCTGTTTTGAAACGGTGGCTTTCACGATGAGTTAATTTTTTTATACAAAAATGCAAAAAAAAAAATAATTTTACAAACATCACATACCATGAATTTTCACTAAGATAACCAAATCATGCAAACAGAATGAATGGGTGTGAACAAATTCGATAGGAAAATCAATGCAATTGAACATAACATATGTGCACGATGAATACAGATACTCCTAACGAATGAACTCAAAATCCTCCTTAGGTGTCAAATAATGTGAATTCATATGACATCGACTCAATCTAATCGACACATCAAAGTCTAAAATGATTTCCACACCAATAACGTCTAAAGCTATGTAATACCTTTTTAAGACTTTTGTGACACCCCGGCTAATAAAATACCGGGTGATCAATCCTATACCAAATTAAAATAGGAGTCTCAGATGGTTCATTCTCAGCATCACTATCGAAAACCAATTTAATTACTAATAACCTATTAGGTTGGCGTCAAAATTTTATTTAACTAACCTTTTTATCCAAACCAACCAAGTAAAACAATCACACTATTTATATATAACAACTGAAATGAAACGAAATAACCGAACATTCGGTACAACATAATACAACCAAATCGAATACCGCAATGTAAGGACATTTTTATCATGTCCGAAATGTTTTATTTGTGTATGTCGTACGCCGCTACAAAAGGCACGTCTTTTCACGATCTCACACGACGGTCTCAATCTAAATTTCGGGAATCAAGAATTCATAATCTCCATTAAGAGTCCCACATATGCCTCAATGACTTCAAATTCCATAATTTTAGGGACCTTATGCATGTGGTACGCAATAGAAGTCAAAACAGTGAAATAAGGCATGATATGGAAGTTCAAGGGCATTTTGGTTATTGTACAGCCACCATCTGGATGTCTGGTCAACTGTAAAGTTGAAGATCTTGCCGTAACAAAGATACTGGAAGAAACGGCACCTCAATCTGAGCTACGGTGGGCAGTTGAAAATGGAGAAAATTCTGAGAAAAGCCTTGAAAAATGCTGATAATTTTTAATCCCCAAACTAGCGAACTTTTGCGAACCGTAGGCCAAACCGGTTCGGGGGGAGAATCGATTTGCGGTACACCCAAACCGGTTTGGGGTACCTGTTGCTCGCAATATTTTTGTGTCAAATGTTGTCTCCACTTAAAAAACACTTTTGAAACATGTTGAGATAATTCCGACCCTAATTCTTCCATGCTTTCTTAAAGATATTTTTTAGGCTTTAAAACTTCCCTATAAATACACACTTCTTTCCCATTTATTTTTGCACATCATAAACCTTCAAGAGATTATTCTTACTTATTTTGGAGTATTTTGTGGAGAAGCCAGTATCTTCTTCATTGCTGTTCATCTGGAATTCTTGCGAGAGATTCCAGTCGATGACATCGGAACCGACACCTACGGGTATTTTCGTATGTCACACTTATTTTCATTGTAATCCGTGTAACCGTTCTTTACAAATTAATGTGAAAATAGTATGGTTTTGCCTTGCGGGGATTTTTCCTGATATGTTGTGTCACATGCTATATTTATTTTATTCGATAAATCATCTAGATGTATGTTTTTAAGATTTAATTGAAAAACTATGTTTAATTAAATAATTCCTTTATTTGAACAAAAGCACACTCTTCAAATTGGTATCAGAGCCAATTACACAATATACCATGTAATTTTCCGCAAAATTTTTCTAAGGTATCAATTTTCTGAAAAATTGATTTTTGAAAAATGGCGTATTCAATGGAGAAATTATATAATAAAATGCCAGTTTTTGATGGGACAAACTATGCTTACTAGAAAGCCCGCATGAAATCTGCTTTAAAAGCCATTGATGAACGTGTTTGGATTTTGGTAGAAAGAGAGTGGACACCTCCCTCCGTCACTGCTGATAACGTGACGAATTTAAAATCTGTGACTGAATGGACTGAAGATGAATTTAAAGGGTCATCTTTTAATTCTGAGGGTTTAAGTGCTATTTCTGGATCCGTCACACCTGACGAGTTTCGACGTATTATGACGTGAACCACGTCAAAAGAGGCATGAGATGTTTTACAACTTACCCATGAAGGAACTAATGCTATGAAAGAGTCTAAAATGCAAAATTTAACAACTCAATTTGAAACTATCACCATGCTTGAGACTGAATATTTTGATGAATTTTATGCTAGGTTATCTGATGTTGTGAACACTAGTTTTAATCTCGGTGAATACATTCCTAATGCTTAATTTTTTAAAAAGATTCTAAGATCATTCCTAAGCATTTTATCCCTAAAGTCACTGTGCTAAATTCTATTGGTAATTTAAATACGCTTAAATTGGAGGAACTTGTAGGAGACTTACGAACGTATGAAATTGATATGTTTCCTAAATCCTTCGAATCTAAAGATAAATGTATTGCACTTAATGCCCAGGCTAGAAAAAGTGAGGGGTCGGCAAGAAAAAGAGTTGAGTCATCTAGAAAAACGGAGATAGAAATATCAGATTTTGAGTGTGATTTTGATTTAGATGATTTGGCCCTATTTGCTAAAAATTTCAAGAAAATTCTCAAAGTCAAGAAAAATGAAAATTTCAAAGATAAAAAGTTTTTTGAGAAAAATAAGAAAAATGAAAAAGGTTTTGAATACCCTCCTAAAGACGGTGAGTGATGCTATGAGTGCGACGGTAAGGGTCATAGAGATTTTGAGTATGCTACTAGGTTGAACAAACTTGCAAAAGAAAAGGGCAAAGCTATCTTTAATGCTACCCTTAGTGACGACAGTGAGGTCGAGTCGGTGGATTTTGGAGACGAGTCACCGCATGAATGAAACTTCATCGCATTCATGGCTAGTCATACTTCTAGTGCTCCTCACGACGTTGAGGATGCTACTTCACAGGGACTCCTCGACAGTGAGAACGATGTCAGTGAGGGGGAGGATGATGCAAGTGAGAGCGTGTGTAATCTTCAACGTGCCTAAGGTGAGTTATATAATGAGTCATTCAAAACCAAAAAGTGTAACAAAGCACTAGTTCTTAGGATCACTGTTTTAAAGGAAGATTTAGAAGAAGCGCGAGAGAGAGAATCCTCCACCTGCACTGCCTTGAGAGAAAGAGAGTCTGCCTGTGTTGAGAAAGAAAGTTTGCTTAGAGAGAGAGAGATAGATTGTTTGGAGAGAGAGAGTAGCTTTGAGAAAGAGAAAGGGGACTTGACTAAACAAGTGGCTAATCTTACGAATGAGCTCCATTCCTTCCTTGAGACTCGGAAGAAACTTGAAGCCCTTATTTCTCAGCTTACTCATGATCTTGAGCAAGCACGGGAAGTCAAAGTTCAAATCGAGGACAGATCTGGACATATGGGAAAGATGCTCCTCGACCACGCTTTAGGTTTTGGTGATCGGCAGGGAATAAGTTTTGATGGTGCCTCCACGACCCAAATTGCACCTGGATGTAACACCTCGCCTAATTAAATACCGGGTGGCCAGTCCCATACCAAATTAAAACAGAATATACAGTTGGCTCATTCTTAGCATCACTGTCGAAAACATTTACAACTCACCCAATACCCAATTAAGCTGGTGTTAAAAACTTTCCAAATTTTAATTTAACAAAATCCATTTCCAGTTTAAGAATAACACAACACATTTTATTCTACAACACTGATAACCAAATTGATAACATAAAAGAATTTAAAAGCATTTGGAATAAACATTCCCACATAATATTAATCCATTACAGTAATCCCAACAATGCTAAATGTATTAAAAGACACGAATACAATAGTATTTGACCCCGATAGAAAAGATAACTGAATCCTTTGGGCGACATGCCCTACTAAAAGAACACTGTGAATCAAATGAAGATAAGCATCTAAGCAATACTCCATATCTCCATAGCTCGTCAATATCAACTAAGGTTGGCGTCCCTGTTGCTGGACACCTGATATAGAAGATAAAATAGAAAAGAAAATATGCAAGGAAACGGGTCAGAGCCCGATTGTGAAAGTGATTTTTTAAAACAGCAAGTATTTAACAAGTGCAATAAATCTTTTATTATGTACATGTTAGACCCAACTCTCACTTGCCATTCTCACCTCTCAACTAGAGTGCACACTTAACGTTTCCTATTAACCTCCTAGTTAATGGTTCCTCTTTTCTAGTCTCCATGTTATAATTCCATCCCAATATCATAATCCCCGTATGTCCCATACCATACGTCACATTATTATTCATTTACATCTCGCATCGTTTCTCATTAACATGAATCATTTCTCATTAATATGAATTAAGTTTTTCAATAAACATTCATTAACTTAATTCAATTATCTTTCTCTATTCACCGTTATCTACAATTATCACCGTAGATAGAATTAACCATAATAAATATCCATTCATTCATTTAATCCATTATATATATATATATATATATATATATATATATATATATATATTCATATATAATACGGCACCCTGAGTCACAACTACGGTGCAATGCATTACTCTACTATCATGTCCCATCATCGCTGGTCGCCGAATAGTGGACAAAAGGTTCGGTAAGGATTCCTCGAACCATAAACAACAACACAAACATTGGAGGCGGACATAGTTCTCATACCCATGGGTCACGCACATACCTACGTACCCATAGTCAGTGGACTTATCAACTCCCCGATAAGTCTTTCATAGACCTATGTTCTCGAGCGACAAATCAAAGATCCCATGGATTCATCAAGATATGACTGCCCTCACGCGCAAACCTCCCACCGATAGCAAGTAAGCTAGGTATGTCATACCCATAAATCATCATTCAATCAAATAGGTATTATCATACCTATAATATAATATCAACAAGGTAATATCACTACCCTAAGATAACTCCCATACGTAGCATTATATCTCTTTTAAATTCCACGTATTAAAATATCATATCTTTACTTCATAATTTAATTATCCTCGCATCCTATAACATCTCTCCACTCCCGGCGTCGTTAAGGTTCATGCGCGGAGCGTCTCGCAAAGCGAAATCCAAACAAGGAACCCCTCCAATACACTACTACTTAACTTTGTCGATCGAGGAGGCCCGTCAACTTTAAATACGTGATTGGGATAACCTCATACCCTCTTTCAACCAAATGTGTTCTAAACTCCCATCTCTATCCAGGAGTCATACTGCTAAGCGCCCGTATTACACTTAGTCCTTGCACAATCAATAATGAGCTTAAACTCAGTCCTTGATGTTCATATTGTAATCCTAAGGCTACCCAGGTGTTACATTCAATCACCACTACTGGACCTATCCTTAATCCTCAAGCAAACCAATTATAATCCAACAAATGAATCTAGCAACCGAAATTTCTTTAATTTAATTATCATCATTCTAATCAATTTAAATCCCAATCAAATTAATTCAAATCTTATCAAGGGTCTACTAATATTTTCTAAGTCCCATAATATCCAATTAATAATCATCAAAGATCCACAAAAGTTTTGGGATAAGAACCAACATTAAAAAGAAACAACATCATGAATTCTCATATTTTAAATACTCAGAAAAATCAGATCCAAAAATTATTCGAATCATCAATCCGATTTCAGATTTGGATTCTACATGAAAAATTGAGTCAGGTATGTGTTTTGAGTTTTTCTTAAATCTCATCCAAATGCACTCAAAAAGAAGATCTAAACATTCCAAATTGGCTCTTCTCATTCCACTCGTTTTTGCCTCTTTTTCTAGAAAATTATCAATATATTATCTTCAAGAACACAAAATGATTTTCAGAATTTCTTCCACAGATTGATGAATATTTATTGGATTACTAACTACCTACAATATGAGTTTAATTCCTATATATTTTTAGATTCCAAAAATCCATTAACAACTATATCCTTTCATCTTCCAAGCATGAAAATCATCTCTTTTTATAACTATCCTAACATGGACAATATACGAACTTAAATTGCAAATATCAAACACTTGCCTCTAATGAAGATCTGATCCTTTGGAGTTGAATAACATAGGTGGTGATGGTGGTGGTGACCTTTGACCTTTGGTTCTCCTCCTTCCCAAGCAAACTTCTTTTTCTTTCCAAGCAACCTTCCACTCTCTCTAAGAAGATGACTTTTCAATTTTGTGTAGAAGAGATGAATGAACCCACATTCAACTAATCTCCAAATACTTATAATAAGACAAAACCCGAAATCACTATTCATCCCCCTTGTAAAAATAACAAAAATGCCCTTTTGGGTTATCTTTTCATTTCCAAATGACCCGAGACCCAAATTCAACATCCAAATAGACTTTTCTGACTATTTCAACCCTTCCGGACGCAACGACGCAGTCGAAATGACTATAAGGTCGATAGAAAATAAATTTCATTTTTAATTTAATAAATTAGTCCCGACACGTCCCATACCGCGTCTGACTAAAAATTCAAATTACCGAATTTATATCACACCGTCCTAATAATGACATCATATTCATATATTACCTAAATATCTTTAAGTAATATTCAGAATCATCCATTTTAATATCCACAATTCGGATAAAACCCAAATGAATTAATTTATAATAAAATCCAATTAATCCATTAATTTAAAATATAACCCATTTTAAAAGTCATTAAAATCACGGGGTATTACATACTTCCCCCCTTATAATAGAATTTCATCCCGAAATTCAGGAATATAAATCATACCGGTAAGGTCAACTCCGAGTATAAATCTCGCATCGCAAGAAATCTAAGACGTACCGCCCATACAGTACATTAACGAAAATCCCTATTGATGTTATATGCCAAGCCGCACCATATAGTTTCAACTGAACCGAATTTAAACTTTACCCAATCTTCCCTATACCGTCCTCGTGACAATCTTTGGGAAAAATGATCCTCACGTATTGAACAAATAAATCCTGAAGTCTCAACTACTTGCCTTTTCACAATTATGAAAACTACTACCATTCAACCATCCAGGGCGCCCATACACCCTATCGTACCACTTTCAATATTAACATTTTCGCAAAGGTTATAAAATCATATCCCAAAGACCTAACTTATGTCGACTCCCAACGATTATTAATTTCATGCGTGGGGTGTCTCGCAAGCGAAATCCAAACAAGGAACCACCCCGATACACTACTTCCTAAAGTAGCCGGTCATCGAAACTCCTAAGGTCCTTAGTCAATAGTATATAAAAATTTGGTTTATCGAAAAAAAAATATCAAGTTTATCGATTTAAACAATTTTGTTTTTTAGGTTTTATTGATTTCAAATAGAGTCTACTTATCTACTCTTCTCTAGAAGACAAGATGCTGGTTAATAGTAGTACATACACTCTCGTATACCACAAGCCAATGCATGTCGATAGTCACATCATGCTCGGACATGCCCAAAGTAAGTAATCCCATGATAAAAATCAAACCCACGTGATAACATGCAGTATATAGGTGTCCCACACCCCTCAGTGAGTCTACGTCAATAACGATGCTATAGGCTAAGTTTAGCAACCCTTTTTGCCCACACAATATTAATTTCTACAAAAATCAATATACGCCTCATAATTCCTTAGATAGAAAACATACCCTCATTTGCGGGTGATGGTTGTTGACTCCCACTATTATAACTTTTCTCCGATGAGTCAACAAAATTTTTACCCCAAATTTCTAGTTCTAGTTCACCACACTCCACTATATCTCCAAGCCTTTGAATATATTGACTTCGTTAGGTAACATACACAATTCCCACATTTCAAGAACTTCTACTGATGTCTCTCCTCAATTTTCCATAATAGGGGTGACCTCGACTACGGTCATCATACTCGAACATACTTCATAACCTCCTAAGTACGATCTCCGCTATCCATTCAATGGCCCTCATCTGCCATACTTCTTTGTTCGATCACTCCCGAACGTAAATAGGATTCACTAATATATACGTGATCTTACCAAAGAAATCAACAATCCTAAACATAGGGCTCTACATCAAAGAACGCTAAGCTGAAAACACAATAAGCCGTACAGACCCTAAAGGACACTAGAACCTGATGCTCTGATACCACCTGTAACACCCCGCCTAATTAAATACCGGGTGGCCAGTCCCGGACCAAATTAAAACAAAATATACAGTTGGCTCATTCTTAGCATCACTGTCGAAAACATTTACAACTCACCCAATACCCAATTAAGCTATTGTTAAAAACTTTCCAAATTTTAATTTAACAAAATCCATTTCCAGTTTAAGAATAACACAACACATTTTATTCTACAACACTGATAACCAAATAGATAACATAAAAGAATTTAAAAGCATTTGGAATAAACATTCCCACATAATATTAATCCATTACAGTAATCCCAACAATATTAAATGTATTAAAAGACACGAATACAATAGTATTTGACCCCGATAGAAAAGATAACTGAATCCTTTGGGCGACATGCCCTACTAAGAGAACACTGTGAATCAAATGAAGATAAGCATCTAAGCAATACTGCATATCTCCATAGCTCGTCAATATCAACTAAGGTTGGCGTCCCTGTTGCTGGACACCTGATATAGAAGATACAATAGAAAAGAAAATATGCAAGGAAACGGGTCAGAGCCCGATTGAGAAAATGATTTTTTAAAACAGCAAGTATTTAACAAGTGCAATAAATCTTTTATTATGTACATGTTAGACCCAACTCTCACTTGCCATTCTCACCTCTCAACTAGAGTGCACACTTAACGTTTCCTATTAACCTCCTAGTTAATGGTTCCTCTTTTCAAGTCTCCATGTTATAATTCCATCCCAATATCATAATCCCCGTATGTCCCATACCATACGTCACATTATTATTCATTTACATTTCGCATCGTTTCTCATTAACATGAATCATTTCTTATTAATATGAATTAAGTTTTTCAATAAACATTCATTAACTTAATTCAATTATCTTTCTCTATTCACCGTTATCTACAATTATCATCGTAGATAGATTTAACCATAATAAATATCCATTCAATCATTTAATCCATTATATATATATATATATATATATATATATATATATATATATATATATATATATATATATATATATATATATATATATATATATATATATATATATATATATGTATATATATTCATATATAATACGGCACCCCGAGTCACAGCTGCGGTGCAATGCATTACTCTGCTATCATGTCCCATCATCGTTGGTCACCGAATAGTGGACAAAAGGTTCGGTAAGGATTCCTCAAACCATAAACAACAACACAAACATTGGAGGCGAACATAGTTCTCATACCCATGGGTCACGCACATACCTACGTACCCATAGTCAGCGGACTTACCAACTCCCCGATAAGTCTTTCATAGACCTATGTTCTCGAGTGATAAATCAAAGATCCCATGGATTCATCAGGATATGACTGCCCTCACGCGTAAACCTCCCACCGATAGCAAGTAAGCTAGGTATGTCATACACATAAATCATCATTCAATCAAATAGGTATTATCATACCTATAATATAATATCAATAAGGTAATATCACTACCCTAAGATAATTCCCATACGTAGCATTATATCTCTTTTAAATTCCACGTATTAAAATATCATATCTTTACTTCATAATTTAATTATCCTCGCATCCTATAACATCTCTCCACTCCCGACGTCGTTAAGGTTCATGCGCGGAGCGTCTCGCAAAGCGAAATCCAAACAAGGAACCCCTCCAATACACTACTACTTAACTTTGTCGATCGAGGAGGCCCGTCAACTTTAAATACGTGATTGGGATAACCTCATACCCTCTTTCAACCAAATGTGTTCTAAACTCCCATCTCTATCCAGGAGTCATACTGCTAAGCGCCCGTATTACACTTAGTCCTTGCACAATCAATAATGAGCTTAAACTCAGTCCTTGATGTTCATATTGTAATCCTAAGGCTACCCAGGTGTTACATTCAATCACCACTACTGGACCTATCCTTAATCCTCAAGCAAACCAATTATAATCCAACAAATGAATCTAGCAACCGAAATTTCTTTAATTTAATTATCATCATTCTAATCAATTTAAATCCCAATCAAATTAATTCAAATCTTATCAAGGGTCTACTGATATTTTCTAAGTCCCATAATATCCAATTAATAATCACCAAAGATCCACAAAAGTTTTGGGATAAGAACCAACATTAAAAAGAAACAACATCATGAATTCTCATATTTTAAATACTCAGAAAAATCAGATCCAAAAATTATTCGAATCATCAATCCGACTTCAGATTTGGATTCTACACAAAAAATTGAGTCAGATATGTGTTTTGAGTTTTTCATAAATCTCATCCAAATGCACTCAAAAAGAAGATCTAAACATTCCAAATTGGCTCTTCTCATTCCACTCGTTTTTGCCTCTTTTTCTAGAAAATTATCAACATATTATCTTCAAGAACACAAAATGATTTTCAGAATTTCTTCCACAGATTGATGAATATTTATTGGATTACTAACTACCTACAATATGAGTTTAATTCCTATATATTTTTAGATTCCAAAAATCCATTAACAACTATATCATTTCATCTTCCAAGCATGAAAATCATCTCTTTTTATAACTATCCTAACATGGACAATATACGAACTTAAATTGCAAATATCAAACACTTGCCTCTAATGAAGATCTGATCCTTTGGAGTTGAATAACATAGGTGGTGATGGTGGTGGTGACCTTTGACCTTTGGTTCTCCTCCTTCCCAAGCAAACTTCTTTTTCTTTCCAAGCAATCTTCCACTCTCTCTAAGAAGATGACTTTTCAATTTTGTGTAGAAGAGATGAATGAACCCACGTTCAACTAATCTCCAAATACTTATAATAAGACAAAACCCGAAATCACTATTCATCCCCCTTGTAAAAATAACCAAAATGCCCTTTTGGGTTGTCTTTTCATTTCCAAATGACCCGAGACCCAAATCCAACATCCAAATAGACTTTTCTGACTATTTCAACCCTTCCGGACGCAACGACACAGTCGAAATGACTATAAGGTCGATAGAAAATAAATTTCATTTTTAATTTAATAAATTAGTCCCGACACGTCCCATACCGCGTCTGACTAAAAATTCAAATTACCGAATTTATATCACACCGTCCTAATAATGACATCATATTCATATATTATCTAAATATCTTTAAGTAATATTCAGAATCATCCATTTTAATATCCACAATTCGGATAAAACCCAAATGAATTAATTTATAATAAAATCCAATTAATCCATTAATTTAAAATATAACCCATTTCAAAAGTCATTAAAATCACGGGGTATTACACTGGACCTATTCCTGAGTTTACTACGACTCCATATGTCCATCGTCAAATACAACGAAGAAGAGTTCGTCCAAAGATAGGAAACCCAGGTCCGCCTAAGACTGTGTTTTTTTGTACGTTCTGCAAAAGAAAAGGCCACCTCAGGGAGTTTTGCTGTAGTTTTGGTCAGACACGACGTATTACTACTCCACCTCATTGTACTGATGATTTTACCAGTCTGAGAGAGCGTGTTGAGTTTTTAGCTGCGACATCACAGAGTTTGATGGATGAATTCCGACGGATATCTTTGCCGTTAGTAAATACTTCTCGCGTCCCGACTAAAACCAATAACAAAAAGGGTAAACAAAGGTTACCACGTCTTGGGTACCTAAGAAAGACGAAAAGTCCCTTGTTGTTCATGTCACTCTCAAAGCACATAATACCTCACAGTGGTATTTTGATAGTGGGTGCTCCAGATATATGACAGGTGATGTCTCATTCTTTACCTACCTAGAGGATAATAAGGATGGTTGAGTCACCTTTGGAGACGAAAGCAAGTCTAGTATTATAGGACAAGGTACAGTTGTGTTACCAGGATTTCCTAAGCTAGAAAATGTTTTATACGTCAAAGGTTTGAAGGAAAACCTTCTCAGCATTAGCCAGCTATGCGACGCTGACTTTGCCGTAAAGTTTGACCGGGACGTGTGTAATGTCTATAATCAATCCGGTAAACTTTTAGTTCATGGGGTGAGGACAGAAGATAATTGCTATGGGACTGTGCCCACATCCTCACTTATCTGCAACAGCGCCACGATCACTCCTATGGATCTGTGGCACCAACGTCTAGGTCACGTGAACGTAAGAGACTTGATACGTTTAGCTAAAAAGGACCTAGTACGTGGCTTACCATCTCTTGGAAAGCCAACTTCCATGATTTGTGGACCCTGTCAGCTGGGAAAGCACATTCAATGTCCCCACAGGAAGTTACATTCCATTACCACCTCTCGTGTGCTCGATTCACATGGATCTTATGGGTCCTACTCGTACTGAGAGTCTGGGTGGTAAGAGCTATATCCTCGTAATGGTAGATAATTTCTCCAGATATTCGATTGTTAGTTTTCTGAGAGAGAAATCCGATGCTGTAGAGTTTTTAACGACCAAGTGTCGTGTCCTGCAAAATAAACACGGAGTCACTATTAATAGATTACGTAGTGATAACGACACAGAATTTAAGGAAGCAAAGGTAGATATTTACTGTGATAGCCTTGGAATCAAACATGAGTTTTCTACTGTTGTTGATACCAAAATTAATATGCTGATGTGGACGAATCATACGAAGACACTTGTCAATCTACGTGGCACAATAACAACGAAGAAGTTCAATTCCTCGACCAACTCATGTTTTCTCCGAGCAACGAGGATATACCGAGGAACTGCAACACTCCGAGGTACTCTAGCGCTCCGAGGAACTCCTGATCAACGAGCAACTAAGGCGGTCCGAGCTGCATCTCGGCCGTAGTATCAATTGCCAGAATGTCAACAATTCAACTATTTATTGAATGTTTATCATCTTGACGCACACGCTGCATTAAATGTATTACCCTTTCATATGTATATCATTTAATGTATCAACCCATTCATGTAAAGCCTAAGGGCTATAAATACCTTGTATCACCCTCATTCAAGGGGACCGGAATTTCTGGATTGAACTGGTAATCTAGAATTCCCAAACACTCAGCAATAACATAACAGTGGACGTAGGCCATTCTTATAAGGCTGAACCACTTTAAAAATCGTTGTCTCATTTTATTTATCTGTGATTGAACAATTAGAGCGATCTAATTTTTTACATCAACAGATTGGCGCCGTCTGTGGGAAACGACTGTTGCTATCGTTTTTCACCAAAAATCATTTATCATCAATGGCGGATAATCCAGAATCCAGTAATCGAAATGCTGGAAATGTTGGAAATCCTCCGAATCCATCTGCACCTCCAGATCTGGCTGGAATTATGACGAATCTGGCTGAAGGACAAACCGCCATGCAAGAAATAATGAGGCAACTCATTCAAACTCTTCACGGCGGTGCACCTACCCATTCAAGGCAAAGGAGTGATCGTGGGCAATCGCGATCCAGGCGTACTGGGTCATATCGTAATGAAGAATCTAATGATTCTTCTTATCAACCTGGGGGAACTTCATCGATACGGGCTACGGATACAGAACAACATATCACCCTCTCTCCGGAGAGAACTAGCGCCCTGGAAAGATTAAGCAGGGCATCTCCTTTCAGTCGGTTAGGACCAAGGAGAAATATGAGTCCACCTAGAGCCCCATCGAGAAGCTTTCGACCACCATCAGGTTTGAGAGAAGGATCAGCGCAATCAAGACCAGTTACTCGTCGAGATAGATCTCAGGAAGCTACGTCAGAACAATCAATTGCTCGGACTAAGCAGCCCGAGGATGGAAATGAAGCATGGAAGGGTTCCATTCAACGATTGGAGGATAGACTTGGAGAAATGATTAAAGAAAGGAATCCCTTACAGAGAACTTTTGTTCAAGGGACACCTTTTGTGCAGGCCATTGTGAATTTTCCTACACCATCGAAATTTAAAGCACCTGTAGTGACACCTAAATATGATGGAAAGACAGATCCTGTTCTTCATATAGAGCAATACCAAGCTGCTGCCGACATATATGCTATCCCCGACGAGATGAGGTGTAGAGCGTTTTCGGGAACTCTTACCGGATCTGCACAGATATGGTACAATAATCTTCCTTGGGGTAAGATTTCGACTTTTATTCAGTTAGCCGAGTTGTTTATTGGCAATTTCTGTTTTGGAGCAAAGCCAGTAAAATGAGTAGCACACTTGTTAAGTGTTACACAAAAGTCTGGTGAAAGTACTAGAGATTACATAACTCGTTTCAATAACGAGAAGTTGGAAGTCATAGATTACGGAGAAAAGACAGCGATCACTGCTTTGATGAGTGGATTGTTGCCTAACAAGTTATATTATACTTTGGCCAAAGATCCACCTAAAACTATGTCGGAGTTGATGGGAAAAGCGGCCAAAATCATGAATGCCGAGGAGGCTATGGCTGCGAAGAAGAATATGGATAAAGAAACCAAGGTGGAGGTTGACAAATCTAAGAAGAAAGAGCAAAAAGGTAATGGTGGTGACAAGCACTCCAAGAATAATAGGACGTCATGGGAAGTCCTGAAGAAATATGATAATTATACTCCATTGAAGATGGGTATTAATCATGTTTTAGAAGAAATCAAGAATAACGAAGAAATCAAGTGGCCAGATAAACTGAGGACCAATCCTGACCTGAGGAATAGGGCCAAATATTGCGAGTTCCATAAAGATCATGGCCATATGACCAAAAATTGCATAGCCCTTCAGAACGAGATTGAAACGCTCATCCGAAGAGGAAAGTTGTCAAAGTATGTAGATCGCAGAGGTGAAAGGAAAAATGATGATAGAACCAGAGATCGTTCCAGATCTCCTCGTCGGACGGAGGAGAAAAAGAAAAGAAATCATGAAGATGATCCAGATGAAGACCCCGATCTTCCAAAGAAGCCAAGACAGCCTGAACGAGAGGTATTTTCCATACGTTTTGGGTCAATTGATTGTAATGTTATAACAGGAGGAGATGCTGGAGGGGGAGACCTTACTGCAGAAAGAAAGGCCTATCTCGGAGAGGCCCAAGCCTGCTCATATATTCAACGAATAAATCTTGCCGAGGAAGATCGTCCAAGGAAGGTAAATAAAGAGAAGCTGGTTATTGGTTTTTCAAAAAATGATTTGGCAGGTGTTCTTTACCCTCACGACGATCCCTTGGTGATCAAAATGAGGATGAAATATGTGGTGATTTCAAGGGTGTTGGTGGACAATGGTAGTTCGGCAGACATCATGTACTATTCATGTTTTGATAGCTTAAATTTGAAATTATCTCAATTGGAACCTTATCACAGACCCCTTCTGGGTTTTGCTGGCGAGAAAGTTTTTCCACTTGGGACGATCAAGTTGGACATATTCATTGGAACTTGGCCCGCTTGTCGAACAGAAAGAATACGCTTCTTCGTGATGGATAAGAATGTGCAGTCAGCCTACAACATCATCATGGGAAGAGTTGGTTTGAAGAAGTTCGAAGCAGTTCCATCTACAGTGCATCAATGCTTAAAATTCCCAACAAACTTCGGAGTAGGAGTTGTGAAAGGTGATCCAAAAATAGCTAGGGAATGCTATTATTCATCTGCCGAGCAAGAGGAGCCTGAAGAATCAAGGAAAAAGACTATTACCTACCAGGTGGAGGAAGGTACCGAAATTGAAACTCTTGAACCCAGGGATGAATCCCAACTTGTAAAAGGACAGGTGGTAGAATCTACAGAAAATGTTATTCTGGACGAGGAGCACCCTGAACGAGTAACCCAGATAGGTTCGTCGTTGGATGCTTCAATAAAACAAGAGTTGATAATGTTCTTGAGAAACAGGAAGAAAAATTTCGCATGGAGTCATGAGGACATGCCAGGAATAGATCCAAACTTCTTATGTCATGAACTCAATGTGAATAAGGAGATCAAGCCTGTGAAGCAGAGAAGAAGGGTATTTAGCCCTGAGAAGAATCAAGCCATACAAGAGGAGGTCGAGAAGCTCCAGAAAGCCCAATTCATTGAAGATGTGAAATATCCAGACTGGCTGGAAAATGTGGTGATGGTAAAGAAGAAGAACAATAAATGGAGAATGTGTGTTGATTTCACTGATCTCAACAAGGCATGTCACCCAGAATTGACCAACTAGTGGATGCTACCTCGGGACATGAGCTGCTCAGCTTCATGGATGCTTACTCTGGCTACAACCAGATCAAAATGAAACCTGAAGACAGGGAAAGTACTTCTTTTATTACCCCTAGGGGAACTTATTGCTATAATGTTATGCCTTTTGGTTTGAAAAATGCAGGAGCGACATACCAGCGGCTGATGAATAAGGTTTTCACCGAACAAATCAGTTGCAACATGGAAGTCTATGTCGATGATATGCTAACGAAAAGCAAGAAAGCTGCAGATCATCTAGTTGACTTAGCTCAGACATTTGATCAATTGGATAAATACCAGATGAAGCTCAACCCGACGAAGTGCACATTTGGAGTACGAGAAGGAATGTTTCTCGGATACATTGTCAATCAGCGAGGCATTGAAGCAAATCCAGATAAGATCAAAGCTCTTTTAGGGTTGCGATCTCCAACAACAAAGAAAGAAGTGCAGAGTCTTACAGGACGAGTTGCAGCGCTCAACAAATTTGTATCCCGAACAACTGACAAATGCCTCCCATTCTTCAAAACACTTCGAAAAACTTTTGAGTGGACTGATGAATGTGAGAAGGCCTTTCAAGACTTGAAAAAGTATTTGGGAGCACCTCCATTGTTTTCCAGGCCAATAACAGGAGAGAAATTGTACTTGTATCTGGCGGTATCAGAGAATGCATTCAGCTCAGCATTGATCAGAGTGCAGAATGGAGTCCAGAAGCCAATTTATTACACAAGTAAGGCTTTCCGAGGTGCAGAAATCAGGTACCCAAAGTTAGAAAAATTGGCATTGGCGTTAATTGAAGCAAGTAGAAGAATGAGGCCATATTTCCAGGCCCATACCATCGTCGTTTATACCGATATGCCATTGAGACAAGCCCTTCATAAGCCAGAGAAGTCAGGAAGACTGATGTACTGGGCAATAGAACTCGGTGAATATGATATTGTATATGAGCCCAGATCATCATTGAAAGGGCAGGCTGTAGCAGATTTTATAGCAGAGTTTACATACCCTGATACCCCCGAGGAACAAAAGTTGCTCGCTGACCAACCTGTGGATGTTACAGGATCATCAGACATAAATCCGGACCAACCCCGGTTGGTAAAAGGACTTATGGATGTAGAAGGATCATCAACTTCAAACTCAGACCAACTCCGGTTGGTAAAAGAGCGAGAAGAAATGATCGACGAGGAGCTAAAAGTGTCAGGGGAGGATGAAAAGAAGCAACAAATATTTCACCGAGGATCCCTGTCAGATAAGGAATTTGAAGACGGGTTACCCATATGGAGATTATATGTAGATGGCTCATCTTGCACAGCAGGTTGCGGCGCAGGAATTGTTTTGAGCACCCCAGATGAGATTAACATGGAATATGCTTTACGATTCCGATTCAAAGCCTCTAATAATGAAGCTGAGTATGAGGCCATGATAGCGGGGTTAAACTTAGCAAAAGTTATGGAAGCACAACAAGTGATGGTATTCAGTGATTCTCAATTAATTATGAATCAAATGACGGGAATATATGCGGTTAAAGGAGAGTTAATGATCAAATATCACGCAAAGGTGATGAAATTGTTGACAGAATTTGATGCCATTCGGTTGGTGAGAATACCGAGGATGGAGAATGTACAAGCAGACGCACTGGCCCGACTAGCATCAACTACTCGTACCGAGTTGCGAAGAACCATACCGATTGAAGTATTAGAAGATCGGAGCATAGATGAAGACCTGACAATGAATGTAATTACCCTTGATTTAGGACCATCTTGGATGGATCCCATCAGGGCATATATTGAAGAGGGAGGATTGCCGGAGGACAAGCTCGCTGCCAAAAAACTGAAGTATAAAGCTGCTCGGTATGTATTAACTAATGGTATCTTGTATAGACGAGGAATTATGGCAGGTTTACAGAGATGTGTACATCCCTCCGAGGTGAAAGAATTAATTGAAGAAATCCATGAAGGGTCTTGTGGAGCTCATGTAGCAGGTCGAACACTTTTACAAAGGGTAATGACTCAAGGATACTACTGGCCAACGATGAGGGCTGATTGTATAGCCTATGCTAAGAAATGTGACAAGTGCCAACATTTTTCCTCTATCCGACGAACTCCACAAGCATTGTTGACACCCATAACTTCCCCTTGTCCATTCGCCATGTGGGGAATTGATTTGGTGGGACCATTGCCGACCACCCGAGGAAGATTCAAGTACCTCGTCGTCGCAGTAGACTATTTTACTAAGTGGGTAGAAGCTGAACCCCTCATCGACATGACGTACGAGAAGGTATACCAGTTCGTTTGGAAGAATATCATATGTCGATATGGTCTCCCTCATGCCTTCATCACAGACCATGGAACCCAATTTGATAACGAGGAATTTGCTGCTTATTGTCATCAGTCGAACATTTTGAAGGTCCATTCAGCACCAGGCCATCCTCAAAGCAATGGACAGACTGAAGTGACGAATAGAACACTGCTAAATGGTTTGAAGAAAAGGCTAAGTGAAGCTAAAGATAACTGGATTAACGAGTTACAATCAGTATTGTGGGCTTACCGAACAACTCCCCGAGCAGCGACTGGAGAATCACCATATATGCTGGCATTTGGAAGTGAGGCTGTAATACCTGCCGAGTTAGGTCTCCCAACACACAGAGTGCTGAACTTCAATTCTCCGATCAGTGACTTGATGAGAAGACTGGATTTGGATATGCTCAAGGAAGTTAGAGAAGAGGCAGCCATTAGGAATGCTGCTTACCAACAATGCACAGCTCTGTTCTACAACAAAAGGGTGAGGAAATGTGACTTAAAAGAGGGGGATTATGTGCTAAAGAAGGTCATTCAGAAGCACAATAAACTGGAAGCAAACTGGCATGGACCTTACCGAGTTACAGAAGTTGTTCGACCAGGAACTTACCGAATAGCAACTCTAGAAGGAGAAGAATTCAAGAATGCTTGGAATGCTGAACACCTTCGCAAGTATTATCAGTAATGTAAAATGTAAAGCAGTTTCTTCATTATGAATAAAACGAGGATGTTTCACCATTTTCTTTCTATTGAAAGTTTTTCGGGAAATACTAGTGTTGTACACTACGCTGCTCGACAGCAAAAAGAAGACAAAAGTTCGAAAGAACCAAAAAATATACTCCTTTGGTTAGGAGGCGTACACTAGCGTGACCAACTAAGGTTGGTAAGATAACTAGTGGACAGAAAGTTCGAAAGAACCAAAAAATATACTCCTTTGGTTAGGAGGCGTACACTAGCGTGACCAACTAAGGTTGGTAAGATAACTAGTGGACAAATAGTTCGAAAGAACCAAAAAATATACTCCTTTGGTTAGGAGGCGTACACTAGCGTGACCAACTAAGGTTGGTAAGATAACTAGTGGACAAATAGTTCGAAAGAACCAAAAAAATATACTCCTTTGGTTAGGAGGCGTACACTAGCGTGACCAACTAAGGTTGGTAAGATAACTAGTGGACAAGATAGTTCGAAAGAACCTGATAATTCAATAATCAACTACGGTTGAGGGAAGAACAAGGTTGAGGGAAGAACAATATCATTTGATTTGAAAATAAACCAACAAGTTGGTCGGAAGGTAAAATCATTCCAGAAAATACAAAGAATTCCAAACTGAACCAAGTATAGTTGGTCGGTGATCAATTATACTTGGTCGACGAGGATAAATTATCGACCATGGTTGGTCGGGCACATTTTATGAACCAAGTATGGTTGGTCGGGGATAAAAACCCATCAACTGTAGCTGGTCGACAAGCACAATCTAACAACCTTGGTTGGTTGGAAACATTTTGAACATTTTATACTCATTACTTTATTATTAAGTGATTGAGTAAACTTGATACTTGTAACTTTTTATTAAGTTGGTCGATGAACAACAATATTGTTATCTTTTTAACTTATACATATGAACAGATGTAGAGCATTTTACAAGACAATAGCAATACAGATTTGCAAAATGAAAGTCTTTCATTAAAATTCAAAATAAATTACAGGTTACATGAATGTACTAACTATTACATTGAGATTCCTATTCTATGGGTTTCTTGCCCTTTGCTTTTGAAACAGGCTCTTCGCCAGCAGGAGGATCTTCCAGGCAAAGGGGAGAATTAATAAAGTTCAAGTCTTTTAGCATTCTGACATTCATTATTGAAGGTGTATCCATTAGATGCTCTGGACGAGATACGTCGATCTGGGAGTGAAGACTATAGTCACCAAGGTATTTTGAAATTAAGCTCCGAGGAATGGAACGAGCTGGGATCCATTCCATGTCCAATTTATAAGGTGGTACAGGCAAGTCTAATAACCCAGGAGCATGATAATCCCATAAATAATGCCCTTGCTCCAATTTTAATACACCCAAGGCGTTCAACCACCCCTGCTTATAACCTTCATTATTGGCGTGTTCAATACGAGCATCCAAATGACAAAGGGCCTCATTGTATCCTGCCATCCAAAATTCCCTGGGCTGTTTATGGAATTGGAAGGTTAATCTATCCAATTGTTCGTGAAGGCTCCTGGCAAAAACATCCTTATTATCCAGAGCAGACTTCATCGCAGTAAGTTGATCCTCTAAGGATAGGTTTTTCTTGGATATTTCAGACAGAGCCCGGTCTTTTGCGTTCAATTGGAATGCTTGAGTTTCTAACGTCGACTGAGTACGAGCTTCTTCAACATTGCGGCTAAGAACTCTTGATCGACTCCGAGCAGCGACTGGAGAACTTTGCTCCTCGGCAATATTTTGAACAGCTCTTCCTCGCCCGCGAGAACCTCTTCCTCGTCCCCGAGCAGTCACTGGAATAACAGATCTTCTCAGAACGTCCAACTCTTGCCTTAATTTGGCATTCTCAACTTCTAAGAACGAGAAACCTTCATCGGTAACTTGAACTAAAGCAGTGGAAGATGACGCTGCAGATTCATATTGTGCCAACGTTTTCTGCAAATTATTGTTCTCTTGTTCCAGCAACTCAGCAATCTGCCTGTAGGCCTCAACTTCACCTTTTAAAGTTCTTTCTCTAACATCGTATCCAGCAAGGATCTTTTTATGGCCTGTTTCAGAAGAAAGCTGCTGATATCTATTTCCATACTCCTTGTGCAGCAAAGCAGTTGATTCATTGTGTTGACTCTGAAGATCTTCTAAGTTACAATGAAGTTCCTCGATCAATTCATAGTAAGCCACACTGTTAGCCACAGCTCGGTCGAGTAAATCCTTCAAGTACCGATAAGCCTCAATTGCTTGTTCTGAGGCATCATGACCAAGGATGTCAGCTATTTCTGATGTACTAAGGTCTGTATGACCAGCCTTATAATATTCGTGACATTGTTGCATCAGCTTTGTATCATGTGTAGATATCAGTTCCATTCTAGCAAAAAACTAAGGATGAGAAAAAGACAACAATCAACAAAAACAAATCATCAACAACAGAGATGAACAAAGATGTATTTTATTAGATCACAAAAGGATTACATTGTTTGATTACAAATAATGAAAGATAGAAATGATACCGAATAACTTCACACCTTTTCCTTGTCTCCCAAGACTTTCTCGGGAGGCTGGGACGAGGAGCTTGGTTGCTCGGTGGTAACAGCAACTTGATCTGCAGGAGTTGAAATTTTGTCAGAAGGAGGAGGCATGGAAGAAATGTCCTCGTTGGCAGCAGGTAGAGAGGCATGGACTTGATCACCTATGGCCATGGAAGATTCATCAGAGACAGGCTCATCTTCTTCTTCCTCCACAATTGGTGGGGGAGGACCAGGGAGGTGTAGCTGGAATAGCCCAGAATCTTCTTTGATTTTCAATTCTTGCAGGGCAGCTACCCAGCCATCTCGGAAGTATTTCAACTTCCCATATTGAACTTGGGATGTCATAGCAGCAATCCCCTTGTCCCATCCTTTATCCCAGCCAACGCTGAAGGATTTTTTAATGGCGAGCTTTCTTTTTAGTTTCTCCGAGGAGAGCTTCACATCCAATTCTTCCTTTTGGATCTTGATATCTCGCAGGGCGGAAAACTCTTCCTCTGCCTTCTTCAGCTTATCTTCAAGCTCTCCAAAGTTCTTGAGCTTGACATCATACTTCTGATGTTCGACCTCTAAACCTTTTACCTTATCCTCCAAATTTTTGGAGATCTCAGCCATCTTCACCTTCTCGGCTTCAACTGTAGACAACTTTTTCTCCCAAACAGCCTTGTCCTCACTATACTGTTGGCGAGATTCCTTCAAGGATTGGGTCAAACCCAGCAGAGCATCCTCTACACCTGATGAGGAGCTTGAAGCTTTAATAGCTTCATCCTTCTTCACGATATTATTGAAATAGTTCACCAGCTGAAAAATGAGAAAAACAGTAAAGTCAATACAAAATGCAAGCATTCAGAGAAAGAAAGAAAATTCAGAGTGTGAGAAATTTACCGAAGCAAGATGACGAGTAGCTAGGGATGTCAGCATATCCCTAGAAATTTTTTCATCAATTCCTTGGACCTCGGGTATGATCCAAGTTTTTACCGAGCTCATTGCAGAGCTCGGAGGAATGATGGTTGGAATACCAACACCACCAGCTGGTAGAGAAGGGACAGTTTCAGCCAAATTGACTGAGGATGATTTCCTCAATCTTCTCAAAGAGACTTCAGCAGCTTCAACCAAGGAAGAACTCTTGGTCGGAGAGATAGTAATCACTTCCATAGGAGAAACTTTCTTGCTCGGAGCCACTGGGGGCTTCTCGGCAGCTTTAGAGGGTACATCATCCACCTTCTTAGTCCCCTCTGGGACATCAGTTTTGCTTCTCTTGGCCCCAGCAGCAGAAGAAATGTCATCAAATAGAGCAGGAGGAGCTCTTTTCTTGCCCATTCTCTGACTTAAAGGAAGATGAGAATCTGAAGAAGAATCTTCTGGAGTTGAAGCTGGCTCAACAGGGCGAGCAGTATAAGAGGTTGTATAACTCTTATACTGTAGCAAATATGATGCAGACCTGATGTGCTCGTCTGCAACGTTCTTATGCAAACCCCAGATAAGTTTCAGATGCTTAATATTAACCTCTGATTCTTTTGGAGTTTTTCTTTTGCTATCAACTGCAAATAAATACATAATGAGATATCAGTCATACATTTTATCAAACATGAAGAAAACATAATTTCATAAGTAAAATAAAATGAAAAATAAACCTATCCCATTGCCATATGGGGGGCATCTGGGACCGTTGTATACTTCATCTCCAACTAAAGGGGCATATTGCCAATTTTTAATAACCAACCCATGTTCAAAATAATCTCTATTTGAGTCAGGGAGGTTAACTACAAGAGCCCTATTCAGAAACCTAGTTTTTAAGTAATAAATATTATCTAGAGTGGCCCATTTATAGCAATACATAATTTCAGGGATCCCTATACGAGTCCCATGAGTTAGATTTAATTTGTACACCCCATTAATTATTCTCCATGAATTGGGGGCTATTTTTGCAGGGACAAGATCAAAATACTGACAAAACTCAAGACACAAAGGGTTTGGTGGAAAAGAAAATCCACATTCAGCAATGAATAGACTGGAGAACCAATGTCCCTCAGCCAATCGAAAATAATCTAAAGGCTCAGAAAGAACCTCCAGAGTTACACAAGAAGGAATAGAAAAATCGGAACTAAATTTCTCAACAGACTCCACAATATAAACCATACTGAATAAAAGAGATACAGAAGAAAGGAAGAAGATCTTACAGGAAGAAAGGAGGTATGTTGACAACGAACGAAAACTAGGATGAACGCACAAGAGAGAAGGAGAGAATAGAAAGCTTGAATGCAGGAAATTGGAAAAAGAAGAAGACGGTATGGTTACCTAAGAAGTTTAAATACTTTGCCTTGGGAAGCGACGAAGGAAATGATTACAAAAAAGAAACTATTGAACTTCCGACGGCTAAAAGGATAAAAAGGGAACTAAGATCGAAGCGCTCTTAAAAGTTCGAAAAAAGGCGGATTCGTTGAATTTGGAAATAAATTCAAATACGATGCTCCTAAAACCCAGGAAGATCATTCAATATTGCCATAAACCAAGAAAGAATGTTCCATACTCCTCAAAGTTCGAAATATGAAACATTGGGGGCTTCTGTTGATACCAAAATTAATATGCTGATGTGGACGAATCATACGAAGACACTTGTCAATCTACGTGGCACAATAACGACGAGGAAGTTCATTTCCTCGACCAACTCATGTTTTCCCGGAGCAACGAGGATATACCGAGGAACTGCAACACTCCGAGGTACTCTAGCGCTCCGAGGAACTCCTGATCAACGAGCAACTAAGGCGGTCCGAGCTGCATCTCGGTCGTAGTATCAATTGCCAGAATGTCAACAATTCAACTATTCATTGAATGTTTATCATCTTGACGCACACGCTGCATTAAATGTATTACCCTTTCATATGTATATCATATAATGTATCAACCCATTCATGTACAGCCTAAGGGCTATAAATACCTTGTATCACCCTCATTCAAGGGGACCGGAATTTCTGGATTGAACTGGTAATCTAGAATTCCCAAACACTCAGCAATAACATAACAGTGGACGTAGGCCATTCTTATAAGGCTGAACCACTTTAAAAATCTTTGTCTCATTTTATTTATCTGTGATTGAACAATTAGAGCGATCTAATTTTTTACATCAACAACTGTGAAGACTCCTCAGCAAAATGGGATTGTTGAGAGAAAGAATAGGACGATTCAAGAAATGGCTAGATCTATGCTCCTAGGTCGTAAGGTTGCTAGGAGATTTTGGGCAGAGGCAGTATCTACTGCATGCCATACGGTGAATAGGGTCTACCTACATCCACACACACTTAAGACGCCTTATGAATTGTGGACTGGCAAGAAACCAAAACCTGCTTATTTTCTTATCTTTGCGAGTAAATGCTACATCCTACGGGATATAGAGCAACTAGGAAAGTTTGACTCCCGGAGCGACGAGGGAATATCGCTAGGATATTCATCAAATTGCAGAGCGTACTGGGTTTTTAACCTGAAGAGCTCTAAGGTTATGGAGTTAATAAACGTCACCGTGCAAGATGACGAACCTTCGGTGTTTATTGGTCCTAGACTTCAGTGTAAGGATGAGGACTTTTATGCTAGCGACTTACTTGTCCCTCACTCACACTCTGTGCACTCTACTCCTGTGTTAGGGGACATAAATGCTTGGATTCGCAAGAGTCATAATCCTTCTTCCATTATTGGCGATCTCATTTTAGGGGTTAAGACTCGTGATCATCTTGAGAACGTTGTTATTCATTTTTGCTACACGTCCACAGTCGAACCCAAGAATCATAAAGAAGCACTCAAGGATGAACACTGGATATCTGCCATGCAGGATGAGTTGCTTCAATTTAAAAAGAATAATGTCTAGGAACTTGTCCCCTGACCTAGTCAGACTAATGTGATAGGTACCAGGTGGATTTTCAAGAATAAAATGGATGAAAATGGTACCATAATCAGAAATAAGGCTAGATTAGTCGCTCAAGGCTACACACAGATTGAGGGTGTAGACTTTGGGGAGACATTTTCTCCTATTGCGAGGATTGAGTCCGTCCTTTTACTACTCGCCATCGCATGTCATCTGCGCTTCATGTTATATCAGATGGATGTCAAGAGTGCCTTTCTAAATGGAATTTTACAGGAGGAGGTTTATGTGGCTCAACCAAAAGGGTTTGAATACCCTACGCACCCGGAGCACATCTACTATCTAAGAAAAGCGTTGTATGGTTTGAAGCAAGCACCCCTTGCTTGGTACGAGAGGCTTACATCCTATCTCTTAGCCCGTGGCTTCAAGAGAGGGGGAGTTGATATGACTTTGTTCATCAGGAGGGATAACAGTGCTATTTTGATTGCCCAGGTCTATATGGACGACATAGTCTTTGGTTTCACATGCTCCCAGCATGCTCACCACTTTGAGAAAGAGTTGAAAAGTGAGTTTGAGATGAGCATGGTAGGTGAGCTTACGTTCTTCCTTGGTCTCCTGGTTCGTCAGCTAGAGGATGGGATGTTCATCTCTCAATCCAAGTATGCTAGAGACCTTGTGAATAAATTTAGTTTAGACTCCGCTAAGCATGCTCGCACTCCTATGAGTACCTCTATCAAGCTTAGTAAGGACACTTAAGGTAAGGACACAGAGCAAACCTTGTATCGGAGTATGATAGGTAGTCTTCTCTACTTGACTGCCAGTCATCCCGACATAGCCTTTAGTGTTGGAGTCCGTGCGCGATATCAGGCTTCCCCGAAAGAGTCACACTTACTTACTCTAAAACGTATTATCAAATACGTGAGTGGGACTCTCTCATACGGTATTTGTTATTCCTTTGATACCGATGACCGTTTGTTCCCCTATTCAGATGTCGATTAGGCCAGGGATGTAGATGGTTGTAAGAGCACTTCTAGTGGGTGTTTTTATTTTGGTTCTACTCTTGTCTCCTGGTTAAGCAAGAATTAAAACTCCATATCTTTGTCCACTGCAGAGGCTGAGTACATCGTCGCTGGGAGTTATTGCACGCAACTGTTGTGGATGAAACAAATGTTGGAGGATTATGGAATTTTACAGGACACCATGACCATTTTCTGTGATAACACGAGCACGATACACATGTCTCGTAATCCTGTCCAGCATTCACGCACAAAGCACATCAGTATACGCGAGCACTTTACACGACAACTAGTGGAGGAGAAAGTCGTATCCCTGAGTTACGTACCCACCAACCGTCAGTTAGCCGATATTTTCACGAAACTTTTAGATGCCCTTAGATTCGAGTGTCTTAGGAAGTCCAGTTGACTGAGGGGTTGATCTGTGTCTACGATAGGATTCTTTGTCATTTTCATATAAAAATATTTCCGTTGCTAGATTGTATCGTGTGTATATATTTTTTTAAAAAAAATAGAAAAGAAAAAAAATCTTTTTATAAAATTTTTAGAAAAGAATAAAAAGATTTTCTTATTATAATTTTTTTAGAAAAGAACAAAAAGATTTTTGTATTTTATTTACACCTTTTATGGATGAGCATTTAAGATAGCCAAGTCACAATTTCAATCCATTTATTCATGTGACTAGTTGATAGTGTTTCGAGACAATATATCATGTCATCCTTGTGCTTTATACTGTTTGGAGTCATTAAGATGTAATTAAGTGTTATTTCTTACATGTTTGACTCATGATTTCTTTTATTGCACACTTGCACGAATTTTTTTGATTATTGTGCTTGTCTTATCACATGTTGGTTGGGTGTTTTCACTTCAATCCTTTCTGTAAAACGAACCAAGCGTGATAAAACTTGATCAGAAAGGTGTGCATGTAAAAACCGTTTGGTGAGATTGTGTGGCATTTTAATAACGGGGAGGGTCTACAAAAGGTAATTATTTATCCTTTGCAGTAAAGCCACCATTAAAAAGGACCTAAAAAATTGAGGAATTTTATTATCCGGGGTCCAAAGAGGTTAAAAGAGCCCGAAAAAAATTTAAAAGGCAATAAAAAGAAATACATGCCTAATATGGGCCATTAGGTTTCACCATAAATTCTCTAAAGTTTGAGAATTTAGATCACCTCTATTCAAAATATACATCTGAGGGAGTTTGGTTGGAAAATTTAAACGGGTTTGCACGTACTTGAAAATCTTGAAAAAAATGCTAAATAGTTTTTGACGTTATTGGTGTGGAAATCACTGTGACTTTTAATTGATTGATTTGTATAAGACGATGTCCTCTAAATTCAATAATTTTACACCTAAGGATACTTTTGATGTTCATTCGTTAGGAGTACACGTATGCATCATGCACATATGACTGATCGAGTTTATTTACCTGTCGAATGTGTTCATACCCTTACATTTACGCTATCATCGACTTGGTTGTTTTTGTGTTCTTTCATGGTGTGATTCTTTGTTGTATAGTTTGTGTAAAAATTTGAAAAAATTCAAAAAATAGAAAATTCTTTGATTCTTTGTTGTATAGTTTGTGTAAAAATTTGAAAAATTCAAAAAATAGAACATTCTTTGATTCTTTGTTGTATATTTTGAGCAAAATTTTTAAAAAATAATAATAAAAAATAGGACATTTTTTGGTGACTTTTTCCATGTTTATGCTTCTCATATCTGTCTATTTGTGGACATCATAAAAAGGGGGAGAATGAATTATAGGGGAGAAAATCTTGTTGATTTATCTATGATTTGCTTAAGCTTCATTGATCTTTGATTCTTGCATATCATTATATTTCAATCTCTTGCGTGTCACGAGTATCTGTTTTTTCTCATATGTGTAGGTTCAAAGTTGATATCTATTGGATTACACACCCTGATGACAAAAGCTTTGGGAGTTTCTGAAGTGTTAAAGATTTGAAGATGTTGAAGTTTGATTGAAGACATGTCACTTAATATTCTCAGTTTGAGGGTTTATTAGGGATATTATGTTATATGTCATTTGTTTCTGGAAGTTTGCATAATTCATTTTTTTAATGTATGTATCGGCATAGAGGTAGGGGGAGATTTGTAAGGACATTTTTATCATGTTCGAAATGTTTTATTTGTGTATGTCGTACGCCGCTACAAAAGGCATGTCTTTTCATGATCTCACACGACGGTCTCAATCTGAATTCCGAGAATCAATCATTCATCACTCCATCAAGTGTCCCACATATGCCTCAACGACTTCAGGTTCCATGATTTTAGGGACATTATGCATGTGGTACGCAAGAAAAGTCAAAACTGTGAAATGAGGCATGATATGGAATTTCAAGGGCATTTTGGTAATTTTACAACCACCATCTGGAAGTTCGGTCAACTATAAAGTTGAAGATCTTACCCTCAACGAAGATACTGGAAGAAATGACACCTCAATCTGAGCTACGGTGAAGAAGTTATGGCCAGTTGAAAATAGAGAAAATTATGAGAAAAGCCTTGAAAAATGCTGAGTCTTTTTAAGCCCCAAACCAGCGAACTTTTGCGAACCGCATGCCAAACTGATTCGGGGGTGAACCAGTTCGCAGTACACCCGAACCGGTTCAGGGTACCTGTTACTGGCAAGATTTTTGTGTCAAATGTTGTCACCACTTAAAAAACACTTTTGAGACATGTTGAGCTAATTCCGACCCTAATTCTTCCATGCTTTTTTAAAGATGTTTTTTAGGCTTTAAAACTTCCCTATAAATACACACTTCTCTCCCATTTAATTTTTCACATCATAAACCCTCAAGAGATTATTCTTACTCATTTTGGAGTATTTTGTGGAGAAGCCAGTATCTTCTTCATTGCTGCCCATCTGGAATTCTTGCGGGAGATTCCATCCGACGACATCGGAATCGACACTTATGGGTATTTTCATATGTCACACTTATTTTCATTATAATTCGTGTTATAGTTCTTTACAAATTATAGTGAAAATAATATGGTTTTGCCCTGCGGGGATTTTTCCTGATATGTTGTGTCACATGCTATATTTATTTTATTCGATAAATCATCTAGATGTATGTTTTTAGGATTTAATTGAAAAACTGTATTTAATTAAATAATTCCTTTATTTGAACAAAAGCGCACTCTTCACGCACTAAAAGGTGGTAAAAGAATAAATGAATATAGTTGGGTTATCTGCCCGAATGTTACTACAATGCTTCCTATCTAGATCACAAGAATATAAGAATAAAAAATAAACCCGCATGCATCCACAGCTGCTGCAGCGAACGTCTGACTCGAAAGAATCATCATCTAGGTGTCCCTGTGTTTGGACACCTAATATATATACATATATAGAAAAAGATGGAAAAAATAGAGAAACGGGTCAGAGCCCGAGTTTTGAAAATTATTTAGTAAGTGCATAAATGCCATATTTTTAAAATATGAAATCTCTCATATTTAAATTGGTATCACACTCCCAAGAGATACCCCTCACCCCTCTTCTAATAGTGCACACCTATCGCATACCTTTTAAACCATCTAGTTAAGCTACCCTGCCTAACTAATCTATAACATCCATCCTCTAAGTCCTCATAACTATCACCCCAGCGTGATATAATATCGACTATACAGCAAGCTATCACACAATCTTAAAATTAATATAATCCTCGATTAGATTTATATGTACTTCTCATATATATATATATATATATATATATATATATATATATATATATATATATATATATATATATATATATATATATATAGGCATACCGTTCATATTCCAAAACTTTCACTAGTTTAAAATGCCATTTTTCACTTTAGTATCCTAAATTCCATCCTAATCGCATCCTAGGATTTACTCAATTACAATCGGCTCATATTTATTCTAACCACATAAATATATTTACATATGCTTGCCAAATACTTCCCGTGAATGTTATTCATACATTCATTAAATCCATATCCCAGATTGTACACCAAATTAACCCGAGGTTCCCTCTTTCAATCCAAGGTTTGCTCATCCTCAATAACATTATCCAGGAGTCCTAATAACACTTATAGAATCCCCTAAAATAATCTTCAAACAATTTTAGCCTTAATTCTCCCAATATCAGGTTTGATTTCTAGATAACGATTTCCATTTTGGATAGCCTTCCTGAAGAGTGCGCTTTTGTTCAAATAAAGGAATTATTTAATTAAACACAGTTTTTCGATTAAATCCTAAAAACATGCATCTATATGATTTATCAAATAAATAAATAAAGCATGTGACACAACATATCAGGAAAAATCCCCGCAGGGCAAAACCATATTATTTTCACTATAATTTGTAAAGAACGGTTACACGGATTATAATGAAAATAAGCGTGACATACGAAAATACCCGTAGGTGTCGGTTCCAATGTCGTCAGCTGAATTATCACGCAAGAATTCCAGATGGGCAGCAATGAAGAAGATACTGACTTCTCCACAAAATACTCCTAAATGGGTATAAATGACCTCTTGAAGTTTTTATGTTGTGTGCTTATAAATGGAAGAGAAGTGTGTATTTATAGGGAAGTTTTAAAGCCTACAAAACATATTTAAGAAAGCATGGAAGAATTAGGGTTGGATTTTTCTCAACACGTTTAAAAGGTGTTTTGAAGTGGTGACAACATTTGACACAAAAACACTTTGACAGCATCAGGTACCTCGAACCGGTTCGCAAAAGTTCGCTGGAACATGGGGTTGAAACACTTAGCATTTTTCTAAGAATTTTTCTTGGATTTTTCTTCCTTTTCAAAGTGCCATAACTTCTTCACCGTAGCTCGGATTGAGGTGCTGTTTCTTCCAGTATCATCACTGCGGAAGCTCTTCAACTTTCTAGTTGACCAGACCTTTGGACAATGACTGTAAAATTATAAAAATGCCCTTGAACATCCTTACCTAGCCTTCTTTCACTATTTTGACTTCTCTTGCGTACCACTTGCATTTCGAGCCTAAAATTATGGAACGTGAAATCGTTGGGGCAGATGTGGGACACATGATGGAGATGATGAATGAATGATTCCCAAAATTCGGATTGAGGCCGTCATGTGAGATCGACAGGACGTGCCTTTTGCAGCGGCGTACGACATACACAAATGAAACATTTCGGACATGATAAAAATATCCTTACACTTCCGTCGAAAAATCATTATAAATCCAAAAAAATAAAAAAAAATACGCGGTTAGTGCCCACGCGACCATATCGAAAAGATATACAAATTTTATTTTTTGATCAAGGGACGAATCGATTCACCTTATGGCCGAATCGATTCGGAAAGGACGTGAATTACTATTCATCATCTTCTCCAAAATCCCAAATTTCAACCCAACCTCCATTCTTATGGTTTCTAATCTCAACCAACATCACCATAATCATCCTAGCACATATTTATAACTAGAACAATAATTTATTTGTGGTATCAAACCATTTATCTTAGATTTAAACCCAAAAACCATTAAATCCCTAGTTTTATCATTTCTCCAATTTCAATCCATATATATACACCATTAACATGGGTTTAACACAAGAAATGATTAAGAGTTTACCACACATCAATTTGTAAACTTAAACTCAAATTTCCCAAATTTATTTTAAGGGTTCTAACCCAAAATTATATAGTTTACCAACTATAATATGAGATACACACACTCAATTAAATAAAGCAAGTAAACACTTGCGTCGTGGATAAAATTCGACGACCTCGAGTCGAATCCCGCGGAGTTTGGGACGGAATCCCCTTTTTCTTCCACTTTTTCCTTCCTTTCTTCTCTTTCTCTTCTTTCTCTATTTTTTCTTTCTTTCTATCCCTCTCTCTTGCCTTATAAGAAAGAAAATAAGGGCTTGTCCCTTATAAACCCAAAAATGACTCTTTTACTCAATTGCGAGTCCCAACTAGTCCAAAAGTTCTCGAAACTTAAACACTAACCCCGGATACTCTATTCTGACTATCTCAGCATTCTGAAACCTACCATTCACTCAAAATTTCCATCTGAGTTACTTAATTAAAATTCACCAATTAAACCCAACACATCTCACTACGCATTTTCCGATTAAAATATTATCCTTTGTCGCTTTACCCAACTGCGACATGTAATTAAAATAATCCAACTCATATTCTTAGTCCCGTAAGAAAATATAACCCATGTAAATATTAATCCGACACTTGCAAACTAATATTTACTTCTCACTTTAAATTCTCAATTCATCAAATTATACTCATAAATTCCAAAATGACTATTTACCGAAATTCATCAAATTACCAAATTACACCCATTTATGTAATTTTAAATATCCATAGAAGTACGAGGTATTACATTATCCCCCCCCCCTACAATGGAATTTTGTCCTCAAAATTCAGATACGACCGGTACTACCAACCTTAGATCGCTAATCTCATTTCATCATGCACACATAAGTCGAAAGGTACTAACCCAAATGGTACCCTACCATATACTCGTTCACTGTAACCACCTATCTCAAGGCTTATTTTCTAATGTACTAGCTTAACAACAAGCTTAATCAAACCTCTATATGCTACAACACTACCTCGTTCGTAAGATTACCTATAACCACATATAAAGAAAATGAGCCTTTAATCGCCGCTCTAACGTATAGATCCTACTAGAGAGCCATGACTCTAAGCGTCTTCTCATCTACAACTAATGCTTGACTATTCGTATTAGTCTTGTCTCTTAACTTAGGTGTACCAACTCTTGTTACACCTACACCATTGGGTTATTGTGTTCCTCCTACGACGTTCAATCCAACCCATAACTGCTCCAAAGCATATTCTTCAGCTTTATATACGACGCCGCTTCTATTTCTGGCGGAATATTTAAACAAACTTACTCTCTCTAAAAGGGGCCTCATTTCCTCGGCCTGGTATTAACACCTGGGTATTCCTAACCCGAATAATTCAAAATTAAATTATTCCTATACTTGGAAATCCAATCCTTCTTAAGGTTAACTTACCAATCTTCTCATGGTAAACTCACTACAATGTTTCTAAAACAGCACCACATGACCCACTGTCCTTTTTACATGGTAGTCCTAAGATCAATGTGTTTCCTACACACGTAAAATGAGTACTATCCTAACCATGTCCCTAGTGCCCAAGTCCTCTCTCAAATTTTGACATTTTCTCGGTTTCATGCGTGGGACGTCTCACAAAGAAAAATTAAAACAAGGAACCCTCCCATTACACTACTCCCTCGCATGACATTTTAAATCCTGCCTTGCTAACCTACTTACGTAAATTCCATCCTAATCGCATCCTAGGATTTACTCAATTACAACCGGCTCACATTTATTCTAACAACATAAATATATCTACATATGCTTGTCAAATACTTCCCGTGAATGTTATTCATACATTCATCAAATCCATATCCCGGATTGTACACCAAATTAATCTGAGGTTCCCTCTTTTGATCCAATATTTACTCACCCTCAATAACATTATCAAGGAGTCCTAATATCACTTATAGAATCCCCTAAAATAACCTCCAAACAATTTTAGCCTTAATTCTCTAATTATCAGGTTTGATTTTTAGCTATCAATTTCGATCTCGAATAACCTTCCATAGAAAAATCATTACAAATCCAAAACAAATCATAAAAATACGCGATCAGTGCCCACGCGACTGTATAAAATAGATTTACAAATTTCATTTTTTGGCCAAGAGCCGAATCAATTCGGAAATATCAACCCAACCTCCATTCTTATGGTTTCTAATCTCAACCAACATCACCACAATCATCCTAGCACTGATTTATAACTAACACATCAATTTATTCATGGTATTAAACCATTTCTCTTATATTTAAACCCTAAAATCATTAAATCCCTAGTTTTATCATTTCTCCAATTTCAATCCATTTATATACACCATTAACATCGGTTTAACAATAGAAATCATTAAGAGTTTACCTCACAACAATTTGTGAACTTAAACTCAAATTTCCCAAATTTATTTCAAGGGTTCTAACCCAAAATTATATAGTTTACCAACTATAATATGAGATACACTCAATTAAATAAAGCAAGTAAACACTTGCCTCGTTGATAAAATCCGACGACCTCGAGTCGAATCCTGCGGAGTTTGGACCGGAATCCCATATTTCTTCCTCTTTTTCCTTCCTTTCTTCTCTTTATCTTATTTCTCTCTTTTTTCTTTCTTTCTCTCCCTCTCTATTGCCTTATAAGATAGAAAATAAGGGCTTGTCCCTTATAAACCCCAAAATGACTCGTTTACTCAATTGCGAGTCCCTACTAGTCCAAAAGTCTCCGGAACTCAAACACTACCACCTGGTACTCTATTCTAACTATCTCGGCATTCCGAAACCAACCGTGCACTTAAAATTTCCATCTGAGTCACTTAACTAAAATTCACTAATTAAATCCAACACATTTCACTACGCGTTTTTTGATTAAAATATTATCCTTTGTCGCTTTACCCAAAATCGACATGTAATTAAAATAATCCAACTCGTATTCTTAGTCCTGTAAGAAAATATAACCCATGTAAATATTAATCCTACACTTGCAAACTTATATTTACTATTCACTTTAAATTCCCAATTCATCAAATTATACTCATAAATTCCAAAATGACTATTTACCGAAATTCCTCAAATTACCAAATTACACCCATTTATGTAATTTTAAATATCCATAAAAGTACGGGGTATTACAACTTTGTCCGGACGAGGAAAACTATTTTTTACATTTTCCAACCAAACTCCCTCATAAATAATATAACTTTTATTTTTCTTTTGAGGTGATTTAAACCTATTGGCCCCTTTTTGGCATATTTATCTTTTTTATTGCCTTGATTTTTTCTTTGGGCTCTTTTGAACGGTGGCTTTCAAGACTAGGTAATTTTGTACTCTCGCTGCCCTTTTCCGTGAACACTCATCATTTTTTGCAATTTAATTCCTCACGGTAAACGGTTATTACGTGCACTACTTTTATGGTCAAGTTTTATCGCATTTGGTTCATTTTAAAGACATGATTGATATGGAAACACTTCGACCAACATGTCATTTGACAAGTACAATAATCCAACAAATTCATGCAAGTGTGCATAAAAAAAAACTAAGAGTCAAACATGTAGTAATCTCAAATTTCATCTTAATGACTTCAAACATTATAAAGCACAAAAATGAAATGATGATGCATATAAAAACTCTATCGAACAGTCACATTGATATGGAATGAAATTGTGACTCGGTCATCCTGATGTCCATTCATAAACGGTCCAAAACAAAATACAAAACTCTTTTTGCCTTTTCAAAAAAATTTATCAAAATTAAATCTTCTTGTATTTTTCAAAAATTTTCAAAAACAAAAATCTTATACAAAAAGTACACATGTCATAACACTAGCAAACATATATGATGAAGCACAACTAGCGTATGAAAAATAAAAAAACACAATCATTTATATGATATGGCAAGAGAAGAATAATGTGAAAGCAACTGAGAATCAATTAGTCTAACATCTAGTGCCTCTAAAAGTGATTTCCTAACCCAGATAGGTGTAAAACGACGCATGAGGGTTTTTGGAACCAAGGGAACACTAGATTTCAACTTCCTGGGACTTACTCAAAGATCAAAACAAAAACACCTAAGGTGAGCTTTCCTACCACAATGTGAACACGTGTAAACGGGTGGAACAACACCTATGGGTTGACCTTTTCTAATTTCCTTGGATTTATTGACCCTCTAAAATAAATAATGGTCTTGGCTTTAACACTAGAAACATGAGAACATGACGAGCCACTACCATTGCTACCAACACTACTTGAGTTTGTCAAATAATTTTTCATCTCCAAAATTTTTGACTCAAGTAAAGAATTAGACTTTTCCAGTTTTGGGGACTCCCTCTCTAAATTTTCAATTATTCCTAGAAGGTTATCTCTTTCTCCCTTAAAATACGGACACTTATTCCTAAGTGTCTCCTCACATGCCACAAACTCATCGATTAAAATATTTTTATCCTCATTGGCACAAACACAAATCCTTGATTTTTTTAAAGTCCTCAAATTCTTTTTCTAAAAATAGGACTATATCATAACTCTCATTTTTGGACAATTTTAAAGCATTAATATCATGGTCCATAGAAATAAATTTCTCATGATAAAAATCTCTTTAATTTTGAACCGTTTGCAAAAGAACCATAGCGATTTAGAATGAGAATTTCCTTCTTCCAAAAAATTAATTCTTTTCGCAAATGTCAAATTCAAACTATTTAAATAATCAAAGCTCTGTCTCATGTCATCAAGGAGGGGCATCCGATTATATAGGTGCTCCATCGGAAAAATTGTTATTTTTCACAAAAGATATTTTTCAAAAAAATCAATGTCACACAAATTTTGCAAAAAACGGATCAAATGAAATAACTTAGCGCAACAAGCTTTAATACCAATTTGTAAAATCCGATGTGATATTGATTTGAATAAATTTCCAATTTAGACTTATTTAATCAATGTCAAATATCAAACAAAATTAATTCAGCCCCTAATCATGCAACTACGTGTTGATATATCAAACCAACATAAATAATTGCTGACACACAAATTTAAGAAAAAACCCCTTTGGGGTAAAACCTTTTATTTCACTATAATCGTGTCAATAGGGAGTGCTCGTGGGTATTCCTTGGCTGAATCGGATCGCATGTTCATGTGGACTGCTACAATTGTTTCATTACTGACTCTAGGTTGTGTGTCTGTGTGATTGTTCTGAGGAGTTATCATTATAGATTTCATTGTAATCATTGTAAGTATTATTATGAAATAAAATGTTTTACCCGAAAATAGTTTTTTCCTGAAATATGTGTGCCAACAATTAATTATATTGGTTTGATTTATCCACATGTAGTTGCATGTTTAGGGGCTGAATTAATTTGGTTTGATATTTGATATTGATTAAATAAGTCTAAATTGAAAATTTATTCAAATCAGTGTCACACTGGCATTTCACAAATTGGTATCAGAACTTATTTAAGCGATCACCATACTTTTTATAGAAACATCATGTTTTAAATAATTTTTCCATATTAATAAATGGGTTACTTATCAAGGCAGTTCAAATTTATTAGATGAGAAAAATTTGAATTCTAAAAAATTCAGTTTGATATGTTTAGCAAAGTCTATCTTGTCCTGGTAGTAATTTCATACGGGATGGGGATAATGAGACACTTTGAAAGAAAATGTCCTTAAAATCCCGCTTGATACGATGCAAAATGTGTGTGCTACGTGTGTACCTACGGCTCAAGTACGAGTCGATCTCTTAAGTAATAATCCGGTAAGTTAGGGTCGAATCATCAGGGAATAGGTCATTAGACGATGATGAGAGTAGGGTTGACTTCTAAGATCTAGGTTTTGACTCGAAAAGGAAAGAAAAGGTGAATTTTGTATTTTGAGAAAATTCTAATTATCTACAAAAAATAAACTACGCATGTGCAAATTAAACTACTAAAAAGCAAGAACTTAAATTTTGATTTTGAAAACACGTTTGGGAAAATAGAGTTGGGAGCGAATCCCCTGAACCGTAGAGTATCTTCGCTTATTATAAAATTCTAGAAAACTATTTAATTTATTAAAAGAAGAGAATAACTAATTTGAAGAACGAAACATGTGTGGGTGTTAACCCGGACAATACTTGATTAACATATTAATTAATGCGAATGATAAAATTATCAACACGTATATTGTATCCTCAAACATACTGGCTTCCTTAAACAAACAGTGTTAAGTGACTTACGATATTAGTCGTGATTAAATGATCAAACGCTAAGAATTAATCATCTAATTAAGTTGAATTTCATATTTAATGTCGTAAACCATAGGTTGGGTTCATGTTCCCCAACCCACTAATGATTTAGATAAATATGGATTTAATCTCTATAGTAACCATCATCATTATGCAATGATTTAGATAAATATGCATGCAAAGAATCCACACCAAAGGAAGAAATTCAAAAAAGAACAATTTTTGAATTAATTTGATGATAAAAAGTGCAATCTTTATTCTCCAATTAATTGTGGTTCATAGGATGGATAAAAAAGTGTAGAATCATGTTACTTACTCTCTTAAAAGGCTTAACATGTACCAAAATTCAGCAAAAGAGGTTAACTTGGACCCAAACTACATTAGCTAGAATCTAGGAAAATATAAGAAATTTCTCTAGAGACCAAACCCCAAGACCAAACCAAACCCTCAACAAAAGAAAACCGGTTCGATTACCGCACTAGTTTGGTCTATGGGTTTGGTCTTCGACTTTGGCTTTTCTCCTTAATTGTAGTTTTGTCGTTGGATTTCTTCTCAACTTCAAATGGTCATAACTTCTTCACCGTAGCTCGGATTAGGGTGTCGTTTCTTCTAGTTTTCTCATGACTTTGAGATATTTAACTTTTATATTGGATCCTCCTTTAGGTTTTGGCTAACAATTTTCCATTTTGCCCTTGACTTTCCTTTCTTGCAAATCTTTCATTGTTTTGACTTTCTCTTTCATCCAATTGCACAATTTAGTTGTAAAACATATGAGAAATACTTGGAACATGGAATACATGCCAAAAAAGTTGGTAATAAAAAATGAGATAAATTCAGGATAAATGTAATATTCGAGATCGTAAAAATATCAAAATGAAGGAGATAAATATGGAATATTTGTGCCTAATCACCCCTTTTAATAAAGTATTGGTCTTACTAGACAAGACAAACTATAGTTGGAACTAGTCGGTTAATGAAATATTAATCTTAGTGAAATAGTTATCATACGTTGAACAGGGTATGACCGACATCCAAATATAATAACCCTTTTATCACCCCACATGACAAGTTATGACCAAATATCCAAACCATTATATCTTTTGAGTCCCGTAAGGTATTCATGACATGGAAGCATAACTCAATATTGATCATATATGTAGTCATTCAATCTTCGAAATCTTTAACTTTTCAAGGAGTTTATAGTTAGATTACAGGTATAGATGCCACGAATCTGAGAGATGATTGACGATTCACATTGGGATAATACTTTACTAGAGAGTTATAGTGTCTGGACTTGGGAGGATAAGATATATATGCATACTCCCTATGTTTGGGGTAGGTTTAGTGTAGTGGTGTCTGTGAAAAAAGGTATAAAAAGGTTTGGTCTCGGAGACCAAAACTAAGTTGAGAATTTAGGTGTCGAGATCTCTAGGTGGTGGATTAGGAGAGACTTGAGATGGAGTTGGGGTTTCTTTATTTGGTTGATTATCTTTTTTCCTATTTGACATTTCCTACAAATAAAAACATAAATTTAGTGAAAAATGTACAATGATCACATTTAAGACTATATACTTCAAGAGCTTTTAATACATGCTCGATGAGTCTGATTTCATCCACATGATATTATTTTTTAAAAATTGGTGAAAAGCTTTGCGTGGCCAACTAGGCGGAAGCATATCTATGATTGTCGTATAAATGTCCATGATAGTAACTCCAAATATTTTATTCTTCAATTTTTTGGCAAGCTCACATTTATCATGCACTCACATCACAATCTGGGTGAATGCTCTGTTTATGGAATTTTATCCACAATAAATGAATATTTTTTCTTCCTTTTTTAATAATATCACTAACGACAGTGCACAATAGGAGTTATGAATGCGAAATATTATCTCTATTGCTTCATCCGAGCATTCTGGAAAGGAAAATAATATATAATCGAACAGGTACGGCTTTGAGAGATCAACTCTACGATTTATAAGGTAATTAAATTGTTCAATTTTTCTATTCCTGCACTGGTGAATGTGAGTCCCCTTTATATGACACGCATAAGCGGTTTTTGTACGGGTCAATTGTAACCACTCATTTTTTTGTTGAAATTAATTACTATCATGACTCATTTTTCCTCCGAAGATATATAAAAGGAAGGTAACTCGAACTATCACAACCTAAACGGTTCTTACGATTGAATCGCAATCAAGTGGGAATAAAATATTATTCTCAATAATTCCGCATAAAAGGGGCCAACTGAATAATATGAAATGAAGGTTTCAACATGTTATCGGATAAATGCGTTGATGTTGGAATGAAGTCTTAAATACAACTCTTACATGATAAGAGAAGTTAGAGTCGTAGAAAAATCCAATATCAACACATACACACATCTATTGGATTTAAACATCAAACTTATCAAGAAGTGCAATAATCCAAGGAGGGTTTACGATCCCAACCTAAGAAGATTAACTATTCATAACAATAACAATACATACACACATAGTGGGATTTATTAAGATGGGGAAAGCCATTGAAATCTAGGATTCAAAATAAAACAAATACATAAATGAATAAGAGAGTATTAATGCTCAACATTATACAACAAAGCTAAGTTTGGTTAACTTATAATCAAGTAAATGGAGAGAGATAAAGAGAAACAAAGAAATGTAATAAACCTTAGGAGAAAGAAGAGAGCACAACTTGTTCAATTTTATATTTTTTTTCTAAAATAGATGAAAAATAACTTCCTTTACATACAAAATCCTCTTGCTACTTATAGCAAGTGTATTCAAAGGCACACCCCAAACATAAAATAAGGACTGAATATCTGAAGGGCCGATGGATAGTGAGTTTGAAGCCAGTCGATCGCAAGTCTAGGAGATAGCCTAATGTTTGCCTTCAAAGGCAAAATCCAAAGTGCCAGTCGACCGCTGATTTGAATTTTGGCACACATGTTTGCTTTAGTTCAAACATAAAGAACCTTAAAAAGAGGTAAAAAATGGATTGTTAGGAACCGGATTGATGAATTGTCGGAGTCCACTAGAAGATAACTCAGAGAGCTACAACTTCAATGAAAAGTTCTTGCATAAAATTTGAATACAAAAATCACTAAATTTCCCCTGAAGTTGTGTAATGCATTAGAACTTTCTTGAAAAGTGCAAACTTGCACCGTTTTTCATTCCAATACCTATAAAATCTCAAATAAATCTTACAGAGCATGTATATAGGAAGAACAAAGGTTATACATTATAAAAGCTTAAATAAAGGAATTAGAGGCCACAATTGTGCATAAATGCATAAATAACGGGATTTAATATACAATATTTGTGACTAATTAGAGGGGCCTGAACATGATCACTAGTTTAGATTGTGAATGATAAGACGAAAAATGTATAATGGGACAACATAAAAATACAAGGAGTAAAGCCTCCAATTAATTCTAATGTTACTATGAGTCCACCAAGTAATTAATATTTTTCAATTAATCAATCAACCATAACAAGTCTAATTTTAGTCCAATTAATCCTAAAATAACTATGTGTACAACAATGATAAAGTCCTTCCACTAATTTGTGTTCACCCAAATATCAACCACTCAAGGTAGCGTGTAATACCCCGTGTTTTCAAAATAAAATATTATGACAAATATTAATTTAATAATTTTGGATTTAACTTGGAAATAAATTAAATCGGAGGGATATAAATCTAAATGAGTAAAACTTAGATTGAAAAAATCATACTTATTATTGGGTTATAATTATTGGACTTAATTGGACATAATAGGTTCACTCATAGAAAAGAAATCACATAGTAATTAATTTATGGTTATGCGTTGTCAAAACATAATAAAAATGGCCATGTTGAATAAAAATAATTGGGGCGCATTTTGGGGGGAATTTATGATCTTGTTTAGATGTTTTAGACCTTTAACAATGGTCTTGGGGCATAGGTATATCATTTGGTAGGTTATTGGGCTATTTTGGTTATAGGTACAAGCCCATTTGGGGGTCCAAAAATGGGAGTGTAGGCCTAACTCGAGAATAAACGTTTTTATAAGTTAAATAAGGGTTTTGGAAACACCATTTACATAACAAAAGAAACCATAGCATCTCCACCCAAAAAGAGGAGATACCAAGGTCAAAAGAATGAAGAAAATTGTAGATTCAAGAGGAGAATTGAAGAAGAGGAGTTTTCACCTTCATTCCAAGGCAAGAATTTTCTTGCTTACTTTGATTTCTAAGTTATTTCTTAATTTATTTATGTAGGCTCATGTAGATTTTCGAATTCAGGTTGTAATTAATATTAGGGAATGTGTTTCACCATATGAATGTAGAGGATCTCACTTTTATGATTAGCAAATTATAGAATTGAAAGATTGATTAGAAAATCTAATAATAATAATAATAATAATAATAATAATAATAATAATAATAATAATAATAATAATAGTAATAATAATAATAATAATAATAATAATAATAATAATAGTAATAATAATAATAATAATAATAATAATAATAATAATAATAATAATAATAATAATAATAATAATAATAATAATAATAATAATAATAACAATAATAATAATAAGGTTGGTTTAAATATATATATATATTATGA
Source organism: Sambucus nigra (assembly GCA_949130495.1). Taxonomy (NCBI): domain Eukaryota; kingdom Viridiplantae; phylum Streptophyta; class Magnoliopsida; order Dipsacales; family Adoxaceae; genus Sambucus; species Sambucus nigra. The sequence goes on along the minus strand of OX422218.1, from coordinate 486,449,442 downwards.
TTTTATGATCTGGTAATATAGATCTAATGTATACCCCTGACAAAGATTGTTTCTTGACATAAACCTAAATATATGGATCTTAAAAATTAGGAGTCTTCCACTTTATAGTTTTTCGAGAAGATGGTGCCCTTATAAATTAATCATGATTTAGGTGTTATTCTAATGTATAAATTGTTGTTAGATGATATAAAACTAGTTAATTATCATAAGTGATGTTGGGATATCTTTTGGGTGATGAATAATGGGTTAATTATGAAGAAAACTGAGAATTTTGTCTGAAACACATATGTAATACCCCGTATTTTTGAAAGATTTTATTTTAATTATGGGATTAATTAATTTAAATGGGAAATTTATTTATAATTAGTTCGAATTTAATTAAATAATTACTAGCGTGATGAGAGTTAGTATTTATTGATGATAATTATGTTGAATATTACTTAGTGAGTAAAATAATGTATGATTATGAAAATATTAAAGTTGTCGTGAGTGAAAAAATTCGACCATTACGGAAATTAAGTTGGGATGCGCGTGTCAATCGTGTCGAGATTTAATTAATGAAAATAAAAGAAAATTATTTTTAAGTCTCTCATATGGTCATTTCGAGTGCGCCATTGTATTTAGAAGGATCGAGATAGTCAGAAAAGTCTACCCGGGGGTTTAGTTTGGGTTACGGGATAATTTTAGGCTGAACACGCACCCCAGGAGGGCGTTTTGGTAATTCGTATTTTTGGAGTAAAATAATGGACGAAAATTAGAGAAATAAAAGGTCTCCTATGTGTGTTAGAAGAGGTTATTAGAAATTAAAAAGTGAGACACAGAGAGAGACCAAAAAAGGGAGAAGGGGATCATAAGTTTTAGGGAAGAGTTACCACGAGTGCACCTTTTCCACCACCGAGACCACCATCGTGTAGATCGGAGAACGAGGGTCGCAACCATACCAACAACACCAAAGGATTAGACCATATTTCATAAGGCAAGTGTTTAAACGTTTCTTTCTTTTAGCATTAAATATGTTCATGCTAGTGTAGGTAGTGAACCTCCTTGAAAAATCATGTTAATTGATGAAAAATTTATGATTAAAGAATACATTAGGGATGATTTGACACATAGGTTAATTTTTCATATAGTGAGCAGAATAATATCGATTTTTTTAATGATAATTGATGATTAAATCTGGTACTAGAAGTTTTAATTAGAATTTTTTTGAATTAATGTGAATTTTGGGATTTTGGAATTTAGGGTTCATTCATGATTTAATGCTTTTAGGATAGTAGAAATAATCCTTTCATGTGGAAATATAGATTGGAATCGACTGGGGCAATTTTGGAACTGAACTGTAGAGGTTTTAGGGTGTTAAGAGATGGAAATATGCAGCAAGTAGAGGATGGGGACGATACAGTGTAATCTCGTTCGAATGAGATTGGATCTCGTTCTTCCGAGATGGCCTGTCACGCGATGACATCGTTCTAACGACATGCTATCTCGTTTAAACGAGATATCTGCTAGTTTAAATGACATTCTAATTTTTGGGAAATTTCTTCTGTTTCAAATTTAGGTGGCATATTCGTCTAAGAGTGATGTTTAGCAGTATGAATTGGATTCCAGGGTAGTGCAGGAATATTGGGGCATAAATGTGGGTATAATATGTTATGATAATTGGAGTGACAAGTTATTCCTGGAAATTACGAGCGAGAGATTATTCATGATTTAGTAAGTAAAATGCAAGTAGTAACGAGAGCAATACTACATATAATTTAAATATTTGGGTTGTGTGTATAACTAATAAACTTGATAGGTTGTATGAATGACTATAGTGATATTTATTGTGTGTATGACATACCTACCATAATTTCTATCACGAGAGGTTATAAAAAGGGGACAGTCCTATCTTGAGGAGCCTTCGGGGGGATATTTGACTTGTGCCTCAGAGCATGGAACCTAGGTACGGGCTATCTGTGATAATGATAGTGATGATGGTCATATGGGTGCGTAGGTATGTGTGTAGCCCATAGGCTTGGAACTATGTTTGCCTCCAATATGTGTGTTTTGTAATTTGTGGTTCGTGGGAGATTCCGAACCCATTGTCCTTATTCAGTGAGAGATGTACCGGGACTTAATAGTAGAGTGTGAGGGCACAATAACTGAGTCTATAGGTGCCTTTTAGTATATATATATATATATATATATATATATATATATATATATATATATATATATATATATAAGTAAAAGAAACAATAGATGATGAAAAAGAACTAATTATCAATATAATAAATATACCCACACTGACTCAGAAAACGAATCAGATGATTCAATGGACTCAGTTACCAGGCACAATATTGATAATATGATGGAACCATAAAAAATTAAAGATGCACCAGATAAAAATTAAAAAGAAGCACAAGATGATGTCTCATTTACGCCAGCATTACGCCAGCCGCTACAATATTTATCATCAACGCAAGCAATGACGAAACGAAAGAAAAACAAAAATGATGACGCATGCTATGACGCAACACTGATAGCGACAGAAAGCGATAGATTCAGACGAATTCAATTCACATGTAGCGTTATTGTTCCCCCTTTTTGACAAAATGGCAAAAGTAATCTCAGTAGCCCACGTTTCTTTATTTCAAAATTAAGTTTCATAAATCTTTACATCCGTTCACCTTTTCTCTCCTATATAAAGAGATCCCCTCTTCGTTATTAAACACACCTTTCTCTCTGAAGAAAACTCACAACTAAACCATCAGACACTCAGAACTCACCTCTCTCAAGCAACCAAAATCTCTCAATCCCTGTTTAAATTTCCATTCAACTTTCCGACTAGCTTTTGCAGCAGCAATAGTATTGTAAATTATCTTGTAATTGTAAGTTTTCTATTACCTAGTAAATTATGGCTTGTACTAGTACTTATTGCTTGTAAACTACGTGTGTAATCGCATGTTTCATTTACAGCAAGAAAATTTAAAGTTTTTATTATATCTTTCGGGTTAACCACTCTGAGTACTTAGATAATATTCTTATTATTTTTTGATATATCATTAAAGTTTTCTTGAGGAATTGTTTTTATGGAAAAAATTGATATAGATATTCTGATTGAACTCTAGAATGATCTTGATTTTTAAAATTTTTCGGTGTCCTGTGAGTTTCCAGTGTCACCGTTGTTGCCGTTATGTTGACGTTTCTAGGCTTAATTGGGCTGCTACAGTTGCCTGTAGTATTGTGGACTTGAGGACTATTTAAAAGTTACTGTTCATTTTTACTGTTCATAACACTGTTCATCCATAAAAAATAATGGTATCAGAGCTGCTTTAATAATATATCTTTATATAATGGAACATATTATTTAACGAAAGGAGTGGAATTACAACTTAATAATTTACTACCTATAAAAATATAAAACTTACATATGCTTAGTGAAAAAGAGTGGTTAAAAGCTAGACTACGCGCAGAATATAGAATCTTAGATAACGCTATAATAAGAGCTAAACAATATAAAAATCAAAAAGATTATATAAATATAGTTGTTGTTAACTGGACAATTAAAATCAGAAAAGAAAAAACTAATCAATATAAATTAGAAATAGAAATTTTAGGAGAAAAAGGAAGATTAGGATAATTAATGATAAGATAGTTAATGTTAACAGAAAAACAAAAAATTAAGAAATCTATTGCATTTAGAAGAAAATTAATAAACATTACATATAAATTTATAGAAATAGAATTAGACTATACCGACTATAACGCAATAGAAGATAGTAATAAATTTATATATAAACAAGAAAAAGTAATACTAGCTTTAGAAACTAAGTTAGGAGTATTAATAGAAAAGGGTAAACTAGGATAACTATATGAGTATTAGTAATAATAATATATTAGAAAGAATTAAAAAATTAGAAGAAAATCAAGACTATATAAAAGAGATATTAGATCATATAAATACTAGGACACATAATATAAAATTTGAACTAGAAAAACTAACCAAGTTTTTATACAAAAAAGAAGAAACACCAGAAATAAACGAGTTAATAGAAAATTTTAAAAAACTTAAAACAGACCCTAAAAGAGTTAACATAAAATTAAACTTATTTTATTCAAAAGATGACATCTACGTCCACAAACAAAAATAAAGAGATATATAGAATAGAAAATTTATATAATAACGAAGAAGATACTAAAAAATACATAGAAAAAGGTATCCAAAAAACTAAAGGACAACAGCTATATAAAAAGAATATGTTAGAATTCACTAATAAAATATATAACCACACTAGCCAACGAAAAATAACAGCCGTCAATAGCGAAGTAATTCTAGATCTAATCACCGACGAATCAACAAAAGAATTAACTAAAATAAATTTAGAATTTATGCACTTAGGAGTAATAGTTATAGGACTAGTAGGATTAACTACGTTAGAAGTAGGAACTAAAGTTTTAGCATATATATATGACGATAGATGGAATAATCACAAACAAGCACAAATAGCTAGCGCATAAATAGATTTAGCAAAAAACGCAGCAGTAATAGGATGTATACCTAACTTTTCTATGGACATAAATGAATTTAGCAAACACATAAAAATAGATATAAGAACAAGAGGATATAATATGACGGGACAATATAATAATCTTTTTATATATGCATTATTTATGGAAAAAATATTTAATCACTATAAAATAAACTTTAAAGCTGAGTTTGACTGTATAGTAAAATCATTTAATAGTAAATATGTAGAAATGATAGAGGCACAAAAAATAGATAGTAGTATATATGAAGAAATTGAATGGAAACTACCAAGATTAACCTTAAAAAAATCTAAAAAACCCAGAAAAAAAATAAAATATACGAAAATCAAGTAGGATAAAGTAGTATTAAATTTAGTAGATATAAACCCGTAGAAGACGAGAGTGAGGAATTATTAAGTGAAATTAATGTATTAATTGTAGAAGAATAAGTAAACGAACTATTTGAATTATTAGAAGATAAAATATACGATATAATTATCGAAGACTGCGATAACTTAACAAACAAATAATTAATAGAAAAATATGGTAATGAAAACAATAAAGAAACTATAATTTCAATATACTGTGCCGAAGGAACTAATGAAGATAATAAAAGAAAAATAATAAATATAGGACTAGATAAATTTATAAAATAATAAGAAATTATAAAACACTGGAAGAAATAAACCCAGCCGAAGATATGGAAACAGAATCCTCAACACAAACAACAAATAGAGCCAACGCAGATTATTCAACACACCAAAATTTGGGAGCTACAAGAGAAAGATATAATGAGAATACTAATCCCGTACCAGGAAATAAAAGCCGAAGTAGATATGTATTCGACACTAGTTCTAATATAACTCAACATGGTACTATATTAAATCTAGATAATATAAACCCCCTAGATTGGGAATCGCAATAGAAATTTGGGAAAAAGGATGTTTTAGAACATGTACTCTAATAGAATTTATAAATAGAAGTGAATGTGAAGCTTATTTTGAAAATACCCTACAAGGAAGCGTATCCAATTGGTATTTAACATATAAACACCTTGATGAATATCTAAATTTTAAAGAACAGTTTAATGTACAAAGGTTTACTAACTTAATAAAGGAAGCTTTTTTAGGGACAAATAGACTTTTACAAGTAATAGAAAAACAAACAGAGGCACTAAGAAATCTAGAACAATTACAAATATGTAGGTTAGAATATATTGGAGATTACACTAGAAAATACGTAGAATATTGGACACAGACTGGAAGAACATCAGATTTTAACTTATTAGATAGATACATACAAAAAATACTAGGAAAAATATGGAAAAACTGGCAAAAACACCGAGACGCAAAAACAAACCCTTCTATAGGAGCTAGAATTAACACCGTATATAATACACTAAAATAAGAATGTAGAAAATAAAACGAAGGAAAATAAATTAAAAAATAATACTATTATACTTGTCAATAATTAGACTTACCCCCGCAATACGGTTGTGATAATAAAAGACTGATAACTAATAAATATAAAAATACTAAATATAAACCTAAAAAGAAATATAAGACTTATAAAAATTATAGAATAAGACCTAGTAAAACGTTTAAAAAATATTATAAATATAATAACTATAAAAGAAAACAACCATGGTATAAAAAACGTAACATAAATCAAGATAATAACAAAGAAACTAAAGATAATAAAAATACTAAGAAAATAACAAATTGTAAATGTTTTATATGTGGAGACCCTAATCATATTAGACCAAACTGTCCATATAGAAATAAAAATAAAAATATATCAAAAATACAAGAAAAAATAAACATATTAGATGACCTAGGAGATACAATAGAACTAGAAAGTATATACGACGAATACGAAGAAATAGACAACGTTAGTATATATAGTATAGAATCTGTAGAATCTGAAGATAATGATATAGAAACCTTAGAACAAAGTTTAGAAGATTTAAATTTTTGTTATAATATAGAAGAATGTGACTATAAACTTAAACAATATCTGTTTCTAAAAACAAATTGTATAAAATGTTGAACAGAAAATAAAGAAATATATCTATGTGAAATATGTAATCAAAAGTTATGCGTAAAATGTTATACAGAAATAAAAAATAAACCTATAGAACAAATAATCAATATAAATATAGTTGTTGTTAACTGGACAATTAAAATCACAAAAGAAAAAACTAATCAATATAAATTAGAAATAGAAATTTTAGGAGAAAAAGGAAGATTAGGATAATTAATGATAAGATAGTTAATGTTAACAGAAAAACAAAAAATTAAGAAATCTATTGCATTTAAAAGAAAATTAATAAACATTACATACAAATTTATAGAAATAGCATTAGACTATAATGACCATTACGCAATAGAAGATAGTAATAAATTTATATATAAACAAGAAAAAGCAATACTAGCTTTAGAAACTAAGTTAGGAGTATTAATAGAAAAGGGTAAACTAGGATAACTATATGAGTATTAGTAATAATAATATATTAGAAAGAATTAAAAAAATAGAAGAAAATCAAGACTATATAAAAGAGATATTAGATCATATAAATACTAGGACACATAATATGAAATTTGAACTAGAAAAACTAACCAAGTTTTATACAAAAAAGAAGAAACACCAGAAATAAAAGAATTAATAGAAAAATTTTAAAAACTTAAAACAGACCCTAAAACAGTTAAAACAAAATTAAACTTATTTTATTCAAAAGATGACATCTACGTTCACAAACAAAAATAAAGAGATATATAGAATAGAAAATTTATATAATAACGAAGAAGATACTAAAAAATACATAGAGAAAGGTATCCAAAAAACTAAAGGACAACAGCTATATAAAAAGAATATGTTAGAATTCACTAATAAAATATATAATCACACTAGCGAACGAAAAATAAAAGCCGTCAATATCGAAGTAATTCTAGATATAATCACCGACGAATCAGCAAAAGAATTAACTAAAATAAATTTAGAATTTATGCACTTAGGAGTAATAGTTATAGGACTTGTAGGATTAACTAGGTTAGAAGCAGGAACTAAAGTTTTAGTATATATATATGACGATAGATGAAATAATCACAAACAAGCACAAATAGCTAGCGTAGAAATAGATTTAGCAAAAAACGCAACAGTAATAGGATGTATACCTAACTTCTCTATGGACATAAATGAATTTAGCAAACACATAAAAATAGCTATAAGAACAAGAGGATATAATATGACTGGACAATATAATAATCTTTTAATATACACATTATTTATGGAAAAAATATTTAATCACTATAAAATAAACTTTAAAGGTGAGTTTGACTGTATAGTAATATCATTTAATAGTAAATATGTAGAAATGATAGAGGCACAAAAAATTGATAGTTGTATATATGAAGAAATTGAATGGAAACTACCAAGATTAACCTTAACAAATCTAAAATAACCCAGAAAAAAAAATATACGAAAATCAAGTAGGACAAAGTAGTATTAAATTTAGTAGATATAAACCCGTAAAAGAGATATAATGAAAATACTAATCCCGAACCAGGAAATAAAAGCCGAAGTAGATATGTATTCGACACTAGTTCTAATATAACTCAACATGGTACTATATTAAATCTAGATAATATAAACCCCCTAGATTGGGAAACCGCAATAGAAATTTGGGAAAAATGATGTTTTAGAACATGTACTCTAATAGAATTTATAAATAGAAGTGAATGTGAAGCTTATTTTGAAAATACCCTACAAGGAAGTGTATCCGATTGGTATTTAACATATAAACACCTTGATGAATATCTAAATTTTAAAGAACAATTTAATGTAGAAAGGTTTACTAACTTAATAAAGGAAGCTTTTTTTAGGAACAAATAGACTTTTACAAGTAACTGAAAAATAAACAGAGGCACTAAGAAATCTAGAACAATTATAAATATGTAGGTTAGAATATATAGGAGATTACACTAGAAATACGTAGAATATTAAACACAGACTGGTAGAACATCAGATTTTAACTTATTAGATAGATACATACAAAAAATACCTGGAAAAATAGGAGAAAAAAATATGAAAAACTTGCAAAAACACCCAGACGCAAAAACAAACCCTTCTATAGGAGCTAGAATTAACACCGTATATAATACACTAAAATCAGAATGTAGAAAATAAAACGAAGGAAAAGAAATTAAAAAACAATACTATTATACTTGTCTACCATTAGACTTACCCCCGCAATACGGTTGTGATAATAAAAGACTAATAACTAAGATGAATTAATTAATAAAATCCAAAATAAAAAATACTTTTCTAAATTTGACTGTAAATCTGGTTTTTGGCAAATAAAGATGGAAAAATAATCAATAGAATGGACTGCCTTTACTTGTCCAGAAGGACATTTTGAATGGTTAGTCATGACATTTGGATTAAAAAATGCACCACAAATATTTCAAAATAAAATGGACACTATCTTTAAAAAACACTCCGATTTTTGTATAGTTTATATAGATGATATTCTTGTATTTAGTAATACTAAACCAGAACATAGAAATCACCTGCAAATAGTTAATAAAGAATTTATAGATCAAGGCTTAATAATTAGTAGTAAAAAGATGCAACTAGAAAAACAAGAAATCGAATTTTAAGGATTATTTATAAAAGGAGGAAGAATAGAATTACAGGAACACATAGTTAAAAAAGTTATATATATATATATATATATATATATATATATATATATATATATATATATATATACTTGTAATGTTACTTACTGTGTCATAGTATGTGAATAAGAAATATAATGAAAATTCCAAAATAACTTAAGTAAATGAATACTTAACTTGATTTATGAATACTTCCCAAATTGAGATAATAGTTGTAAAAACATTTAACATTGTATTGAGTGGGAAATACGGGTTGGCATTGCGGGTAGTAACTGGAAGGATTATATCTACAATCTAGTTAGGCGTAATAGAATAAGTGGAATGGGTTTAGAGGTGAGTTAGGCGTGCACATTAGTTGAGAGGTGAGAATCTCAAGTGAGTGCTCGAAAAGCTAGCATGCAAATAATATTTTGCTTTACTACAATATTTAAATACTTACAAATTTTTTTAAATATTTTACACTCGTGTTCTAACCTGTTTATTACAAATCTCTTTCCATTTTGTCAAATTATTTAGGTGCCCAGCCACAGGGACACCAAGCATAGGAGTTCCATTCATTTGACATGTTATAGTTGCTATGGAAGTCACAGGGCCTTGGTAGTAGATGCCTCCATGATTATTAGTTCTTCATCTTGAGTTATTTACTCCAATTAGGGCATGTTTCCCCTTTTAGATTTAAACAATTATGGATTTATTTATTTACTCCTTTCAGTTGTTGGATTATTTCGTTGGATTATTATATTTAGTATTTAGGCTGGAAGTGTTCACTCTAGTCACATTTATTACTCAATTTATTTTATTTCATATGAGATTGTTTCGAATGGTGAATATTTTGTTATTCGTTAATTGGTTTATATAAATTATAGGATAAAATTTTGACATCAACCCTTTTAAATATTAGGTGGTTAGTGTTAATTATAAAGTTTGTGACAATGATGCACTTTTTGAACCAACTGGAAATTTTGATTTAATTTAACACATGACTGATCATCCGGTATTTAATTAGGTGGGTTGTCACATGTAGTATTAGAGCATCAGATTCTAGAGTCCTTTCGGATATGTATGGCTTATTATGCTTATAGGGTAGCTTTCTTTGATATAGAGCCCTATATCTGGGAATGTTGTATTCATTAATTGTGCATTTTGCGTCTTCAGCTATTTGAAATATTTACTGTGGACTTATAAGGCATTTTTCTCATTTCATATGCCTCCCAGACGTGCACAACGAGCTCCTAAGAATGCCCAGCCCTAGCCCTAGCCAGCTCCGGCCCTGGGCATGATGAATGCTGCAGAGGTTGTTGTTATTGTAGCACATGCGGTAAATGAATCTTTGGACGAAGTACATAAGGCCCCATCCCAGTCACCAACTCACGCATTCCCTTCTGCTTGGGAGCGAGTCAGAGATGCCTTCGAGAAGGCACATCCTCCGGAGTTCGCAGGGAGTTCAGATGTTGTAGTAGCAAGCCAGCGGAAGAAGGACATTCAGCTGCACTTGAGGATGTATGAGTGCATTGAGGTTCAGAGGCAAATACTAGATACTTTTAAGCTAATGGGAGAGGTACTGCAGTGGTGGGAGTCTATTACCACTGTTGAGGAGAGAGACAACATGACTATTCAGAACTTCTGGGTGCGATTCGATCACAAATATTTCCCTTCCGCTGTTCAGACTGAGATGAGGTGGAAATTATTGGATCTCACCCAGGAGGGGAAGACCGTTGAGGAGTCCGGGGAAGAGTTTACGAGATTGATTAATCTGGTGCCAAATGAGGTACATACGAGGTCAAGAAAATTCAGATGTTTATGGATGGCTTGACTTGGAGGATTCGTCAACACATTTTGGGAAATCTTTAATTGGGTACATATACTGATGTACTTAACACTGCCCTACTACACTGCCAAGATCATCGCTTCCATCTGAAGGGAACTAAACTAGTGGGGGAGCCCAGCCAGTAGGGCAGGATAAGAGGTAATAGTGCTAATGGGGCATAATCAGCTCAGGGTCAGCAGAGACAGAGCAAGCAGAGTTCCCATCAAGGGGACCCTTCTTAGAGGTTCAGATCAGGTGACTATAGGCAGGGCCAGGGCCAGCAGGGTCAGTTGCGCTTTCAACATGGCTAACAGGGCCGAGGGAGGGGGTGGTAATGGCAATCAGGTCTGAGAGAAGAAGGGGAAAAAAGGAGGAAACTTTCCATTAAGATGCTTTATTTGTGGCCAAACTGTCCACAAATGTCAGGATTTTCCTCAAAGGGGTAGACTCCCGTAGCAGCAGGGCGTTCGTCAGGATACCCAACGATCGATATTTCCAGTCGCCCTCCCAGCACCACCACAGATACCAACTTTGCTAGACGTTTCAGCAGTTTCGGTCCCATAAGGACAACTATGGTATGGGCTTGTCTACTACTTTCAATAGGCCGCAGTTCCCCAGGCCCCACCCATGGTTGAGAGTACTTTTTCTATCCAGGGGACTTTGGGGTGGATATTATTTGACGTGGTGGCTTCACATAGTTTCATTGACACTAGTTTTGCCTGCGCCACAACGTTATTAGACACGATAGAGAGCACAAATACTAGTGTAGATTCACCGTTGGGATATGGGTCTTTGATATTCTTTATATCTCGGGGAATGGCCTTAGAGATTGGGAGATTGATCTTACCGGCTGATATGCCTATTTTAGATATGCACGAGTATGTTGCTATTATCGGGATGGACTGGCTAGTTATGTATATGGTAATGATTGACTGCTATATTCGTAGTATTGTGTTCGCCATAACGGGTCAAGAGATGTTTCTGGTGGCGATGCCTCTCCCGGAGGGGGGTTCGTCCACCCATTTATATTATATATAGGAGGAGACCTTAAAGGGGGTGGTGATACCACTTGATTCAATTTTGTTTGTTCGTGAGTTCGCTAACGTATTTTAGGACATACCAGGGCTACCGCGCAGCAGGGAGATAGAGTTTCTGATAGATTTGGCGCCAGGCGCTCGAACAATACCCCGTGCACCTTACCATATGGTTTCGATAGAGATAAGGGAGCTATGAGATCATATCGAACAATTGTTGGGTCATGGATTCATTCGCAGGAGTATGAAGATAGACTCGAGGTCGTTGCCCCGAATCGATGACCTATCCGACCAGTTGAGGGGTGATTTTTATTTCTCGAAGATAAACTCGAGGTCGGGATACCATCAGTTATGTATCAGAGAGAAAGACTTGCCTAAGACTGCCTTCTTGACAAGATATGGATCCTATGAGTTTAAGGTTATGCCATTTGGGCTAACCAACCCATCGACTATTTATGGACTTGATGAACAGGGCGTTCAAAGAGTTTTTAGATCAATTTATCATTATCTTCATTGATGACATCTTGATTTATTCTCGGACTGAGGAGGAGCATGCCAAGAATTTAATGCTAGTTTTGCAGACACTATGTGAGCACGAGTTGTATGCAAAATATGAGAAGTGTGGGTTCTGGCTGAGAGAGGTTCAGTTTTGGGGGAACATTATTTCTAAGGTAGGGATATCCGTAGATCCTAGGAAGGTGTCAGCGGTGAGGGAGTTGGGATAGCCCACGACGTCGACATAAAATACGTAGTTTATTGGGGATGGTTGGATACTATAGGCAATTTATTTGGGTATTCTCAAAGATAGCGGGTCCGTTTGACAAATTTAACTCGTAAATGGGTGCCATTTATATAAGATGATGCCTGCCAGTTGTCTTTTGATGAGATGAAGGACAAGTGATGACTTTAACACCAATTCTAGCACTACTCAGGCCGAGGGTGGAATACTTGATTTATACTGATGCATCCTTACTAGGACTTGGGGGTGTGCTTCAGCAGGAGGATAAGGCAATAGCTTATGCTTCCCGTAAGCTTAAGCCTCATGAGATGAGTTACCTCACACACGACTTGGAGTTAGTGGCAGTCACTTTGCACTTCAGGTATGGAGACATTATCTCTTAGGGGATAAATTTTGCCTATTCATATATCACAAGTCACTGTAGTATCTGTTCTCGCAGCGGGAATTGAATATGCATCAACGGAGGTGACTTGAATTTGTGAAGGGCTATTAGTTCAATATTAAGTACCACCCGAGGAAGGATAACGTTGTAGCAGACGCGTTGAGACGTACGCCAAAAGGTGAGGTGACTGAGGTGTAGAAGGAAAAATAGAAGGAGCTAAGACATTAGGATGCAGTTGCCCGCTCATTCATATCAGTGATGATGGTTACACCCGAGATTATTACTAGGGTGATATGAGCTCAGGCGGTAGACTCATTCTGTCAGGATCAAATTGTACAACTTCTAGCCGAGGGGGCAGAGTCATCTTCTCTGAGTTCATATGGGAGCTTACGCTTCAACGAAAGACTAGTAGTTTTATAGGTGGAGGAGTTACAACATGCGATGATGGCGGAGTCGCATGGTTCATGATTTGTGGTATATCTCCGAGGGGATAAGATATACCAGGATATGAGGCGATAGTACTGGTGAAGTGGAATGAAGAAGGACATCATCGAGTTTGTTTCAAAATGTGCCATTTATCAGCTGGGAAAAGTGGGCCACTAGAGACCGCTAGGGCTCCTGCAGCCATTAGAGATCACTATGTGAAAATGGGAGAGCATTTTCATGGATTTAATTATGGACCTGCCTAGATAGCAAAGGGGTCACGATTTCCTATAGGTGATTATGGATCGATTGACCAAGGTAGCTAATTTTCTACCAGTTCGGATCGACTATACTATGGGGAAGTACGCTCAGATCTTAATTGCTAAGATAGTGAGACTCCATAGGGTGCCCCTTGATATTGTGTCCGACCGGGACACAATTTTTATGTCCAGATTTTGGGAGAGCTTCCAGGAGGTAATGGGTACAGAGTTACGATTGAGTTCGGCCTATCACCCACAGACGGATGGGCAGACATATAGAACAAATAATATGTTAGAGGATATGTTGCAAATGTTTATCCTTAATTTTGGTGGGGGTTGGGAGCAATTCCTCCCACTGGTAGAGTTTGCTTATAATAATTCCTACCAGTTTACTATTAGCATGGTTCCAATTGAGGCGCTATATGGTAGAACTTGTCATTCTCCACCGTGTTGGCTTGAGGTGAGGGATAACAATTTATTTGGGCCAGAGGTGATCCAGGACACCTCGGCTAAGATTGAGTTGATTTGGAGACGTATTCGAATTGATCAAGATAGACAGAAAAGCTACGTCAATGCAAGAGATTCTTCAGGGAGTTTAGTGTAGGGGATCAGGTATTATTACGAGTATCTCCTATGAAGGGGATAATGAGGTTTTGGAAAAAAGATAAGTTAGCGCTGAGGTACGTAGGTCCATTCCCTATTATTGAGCGGACTGCGCTAGTAGCTTATAGACTTGGGTTACCGAAGCACTTGTATAGGATTCATGACGTGTTCCATATTTCTTCACTGATGAGGTATCTTCAGGATGACTTGGCCCACACTAATATTTCTTTAGATGAGATTGACCTACAGCCCAATAGTTCCTACGAGGAGGGGACAGTTGCTATTCTAGACTGTAGCGAGAGGAAATTGAGGTCAAAGGTAGTGCCGTTAGTACGTGTTCAGTGGTAGCATCATAATGTCGAGGAGTCTACCTGGGAATGCGAGGATGAGATGCACGACAAATATTCAGAGTTTCTCCTACTAGGTATACCATTATTTTTACTCTTTTTTGAATTTCTAGATGAAATTTCGTTATTGGGGGGAAATATCTAATACCCGTATTTTTAAAAAAACTTATTTTAATTATGGTATTAATTAATTTAAATGGGGAATTTATTTATAATTAATCTAGATTTAACTAAGTAATTACTAGCGTGATGAGATTTGGTATTTATTGGTGAGAATTATGTTGAATATTACTTAGTGAGTAAAGTAATATATGATTATAAAAATATTAAAGTTGTCGTGAGTGAAAAAATACGACCATTATGGAAATTAAGTTGGGACGCGCGTGTCAGTTGTGTTGTGATTTAATTAACGAAAATAACAGAAAATTATTTATAAGTCACTCATATAGTCATTTAGAGTGTGACATTGTGTCCGGATTGGTTGAGATAGTCAGAAAAGTCTACCCGGTGGTTTAATATTGGTTACGTGATAGTTTTAGGTCGAACCGGAACCCTAGGATAGTCCTGTCAACGGGTGAGAGTCGGGTCGGGTTTAGGGAGATCCAGATCTGTGTAATCGAGTCTTCATCGATTTCAGGTCCGGGTCTTCATCGGGTCTACCATATTGGATCGAGACCCAGATTCGTTCGGGTCTCTAGGTCTCGGCTCCGGGTCTGGCCAAATATATACATTTATTTTATATTATCCCCCTTCTTTATTTTTTAATCTTAAATTAAAATATAATGTAATGTATTATAGAATATTATTAGTATAAATAAAACCTATATTATTTATATTTATTATATACATAAATAAATAAATAAATATATATATATATATATATATATATATATATATATATATATATATATATATATATATATATATATATATTACATGTTATATTGATAAGATATATTTATAAATATATATAAATTTATAGTATATGTATATATATTTAAAAAATAATAATGTACAATCTGGGTCGAGTCTTCGGGTCCAGGTCTTATATAAGATCCATACCCTACCCGTTTAATAAACAGGTCTTCAGGTATTCGGGTCTCGGGTCCAAAAAAATATGCTCAGACCCTATTATATGGATCGGGTCCGGGTCCAAACCCGACCCATTGACAGGCCTAGCCCGGGAGGGCACTTTGGTAATTCATATTTTTGAAGTAAAATAATGGACGAAAATTAGAGAAATAAAAGGTCTCCTATATGGATTAGAATAGGTTATCATCCATGAAAAAGTGAGACAGAGATAGACCAAAAAGGGTAGAAGAGGAAGAGATGTTCAAGGGAAGAGCCACCACAGGTGCACCTTTTCCACCACCAAGACCACCATCGTGTAGATCAGAGAATGAGGGTCACAACAATACAAACAAAACCAAAGGATCATACCATCTTTCGTAAGGAAAGTGTTTAAATCTTTCTTTCTTTTAGCGTTAAATATGTTCATGTTAGTGTACGTAGTTGTAATACCCCGTATTTTTATGCTATATTAATTTGGGGATTTATTAATATTAATGTGAATTAATTATTTAATAAAAATCCGAAAATTAATTATGTTATAATTATTAACGTGATGAGAGTTAGTAATTATGGAAAAATTTGTTGAATATTACTAATGAGCAAATTAAAATATAATAGTGGCCATATTAAACGTCACGAGTGAATAAAATGACAATTTTAGAAATTTGAGTCGGGACGCGCTCGTGTCGCGTCGGGACTAAATATTGATAAATAAAAGTAAATATTTTATAAGTTGTTCGTATAGTCGTTTTGAGTGTGCCAACGCGTCCGGAAGGGTTGAGATAGTCAGAAAAGTATACCCGGCAGTTTGATTTGGGTCTCGGGGCGTTTTTAGGCCTAATTAGTACCTCGGGAGGGCATTTTAGTCATTTTGTATTTTTGGGTAATTAAACCCACGAAAATTAAAGGGGTTATATCAGATGTTTAGGTTATCTCCTAGGGTTAGATAACTCAAAACACTAGAACGGTCATTGGAGAGGAGAGGAGAGAGCTCTCAAGGCATTCCAAGGCTCAAAACTCACCCGTTTGCATCGCCGCCACCGCCAACGCGTAGATCGCGAGACGGGGAACGCAACCACACCAAATTCAACACCAAACCAGATTTCTGAAAAATCCCAGGTAAGTGTTTATCTTTCTTATTTCGTTGATGCATCATCCATATTAGTTTAGGAGTTATTAGGATGAGATTTATGGAAGAAAAATCCAATTTGAGATGGGAAATTTTCATGTAGTGATGATTTATATGATATTCTGGAAACCCTTTGTCATGTAAAGGATTAAGAGTTTGACTAAGAAAAGAGTTCTAATCAGATACAAACACTAAAAAAAAATTATTCCGAACGATCGGACCGTTGGAATTGGATGAAATTTTACAAAGAATTAGCTGAAGACGAGAGGAAGCTAGAAAAAAATTCAGCTCGATCGGACCGTTCAATATTTTTTAATATTTTTTTTTGCCAGACAGTTTTATGTTTTGAGGACTCTTAGAGATAATAAAAATTCAATTAAAACTCCATTTTAATTCCGATTTCGAAACCGTTTGAAATTCTCATCTTTGAAAATAAAATTCAAAATCCTATAATGTAAGGCGAAATCTATATTTTTGGGATATTTTGCATAAGGGATAATGTAAGTATATATTAAAGGGGAGAGACACGTAAGAGAGAGTTACGTTGGAACATAAATGGATATAAACTGAATTGTACATTTGGAAGAATGGAGTCCATGAGGGTTACGTAGTAAGTTGGAAAAACCCTTCGAATTAAAGTTAGAAACGAACCATTATACTTGATAAATAATAATGGGAAAATAAGGATAAATGTTGTGAATGTGGGTTATTGGATAAACCTAAATTGATATAATAAACGTGGTATATTTATATGATTGTGTATGCATATATTATATACTTGTGAAAATCATGCCCGCGGTACTTGCTATCCCTGAGGTTTTCGCGCTGGGACGATCTTATCTCGTGTGCCTTATGGGGGATATTGACTCGTACCCTAGAAGATAGAAATCCTAGGTACATGTTATCGAATCGGTAGTCACGGTCCTAAGAGACGTGAGGGTATGTACTGACCTCTTAGACTTGAAAACTATGCTTCGCCTCAATATTGTTTGTGTATGTATTTATACAGTTCGAGAGTGATCCCGAACTTGTATTCCCTTTAGTACGATTAATACGGGGATTGGATAGCAGAGTATGCCCGCACCATAATTTTTATGTGGGGTGCTGTTAGAATATATATATTATAAGAGTATTTAATATATTCATGAACTTCTGAAATTTGGGAAACTGCCTACTATGTTATGGTAAGTAAGACATGTATAATGACTTAAATTGGAAATACTTGTTTTGAAAAGTATAATATGATATTGTAAAACTTTATGAATCAATAAAGTTAAAATGAGCGTTTTGGTACTAAATGAAATTATCCTTTTAAACCATGATGTTGTTAAATCTTAAATCTTGAGAGTCACCTAAGATAAGTTAAATCCTTGGGGAAAGATGGTGTGATATATGATGAGATAAACCCTTGGGGAGGTTAGTGCGATAGGAGTGCACATTAGAAGAGAGGTGAGAATTTCTCAAGAGAGTGTCGCACTAATATGTTGTTGCATTGGCCTGTATCAATTTAAATACTTGCTAAATGAATTTTTAAATCATATACACTATCGGGCTCTGACCCGTTTCCATTTCTCTTTCTCTCTTGTATATATATATATATATATATATATATATATATATATATATATATATATATATGTATATATTACAGGTGCCCAGCCACAGGGGCGTCTTGCATAGGGTCCTTCGGCAGGAACGCGCTGCAGCTTAGGTGGGAGTTGCAGGCCTGTTGTTTAGACGACTTCATCCATTTGATTCTACTCCTAGCATGTTCATTATTGGGGCATGTGTCGCCCTTTCCATTTTTCAGTTGTTATTTGGATATTGTACTTCAACTATTTCTAGTATTGTCACTTTGGGATTTATTATATTCTGGATGGTTTACTTTAAGTTTTATTGTTAGTAGCCAGTTGTTGAATGTTAAATTATTGGATTGATTGTTTAATAAAATAAATAAATAAAACTTGAAAGGAATGTTAAAAATGGTTTTGACACTTAGCTTAATTAATTAGGGTGTTTAAATTGGAACGACAGTGATGCTAAGAATGATCCAACTGTTCACCTTGATTTTAATTTAATAAAGGAGTGATCGCCCGGTATTTAATTAGGCGGGGTGTCACAGGTGGTATCAGAGCATCAGGTTCTAGTGTCCATAGGATCTGTACGGCTTATTTTCGCTTTCAGCTTAACGGTTTTTGCTATAGAGCCCTATTTTTAGGATTGTTGTATTTCTGCTTTTACGTTACGTCTTCAGCTATTTGAGATTTGATAATGACTGTAGACTAATAAACTACTTCACGTTTCAAATTCCTCCGAGACGTGCACCGAATGATAGGCGTGCCCAGGCCGAGCATCCAGCAGCTCCGGCACAAGGCACTATGAATGCTAATAAAGTAGCTACCATTGTTGCTCAGGCGGTGAATGCCGCGCTAGCGGTGGTTCAGCAGGCTCCACCCAGATTCAGGCAGTGGCGCCAGTACCAGCACAGCTTCCATCTGCATGGGAGAGGTTAGGGATGCTTTTCAGAAGGCGCATCCCCCTGAGTTCTCTGGTAGCTCAGATATCGTCACAGTCAGCCAATGGAAGAAAGACATCCAGCGGCATCTTCGTATGTATGAGTGCACCGACGTGCAAAGGCAGTTATTGTCTTCCTTTAAGCTGGTGGGGGTCGCTTTGCAGTGGTGGGAGTCCACTACCACCTTGGAGGAGAGGGACACGGTCCCTAATCGGTCGTTTTGGGAGCGGTTTGACCGCAAGTACTTTCCACCCGCCGTGCAGACTGAGATGAGGCGGAAATTACTGAATTTGAAATAGGAGAACTCTACCGTTGCTGAGTATGAGGAGGAGTTCACGAGACTTCTCACCATAGTGCCAAATGAGGCACCTACTGATAGTAAGAAGATAATGTTGTTTGTGTACGGGTTAGCTTGGAGGATCCGTCAGCATCTTATAGGGAATCTATCTCTGAGTACTTTCACTGATGTACTCAATGCTGCGTTACTACATTGCCAGGATCACCGCTTCCATCTGCAGGGAAGCAGGAGGGCAGGAGAGTCCAGCCAGCAGGGCAGGACCGGGGGTAGTAGTGCTAGCGGGGAAGCATCTCATGGACAGACTCGTCAACACGAGCAGAGTTCCCATCAGGGGGACCCTGCTAAGCGATTCCGTTCAGGTGATTCCAGGCAGGAATTTGGGGGTTATAGGCAGGGCCAACAGGGCCAGCCTAATCAACAGGGCCAACAGCGTGCTAATCAGGGACAACAGGGCCAGTGGCGGGGAGGTAATGGCCAACAGGGCCGTGGTCAGCAGGGTCAGAGGGGAGGTAACTTCAGAGGCCGGTGTTTTGTATGCGGCAAGCATGGTCATAAGCGCCAGGATTTCCCAGAGGGTAATAGGGCCCCACAGCAGCAGGGTGCCCGTAATGAGCCACAGAGACCACTTTTTTCAGCTGCCCTCCCAGCTCCAGCCCAGGTGCCAGCCCTACTAGCCATTCCAGCAGCTCCAGTGCAGCCGGGGCAGTTATAGTACGGACGTGTCTATAACGTCCACCAGGCAGCAGCTCCACAGGCACCACCCGCGATTGAGGGTATGTTTCCTATCCATGGTACTATGGGTCGGGTTTTGTTTGATACTGGAGCGACGCATTATTTTATAGGTACGCATTTTGCGAAAGCCTTAGGGTTGTTAGCCATAGCAGAAAGCACAGTGACGTGTGTAGACTCACCACTGGGGAGTGGGTCGCTTATCTTCTTTATATGACGGGGAGTGGGGGTAGAGATTGGTAGTTTGGTATTACCTGCAGACATGTTAGTCTTAGATATGCATGAGCATGATGTTATTATCGGTATGGATTGGCTCGCAGCTTATAGAGCCATGATTGATTGCTTTGGTGGGAGCATTATTTTTGCCATTCCGGGGCAAGAGATTTTTGTAGTGGAGATGCCTCACCCAGAGGGAGGTTCGACCGCTCATTTGTATTATATAGAGGAGGATGACTCTAAGGAGGTTGTGATTCCTTTAGACTCGATCCCAGTCGTTCATGAGTATTCCGATGTATTCCAGGAGATACCAGGCCTACCCCCCAGTCGAGAGATAGACTTTGTCATAGATTATTGCCAGATACGAGACCTATAGCACGCACTCCATACCGTATGGCTTCGATGGAGATACGAGAGTTATGAGATCAGATAGAGCAGCTGTTAGGTCAGGGCTTCATTCGCAGGAGTACCTCACCTTGGGGCGCTCCAGACTTATTTGTGAAGAAGAGAGATGGTTCACTGAGGTTATGTGTGGACTACCGGGAGTTGAACAAGGTCACGATACGGAATAAGTATCCGTTGCCTCGAATCGATGATCTGTTCGACCAGCTGAGGGGAGCAACTTTCTTTTCGAAGATAGATCTGAGGTCGGGGTACCATCAGCTACGTATTAGAGAGCAGGATGTTTCAAAGACTGCCTTCTTGACGAGATATGGGTCTTACGAGTTCATAGTGATGCCATTTGGTCTCATAAATGCTCCAGCCGTATTCATGGACTTAATGAACCGAGTATTCAGAGAGTTCTTGGATCAGTTTGTCATCGTCTTCATAGATGACATTTTGATACATTCACACTCCGAGGAGGAGCATGCCGAGCACTTGAGGCAGGTTCTTCAGACTTTACAAGAGCATCAGTTGTATGCTAAGTACGAGAAGTGTGGATTCTGGTTGCGAGAAGTATAGTTCTTGGGGCATGTTGTTTCTGAACAGGGGATAGCCGTTGACCCGAGTAAAGTGTCAGCGGTGAGGGAGTGGGGACAGCCCACGACACCGACGGAAGTACGTAGTTTCTTGGGGTTATCCGGATACTACAGGAGATTCATTCGGGGATTTTCCAAAATAGCGGGTCCATTGACGAACCTGACTCGCAAAGGGGTACCATATGTTTGGGATGAAGCTTGTCAATTGGCTTTCGACGAGCTGAAAGACAAGCTTACTTCAGCACCAGTTCTTGCTTTACCGAAACCGGGTGTGGAGTACCTGGTTTACACCGATGCCTCTTTACGAGGACTTAGGGGAGTACTTCAGCAGGAAGAGAAGGCTATAGCTTTTGCCTCCCGCAAGCTTAAGTCGCATGAGAAAAATTACCCCACCCACGACCTGGAGTTAGCAGCGGTCGTCTTTGTATTGAGGATATGGAGACACTATTTATTGGGGGAGAAGTTCCGTTTGTTCACAGACCACAAATCACTGCAGTACCTGTTCACTCAGCGAGAGCTGAATATGCGTCAGCGCAGATGGTTAGAGTTTGTGAAGGACTATCAGTTCGACATACAGTATCATCCGGGGAAGGCCAACGTAGTTGCTGATGCGTTGATCCGTAGACCGGTAAATGAGGTAACAGACGTCTGGAAAGCGAAGTGGAAGGAGTTGGGTCACCAGGATGCAGTAGCCCGTTCCTTCATATCTGTTATGACAGTCACACCCGAGATTGTTACGAGGGTAATACAAGCCCAAACCACAGACCCGTTTTGCCAGAAGCAGATTATATGACTTTTAGCCAAGGGTGCTGAGTCCTATTCTGTTAGTTCTGATGGGGGTTTGAGGTTTAATGGGAGGTTAGTGGTTCCAGAAGGGGCAGAATTGCGTCATGCAGTGATGACCCAATCTCACGGGTCCAGATTTGGGGTACATCCTGGAGGAGATAAGATGTACCAGGATATGAGGAGGCAATACTGGTGGAGTGGGATGAAGAAGGACATTGCTGAGTTCATGTCCAAGTGTTTTACCTGCCAGCTGGTGAAGGTGGACCATCAGAAATCGTCAGGATTGCTTCAGCCATTGGAAGTACCCACGTGGAAGTGGGAGAGTATTTCCATGGATTTTATTACAGGGTTGCCTACATCACAGCGGGGCCACGACTCTATCTGGGTGATTGTAGATCGTTTGACCAAGGTGGCTCATTTTCTGCCGGTGCGGACAGATTATACCACGGGTCAGTATGCTCAGTTGTTCATTTCTGAGATTGTCAGATTACATGGGGTGCCCCTGAATATTGTGTCAGATAGAGACAAGATTTTCGTGTCACGTTTTTGGGAAAGCTTTCAGGAGGCTATGGGTACTGAGTTGAGGCTGAGTTCAGCTTATCACCCACAAACAGATGGACAGACAGAGCGTACTAATCAGATGTTAGAGGATATGCTACGCATGTGTGTTCTTGATTTTGGAGGAGGTTGGGAACCACATCTTCCACTGGTAGAGTTTGCTTATAATAACTCTTATCAGTTTACGATTGGTATGGCTCCATTTGAGGCTTTGTA
Source organism: Sambucus nigra (assembly GCA_949130495.1). Classification (NCBI taxonomy): domain Eukaryota; kingdom Viridiplantae; phylum Streptophyta; class Magnoliopsida; order Dipsacales; family Adoxaceae; genus Sambucus; species Sambucus nigra. The sequence goes on along the minus strand of OX422218.1, from coordinate 486,426,158 downwards.
TGGCCGGTCTTGTCGTTCTCCAACTTGTTGGCTCGAGGTGGGGGATAACAAGTTGCTAGGACCAGAGGTAATTCAGGAAACCTCCGCGAGGATTGAGATGATTAGGAGTCGCATTAGAGTAGCCCAGGACAGGCAGAAGAGCTACGCCGATGCGAAACGGTTCTTCCGGGAGTTTAATGTGGGGGACCATGTGTTACTGCTTGTATCTCCTATGAAAGGAGTGATGAGGTTCGGGAAGAAAGGGAAATTGGCCCCGAGGTACGTAAGATCATTTCCCATTATCGAGAGGATTGGGCCGGTAGCATACAGATTGGGACTACCAGATCATTTACATCGCATTCACGATGTATTCCACATCTCGTCGTTGAGACGGTATCTTCGGGATGATATGGCCCATACTCACATCGCAGTAGATGAGATAGACTTACAGCCTGACAACTCTTACGAGGAGAGACCGGTGGCTATCCTAGACTATAGTGAGAGGAGATTGAGGTCGAAGATAGTTCCACTTGTACAGGTCCAGTGGGAGCATCATAACGTGGAGGAATCCACTTGGGAGCGCGAGGCCGATATGCGCGAGAGATATCCAAATTTGTTCTTACCAGGTATGCCTTATTTTCCGAATTTCGGGACGAAATTTCGTTATTAGGGGGGAACTATGTAATACCCCGTATTTTTATGCTATATTAATTTGGGGATTTATTAATATTAATGTGAATTAATTATTTAATAAAAATCCGGAAATTAATTATGTTATAATTATTAACGTGATGAGAGTTAGTAATTATGGGAAAATTTGTTGAATATTACTAATGAGCAAAGTAAAATATAATAGTGTCCATATTAAATGTCATGAGTGAATAATAATGATAATTTTAGAAATTTGAGTCGGGACGCGCTCGTGTCGCGTCGGGACTAAATATTGATAAATAAAAGTGAATATTTTATAAGTTGTTCGTATGGTCGTTTTGAGTGCGCCAACACGTCCGGAAGGGTCGAGATAGTCAGAAAAGTATACCCGGGAGTTTGATTTGGGTCTCATGACGTTTTTAGGCCTAATTAGTACCCCGGGAGGGCATTTTAGTCATTTTGTATTTTTGGGTAATTAAACCCACGAAAATTAAAGGGGTTATAGAAGATGTTTAGGTTATCTCCTAGGGTTAGATAACTCAAAACACTAGAACGGTCATTGGAGAGGAGAGGAGAGAGCTCTCAAGGCATTCTAAGGCTCAAAACTCACCCGTTTGCACCGCCGCCACCGCCAACGCGTAGATCGCGAGACGGGGAACGCAACCACACCAAATTCAACACCAAACCAGATTTCTGAAAAATCCCAGGCAAGTGTTTATCTTGCTTATTTCGTTGATGCATCATCCATATTAGTTTAGGAGTTATTAGGATGAGATTTATGGAAGAAAAACCCAATTTGAGATGGGAAATTTTCATGTAGTGATGATTTATATGATATTCTGGAAACCCTTTGTCATGTAAAGGATTAAGAGTTTGATTAAGAAAAGAGTTCTAATCAGATACAAACACTAAAAAAAAATTATTCCGGACGATCGGACCGTTGGAATTGGATGAAATTTTACAGAGAATTAGCTGAAGACGATAGAAAGCTACAGAAAAAAATTCAGCTCGATCAAACCGTTCAATATTTTTTAATATTTTTTTTGCCAGACAGTTTTATGTTTTGAAGAGTCTTAGAGATAATAAAAATTCAATTAAAACTCCATTTTAATTCCGATTTCGAAACCGTTTGAAATTCTCATCTTTGAAAATAAAATTCAAAATCCTTTAACGTAAGGCGAAATCTATATTTTTGGGATATTTTGCATAAGGGATAATGTAAGTATATATTAAAGGGGAGAGACACGTAAGAGAGAGTTACGTTGGAACATAAATGGATATAAACTGAATTGTACATTTGGAAGAATGGAGTCCATGAGGGTTACGTAGTATGTTGGAAAAACCATTCGAATTAAAGTTAGAAACGAACCATTATACTTGATAAATAATAATGGGAAAATAAGGATAAATGTTGTGAATGTGGGTTATTGGATAAACCTAAATTGATATAATAAACGTGGTATATTTATATGATTGTGTATGGATATATTATATACTTGTGAAAATCATGCCCGCGCTACTTGCTATCCCTGAGGTTTCCGCGCTGGGACGATCTTATCTCGTGTGCCTTATGGGGGATATTGACTCGTACCCTAGAAGATAGAAATCCTAGGTACAGGCTATTGAATCGGTAGTCACGGTCCTAAGAGACGTGAGGTATGTACTGACCTCTTGGACTTGGAAACTATGCTTTGCCTCAATATTGTTTGTGTATGTATTTATACAGTTCGAGAGTGATCCCGAACTTGTATTCCCTTTAGTACGATTAATACGGGGATTGGATAGCAGAGTATACCCGCACCATAATTTTTATGTCGGGTGCTGTTAGAATATATATATTATACGAGTATTTAATATATTCATGAACTTCTGAAATTTGGGAAACTGCCTACTGTGTTATGGTAAGTAAGACATGTATAATGACTCAAATTGGAAATACTTGTTTTGAAAAGTATAATATGATATTGTAAAACTTTATGAATCAATAAAGTTAAAATGAGCGTTTTGGTACTAAATGAAATTATCCTTTTAAACCATGATGTTGTTAAATCTTAAATCTTGAGAGTCACCTAAGATAAGTTAAATCCTTGGGGAAAGATAGTGTGATATATGATGAGATAAACCCTTGGGGAGGTTAGTGCGATAGGAGTGCACATTAGAAGAGAGGTGAGAATTTCTCAAGAGAGTGTCGCACTAATATGTTGTTGCATTGGCCTGTATCAATTTAAATACTTGCTAAACGAATTTTTAAATCATATACACTATCGGGATCTGACCCGTTTCCATTTCTCTTTCTCTCTTGTATATATATATATATATATATATATATATATATGTATATATTACAGGTGCCCAGCCACAGGGGCGTCTTGCATAGGGTCCTTTGGCAGGAACGCGCTGCAGCTTAGGTGGGAGTTGCAGGCCTGTTGTTTAGACGACTTCATCCATTTGATTCTACTCCTAGCATGTTCATTATTGGGGCATGTGTCGCCCTTTCTATTTTTCAGTTGTTATTTGGATATTGTACTTCATCTATTTCTAGTATTGTTACTTTGGGATTTATTATATTCTGGATGGTTTACTTTAAGTTTTATTGTTAGTAGCCAGTTATTGAATGTTAAATTATTGGATTGATTGTTTAATAAAATAAATAAATAAAACTTGAAAGGAATGTTAAAAATGGTTTTGACACTTAGCTTAATTAATTAGGGTGTTTAAATTGGAACGACAGTGATGCTAAGAATGATCCAACTGTTCACCTTGATTTTAATTTAATAAAGGAGTGATCGCCCGGTATTTAATTAGGCGGGGTGTCACAGTAGTGAACTCCCTTGAAAAATCGTGTAAATTGATGAAAATATTATGATTAAAGGATATATTATATCTAATTTGATACATAGATTAATTGTTCATGTAGTGAGTAGAATAACCTTGAATTTCTTATGATAATTGATGATTAAATATGGGACTAGAAGGTTTAATTTCAATTTTTTTGAATTAGGTTTCTATTTTGGGGATTTTGGAATTTAGGGTTAATTATTCACGATTTAATGCTTTTAGGATAGTAGAAATCATCCCTTCATATGGAAATATAGATTGGAATCGACTGGGGGGGAGTTTGGGACTGAACTGTAGAGGTTTTAGGTTGTTAAGGGATGGAACAACGCAGCAGGGAGAGGATGGGGATGAAACACTGTAATGTCTTTCGAACAAGATTGGATCTCGTTCTAACGAGATGGACTATCACATGAGACATCGTTCCAACGACGTGCTATCTCGTTCAAACGAGATATTTTTGGGAAATTTCTTCTATTTGAAATTTGGGTGGCATATTCCTCTAAGAGTGATGTTTAGCTGTATTAACTGGATTCCAGGGTAGTGCAGGATTATTGGGACATAAATTTGGGTATAATACATTATGATAATTGGAGCGATGAGCTAATCCCAAAAATTACGAGCGATAGAGTATTCGTGATTTAGGAATAGAATGCAAGTAGTAACGAGAGTAATACTACGTATAATTTAAATGTTTGGGTTGTGTGTATACCTAATGAACTTGATAGGTTGCGTGAATGCCTATAGTGATATTTATTGTGTGTGTGACATACCTACCATACTTTCTATCATGGGAGGTTATAAAAAGGGGACAATCCCATCTTGAGGAGCCTTCGGGGGGTTATTTGACTTGTGCCTTAGAGCATGGAACCTAGGTACAATATATCTATGAGAATGATAGTGATGGTGGTCATATGAGTGCGTAGGTATGTGAGTAGCCCATAGGCTTGTAACTATGTTTGCCTCCAATATGTGTGTTTTGTAATTTATGGTTCATGGGAGATTCTAAACCCATTGTCCTTATTCAGTGCGAGATGTACTGGGACTTGATAGCAGAGTATGAGGGCATAGTAGTTGAGATTAGAGGTGCCTTTTAGTATATACACACACACACACACACACACATACACACACAACTGTAATGTTACTTACTTTGTGATAGTATGTGGATAAGAAATATAATGAAAATTTCACAATAACTTAAGTAGATGAATAATTAACTTGATTTATGAATACTATCCAAATTGAGATAATAGTTGTAGAAACATCTAACAAGGTATTGCGTGGGAAATATGGGTTGGTATTACGGGTAGTAATTGGAAGGATTATGTCTACAATCTAGTTAGACATAATAGGATAACTAGAATGGGTTTAGAGGTGCGTTAGGCGTGCACATTAGTTGAGAGGTGAGAATCTTAAGTGAGTGCTCGAAAAGATAGCATGCACATAATATTTTAATTTACTGCAATATTTAAATACTTGCTAATTATTTTTTAAATATTTTACACTCAGGCTCTGACCCATTTATTGCAAATCTCTTTCCTTTTTGTCAAATTATTTAGGTGCCCAGCCACAGGGAAACCAAGCATAGGATTTCTATTCATTTGACGTGTTGTAGCTGCTGTGGAAGTCACATGGCCTCGGTAGTAGACGCCTCCATGATTATCATTTCTTCATCTTGAGTTATTTACTTCAGTTAGGGCATGTTGCCCCTTTTCTATTTAGACAATCAGAGATTATGGATTTATTTGTTTACTCCTTTTAGTTGTTGGATTATTTCGTTGGATTATTGTATTTAGTGTTTAGGCTGGAAGTGTTCGCCCTAGTCACATTTATTACTCCATATATTTTATTTCATATGAGATTTTTTTGAATGGAGATCATTTAGCTATTCGTTAATTGGTTTATATTAATTAAAAGATAAAATTTTGACATCAACCCTTTTAAATATTAGGTGGTTAGTGTTAATAATAAAGTTTGCGACAATGATGCACTTTCTGAACCAACGGGATATTTTGATTTAATTTAATAAAGGACTGATCACTCGGTATTTAATTAGGCAGGGTGTCACAACATAGCATCCTCTAAACTACAAGGGCGAACCGGTTCGGATGCCCTGTTCACCCCAAGATAGTCTATTTGTGTACTAGGTTAGTTGTACAGGTCCTGAAGAATTTAGGAGTTTCAAAATATTAATTTAACAATTTTGAAATATGAGGAACAAAATATATCAGTTTAGGCTAGCCGGGAAATTTAAAAAAATTGGTAGGATAATGAATTCATTTGGTTATTTAGGAATAGGATCCGAGATATGGGAACATGGGGGTTATGGTATGACTTAGGAAGGCTAGTGACTAAGTAAATAAAGTATAGAAATTCAGGAACGTTAATTGTCTATTTAAATAGAGGACTTATATTTAACGGCAAGGTCGGTACACATCAAAGTTAATTGGGGATAAATTCTGGGATTGTTAGGACTTTTATCAAAATACCGAAACTAATAATTAATGAGATGGTTACTTAAATGGAAAATATTGATGGGAAAATCAATAGTATTTTGTGGGGGTAATTATAGAGTAATGACCTATATACGTATCATGTGGTATATATATGTAACTATATATTTGTGTGGAACATATCTACGTTCATGGATAGTCCTATAGGCTAGGATTGCACGTGTTCGGGAATGGAGGACACGTCGACATAAATTGACTAGGCTAAGTGTTAGGTCATATTTTAGGTACTACGTGGCAATGCCACTTATAAGAGTTAAGTGTGAATACTAGATCGATGTGACAATGCTTGGTATGGACCATGTAATGGTGAAACTACATAGTACCGACCCACTTGCTTGTGTTTTGTTTTGTTCGTTTTGGATAAGACACTCCCATGAACTCTCCGAAAGATTACGAACGAGACACTATAGCTATATGCCTTAGTGTCGCATATATAATGACATATATATAAATTTATTAAAAATAAATGAAATAACTCCAATTCTAATGATGTAGACTATAAAACATAGGCCCAATACTACGTAGTATGCATGATAAATTATTATGTCACGATTATGGATAGTTTGATTTGGTTATTCGTAAAATGGTAATATGAATGTAGAAAAGTATATCTAAGCACATAAATTGTCCTAGACGCATCACATGTTTAATAATGCTCTTGTTATTTATATTGATTTTTGGATTTGGGGTTAGGATGACTTTAGGATGGGACCTAGGTGAAAGGTGAGATACTTATTGTATATGAGTGCCGATGGGAGTCATTAATTTTTATTAATTGTATTCTTGCATTTCAATTTCAGTACGTTAATTCTTGCACACTCTAGGGAACTGACCCAAAATAAAAATGTCCCCCCAGGTTTTCTTAGACATGGATAGCAAGACTGAAGGAATATCAGACTTACTATAACGTGTTGCTTCACAAAGATCGATTTATTGGTTCTAGCTTATGTTGCTACTTCTTTATGTATTTATTTATTTTGGATTATTGTAAGGGAATAAGCCCGAAGTCATTTGATTTATTAGTTGAGACTTTTTTTTTCATGTTGGTTTTTATTTTGTTGGACGTGGATGTTGGATTATTACTTTATGTTCATTTATTTAATCGAGTTTTAATTTGAATGTGGTTTGAAATATGAATGTTTATTACGATCGATGATAAGAATGATATAAATTATCGAGCAGGCCCTATCTTCTGTGTATCATGTCTGGACAACCTTTACGTGAGAAAATTAGGACTGTTACAGTTGGTATTAGAGCATCCAGGTTCTAGGGTCCTTAGGATCTGTGTTTCACTTGTTACATTTTACGTTGCGTTCTTTTATGTATAGTTCCTTATGTTTAAGAATCATTTTATTCTTTAAGATCCATTACTAATACGAATATTGTTTGATTTTAGATTGGAAAATGGAAGAAGGGGTATACCTAGGATTTTCACCACGCCAAGTACAGATGAGGGGGCTCAGTAGGTCCCGCAATAGCAACCACTGACACCACCATCCTCACCTATGGTTAGACCGAAAGAGATTGCCAATATCATGGCTTAAGCAGTTTCTACTACGGTGGAAACTATATTAAGGCATTTTCCATCACTGCTGCCTCAGCAACAACCACCTTTACCCCCAGAGTAAGCAGTGCTACCAGTCCAAATGCCTGGATTGATCTAGGATAAAGTTAGGGAAGCCTTCACTAAGTGCCAACCACTGAAGTTTACTGGAAGTTTGAATATTTTATTAGCAAGCCAATGGCAGAGGAAGATTCAATGTCACTTATGGTGGAGTGTAGTCCAATTCAGAGGCAGATGTTGGCCTCATTTTGACTTATTGAGGCATAACTTCAGTGGTGGGAGTCCGAGAGGGATAGTTTGACCATAGATGATTTCTAGGAGAAACCTGAGGGGAAGTACTTTCCTCAGGTAATGTAATCAGAAATGCAAAGGAAATTCATGGACCTCAGATAGGAAGGTCACATAATGGAGGAATACGAAGAGGAGTTTACCGCTCTTTCTTACTTTGAAAAGGATGAGGTGAACACAAAGCGGAGAAAGATGAAAGAGTTTGTGTCAGGGATAACCTGGCACATCAGACAGTCATTAGTGGGAAATTTGGCCTTCACTACCTATAACGAGATGTTGAATTCTGCCTTATTGCATTGCCAAGACCATAGGCCATTCAAGAAAAGTAAAGGTGAAAAGAAACACCACTCTGAGACATCGAACCAGTAGGGAGATGGAGAAATATTTTGCGGCCTAGCAGTTTTGGGATCCTCAATCTTCAGAAAATCATAAGAAATTTTGAGGTTTCGATGATCGAAACAGACAGAACCAACAAGGCCAGGGACAACATCAGAGAGGTCACTAGGGCCAAGGGCAGCAAGGTCAGAGAAAATAGGGGCAATAACAAGATAGATGTCTGTTCCAAGGAAATTGTTATATTTGTGGTGAAAAGGGACATTTCTCCATTAACTGCCTTCAGGGAAATAAGACAGGACATGATCTAGGGGGATAATGAGGACACTGGGCACCTCAGGGTGAGAGTCAACCAATATTAGTACATCCAGTGGTGGTAGTGCCAGCCTTACAAGCACTATGAGCTCCACCTCAGGGAGAGGTGCCGTAACTACAGCACATACATGTGTATCACGTCGCACTAGGAGAGGGACTAGCACCAACATAGACAGTTGATGGTATGATCCTAAATTTTTTATCTTATAAGTCATTCATAGTTTAGTGCTAGTGCATAGTACTCTATAGTAAATACAATCTCGTTAATATGTTGAGGAGGGTAAACTCCGTTTTATCAAAGCACCTTACGTTATTTCCCCGTGAGTTGAGGGGAAGGTATCTATGGTGCTTCGTGTGTAGCGGTATAAGGATTGACCTTGGGAATACTTATGGTTGTGAGAAACCTATTTTCATAAGTAACATCAGAGTGGATAGTATCCTAGGGACAGATTGACAATAAGATCGTAGTGCTGTATTGATTTTACGGGACTATTTAAAGTTAATAGTCGAATGTAACGCGACTAGTTGGACAATGGTGTTCACCACAACTTTGAAAATATTATAGGAATTATAATACCTTGAGTCTAAATATGGCAAAATAGATAAAGATAAGGGTTGGGGATTTACATGATGATTGCATTTAATTTAGTGTGCTTAAGAGGGAACAATGCAATTTCTGTGTCATAACCGGGGATCTGGCGATGCACCGATGGTGAGTGGAGTTTAGGGATAATAGGTGCCAATGGTGAATTTCTAAAGGTAGCATCTCAGAACCAACGAAGGTTTAAGGAATTCATAAGTTATATATAGTGAGGGGCAGTATGGGCACAAAGACTTTAGTTGTGGGATCCGCATGCACTCAAAAGGGTTGCCTTGTCGAGAGTGGGCACCACAATGTGAAATATCATGAATTGTTACTACGTGTTTCTTGAAATTAGGGATAACGGGAGTATTCAATTCGGGATACGAATGTAGACTATATGAGAATAATATTGTGTTTTAGGGGTAAATAACTGTGATAATTATCCAACGATGAAACCTCCTTATTTCGGTTAAGAGTAAGCAAAGCGTAAAGCATTCACATTTTAGAAGTATTTGGTTCCTTTGGGAGTGTTAGGACTAGCGGTAGTCCCAGTAACACGATGATGTGTATAATCATAAATAATGTTATTATAACGATGATGTCATTGGAACTAGGTGGTAGTAGTCTTTACAGGAATGAGTAAGATTGTGGAGCCTTATAAAATGAGTAAGCACATTGATAAACTTAAGTCCTGGATTGACAAATCTCAATGATCGACGAAGTTAATATAGTAGTGTATCAGGAGGGTTCCCTGTTTTGATTTAGCTTTCTAGACATTCCACACACGAATTTAACAAATGTCAGGAATTTAGAGACGTTAGATCCTAGGACATTTGGGTTGTTCTTCTTGGTATGATCAAATGGACAAATATACCGAGAATTAGTGTATCCCTTAGATGTGATGAAACTTTTGTTGAACATGGTCGCAAACTGGAATTTATGTAATTAGCATAAATAATTATTTTTATTTTTCCTTTAAGTCTTGGGTAGACAAACCTCAATAACTGACTAAGCCGGAAAGTAGTGTATTGTGAGGGATCTTTATTTAGATTTCGCTCACGAGACGTCCCACACACGAAAATGGAAAAAGTCGGGAGTTGAGGGAAGTTGGATACTAAGATGTTACTTTTTACATTTTACATATGTGGAGATATGCTTTTCCTTCTGGATATGCATGGTATGTATGGTTCATGTTGGATATACAAGTGTCATCCATATTTGATATCTGTGCATGTGTGTGCATCTAATGTGGCATATATGGGCACCCCGATGATGTTACGTTAGGCATCGACGAGCCTTTTCTTCTATCTCATGGGATATGAGTATGGGCAAATCGGGTGTAAAACTTGCAATAATGGTGCGAATTAAAATGTAAGGTTAAGCTTCAGTGAATTTTGAGGACGAAATTCCATTGTTCGAGGGAAGAATTTAATACCCCATATTTTCAAAATAAAATATTACGACGAAAATTTATTTAATAATTACAGATTCAACATAGAAATAAGTTAAATTGGAGGGATTTAAATCTAAATGAGTGAAACTTAAATTGAAAAAATACTTATTCTTGGGTTTATAATTATTGGACTTAATTGGACATGATAGGTTCACTCACTGAAAATAAATTATATAGTAATTAATTTATGGTTATGCATCATCTAAACATAATAAAAACATCGATGTTGAATAAAAATATATGGTACGCATTTCAGGGGGCTTAATGAACTCATTTAGGTGTTTTAGACCTTTAACAATGGTCCCAATATATAGGTATATCATTTGGGAGGTTATTGGGATATTTTGGTTATAGGTTTGGGCCCATTTGGAGGTCCAAAAATGGGAATTTAGGCCTAACTCGAGATTAAGAATTTTTATAAGTTAAATAAGAGTTTGAAAAACACCATTTACATAATAAAAGAAACCCTAGTAACCCCACCCACAGAGAGGACATACCAAGGTCAAAAGAAGGAGTAAAGTTGGAGATTCAAGAGGAGGATTCAAGAAGAGCAATTTCCACCTTCATTCCAAGACAAGAATTTTCTTGCTTACATTAATTTCCAAGTTATTTCTTAATTTATTTATGTAGGCTCTCATGTAGATTTTCGGATTCAGGTGGTAATTAATATTATGGAATATGTTTCACCATATGCATGTAGAGAATGTCACTTTGATGATTAGCAAATTGTAGAATTGAAAGATTGATTAGAAAATTCGAAATAATAATAATAATAATTATTATTATTATTATAATAAAAATAATAATTATAATTATAATTATAATTATAATTATAATTATAATTATAATTATAATTATAATTATAATTATATTAATAATAATAATAATAATAATAATAATAATAATAATAATAATAATAATAATAATAATAATAATAATAATAATAATAATAATAATAATAATAATAATGTTGGTTTAGAGATGGATATTATGATTTTATGATGTGGTAATATGACCTAATGTATACCCCTGACAAATATTGTTTCTTGACACAAACCTATGCAAAGATACGGATCTTGAAAATTAGGTATCACCCATTTTATAGTTTTTGGACAAGATGATACCCTTATGAATTAATCACGATTTAGGTGTTATTATAATGTAGAATTTGTTGTTAGACAATATAAATCTAGTTAACGATCATAAATGATGTTGGGACAACTTTTAGGTGATGAATAATGGGTTATTTATGAAGAAAATATGGGAATTTTGTCGGAAACACATAGTAGCCTCAAAACTGCAGGGGTGAACCGGTTCGAATGCCCTGTTCACCCCATGTTGGTCAGCTTCTGTACTAGGTTTGTCGTCTGGGGTCCTGTTGAATTTAGGAGTTAAGAAATATTAATTTAACACTTCTGGAATTTTAATAAGATCGAAATATATCCATTTAGGATAGCCAGGAATTTTAGAAAAATTGGTAGGATAATGTATTCATTAGGTTAGCCGGGAATAGGATTCAAGATACGTGAAAATAGGGGTTACAATATGATTCAGGAAGTCTAGTGACTAAGTAAATAAAATATAAAATTTTAATAACATTTAATGACTATTTAAATAAAGGAATTTATATTTAACGAGAAGGTCGGTAAACGCCTAAATTAATTGGGGATAAATTCTAGGAATGTTGGGATTGCTATGTAAATATAGAAACTAATAATTAAGGAGATGGTTACTTAGATTGAAAATTCTAATCGGCAAATCAATAATAGTAGGGGTAATTATAGAGTAATTACCTATATACGTATCATGTAGTATAGATATGTAACTATATATTTGTATGGAACATACCTATGTTCGTGAACGGTCCTATCGGTTGGAGTTATGCGCATTCGGGACCAGAGCACCCGTTGAGACAGGTGGGCTAGGGGTCGTGCTCGGTCATATTTTAGGTACTACATGGCAACGCTACTTATAGGAGTTAAATGTTGATGCTTGATCTATATGAAAAAGCTTGGTATGGGCCTAGCAATGGTGAAACTGCAAATGTTTTGCCCCACTTGTTTGTGTTTTTCTATTGTTCGTTTTAGATAAGAAACTCCTATAGATTCACCGATAGAGCACAAACGAGACACTATATGTAGATTCCTTAGTGTCGCATATATAATGGCATATAAATAAATTAATTGAAATAAATAAAAGAACTCCTAATCTAATGATGTAGACTATAAAACACAGGCTCAATACTACGTAGTATGCATGATAAATGATTATGTCATGGTTATGGATAATTTGACTTGGTTATTCGAAAAATGGCAATATGTTCATGTTGGTTTTTATTTTGTAGGACATGTATATTGGATTCATTATTACTTTATGTTCATTTATTTAATCCAGTATTAATTTTAATGTGGTTTAAAATGTGAATGTTTATTATGGTCGATGCTAAGAATGATATAAATTATTAAGAAAGCCCCATCTCCGGCATCGTGTTTGGCCAACCTTTACATGAGAAAATGGAGGTTGTTATAGAGGGGTGATGATCACAACAATTAACTAAGAATATATATGCACTAATGAGAAAAAAAAAACAATATACAAAACTCTCAATGAAATGATGGATCATCCTTCAAGAGAAGATATCCTTCATTCGCACGATATTAACATCAAGTACTTAATGTTTCTCAATTAGTCAATAAAACATAAGAAGTCCAATTTTAGTTCAATTTCGATTCAATTAATCCTAGAATTATTATGTGCCCACCAATGACAAAGCCCTTCCACCAATTTGTGTTAACCCAAACATCAACCAACAAAGAAGGGGTAAACATGGCAATAACATGTAAGGACATATTTTCCATGGTCCCTAGTTTACATTGAGTATGTCATATCCCGTTACAACTGTCAAGGAAGTTCACGATTACATGTTTAAGAAGACGGATCCGAATATCACACATCTTTAATATCTACGCGACATGAGGTATACTTTTGTATGTATTTTGTTTTAAGTTGGTTAGATTTTTTACTAAGTATTGGGACACTTTTATAAAAAAAAAATAATCAAAATTAGGCATTTTTTGAACTTAAAAACTTTTCAAAAACACTTGTAGGTGAACTTTTTAATATAAAAGTTTTCGTTCCTGTCGTTCAAACGACATGGCAATGTCGTTAAAACGACATGATGATGTTGTTAGATAGGTCGTAAGATGGCCTGATCGATTTTGGATCAAACGAAAACACATTGTTTGATTTTAAGTAGGTCATTTCTTAGGTCCTTCAAACGACATCTCAATGTCATTCAAATGACATGATGAAGTCGTTCGAACAACATCCGCCGCAATAAATTTTTTTATTAGCCTATAAATACAATTTCATGAATATTTTAAATTAAGACTTTTGCTCTACGCAATCTGCAAAACAACTACAATTAAGTCTTCACTTTTTAGGGATAAAAACCTTTTTTGTGAGGGCATTGTCCGTCATAATTAATTATGTCATATACTACTCTAAGTTGCTACAAGTCGTCTAAGGATTGAGAAACTTACATCTACAAGAGACGAATTCGAATTTCAAGAATACTTCAACAATCAAGCCCAACAAGGATGAATTTGATAAAATTTGTTTAAGTTCCATTTACATTTTACATTTAAAGTGTTGGGATATATTTATAAAAGTTAAAATGATATTTTAAATGGTTTTTAATTTTTTTAAAAATCATAACAGGTTTGATAAATGTTTCTGATCTCGTAAACAGTCTTAAGTTTTGAGGTTTTCATGATATCTAAAAGACTGAAGGTTTTTGAGTTACGTGTATGATGTCGTTCAAATGACATCGTACCTAGTTCGAACGAGATCATATCTCACTCAAACGATAGCATATGTCGTTCGAACGAGATGTGTTTTAAGTTGACATGTCACCGTCTTGATTTTTAATATAAACCGAGTGTCAGACTTCTCAATTTTTGTGTGGAGAAATACTAGTTTTCAGAGAATACGTTTTGATACTATTCTCCAACCATTTGAGGGTTCATAACTTTTGTTTTACAATTCACAATCCCAATTGCTTTTGTGTGAGTTGTTTTGTAGAACCCAAAAGCATAGTTTGCCATTGTTCATCATTTGTGGCGAGATCTCTACAACCAAGGGTTGCGTGCTATTGTGGAGTGAGTCTCGATGGAGTTTTGTGACCACGTGTCATTAGGGAGTGCTACGATGTTCCTGGGTTGAAGACTGGACTGCGGTTTATGTAGGTTCGCTGAATGTGGACTTATTGCTGACGACATCGACTGCCGCGTGCGAGTATACGAGTGTCAAACTGTATTTCATTATAACCGTGTAAGTTGCGATTTACAGTTATAGTGAAATAAAAAGGTTTTGCCCTGAAGGGACTTTTCCTGAACTTTGTGTCGCATATTTTACTTATGTTGGTTTGACACTTGCACGTACATAGCTCTTTTAGTTTAAGGGATGAATTGATTTGATTCATAAAATTGACACTAATTAAATAAGTTTGTAATTGGAATTTGTGCAACTATTGAAATTAGTATCGCACACGATTTTTCAAATTTCTATCAGTGCAGGTTACGCTAATTTATGGCGTATTCCTATTTTCCACAAAAATTGTGTGGTATTGATTTTTTTGAAAAATCTGATTTTTGAAAGTTTATTGCAATATCTCAAACGAAAACTTATATAGTCGGTTGCCAATTTTTGACAGGTCTAATTATGCTTACTGGAAAGCCTGAATAAAATTCCATTTAAAAGCAATCGATGAAAGAGTTTGGGTCATTTGTGAATGAGGTTGAATTCCTCCCACTGCCACCGCAAATATTGTCACGAATTTAAAACCTGTGTCAGACTGGATTGAGGATGAGTTTAGGTGGAGCACTTATAATTCATGAGGAGTTAGTGAAATTTATTGACACGTCACTCCTGACGAGTTTCGACATATTATGACGTGCACCACGTCTAAAGAAGCATGGGATATTTTACAACTCACCCACGAGGGCACTAATGCAGTCAAAGATTCTAAAATTCAAATTTTAACCACTCAATTTGAGACAATCACTATTCAGAGACCGAGTGTTTTGACGAGTTTTATGCACGTCTGTCTGATATTGTCAACACGAGTTTTAACCTAGGTGAGCCTATAGCGAACGCACGAGTGGTTAAAAAGATTTAAAGATCGCTGCCTAAACAGTTTATCCCTAAAGTGACTATTTTGAATACTTTAGGAAATTTGAATCGTTTGAAATTAGAAGAGTTGGTAGGAGACCTACAGACATACGAAATTGACATGTTTCCCGACACTGTCAACCTAAGGGTAGAGGGATAACACTTAAAGCCTAATCTAAGAAAAAGAAAGTGAGTTTTTGTGAGTCCAAGTCTGATTTTGACATGGCCTTACTTGCAGAGAATTTTAAAAAAATTCTCAAGTTTTTAAAAAATAAATTCTTCGAAGCGAAGATTTTCGGAGAAAAATAAAAAGAAATACAAGGCCAAAGAAAGCGGTGAGAAAGAGAAAGAGGGTGAAGAAAATTTTAAATTTTTAAATGTTTTGAGTGTGAGGGGAAAGGTCATAAGTCATTTGAGTGTCCCACTAGGCTTAGGGGAGAGAGGAAGAAAGTTGTCATGCCGACCACCCTTAGTGATAGTGAGGGAGAAGAGGGAGATGAGGACGATAAGTTCGGTAAAGGTTTGAGACATGGTATGTGTGTTGCCTTTTTAGCCAGTCACGAGAGAACACCCACTTTATCCCAGGTTGATGAGGACACTTGTGCACGTGATACCCCTCCCCGAGGAGGTTTTGAGTGTTTCTAGCGAGCCTGAGAGTGAGTGCGCTAGTGATGATAAGAGTGAGCTCTAAATTGCATTTCAAGAGTTATACATCGAGACCTTAAAGACAAAAAAATTGAGTAATAAGTTGGGTCTCAAGGTGAAAGATTTGGAGATAGAGATTGAGAGTTTGAACGAGTTTAAGGCAAAAGTAAGTTTAACTTGAGAAAGTGAAGGTTTCTTTGAGTGAGCAGTTGATTGCTTTGAATAAGGAAAAGAGTGAGCTTATAGCCCGCGTGTCATAATTAGACACGGATCTTAAGCATGCCCTGAAGGCTAAACTCACTTTGGAGAAATCATCTAAGAAGGTGGGAAAGATGGTTCTCAATCCTGTTTTGGGGAGTGGTGAGATTTTAGGAATAAGTCATGACGGTGCGTGTACTTATTTTGTTGCACCCGAGCTGGTTACTAATTTAGAGTTAGATTCACATGACTCTCGGCCCCGACCCACCTAGGTATCCCGTACCTGTTAGGAGAGCACGTCCTAGAGTTTTGAGAGAGGTGTACCTAGGCGAGTTTATGTTTTCTCCCATTGCAAAAGGAGAGGACACATTAGGGAGTTTTTCTTGAAATTAGGTTATACGTCACGCTTTAATCCTACAGATGTTGGCACACATGCATGCACCCATGATACTTTTCTTGAACATAATGATAGAGAGTTTGCACATATTCGAGAGCAAGTAAAATTTTTAGTCAAGACTTCTCATGATTTGATGGAGTTGTTTCAAAAAATATCACCGTCTTTGGCAAACTCCACCGCACCTACCGATTGAGGTCTAGACATATTTGCTTGAATAAGTTGATTTGCATGATGTTATCTTATAACTATTGGTAGTATGTACTGTTTTATACTTTGTTAGCAATTTTGTTTGCTTTTCTTACTTTTGGTACTGTTTTGGATATGTTTGCCCTTTCCAGGAATTGTTTTCTCAAAATTTTCTCGTTGGACAAAACTGCATGATATACTGATTAAACTGGGAAATTTTGCTTTTCTCATTCTAACGAGAATCCATTTTGCGCGAAGCCTTCTCGCGAGATCCTCTGTCATTCAAACGACATGGAGCCTCATTCGAATGACCCATGGAATTAATTCTCTATTTGCAGTTCTCTGTTTCATCTTATTATACTTATTTGGTAATGTTGGGTTGTTTCTGAACAATGTTCGAAAAATACAAAAAGATGTTCGATTTAGAAAAAAATGAAAAATCCAAAAAAAGTTAACTTTTAGGATGTCCTTGTTGAGTGCTTGTGGAGTTCTTTCTCTACTGCTGGCTTGAGGATACTCGAGGATATTCACTACTGAAGGAGGAGTTGAGATTCTTGTGATTCTCGATGAAGTTATTGCTGATTTCAAAGCCGCGATCTTTGTGGGTATCTGTGGAAATTCATTTTAGTATTTCGCTTTTAAGTTTGTAAGTTGCGATTTTACATTTTATTAGTGAAATAAAAGGTTTTTCTCTACGGAGATGTGACAACCCGCTCCAAATAATAACGGGTGGCCATCCCTATACTATAATAAACCAGGTATCTCAGATGGAACAGTCTCAACATCAACTACTAAACACTATAATATAAGGCTAACTACCCGAAATCGTTAAGTGCGAATAAAATTAAAAATTTTATATTTAACAACAACAACAAAACCAATAATGCACATAACCAACAATATACATCTAACTATGATGAGTGAAATGTGCATGCTCCAATAATATGAAAGAGTACAATACATTGTACAATAAAGTCTCAACAATGAAATACCCGAATATGCTGTCGGGTAACAGACAATACAATAATTTGAGAAATGAAATATGGAAGTGTTAATCTACAACACTTGAATACTAACTCAATATACAAACTGACTCCTAATCTAGATGTACAAAGATAGGACTCGCCTAAAGAAAAGTACCGCAACAGTCCGCTACTGCCACAGCTCCACAAATACCCTGGATGGATAACATCAAAGGCGTTCTTGCGGAGGAACACCTGAAGTAATACAATATATACAAGGAGAAGGAAAAATATAAACGGGTCAGAGCCCGAGTTTGAAAAACGTTTTATAGCAAGTGTATTAAAATGCATAATAATTATAAATTCATTATTAAATGATTTAGTTGAAATCGAACTCTCCATAATAATTCAACTCACCTCTCATCTAAAGCGCGCCCTAAACGTATGCACGTGATCTCCAAATGGATGTCCGATTCTATTTAGGTAAGAGGATCCTAACTTAAACCCAAAAGAAGTATTTAAGCGAAATCATCTAACCTATCTCTCAATACATTTGTTTCCATAATTTATAAGTCATATACATTAACTTTAATGTAATAGTTATAGTTATCTTTATAATGTTCATTTGTTGAACATATAAAGTTACATGATCCAATCATGTCCACATCAACACAATACATCAACAATCTCCTTTACTAGAATTTTATATTCTAGTGATGCCCATATAAGGCATGAAACCATATATATAATTATTATATATGAGTTATTAGCATCAAGAGTTAAGGACTAAACTCCTCCCGATTCTCAACACGGCGCTGCGTTTCGTGCGTGGGACGTCTCGCCGAAGCGAAATCCAAATAAGGAACCCCCCCCCGTTACACTACTCCTGGCCGTATCGATCCTCGGGGCTCATTATGCCCTCAATGCAAGATGCATGTAACCCAAATGATTATTATCCAATTTTAATTAATTAATATTCCCAATTCTCAACAGTACACGGCGGTTCATGCGTGGGCCGTCTCGCCGAAGCGAAATCTAAACAAGGAATCCCCCCGTTACACTACTCCTGGCACTATCGATTGTCGGGATAGGTGATATATATATATATATATATATATATATATAATTATGAGCATTAATGACTAAACTTATCCCCAAGTTCCAACATTAGACTACGGTTCGTGCGTGGGACGTCTCGCCGAGGCGAAATCCAAAAAAGGAACCCCCCGATACACTAATCCTGGCAATGTAGGTCGTTGAGGTCCATTATGCCCTTGATACCCAAGTACAAACACAAGCAAGAATAACCATCCAACCGAGCTATAAGTCGAAGAACGCAGGCTCACATGCTATCATCTTCCAGCAGCCCATATACGTAGCAAACTAGGGCCACCTGGTGGGGTTCAACGACACCCACCTCGTGATCAACTCACGCACACAACGTCCGGGAAGCGGTCATAGCTCCTAACCGGCAAGTGAGATCGACACATACCCACGACCTCTCACCCCCAAAATAAATAATGTATATATATATATATATATGTCATTTGCTGACCACCATTGACGACTATGACCTGGGGAATATCCACATCCTGCTTTTCTAGTCAGAATGCTCACCCTCTACGCACGAAACTTCCCAATGATAGCAAGGAGGGGGTATGCTTAACATGTATATACACCATCATATAAGGTATATGTACATCCCACATAATAAAGATATACCATTATATAAGGTATACCTGCACATCATTTCCATATTCATTATACGTCCTTAGGCGAAATAGATTAATATCATTATTTATTATATCCCTCTCTTTTGATTCACTAACCGTCAATTCTCGCACAATAACCCCACTTAGTATATGCTATACTAATACTCACTTGAAGCTCACATGTCGCTTCTAATAATGAATTGTCTCAAAATTCAATTCAAGTTAAGGATATTCTTGATCCTAATAAACCTCAATTTGCATACGCGGTTCTCCATCCATAATATGGTTCAATTTATTTTATGAACCTTTAAAGTTATCCCATTTGAGATTGGATCCTAAGATCCGGAATCTCTAAGTTATTCTCATTCTCAGATTGTGAAATTGTTATTATCACCAAATAAAATCCCAAATAAAAGTGGGCTTCCCCACTTAGTAAAATACCAAAATCTCCAATCGGTATTCCTCAAATACTAACCTCGATACTTAGAGGATTTTCCACCAAATTGATATACTCTTTTAGATTCTCACTTCTCAAAATCAATCACTAAAACTCCCCGACATTTTCATTTAGTCATTTATCACTATTTCTCTGATTTCCCATATAAGAGAGATATGCCACCATCACATTTATTTATCAATTAGCCCCATATATCGTCTTATGATTCTAAAGTCTATAATCCCCTTATATAATCACTTAATCCTTTATGATACTCTGATTATGGAAGTCCATACATACAAACCCAAAGAAAAAGGGGATAACTTAAATTCTCAAACTTGAACCCAAAACAGGGGACCGGTCGACCGGTGCCCAAACCGCGGTCGACCGCGTTTCTTAATTTTGCCTATAATCGAAGACAGTGTGCCCAATTCTGGAGGCGCGGTCGACCGGCCCTCTGTACCCGATCGACCGGCCCTACCAGTTACCACGGCCAAACTCCATTTTTACACACTCCAACTTCTCAAAAACCCCCAATATAATTACATTAAACCACAAATCTTCAACCCAACCATATTCATAACATTAATATTCATTCTAGAATACTTATAAACTAATTTCTAACCTTAAATCCATTTTATACACTACAAATCTAAGGTTTTTCCCCAAAAGTTAGGTTTTTAACAATTTAAACCTAAAACCCAAAATTCAATCCACAAATCACGCAATAATTGGTACATTACAATTATTTAGCAAGTTTAATCACTTGCCTCGGGTTCGTAGGGTCTGAATCTGCCTTGAGATCGCGCATTGGCCGAAAATCTCCACTTTTCTCCTCTTTTTCTTCTTCTTTTCTCCTTTTCTCCCTCTTTCTAGGGTTTTCCCTTTCCCTTAAGTGAGAATGACTTCTCACGTGGCTTTTAAGCCTTATCCCACAAGATACACACTTTAATTGCTAGTACACACTTTAAATGACTCGGTATCTTTAATTCAAGTCAAACGGTCCTAAACTATTTCAGAACCTAAATAGACCTCAAGTACAGTCATTTCGACTTTCTCGACCCTTCCGAAAACAATGGTACCCTCAGAATTTCCATTCGACACACTTTCTAACGACTCCAAATTTGACCTCAATTGCCAATTTAATTAATCTCCAATTAAAAATAATATTTATTTCTCCCAAAATAAATAAATATTCGACTCCAAGACCTCGAGTTATCACAAACTTCCCCACTTACAAAAATTTCGTCCGCGAAATTTAGCTAAGCCTAATTCTCCAAAGCTCAACTAGTCCTACTATACCCAATCTTGCTAATCCTGTCTCCAAACTTCTAACTTCCCACGACGAATTTATTTTAAATTTATTTTTAAGTTGATTAAGAGTTATATAAAACCAATTTCCACATCAAGGGCTCCCATACACCCTTTATATTTGAGGTTTATGCTCACAACAATCATAATGAGGCTTTATTTGCCCCCAAAAATACCACAATTCCAACAATATAAGTAATATTAAAATTTTAATAGAGTAAAAATTTTGAATGGTCCGAAGAAATAACTCCTCTCAATTCCTGACAATCGCCAATTTCGTGCGGGGGGCGTCTCGCAAATGCGAAATCCAAACAAGGAACCCTCCCAATACACTACTATGTGACGACGTCGGGGATTGAGAGTTTGTTAAATCCGGACTAGGGTTTGAAAAGTTTAATTTTATGAAAATTATTTTGAAAGGGCCCGAAGGCCGGTAAAAGTTTTATTTAAAAAAAATAGTTTACTTTGAAAACGGTTTATATATATATATACTATAAAATTCCTTATGTCCAACACAAGGTCTTTTGAATCATCATACACATAACATATAGCTCACAAATATTATCATACTCATGAGCTAAAATTTTACCTGCATCCCATCAATCCACAAATCAAACTTTCATACATAAACAACATCTCACATCATTTCAATATATTGCCATTCATAAAGCACATCCATATCTGGAATACAACAATTATAATAGTCTATCATGACTATATAAAAAGAAGTAGCTTTATCATTACTACTTATCACCATAACCACACTTACATTTACCACAAGGTTTAAAGCTCTTTTTGAGCACCTTGCAAAATTATCTATCCTTTTTACAAAATAATAGAATAAGAGCCTTTCTTGCTCAAAATTTCCCTTTAGGGTCATTACATACATAATAAGGCTATATTTCTACCCTTTCACAATTATCTTACATACGATATCCCCAAAACTCATTTTAGTAATTATCCTATTTGTAAAGGAAAATTAACTTACATTACCCATCTCTAGTCCGATTGACCATCCTCATCAATGGGCTCCCAAACAAAATCTCCGGGTCTAAAATGACCTCGAATCTGCTGTAGGGGTTGCACTTCCAAAATTTCATCAAACTGTGGTCCTTTACCTCTTTGAGGACAATCTCTCTTTTTATGACCTATTTCTTTACAAAAGAAACACTTACCCACAAATCCTTTCTGCCCACTCGCATTACTGGCACTCTCTTTGCCAAACTTACTTGACGAACTCAAATCTCCAAAGTTCTTACCCTCTTGCGAACGATGATGATTTTGTGAGTCTTATTTTAAGGTTGATTTAGATGACTTAGCCTTGTTCGCTTAAAATTTTAAAAAAATTCTTAAACTTTCCAAAGAAAATTCTTCAAATAAAAAGATTTTCGAGAAAAACAAAAAGAAAGATGAGGCCAAGGATATCGGTGAGAAAGAGGAAGAGGTGTGACGTTATGAGTGCGAGGGAAAATGGCACAAAGCGTTTGAGTGTCCTACTATGCTAAAGATAAATGGCAAGAAGATTGCTAATATAGCCACTCTTAGCGATAGTGACATCGAGTTGGATGATTTTGAGAATGAATCACCACATGAAACTTGCGTTGCTTTCATGGCTAGTCACGTGAGCATATCTAGTTTGTCCCACGATAATGAGGACACTTATAAATATGAGAGCCTCGATGATGTTTCAAACCATTCGAGGGATAGTGAGTGGGAGGATGAGATCATAAGTGAGGGAGAAGGAGATCTCTAAAAGGCATTTAGAGACTCGTACACCTATACTTTAAAGACAAAAAAGTTTAATAAAGAGTTAGGTCTTAAGGTGTTAGATTTGGAAAGAGAGAGAGAAGTTTGTGGGAGTGTGAGGCATCGAAGAGTCAACTCGAGAAGGTAAAAGTTTCTTTTATATGAGCAGTTGATCATCTTAGGCTGGGAAAAGGGTGAATTGACCAAAACTTTGGCTAGTCTTACGGGGATCTTCAATCCTCATTGGAGACTCGTGAGAAACTTGAAGCTCGTGCATCCCAAGTCGAGAGAGATCTCGAACGTGGCCGTAGGAGGTCAAAATCACTATAGAGGACATATATAAGAAGGATGAAAAGATGATCCTCGATCCCTCTTTAGGTAATTTTGAGAGACTAGGAATAGGTTTTGATGGTGTGCCTACTTCCCATGTTACATCCGGTCTATTTTTGAGTTTGTGATACATCCATATGGAGCTCCACCTAACCCACCTAGGCATTCGTTTCCTCGTAGGAGAGAACGTCCTAGTCATTTTGAGAGATGTGTTCCTTGGCCTGTTTATGTTTGTTCCCATTGCAAGAAAAGAGGACACCTTAAGGAATTTCGATTTAAGTTGGGTAGTGTGTCTCATAGGTATTTACCTCGTTATGCTACTACACGTGTTCACACACGCACTTCCACACATAATACTTTTCATGCTCCCGCACATCACATGAGAGGTTTTGAGCACTTTAGAGAGCAAGTTGACTATTTAGTAAAGACTTCACGTGATTTGATGGATGTTTTTCATAGGATTTCACCATATTTGGAAAACTCCTCCGGACCTAACGATTGAGGCATAGACTTGTTTGCTAGCATAGGATGATTTTCATGATGATATTTTATACCTATTTCTAGTGTGTAGTACACAATTGTATTTACTTTTTCCATTTTGATATTGTTTTAGAAAAATATAAAAATATTTCTATTTTTTAAGAAAAAAATTGAAAAAGCCCCAAAAAAATTATTTTGATATTTTTTTTTGAAAGACATAAAAAGATTTTTGTATTTATTTTTACACCATTTATGGATGGACATTTAAGATGACCAAGTCACAATATCATTTCATGATCTATGTGACTATTTGATAGTGTTTTAAGAGGATACATCATTTCATTTATGTGTTTTACAATGTTTGGAGTCATTGAGATATGATTGGTTATTACTTTCTACATGTTTGACTCTTAGTCTCCTTTAATGCGCGCACACACGAATTTATTTGATTATTGTACTTGTGTATCACATGATGTTCGAAGTGTTTTCATCTCAATCCTGTCTTTAAAACGAATCAAATGCGATAAAACGTGACAATGAATGCAGTGCATATAAGAACCATTGCCCGTGAGGATTTGTTTAGTATTGAAAAAATATGAGCATACACAGGAAGGGGTTGCGAGAGGAATGTGAACTCGTCGTGAAAGCCACCGTTTGAAAAGAGCCCAAGAAAAAATTTAGGCAATAAAAATAAATATATGCCATAATGGGGCCAATAGGAAATCTCTTAAAAAGAGAATTTAGAACCTCAATCGAAAAATGAAGAGCATTATTATTTATGAGGGAGTTTGGTTAGAAATCAATGGGTTTGCACGTCCTAACAAAGTCTTGAAAAAGAATTACATAGTTTTAGACTTTAATGTTGTGGTAATCATTTTGGACTTTGGTTTGTTGATCAGATTGAGTCGATGTCATTTGTATTCAACATTTTTACACCTAAGGACGATTTTGAGTTCATTCTCTAGGAGTACCCATATTCATCGAGCACATATGTTATGAATATTTGAGTTGATTTTTATATCGAATTTGTTTACTCTCATTAGTTCCATTTCCATGATTTGGTTATCTTAGCATTATAGTTCATGGTGTGAGTTGTTTTTTTAAATTATTTTTGCTTAAAAAAATATTTTGAAAAATTGAAAATAGTTTGTGCAGCCTTTTGAGTTTATCCTTGAATGAGCCTAATTGATATATATTTGCTTTGCTCTTCGTGACACTCCATAATTATTATGTTTTATTCTTTTGCTTGTCTATTTTGGACAAATAAAAAGGGGGACAACGAATCATTAATGATGGGGGAATAAGAGTTTGAATTATAGTGGAGAGTTGATTTGATTTTATATTTGATTTATTTTTATCTCATTTCAAACTTGATACGTCACGAAGGTATTTTCTTTGTTTATTTTGTGTAAGGCTTTAATGAGGATTTGAAAAGCAGACAAAAGAAGAGCAAGGAAATCCATTTGAAGATTTTTTTTAAACTTTCATATTTAGTATATTTCCACTTTTGGGTTCATGGGAGGGTATTAGATTTGTATAGGATCTCTGATTGATAATTCGGATATTTTTAGTTTGTACCTGAATAGACATAGGGGGTTTTGTAAGGACAAATTTTTCATAGTCCTTAGTTTACGTTGAGTACACCGTATCCCATTACAATCGTCAAGGAAGTTCATGATCACACGTTCAAGAAGACGGATCCGAATATCACGCATCTTTAACATCTACGTGATATGAGGTAAACTTTTGTAAGGATTTTGTTTTGAATTGCTTAGAATTTTTACTAAGTATTGGGATAATTTTATAAAATGTGTTTTTAATCAAAATGACGCATTTTTTGAACTTAAAACATTTTCTGAAATACCTATAGGTGGACTTTAAAAAAAACATTCCTCGTTCAAACGACATGCTGATGTCATTAGATAGTTCATTTGATGGCCCGATCAATTTTTGATCAAACAACAACAAACTGTTTTGATTTTAAGTAGGTCGTCTCTTAGGTCATTCAAATGACATCTCACTGTCATTCAAACGGCATGATGAAGTCGTTCGAACGACATCCGCCACCTCAAAGTTTTTTGTTAGCCTATAAATACCTGTTTCGTGAAGCTTTTCAATTATAACTTTTACTTTACACAATCTACAAAACAACTGTAATTAAGTCTTCACTTTTGAGGGCTAAAAATCTTTTTGATTCACACAAACACATCCCAGTTACTTTCATGAATCATCTTTGGAATCCGAACACTTCTTTGTCGAAGTTTACTCATGTGGAGTACTGTCTCTACTACTGGCTTAAGGATACTCGAGGGTATTCACTGCTGATAGGGGAGCCGCGTTTCTTGCGATTCTCAAGGGAGTTATTGCTGATTTCACGGCTACAGTCTTTGTTGATTTCTTCAAAAATTCATTGTAGTATTTCTCTTGTAAGTTTCTAAGTTGCGATTTACATTTTATTAGTGAAATAAAAGGCTTTGCTCCGTGGGGATTTTTCTTGAAATTGTTTGGATTGAATTCTTATATAATTTAATGCTTTCAATCACATAGATGCATGTTTTGTTTGAGATTAACATCTAATTAAATAAGTTTAATCCATTAAAATTTGCGAAATCTCAAATTGATATCACATCCCGCTTTCTCATACAACCAACAAAGAGGTTATATATATATATATATATATATATATATATATATATATATATATATATATATATATATATATATATATATATATATATATATTTTACATAAAAGAAAAGATAGTAAAATTACCTGAATTAAAAACGAAGCTAGAACCGGATGAGCTTAAATAATTGTTCTCTAGTTACATGCGCATGGAACAAGAAGAAAAAATGTTAAAAATAGTTCAATTGCAATAAGAAAAAAATCTTAACAAATCCTAATTTAGAATGTCAATGGAAAAAGTGTAGTCTATCTTAAATAATTAACTAGATAATTCCTACTCATATGATGTAAAATTAGGGCTAAGTAGCTTTACCCAATTTGTAATTATGGATAAGTAACAAATTATTCAACAACCAATCCAAGTACTATTATAAGAACATATAACCCATGAGTTAACCAATAACAAACTTTAATCTCCAAATCATAAGAGATTTAATTAATTAAATAATAATATATCTTTTTGTAGTTATTTTATTATCAGATCCCATTAACTAACAAGAATTAGGTATTTATAAAAATCCAATTATATACACTTATTACAAATAAAATTATATGAAATATCAATTTATAAATTACATAAATTTATCGTGAGAATTATCATTCATTTCCCTAATACAATAATTAACCGTATCGATTAAAGAATAATACATATATATGACTCAATTTTTTAAAATCAAAATCAATGTTAATCCCCACTCAAATCTTGTGTGTAAACTATGTATATGTATATTTTTGTATACACATATACATATACATACACAAACATATTACAAGTTTCATCTTTGAACTTAAAAAATGATCATTTCGCTAATTTTTGTCTTTCTTATTTTTCTTAAGCAATTTGAAATAACATAAAATTCCTTTACGATAGTTAAATTATTAAAATTAAATATGAGTACTAAAAAAATGACCCATCTCTATTAGTGAAAACCCTAATTTAATCCTATTGGCTCCAAACATAGATACATAAACATACATATACATACGTACGTTGGTATGCATATACATATATTGGGACACACACACACATACACACACATATCTATACACTGGTATGTATATATATATATATATATATATATATATATATATATATATATATATATATATATATACGCACACACAAAGAGAGAGAGAGAAAGAGAGAGAGAGAGAGAGAGAGAGAGAGAGAGATTTGATCATTGTCGTGGAGAGAGACGACGACAACGGTGGTAGTAGGTGGTGTTAATGATAGTGGTAACAAAGAGAGGGATCAAAGAGTTTCTTGCACACAGAGAGAGAAATGAGAAAATAAACCTAACGAATTTTAATCATACTTGAAATGTGGTCACGGTCCTGGAACGTAACCTTGATCCGTGACCATTTTTAATTAAATAAACTTGCCACGATCAGTGATTATGGTCATGGTCCATGACCATGATCCCTAGAATTCTCCAAAATGTGGTCATGGTGCAGAATCACGATCCCAATACTGTGACCATTTTAAATTTCATAGTTGTTACGGTGGCTGGTCACAGTTATGGACCGTGACCATATTGTACCGATACTGGTCACGATCCTTAACAAATCCACTAACATGACCAACTTGGCACCATTTTCCCACGAAAAGAGTCACGGTGGAGTCACATTTCATGATTGTGACCAATATAGGGTATATATCACCGCTGGGTGGGGTCACCGAGTGGGTCACGGTTAATAATGCATGATCATGGTCACCTTGCCGTGACCATATTCAATTTTTAGTGTACTTATTTTTTCTAAAAATGTAATGATTTTTTGAAAAATTTATCACCCCCAATAAAGAAAATGAAAGAATTATGACAAAAATGAATCTCCACTTAATCCATGACATGAGAAATGATTTTAATATCTCAATGTCAAAGTTAGGGTTGGATTTTAATTAAAGTTTGCTTCATAATATTTCAGTAGTTAAGTTAGAGTTTGATACCCCTTTATAATTTTAAGTCATTCAATTTATAACTTTAAGCTTATCCTATGCGGAAAGAAGAGAACAAAGAGGAGAGAAATAAATTAAGGCTAGACAAAAGAGGACATAATATTATAATTTATAATATAAATTACCCAAATTTTGAGGGGGCCTTAGCTAATAAATCCCTTAAAAGTCTATTTATATATAATCACTTTAAGCATAATCTTGTTGGTATCTTAATCCCATAAACTTTTTATTTAATTATTGATAAGTCCAAACGATATAATTACACTTATTAATATAGATAAAATTACACTTATTAATGTTAATTAAATTGCAATTTTAACTCTATCTACATTAATAAGTGTTAGTGTATTTACATTGACAAGTGTAATTATATCTATATTCATGTATCCACATTAAAAATTATATCACATGTGGACTTATTGAAAAAATTATTTTTAATTTGTTCTTATCGTTGATTATCTAAAAATTATAAGAATTTATTACTGTGGGGGAAAAAATATGCCTACATAATAGCATGACATGTGGCGAGCACCCCGGTCAAGATAGCGAGCAACAGACGCTCCAACAAGATAAGGACGACGGGAGTCCTTGATAAATGATAAGACCGAGTAGAAGAATGTGAGTCAAATCAAACTCCACGAAGATAGGACTCATCCATATTTATAACCC
The DNA here is from genome assembly GCA_949130495.1 of Sambucus nigra. NCBI lineage: Eukaryota > Viridiplantae > Streptophyta > Magnoliopsida > Dipsacales > Adoxaceae > Sambucus > Sambucus nigra. Next base: position 486,396,755 of record OX422218.1, on the reverse strand, counting down.
TAGTGTAACCCCTAACTCTATATAAAGGGGACACCCCCCATTGTGAAAGGGCGCTTAAAAGCTAGAGAAACACATTCATGTAAACTCTCTCATCATTAATGGAAACACAACAACCGCCCCATGGACGTAGGCCATTCATGGTCGAACCGCATAAACCTTTGACTCTCTTTTATTTATTATTGTGCATAAATCGTGGTACGTTAGCGCACCCCATATCCCAGATTTTTTGACACCACAATTGGCGTCGTCTGTGGGATAGGACACAAAAATTCCTTCCTACTTTTCGACGAGAGGGAGATTTACGTCGCGCCGCAATGGCTTACATGCACAAAAACCTCATCAAGAGCTAAGTTTTTCTTTCTTTACATATAAATAATTGAATTTTATTCAGGAATCTTCTTATTCAATTATGATTTTCATGAGTTTGTGTTCATAAATATTTTAATTCTCATTTATTAATCTACATAACATTGAGTTTCATATCCAAGGAGTTTTGTACGAATCCTTAGAGAGATGGATTCTTGGAGTTTTGTATCCTTAACCATTCACACGACGTTATTTTGTCCCAGTACACACGCCCTGCATTCACATGGTATATTTTGTGTTTGTGAGCATGACCTCGGCCACGGTTCGTTACTTTTAAGAATTGTGTGTATGAAAAAAGGTCAATAGTATGCACGACAAAGCCAGATTTTGAAACTTTCCAATAAATAGAGCATTTTCCTGTTTTTCTAGGTATACACATTATTTTCTGGGTTATGTCATACATTATTTTCGACGGTAAAGACAAAGGCAACCTCAGCTACATTACTAGCCGCCCATGGTGGTCAGCAACCACGTCGACAGCAAAAAAAACAAAAAAAAAAATGAAACACAGAGTAAAGTTTCTTTGGGGCAGGGTTTCATTTGCAACAATATGTTTCTTCTGGCTGGTCGACAGCCACAATAGGAACAACCAGCATCAAATACCCTTTTCAATCCCTCTTTGTGAAAAACAAAATTGGGCGTGGAGTAGTAAGTCAGAGCCCTAATGGGACACGTACGTTTACCGTGCATTATTCATCAATCTATCTCGTAGTTTCTAATTTCTTATTAATTGTGCTCGTAATTTTTATCATTAGAAATTTGTCAGAGAAAAGGTGCTCGCAATTAACGCCTCCCCATACTTTATACTTCACATCTTTTTGTGAAAATGGATTTTTGAATTTAACTCATACTTGAGTATTTGCATCAGACTTCAAGTTATATTACATAAATTTGGGGATTGACTCATATGTCTTGCATATATGATATATTTTCCAAATGATCTCCATTTAATGCACCATGGTATTCATTTGCCATTAAATATGCTCGTGATTTTTATTATCTCACAATGATTTAAGATGACATTTTTTCTGTGACCTTATTACAAATTATTTTGATCACATAAATAGTGGGGGGAACTTATAGAGCACTCATAGCACTCATAGCATTTATTCGATCATTTTAATTTTCAATATCGTCATCCGGCTACAGTTACTTAATTTTGCCAAAAGGAGATTATTGGTTATTTACCTTAGCCCCGACAGATGTTTGGGCACGGTTATCTCAGTGGGATTTTTATGATAAAAATCATTGGATTAGTCATTACATTCATACGATACTATGAATTTTTCCTCAGCACGTGGTTAAGCAGTCGCATACCATATTTTATTTGACCAAATAAATCAGTCTCATGATAATCACTTTTTGATTTAGCCTCGACAGATGGTCGGGCAATTTATTAATTTCCACAGGTATAAGATTCAGTCTCGACGGATGCTCGACAACAATCTTAAGCTCTTGGAAATCTCATCGATATTTTGACAGATGCTCGAGCACGAATTGATCACTATATCTACTCGGTATTGTACAACTTTGCCCCGACGGACTATCGAGGCACCATTTATTTTATTAATGCTCTGACGGATAGTCGAGCACACTACAGCACTTTAGACCCAAAGAAATTCTTGGGAAAAATAATTATTACTCCGAATGAAGCTAAGGTTCTATGATTCTTAACCTAAAGGATGGTCAGGCAGATTCAAGATTCATCTCGACAGATGATCGGCAAAATATTTCTATATAATTAGTCCCGAAGATATCTATCGCACAAGTCTCATTTTATCCCCAATGGATGGTTGGTCAAGATAATTTTTATATTTAGAACAACCCCAATTGATGGATACCCACATTTATTTGTGCATTGTTCATTTCTGTCATGTAATATTTTATTTGCTCACAAATTATGCTCATGATTTTTATCATCATAAGTTTGTTAGCAGGGGGCTATCTATACTTTATACTTCACATGTGAAAAACAATTGTCACTACACAATTTTCTGTGAAAATAAAATTTTGAAACCAATATGCAATTGAGCATTTGCTTGGAGCTATTTGCAGAAATTCCAAATTAACTCCTATGTCGTACATCTGGTTATATTTGATAAATTTTGCATCTTTTATTCAACTTTATTACAATTATTTTATTCACATAAATATTGGGGCGCACTTATAGAGCACTCATATAATTTATTCGATCATTTAATTCTCAATATTATCGTCTAGTTATTATTGGTTATACCAATGGATGGTCGGTGTAATATCTTTACTAATACTTAGCATAGCCCCAACGGATGCTCGGGCACGGCCATCCTCATGATATTCTATCATAGAAATTATGGGATCATTCATGTCATTTATTCAATACTATGAATCTTTTCCTCGACACGTGGTCGAGCAGATGCACATTATATATTCCTTGACTGAATAAATGAATTGCATGATAATTTATATTTGATTTAGCCTCGTCAAATGGTCGAGCAACTTATTAACTTCCACAGGTACAAGATTCAGTCCCGACGAATGCTCGGCCATAATATTAAGCTCTTAGAAATCTTATTAATGCATCGATAGATGCTCGAGCACGAATCGCTCTCTATATCTACTCGGACATGTAAAATTTTGCCCCAGACAATGAGCCAGGCACCACTTAGTTTATTAATGCCCCGACGGAAGGTTGATCACGTTACCCCACTTTAGGCCCAACAAATGCTTGGGTAATATTATTTGTGATAACCGACGGATGCTCGGACGTTGATATTTCTTCAATTTCAGTATTGATTATCTGGCTCTATGATTCTTGACTTGAAAGATGATCAGGCAGATTCAAGGTTCATCGCGGTAAATGATCGGCAAAATATTTCTATATATTTAGTCCCGAAGATATTTTCCACACACGTCGCATTTTATCCCCAACAAATAGTTGGTCAGGATAATTCTTATATTCAGTCCCGATAGATGGTTGGCGCAGTCGATTAATGATCGACGCTACATTTATTATTACTATTCAACCTTAATAAATGGTTTGGAAATTTAGTTTTCACTAACACTGTAGGATCATTCGTAATACTTGCTCGGTCCTTTCTATCTCGATGGATGCTCGAGCATGGATCAGTCGTAATATCTACCAGATCCTCTTCAATTTTTACCGTGACAGACATTCATGCATCATTTATCTTATCAATGCTCCGACATATGCTCGAGCATGGATCGTTCACAACATCTACTAAGTCCTTTGCAATTTTGCCTCGATGGACCCTCAACTTCGATGGATAGTCGACATTATGTGATCACGTCTCAAGCTCCAATGGATAGTTGGGCAATACAATTCTTATTTAATTCAACATCGACGAATGAGAAGTTGGGCGATATGTATAACAAAGATCCAATAACACATAAAGCAGCACGGAGAGCAGTGATCAGCTATATTTATCAACAAGGACGAATCCAATATGTAAGAAGTCACATATCCAGCAAAATCACAGTCAATGAATAGAATATGTTGATAACAACACTAGACCACCCCAAATGTATCAAGTAACATCGTCAGACAACCCATGGTGATCGACGATCACTAAGCAATGAATTAACACGTCATCAACATTAAGATATCCACTCCAGAGGAATGGTGTTTCTTGAACGCCATATCAAATCAACGCATTTCTGCACGAAGATGCTTTGAAATCATCTCAATTTCTTTAGGTGCATGAGCTATATGGAGTCTTCCACAGCCTCCTGGAACCACCATGCATGGTCGACGAACAAGTGTGTCCCGAGGAATGATACATTACATGGAGCTATATGAATAAGACAATCATTAATTATATCCATCTCGAAAAATAATCAACACGACACTCTTCAACACAACAAAGCCCCGAGGAACGATCGGGTACACTTATCATCTCAGTTTTATAGATCAAATAACTCGATGGACAATCGGGCAGTCTTCTTTTAACATCCCGATTGGGGGCTCCATGGCAACGATGACACGTGAATAGATTCACTACAACATTTAAAGAAAAATAGAAGAGGTCAACTCAGGATGGATGCCAACATGGTTAACACCGAAATTAGTCTTTCAAATGACGATCAAGACTAAGCTTGATTTAATTACAACATTCTTCTTGCTTGTTCCCATTAAATTAAGTAAGTCCACAGACTTTTGTCATCTCCAAATGGCCTCACGAATTGCCCCGGCAACAACAAAATCCCTACGAGGGATCCCTAGGCAAAAAGCCAACTCAGGTTGGTTGCCAACTATGTTGGTCGGTTAAAATCCTGAATGGGTGGATGGACCTTAAACCAGGTGCATTTTTGCCATCATCTTTTAGGCATAAGGAAGTGTGACGAAAGAACCTAAAAGGTAAAATAGGCGAATATTTACATGCGAGGCATTAGAAAATGGAAAAATGTGAACAAAATTGGTATTACATTGACTTGTGGGAAATGCCTAAGTACAATAAGCGTACTGATTACATGTCGAATATGAAAAACCTAATGCAGGGTCTTACCCCGACTAGGTACGTGCTCGAGCAAGACTCGACACATAGGCTTCTGGTCGGCCTCTCCAATTGGAATATATGAAAAACCTAATGCAGGGTCTTACCCCGACTAGGTACGTGCTCGAGTAAGACTCGACACATAGGCTTCTGGTCGGCCTCTCCAATTGGACCATATGAAAAACCTAATGCAAGGTCTTACCCTGACTAGGTACGAGCTCGAGCAAGACTTGACACATAGGCTTCTGGTCGGCCTCTCCAATTGGACCATATGAAAAACCTAATGCAGGGTCTTGCCTCGACTAGGTACGTGCTCGGGCAAGACTCGACGCATAGGCTTCGGGTCGGCCTCTCCAATTGGACCATATGAAAAACCTAGTGCAGGGTATTACCCCGACTAGATACGTGCTCTAGAAAGACTCGATACATAGGCCTGTGGTCGGCCTTTTCAATTGGGCCATATGAAAAACCTAATGCAGGGTCTTATCCCTACTAGGTACATGCTCAAGCAAGGCTCGACACATAGGCTTTTGGTCGGCATCTACAGTTGGACCATATAAAAAACCTAATGCAGGGTCTTACCCCGACTATGTACATGCTTGAGCAAGGCTCGACACATAGGCCTGTGGTCGGCCTCACTAAATGGACCATAAAAGACCAAAATACAGGGAGATGCCCTGAACTTGATGCAAGATCGAGAAAGCCTCAGCAAACGAATTCTAAACAGTCCTGTGGTCGCCTCCACGAATTAGGCCATGCAATAAAACAGAACAATGAACTACGTTCGACCTGATCCCATGAGGGTACATAGGCAGCTAGATACTCTCGAGTTCGGTTCCCATATCAACTGAACGTCTCTCAACTCAAGCCAAACATTCATCTAAAAAACTTATAAAGCCAAGAAAAACAACCAAAGAAGGCGACAAGTTGAACGACAGCTCAAACAACGCTAGTCCAGTTCACATCAGCAACTACGCACATTTAAAGAGATTATAGACCAGCTCCTAGCTCATCTCGGAATCAACTCAGATGGACTGCGACCTGTAGGGCTATTGTGGGGGGAAAAATATGCCTACATAATAGCATGACACGTGGCAAGCACCCTGATCAAGATGGCGAGCAACGGACGCTCCAACCAGATAAGGACGACTAGAGTCCTTGATAAATGAGAAGCCCGAGGAGCAGAATCTGAGTCAAATCAAACTCCACGAAGATATGACTCATCTATATTTAAAACCCTAATGTAACCCCTAACTCTATATAAAGGGGACACCCCCCATTGTGAAGGGGGATTAGAAGCTAGAGAAACACATTCATGTAAACTCTCTCATTATTAATGGAAACATAGCAGCAGCCCCGTGGACATAGGTTATTCATGGTCGAACCACATAAATATTTGTTTCTCTTTTATTTATTATTGTGCATACATCGTGGTACGTGGGCACACCCCATATCTCAGATTTTTTGACATCACAATTACTAATGAACATAACTTTGATTTAAATCTAGTAATAATACACACACATAATAATTATCAGATGAAGGATGTTTGGTGAGAATTTTCACATTAACTATTATATATATATTTCAAAATATAAAAGTAACATATGTACTGACATAGTTTGATATACCAAACGTTAACTCTGATATAGTTTATCCCCGTAACTGTATGTTATTAAGAAAAATCTAAAACATAATGAAAAAACATCTTATAAATTGAAAATATCGTCATCATTCCAAGCGTCATTGTGGTGAGTCAATCCTTGATCTCTATTCCCTTGATCCTGCAAATAAACGACATTTTTACTTTAAAATGTATACTCGCTTTATATAAAAAGCTTATATTCAAATGGTGATATATCTATTTAATAGTATTTCTTTAAGATTACCTTGTTGATTGGAGTCGCTTTAACATCCTTATGTTGCTTCCATCCTTGACAACCATATTTACTGCAGTCCGAGAACTTGATTCTTAATCATTATGCATTTGCGGTGATACGTCTGTAAATATTTTTAGACAAGAGTCGCTGTTATTACTTGAAAAGATGCCGCCCTGCAATACGATTTGAACGCAAAATATTTCCAAATTATCATTTCTGAATACGAGTATGCAACGATTTCATATGTCACATTTTGTTGAACATAAACGTATATAATTTTTTTAGTTTCTAAATTATTTCTTCCCCTATCAATTATTGTAGAAGGCTTTGAAACCGTCTTTTTTTTTTACATTCAAGTGTAAACTCATACTCACCCTTGGAAGGCATCGATTTATATTACTTTTACACATAATTATAAACTTAACATATGAAATACAAAGGAAAACACATGGTATAAGAAATCTCTACACATTGCTTGAAATATAAGGTAATGGCATATTTACAAACAAGTTGAATGCAACAATCAATTAAAAAAAATAGTAAATTACAAAGTAGTGACATTTTTCCCAACACTTTGAAGGCATAAACTGATATTACTTTAAAATACAATAATAAACTTAACATACGAAATACAAAGAAAAATACATGGTCAAATAAATTTTTATGCAACAATCAATTAAAAAATAGTAATTATAAATTACATTGAAACAAAAAAAAACTGAATAAATTAAAAATCTTACTCAAACTAAAATAATGAATAAATCAAAAGTCTCTTAAAATCTGAAAAGATGATCAATTTTAAACTTCATTAATTAAACTCGCAATCCAACACAATCTAGATTCAATTAATCTATTTTCATCATTTTTCACTCAAATTATATTACATAGTGCTACTAATACGATTTCATCTATATAACGTTTTTATATCTAGAAAAAAGTCAAACAAAGTTTTCAAATTTTCAAAAAAAAAATTGTATAAATAAATATTTTTTTTGGATATAAAATATTTTTAACGTTGTATTTATAAAAAAAAAACTCTAATTTTTTATTGATCTCTAATGACATGAAGTTTTTTAAACTATAAACAAATAAAAATATATAATTTTTCTTTTATGGAAAATACAAAAAGTTTTTTTGAACTTTTTATTTATTAAAAATAATTTTTAAGTTAAAAATCAAAAATTTCAATATTTTTTTTAATGTAAATAATAAACGTTTTTGGTTATAAAAATATTTTTAACATTTTATATATAGAATCTTTTTTTAGTTTTATCTATAAATGACATAAAGTTTATTACACTAAAAACAAATAAAAATATGTATATTTTACTTTTTATATATAAAATACGTACAATTGTTTTGATGTTTTTATTTATAAATAATAGTTTTTATATAATGAAAACATTTTTAAATAATAGACAAATTTTATTTATGACAAAATAAACTTTTTATAGTGATTTTAAAAAAAATATTAAATTTATGATATATACGAATTTTTATAATAATCTTTATATTTATTTATTGTAAGTTTCTAAGGGTCCGTTTGGTTGGCGAAATTTGTCTAGGCAAATGCGAAAAAGTTGACAAATATGAAAATTTGTCCACATTTTGGCTGTTTGGTTGCACAATTTGCCTATGCATTATTTGTCAATGTACAACATCTCCTATGTACAATCTGTGGGCAAATTTTGCTTACCTATTTGAGTGGGAAATATTTGCCAACAAATTTGCCAACTTCTTAAACGGTTTTAATGTTTTAAAAAATAATTTAAAAACTGTTTTAAATAATTAAAAAACTGTTATGAATATTTAAAAATTATTTTGCAATGTTTTAAAAATTGTTTTTAATATTATAAAAAATTGTTAAAAAAATGTTTTACAATTTTTTTAAAAAACCGTATTAACAAAATATTGTAAAAACTGTTTTTAACATTTTTAAAAACTGTTCTGAATATATTATAAAAACTGTTTTAAAGTTTTAACAAATAATTTTAAAAACTGTTTTAAATACTTAAAAAAACTGTTATAAATATTTAAAAACTGTTTTGTAATGTTTTGAAAACTGGTTTTAATATTAGCAAAAAATGTTAAGAAAATGTTTTACAAATTTGTTTAAAAACCGTATTATAAAAATATTGTAAAAACTGTTTTTAACATTTTTTAAAACTGTTTTGAATATATTATAAAAACTGTTTTAAAGTTTTAAAAAACATTTTTTAAAACTGTTTTAAATAGTTTAAAAAAACTATTGTGAATGTTTAAAAATTGTTTTGTAATATTTTAAAAACTGTTTTTAATATTATAAAAATTTGTTAAGAGAATGTTTTTCAAATTTTTTGAAAAACCGTAATATAAAAATAGTTTTTAACATTTTTAAAAACTGTTTTGAATATAATATAAAAATAGTTTTAAAGTTTAAAGAAAATTAAAAAATATTTTAAATAGTTAAAAAAAACTGTTGTGAATATTTAAAAATTGTTTTGTAATATTTTAAAAACTGTTTTTAATATTATAAAAAATTGTTAAGAAAATGTTTTACATTTTTTTTAAAAAACCGTAATATAAAAGTATTGTAAAAACTCTTTTTAACATTTTTGAATATAATATAAAAACTTTTTTTAAATAAATTAATTGGATTAACTATAATTTTGCCTATATGCCCACTGTTTTACCTATAGAGAGAGAATAATGATAATACCACCAAAAAATAAACCTTATGAGAACACATTATAACAAAAATAATTTATACAAAACTCATACATCACCTCAAAAGTAACCTAACTGAAACAAACATAACACCCTAAACAGAATACGTATAGTACAAGTTTACCTTGTATATTACATGATGTAATCACAAATGTTTGATGGAGAAGACCTCCATATTAGTAAACTCTAACTTTAAATGCCAAGACTAAATGTAAACTTGCAATGCAAAGGCTCTCCAAATACTAACTAAATTATACCAAGCACTAAGCTAAATAGAATGAATCAAATCTTCAATAAATAAGAAGAAATCAAAAGAACACACCAATGTGGATTATACACCTAAAAATGAATAAACACATTTAGCACATAATAAATCTAAGCAAAAAAATTACCAAAAAAGAGTGAAACATTTGACAAACAATTTATCAAACATCTCTCATACAAGTTTCAACTATATAATTATGATGTGACACTATGACAACTAAATAAAATGAAAAAAAAATATCCATCAAATCAACTCATTTATGACCAAAAATTGAAATGATGACCACAACAAAACATAGATAAAAATTAGAGAAAATTTTAGACAGTTGTGGTTAACGACGTTAGAGAGAGAGAGAGAGCAGATATATTACCTTTCTCTACACCATAGAAACATATATCGTCACAGAAATTAACACTTAGGGCGTGTTTAATAAATAATACGAAAAGTAACTCCTAAGAGTCAATTTCTATGGAATTGAAAACTTGAAAATATTTTCCATGGAAAATTTTTGTTTGTGTTGTTTGATTGCAATTATTTTCCAGGTGGAAAATGTTATATTTTTCATCTTTTGTGTGTTTGATTTTCAATATTTTTCATGAAAAAAACATAGAAAATATATATAAAAAATAGAAAATTAATAAAAATCCCCAAAAATTAATAAAAATAGCATAAAATTAATAAAAATTCTAGAATATTAATAAAAAAATAACCAATTTTTTTTAAAAAAAAGACACAAAAAATGAATAAAAGACCAGAAAATAAATATTTAACCCGATATTAAATATAAAAAATGAAAAACGGTATCAAATCCATCACGCCCCCCACCCCCATCCCAACCCTCAATTGTTTCGTCCCCCCGTGTCGCCAGGTCTGTTCTTATTTTTAATTCTCTTGTTTTGTTTTACTTTTTTCCAAATATTTTCATTTTAATTAGTTTTCTAGGGTATTTATTCATTTCCATTTTTTAAGTTTTTTGAGCACTTTTTTATTTTATTTTATTTTTTTGAATTAATAAATTTCTGACTTTTTAATAAAATTCTAGGTGTTTTTTAAAATTAATTCAGGGTTTAATATTTATTTTTTATTTTTTATTCATTTTCTGTATTTTTCTCATTATTTTTTGTGTTTTTATTGATTTCTCTCTTTTTTCTCATTTTTTTTATTTTTTGGTTTTTTTAAACTTAATTATGGGACTAATATTTATTTTATTTAATTTTTAAATTTTCTGTTATTTGTTTTCTTAATTAATAAATTTCGGACTTTTTAATAAATTTTTGGGTGTTTTTATTCACTTTCTATATATTTTTTTTAATTATTTAGGGTTTTTATTCACTTTCTAGATTTTTTCATTATGTTTAAATTTTTATTCACTTTCTGTATTTTTTTCATTATTATCACTTTCTGTAATTTTTTTTATTATTTTTGGGGTTTTATTCACTTTCTAGATTTTTTTCATTATTTTTGGAGTTTTATTCACTTTCTGGATTTTTCTTGTTTTTTGTCACATTCTGAATTTTTTAAATTATTTGTGAGAATTTATTCACTTTTTAGATTTTTTTTTCAATATTTTTGGGTTTTTATTCACTTTCTAGAATTGTTTTCATTTTTGGGGGGTGGGTGGGGTGGGGGGGTGGGGGGTGTATTCACATTTTTGAATTTTGGGGGTTTTATTCACTTTCTGAATATTTTTCATTATTTTTTGGGTTTTATTCACTTTCTAAAATTTTTTCATTGTTTTGGGGGTTTTATTCACTTTCTCGAATTTTTTTCATTTTTTGGGGGGGCCGGGGGGGGGGGGGGGGTGTTATTTACTTTCTGTAATTTTTTCCATTATTTTTGTGTTTTTATCAAGTTTTTGGATTTTTTTCATTATTTTGGGGGTTTTATTCACTATTTGTATTTTTTTCATTATTTTTGGATTTTATTCATTTTTTGGGATTTTATTCACTTTCTGAATTTTTTTCAGTGTTTTTGGTGGTTTTATTAACTTTCTGGATTTTTTAAATTATTTTTGGAGTTTTATTCATTTTCTTGATTTATTTCAATTTTTTAAGGTTTTTATTCACTTTCCGGATTTTTTTTCATTTTTTGGAAAGGTTATTCACTTTCTCAAATTTTTTCATTATTTTTGGGTTTTTATTCACATTCTGAATTTTTTTTCATTATTTTGGGATTTTTACTCATTTTCTGAGTTTTTTATCAAGTTTTTTGGCGCGACAGTTCTTTTTCGTGAAAAATGAATAACAAGGTGGGAGGAGGTTTCTTAATTCCACCTTTTTGTGAAAAAATTGATTATGTGAGTTGTTTTAAGGAAATCAATTCCATGAAAAATTTTATTTACCAAACATTCGAAAGATGAAAAATGACTCCCTGTATTGTATTTTTCATGAAAAATTAGTGTTGAGGTCTCTCCATCTACTCATTATGTATCTTAATTGGTACGCATTGTATGACACTTAGGGTCTGTTTGATAGAAAACTGGGAAAATGCAAATGATTTCAGGACATTTGATTCCAGGGCAAATAATTCCAAGGCAAATGAATATTTTCCAACTTGTGTGTGTTTGATACAAGTTGGAAAATCATCAATTTTTCACATTTTCTATCAAATGCGAAAGCTGAAAAATATATATAAATGTGGAAAATTTGTTTACGGAATATATATATATATATATATATATATATATATATATATATATATATATATATATAAAGTAAGAAACTTATGTATGTCATAAGATTCAACTATGACATCACAAATTGAATTTTTCTTGCTTTACCTCTATTGCCCTTTAAAATTTTTGGTTCCCCCCTTTTTTCTACTTATAAAAGTTATACTTGGATTCAAATATAAAGGATATAATAGTAATGTACATAATATGGGGAGACTACAGGGCAAATGGGACAAATCATCCCAAACCTACACGCTTCTCATTTTCTCTCCCTCACTCATCTGATGCTTGCTCATACTCCTTTCCTCATCATCTCCCTCTGAAATTACCCTCCTCCTCTTTGAGCCGCCGCCTCCCCCTCCTCCTCTTTGCGCCGCCGCCTCCTCCTGTCGAGATTCTGCTACAACGCGAGCTCCAGAAGATGTTTCACGCCCCTCCCATACATCGCCGCTGCCTCCCCCTCCTCCTCTTTGCGCCGCCGCCTCCTCCTGTCGAGATTCTGCTACAACGCGAGCTCCAGAAGATGTTTCACGCCATCAGATTTAAGATCTCATTCTTTAGCTTTGATATCTCTTTATCAGTTAAAGACGTGTGGAGGTTAATGGTTTTAGAAATCACATTTGCAAGACCCTGTCTATCCATTTTACTTATGCTTTATTATTTTACATTAAATCATTCGCAAGACCCTATATAATTTTCTATTTTTCATTTAGGCATTCCAGCGTACGAAGTAGTAGATCTACGGTTTTCTCTCTTTCCCTTGCTTTCTTTATTACCATCTCTAAAATACAGAATATGTTTTATACCAGATCTGTTTCACAAGTGTTGGGGATTTCGGGGTTTAGTCTTACGATTTTGGTTCTTGGTTCAAAGTCTAAATTATTTGGTTCCATGGTTGGTTCGATTTTGGGTACCAGGTATAATCTCTATTTTTTTGTTCATTTTCTTCTAAATCAGGTTTGTAGATGTGTGTACTACTATATTTTTTATTTTGATTTTTATAAGGGTTTTGTTAAAAATAAGGTTATGGGGGGTTTGATTTGGGTATTTGTATGCAATACATATATAATGTTAGCTCTTATATAATGTTTAACCATCACACAATGTACTTTATTCTCAGTATTGTAGGTACACAGGTGCTCATTATCTTGATTCAAATTTTTAGTTAAATTTGGAGGTTCTGTTCTTAATGCCATTTCTCCATTTTACAGGTATTTTCTCTCTCTCTCTCTCTCTCTCTATCTCTCTCTCTCTCTCTCTCTCTCTCTCTGCTGTTGTGGTAAAATGGATTTTATATTTATGTTGATTTGGGTTTACGCCTGTTTCTATATACCTGTTTTTGAAGTCGATTTTTAGGAGTGTTATGCCTGCTTTTAAAATGGAGTATATATAATAGGTATATACCCCTTTACAGATATACCTTTATTGGGTCGATTAGGTTCTTATATTGATTATACATACCTGTTGATATACAGGTGTAAAATAGGTATATACCTGTTTGTATGGATTTTTACAGGTATATACCTTTGTTGGGTCGATTGGCTTCTCATGTATTGTTGTGCTAATCCATTTTTCACGTGGATCAGTGATGCTTTTATACAACTTTTGGTAGTTTACATGATTATAATCATGTTTATATAGTCTCAGGGCCCCTTCAAGGTGAAGTGTTTGTTGCTTTTCCTTGGACCAAGGTAGTTTACACTTTGGGTAATTTACATTTCTGATGAAGAACAAAAGGAGCGTGCCAATCAGATTATTGGTAGAGTTTTATGTTTTATTTTTACTGTTTGCGGGTCGGGTTGGAACTTAGTTTTTGTTATGGTAATTATCTTAGTATAATCAAGTTTTTTTGTCTCATTGTTGAGAGTGTGTTTTAGACAGTTCAATCACTGTTGTATTTTAAAAAAATTAGGATACGAATTAACACCCCCTTCTTTTACATTTCAGTTTGAGAAGCTGTATCAATATCTATATCAATTTATTTTTTATGGATTCTATGTACATTAAATGACTTATAATAGAGCTGCATCAATTTTGCAGTGATATTTTTTCATCAAAATTTACATAGTTTAAAATAAAGCATCTAGGTTTGTTCAAAATGATTACACTAAGTACATGATGAGTCTATTTAATATTTGGGGTAGTGGAAATATAGTATTAATTGTTTGTTGACAATTGTTTTTTTTTCATATTGAAGTTGTTATTTTTTTTGGATTATTGATTTAGTCAGGTTTAGTTCATATGACAAATTGATTTATTTACTGTTTTTTCAACTTTTAATTTGAATAATATTGCTTTGAATACTGTATATAAAATTTGGATGCTAAAATTTGTTGTAAAGAAATTGCCAAACTCGCTGTTCTAATGTTCTAATGTTTTATTTGACAAGTTTTATGCCCCCTGTTATGCGTCTACAATATTAGGTTATGTACTTTGAAATGTTGGCGTGTGGAAATACCTAGATTATAGTGGTTTAATAAAATGATAGGTGTTCGAAAAACCCTCAATTGAATGTACAACGGTTAGTTGAGATTCATTCTGTCATCCTAGGAATGTATTTGTTTGAAATCATTTCAATTTATATTTTTACAAGCAAGTCTTGGATATGTACAAGTAGGTCTCGGCTAAAAAAAATACAGCAGGTCTTTGTTTGAAAAAGGGGAAGCAGGTCTAACATAAGAAGGCATGTCTTTGTTTTTGAAAAAAAATGAAGTCGGTGTATATTAGAAGGGGGCGAGAAGGTCTTGGCTTGAA